>CM057823.1:12062484-13325920 GCA_030068075.1 Paguma larvata
GTTACCATGGCTCATGCCTCACTTCAGCTGGTGTGTGGGTAGCAAATGGTGAAGTCCAAAGTGTTAGCTGGCTACTTGCGGACTCAGACTGAACTTTTAAAGGTTCAAACAGGAATAGCCAGACATCACGTGCCTACTGATACAATGCAACTGGAAGCACACAGAACCACCTGTATAGTATTCTTGCCCAAGAGGCTAAACTTAAATCTTAACAATCCTCTAAACTAACTATTAGAAAACACAAGGGATGAGGTGCCTGGGTGGCTCAACTGAGCATCTGACTCTTGAGTTCAGCTCAGGTCATGATCCTAGGGTCGTGAGATAGAGCTCCACGTCTGAATGTGGAGCCCCTTTAACATTTTCTCTCTCTCTCTCTCTCTCTCTCTCTCTCCCCCACCCATCTTCCTCCCTCCCTCTGCTTCTCCCCCCTGCTCACTCTCTCTTTCTCTAAAATTAAAAAAGAAAATACAAAGGACAACAGATCAAGTTAAAGGACACCACAAAGATCCAGGTTTGGGCACACGCAAAAAAAAAAAAAAAAGATACTACAAAGAGAACAAAGAAAGTCCTACAAGATAATGAATCTAGTTTTGTTTTGTTTTTAATAAAGTCAAAGGGCAAACATGAAAACAGACTTTTTTATGTAGTATAAGGAGTTAGAGTGTCAAAAAAAGAAGGAAAAAAACTGAGCCTCTAGAAAGACTCACCTATTGTGAAAAGGGTCTAAGAAGCTACAGAAAATAAAGATGATTTCTAGAACTTCTAGACTCAGAGACGCTGCTTTCCTGAACTGTGGCTTCTATTAGAGAAGAGTAATATGATCACTAAGTTTTTCTGAACTCTGCCACTCATCTTCAATAATTCTACCAAACTTCCTATACTTTGGCTTGATTCTGCAAAATCGAGAGTGCAACCGTAACTAGTGGAAGAAGGGAGAGAAAGCTTTTCAGTGTACCCAACCGACTGAATGGCGGTCCTCAACACAGGTGACAATTCTAACACCAGACTCAGAGTTAATGAACTAAGGGCCTAATTCACTGCTAAGAAGCCAAGAACAGCTCTCCTGATTTGCCTGTGTGATTGAGAAGTTTAAAAAAGAAACAAAATCCACACAGATGCCAATGCATATAGCTACAGGAGAGCAATCAGGTTCTTTATAGGGGGGAAGGGGAGGTAGTGGGCATTGCTCTTTATTCCCCTCCTAATCTTTCATTCTTCCATCCTCAGAAGAAGTTCAAGTATTTGCCCTGTGGTTTCAACTGGGAAGCACAAAAAAAAAGGACGGGGGAGGGATAAGAAAAACATAAAAAACAACATTAGGTAAAGTCACTGAATGAGAGGAGACCATCTGAAGCTGTTACTTATTTTTAGGTGTGGCTGTCATGCATCTAAACGAAGAAGCACAATGGCTTCCAAGATGTTGTAATAAATGAGGTAGAAAGAGCAATCATCTCAGGATTTTGCCACTAGAGTGATCCGGGGTGAGCAACTTCTCTGAATCACAGCTAAAATGGAAGTCATATAGCCTGGCTCATGAAAATGGAGTAACAGGGCTGATGGCACTTTGTAGACTCTAAAGCATTATCTAAATGTTAAGAATCACTACTACAAGGTGTGTTGTTTCCCTGCATATTAATGGTAAGCATAAAGTTGTGTCAGGAAACGAAAGCATTTTATATTAACCATGTTCTAGATATAAAGTCAAAATTCTTAAACATGGAAAACATTCCTGGTGTATGGATTCAGTAAGTCTGTCGACTATAATTACACTTAACAAATAACCTATCATAATGGTGAGCAGAATATACTCGCTGTCCTTTGAAGTCTCCACAGCTGGTTAATTCTCTGAAAGATGAAAGGTACATGCTCATTTCCTTAATCAAATGCAAAAAGTATCAGACCCTGTAAATATGCCAGCATTTGCACTCAGTAAATTAGGACCCTGAATTTTTTTTATTCTAATAGCAGCTGTTGCTATCAGAGAACAAGCTGAGGGGCACCTGGATGGCTCAGTTGGTTAAGCAACCAACCCTTGATTTCAGCTCAGGTCATGATGACACACAGTTCAGGAATTCAAGACCCACATAAGGTTCTGGGAGGAGTGCGGAGCCTGCTTGGGATTCTCTCTCTCTCTCTCTCTCTCTCTCTGCCCCTCTCCTGCTTTTGCTCTCTCTCAAAATAAATAAATAAACTTAGAAAAAAAAGACCAAGTCAAAATAAAAGTTATATTATCCAGTAAATTTTAGAAAACCCCCTTTGTCTTATTCTATTTTTAATTATATTCTCATATAACATAACAACCTAGAATATCACCTAGAATATATTAAGCATATATGTCAGACATTGTTCTAACTTCCCACACATATTAACTCATTTGTGTTGTATAAATTAACTATAAACAGTTTTCATGAGAAAGAGAGAGCAAGAGAGAGAGAGAGAGAGAGAGAGAGAGAGAGAGAGAGTGAGTAGGGGCAGGTCAGATACAGAGGGAGACCCAAAATCCAAAGCAGGCTCCAGGCTCTGAGCTGTCAGCACAGAGCCTGATGCAGGGCTTGAACCCGTGAACTGTGAGCTCATGACTTGAGCCGAAGTCGGATGCTTAACCGACTGAGCCACCCAGGTGCCCCTTCACGTCTACTTTAATTAACTTGAAATAATTCTCTTTATCACCTTATATTTGTCTTATGTACATTTTTGCCAATAATGAAGATGAAGGAGAGATTGTCTTCTACTGCCAAAATGGAGTTCTACCCCAGAACAATGAAAGGACATACTTAAATGAATTCCAAAGGACTACAAGTTTATCTCAAATTCTCTATAAAAATTAAAACAGTATTTTATCCCTATCATAGTATGTAAATTGAATACATAATTATTAAAACCAAATTTCCAAAGTAGAAAAGTTTCAAAAATGGTTATCTTTCCTTATATAAATAAACAATACATTGAGCTTCCAATCAATGGTTCATATCATAGTTTTTCCTCCAGAAAGTTCAAAACCTATAAGGAATTCTCTATAGCTTAAATTCCAAAAAGATACATCATTTCCATCAGATGTAGGGTTCCAATACATCTCTCTACTGAGATTAGTGAGGGATTCAGAGTAATTAAAAAGAGATGGGCAAATGGAGACGTGGAAAATATCCACCAAAGGCAAAAAGTGAATTCTACACCTAGTGAAAAGCAAATAAACAGCATCTGATTTCCACGTACGAACTTGAAAAGTTTTGATTAGTGCCTTTAAGGACTCGCTGTAACTGCATACTTATGACAATTCCCTGCTCACTGCTCACCTGGCTCTGACTGTCGCAGAGCAGGCAGAAATAGGCTACAGAGCCCCCTCCCTCCCTACAGGAAGGCTGATGTAACCAGGGGAGCCATAGACTTTTCTCCAAAAGCTAAGAAGCCGTTAAAGACACAGAACACTTGGTAAACAGGGTGCTTAACAGATTCCATGTAATTACACTGATTCTTTCAACACCATCTATGAAATAGGCGCAGTTACCATCTGTATTTCACGATAAGGAAACGGAGGCTTACACGGGTCAAGTACTCTACTGAAGGTCACACAGTAAAGGGCAGAGAACAAAATCAAATCCAAGTCTGATTCCAGAACCTACTTTCTTAACCACAACACTGTATTTCCTAAATGTGACCAGCGCCAATAGAGAAAATTATAACCTGGGTATCAGCTGCCTAATTTGGGTTATTTTTGCATCTTATTTTATAGAATAACATAGTTCACATTATAATTACCTGTCTTTTGAGATAATTACTCAAAAAATATAAATCTCTGAAAATCTGTTGGTTTTGAAGTGCATCAAGGAAAATGTTTATCCCAAACCTTGATTTCTTTTTTTTTTTTTTTAACGTTAATTCATTTTTGAGAGACAGAGACAGAGCATGAGCAGAGTAGGAGCAGAGAGAGAGGGAGGCACAGAATCCTAAGGGGGCTCCAGGTTCTGAACTGTCAGCACAGAGCCCGATGAGGGGCTTGAACTCACAAACTGCAAGATTCTGACCTGAGTCAAAGTCGAGGGCTTAACAGACTGAGCCACCCAGGAGCTCCTCCCCATGCTAAAAGATTATCTTAATTTAGTTATTTGAGTATCACATTGGACTTCAGGAAGCTGGGTTGGCCTCATCAGCTCTATCACTAAATTCCTCCTAAAACATGAAGTAGTGCTGTTTAAATGCCCTGAGCAGAGAGAGATGTAACTAGCAAAATAAGTGGACTCTGTGTGTAAAGTGAATTCTAAATCACATCATTTTCATAGTTTAAGAACCTATGTGACAATTTCTAAGATAAAAATAAATCTGCCTTATTATTCACTTTTTTTAAAAAAGTACTTATTTACATACTTTATATAATGAATCAGCTATGCAGATAATACTTAGTTTTCCTCGAGTTCTAAAATTCCTCATCCGTCCCTTAGGACAGTATGATGCAAATTCCAGGGTAGTGTGTTCTGGCCATCCAATACAATCTCAAGGACACTTTGCAGGTGCAAGAAACCTCAGTCTTGGGGATAGTTGCAATCCTGAGTCATCTGGAATTCTCATTATCGATGCCCTCGTGAAAATGAGGACATTGGTCAACCATAGCCTACCTATTTCCATGACTCTACCTGTTCACCTCAGTGAGGAGTTTCTCTATAAAACCTTTAGATTTAGAATTCCAGAACTGCAAAAAATCCTAGGGATCGTCTCTATATACCATCCTGCTCATTTTATAAAAGAAAAACTGAGAAGGATAGAATTTGCCAAAGGTCACTCCATTTATACATTTGATTTGATGCTAAGATTGGCGGATTAGCATATGAACTAAACTGAGGCAAAAATAATCAGTTTCCCCTCTGGAGAAGCCCAAATTTGGGAAATTCTATCTTATCAACAGAACCAGTGGGTGGATTTTAATTCTGGTTCCATCAATCTCTAATTTGGGACAATTCACTTAAATTCATGGATCTCTGTTTTCTATTCTATAAGGTAAGTAATCAAGTGCTCTTTAAATTTCCATAAGAAAATGAGAAAGGTAAAAATGTTTATCCATGATTATTAAATACATAAAACAGAGTAAACATTAGATTGGAGACCTGAAAACAGAGTTAACATTAGATTGGAGACCTGAATTAGAATACCTAACATTTATTGATCATTTACCATACTTCAGAGAGTGACCTAAATGTTCTACATGTATTTTATCCTCACACCTTTGAAACAGATTCTACTATTACATTGATGTTGCAAGTGAGGAATTGAGATGTAGAGAATTTAAGTAACTCAGCCAAGATTTCACCTATGAGGTGGAGCAGTAAGGATCCAAACTCAGGTTGTCTAACTCCAAAGCAATGCTTAAATACTGCGCTGCCCTTTGGTAACTCAGTTTGCTGTCTTAACTAGTCACTTTTCTGGACTTTTTTTTTTTTTTTCCCTCTGAGAACAAACGTGCTTCTCCATGACTCCTGATAAAATCCAATTCCTAGCTCTGTGGGCAGCCATTCACTCTATTTCCGTTCCCACTGGCATCTGTAAATTAGCCTCTGGTAATTATCTGTGTAGGAAGCAGCAGGCAGTGTACAGAACAATGTAACTTTTGGTCAGATTCCAACATGGGAATTTAGCATTCTTGAGTCATAAATCAACCGACCATAGCCCAACTAGAGGCTGTATTTGCTCAAGCTACAAAAATAGGCTTAACTGCATAGCTGTAGGAAAATACACCTTCGCAGACCTGAAACAGTAAATCCTCAATCTGCAAAAAGAACAGGTGTTCACACCTTGCCTTCAAAGACAATTGGTTCCCACGGTGTTTGACCAGATGGTGAGTACAATTTGGGGGCATCTGTCCTCCCTTGAGAATGTACTGTCTTTGATTCCAGGGACTTGAAATGTAGTCATAGAAATAACTTTCATTCAAAAGTTAAGATTTTAGACTCAATACCAAAATAACTTCCTAAGAGGGCTAAAATTTCACAGTGTTGTGTTTCATTACATCCCTATGCTATGGAACACTGTGTTTTCTTTTATACTATTTCTCTTTAGGGAAACTCTAACAACTAGGAGGAATAAAACTAGAACCCAAGAGAATAGGTAATCTTAGGCTTAAAGGAGGGGTTGGCAAACTACAATCTGTGGGCCAATGCCACTCCCACCTGTTTTCGTAAATAAAGTTTTATTGGAACTCTGTCATATCTATTTGCTTACATACTATCTATGGTTGCTTTCATGCTACCACTGCAGAGTAGTTTTAGCAGAGACTATAGGACATGTAAAGACTAAAATATATATTATCTGGCTTTTCATAGAATAAGTTTGCTGATCTCTGGCTTAAGTCATGGTGAACTGGAAATGTTTTTATTTTTTTTTAATGTTAATTTGTTTTTGAGAGACAGACAGACCGAGCTCAAGCAGGGGAGGGGCAGACAGAGAGAGACACACAGAATATGAAGCAGATTCCAGGCTCTGAGCTGTCAGCACAGAGCCTGATGCGGGGCTTGAACCCACAACCCATGAGATTATGATCCAAGGGGAAGTCAGATACTTAACCAACTAAGCCACCCAGGGGGCCCTGGAAATCTTAATGTACTTACATTTTTTGGAAGTTTCTTTTAAGAATATACTTATAAATGAAAAAGCAGAAGCGCTCCGATCATGTCAACCATTTTATCTCATAAACTGCAAGCTGGTAATCTAGAATCAACCCCTTTAACGTCAGTTCCATTAGCAGACAATCACTGTGCTCTTCCCTTATCTTTTGTTTTTTTAAACATTTTTTTAACATTTATTTATTTTTGAGACATAGAGTGAGCAGGGGAGGGGCAGAGAGAGAGGGAGTCACAGAATCCAAAGCAGGCTCCAGGCTCTGAGCTGTCAGCACAGAGCCCGACGCGGGGCTCAAACTCACAGACCGCAAGATCATGACCTGAGCCAAAGTCGGCCGCTCAACCGAGACTGAGCCACCCAGGCGCCCCCCCTTATATCTTAATACTCAACCATCACAATGACTCAGTACTCTTAGTAGAGTTATCTCATGATAAGTTGTACTTACTGAAAAAGATTAGAAGGGAAAGAAACAGTGCCTGGCATCACGAACACAGTTGGGGGCAATAAAGACCTACTTTATTTCATAGCTATTCCTAGGTCTGGCCATATTATTCCCCTACAAAGTATGTCAAAATAGGAGACTATGTAAATCAAGTCTCCTCGGAGGCCTGAGATTAACCTCTAAAAGTAAAGAACAGCAAATATGCTGCTCCTTTGTCTAAGTAAAGATGGAAGACAGCTTCAAAGACATAGCACTTAACAAATGCGCAAAGAAATTGCATATAAGTAAACCAGAACCTGAGAGAAATTGTGGTTATAATTTTCTACCAGAGATCTAGTCTTCCTTTGGTCTCCTATACTTCAAAGTACCTGGCCCTTTTATTCATGAATGATCTTGGAATTCCACTAATTACAATGTAAATTAGAGTGATAGAGCACTAAGGAAAAAATCTAATTAATATTTCAACGTCAAAAAAGTAGACTCTTGAAATTCTAAAACTTAAAAGTTTACTGAAGCACAAATTTGTACTGCATGCTTTGTAAACTTGGTGAACTGAAATGAGTCATTTAAATAATGAGTGAGCACAGCTGACAGCCAAGCTCCCACATCTCAAAATAGCTTTATAGTTCTTTGCTCACCTTCTAGATGAAGCAAAATTCGTAAAGTGATTATAAAAATGGTGCCCCAAGGAAAACTACCTGCTAGGGCTCATGATAGAAGAGAAAAAAGTAAAGGAAGCTAAAAAATGATCATTCTAAAGCCACAAAATAGAAGGCTTATGAATACAGGAAATATAGTGATAGTTGTGATTGTAGGTTTTTCAAAGTTCTACTGACTACACTCCAAGCTCGTGTCAAGGGAGGGAGCGGCAAAGGATAGGTACAAACACCAGAAGAAATTTAGTGGTGCTACTTGTATACTCTGGGACTTGCAGCATATCATGTATACATTGGTACAAAGTATCAAAAACCTGAACAGTAGGTTTTGCATACCTTTGTGGCAAAAGAAAACATATATATGATTATCTATTAGATCCCTCAGGGGAATTTAACCGTAAGTCACATGCACAGACTGGGGGCAAGTGCAATCTCTATAAACTGTATGTTGACATACAGTAAAATATGAAGAAATTCAACGCATCTGAGAGTTAACAACAATAAAAATAGCATGAAAACTATGAGGAAATATATAGCAAAGCAGAGACAGAAATTGTCCTTCTGAAAGATCAGATGAAGAGCAAATATCTGGAAGTTATTCTCTATAAACTCCAGCAGGAAACTTTCGGCAACTAATTAGCATGCTCAATTTTTTTTTTTAATTTCAACTCTAAGAGAGTATTCCTATATGGAGAGAACAGGTCAAAATAAGAAACTTAAAATGTGATGAAAATGGGGGCACCTGGGTAGTTCAGTCAGTTGAGCATCCAACTCTTGATTTTGGCTCAGGTCAGGATCTCATGGTTGAGCTCTACACTGACAGCACAGAGCCTGCTTGGGATTCTCTCTCTACCTCTCTCTGCCATGTGTTCTCTCTCCAAAATAAATTTTTTTTAAAAAACATGGTGAAAATGTAATGGGATTAATGAGGACGGGGATCGATGGGGAGTTAGGGTTCCACTGTGAGAATTCAATGGGCTGTTATCTGCTCAGTTTTCATTATTTTTATGACTAATATTTTCATGTCTTTTGATGACAACATATGCATTTTGGGGGTTACATACCAACTACTGGGCCATAAAGTATGTGCATATTCAATGTTAGTAGCTACTGACAAACAATTTCCAAAGTGGTCATACCAATCTACAGTCCCATCAGAAGGACATGACAATTCAAGTTGCCCCACATCCTTGACAACATTTGACCCTGAGTCTCTTCCAATTTAGTCATTCTGATATGTATGTGTATATCTATTACATTGTGATTTTAATTTGCATTTCTTTGATGGCTAGTGAATTTGACCAACATTTCACAAGTTTCTTACAATTTAGACATGCTCTTTAGAGTTCATATCTTTTGCCCATTTTCTGTTGATCATTTTTCCTTTTTCTTATTAATTTGTAAGTGTTATTCTTATGGACAGGAGTCCCATGTGAGGCTTTCCCTTTCACTTCCCAAATCCTTCTTTTAAACACTCTTCATTTTAATATGGTCCGATTATCAATTTTTCCTTTAGAGTTGGCCCTTCCTGTATGTCGTGTACCACTCAGAAATCTGTCCTAGACATATTATAAAAATTCTCAGATTATAAAAATTCTCATTTTTTCTAAGAATTTTTTTTTACCTTTCATGTCAAGATCTATGAACTCATCTGAAATTTGTTTTTGTGCATTAGTTAGGTAAGGGTCAAAATCCATTTTTCCATGTTGATAGTCAATTGAACCAACAGGATTTTTTGGTACTGCAATGAAGAATCTTTGGCCATTAATATGGTCACCTATATATGGGCCATTATTGACACTTTTATGAAGTTGAGTCTTCCTATCCACTGGTTCAGACCTAAGCCAACCCTGCCAACCTAAAACTTACTTAGTACAATATAGAGATCATGGTAGGAGTTTATGGAAGCCATATAGCAAATAGAGTTAAGACCTAAGTGCCTACATGGTCAGCCCAATGGAATGCCAGACCTATTCCAGAGACATTTTTCTAGTTTCTAGGTATATCATTGGATAGATTACTCAGTAACTGACAGAACATCCACATTAGCTTCCTGACCCATTGAGTAGGAACTATTATGCTTAAAAAATTTTTTTTAATTAAAAAATTTTAAAAAGGCCAAGTGGAAGCTCCTGGGTCTCCCATCCCTCCATCCCTATCAAAATAATATCAATATATGTATGTAGATATATATAGATATATATATCCATCTTTATGAAAAATTCTGAGTTTAATGTTACCATGAATAACTTAGAGATACAGAACTGGTGATTTCTATTAGAGAGTCATTTGACTCACCACCTGGTCTATGCCAGAAGACCATTGGATCTTGGAAGACAGCACTGAATCACTGCTAACTAAAACAGGTGATGATTTTAATTGGAGACCCTGTTCCAACGTAGTCTCTTCATTATGATAGATCAACAAAGCTCCTTTAACCTAATTTTCAAAACTGACACAGTGCTATTTCATCTCTCCAATATTAATTGCTTCACAATCCTACATGACATTCCATCAGTCTACTATATCAATGATCTCATGCTGATTGGACCTGGTAAGCAGTAAATATCAGGTACCCAGACATGTGCATGCTGGCAGATGAGAAATAAATCCACTTCAGGGGCTAAGTCCCTGGGAGTCCAATGGTCTGAGCCATACTAGGCTATCTCCTCTAATATGTAAGACAAGTTGCTGCACATTAATCTCATCAATGCATCACTGATCAATTTTTGTGGCCGACTTTTATTTTATGGAAAATATATACCATATTTGGGTGGGCTACCCTTATCTATTTATTGAGTCATCAATGAGTAGGCTCAGAGCAAGAGAAGGCTCTCTAGCCATCCAATGACAGAGCAAGTGAACTCTGGCCTAACAAATTCAATAGTTCTCAGAAGTACATAGTCAACCAGGACACTGTGTGAAGATTATAGCAAGCCCCAGTAGAACAATAACAGCACAATCCCATAGAGTTTCAGCAAGTAAGTATTCTTTTGATTAAAACTTTTGAGTGACTACTGGACCTTGGGAGAGAACCAGTGCCTGACCATGGGACACCAAATTTATATGCAACTAGAATGACCCCTCCTGAGTTAGGTATTAGCTAATTCCCTAAGCCATAAAGACTAGAGCTCCCAGGAGGATTCTATACTCAAATGGAAGAAGCATAAATGGGACTGATTTCAAATAGATGTTAAGGCATAAAATGTAGGAATTTGCTTTCCATTCCTAGTGTACTTACACTGTTTTACCATGTTGCCACTAACACACCTTTATGACCTCATAAGGAGGACCCTACATGAAGTTGAAGAAGAAAAATATTTTTTCCCGATTTATAGATACCTCTGGATTATATGAGTAAATCAGAATTTCCGAGAACATGTTACTATCTTGGTCAAGATTGGAAGATGGCCTGAGGTATGAAACTTTCCCAATTCATGAGTAATAGCTGATGGTTTGGCCAGATGGTAAGGGACTTGTAAGTAACTAGATGGGAAAAACCGATGTGAAAAGGAGGTTTGGAGAGAAGTCTGAGACACAGAGTGTGGATTATTTCTACCCCATGAAAATGCTAATCAAATGATCCCTTCTGTAAAGGAGTCTCTCAAGGAGGAAGCCTAAGATAAAAATAGTTCCTATGAAAAGCTCAGTAAGGAAAACAAAGCATAGAAAGCATGAAAGTAAAAAAAAAAAAAAAAATTGAATATAAATGCTTGAAGGAGTTAAGATGGTGGGAGAAGTAGGGGGATCCTGGGATTCCCACATCCCTCAAACAGCCATTGGGAGAGAACCAGCCATATTGAGATCAGATTATTCGGAACACCCAGGAAATCCATCTGTGGAGTAGTAGAAGGTTCTCCATAGTTGGAGAGAGACAGATTGGCAGGAGTGAGGTGCATGGATGTGAGTTTGGGGGAGACAAGCAGAGGACCTCTGCAGGGGAGCGAACCCCTTCCATGGAGAGACAAAAGGGAGAGTAAGAGAGGGGGTTGAGATAGTGTGGCATTGAGTTAGCACAAAAGGAAAACCTCTCTAGACAACAAACTGGGGAGCAATGAGTACCAACTGTCCCAGTTTTTGAAAACAGCATCTGGAGCTCAAACTCTGAGGTTCTAGAAGTACCCAACTTTCTCCAGAGAAGCACACTCCTGGGGAGGAGAAGGAGTGCATAGTGTGGTGTTGCTACACTCTCTCCAGGATACACTAGGAGAGAACAATCCCCTTTCTGGAATACTTTTGAAAGAGAGTTTATTGCCTCCACAAGGACACAAGACCCTGAGGCACCAGTCAAAGGCCCTTCATCAACGGGGTAGAGAGGCTCAACTCCAGAGGAGGCGGGAGGATCCACGCCATGCAGGGTCCCTTCAGGCTTTGTTTTGAATCCCAGCCATGTAGCAAGTGGCAGGTCCTTTAAGATCTTAGATTTCGAATCCTAGCCCTGTGCACCAAGGAGAAGGTGCAAGATAGTTGTGCCACAGGGTGAATGGACGTCCCTTGCTATTCTGCAAGGGCTGCCTAAAAGCTGGGGTTGAGATCCCCAGTCTGAGATGAAAGATTAGAGTGATGCCATTTTTCTCCCAACACCAACAAGGTGAGACTCCAGAGAACTGCACAGCAGCCGCCAGCGGAGGCAGGACACTTACACCAAACCCTGCCCCTCTGTGGCTGGCAACTGCGTAATGACTGGGGCAAGACTGAGTTTACACAGCCAGACTCCTTCCCAGACCAGCATAGCCAGCACCACCCAGACACCAACAGATAACTTTTTTCTTCTTCTTTACTCCTCCTTTTTTCTTTCTTGTGGGATCAGGCTCATAGTTTGATTTGTTTGTCATTTCATCTTTTTTTTCCTTTTTGAATCAGGCTTTTGTTTTGTTTTATTTTTCTTCTTGTCTCTTCGTTTTTTTTCTTTATTCTCCTTTCTTTTTCCTTGGAATCAGCCTTACAGTTTTAGGATTCTCTATTTGGTTTTCTTTTGTCCCCTTTCTGTCCCTTTTTATGGGATCAGTTTCATCCCCTTTTTTCCTTTCAACAAAAAAATCAAAGCACATTTAGGTAAAGGTCCAAACACTCCACTACTGCAAGCAAGGAGGAGCTGTGCAAAGGACTGATCAGTGAGTGAGAAAGAACGACCAAAATGCAATGGCAAAGTATAACAGCATATACCAGAAACACTTCCTGAAGTGCCAGGCCCTGGACAGTGTATAACCCTTTTTTAATATAGAAGTAACTCTCAGATACAGGACACACAAAAAACTTTTAAAACATACAAAAGACAGAAACCTAGCCAAAATGACAAGACAGAGGAATTCTCCCCAAAAGAAAGGTCAAGAAGAAATTGCAGCCAGGGAGTTGCTCAAAACAGATATAAACAATATATCTGAACAAGAATTTAGAATAACAGTCATAAGGCTACTAGCTGGACTAAAAAAAAAAAAAAAAAAAAAAACAGAAAAGAGAAAAAAAAAAAAAAGCATAGAAGACACCAGAGAAACTGTTCTTGCAGAGATCAAAGAACTGGTCAGGATGAATTTTAAAACTCTGTAACTGAGATGCAAAATAAGCTAGATACAGTGACTGCAAGGACTGAGAAGCCTAAGAGTGAATAGGTGAAATAGAAAATAAAATTATGGAAAAGTAACAAAGCTGGAAAAAAAAGGAAAGGAAATTACTAGATCACAAGGGGAGACTTAGAGAACTAAGTGATTCCATGAAATGAAACAGTATCTGTATCATAGGAGTCCAAGGAGAAGAAGATCAAGGAAAAAGGGCACAAAGTTTATTTGAACAAATTATCACTGAGAACTTCCCTAATATGGGAAAGGAAAGAGTCGTCCCAGTCTAAGAGGTACAGAGAACTTCCATCAAAAATCAAGAAAAACAGGTCATGGCAACAGATCATAGTGAAACTTGCAAAATACAAAAATAAAGAGAAAATTCTGAAAGCAGCTAGGGAAAAAAGGTCCTTAACCGACAAGGGTAGACACATAAGGTTAATAGCAGACCTGTCCACAGAAACTTGGCAGGCCAGAAGCAAGTAACAGGAAATATTCAATGTGCTAAATAGAAAATATGCAGCCAACAATTCTTTATCCAGGGAGGCTGTCATCAGAACAGAAGGAGAGATTAAGACTTTCCCAGACAAACAAAAAGCAAAGGAGTTTGTGACCACTAAACAGGCCCTGCAAGAAATTTTAAGGGGGACCCTTTCAGTGGAAAGCAGCAAAGACTACAAACGACCAGAGAACATCACCAGAAACTCCAATTCTACAGGTAACACAACGGCACTAAATTCTTAGGTTTCAAAAACCACACCAAATGTAAATGGACTACATGCTCCAATCAAAAGACACAGGCTAACAGAAAGGATTTAAAACAAAACAAACCAAGATACATCTATTTGCTGCCTACAGGAGGTTCACTGAAAGTGAGGGGATGGAGAACCATCTATCATGCAAATTAGAGCTTAAAAGAAAGCTGGAGTAGCCATGCCTCTAACACACAAATTAGATTTTAAAACAAAGACTGTAACAAGAGATGAAAGAGGGCATTATATTATAATTAAAGAGTCTATCCATCAGGAAGATCTAACAATTATAAATATTTATGCCCCCAACCAAGTATTATATAAATGAATCACAAACATAAACAAATTCATTGATAATAATACCATTATAGTAGAAGACTTTAATACCCCACTTACAGCAATGAACAGATCACCTAAGCAGAAAATCAACAAGAAACAACGACTTTGAATGACACGCTGGACCAGATGGACCTAACAGATAGAGTGAGAATATTTCATCCTAAAGCAGCAGAATACATATTCTTCTCAAGTGCACAGGGAGAATTCTCCAGAATAGATCACATACCAGGTGAGAAATCAGTCTTCAACAGGTACAAAACAATCGAGATCATTCCATGCGTATTTTCAGATCACGCTATGAAACTTGAAATCAACCACAAGAAAAAAATTTGGAAAGCCCTCAAATACATGCAAGTTAAAGAACATACTACTAAAGAATGAATGGGTTAACAAGGAAATTAAAGAAGAAATAAAACAAAATACATGGAAGCCAACAAAAATGACAACATGACAGTCCAAACCCTTTGAAATGCAAAGCCCATCTCTAGGATTCGGGCCCATCTCAAGAAGCCAGAAAGGTTCCACATACACACCTAACCTTACAACCTAAAGGAGCTAGAAAAGGAGTGAAAAATAAAGCCCAAAACCAGCAGAAAAGGGAAATAATAAAAATTAGAAAATTAAATGATATAGAAACCAAATACAAAACAAAAAAAAAAAACCCACTAAAACTGATAAACTAAAAGCTGGTTTTCTGAAAGAATAATAAAAATTGATAACCCCCTGGCTAGACTTCTCAAAAAGAGAGGACTCAAATAGATAAAATCCTTAATGAAAGAGGAGAATCATAACACCACAGAAATACAATTATTAGAGAATACTATGAAAAATTATATGCCAACAAACTGGACAATCTGAAAGAAATGGACAAATTCCTAGACACTCACACACTACAAAAACCCAAACAGGAAGAAATGGAAAATTTGAACAGACCCATAACCAGCAAAAAAATTGAATCAGTTATCCAAATCTCCCAACAAGTAAGAGCCCTGGGCCAGATGGCTTCCCAGGGGAATTCTACCAGACATTTAAAGCAGAGTTAATACCTATTCTTCTCAAGCTGTTCCAAAAAACTAGAAATGGAAGGAAAGCTTCTAAACTCATTCTATGAAGCATTATCTTGATTCCAAAATCAAGACAAGGATCCCCCTATAAAGGAGAATTACAGCCCAATATCCCTAATGAACCTGGATGCAAAAATTCTCATCAATATACTAGCAAACCAAATGCAACACTACATTAAAAGAATTATTCACCATGATCAAGTAGGATTTATTCCTGGGTTGCAGGGTTCAATATTTGCAAAATCAAGGTGATATACCAAACTGATTAAAAAAAAAACACACATAAGAACCATATGACCCTGTCAATAGATGCAGAAAAAGCATTGGACAAAATACAGCATCCTTTCTTGATAAAATCCTTTAAAAAGCAGAGATAGAAGGCACATACCTCAATATCATAAAAGCCATATATGAAGGGCTCACAGCTTATATCATCCTCAATGGAGAAAAACTGAGAGCGCTACCCCAAAGGTCAGGAGCAGGACGGGGATGTCCACTCTCACCACTATTGTCCAACACAGCACTGTAAGTCCTATCCTCAGCAAACAGACAACAAAAAGATATAAAAAGCATACAAATTGTCAAAGAAGAAGTCAAACTTTCATTCTTCATAGAGGACCTGATACTCTACATATAAAACCTGAAAGAGTCCACCAAAAAACTGCTATAACTAATACACAAATTGAGCAAAGTTTCAGGATATAAAATAAATGTACAAAAATCAGTTGTATTGCTATACATCAATAATGAAGCATCAGGAAGAGAAATCAAAGAATCGATCCAATTACAATAGCACCAAAAACCCTAAGATCCCTAGGAGTAAACCTAACCAAGGAGATAAAAGATCTGTATGCCGAAAACCATCGAAAGCTTATGAAAGACATTGAAGAAGACACAATGAAATGGAAAAACATTCCATGCTCATGGATTGGAAAAATACATATTGTTAAAATGTTGATAGTACCCAAAGCGATCTACGCATTCAATACAATTCCTATGAAAATAACACCAGCATTCTTCCAGAGCTAGAACAAGCAATCCTAAAATTTGTATGAAACCAGGTAAGACCGTGAATATTCAACGTAATGCCAAAAAAGAAAACCAAAGCTGGAGGCATCACAATTCCAGATTTTAATCTGTATTAAAAAGCTTTAATCATCAAGACAGTATGGTACTGGCACAAAAACAGACACATAGATCAATGGAACAGAATAGAGAGCCCAGAAATGGACCCACAAATGTATAGCCAACTAATCTTTGACAAAGCAGGAAAGAGTATCCAATAGAAAAAGACAGTCTCTTCAGAAAATGGTATTAGGAATATAGGAGAGAGACAGGCAGAATGAAACTGGATAATTTTCCTACATCATACACAAAAATAATCTCAAAAATGGATGAAAGACCTAAATGTAAGACAGGAAACCATCAAAATTCTAGAGGAGAAAATAAGCAGCAACCTCTGACCTCAGCCACAGCAACTTCTTACCGGCCATGTCTCTGGAGGCAAAGGAAATAAAAGCAAAACTGAACTATTGGGACCTTATCAAGATGAAAATCTTCTACATAGAGAGAGAAAAAAAATCAGCAAAACTACAATGCAACTGACACAAGGGAAGATATTTGCAAATGACATATTGGATAAAGAGTTAGTATACAAAATCTATAAAGAACTTCTCAAAATCAACACCCAGGAAAACAAATAATCCAGTGAAGAAATGGGCAGAAGATATGAAGAGACACTTTTCCAAAGACATCCAGATGGCTAAGAGACACATGAAAAGATGTTCAACATCACTCATCATCAGGAAACTACAAATCTCACTCCTGTCAGAATGGCTAAAATTAACAACTCAGGAAACAACAGATGTTGCGGAGGATGTGGAGAAAGGGGAACTTTTGCACTGTTGGACTGTTGGTGGGAATGCAAACTGGTGTCGCCACTCTGGAAAAAGTATTGAGGTTCCTCAAAAAATTAAAAACAGACCTATCGTATGACCCAGCAATTGCAGTCCTAGGTATTTATCCAAAGGATACAAAAATGCTGATTTGAAGAGGCACATGTACCCCAATGTTTATGGCAGCACTATCGACAACAGCCAAATTATGGAAAGATCCCAAATGTTCATCAACTGATGAATGGATTAAGAAGTATATATATGTACACAAAATGGAATACTACTTAGAGATCAAAAAGAATAAATTCTTGCCATTTGCAATGATGTGGATGGAACTAGAGTGTATTATGCTAAGCAAAATAAGACAGAGAAAGACAAATACTGTATGATCTCACTCATATGTGGAATTTAAGAAATATAACAGATGAAAATAGGGGAAGAGAAGGAAAATTAAGATAAAAACAGAGGGAAGCAGACCATTATGTACTCTTAAATAAAAAGAACAAGCAGAGGGTTGCTAAAGGGGAGGTGGGTGGAGGATGGGCTAAATGAGTGATGGGCTTTAAGGAGGCCACTTGTTGGGATGAGCACTGGGTGTTACATGTAAGTAATGAAGCATTGCATTCTACTCCTAAAATCAATACTACCCTGTATGTTAACTAACTTGAATTTAATTTAAAAAAAGAAAGAAACGAAAAGAAAATTGAGGGGCAACTGTGTGGCTCCATCAGGTTAAGTGTCTCTTGTGTTTGCCCCAGGTCATGGTCTCAAGGTTCATGAGTTCAAGCCCCACATCGGGCTCTGCACTGACAGTAAAGAGCCTGCTTGGGATTCTCTCTATATACATACCCCCTCCCCTACTCTAAACAAACAAACAAAACAAATATTTTTTTAAGAAAATTGAATATAAATGCTTTAAAAACTTTAGGGGAGAACATGATAAAAGTGTAAGAAAGACAAAAATAATGACTGTGTATATTGTGTATATTGTATACTATATAGTAACTATATGTACTACATATATATACATATGTATATACATACACTACATATATATATATATATAACTGCAACTATAAATATATATAGTTACTTGCCATCCATCAAACCAGACCCTCTCCATTTTAAATTCTCTAGAGTTTAAGTCTGGCTTTTCAGGTGGGGCTGGGGGTGGGGAGTGGGGAGTCAGACTACAGGACACAGAAAATTCAGGTAGTCCTCCCACCCTGTTTTTGGTCCCATGACTCATCCACCATGGTACCTGTCGCTATTAAATCCTGAACAGGTCTAAATTCCATCAGCAGCACTTGCTTCCCATCTTCTGTTCTGCTTCCAGTCTTTCAAGAATGTGTTAACATCTCCAAACCGTTGTCGCCTCTTCTCCCATTCTCTAAAATGGTATGGTTCTACTTACTTTACTATCAGTTTAGTGGGAATTGGGAAGGGAAGAAAGATGAATTAATGTCTTCAAGCCATCATTTAACAGCACTCTGTTCTTGATCGCCTCCTTCTACCAAAGATACCTTTTCTTCTATGTAATTCTTTCTCAGCAACCCATATTCCTGCTCGTTCCCCTTCTAGCCGACTCCCCACCTCCGCTCTCCCATCATCCCATCCATCTTGATCTGCTATTAACCTTTTCCTGTGGTAAACATCTTGAACATCAGATTCAGAAAAATCATAGCCTAGACAAAGGAAAGCAGAGTGTATTTTGAATTTGGTGGTGGTTCTCTGAGAAGCTGTCTGATCCTTTTCCTGTATAGGAGATGGCTTCTCAAAGTCCTAGGAACAAAGTCTGCTTTGGTTGCCATCCCATCCTTTCCAAAGGGCTCCAGGTTACAATTAGGTTCACTCAGCTTATCATCCCTGGAATGGTGAAGCCTCCATGGTAACCATTTTCATGGGTTCTTACTTCTTTTCCTGGTTTAGCCATTTAACAGAGTACTGAAGTCTGCAAACTTTTTGGTTATTCTGAAAATTTCTGTTCCTTTGGCACATTATACTTATCTCATATATCAAACTTGAATTTCTAAAAGTTTCTTGGCACATGTATACTACACATGTATACTATAGATAAAACCCCATCTATGTTACTGACTCTCATATTTATTTTAAAGTTCCAGCTTCAATATATAACTGTCTACTCCAAATCTCCACTTGATTGTCTAATAGGTGTCTCTCAACATGACCCAAACCAAAGCACCCAGTTTCAGCACACTTCCTCCAATCTTTTCCTCTCATAATCTTCCCATCTAGGTAAACTGCAACCTCATCTTTCAAGTTTCCCAAGCCAAATATCTTGGAGTTGAATGAATTTTTTTTATGTAGTTTATATTCTCTCTCTCTCTCTCTCTCTCTCTCTCTCACACACACAGAGGAATAATATTCAGCCATAAAGAAAAATATCCTGCCATTTGTGATAGCATAATGCCCTCAAGGTCCATCCATGTTAAGTGAAATAAGTCACAGAAAAGAGGAATACAATACAATCTCACTTATATGTGGAATCTAAAAAAAAAAACAACAACAACAACTCAGAAACAGAAATCAGATTAGTGGTTTCCAGAAGTGCAGAGTGAGAGTTGGGGGAACTGGGTAAGGGTGGTTAAAAGGTAAAAACTTCCAGTTGCAAAATAAATAATTTATGAGAATGGAATACACGATATGATGACTATGGTTTATAACACTGTATTATATATTTGGAAGTTGCTAAGAAAGTAAACCTTAAAAGTTCTCACCATGAAGAAAAGAATACTTGTAACTATGTGAGGTAATGGATGTTACCCAAACTTGTGGTAATTATTTCACAATATATACAAATATCATGTCATATATTCTAAGTATCTGACAATATTCAACATCCATTCATGATTTAAAAAAAAACTTTCAATGAAGTAGGTTTAGAGGTAAAGTACCTCAAAATAATGAAGGCCATATATGAAAAATCCATAGCTAGCATCACCCTCAATGGGGAAAACTAAAAGATTTCCCTCTAATGTCAGGAATAAGACAAGGATGTCCATCCTCACCATTTTTATTAAACATAGAACTAGAAGTGCTAGTCACAGCAATCAGACAAGAAAAAGAAATAAAAGGTATCTATGTTGGTTAAAAAAAATAAAAGTTAAACGGTAACTATTCAAAGATGACATAATAGTATGTATGAAAAATCAAGATTCCACAAAACACTATTAGAGGTAATTTTGAAAATTCGGTAAAGTGGCAGGATACAAAATTAATATCCAAAAACAAGTACCATTTCTATACACTAACAAGGAAATCTCAGAAAGAGAAATTTTTAAAACATTTACAATTGTACAAAAAGACAAAAATATCTAGGAATAAACTTAACCAAAGAGGTGAAAGACCTGGACTCTGAAAACTTTAAAATACTGATACAAGAAATTGAAGAGGACACAAATGAACGGGAAGTCCATGTTCATGCATTGGAAAAATTAATGTTGTCAAAATGTCCATACTACCTAAAGCAATCTATAGATTCAATGCATTTCCCATCAAAATACCAGCAGCAATTTTTGCAAAACCGGAATAGTACTAAAATTTGTATAGAACCACCGAAGACCCTGAATAGCCAAAAAAATCCTGAGAAAGAACAAAGATAAAGGTATTACAATTCCAGATTTCAAGATATACTACAAAGCTGTAGGAATCAAACCAGTATGGTACTGGTACAAAAATAGGCACGTAGTTCAGTAAAACAGGATAAAGTCCTCAGAAATAAACATATTTATATGGTCAATCTATGACAAAAGAGTGAAGAATATACAATGGGGAAAAGATGGTCTTTTCAATAAAAGGTGCTGGGGAAACTGGACAGATCCATCTGAAAAAATGAAACTGGACTACTTTCTAACACCATACACACAGATACTCAAAGTGGACTGAAGACCTAAATGAGACCTGAAACCTAAAATTCCTAAAAGAGAACATAGGCACTATTTTACATCAGCCATAGCAACATTTTTCTAGATATAACTCCTAAGGCAAGGGAAACAAAAGCAAAAATAAACTATTGGGACTAGAACATCAAAATAAAAAGCTTTTGCACAACAAAGTAAACCATCCAAAAAACTAAAAGACAACCTGCTGAATGGGAAAAAGATATTTGCAAATGGTATACCCAGTAAGGGTTTGATATCCAAAATATATAAAGAAATCATACAAGGGCACCTGGATGGCTTAGTCGGTTAAGCATCCAGGTTTGGCTCAGGTCACAATCTCATGGTTTGTGAGTTTGAGCCCCACGTTGGGCTCTGTGCTGACAGCTCAGAGTCTGGAGCCTGCTTTGGATTTTTGTGTCTGCCTCTCTCCCTGCCCCTCCCCCACTTGTGCTCTGACTCTCTCTCTCAAAAATAAAAAAGTTTTAAAAAAAAATTTTAATAGAGAAAATGTGGGTTTTTTAAAATTATTTTTCTGTGAGAAGTCAAGTCTACCAGTCTTCTCTTCCATTGCCTCTAGGCTAACAAATCCTTTCCTATCTCTGGATCAGATAACATTCACCTATATTTCTATCATTTTCATGATTTTTTGACATTTAGTGTTTTAATCCATCAGAAAATAGATGATCATTTAGTAACCAAAAATTTGAAACCATTTTCTAATTATTTTAGAGGTACTGATTAAATAAACCTACCCTTTATTATTGATTTCCTTTGCCTCCTTTTCAGGTATTAAATCTTATTCACATCAAGTTATTTTTCTAAATTATCCATTGATTCTTTTATCTATCAGTACCATACAGATCTAATTGCTATAGTTTTATAAGAGATGCTAATATTTTAAGTAGAATCCAGTGAGGTTGCTTCTGCCTCATTAGATTTCTTTTTCAGCATTTTTTAGTGCTGTTCTTCTCAAATGTTTGTTCTTCTACATGATGCAAAAAATATTTTGGCAATTTTCAAGGAAAAAAATAGTCTGTTGGAATTTTTATTAAATTAAAACTAAAAGTTAATTTGGAAAAACTTGACATTTCCACATAAACCCTGCTTCTGTTTAAGAATATTACATATCTACATTATCACAATTCTTTTATAACTCTCAGTTGAGTTTTATAATTTTCTCCATAGAGATTCCCACATTTTAGTGTTATCCATAGACATTTTCTCCCTCTTATTACTTTTGTGAACAGAATCCTTTTCTCATTATTACTGCTAGCTGCTTATTGCCATAGAGATTAACCACAATAATATTAACGCAGAAAACTTTTAAAGCAAGTATTACCAAGTGCTCATTTCAACAAAAGAGAAATAAATTTCCATAAAGTATTCATAATGCATCTAACTTTAAGAATTGTCTTTTTCAAAAGAAATGGAAAAACATCCCATGGATTGGAAAACTATTCTTAAAATCCATATACTATCCAAAACAATCAGCATTTTTCACAGAGCTAAAACAAACAATCCTAAAATTTGTATGGAACCAGGAAAGACCTCAAAGAGCCAAAGTAATGTTGAAAAAGAAACCAAAGCTGGAGTATCACAAATCCATTGTATTACAAAAAGCTGTATTACAAAGCTTTAATCATCAAGACAGCATGGTAGTGGCACAAAAAACAGACACTAAGATCAATGGAACAGACTGGACCAAAAACGGACCCACAAATGTATGGCCAACTAATCTTTGACAAAGCAGGAAAGAAGATCCAATGGAAAAGACTGTCTCTTCATAAAATGGTATTGGAAAAACTTGACAGCAGCATGCAAAAGAATGAAACTGGACCACTTGAATACACCATACACAAAAGTAAATTCAAAACGGATGAAAGACCTAAATGCGAGACAGGAAACCATCAAAATCCTATAGGAGAAAATAGGCAGCAACCTCTTTGAGCTCAGCCACAGCAATTTCTTACTAGATGTGTCTCCAGAGGCAAGGGAGACAAAAGCAAAAATGAACGACTGGGACCTCATCAAGATAAAAATCTTCTGTACTGCAAAGGAAACAATCAACAAAACTAGAAGGCTATGGATGGAATGGGAGAAGATATTTGCAAATGACGTATCAGATAAAGGGTTAGTATCCAAAATCTATTAAAGAACTTCAAACTCAACACCCCCCCAAAAAAAAAAAAACAAACAATCCAGTGACGATATGGGCTGAAGACATTAATACACACTTTTCCAAAGAAGACATTCAGATAGCTACCAGATACATGAAAAGATGCTCAACGTCACTTATCAGAGAAATACAAATCAAAATCACAGTGAGTGACCACCTCACACCTGTCAGTGGCTAAAATTAACAACTCAGGAAACAACAGATATTGGCGAGCTTGCAGAGAAAAGGGAACCCTTTCGCACTGTTGTTGGGAATGCAAACTGGTGCAGCCACTCTGGAAACAGTATGGAGAGTCCTCAAAAAATTAAAAATAGACCCTATGACCCAGCAATTGCACTCTTAGTATTGATCCAAAGGATACAAAAATGCTGATTCAAAAGGGAATATGTACTCCAATGTTTACAGCAGTACTATAAACAATAGCCAAAGTATGGAAACAGCCCAAATGTCCACCAACTGATGAATGGATAGAGAACACACACACACACACACACACTCACTCACTCTGGAATATTACTCAGTGATCAAAAAGAATGAAATCTTGCCATTTGCAACAATGTGGATAGAACTAGTATCAATGCTAAGTGAAATAAGTCAATCAAAGAAAGACAAATACCGTATGATATCTATTCATATGTGTAATTTAAGAAACGACATAGATGAACATAGGGTGAGGGAAGAAAAAAATAAGATAAAAACAGAGAGGGAGGTAATCCCCTAAGAGACTCAAAATACAGAACAAACTGACAGTTGGTGGAGTGGAGGTAGGTAGGGGCATGAGATAAATGGGTGATGGGCATTAATAGGGCACTTTTGGGATGAACACTGGGTTTTATATGTAAGTGATGACTCACTAAATTCTACTGCTGACATCAAAGAAATTTAAAAAAAAAAAATGCCTTGCTTATGAACACTCTAAAACAAACTGTGCATACTTCTATGTAATTAAATAAGTTGATTTGCTCAATTGCTTAAGCCATAATTTTTTACATATAGGGTAATGCTTACTAAACTATTAGTTAGAATAATTGCTCTGAAGTAATTTTTGCTAATAATTAGATATCAGAGCCAGTTTTCTACAGAGATTTCTCCTAGTCTATAAAAATAAAAGCATGAGAAAGCATGAGATCTGTATAAAGGAGACTATTCCACTTTCTCTTCTCAGTAACAGGGTGAAACGGAGAGAAAGGGACACAGGTCCACGTCATTTGAAAAAGCTATCAAGTCTCTCAAATACATACACCCTAAAGAAAAAATACCAGAATGTGTCCTTAATTCTGTGAAAATGAATTTTTTCAGACGGTCATGAGCATCAATGGTTGCAGGTGAGACAATTTCAACTCAATCCAACTCTAGACCAAACTGACTCATTGACTCACAGGATTAGAAAGTCCAAGAGTAGACAAGGTGTACTCAAGGTTTCTTTATTCTGCAGCCCTCGCTCTTCCTCTACCTTATTCTTCCTTGTGGTTCTGCTTTTCTAGGCTTCTCTTTGCATGTTGACTTCAAACCCTATTTATTGACACTGGGGACTATCTCCATCCCTGGAACTCATGTACCTTCCCACATACTTGCTACTTATTTCCCATTCTGCCTAATAAACAAACCAACATAAGGAACCGATGTGAAGTTCTACAGAGTGTCCAGAGAATCTAAGTCCCTTTGGACCGTATTATAACAGATGGAAGGAGAGTTTGCATAGTCCTGTGGCAAGTTCGCAAATGTGTACTATTACCTAGTCCACATAAGTGAAAACTGATTCTGATCCTTTCTTAAGAAGGATAAAAAGGCGGCATTCACCATACTAATGGCTGCATACATAGCATTTATCAAAGGCTGTGTTAATCTGCTCTAGCAAAATATAATTCTGGCAAAGCCATCACAAATGATGCTACTACTTGATTGTATCTGTGGTAGTCCATGATCATCACCCAGAAACAATTTCATTGTCAAGACTGGTGAACTAAATGAGGATTTGATGAAGACGAATTCTGCCTTTTTTTAAGCTTAGAGGGAGGCGTTAATATCTGAAACAACTCTAGATTGGAATATTGTGTTTTTATTTACTCTCTTGACCAAGATGTAGGTCAGTTTCTCACACTTCCCCATATGACAGCTCTTAACCATAGGCCAAGAAACAACACAAGTGTGCTACCAACTTCCAAGTATGTCCATTCCAATAAGACCTTTATTATTTTCAAATATCAACATTTAAAGCCAAAAAGTTCCCTCTATACAAGATATCAACTGCATCTTACAATTTCGATTTGTTCTATGTTCTTTTTGTTTGTTTGTTTTTGAGAGCAAGAGTGAGACAGAGCATGAGCAGGATAGGGGCCAAGAGAGAGGGAAACACAGAATCCGAAGCGGGCTCCAGGCTCTGAGCTCAGCGCAGAGCCTGATGTGGGGCTCGAACCCATGAACCGTGAGATCATGACCTGAGCTGAAGTCGACGCTTAACCGACTGAGCCACCCAGGTGCCCGTCTATCTTCATTTTTAATTTGAAATATTTCCTAGGTTCCCTTGTGGTTTGTACCCTTGGATTACTTAGAAGAGCATCCATTCTAATATTTGGGAATGGGAAAGTGACTGATGAGCGGGTGCAAGACCCTTTGTGAAGTGGACTCAGCCAGGACTAGATTTCCTTGGCCCCATACACCCCCTTTCTACCTGAGAGGCATGAGAATGCTTTCATTCCCCAGATATCAGTGTCAACTTGGACCCTGAATTGAATAGTCTTCAAAATCTTGAGGTATTGCCCCTTCCACAGGGTAGGGCTTCCCCAGTATAGTGTTACCTGAGTAAATAGCCATGATCCCTTTGAAAGAGAATGGAGAAATTTCTTAACATTTATACTTGTCCTAGTGTTTCAGCATTTTTCCTCAGGGGAATCGCCTTCTTCAGTCAACGGCTTCTGTGTCTTGAGACTTGACTCAGTCCGAAAATTGGGTAAAGATAGTGACATTTTATTGGGTTAATTGGTATCAGCCTCCTGATCATCCATCCCTAATTTCTCTTGGCATATAAATTATGCAACAGTCATCTACCCGGACCCCAATAACACTGGGTGCTGGAAACCATCTCCAGAGCTCTCTGAAGTTCAGGCCCACCTCACTACCATTCCAACCCTACTGTTCTTTACAACAGTGGCCTTCATCTTGTTTCAGATGGTTAAGCAGTGCCACCTAGCCCCTGTCAAAGACAATTCTGTAACAGCATCTCCTACCATCAGTTCTGACATACAAAACTTCTCAACAGAGGCCTTGCCAATCCTGTGAGGAGCTCTTGACCCGGGATGGACTTTCAGAGTTATCCCAAGTTGCGACAAGTTGTCCAGGCTTTTGTACCCCTGCACGGACCAGTCACTGAATGCAGTCTGCACCTGTCCCCCACCTGCGGGAGAGGGCGTAACTTTTGGTGAAGCATCTCCCTTCAGCCCAAAACCCCCAAAGAGAGATGCAGCTGTGAGCTGTGATAAGCTGGCACTCCTGGTAGCCAGGGGAGTGTGCTTCGGTCCAGAACAGGGATCCCATAGGTACATCACAGCATCTGCCACAGTAGCATACATAATAAGATTAATGAGATAAAAGGCCTATAGTTTTGGCGGATAGAGGAGTAGAGGATTGCTTTTTTAAATTGACTTGACACTCTAGCTCAAATCAGCTGAAGTCATTTCCATAGAGCTAATAAAAATAAACTCAGGTGATGAGACACATAGTTTCAAAGTTGTCATCAAATCTCTCTCAAGGCAGGACACCTTCTCCAGATACTTTCTTTAGCTTTATGAAGAACTAGAGTATTTGGATCACACATTGGTGGCCTAAAAGTCCACAGCCTGCTCACAGATGTATTTTGATTGCCACCCAGTGTTTTCTAAAAATTAAATTAGTTGCAAACAGTTAAAATCAGTAAATCTCACAATAAAATCAGACTGTTTAATTCTCTTGAAAAAAAGACCTAGAAACACTGGCCAAACAAGAGTGCCTTCTCAGGAAAAGATTGCATTACACTCAATGGCTGGAACCCCCGCCAACAGGGCCAGTCTTCTGGTAAAAGCAGTTTTGATGGCCTGTGGCAGAACAGATTTAAGTTGGCAGAGGTTTGAGTTGCGGTAAGTTTGCACCGCTGAGCAACTGAGAGCCTGCAATATACTTTTTATTTCCTGGAGTTTCAGAGCGTCACTAGTAGAATTTGCAAATACTTTAATCCACCGAATTCTTCATGACTCTTTATCTCCAAAGGTCAACCATGTGAATAGACAGAGTCTGGGACAACTAGGCCCACAGTGAAAAGAAGACCTTGTAACTTCTCAGCCAGTCCAGACTATCCACTTTTGAATGTAGTTGTAAACAGAAGTGAGCTATGCTATGCCCCATAATGCTGGCTTCCAGATTAGATTTCTTTTTTCACCCAAAAAGAATTAAAAGCTATTTTGTAAGGACTTTTCCATTTTAAATGTGTGCATCTTTCCATAAAGAATAGCCCATAGACTAATCCTCCTGTTCATATACTCCAAAGCATATTATGGCATTCGGATTCCCCAAGAATCCTAAATCTCTTGCAGAACACGTAGGATGGACAATGAACTGTGTGGCCATCTGCTCAAATAGACAGCAAGCGCCCTGACGAAACGAAATGTAAATATTAAGAGCCATCACACCTTGATGACCAGAGAACCAAACAAGGAAAGGAAAGCAGAAGACTCCTCTCACTCATGTCAGGGACTCAGAAGCAACCTCCTTAAGGCTGACAGGGGGAAATGGTAGTAACTTTCATTTCTTTTTTTTTTTTTAATTTTTTTTAACGTTTATTAATTTTTTGAGAGACATAGAGACAGAACATGAGCAGGGGAAGGGCAGAGAGAGAGGGAGACACAGAATCCGAAGCAGGCTCCAGGCTTTCATGAGCCGTCAGCACAGAGCCCGATGTGGGGCTCGAACTCACAGACTGTGAGATCATGACCTGAGCTGAAGTCGGCCGCTTAACCGACTGAGCCACCCAGGAGCCCCTTTCATTTCTAACAAAAAGTTGTAGAGTCTTTTCCCCAAGCACCCCAATCAAGTTGAAAACCCTTGATTATAGTCTATAACACAAATCTATTGATATTACCAGCACTCCAAAATCAAGCCATCTATATGAAAACCCTGAACACAAGCCCTTTAATCACGGGGGATCAGGTAGGGGTTTCCTAATAATCTGTCTTCTTTGGCGGTAAGGGGTTTGGCGACAGCAAACAGAACGAAGGGAAGGAGGTGATGGTGACAGCCTGGGAAAAACAAGCAGAATGCTGAGGTAAGAATAGAAGGTTCCTAACATTGGACCCTTTCCAGTGCTAAGATAAATCCATCTCACCGGAGTCTTGTGGGAATGAGGTAATCAAAATTATGCTATGGCTTATTATGCATAGAATGATGAACAGATGTTTTCGCTCTCCTCTGAGGAGCCAACAAGTAGGAAAGGGCACACGCTGCAGCACAAAGGATGTAACGGTGTTTCTGCGACTGCCGCGTGCGTCCACATCACCGACTGAAGCCAAATCTCCCAGGGAACAGGGTCAGGATTTGGCGTTTTTTAGCAAGCACTAGAGGTCAATCAAATAGAGAGGGTCTACAGACCGTATTTACATAAACGCTGCACAGAAGTGAACCAGAAGGAGACCTTTCTAGAAGTTGGGAGTGAGGTGATAAAAGGGATTACCAAAGACACAGAACAGAAATCCTGCTTAGTGACCTGTGCGTAGTTCTGGAAAGCACAAGAACGGGGAATTTGAGGCAAAAATGTTATATATTTTTTTAGAATAAAACCTCATTGGGGCGCCTGGGTGGCTCAGTCGGTGAAGCGGCCGACTTCGGCTCTTATGGTCTGTGAGTTCGAGCCCCATATCGGGCTCTGTGCTGATGGCTCAGAGCCTGGAGCCTGCTTCAGATTCTGTGTCTCCCTCTCTCTCTGCCCCTCCTCTGCTCATGCTCTGTCCCTCTGTCTCTCAAAAATAAATAAATGTTTAAAAAAAATTGGCTACATCAGCAGGAGGCCAAGAAGTAAACCCTAGGATGGAAAGAGGTCTAGACTCCGCTTACTGAGGAGTGCTGGTCTCGCACCAGCTGCAAATGGCAGAGTAAACTTCCACCATTGCTTTACTCTGTGCTTCTTTAGGTACAATTTTCTTTGTGAATAAAAAGAAATTAGCTTAGAATTTCTAGGTGCCCCTACTTATTAAAATTTTTAGTTTATTTATTTTGAGGGAGACAGAGATGGCTTGCGTGGGGGATTGACAGAGAGAGGAGAGAGAATCCCAAGCAGGGTCCTTGCTGTCAGCACAGAATCTAATACTCACCGAACCCCGAGATCATGACCTGAGCTGAAACCAAATCCTGGATGCTTTACTGACTAAGCCACGCAGGTGCCCCAGTTTTCTAGTGCTTTGTAACCAATTACCACAAACTCAGCGGCTTTGAACAACACCATCTCACCGTTTCTGGAAACTAGAAGTCCAGGCTTGGCAAAGCTGGATTCTCTCTCTGCTCAGAGTC
Source organism: Paguma larvata (assembly GCA_030068075.1). NCBI lineage: Eukaryota > Metazoa > Chordata > Mammalia > Carnivora > Viverridae > Paguma > Paguma larvata. The sequence goes on from CM057823.1 coordinate 12,092,403, forward strand.
TCCTCAGGCTGAGACCAAGGTGTTGGCCTTGGCTGTGATTCTAATCTAGAGGTCAGGGTCTTCCTCTATTATAGACTCAACTGTGTCCCCACAGAATTCCGATGTTGAAGCTTTCACCCAAGATGTGACTGTATTTGAAAAAAGAAACTGTAGAGAGGTAATTAAGCTTAAATGCAGTCATAGGGTACAGTCCTCATCTGATAGGGCTGGTGTTCTTGCAAGAAGAGAAAGAGGGGCACCTGGGTGGCTCAGTCGGTTAAGCAGCCAACTTCGGCTCAGGTCATGATCTCACGGTCTGTGAGTTTGAGCCCCGTGTCGGGCTCTGTGCTGACGTCTCAGAGCCTGGAGCCTGCTTCAGATTCTGTATCTCCCTCTCTCTCTGCCCTTCCCTTGTTCACGCTCTGTCTCTCTGTCTCTCGAAAATAAAAAAATAAATAAAAAGTTAGAAAAAAAATTTTTTTAATTAAAAAAAAAAAAGAAGAGGAAGAGACAACAGGGACCTGAGTCTCAGTCTTGCTGCCTGCCCTCCACCCCTCACTACCCCAAGTACCCCGATGAAAAAAACAATGAGAAGGCAGCCATCTGCAGGCCAGGAAGAGAGAGCTCACCAGAAACTAACCCTGCCAACATCATCAGGAAATAGATGTCTGTTGTTTAAGACACCCAGCCTGTGGTATCTTATTATGCAGCCCTACCAGGCTGATCCATCCTTCAAGCCCACAGAGTTGTGGCAGAATTAAGTTTCATATGGTTGTAAGACTGAAGTCCCTGTTTCCTTGCTGGCTGTCAGCCAGAGGCTGTTCTCAGCTCCTACAATCCACCTGCATTCCTTGACATGTAGTCCCTCCCATCTTCAAGTCAGCAATTAAGAAATTATTGCACAATGAATCTTCCTCATGCTTCAAATCTTTGACTTCCTCAGTCTCTAACCTATAGACTCAGATTTTAAAAGCTTACTAAATGACGCTGATGACAGCAGCTCCACCTAGATAAATTATCCATTTTAAGGTAACTTAATTTGTTTTTGTTTTTGTTTTTTTTTAGAAGAGAAAGACTTTTTTTAATTTTTTTTAACGTTTATTTTTTATTTTTGAGAGACATAAAGACAGAGCGTGAGCAGGGGAAGGGCAGAGAGAGAGGGAGATACAGAATCTGAAGCAGGCTCCAGGCTCTGAGACGTCAGCAGAGTCTGACGCGACACGGGGCTCGAACTCACAGACCGCGAGATCATGACCTGAGCCAAAGTCGGCCGCTTAATCAACTGAGCCGCCCAGGCACCCCTAAGGTCACTTAATTTGTGACCTCCCTTAATTACATTTGTAAGCCCCACCAATAATGGTGCTTGATTCGACAGTTGGGAGAAGTTGTATGTACACCAGGGTCCAGGAATCATAGGAGCCATATCAGAATTCTACCTGCCACACCCCTTCAAATCCACTAATTGCTAATGTTTTATAATTTTGACATAAAGAGAGCTTATTCACTCATATTTCATGAGAGTACACATTTATAATGTCATGTTCCTGGAAAAACCTGAACATATTACTTGTACCATCATAAAGTTTCTGGTTTTATGGGTTTCCTCTAAAAACATAATTTGTGGTCATTGTCTTTTTTATAAGATTAAATAGGGCTGTGATTAAAGTTTGTTTTAAAAACTCAAGAACAGGCAAAAAAAATACACTTGGACTACTACCTTTCATCTATAACAGAATAAAACTAAAGATAGTTTTTCAATATTTCTTTAGCTGAGTTCTTTAATCAAGTGAAATCTTATACAGAATCTCAAATGACAAGTAGGCTATTCCTCTGAAGTAAAATGAGGTTCTGTTTGGCCCATAATAAAAATAGAGGCGTATCTTGTATGGAACATAATCCTACTCCTTCATTTTACTCAAATTTTCAAGTTTAAAGACAGAATATGCCTCGTCTAAGCCTATATATTAAAATCAGTGGTAAAGTCAATCCTTGAACTCATATTTCTCAACTCTTGGTTTAATGTTCTTCACAGTTCAGCATGTGTAAGAGATTATAGTTCTCTCCCGGATCCCTTCTACTAGGCCATAGTTGGAGAAGTGGATTCAGCCCACTTCCAGGGATGGAATTCAATTGTTTTAACCTAATCAGTGGTCCCCTTACCTTTGCCACTTATTGGTTAAGGTCAACCAGACCTAAACCGCTTTTTGAATAGTGTATTTATCCATTTTTGAGAGACAGAGAGAGAGAGTAGGGCAGGGCAGAGAGAAAGAGAGAGAGAATCCCAAGCAGACTTCACAACGTCAGCATCAAGCCCAATGCAGGGCTCAAACCCATCAACCATGAAATCATGACCCAAGTTAAAACCAAGAGTTGGGTGCTTACCTGACGGAGCCACTCAGGTGCCCCATGAATAGTATTCTTTAAGTCAAAAGTGAATGATTCAGAAATGAGCATCTTCAGGCCATTTAGTCCTGAGGACAATCTTACTTCAAATGAAGATTCCCCCCTTCTTCTGAGAGAGTCAGTAGAAGCCTGCCCTCACAAAGATGGATGCTGAGCTTTGAAACATTTCAGTATCTGACTAAATTGAAGTAATCAGTCCCTGACCTCACTGTCCTCCAGAAGCGAAAGTAAATCATCACTGGAGAAAGAATACTGTCCAGACAGAGCCTCAACTGTTCATTATAATTTTTATATACTATATATAACATTTAATCTAAAATTATCAGGCATCAAAAAGTAAGAATTACCTGAAAATTAAGTGGGGGGTGGGGAAGGGAGAGAAACAAGACAAAACAGACTCACAGGAAATCTGGACATTGAACTGGTCAAACACAAAATTTAAAATAGTCCCAGCTGACTTGTTAGGATGAGCACTGGGTGTTGTATGAAAATCAATTTGACAATAAATTATTTAAAAAAAATTGTCCCAGGTGATGTATTCAATATAAAAAGCAAGATGGAAAATTTCACAGCTGAAAATGATTTTTAAAAAATTAAATAGAAATTCAGAAACTGAAAAACAAAGAATCAATTTAAGATAGAATTAAGGGAAAGAAGAGAATTCAAAAGAAAATATCTAGTGGCCAGGAAGACTCAGTCATCAGTTCTTCCCAACTTTGTCTATAGATTCAACACAATCCCAAACAAAATCACAGCAAGTTATTTTGTGGATTAGACAGATTTTTTTAAGAGCATTCATATTAGCATTTTATTTTATTTTTTTATTATAATAATTTTCAAATTGGTTTACATATAGCACCCAGTGTTCATCCCAACACGTGCCCTCTTTAATGTCTGTCACCCCCTCTCCCCCCTCCCTCACCCTCAGATTGTTCTTAGTCTTTGAGAGTCTCTTATGTTTTATCTCCCTCCCTCTCTTTTTTTCCTTTCCCCTCTTCCCCTCCCCCTGATTTTTGCTTAGTCTCACAAAGTCCACCTATTCGTGGAAACATATGGTATCTGTCTTTTTCTGACTGACTTATTTCACTTAACGTAATACCCTCCAGTTCCGTCCATGTTGCTACACATGGCCAGATTTCATTTTTTCTCATTGCCATGTAGTAGTCCATTGTATATATGTGCCACAACTTCTTTATCCATTCGTCAGTTGATGGGTACTTGGTCTGCTTCCATGATTTTGCTATTGTTGAAAGTGCTGCTATGAACATTGGGGTACGCGTGCCCCTATGCATCAGCATTCCTATTAGACAGACTGATTTTTAAAGTTTATAGAGAGGCAAAAGACCCAGAAGAGTCAAAGCAATATTGAAAAAGAACGAAGCTGAAGGACTGACATTACCCAATGTCAAAATTTACTATAAAGCTATGGTAACCAAGAAAGTGTGGTATTAACAAAATAATTTTAAAAATTGATCAATGGAACAGAATAGAGAGCCCAGAAATAGGCCCACAGAAATATAATCAACAGCTCTTTTTACAAAGTAGCAAAGGCAATACAATGGGGGAAAAGAAAGTCTTTTCAACCAAAGGTGCTGAAAACAACATCCACATACAAATAAACGAATCTATGCATAGACTTTATACTCTTCACAAAAATTTAGTCAAAATGGATCATAACCTACATGTTAAATGAAAAACTGTAAAACTCCTAGAAGACCACATAGGAGAAAACCTAGGTGACCTCGGACATGGGAATAATGACTTCGATAAAACACCAAAGCCATGATCCATGAAAGAAATAACTGATGAGCTGGACTCCATTAAAATTAAAAACTTGTGCTCCATGCAAGACGCCAGCAAGAAAAGAAGACAAGCCATAGACTAGGGGAAAATATTTACAGAAGACACCTCTGATAAAGGACTGTTATCTGAAATATACACAGAATTTTGAAAACTCCAACAATAACCAACCACTTGATTTTAAAAAGAGCCAAAGAGCTTAACAGCACCTCACCAAAAAAATATAGACAGATGGCAAATAAGTATATGAAAAGATCCTCCACACAGATCATCAGGGAAATGCAAATTAAAACAATGAGGTAGAACTGCACACTCATTACAATGGCCAAAATCTGGAACAATGACAACATCAAGTGCTGCCAAGGGTTTGGAACAACAGGTGGGAATGCAAAATGGTACAGCCACTTTGGAAGACAGTTTGGTGGTTTCTTACAAAACAGTCTTCCCATATGACTCAGCAGTTAGGCTCCTTTGAGTAAAAGGAGCCTAAGACTCATACACACATATAAACCTGCACACGTTCATTTGCAGCAGCTTTATTCACAGGTGCCAAAATTTGGAAGCAACAAAATGTCTCCCAGTAGGTAAACAGATACAATGTGGCACACCCAGACAATGGAATGAATATTCAGTGCTAGGAAGAAATTAGCTATTAACCCATGAAAACACATGCAGGTAACTTAAATGCATATTGTCAAAGTGAAAGAAAACAATCTGAGAAGTCTACATACGTATTCTACGAACTATAGGACATTCTGAAAAAGGCAAAACTACAGAAAACTAAGAAGACCAGTGATTGCTAGGGAATGGGATAGGGGTAGAGGATAAATACGTGGAACACAGAGGATTTTTAGGGCAGTGAAATACTTTGCATGGTGCTGTAAGATGTGCAGGTGTCATACATTTGTCCAAACCCATACAACACCAAGAGTTACCCCAAGAGACTTTAAGTGTGTCACATAATGATGCATTGTAGGTTCAACAATCTTAACAAACCCGTACCATTCAAGGGCAGGTTGTTGATAATGGAGGTCATGCATTCGTAGGGGCAAGGGGATATATGGGAAATCTCTGCGCTTTCCACTCAGTTTTGCTGTGAACTTAAAAGTGCCCTAAAAAATAAAAAAATAAAGTTTTTTTAAAGTAAATATCTAAAATGAATCAGAGGAAAAAAAAAAAGAAAATCTAAAAAGTTTAAGACCAAAGGAGTACAATAAAAAAATATGTAATACATGTAATTGGGCTCCTAGGAAAAAAGAGAAAGGGAATAAAGTAATAGTTGGAGTGATATGGCTACACATTTTCCAAAAATAATGAAAGATATCAAACCACAGATTCAAAAGGTACTACAAATCCCAAGTAGGATAAACACCAGGAAAATTCTATCACGGTACATCAGAGTAAGATGTACCTAGTTTATTTACAGAACTAAAACTGCTAAAAATCAAAGGTTTAAAAAACAATTTTTAAAGCAGCCAGTATAAAAATATTAAAGATTACTTTCAAAATAGAAACAAAGACTTGCAAAAACTTTTTAAAAGAAATCATGAAATCCAGCAGATGATGGAATAATATCCTCAAAGCAGTTTACAATTCTATACAGGATACAAATACCTTTCAAAAGGTAAAAATTCAATAAGCCCATTTTCAAACAAATAAAAACTGAGAGAACTTAGCACCAGCAGATCTACAAAAGAAGAAGAGAGACTGAAGGAGAAAACAAGAACTTATAAGGGATAGGAAAAATATAAAACAAGACTATAATAGATTTAAAGACAAATATTTAAATAATTACAATAAATCAGCCTGACTAAATAGCCAGTTAAGAGGCAAATATTGGTAGATTTGAAAAATAAAAATTAAACTCAATTCTGTATTCCTTATAAAAGACAGGTCTTAAATACAAAGGGCCTAAAGTAAGTGTTGAAAAAAAGATATACTATATAAACACTAACCAAAAGAGCTTATATACCTATACTAATATCACACCAATAAAACTTTTTGGCAGGAAGCATTATCATAAGATGAGGAAGGACATTTCATGATGCTACAAGTACCATTATGGCAGAAGTTAGAATCATTTTAAATGTGTATACACCTAACCAAATAACCTAAAAATTAAAGAAATGTTGACAGAATCAGAAGGAGAGATGGGGTGCCTGGGTGGCTCAGTTGGTTGAATTTAGGGCCCACCCTGATCGAATCTGACCTCATTTTAAGTTGATTACATCTGCAAAGATCCATTTCCAAACAAGGTCATAGTCATAGGTATTGAGGTTAGGACATCGACCTAACTTTTGGGGGAAACAATTCAACCTACAACACTATTGAAAATAGGGGCCTTTCATCCACATTTGTGTATAGATTTAATGCTATCTCAATCAAAATTCAGGCAGATTTGTCATGGAAATAGACAAGCTGCTTTTATAATTATGATGGAAATAAAGAATTAGTTGAGGCAATTTTGAAAAAGAATATCTAAAATAAAAAGACTGGCATTGCCAAGTGTTAGCAAGAATGGAAGCAATTGGAACTGTCCTATGTGCTGTTGGAAGAATAAATTGGAGCAATCGTGTAGAATATTGTTTGGTAGTGAGAAAACACAAAGAATCTGATAGTCAAATCAGATTCAGAAAACCCGAGAGCTTACTCTGCAACAACTAATAATTGCAAGGGGAAGGGTAATTGGGAGACAGGCAAAACAAGAACAGATTGGTGACCACCAACGCCACGGTCCACATTCTTCCTTGTCACGTTAGGAGGCTGTGAGCAATGCATACGGCCATCACGTAAACCAATGGGAGCTATTTCAGTTGTGAAACATCTACATTTTATATTCTGATGATTCAATAGCTTAGGTACTATTTTCTTGGAAATCATATCCCAAAAGGACACATCTACCAGGTTTATTTACAAAAACAATCTAAACTATTCACTACATCCTGCCAAAAAGCATTCCATAGATAACAATTCTCACACTAGTAAATACCATCGGTGTATTTGCCGGCAAGTCTTTCATTAGCATGTTTACTAGAGCATTTATCTGGGTCTTTTTTCTTTCCCAGGCATCCCCATGAAAGGGAGAAAGTGGATTGCAAGACTGCTTCCAGATCTTTCCTTTCCAGGCATAATTTTTTTGAAAGTTTATTTATTTTGAGGGAGAGAAAGCACCCAAGCAGGGTACAGATATAGAGAGAGAGGGGAGAGAGAGAATCCCAAGCAGGCTCTGCATTGTCAGTGCAGAGCCCAATGTGGGGCTTGAACTCACGAACTGGGAGATCATGACTTGAGCCAAAACCAAGAGTCACATGCTTAACTGACTGAACTACTCAGGTACCTTCCCCACACCCCACACCCCACCCCAGCAGTATTTTTGAAAGCTCAACACATGAATAATATACAGTAATTCCACTCCTATATTTCTATTAAACAGAAAAGCATTAAATGGACACCAAAAGATATGTAGTCTGTATATATTTGTGGTAGCCAAAACAATCCAAATGTCTATCAACATTAGAAAAGCCAAAATGTGATATATTTGTAAATGGAATACTAGACGGCAAAGCAAATTAATCAGTTACTTCACTATCCAACAACATGGATGAACCTTGCAAACACAATGTTGAGTACAAGACAGCAGGTATCAAACAACAGATATCATATAACTCCAGTCCGATAAAGTACAAAAAAAAAAAAAAAAGGCAAAATTCATCTATGGTGTTACATGTCAAGTTGGTGGTTCCTTTAGAAAGCATTTGTTGCTCAGTGGGGGCACAGGAAGGGCTTCTGGGCTGCTGTAATACTCCAGGTCTTTAAATGGCTGGTGGTTACCCGGTTGAGTTTACATTGTAATAAGTTATTGGTCAGTATAGTTACGACTTACGCACTTTCCTGTAAGTATATTATAATGAAATTTTTAAAAAAATTTAATATTTTTAATGTTTATTTGTTTTTGAGAGAGAGAACGAGCAAGCAAACTGGGGAGGGCCAGAGAGAGAGGGAGACACAGAATCTGAAGCAGGATCCAGGCTCTGAGCTGTCCTCACAGAGCCCAAGGCAGGGATTGAACCCACGGACTGGCAGATCTTGCCCTGAGCCAAAATTGGACGCTTAACCGACTGAGCCACCCAGGTGCCCCTATCATGAAATTTTAAAGATTTTTTATTTTTCATTCCCCACTCTCCACAAACCAAACACTCACCATCTCATCATGAGTGAATGACTTTGCCCTTGTTTCCTACTTCACAGAGGAAGGTCAGCAGCAAAAATGCTTCCTCCTCCTGCCCTACCTGATCAATCACTCCCCCTTCCAAACTCGTCTGCAGGTAACCTAACACGGCTTTCGGCTTTCCTTCCGAGCACAGTGGGGGAGCTAGCCCGCTCCTACCCTGGGAAAATGTCTGCGTCTTTGTTCAGGGTTACCTCCTTGGGAACATGGTGCAAGGCAGTGCCCTTCTCTCCTCTTTCTCACTGTTTGTCCTTCCCAGTAGCATCGACGTTTCTCAGCAGGTCTCATTATGAAAACCATACTGTGGTCACCCTGGGGCCCCCGCTACTACTGCCCCCCCGCCGCCCGTTCTCCTAGCAGAGCTCCTGGAAACACGTACCTGTGCTCGATCTACTCATCGTCTTGCATTCACCATTCGCATCCCCGCAAACTGATTTTATCCATGCCGTGCCACCAGATACCACCCTGACCACCTGCTTGCCGGGTAATAAAAATGTGTATTCCTCAGCCCTGGTCTCCATTCACTCTCGGAGGCGGCTGGCTGGGTCCTCCTGAAAACGCTGCGCGCCCCTCTCTCCAGATTTTTTTGCACCGTCCTGGCTGTTTCCTCACTGCTTCGGCAGTTCGCAGCCCGGTTGTTGGCTTCTCCAAAGCCGGCGGGAGAATGCCCGCCGCTGCTGGTCACTTTTAAAGGCTACCTAATCAGGCCAGGCCCGCCCAGGATAATCTCCCTTTTGATTAACTCGAAAAATAAATAAATAAATAAACGAATTAGGCCTTAGTTACATTTGCAAAATCCCTTTCCGTTTGCCTTACACAGGTTCAATGTAACGTGATCGCAGGAGCAATATCTTACCATTGTCACAGGTTTGCCCACACTCGGAGTGGATTATACGAGACAGCATGGGTCACCAGGGTCACCTTGGAATTCTGCCAACCACAAGGACCGTGGTTAGGAAAGGGCTTCCAGAGAAGGGATGTAGGAAAGGGCTTCCAGAGAAGGGATGTTTGAAAGAGAACTGGTAGGATTAATAGGAGACTTCACCAGGACATGAGGGGGATGGATGGCTCCCCACCCAGCTCATCACGGGGATCATTTTCTTGCCACCCCTAAGGCCACCAGGGGCCCCAAGTGACTTGGAGGTTCTGCCCTGGGCAACAGCAAGCCTCCCAGATGGGAGATCTTCCCCTAAAGGCAATGCCCAGATGGGAGTAGGGGTTGGACAGAGGGGCAGTAAATCGAAATCTGAAAATAGGAAGGTTGCCTTTTTTTTTAAACATTTATCAAAAGGAGTCCTGGGTCTTGAAAAATTGAGAGAGGTCGCATTAGATATACACACATAAGCACAAGAATGCATGACCAGGTCTAGGTCAGAGGAGGACGGTATTAAAGCGAGCATCGATCCAGTGTTTCGAAAGCCCCAAGTGCCAAGTACAGGCTCCACGCATACTGGGTGACCGTTATCAGCTGCTGCTTATTCAGCCCCTGCTAAGCAGCCCTCACCACACAGAGCTGGTCTCATCCTCACAACAACACCAAGTACATATGTTGATGTTCAGCTTGCAGATGAGGAAAGTTAAAGCGGATTGTTCAAACAGCCTAGCTAGTCAGCAGCCAGGCTGGATTTACGCTAGACCGTCTGCCTCTGAAGGCTGTGCTCTTAACCATGATGTTAAACCCCCGCCAGATGATCCCAGGCACCAACTCTACCACACAAGCCTGGAGGCTTTGTCGGCATCCTTGCACGCAGGGCTCCTGACAACTCCGTGCGTAGACGTTAGCCGTCTCACAGATGGGGAAGAAGAATCAGCAAGCACCTTGCCCAAAGGCCTGAGTGTCAGAACTAGACCTCAGATCCTGATCTAAGGTTAAAATATGGATTGGTCGATGTGTGGCAACATGGATGGAACTGGAGAGTATTATGCTAAGTGAAAGAAGTCAGGCAGAGAAAGAAAGATACCATATGTTTCCACGCATAGTGGATTTTGAGAGACTTAGCAGAGAACCATGGGGGAGGGGAAGAGGGGAAAGGAAAAAAGACACAGAGAGGGAGGGAGATAAAACATAAGAGACTCTCAAAGACTAAGAACAAACTGAGGGGTGAGGGGGTTGAGGGAGGGAGGAGAGTGGGTGACAGGCACAGAGGAGGGCACTTGGGATGAGCACTGGGTGTTGTATGGAAACCAATTTGACAATAAATTTTTAAAAAATATATGGATTGGCCAGGTTTGAGTGCATCCCTTTGGTAAGTGAGCAAAAAAACAACAAAATCTTGAGTCTACTGATCACATCTGAACCTTGTTAGTTCCAAAGGGCAAAGTTTGTCCCATTTTCTCCCTTCTTCCTCTACACTTTTCCTTGTCTTTCCCCTTTTCTTTATTACCACCACCACTCTACTCCCCTGAAACACCTGCAAGTAAAAGAAACCACCTTTGACACCTTGGGATGGATTTAAGGCGATACTTTAACTTTCTCGAAATATGTACTCTTGGGTCTCATTCCAAACTGCAGATTCAATGGTCTTGTCCCCAGTTAAATGATTTTAGCCAACAAAGGAGAAAATTGGGAAGACTCCGGTTTTGCCATAGATGGTCAACTTTTCTCTGGCTCTTATGCAAGCGGGAACCTAATAATTTCCTGAATAAAAATTTATATAAAAACATACATATATAAAATACATATAAACATATATATTATATATATATAAAATATAAGTTTGGGGGGTTTGTTTTGTTTAAGACTGTTGGGAAAAAATAAGATATTCTGTTCTATTGTCTCAAAACTTCTTCAACTCCCCAGTATTACTGATCATTATAATAATCCTGAAACATTAAATTCTGTTAAGACCAAGAGTCATATAGAATTAGGACCCTACCCTTTATGACCTTATTACTTCCTAAAAGCTCTACCTCCAAATACAGTTACATCAATGGGGGCAGGGGAGAAACAGAATTCAGTCCCTCGCAAGGACTAAGGGGTACATTAGGTATGTATGGTCTTGGAATAAAAAGCATCTTGTCTAGTTAAGGAACAGAATTTTATCACTATGTCATTGTGGCACCTGGTTGTCTAATCTTTATTGATTGCTTTCGCAAATCAAGTGTCTTGGAGGAACAGAGAATAAAAAAAAAAGCAATAAGCTTTTGTAAGGCACACATAAAGCAGTAAATGCTCGAATTGATTATTCGATAAAAGAATAATTTTTTGTAAGTTTCTATCCTCTCATTTCTATAGCAGCCAGTGCTGGCTGCTCTAACAGTCTTTCTTTCGTTAACAACGTTAAGGGCCAAGGAACTTCTGGTGCACTCATTTGGGTTTCTGTGAACCGAGCTCGCCACCCAGTGGCTGACACAGAAATTGCAGAGACACACGGCATGCGGTACTTAGGGTGATTAGAGACTAGACCGCTTGCTTTTCTCTGACACAATCACAGCTAATTACAACCCCCACCTCCAAGGCAACAGTTACTTGAAACTAAAGTGGATTTTCCTTGGACTTTCTTGCTGAGACTGGGATAGAAACAGTTGGATAGTGGAGTTTGTGGGTAGAACTGTAGAAAGAAAAGTCAGCGCTCTGCCTTGGCTTCCTTCCCTGCATGGCCCTCCCTCACTCGCTCCTGGTGTCCCACCCCTCAAGGTCTAGCAGATAGGTGCTCATCCAAAGCCTCCCATCTTTGCCACCCTCCACCCACCATTGCTGCTGCTTCTCCCACATGCTTACACCCAATGGTCACAAAGTCAGGCCCCGGTTACCACTTCACTGTGCCTCCAAGCTCCCCTTCCTTCTCTTGCTACCACAACACTACAGCCCTGACTTTTCTATCCCCATTCATGTCCCTTCGGCATCCCGCCAATCCATTCTCCATACTGCTGCCCAATAAACTCTACACATTCATACTTACTGCAGTTCTTTGGTGCATTATATTCAACAACGCAGCTAGGCAAATTTGAGGATGCAAACAGAATATTCCTGGCAATAAATAGAAGGTAGACCAAAGAATGAAACGAAGGTAAAGAATAGGTGTATGATATCTATATAGGTATATATATACATACAATACATATACACACACCAACACGTGTAGATATGTCAAAGTGGAAAACCCTTTTCTTAACAGAATACAAAATCTAGAAGGCTTAAGAAAAAGATTTGACTACAGATAAATTTAAAATGTTGATTAAAAAAATTAAAATTTTGATTAAAAAAATTTTCTTTCCTGGCCAAAGATATGCGCTTTCCTTTGGCATGTATCTTTAATGTTTATTTATATTTGAGAAAGAGAGAGGGAGGAAGGGAGAGAGAAAGCACAAACAGGAGAAGGGCAGAGAGAGGGAGACACAAAATCCGAAGCAAGCTCCAGGCTCTGAGCTGTCAGCACAGAGCCCAACACGGGGCTTGAACCCACAAACCGAGAGATCGTGACTTGAGCTGAAGTTGTATGCTTAACTGACTGAGCCACCCAGGCGCCCCGGCGCAGTTTTGCTTCCACTGTCATGAGACCTGTCTGCCTACACCTGTTACTGCTCCTTAAGTATCTTCTTTGGGCTCACATGGGCGAGATTTTCGTCCCCAAAGGCTCCGAGATGGCCAAAACTGAACATATACTAAATGAACTTTAAGGCCAAACTGCACCCTGACCCAAAATTCACTCCCTACCTATTTTCCATCTCAAATTATGCCCCGCCGCACTAATACAGTTTCCCAAGAAAGCAGTTCAAGGACTCTGGAGGACATTCTTAAATCCCCAAATCCTTCGGCACCAAAATAAATAGGCACCAAATTTAGGCAATATGAACTCCTTCAAGTAGTAAATATCCAAAGAGAAATTGGACTCTGGAAATAAAATCCTCCGTACAGTGCAGCTGAAAAAAATTAATCCCCAAACTTGTTCCGCTCCGTCTTAGAGAATCTCACTGTAAGACCTGGGTAAAGCCAGGCTTCTGCTTTAATAGCCACAGCCTAACTTTCACAGAATGGGCTCCTTCCTCACCTCTCACGCTGAATTAACAAGGCCCAGATCTCTCCCTTAAACTACTTGTCCAAAAAGTCAGGGTAAACAGGAACGAAAAAAGACACCCGCCCAGCCTTAGCGCCCCAGGCACAAAATGTAGAAAACACAAAAGACCAGCCCCTACCACAGTTACTCCAAACTAAACCATCTTCTCAAAACCCAGTATTTACCACAATCCAGAAGCCCATTAGGAGAAACAAACCATCAAAAAAAGTAATTTGTGATATTGCACACCCTCTTAATAAGAAAATTAACCCACCTGTGCAGACCTCATCCCTCCCCCAAGGACGTTGGAGGCACTCCGTCTTCCAGCATATTGATTCAAAACTTCAGGAGCTTCCCTGCTGAAATGTGAAACTGCCCTGTCCCCCCCTCGTATGAGGACAGGGAGAAACTGAGGAAAGAGGCTGAACACTCCGGGTTGGTAAGTGGCAGGCGTGACAAACGGGAAGCTTACCTGTGAGGCTCACTGAGGCAGCCACAAGCTGAGTAGATCTCTACTCGCTCCCCCGCCAGATTCTTAGGAGTTTATATAGAGGCCTTAACTGGGTTCAGTCGGGTATGGCGCCCAGGTGAACTCAAGTACACATTACTCTCTTAGGGGTGTGTCCTTGCAAACAGCTCCGACTGCGGGGATGGTGGACAGAACGTACTTTTCAAGGGCCCACGAGGTGGGGAGGAGCCTCTGGCCGCAGGGGTCCAGCCCACGGGTCAAACAGCGGTCATGTCCTCCTTACGACATCCTCCGAGGTAGCAAAACAGGGAAATTTGCAAGGTGGTCTCTCCATGCATCCGGGTATGACCTGAGATTCCCCTCCCCTCCCTCAGCATCTTCATACTTAGCTGGTTCAGAATCCAGGCGTGCTCCTCGAACAACAACAATCTATTAATCATCCTAAGACACTCCCCCCACCCCCCCACCCCCCAGCCCTCCACCCCCCCCTCCACCGCCCCCCCTCGTCCCCCCCCCGCTTCCCAAGCCCAGGCCCAAAAGGAACACAGACCCCACACATTTCGTATCTGTCTCACCTGATCTCTAAGATTTCAGTCTTTCTCCCAAGGAAATTCTTTTCTTCCTCCAGCTCAATTAGCATTTTCTTCACTTTCCTTTTACTTCTCAAGTGTTACTATTCTGAAGTCAAGCCTAAAACCTGATTTTACCAGTTCTATTCCTTCTTAAGTTTGGGACAACCTGATTCTTAGAGATACCTGTATTCCAGGGACAGGCCCTTCAATTTTCTTCTGAGTTTCAGGGTTTAGAGTAATTTAAATTAGTTTATTATCAACTTCAGGAAAAAAAAAAAGAGGCAACAAGTACACTTTGAGGACCCTTGAATTTATAACATTTGACTTTACTTGTAAAATGCAGAGGTAACAGAAATTAAGGGAAATATATGAGTTGCATGAGACCCAGTTTTTCAGGAGGTTAATTCTCTGCTCCACCCATCGAAAAAGATCTATTTCCTAGGACTGTGAATTATCTCTTAAGTATTCTACTGTCTCTCCTCTAAATCGGGATCATGATTTTCCCCTTCTTTTATTACCAGCTCCTTCTACATGTCCTACATGATTTGGGGAGTATCCACGCACTCCCCAACAAAAACCACGAAAATCTCTTGCTTGTTTGTGGCTCTGATTCTCACCACATATGAGGCAGAGGCAAGAGGCCAGGATTTGATTTCTACCCAGACAGTAAATGGTTGTATGACTCTGCAGGGTGGTTTCAATTCAAGGGTCTCTCGTGCCTTGATTATAAAGTGGGAGGATTGGATTTGACCTATCTCCAACATCTCCTCCAGTTCCATGTTGCCATAAAAATTATTCTCAAGTCTTTTTAAGATGAAACGTGCATGTTGACTGTGCGGAGGTATTTATATTTGTGGAAGGAAGGTAGTGAGGTAATGTTGTGCCCGAATTCTCGAATCCCCCCACAAGAGACCACCAGAGTCGAAAGTCAAAGCCAAGTGGCAAGGGTCGTTTTATTTCAGGATCGATCCAGGTCCTTTCGCGTATCGCTGCCAATATGCAGAAAGGCCTCGAACATGGTTGGTACAGTGTTTTTATAGACAGAGACAAATAGTATAGGAAGGTTTCAGGTTATAGGGTGACTGATTGGTCGATATTTGAAATACGAACATATGCAGCCCTCTGATTGGGGGTTCTTTGTTTGCTCTTTGGCGGGAAGTCTCTGTCCGTTATGTGAAAAAGTTAGTTATTTATCCTAATACATATCAGAAAAGGCAGAAGGGGAAGAATGTGAGGGAAGCAAGGTTCTCAAGCTAGTAAATGTTCGCTCAAGCTAATGAATGTCCGAAAGGTGAAGGTCTTCCGAATGTGAGCAAAGCCAGTTACACAAACTAATGCATGTCATAAAGGGGGAAGGGGAAGAATGTGAGGGAAGCAAGGTTACAGAAGTGAGAAATGCCAGATACTTAAACTAATACATGTCAGACTAGACTCAGAAAAAGTTTTACAATGTTTACAGCAAACAATAAGCAAAACAGAATTCTCAGCAATTGTATCTCTTATTAGCGGTCCACAATCAGCAGAAGGCCAGGGCAGCTATCTTTAACCCGGTATCTGTCCATTGATTTACAGAAAAAGAGAACTTAGCTTCAAACTAAGGCAGAGCTGCCATTTGGACATAAAATTTTAAAATCGCTCCCTTCAGTAATTAACATAATAGAAGAATTAACTTGTTAGTTGTCCCATCCTAGAGCAGTTTGTAGACTTTCAAAACAGATATGTCATTAGATTAGTAAATTTTGAGTTCGAAGGACAAAATATTGGATGAATCTTGTCCCAGTATTGGGACACAGCAACAGAATCCCGCACACCCCACAAGCAGCCTGAGACCCCCAAGGATTCAGAGTTTTCCAAAGAGGCAGGAGGCTCACTCAGGCGGGTGGCCCCAGACCTGGTCCATCTTCATCCCCACCACCGGTCTGCCAGGGAAGGGACAGCCGTGACCCTGCAGAAAGCAGGGAGCTGAGCTCATTGTCTCACCGCCCACATGTCCCAAGAAGCTACCATTTGCGGATGCTTTTCCTTTTTGCTTTCAGCAGGTCAACGATTTCTTTCGAAACTGTGCTTTTCTCTCTTAGGTTCCTGCACATCGTTGGGTCTGACCATTGCCTTTGGTCCCATCACCATCCTCTGCTTTTCAGCCCAGAGTCGGTGTTTCATACAGCTAGATTCTACCCATACCATAAATGAATGGCGCTAATTCTAGAGGGCTCCTCAGACTGATCCCGGCTTCCGTAGACTTTCAAACACCATTACCTTCATGAGAAGACACATTACTCACCTTCAGTAAATGATCAGGTGTCACTGCATTTCAAAATGTGAGTCCTGAACACACACAGCACCCTGTCGGTTCAGGACACCAAAGGGGCTGTAAGGAAGAAAACCTGTCAAGGGGCTGCTGGTGAGCCTGACTCCATAAAACAGCAGGGCTAATGACCCATTTATCCACCACCTAAGATTAGGAATGAAACCTTCATTGTCTATAAGAATAGCAAGTAGAAACTGGATCACGTTTGAAGAAAAGTTGTACACCATCTCTGGTGAAAAATAACTCAGTTCTCCATCACATCCACAGTTTCTGAGGGAGAAAACCCAATGGCTTTTTTTTTTTATCCTACAGGCTACAGGTGCACCCTGTTCACCATGTACACACACATGTGCCCGCACACTCAGTCACATATACGCAGCTGCAAAATATTTAAGTCCCCCCAACAATTTCATCTAGATAGTTACACAAAGCCGATCAACATTTTGGCTCCTGATGAATACACCCAATCTGTTTTCAAACGTTATTTATTCTATTTCTTTTTATAATACTGACTACACGGAGTGCTTTTTTTTAACCTCACCAAATACTCAAGTCATAGTTTTCTCTTCTTCATCAATAAATCAGACTGTAGGGGCGCTTGGGTGGCTCAGTCTGTTAAGCGTCTGACTTCGGCTCAGGTCATGATCTCATGGTTCACGAGTTTGAGCCCTGCGTTGGGCCCTTTGCTGACAGCTCAGAGCCTGGAGCCTGCTTCGGATTCTGTGTCTCCCTCTTTCTCTGCCCCTCCCCCACTCACACCCTCTCTCTCTCTCTCTCTCTCTCTCTCTCTCTGTCAAAAATAAATACACGTCAAAAAAAAATTTTTAATCAGACTATCTTTTTTTATGTAATCAATGTCTCTTCAACTCATTGTCTTAGATGACTTCTTATAACCAAAACTTCTCAAGAGAAGAGATTTCCATTCGCTTTAGACTCCTTTCAGAGTTTTTCTAGGAGTCTAATGGGAATTCCAAGACAAATATAAAGTCTCCCTCCATGGGGAGATGAAGTCATATCTATAGGACACCTGCTAGAAGGGAGTCTTCATGTGGAAGCTTGCCCTGTGAGGCAGGAAAAGGAAAAATGTGGAACATACTCTGATAGCTCCTGAGAGCAACAAACGTGCATATCAAGTCACACAACCATGTGGAGAGAGCCAAAACACACAGAGCAATCTTCTACTAACCCTTACCAAACAGCAGACACACAAACACCAGCCACAAACTCAACACTTTCCTTATTCCCCATTGAGTTGCAAAGAAGTGACTGTCATGAGATGGGAAAGGCAACCGTGATCTCTGTTCTGCCAGGTGCCTTCTTGTACCTCGGTTCTTTTCATGTGTTCCCTGACTGACACACAGATATTGGCGGGACTCTGCGAGGCACTCGCCCTCACCCAAGGCAGAGCAGGGTGAATACACCCAGTGCTTTGCTTCAGCTGCCTCCTGGTAAGCCAACCCGACACGGTAACTTGGATCTTTAAGACTGCTTATAAAAAAAAAAACAAAACACCATATTCAAACTATTATTGGAAAAGTAATTTCATTTACAACTGGTTATCTAACAAGTTAGTTATCATAAAACTTGCCTTTTAGACATCAAAGGATTGGGCATAAAACATTGAAGTTAATATTTGAATAATTGATCCCCTTAGAATCAACAAATAGTTGGACCACTTTTCTTTCTTTCCTTTTTTCTTTCTTTTTCTTTCTTTCTTCCTTTCTTTCTTCTCTTTCTTTCTTTCTTTCTTTTTTTGCCTAAAATACTTTTAACAAGTATCAAAACTGAAGTAACTCTTTGTGTGTTAGATATATCTGAATGTGTGTAAATCAAATTTCAAATAATTAAGCCATTTTAGGCGGTCTTATAATAGGCAAAGATAGAATAAAATAGGCAGAGAGGGAAAGGTTAGGACCTGAGGTCCCTGGGTGGGGAAAAACACATATTTTGGAACAATGCTGGGGGGATGTGACTGCGGCAAACCCCCTCAGGCATAAGGTCTCTTAGGAATGTAACAGACACCACCTACTTGCCCTCACATTCCCCTCAGGAATTTGAAAATCAAAATGCCTAACAAAAAGAGTAAACCATAAAACTTATGTTATATGTGGGACAGTATGACCAGTCTGACTCTTCACACAGTGGAGTAGAGCCAATCAGGAATGGACAACCCAGTGCCTAGAACTATCCAGCCAATAAGGGTAGAACCTGAGAGAGAATGAGGGCGAACAGAAGTGGGTGCTGACCAGAACCATATAAAAAAAGGACCCTTGCCTATAGTCCACAGACATTCACTTTTGAATATCCCCTCTCTGTAAAGAGAGTTTTCCTTCTATCCTTCCTTTCTGATCTTGAACTCTAATAAACTTTTGCCTGCTGCTCATTCTGTGTCCACCTCTTCATTCTTCGAAGCAGCGAGACAGACAATCCTGGGTATTGAGATAAAAGCTCCTGCAACAGTCTCACAAGAGAAACTTTTTTTTAAGAGACCTATAATTTAGGATCTAATCATACCCCGAATTTACATCTTTGGTAAATTTCCATGGTTATTTAAGATATTTTATTAAACTCAAGTCTGCTTTTATTACCTAAAAACATAGGGACTAATCATGAACCAGAGCTTCTGACCATAAAGGAAAATCTACTTTCATCACATCTGCCGGTGCTGGCAGTCATTTCAGAGAAGACATTGAGGAACTTTGGGTATAAGAAAACATAGCGAACTCTACTTCTTGTGAGTAAAGATCCAACAGGAGCTTCCTCTGGAAAGCTCTAGCATAGCAACACTCCACGAGCGGAAATCCCAGCCCTTCTGAGCCACAGGGAAGCCATGGAAGGCCTGAAGGGTAGATCACCATCTTCTGGCTACAAGAGGCTAAAAAAAGAAAAGCTCTGGATTCCCCACTCATTTCTTTCTGCAGCCTCATGAAAAGCTCCTTAGGAAGGCTGTCCAAGTTAAGCCTTATTAATTATAAATGTCCTGAAAGCTATTTTAGATCACCTTCTAAGGGACAAAGCTATTGTTTTCACTGTTCTGCTGCTCCGTAACAACAACCAGGGTAGCTGAAGGTGACCTCAAACAGAGTATTGTTACAGATCACAAGTTCCGCTTCCGTAAGGCATAGAGCATGTTAAACCTTGGAGCAGATGGCCTTTCAGCATCACATCTGGTGAAGGCTTTTCTAGTAAATCAAGTCGGAGACCAAAGTGTACATCCATGGAAAGAGAAGTCCCAAAGCCCTTGGGAAGCAAACCTTCTGGTGACTTGAGTGGGCAACTGAAATGGATGTTTGTTCTGCAGACAGATTGTCTTCTCATTCCATTCCTCCACGGCCATTACCGTGGGAGCCTTTAGAGGGCGGATTGATATAAACAGGCTATCGAACAATCGGTGAGTTTGAAAGATGTGAGGCTCGGCTACTTACCAAGCTCTGAGAGAACTGTATGCTATGCTGGGAAGGAAGAGCCCTAGCTAACAGGAGAGATTCACACAGGATCCCCCCCTCCAAAATCAAGCAGTAAGCAGGCAGAGGGCTACTTCTTACCAGGAAATGGGAACTAGTTTGAAAGGAATAACTCAGGAATAAAGATAAATTTCCTACTGATCCTGGAGGGGTTCCCTTGGGTTCCACTGAAGAAAGCCTGAGTAGTTTAAGAGTAGCCTGGAAAGGGAGCGTGAGTCACTCTTCTCTCTTACAGATTAAGTGCAAACCTCCTGAAAGTTAAGCCGAGGCAGGCACCATTTAACATGACAAAAGGCAGAAAAGCCTGAGCTAATTACAGCCCTGGAGGGAGGCAGGTGGCCAGCACTTCCTCAACACCCAGCTGTCACAGAGAGAATGAGTCACACTGAACCCGGCTGGGGGGCAGCTCAGTGCCCCCTGAGACTTCATTTATTCAGGAACCACCATCTGAGCCAGCCCAAGATGAAAACTGTGAGCAGGTTGACTGTGCCTCTGGTAACCTACCAAAGTATACTTTTCCAACCCCTTTTGTCCCCTCGGCAGAGGTAGAACGTTATCTCCCCTCCCCTGAGATGCATGATTTTTCTGGTTTGTCTTATTGCTAGAACATTTCTAAAGAGAATTAGAATTATCACCACCTCTCTCCAAGTCATGGGAACAACCCCAAACTCAAATCTGCATCTTCAGGTTGGAACTCACTCCTAAATTCCCAAAGTCCTCCCCCCCAACCCCCCGTGTTCCAAAGCGTGTCTCTACATCACTACCCGAGTGTCTCAGAAGTACCTCTAAACTCAGTTTACACAGAACAGAGTATCTCTTAACCCAGTCCTTCGACACCTGCAGCAACCCCTCTCTTGGTAAAAACCAACCATGCAACCATTCTCCCAAGGGAGAGGCGGGGCACCATTCCAGTTCACTCCCCTCAATCAGTCTCGAAGGCCTAACAATCAAAGCATTTTAATATCTTTAAAATTTGTGTCTTCTCTCTATCCCCATCACCTGATTACTGATATTAAAAAAGAAGAAAAAAAAAAACCCACGGACCCAAATGGCACCACTTAGTTTAAAGTCTCAGGTCAGTAAACCAAGACTTAATACCTAACCTAACTGCTTAGATCCCCTAGTAATGTCACCTTTAACTGGTCTGCATGTGGATTTCCCAGTCAGCACTAGGAAATGTACTAAAGACCCTTCCGGTCCCCTCAGGAGGGCAACCTTGCCTAAAACAATGGATTCTTTGCTCCTAATTTCCCTTTTGTCTACTTCTTCTCGACCTTTAAAAATCTTTCCTTTTCTGTAGCCCTTTGGAGCTCTCTTCCACTTGTCAGATGGAATGTTGCCCAATTCATGAATCGATTAATAAATCCAATTAGATCTTTAAAATTTGTTCCGTTGAATTTTTGTTACTGAACGCTAAGAAACTCCTGGGTTATAATATTGAAGTAACTCCTTTTAATTGTGATTTTTTTAACATTTGGAAGAATAAAAGATTATTTTTACATTGGAAGTTAATTATTTCTATATTAAGTGGAATAAATGAGGCTTTATCTGGAACTCTAGGAAATGGGACCCCTTTCTAAAGCTTGATTGGACCGATTTATTGACATGGGTATACTTTCTAATAGGATTTTCTTCAAGAGACATTCATCAACTGAAATAGAAAATTCTTTGTAAAGTTTATATACATTCACTAAACCAGATAATACAGAACAGCACATACATATCACAGATCTGAGAGAAACTTGGCTGATTCCTGCCAGGCAGGCCAGTATTTTAGACTATGTAAGAGTTAGTCCCTATGCTGAATGCCTGCTATTTGCCTTCCTACATGTACTTCTCCCAGCATTGTTTACCAGAAGGAGGTTTACTGGAAGAGGCTACATCAGCGGGTCCTTTGCTTCCTGGCTTCCAGTTGCATTTGGCCAATGGAAGGCACCGGGAAGAGATCTGAGAAGAGAAGGAAAGAAGTTGAGGGATTTATTCTCCCCCTCCTCCCTCATTTCCCTCCCTTCCAGTTTACTTTGACTTGCCTGCCTCTCCTTCCCAAAGGTCACACCTCCATCCAGAAGCTTTCTCCACAGAGCTTCTTTCTCCAGTCCCAGTAACCACTTCTGCCTCTTGCCTCTTCAGACCAGAGTGATCATGGCTCCCCACAATTACCAGCCCACAATACTACATTATCCTCTGTGGTTTCCTTAAGCCCCACCTACACCTTTATAAACAGTCCCTTATCAAATCCTCCTCAAAATAACTACTTTCAGCATACCATTTGTTTTCTGACAGGACCCTGACTGATGTAGTAATTGGTGCCTAGAGTGGACCTAGGAAAAAGACTTTAGAATGGAATTCTGTGATCTGAAGAGTTCACACATAACTTTTCTTTTAAGACAAAATGGGATTCAGGTAACCCATCGCATGGCTGGCAACACAATTACTCAAATTATCACAAGGCATGGGAGGTACTACAGTAGAAGGCAAGTTACTGAGAAAAAACTATGTCTAGGACATATCACTGCTATGAAAATAATAGTGCTTATCAAATTTGAGGGGGTGTGATTATAAAGACTGGAGGACCAGCTGGCTTCTGATGGCCCTAGAGAATACCTACATAGAAAACAAGAAATTGGAGTTTGTGACTGTCCAACTCAAAACACCAGTGGAAAATTGGAAGATTCTATGGCAGAATGTGAGGAGCCCCTTATCTTACAGTCACACAGAAGATGTGACTGAGGACCAAGAGCAGGCCTAATTTTAGAAGATGTAAGTTACAAAACTTATTAAATGTTCAGCTCTACCATGTCTCTTCACCAACACAGGGGTATCAGCTGGTGGCAAAGAAGTGAGAACCTAAGATATGGGAGGGGGTTGTTTGAGCAGTCAGAAATGAGGCTGAAAACTTTGAACCCCCAGATCTTTCTTAACCTTCTTTAAGAGTTGAACCAACCCTCCCCAACTGTCCATCTGAGGGATGCAACCTTCTGAGGGAGAAAAAGTTTTCAGTGACTATACTTGGAGTACTTGCTTTAAAAATGGATTTATTGGGGCACCTGAGTGACTCAGTCAGTTGAGTGTCTGACTTTGGCTCAGGTCATGACCTCATGGTTCACAGGTTTGAGCCCCACGTCCGGCTCTGTGCTGAAAATACAGAGCCTGGAGCCTGCCTCAGATTCAGAGGATCTCTCTGCCCCTCCCTTTTTCATACTCTGTCTGTCTGTCTCTGTCTCTCTCTCTCTAAAAAATAAAAATAAATTTAAAAAAATTTTTAATAGATGCTTATTTTCCCCAGGATCCAGCCCTTCAACCTTTTCTTGCCTCCAAGTTCATAATGGGAGTTCAATACTAATAGAGCCAAGCCAAAGGAGTGAAATGTCTGTCTCAGGATTCTGAAAAGCACTCATGCAAGTGATCTGAAAAGTGTGACACCAGAGAAACTGAAACATAAAGCTTGATTGGACTGATTTATTGACATGGGTATACTTGTGCAGGAATTAGAATTAAACAAATTGGCTTCAGCACCCAAGAGTGGTGTTAACACTCTACTGGACTGGTTAATTGAAACCTAGACTCAACAGTGACAAGCAGTCAAGAAGGTTAAAATGCCCCAAATTCTCTGGCTGACTGTAGAAGAAGGAATCCAAAGTCTCAGTGAGATGGAAATGTTGGGCCAGATCTATTTTAACCCACCTACTCAGCCACCCCTAACTTAATCTTACCCTCTAGAAGGAACTGAGGACACTCCCTCCACCAAGACATTAAGAAATTAAGATGTGGATGAATGACAAGGGAAGGTATTTATTGGTGAGGAAGAGTGGTAACCAGCATCTTTGAAAAGCTCTGTGATAGCTGTCCTCCAAGGACAACAGGGGAAGATGCAGCAAGGGGACTACACCCCCTGATTTCAGTGGAAATAATGGGATCGCCGAATAGAGAGCACAGGTGGTAGCCCTCACCAGCACGGACAAGGTGGGCACAATCGCAATCAGTCACAAGGACCAAGTTGTTATCAAAAGGTTTAGACTCACAGGACTCTGTAAGATCATCTCATTGATCAAGAAATCCCCAGACATGAAGTCTACAAAGGATGCCGCTTGGCATTTACAGGTGGAAAAATTCCAGGTCTGCTAGGCAGACACCCAACTCGAATTGCTGTAGTGAGGAGTTCATAGTCTCTTAACTAGTTCCTACACCTAAGTAAGTTCACAGACCCAGAACTCTTTGATTGAGCAAGAACTTTGGGAGAGGATGCTACAATACAGTCATAGATATCTATTCATAAATCATCCTTCAAGGCTTTCACAGAGATGCCAACAGTCAGTTAAGCTGGACACTGGGGAAGGTGAAACATCAGATTGTCTAGAATTACTAGATACTGGCTCCGAAGTGACCCTATTCTCCAGAGATCCAATATACCACTGTGATTCATCAGCAGAGTGGAGTCTTAACAAGGTCAGGAGATAAATGGAGTCTTGGCCCAGGTGGGTCCAAATGGGACCAGAGACCCACTCTATCCATGGTTATCCCCTAATTCCAGAATGCAGACTGGGAATAGATATATTTAGTAACTGTTAGAATCTCCACCTTTTCCCTGGCCTTTGAAGTATGGGCTATTTGTGTGGGCAAGGCAGAATGGAAGCCTCTGGAACTGCCTCAGCCCTTTCCAAGATAGTAAACCACACACAATACAACATCCCCGAGGTAACTGCAGCAATCAGTGCCACCATCAAATAACTGAGAAATGCATAGGTGATAATTCATGACTTTTTTGTTGTTGTTGTTGTTTACTTTTTTTAAATATTTATTTTTGAGAGAGAGAAATAGAGTATAAGCAGGGGAGAGGCAGAGAGAGACACACACACACACACAGAATCCAAAGCAGGCCCCAGGCTCTGAGCTGTCAACACGAAGCCCGACACGGGTCTTGAACCCACAAACACAAGATCACGACCTGAGCCAAAGTCGGATGCTCAACCACTGAGTCACCCAGGCGTCCCCCCTTCATTTTTTTTTTACTTTTTAAAAAACCGTGGTAAAAAACAAATAACATAAAATTGACTCATCTTTACATGTCCAGTTCAAAGTGTTAAGTGTATTCATATTCTTGTGCAAAAGATCTCCAGGGCCTTTTCATCTTGCAAAACTGAAACTCTATACCCATTAAACAACTCCCCATTCCTCCTTGCCCCCAGCTCCTGGCAACCACCATCTTACTTTCTGTTTTCTATGAATTTGACTACTTGACCAGGGATGGTATCCTTAACACACAATTTAACACTTGTGTTTCCCCAATGCAACAGTCAGAGCACAAAGATGGCTATAGATTATCACGAACAGTAGCAAATAGTAAAGCCAATCACTACTGCAATTCAATATCATCGCTGAAGCTAATTAACACAGCCCCTGACAATTAGTGGGTACTTAGTAATTTTTTTTTCATTCTTATTAAATATAATCAGAAGCAGTTGCCTTTCTGTAGTAGGAAGACCAATATACCTACACTGCCTTGCCTCAGGGCTATATACACAAATACAAAAAATCAACAGAAAAATTGATTTGGAATAAAAATAAAAAGAAATGATATGGCAAATAAAATTTAGTAAGAAAATGAACAGATCAAATCAGACCTAAATCAAAAAATAGAATCTTGTGTTAAGAAAGAAAGAGAGAAGAAATTATCTAAGAAAAAGTGTTTTAATATTCCAGAATTTAAGAGTATGAACTTCTCAATTGAAAATATCTACTAAGTGTCCAACACAGTGAATGAGAAAACACACAAAACACATCATCGTGAAATTTCAGAAGGCTACAGGTAAAGAGAAGATCTTAAAAGCTTCCAGAAAGACAAAACAGTTCAGTAATGAAAATGATTTCAGACTTCTCAGCAACACTGGAAGCTAGAAGATCATGGAAAACTGCCCTCAAAATTTTAGGGAAAAAATATTTCTAATGTAGAAAAAAACGTATATATAGTTTGCTATGGACTGAATGTTTGTGAACCATCAAAATTCATACACTGAAGCTCTTATTCCCAATGTGACTGTATTTAGAGATAGAGCCTCGAAAGAAGTAATTAAGGTCAAATGAGGTCACAAGGGTGGGACATGATCCGATAGGAATAGTGTCCTTATAAGAAGAGACACTAGAGGGGTGCCTGGGTGGCTCAGCTGGGTTAAGCATCTCAGCTCAGGTCATGATCCTGTGATTCGTGAGTTCAAGCTCCACATCGGGCTCTGTGCTGACAGCTCAGAGCATGGAGACTGTTTCAGATTCTCTCTCTCTCTCTCTCTCTCTCTCTCTCTCTCTGTCCTTCCCTGACTCACACTGTCTCTCTCCCAAAAATAAATAAACATTTTAAAAAAATTAAAAAAAGAAGAGACACTAGAGAGCTCTCTTGCTCTCTTTCCATACTTACCAAAGACAGGCCTTATGAGGACACAGTGAGGAGGCGGCTATCTACAAGCTGGGAAAAGTTCTCACCAAAAACAGAATCAGCTGGAATCTTGATCTTGGACTTCTAGCCTCCAGAACTGTGAAAAAATAAATGTCTGCTGTTCAAGCCACCCAGTTTGTGGTATTCTGTTAAGGTATCCTGAACAGATTAATACATAGTTGAAACCACTGAAGTATAAGAGTAGAATGAAAACATGTTCAAACATTCGGAATCTCAAAACATTAACATGACATGAATACTTTTTCTAGAAGTATCTAGAGAACGTGCTTGACCAAGTATGGAAGTAAACAAAGAAAGAGGAAGGCATGTAATTAAAAAAAGGAAAAGAGGCAAAAAGAATTTCCAAGACGATAGTAAAAGGAAAACCAATATTCTAAAATCCTCTTGGAGACAATCTACCCAGATGGTGACAGATCTCAGGGCTATAGAAAGTCACCAAGTGGGGTGGGGGAGGAGAAGGAGAGAGAGAAGGTGGGGATAGCTAGAGGGAGAGGGAAGGAGGAACAGAGGGAGGGAAGAAGGGAAAGAGAGAGGAAGGAAGGAAGGAAGGAAGGAAGGAAGGAAGGAAGGAAGGAAGGAAGGAAGGAAGGAAGGGAGGGAGGGAGGGAGGGAGGAAAGAAGGGAAAAAGAGATAGGAAGGAAGGAAGGAAGGAAGGAAGGAAGGAAGGAAGGAAGGAAGGAAGGGAGGGAGGGAGGGAAAAGGCAAAAAGAAAAGAAAAATTGACCTGTGTGTTAGAGTGTATTGTGATGAAATTTATAGTTCTGATAGATGCAGTTTGGGACTAAACTAAATAGATGGATAAAAAAGCTAGAAATTTAAAAATAAATGCTGTATGTAATACACGAAAACCCAAAGCTTTATAAAAAAGTAAATGAGGGGCACCTGGGTGGCTCAGTCAGTTGAGTATTGGACTCTTGATTTCACTTCAGGTCATTATCTCATGGTTCATGGGATTGAGCCCCAAGTCAGGCTCTATGCAGCGCAGAGGGAGCTGCTAGTACATATATTCTCTCTCACTCTCTCTCTCTCTCTCTCTCTCTCTCTCTCAAAAATAAAGAAACATTTTTTAAAGGAAATGAAATTGTAGTACACTACATGCTCATCTGTGGATATGTACATAGTCATAATAAAATAAACTTTAATACTGATCTATCATTTGTGATAACATTAGTAGGACAGGGTATTATATGTGTGGGGGAGTATAAAAGTACTAAGTTCTTATCTAATAAGTAGAAATTAGGGAGGGGGGTAACGAATAGTGATATAAATATGGTATTTGGAAATAGGATGGTAAATAACAAAAGGAATAGTAAAAGAGTCAAAAATAGAAGTTAGGGTGAGAAGCAATAGAACCTTGTCAAATATTCTACCTTATATACTGTTTTGTTATTCTTTAATAATTATTATAATAGAACACCAAAGAAAGAGTACCTTCCTTAAAAATTATTAAACAACCATTTTTAATGGTAGAACTCAATCCTTAAAATTAGTCTAACAGTTTCAACAAGAAAAGTATATAGTCTATGACCTTTCTTAAAGAGTAACTCTTTGATTCATGAAGATTCCCTTAAATAAGCAATCAAGTCAGCTTTTATAATTTTTATTTTGTTTCAGACGTTAAAGCATCAGTACGAACACCTGTGTTTTTTTTTTTAAATGGAAAGGAAAATAAATACTCCTCTGGTGAATTGTGGCACTTTAACGCCATAGACCAGAGGTGGCTATAATATATGTCTGACTCTGCTAACTAATTGCTATCTAAGGGTTATCATTCAAGATCAACTATTCAAAATCAAAATCTGAGGTTTTGGTAGATGTCATCTAATCCTTCACTGCCTAAATATCCCACATTATAAGTCTCTTTGGTTACTGAGGGGTATATGATACAACCACTCTAAATTGAAGGATTCACCAAAAACTAAATTACCTAAATTTAGATGTCTTTTTTTCTTCTGTTTATATTGGAAAGCCTAAAGATATCATGACCATGCTGTCTTGTATAACAAGAATTCATTATCCCATTTGTTTTGGTGTTGGAAAACCTCCTACGTTTTTATATTATGAAAATAAAATAGAATAAGTAAAATAAAATCTGTGCCTCATTCGCAAAAAAAAAAAAAAAACTTGGAGTTTTCTAACCATGACATTTGGCTACACCCAACTCGACTGTCTACTACAGAGTATCATCCATCCAGGATTTCTGAAGGTGTATAATCCCACAATTCTGCCATCCAATGGTGATCAAAAAGCATAGTTTCAAAGCATGGTTTTATGGGTAATAGCTTGATGATAAATAGACTGTTCCTTCCTTTGTTTTTAATTTTTTTAAGTTTATTTATGTAGAAAGAGACAGAGACAGCATTGGAGGTGAGTGTAGAGAGAGAGCAAAGAGAAAGAATCCTAAGCAGGTTCTATGCTGTCAGCACAGAGCCAAATGCGGGGCTTAAACTCACAAAACCACAAAATCATGACCTGAGCTGAGAGTTGGACACTTAATCGACTGAGCCACCCAGGCGTCCCCGAATATTCCTTCCTGACAATCAAAGAACTTAATACCATTTTGAGTCCTCATAGATGGCTTATACTGAATTGCTTGTGACAATGTGACAGCTAGCTTGCTTTGAAAGATATAATAAGCAGCCCTACCAAATCCTTTATAATCCCCCACTTAACACATCTTGTTCAGCACATATTTGTTATAAACCACTTTGTGATGGTGAACCTGATGGGTCAAGTCGACTGGCCTAAGTGCCCAGGTAGCTGATAAAATACTTTTTCTGGATATTCAAGTGTTTATGGAAGAGACTAGCATTTCAGTCAATAGACTGAGTAAAGAGATCTGTTCTCACCAATATGGGTAGGCATCATCCAATCACTGGAAACACAAATGGAACAAAAAGATGAAGGAGGGGAGAATTCCTTCTTCTCTTGTTGAACTGGGACCTCCATTTCTTCTGCCCCCTGACGTCAGAGCTCCTGGTTCTCAGGCCTTCAGACTCCAGGCCTTCAACACCATCAGCAACTCCAGTCCTCAAGCCTTTGGACTCAGACTTAATTATACACCAGCTTTCCTTGTTCTCCATTGCAGATGGCAGATTGTGGAACTCCTTGGTCTCCATAACTATGTGAACCAATTCCTATAATAAATGAATGAATGAATGAATGTGTGTGTGTGTGTGTGTGTGTGTGTGTGTGTGTGTGTGTGTGTGTTTGTGTGGTTCTGTTTCTACTGGTTCTGTTTCTCTGGAGAACCCTGATTGTGTATACACCTGATTCCGAAATACCTTTCTAAATGAATATAAACGAAGGTAGTATAGAGTTTATATACTTACCCAATGTTCTGCATGCTATTCTTAGGCATTCTTGATGACTCAGAGTCACCTGTTACATTAAATAGTCCTTCTGACTCCGACTTTGCTGTCAGCTGTCACTAGCAGTTCCTCTTCTGTTAAAATGTCTCTTCTAATTTGCCACAAATCTTTCTTTTCTTTTTAAATGTTTATTTTTTTTTGAGAGAGAGAGAGAGAGTGAGAGAGACAGACAGACAGACAGTGGGAGAGGGGCAGAGAGATAGGGAGACAGAGGATCTGAAGCAGGCTTTGCGCTGACAGCAGAAAGCCCAACTGTGGGGCTCAAACTCATGAGCCCTGAGATCGTGACCTGAGCTAAATTTAGTCGCTTAACTGACTGACCCGCCCCGGCTCCCCACCACAAAAGTTTCTTTTACGGAATCACTACAAGCTGATTCTACATCATTAGGCACTCCAATAGGCTTCTCTGAGGAAATGTTCGTTCCCAGTGGATGGTGGTTCTTAAAGACATTTGACTACATCTTAGAGCCTAGCCTCTTCACTGTCAAACCACAGCCCTGATTCCACAGCTTTCAAGCCAAGATGTTATCCTTTGAAGCTACTTCTAAGTAACTCCTTCTAATCCCTGTTCACTAGAAATTTGCCCCCTACTCTTTTTCTTCAACTGTTAGGTGTTTCCATACTCTTAGAGTTCTTTTTTTCAGCACCAGTTTATCTCCCTTCAGTGAAGGATTGGTCTCCCTTTTCAAAAGAGCTACCTTGTTGACTACACAGACTGAAGGCCAAGTCCTAATGCCTTCCTTTTGGAGTCTAATGCTAGCTGGCCTGCTACTGGGTTGCTTGTGTAAGACATTATGTTCCCCTCCATTCAGTGTGCAACTAGGTCCACTAGGTCTGCTTCCTTTTTTTACCAAAATAGGGATGCCAAATCCAAACATCACCAAGAGGGAACATTAAACAAGATTATTGGCAATAGGCCAGGCTCATTATAAGAAGCCTCCTGTTTTCTGATGAGTAGTTTCTGGAAAATAAACCCAAGTATAGCTTAGGGTCACCAGACACACTCTGAAGCCCAGAACGGGACCCTGAACTCCAAGATGGCACTAAGATTTATTCCCCTTGGTGATGCAGGGTCCCAGTTATCAGAAATAAGGATTTCAGGATCTAGGAAAATTAAAAGTACAATAGGGACCTTCTAGGGACACTCTGACCCCACTGTCTACTTCCCTAGGATTCATGATAATGTAAAACCGAGGCCAGTCTACCAGAACCCCAACTCAGCCACCACAGCCATCCTCCCCCATTTCCAGCAGTGTCTATGCACAGCCATGCATTTCTAATTAAGCCAGATTTTCTGCTACCCAGACCATAGGGAACAAAATCAGGAACCCACTTCTACTAATATCATAGCACAGTGACATGACAGAAAGTGAAAAGAAATTTCAAGGCCACTTAGTGAAACTAAACTGGAGTCATACCTACTCCTGGTAACCTCCTTCTGTCACCACCAATATCTTTATTACTCAAACTATCCATTTGCCTTCACAGTCAACTGTGTTGCAAGATCTTCTTGATCTTTTTGTTGTTACATCATGGTGATCATCTGTGAGAGAGAAGGTGCATAAAAACATTTATGAATCTGGATAGAATTCAGATAGTGAAACAGCCTCATGACCAAAACAAGAACAATTAATAATAGTCCCTATAAGCTGCTTCAAAACCAGGAACCTCATTTCTCAACCCAAGCCAAGAAAACAATTCCCATAGGACATAGAAAGCCAAATAACTTTCTCCTCAAAGTAATATATACCATGTTCCACATTGCCTGTTTCCCAAGTACAAGAAGTATTAGAAATGGCACAGACACCACCATGACTAGTCAACAAGAAATCTAGAGCAATGCAATCACTCATCATGACACATGCCATTGTGTTGAGACTGATCTGTATTCTATCTAGGGCAGAGACAGTGTCCTTAAGGACTTCTGCCAGAGTTACCAACAGGTTTTTTTCAGTCTTTGTGTGATTCCCACCAATGGGAACGCTGCTCTGATTATTTATATAAACAATGAGTCAGTAATTCCCTAAGGTAGTATGCCTGAATAATCAAGAGTGGCCTCATTTTGAAGCTTAAGTCTGAGTCCAAACTTGGTGACTTCTAGAATTTAGATCTCTGTGTACAGACAAGTCTCAGAATACTATTCCTAAAGTGTACGAGGCACTAGTCTAAAGGCAAACAAGACCAGGTGTCCTGGCCACAAAAGAAGTAGTATCCAGTAGAAGCACATGGATATACAGAGGAAAAAATGAGTCATTCATGATATGAGCTTAGAACCAAGACCTTCCATTAGTTGGATTACACACTTGGATCTCTATTGGTCTCTTCTAGGTGGTAAGTATTTGGCCCATTGCCTTGTAAAGTCTGTTGGATTCAAATTTAGAATTACCTAGGGTCTGACTAATAGATTATAATTATAGTTTCTTTATCTGATACATATGAATATTAGCAAAGTCATATATTAAGGTTAGTTGTCCATGAAGATACAAGTGGAAATGCAATCAGCTATAAATCACTATGGTCTCATTTGATGAACCCAGAATTGTCCATAGGTTTCTATCACAGGGTTTGGTGAAGGATAGCATGTCCAGGAGTCAGTAAGATTGAGGGCAGGAGTTACTGTTTGGATAATCTAAGAATGGTGTTGGTATGAGTATATCCTGAACTAACAATTACAATAAAGTGGGAAGAAAAGAAAAAAAGGGGTCATTATGATTGGAAAAGAACAAGGATCTATATAAAATGAGAAGAATTACTATAAGCAAGCAGATAAACAAAACAGGAATTACATAGAAGTCTTAGTCCAACATCTTGGGCAGAATCTTCCCAATATCAGTTGTCATCTGCTTGTTCTGAAGGTCTTGAGTTAGCTCTCTGCCTCTGAAGATCAACTGTTTCTAGAATCCTCAGTTTGACTTACCCTATTGGAGTAGCCTTCCAATTGTGTGGAATTCTAAATTTGTTTTAGTTGTGAAACACGGACCCAAGGATTAACTCCCTGGAGTTTCATTGCTGTCTTCATTGTTAATGTTGATAGGGTCCCTTCTAGCAAGTTCCAAAAGCAGTTTTTCTCTGAGATCTTTTCCAATAGTTGAAATCTCCTGGTTAAAATCATGAAAAGATTATTTAGGAAAATGTTGTGGGAAAGATGGCCTTAACCCATTGGTGACAGAACCTGGCATAGTACATGAATCCTTCGCAATATTTTGTCATGTCCACATGCAGCAGGGCAGAGACTAATGATGGAGGTGAAATCCTAATGCACAGACTCTCTAGTTACTAATTCATAGGGGGATAACAAATGTGTCCCTGAGAGAATAGACTGTGTGGCCACGAGGACTGGTGGGAATACTTTTGGCCAAAGGAGTTAAAGAGTTTCTGAAAGTTCGACTGATCTTAAGGATGCCATTGGTTCTTTCAGTCTTTCCAGATTAAGACTGTAAGTGGTAAGTGGTAAGTTTAGTTTTTTTGAAGTGTCTTTATTTATTTTAAGAGAGAGAGTGCTAACGCACAAGCAGGGGAGGGGCAGAGAGAAAGGTAGAGAGAGAGAGAATTCCAAGCAGTCCCTGCACTGTCAGCACAGAGCCCAATGTGGGGCTTGAACTCACTAACCATGAGATCATGACCTGAGCTAAAATCAAGTCAGAACTACAAATGACTGAGCCACCCAGGTGCCACAGGAGAGTGTAGTTTTTGAGCAAGGGTTAATGCCTTACAGAGTTCTTTTATGATGGTTTCCATAAAGTGTGTGCCTCAATCACTTGATATGAAAGTAGGAATGTCTCAGGTTGGAAGCTCAAAACTCAGGAATTTTTAACAATTGTAAGGGCTATAACTTTTTGGCAAGATTATGATTCAACCCTTTCTGAAAAGAGACATACAATAATTAAAACATATTCAAATCCCATGGAGAAGAGAAGTTGGATAAAATCCATCTGAAAGTGTTCAAAGGCATCTTTTTTTAAAACTTTTTTTAAATGTTTATTTATTTTTGAGAGACAGAGACA
The DNA here is from genome assembly GCA_030068075.1 of Paguma larvata. Lineage (NCBI taxonomy): Eukaryota > Metazoa > Chordata > Mammalia > Carnivora > Viverridae > Paguma > Paguma larvata. The sequence goes on from CM057823.1 coordinate 12,126,447, forward strand.
CAGCATGAGCAGAGGAAGGGCAGAGAAAGAGGCAGACACTGAATCTGAAGCAGGCTCCAGGCTCTGAGCCATCAGCACAGAGCCCAACGCAGGGCTCAAACTCACAGACCGTGAGATCATGACCTGAACTGAAGTCAGCTGCCTAACCAACTGAGCCACCCAGGCGCCCCTCAAAGGCACCTTGAAGTTTTGGTTCCTAACCATGACCTACGTTTGCAGTTTTTCCAGGATTATGCTGACCACAGGTGACACATGACCCAAAATTACTCTATGGCATCTTTTTAGAGTTTCCCTATCAATGTTGATTGAAGATACTAACCAATTTGTCTATTCTATGATGAGTTGTTTCATGGAGAAACTTAGCTAATACCCATTTAAAGTCATTTGGTGCTACAAGCAACCAGCTTGAGAACACCAGAGATTATCTGAGTGAAGGGTACAACCAGATTTTTTCCAATCTTTTTCTTTCAAAATTGGGGGCTAAATGTTGACATTCTATAATGACTACTTTGAATCCCTCAAGAGATTTATCCTTTGAGGGTTTAGATAGGATCATAATTTTGGTTAAAGAAGCTTGTTTGGTATAGTGATCTTCTACTAGAACATCTCCATTAGCTTCCATATTATCTTTTTACATGGGTCTCAACCTTTATAATAGCCAGCTCTCTAGGAAATAGGCATGCATCTAAAAGTTCTTTACTTTGCTGTCTATTTTTATTGGGGGTTCCAGCAGAGATGAGAAATGCTCTTTGTTTCCAAAGCATCTCAAAGTCATATACTACTCCAACAGCACACTTGCTATCAGTACATATGTCGACTCTCTAGTCTTTGGCTAGTTGACAAGCTCTAGTGAGTGCAATAAGTTATTTCATCTGGACCGATTTTACCACAGGTCAAGGACTGTAGTCTTTGATCGGTGATTGCACATCCTGCCTGGTAACTTCAAGTTTAAGTTTGAGGTATGATTCATCAGCAAATAATATTAGGTTAGTATTTTCAAAACGAATGTCTAAAACATCTGAGGGAGGTACAGCGAGTTCCCTAGCTGAGGCAAGACAATTATGAGGCTCCCCTTCTGGTAGGTGCAGGAGAATGGCAGGAATTGAGTGGTAGAATTGGGAGGAGTAATAGAATCTCATAAGAGGTTAATTATCTGACTGAAAATTCTTCTGTGTTCTCAGTCAGGAATAATATCTACGCTGCATGAGGAACCACGATGTCAAGCAAGGAACCTAGAACTTGCTTTGCAAAAGCATCAACAAGAGGTTTAGAAGGAGGGAAATCAGAAGAGCAAGGGGGAAGATAGAGAGCTGGATGGAGGGAGGCAATGGAAGCACAGGAGGGAGGGAGTTTTCCAGAGGACTTAGTCTAGCTTGTTCTTGTGTACATTTGCCCAAGTGTTTGTTAGCATTGGCCAAAGAATATTTTGTGAAGCAGTTTTTGACTCAGAATTTTGTTTGTAGGCATCTGCCTACCAGTCAAAAAACCCTGCCATTTGGCCTATGAAATCTTTTTCTCTTTCTTTTCTAAGGCACCTTTCAAATGAACAATTTTGTTCCAATCAAATGTTCTCCTGAGTGGCCACTGAAGGCCCAAATTGGCCTTGGTGAAGTTATGCCATTTAGAAAGACAGGCACAAGAATTAGGATTGTATTGAGAGTACATGGAAAATGCAGGCACTTTTCCTGGCAGAGGAGAGGATTCAGACTTAGACAACCCCAGAAAATGTGACAATGGTCAGCAGGAGTCTGATGCTTGTGCACCTTGTGTCTTGGTTTCCCAGCGTAAGGTTGGCTGCCTCTGAAAGCAGACCTGATCATCTGCACCCCCATCCCCACTCCCATCCCCACCCCTGGTGGAAAACCAAACAATGCTCTCTCTGCATGAAAGCCAAGCTCTCTGGACAGAAAACGAACATGGAAGGAAAACCTCATCCAGTTTTATTGGTGACTCACAGTAAAGTTTGCCCGAATAGATGCTAGTAGTCAGACCCACAAAGTCTTTGAGGTTGATTCAAACGAAGAGGCTAATGGGACCTATGACTGTATTCTACCCCATGGTTCTTTTTTTTATGACTTTGAGACAGGACAACACAAAACAGCAATGCAAAAGATAGCAAAAAGTGATGCAAACAAATGGTCTGGGGGCACCTGGGTGGCTCAGGCAGTTAGGCGTTGCCTCTTGATTTCGGCTCAGGTCAGGATCTCACAGTTTGTGAAATCAAGCCCCGTGTCGGGCTCTGCACTGAGAGTGCAGGGGCTGTTTAGGATTCTCTCTCTCCTCTCTCTGCCCCTCCGCCCACTCTCCCCTCCCCAATAAATAAGTAAATAACATGAAACAAAGAAAAGTCTTGTCTCCACCAATGATACCCCAAAAATGGGAACCAAGATAAAAACCTAGTACCAAACTGAGAAAAAATAGTCAAGGAAGCCAACACGGCAGAGCTCAGACTCAGGACTGACTGACCATGTCCTCATGGACTCAACAAGCCTCCAGCAGTGGGACCCAAGGGGCCACTGTGGGCACTGCAGTACATAGCCGGCGTCTGTTGCACCTCTGCAGTAACTGTGAAGTAAACAAAGACCACCAAAATGAGAAAAAGCAGAAGCTATTTGTTCAGAGCTTGCTATATGCAGCAAGAGATGAGCCACCATCACTTGTGTTTGGCAGATGCTCAAAGGTAGAGAAGTGGGAAAGAGGACAGCTCCAAATATGCCATTACTGAAGGCTGTTGGCATGAGAAGGCTATAGAAAAACTAACTGGACTCAGGCAATTGGCTATGAAGTAAGTTTGCCTTTCTCTAGGTGGTCCTAAGCTGGAATCAGACAAAAACTAGGGAAACTGTCAGTTATTAATCAAGTCCTGGCTGTTTTGAGCCAATTGTTACATGGGTTGTTTTTGGGCTTCCTGCATTATTTGCTAGAAAGAGTGTCTGATTTCCTACAAGTTTGACCTGTAGATAGTAGGCTGGCTTCCTGAGCTGTTTCCTGTAGATAATGGGCTGGTTTCCTGGGCCAGGTGCTGTGGATCTTGGGTCAGAGTTCTAGTTTTATATACGATTTGGCCACTGTTCATTTGTACATTCAGTCTCTCACAACACAGGCTAAGTGCTATTATCCTCACTTTACAATGAGGTGAGTGTGACAAGGAGACAAAGTCAGTAAATGGCAGAGCAAGAATTCACACTAAGGCAGTCTGTCTAGGCTGTGCCCTCAGCCCTGTAGGTAGCTGCCTCCAGTGTTGCTATCTTGGTTTTGGGTCCATTCCAGAAACTTCTTTATGGTGAGAAAGTTAAATTTTTTTTAATGTTTTATTTATTTTTGAGAGAGAGAGACACACACACAGTGTGAGGGGAGAGGGGCAGAGAGAGAGAGGGAGACAGAGAATCTGAAGCAGGCTCCAGGCTCTGAGCTGTCAGCACAGAGCCTGATGCAGGGCTCAAACTCACAAGCCATGAGATCATGACCTGAGCTGAAGTTGGATGCTTGACCAACTGAGCCAGCCAGGCGCCCCTTTGGTGAGAAAGTTTAAATCTCTTCCCCTTCCCAGTTGTTTGGGATCCCCCTACCTATTTTTGTGGTCTAACCAAAGATGTGTAAAGTATTGTTACATTAGCAACCTATGAGAGAATTTTTTTTAGTTTTTTAGTTATTGTTTGTAATTGTCTTCCCAGTAACACTAGAAAAGGAGAATTTTTATAATTGGTTTCACAGGAGCAGACTCTGAAACAGGGATTATTATACAGTAAGTTTATTGGTGAAAGCTCTTGGACTCAACTCCTGAGAAAGGGAGGGGAAGGAAGCGGAACTGAGCAGAGAAAAACTGAGCTATGATGCAGCCTCAGGAAAGGCCTCATTCACGCCCTAGGGATGCAGTGGAGCTGGGATGACCCTTCAGGGCCGGCTTGCATTGCAGTAAGGATGCCCGGCCTTCTATTCCCCTAGAAACTGGTCACAGGCTACCCCCAAGAACAGCCTCTGCCAAGAACATCCTACCCCTAAGACAGCTTCCCCACAAGAACTGCCTCCCCCCAAGAAGTGCCTCTTTCCAAGAACAGCCTCCTCCCAAGAACAGTCTACCCCCAAGAATAGTCTACCCCAAGAACAGCCTCCCCCCAAGAACATCCATGGGTAATTTCCACAGGATGCTGAAATCTGAAGGCTGTCTTCTGGCAACACTCCCAGAATCTAGGAGAATGAGTCCATCCCTCATAAAGGGGAACACTGTACAGCATGTTTGCATACTGGAAATATCATTCTAAGAGAGAAAATCTCTAAGAAATTACTCCTCAGAAACCACTAACAATAGGGGCGCCTGGGTGGCTCAGTCGGTTGAGCACCTACTTCGGCTCAGGTCATGATCTCACGGTTTGTGAGTTCGAGCCCCGCGTCGGGCTCTGTGCTGACAGCTCGGAGCCTGGAGCCTGCTTCGGATTCTGTGTCTCCCTCTCTCTCTGCCCCTCCCCTGCTCACACTCTGGACCTCTCTCAAAAATAAACAAACATTAAAAAAAACATAAATAAATAAATAAATAAATAAATAAATAAGAGGTTTTTCAAGTGCTAATTCCTAGTGGTGCTCTATTTGGTGGCACTAAGATAGAAACAGTTGACCCAATAAAGAACAACCCTTGAGGGCTCTCGTGACCACCTTCTGGGTAAGTGAATAATAGAAATACAGACCCAGAAATGTCAGGGGTGGGCAGGGTGGCCAAGTGAGTTTCCTCCAAAGATGCCTTGGGTCCTAGCCTGATCCCCCTTCACACCACAAATGGTGATTTCCGTAAGACACCAGTATAGTGCATGAGATTTCGTTCCTAAACTGGAATTAGATCAGAGTACGGGTCAACCCATAAACTCTTTGAGACTTATTCCTACCTGCTCCAGGTATAAACCTTGTGACCTCTGAGCTGGGGGTCTCTCCCCTGAACTAACTCAGGGGTGATTGGGAAAGAGACTGAAAAGTTCCATGAAGAGAGGGGAAGGGGCAATGAAATGGAAGAAGAGAAGAGGGAGACGCCGATAAGGAGAAGAGAGGGGGAAAGGAGAAAAGAAGAAGTAAAATAAGACTGAACGGGGAGGCTACTTACACAGTGTCCTGCCAGAACACAGGAGACAGATTAGGAGACAATTCAAGATTCTTTCACCCTCATGGTTCTAAGATTAAGTTGGCTTTGCAAGTGATTTCCTGGTAGAGACCATATGACCCCATCCCCACCTACCAAAGCTGGTTTCATATTTGGAGAATTAAACATTATTCTATCCACCAGCAGTTCCTAGAGGAGAGCACAGTAAAGCTTTAGAAGGTTTCGTTTCTGTCAGTTTCAACAGAAACTGTTGCTACAGAAAGACACAAATTATGCAATGAAACAAACCCTCCTCACAGATAAATAAAGAAAATGGGTGAGAGATAAAGCCAGGAAGAGTGACACTCTATAATACCTAACTAGTGAAAGCTGAAAGCCATCTTTTTCAATTACACTAAAAGTAAGACGATGAAAAGGAATCAACTATTTTCCAAGCGATTTACTCTTTATAACAAAGTGCTCAATACAAAACAAAAATGCTTAACAGCTCAGAAAATAGCTTTGAAAGTTCATACACAGGAACATTTTCTCAAAAGGTTTTGCCTACAGAAGACTACACCATTTGTGGGAGAAAACACGGTTTTTCAAATGTTGAGGAACTGAATGAATGCATCTCTTAGATTTTCGAAATATCATAATAGAAAATCCTTCTCCGTACTGCACTGAAAGACACTATCAGAATGTTCAAAACTGGGGGTGTCTCCTTGGTTCAGTCGGTTGAGCCTCTGACTCTTGATTTTGGCTCAGGTCATGATCTCACGGTTCGTGGGTTTGAGCCCCACATTAGGCTTTGCACTGACAGAGCAGAGCCTGCTTGGAATTCTCTCTCCCCTTCTCTCTGCACCTCTCCCCACCCACACTCATGCATATGTTTTCAATCCCTCTCTCTCTCTCAAAATAAATACATAAACTTATTTTAAAAAACTTTTAATGCCCAAAAGTGTACTGCTTTGAGATTTGGATCTTTCCTCTTTTTTCACAGTCTCTGAGCAAACCATTCAAGCTCTCCTGATCTCCTGCTGTCTCCAGACAGCTCAAATCTTCCTAGGTTAAGGCACGTTTTGGAAACTTGCTTTTTTGACTTAAAACATAGCTAATTCCCACATTAATTTTTTAAAAAGTCATTCTTATACAGATTTTGCTAAAACTCAATTAACCTGAACCACACTCACAACAGAAGATGTTAGAAAGTGTAACCCTTGTGTTATGCAATAAGATCATTTTTTCCTCTTAGTTTATATTGTTTGGAATTCAGCTTATAAAAGCCCGGAATATATGAAAGATCCTTACAATAATTAAAAGTTACTAAGAAGATGTGTCGTAGGTATTTGGCAACCACTTAACTATTAATTATTTATGCCAAGCTGTCCACTGAGGTCACTTCTAGAGGGGGTTTATTTTTGCTTTTGTTTTTTATTTTGATATTGGAAGATCCGCCTTCCTTTGTGGGGTGGAGGGACTCTCATTTTTTAATTAAGTCATTGGCATTTTTTTCATGTACTTAAACTGGAAATTTCTTTGAAGAACTTCATAAGGTTGAACCATTTAGCCAAGAATATGCTCTAAGTTTTCACTGGGGGAAAACACTCTATTATTCCATAATTCCCTCTCCTTCTTACCAAACTCTGTTTCTAACACTACCACTGAGTCAGCCACAACCAGGGATGATGAACTGTCATCTCTAAATGTAGCATATCTTACTTCTTTAAAAAAAAAATAAATAACCGTTATTTATTTTGAGAAAGAGAGAAAGCATGAGAGGGGAGGGGCAGAGAGAAAGAGAGAGAGAGAGAAAATCCCAGGTAGGCTCCGCACTGTCAGTGCAGAGCCCAACACGGAGCTCCAACTCACAAACTGTGAGATCATGACCTGAGTCAAAGTCGGCCACTCAACCAAGTGAACCACCCAAGGGCACCAGCATATCCTACTTCCTTTTATTTAGTGTTGGGTGATAGTACTGTGACTATTACCCTAGACATAAAGAAAGGTTCACTTAGCAGCCATTCCCTAGCCACCATAATATATTATACAAAGCATAACCCCAATTTCATCCACACTCTAGAGTGTGGCGTCATGGCGTCAGAGTCATGGCGTCTCCAATTTAGTGACTCTCCGCCTCAACAAGGTTCTGAAATTTTATATGACCTGTTTCTATAACTTGTTCCATTCTGTACAGTAGGATGTATCCCCTGGAAGACATCACTTGGCAGGAAGGGGCTCTCAGAATAGAGCAAAGCACCATATCACAGAAGGCAAAGATCCACAGAAAGTGCAGGGATAAATTGATGTACTGCAGTCGGTCACAAGAAGCGAGGGTAAGAAAAGTCATCGGTTCGGCTGTGCTCCTGTTTCCTAAATGCCAGTGAGTCTTACAGAGCTTGGATCTTGCTGGGATGGTGAAGATGACAGCACATGATTTCACTGGCCCTCGGCTAAGAGTTTAATTTTCTTTTCCATCAAGTTTTGAAGAGAGATTTCTCTACTTTTCCCATGAGCACAGAGAAACTCACATAGATGCAAACGAGAGAACAGGTTTGTTTTGGTGTTAGCCAATTACCCTAGTTTTACTCAGCATAGACTTTGGTGAAATTCTGCACAGGGTTTAAGTTGTGCTAAACCAATAACGTAACTAAAGGGCTAAGAGAGTCTCGAGGAGTCAGTAAAAGTTTCTACTTGAGTAGATCCATGAAGCCTTCATGGTGGAAGTGACATTGGAATTAGGCCTTGAAGGAACAGCAGAGTTTCACTTGATGGAGAGCATTCTAAGAAGACAAAGCCGCATGAAAGTGCCCAGCATCTGTGGCAAAGGTGGTTAAGTGAAGGTGCACATGACTTTTCTGGACTTTTGGAAGATAACAAAATATCCTTCAGTCACTTTTAGTCATAAAATAGCTCAAATCAAAAATTAAGATACTAAGTCCCATACAAGTGAAAGTTCCAAAACTTAATTTGGTGTTCCATTTCCTCCAACCAATAATCCCCCACTCATTCTCTCTCTCCCTCAAAACAAATAAAACATTAAAAAATGTTAGATAGATAGAATAAGTGACATCTACTTAAATAGGATCATACCACTTTTTTTTTTAATTTAAAATAGTTTATTTTCAAATTGGTTTACATAAAACACCCAGTGTTCATCCCAACATGTGCCCTTTTTAATGCCCGTCACCCCCTCTCCCCCCCCATCTCCCTCACCCTCAGTTTGTTCTTAGTCTTTGAGAGTCTCTTATGTTAATAAAATGTATTGAATTTAATTTCACTTGAAATTAACAAAAGGAAAATGGTGAACACTGGCTCAGTGTTCTTTCTTCACAGGAGATATTTTTTCTTAAAATATCATTCTAGGGATAAGGAAAAACATTGAAGAAAGGTTTTCAGTCGTTAGTTTGTTTTCCTTACACACTTCAGTTTTAGACATAACTAGTTAATGAAAGAACATGTTCTCCCGTATCCCTTTCCCCAATTTGATTTTTCTTAGTTAGATTATTATTTTACAGTTTAGATTTGTACCGTTTACTTTATATTCTGTAGCCATGATTCTTATAAGTTTTAGTATGAGTATGTTTAAATGGATTCAATGTACTTCTCAGTCATTTTATTAGTGCCTCTATTCTTGTGTCCTTATTTTGATTCAACTCTTATTTTGCTAGATTCATTGACTAAGAAATTTTAATGAGTATTATAATCGTTGCATGCTTTATATTAGGTAACATGGACCAGAAGTTTTTAGCTGAAGGACACTTCAGTGGCTGTGTATATTAATCTTGGGTCAAATTTTCTTTCCTCTAGAATTCTGTGGACACTGTTCCATTGTCTTCTGACATTACACATGGGGTAATTAGAGGTACAGCAGGGGCCAGTGGGATTTTCCCCAATCCAGGTGATTTGCTTTTTCTGTTAGGATGCCAGAAGGTACAAGTAGAGATAAAGAAACAGTAACACAGGAGCTGGAAAAGATCATTGTACTCTACAACAGCATAGCTAAGGAGTGGTTGTTGGCTCTAGGCACAACCAAGTGTTCTCTGCCTGTTTTAATCACACTCCCTAAAGAGGAGCAAAGGTCTGCAGAAATATTCCCTCCCCAGAGAAAAGCAATGCTTCACCAATCCTTGAGGCTGCAACGGGTCCAGATAGAACTTTGTATCTTTCCAAAAGTTCTAACGCAAACAATGTTGTAAATAGAATTTTAAAAGAAAATGAAGAAATCAAGGCCTATCAAGTATTTCTCAATCATAATATACAATTAGAACAATACAGCCTACATAACTGGAACAAGTATGAGTAAAACTAAAGCAAATGTTTCTTTGGTCCAGGCTTGATTTGAAGAAAATCATATAGTTATAGTAACATGAGCCTGAAGTTTACCAAATACATTTAAGGGGAGAAAAATGAGATCTAGGTACTAGTAATCTTTAACAAGACTTATAAATTTAAATATTGTAACAAATTTCTACTACTACTAAAGTCAGTTAAGACTAAATAAAAATTTATTTAATGCATACAGTGACAAATCTTAAAATATTCTAAATTACAGTACTCTCCCTTATCCGTGGCTTTGCTTCTCATGATTTCAGTTATCCAAGGTCAACTGAGGTCCAAAAGCAGATGATCCTCCTCCTGATGTATGATCAGAAGGTCAATAGTTGCCCAACAATGTATCACAATGCCCTGTGTCATTCACCTCACTTCATCTCATCACATAGGAATTTTATCATCTCATGTCCTCACAAGAAAATGAAGAGTGAGTACAGTGCAATAAGATATTTTGAGAGTATTTTATTATTAGTTACTGTGCCTTTTTTAGAAGTTAAACTTTATTATAAGTGTGTGTGTATAGAGAAAACCATAGTATATATAGGGTTCGGCACTGTCCATGGTTTCAGGAATCCAATGGTGTGTTGGAATGCATCCCCATGGGTAAGGGGGACTACTGTATTACACTGCAAGCTCTTTTATAAAAAGAGAGCTTTTCATTTTCATTCTAATTATTTTAACCCCTCAAGCTGGTGCCTCTCTGAAGTTTCTGTAGTTTCCAAACATAAGCATTTGGAATACTTTGCAGAGGAATTTCTAGTCATTGACTCTATACATTTCACTCACGGGATTGTTCTCACTAAGAGAATTAATTTATATTAAGACCATATCAACAACTAAATTTTACACTTAAAAAATTTCAGACTTCTGGTTCCTCCAAGATGGGAGTAGCCCCAGTCCTCCCCCTTGCAACTAAAAAGCTCCAGATACAACACAAAAAGCATTGGAGGACCCTGAAAAGTGGAAAGAAGAAAGTGGAATGCCCAGGGACTTCAAGACTTGAAAGACAGTGATGAACTCCCTGGGCACATTAGTCAAAGCTCTAGAAGGCAACAGAACCAATTGTGTGTGTATACACACACACACACACACACACACACACACACACATACACACAAATATACACAAAGAAAGAGATTTATTATGAGGGATTATCTCATGTGATTATGGAGGTTGAGAAGTTCCACCATCTGCCATCTGCGAGCCAGTGACGCAGAAAGTCCAGTGGTGTAGTTCCAATCCAAACCAAAAGGACTGAAAACCAGGGAACCAATGGTGTAAGTCCTCCTCTGAAGAGCCTGAAGGCCTTAGAACAAGAAGCACCAAAGAGCAAGGGTAGGAGAAGATTGATGTTCCAGGGCCAAGTAGAGAGCAAATTCACCCTTCCTCCTTTTTGTTCTATTCAGGCCCTCAGTGGGTTGGATGATGGTCCAGCCACATTGGTGAGAACAATCTACTTTACTCAGTCTACCTGTTCAAATATTAATCTTTCCCAGAAAAACTCTAATAGACACACTCAGAAAAATTGTTTCACCAGCTACCTGAATATCCCTTGATCCAGTTAGGTTAGCACATAAGATTGACCATCACACTGGGTTTCCTGTTGTCATCCTTAAATCATGGACGCAGTGCCGCAGAAGCCTCCAACCTGGAATCACCAGCAGGCACAGATGAATAAAACTCAAGAAAAGTCTCTTCCTCCTAGACAAAGGACTGAGGAAAGGGTGACCTAACAATAGAAAATCTTTTTCAGACCTGCCTTACTCCAGCCAAACACCAAAAGGAAAAGCTACAACCATTCCCATCTCCCTGTGGTCTCAAAGGGGCTGGCAGGGAGACAATCTGCCATCCCACCACCACCCCACCTCTAAAAAGCAGGCATGAAGTGGTATTGGTGTCAGTTGAACCAAGTAGGAGCTAATCTTCCATCACTGCTTGGAGGAAGCAAATGATGTCCTGATTCCCCCACTAGGAGAGTATCAGCCAGGTCCAGGGGAGTTGAGCCTTCAACCCCACCCGACAGTTAACAAGACTGAACGATGCCATGCAAAGTTCCTGCCCTCCCACCCCCACTTCTTCAGCAAACTAGGCAAAATGAAGCAATGTCGGGTGGATTAGTCAACATTCACTCACCTTCCTCCTCTCCCGGTGGTAGCAGGGCCCAGTGGGGAGTTGATCTTACACTTCCACTAGGAAACAATGGGGCGGTATAAGCCAGTGCCTCTCTTTGACCAGAAAAATATCAGTAAGGGCCAGGGAGAAAAGCTGAACTTCCACCCTACCTGTTGAGAAGGAACCAATGTGAGTCACTGCTTCACTCTTTCTAGAATGGTATCAATGGGGCCTGTGTAGAAAGCTTAATACACCCACCTGGCCTCCAGCTACACTTCAATAGTGGGACTGCCTGCTAAAAGATTAAATAGCATTCCAAGTCTCATAAGATAATATCCAAAATGTTGAGAAGACAATTTTTTTAATTCCAGCATAATTAATATACAATGTTATATTAGTTTCAGGTGTACAATATAGTGATTCGACAATTCTATATATTACTTAGTGCTCCTCATCCTAAGTGTACTCTTAATCCCCTTCACCTATTCCATTATGCCCCATCCACCTCCTCTCTGGTAACCAACACTTTGTTCTCTATATTTCTGATTTTTTGTTTGTCTCTTTTTTTCTTTGTTCATTTGTATTGTTTCTTAAATTCCACATGAATGGAATCATATGGTAATTGTCTTTCTCTGACTGACTTATTTTGCTTAGCATTATACCCTCTAGACCCATCCATGTTGTTGCAGGAGGCAAGATTTCATTATTTTTTATGGTTGAATAATATTCCAGTGTATATATTTATACCACATCTTTATCTATTCATCTATAGATGGGGTGCTTCCACATTTTGGTTATTGTAAATAATGCTTCAGTAAACAGAAGGATACACATACCTTTTTGAATTAGTGTTTTCATATTCTTTAGGTAAATATCAAGTAGTGGAATTACTGGATCATATGGTAATTCTAATTTTAATTTTTTAGGAACCTCCGTACTATTTTCTACAGTGGCTGCATCAGTTTGCATTCCCAACAGTGAACAAGGGTTTCTTTTTTTTTTTTTTTTCCTCAGGAGACAATGTTAAAAGTCACTTGTCAAACCAAGAACCAAGTAAACTACAACGCGAATTTTCAAAGGTAGTTAAGGGCAGATGTGTCTACTCATGAATTCTACCAAACATTCAAAAGAAGAAATTATGCCAGTTTTCCAAAATTTTACCAGTTCTCTACAATCTCTTCCGGAAAATAGAAACATATGGGAAACTTCCTAACTTATTTTATGTATTTAGCATTACCCTAATATACCAAAACTGGACAAAGAAAACTACAGACCAATATCTTTTACGAACATTCTTGCAAAAGTCCTCGATGACATATTAGCAAATCAAATCCAACAATGTATAAAGAGAACTATACATGATTACCAAGGAAAAACATTTGAAAATCAATTAATGTAATCCATCACGTCAAAGGCTAACGAAGAAACATTACTTGATCATATCAATAGATACAGAAAAAGTATTTGACAAAATCCAGCACTCATACATGATATAACTTTCAGCAAATCTGGAATAGAGGGGAACTTCTACAACATGATAAATAACATCTATACAAAAACTTATAATTAACATTACACTTAATTGTGAGAAACTAGAAGCTCTTCTACTAAGATCAGGAATAAGTCAAGAATGTCCCCCTTTTCCAACGTCATACTAAAAGTTCTAGCTAATGCAATAAAACAAGAAAAGCAAGTGAAAAAAGAAAGTATGCAGATTGGACAGGAAGAAATAAAACTGTCTTGGTTTGTAAGTGAAATAATTGTCTACGAAAAAAAAAAAAACCCAAAAGAATAGACAAAAAAAAAACAAAGAAAAGCAAAAAAATAACTTTCCTGGAACTAATCAGAGGTTATAGCAAGACTGCAAAATTCAAGATTAAAATATAAAAACCTATCACTTTCCTATAGACCATCAATGAACAAATGGAATTTGAAATAATTTACACTAGCATCCCCCAAAAATGAAATATGTAGATATAAATCTAGCAAATATGTACAAAACCTATGTAAGGAAAATTACAATCTATGATTAAAGAAATCAAAGAACTAAGCATGTCCACACTACCCAAAGCAACCTACAGATTCAAGGCAATCCTATAATCCTAAAATTTATATGGAACAAATAATCCTAAAATTTATATAGAACTACAAAAGACCCTGAGTAGCCAAAGCAATTGTGAGAAAGAAGAACAAAGCTGGTAGTATCCCACTCTCCGATATCAAGTTATATTTCAAAGCAATAGTAATCAAGTCAGTATGGTACTGGCACAAAAACAGACACAGAGATCAACAGAAGAGAATAGTGTCCAGAAAGAAACCTAGGCTTATATGGTCAATTAATCCACGACAAAGGAGACACAATATACAAGGAGGAAAAGACAGTCTCTAATAAATAATGCTGGGGAAATTGGAAAGTTACATCCAAAACAATGAAACTGGTATGCTTTCTTACATCACATACAAAAATAAATTCAAAAGGGATTAAAGACCTAAATGTAAGACCTGAAACTATAAAACTCCTAAAAGAAAACTTAGGCGCTAAACTCTTGGACATGGGCCTTAGCAATATTTTTCTGGATCTGTCTCCTCAGGCAAGAGGCGTAAAAGCAAAAACAAATGGGACTGCATCAAACTAAAAAGGTTTTGCACAAGGCGCCTGTGTGGCTCAGTTGGTTAAGTGCCTCACTTCAGCTCCGGTCATGATCTCACAGTTCCTGAGTTTGAGCCCCACGTCGGGCTCTGTGTTGACAGCTCAGAGCCTGGAGCCTGCTTTGGATTCTTTGTCTCCTTCTCTCTCTGCCCCTTCCCCACTTGTGCGCTATCTCTCTCTCTCTCTCTCAAAAATAAACATTAAAAAATTAAAAAAAAAAAAAAAGATGACTCAACTTCTAGTTCTCATCCCAGATATTTATTTGGCTTAAGAAAATGCCCATTAAACTAACAGCTCCTTAATATATCTAGGGCATTTTACCACAAATAGTCAAGGTTGGAGCTATTGGAATTAAATAAGTTCTCTCCAATTGGAGGAATTGAACTTTTGGAAGCAAGCTAATTGGTAGGTTCTAAAATCACATATCTCTAAAATTGCAAGGCAATTTTACTTATTATGTTATATTGAATTAGCACACTCCTGAGAATTAGTTACCTTTTCAATATTATCAAAGCCTGGCAGCACATTATTTATTAATCAGTATCTTGGCTCACCTGACAGAATTCTGAACAGACTTATTGACTGATCAGCAGTCTGGGATCCTGGCTTATGAATTATAGAGGAGACCTGCCACACTAAGAGCGGATTAATTAGTAAGGCTATGATAATCTGATCACGCCATTTCTGAAGGGCAGAGTTCATCTCATCAATTAGAAAATTACAGTGGAAACTCAGGGCATTTCTGGGAATGGATGGTCATGTGGGAAAACTAAGAACTTCAGACTCTGTTTACTCTCATCATGCCTAGCCATTACCCATTAACCAGCCAATAGCTGCTCATTTATCCCCCCGTAACTCCTTTTTGTCAATCATGCTCTATTGTTGGCTTCACTCCCCCAATCCTTCTCCAATATTTCCACCATTGCTATCACAACCACCATAATCTTGCCATTTAAAGTTAATTTAAAGGAGAGTGGTTGGGAGGAAGGTGACCAACTGACATCTAAGAGATAGTGTCTGGTGGGAAGAATTTGAAAAAAAATGCAAAAAGACTTTCCATCTTCAGAAGACTATAAACTAAAAGAATTTAATCATCTAATACCGTTAGCTGATAAAGTAGACATTAAAATCTGGTGGGAGCCACCTGAATGCCTCGGCACTCATGAAAAACAAGATTAGACCAATGTACTTCAGCTCAATAGTGGGAACTAGCCTTCCTGATAGCAGAGCCAAGTCCTGATAATAAGAAAAATATTCTTTCCTTTTCTTTCTTTTTCTTTCTTTCTTCTTTTGTGTCATCCTCATGTCGTACATTACATCCTCAGGACCTCTTTACTGCATAATTGGAAGCTCGTACCTTTTGGCCATCTTCACCCACGTCACCCATATTCTTTTACTTATATAGGATTAGACTGTGGTACGTATTTGTGAAAAATGCCTTCTAGGCAGTTGATTAATTGATTCTCTAGCAGTTCCATCGATAGGAAAATTACAGTAGAATTGAACCATTGTTTCCCCTTCCCACCTTCTCTGGATCCCAGGTCGTTTCTCCTGCCTGAAAACTTGCACAGAGGCAAACAGCAATATCTTTTCTTTTTTTATGTATTTAGATTCAGGTTAACATATAGTATATTATTGGTTTCAGGAGTAGAATTTAGTGATTCATCACTTAAATATAACACCCAGTGCTCATCCCAACAAGTGCCCTCGTTCATGTCAATCACCCATCTAGCCCATCCCCCCACCCACCTCCCCTCCAGGAATCTTCTGTTTATTCTCTGTATTTAAGAGTCTCTAGGGGCACCTGGGATGACTTTGGCCTAGGTCATGATCTTGCCATTCCCGAATCCGAGCCCCGCACTGGGCTCTATCCTGACAGCTGAGAGCCTAGAACCTGTTTCAGGTTCTGTGTCTCCCTCTCTCTCTCTGCCCCACCCCTACTCAAGCGCTGTCTTTTTCTCTCAAAAATAAATAAACATTAAAAAAAATTAAGAGTCTCTAATGGTTTATCTCCCTATTTTTATCTTATTTTATTTTTCCTTCCCTTCCCCTGTGTTCACTGTTTTGTTTTAAATTCCACGTAGGAGTGAAATAATATCATATTTCTCTTTCTCTGATTGACTAATTTCACTTGGCTTAACACACTCTAGATCCATCCACATCAGGAACATCTTTTCTTACAAACTCATGGAGAAGTACAATAGACCCAGAGAGGAACCCAGAAAGAAGATCTCCTGCAGAATGGGTGTAGTTTTCTTGAGGGAGGATAGGAGATTACCTAAACAAGATTCCTAAAAAAGCAGGTATAAAAGATCCAGGGCACGAGTATGAGGGCAGGAGAACCAGAGACCCAGAGACCTAATCTTTGTTTTGCTCTGTGGAACAACAAAGGCCAGCTCTTGAGAGGTGAAAAGGAAGAGGATCAGCAACACCTGGAGAATATTAGACACAACATCTAAGTTTCCTATTTTATGTCTGACTTTGGCTCTAGCTTCTACCCTACTTCAACAGGGTCTAATCAAGTACATATAACATCATCCAAGTCAGAGAGCTAATGGTGACGAGGACACAATGCTTGATCCTACAAGCAACTTCAGATAATACGATATGGATCAATGTACAGAGGAGAGGGCCCTGGTGGTCTCCTCACTTATGTGCCAAGTGGGGTCACTGCCATGGTAGGCTCCTAAGGAGGATGGTCAGGCAAGTCGGTGCAAGAGGCATGACCCCTGCTGACTTTTGCTGCCACAATAAACATGGAAAAGAAATAGCTTGTCTAAGTTGGGAAGTTTGGGGCCGAAATTCAACTGCCTCGGCCTAGAGCTCTCTTGATGCTTTTTAGTCAATTAGAAACTAAACTGGCAAAACTGACCGCCATAGAAAACATAGGTAGTCCTCTTTCTCTGAATCTCCAATTCTAACGCTGGAAATTACAGGCAAATTTGCCTGCGAGATTAAGCTAAAAAGGGAAATCACCAGACTCACTGTTTAAAAGAAGTGCACCAGCCTGGGGACTGGCAAGTACATGTCCCTTCATGAAATGATTTTCCTGCGAAAAACATATAATAACCTTATAATATTGTATGACCAGGGCACCTGGGTGACTCAGTCGGTTAAGCATCCGACTTTGGCTCAGGTCATGATTTCATGGTTCGTGGGTTCTAGCCCTGCGTTGGGCTCTGTGCTAACAGCTTGGAGCCTGGAGTCGGCTTCGGACTCTATGTCTCCCTCTCTTTCTGCCCCTCCCCCACTAATGCTCTTTCGCTATCTTTCAAAAAATAAATGTTAAAAAAAATTTTTTTAAATATTGTATTATCACTACAATTCAGAAGGAGAGGATTTCCATTTTTTTTAAGTATTTAAAAGGATGCCCATTGAAGCATTGTTTATAATATCGAAAGTAGAAATATTCTAACTATGCAAAAATAGGTGACTGGCTCCATAAAGCACGGTCAATATACAACAGAACTCTGTCTGCCACTAAATATGACGTGGAGGTGACAAAATGTCAAAACCGATTTCAAAGTGAGCAAGAAAGCAAACCTCTAACTGCAACTATGGTGAACTCTGAGTGGGCAGATCATAAGAATTAATTTTTCTAATTGTGTTTCTAGTTTTTCTCAGGAACATACACTGCATTTGCAACTTGGTCTTTAACAAAAGGGAAGTTAGTGCCAAGCTGCAAAAGGCCTTGCATTTCAGGCTGAGAGGTTCTGAGAGCCCTGACGATGCAGACAGAGCATCTTCAGACGTCGAGGAGCTTCCTCTCTTCCGTTCCCCTTCCCCACACTCTGGATGAGCTCAGCATCTCCCAACGGAGGTCTGAAAGAGGAAGACATAGGCCGAGGCCAGAACTCCCACACTGGAGAATCTCAGGACCCCACAGAATGTGTGTGTGAAGGGAAGACACTGCGCAGAGAAAGACTGTGTGAGAGTCAGGTTGTCAGGATGAATTTGAACAAGTGAGGAACTCAACTGATAGGGCGGCCATGACAAAATACCACAGAGTGGGTGGCTTCAACAATAGAAACTTATTTCCTCACAGTTCTGGAGGCTGGGAGTCTGGGAGATCAAGGGGTCAGCAAGCAGGGTTGATTTCTTCTGCGGCCTCTCCCCTTGGCCTGTAGGCTGTCTTCTCCCTGTGTCCTCACATGGTCTTCCCTCTCTGGGTGTGTCCTTACCCAAATCTCTTCTCAGAAGGACGCCAGTCATTAGCACCCCCCCCCAAAGTCCTCATTTTAATTTAATTACCCCTTGAAAGACTCTACCTCCAAAAACAGTCACAGTCTGAGGGCTTCAACATACAAATTTGGGGGAACACAACTCACCCCATAACAGGTTAATCCTGAGACTGCAGTTATCACAGCTGGGGACAGTGGCCTGCTGGCAGGTCTCATCTAGGATGATTAAACAGTTCGGTACTTACCCTAGGCTTCCGAGATGCTCTCTACAGGAGTGCTTTATTCTATCTTCAAGACACTTAGAATCTAGGTTTGGAGACCAGACATAATCATCGCATTTGTCACATGAGGAGTAAGCATTGCTCTCTCATTCTATAAGGCTGTGGGTTGAATTCTCTACATTGGGGTGGTGTGGTAGATGAGAAGAAAGTTTAAGAAGCCTGTTACCAACTGGAAATTTTCCATTGACTTGTATTTAGAAAATTCTCTGGCTCCTCATTGTCCGGTAAAGCCTATTATGTCCTGTGCATACGAACTGATGAACCGGCTTAATTCAAATTCCTGCTGCTCTATAAATGAATGAACAGACTCCAGCTCTATGTGACTCATAGAAACGGGCCCAGAGTAAACACCTCTTCCTTTCCCTCTTGACACAGTAGCCATGCACCTGAAGCCAAAACTATAACAAATGATCTTATTTTCCTTGTGTACCAGATAACTTGAAATTACCTAAATTGACCAGTAGGTGGTGCTCTTGTACCAGCCAGATAAATATTCCTTGAATCATTCCCAGTGTGAAATTGAGCCACAGGAGCAAAAGAAAGAAACGGATGATTCTTGATGGATGCTTAGACCTGTATGAAATTCGAGTGAGTCAATAAAAGTACTAAACTGCCCCTATTAGGATCTAAGACAAAGAGGGTATGGGCGGCTTATCAAGTCCCATATCTTCTCTAAGGCTTATAGAGTGTCCGCAGATGCCTTTTTCTCCCTTTGTTTCTGTCTTGCATGGTCAGCACTCCCTCGCTTAAATATCCCTAACCTTAATCAACTACGATGAACCCAGAGGAAATTAAAAGTAATTTCTATTCAAAAATGTTAAGACTGTGTCTTCACAGAAAACCAATTCATGAACCAGAATATCTCATCAACTTCCAAATATTTTATTATTCCAGTTATTTTCTTAAAAGCTTCTGGAATGCCCATCCCTTCCTATCCTTTGTTAAATGGAAAGTAACAATTACCTTAGTACATCAGGAAATCTACCTGGTGCCTTTCTTTAAATATCAAAATTCCCTAATTCCCCTCTCTTTGACCAAACCACTGGGCAATCTTCTGATTAAAAAGTGACTTATAGGCAAAGGATGAGACAGCTAACGTTTATTATTTCCACAGTGCTAAGAACTATGCTAAATGTTGTACTTTGTGTAATTCTCCAACTAAGACTGCTTCCTCTTCTGTAAAATGCTATTAATAAATGAGGCTTACAGAGGATTGATTTGCTCAAGGTCACAGCAAAAGTTGTCAAATCCATGCTAATTCCAGAGTTCACATCTCAACAAGGTATTCTCTGACCCAGATCAAAACACTCCCTACTGTCTTCCCTGCTTTGTCCTCCTATGGCTTATCACCATGTAATGTTTACCATTAACATGTTTTGTTTTGTCATTGTTGTATCCCTAGCACCTAGGACAGTGCCAGGCACACAGGTAACCCATGTAACTTTTTGAATATTTACTTCCATCTCTGTCAACTTGAATGAGAACCTGAATCTACCCTTGAAAGAAGGATCCATTTTGGGGTGTGGACACCCCAAATTTCTAAGCAAGAACGAAAAGGGGCACACAGTGGACCGCAGGGTGTCCAAGTAATGTCTAGGGAGATAGATTGCTTCCTCTCGACACCCAGCCAGTCTGCCTTTTCCCTTAGAAATTTCTACTGCTACAACTGGGTGTATACCAACTATGTATGCCAATCATTGTCGAATGGTCTGCATGAATTGAGTTTAATCCCAGCAACCCCTCTTTGTGTTACGAATTGTCTTGAGTCTCAGTGTCTAAGTTATTTGTCCAAAGTCACATAGCTAGGAAAATGGCTAGAAAAAACAGACTTCATTGAACATATGCTGACCTACTGAAGTCCAGAGGAATTTATAAAGGGAAACTGTACTATGTGTGTACAGAGAACCCACTCATGGACAGAGCTCACTCTTCCTGCCTTTTCCTTCCTCACTCTTCCTGGCTCTTTTCTGCACCACAAAGAACTCCTGTGCATCCATCCATCCTGTGAACACTCAGCCTAGATGTCCAAGTCTTTCCATAACCCCTGCAAACAGCCATTTCTAACCACCCTTCAGGATGAGAAACGAGTACACCAGAGAGTAAACCAAGGCCAGAGGCTCCAGGGGACTCAGAAATGTTTAGGCCAAGCACTCTTGAGTCCTATGTATTGGGAACATGGTCTAGAAAAGGGGACCAGTCGGTCAAAATTTTAAAATAATAGTAAGGGAAGTCCCACATGGCCCCTAACCCCACCTGGTTACATATTCATATATTGTGATCCTTTTCCCCCCGACTCTTACATTCTGTTTGAACAAATGTAAGCAAATACATGATTCTAACTTCAGGCTGTACTGAAGGCTAACTGCCCAGGGGTGTGGCCACGGCAAATGCTTAATAAATGATCAGCTTTATGATTCCTTCATAGATGTCCTTTTTTTTTTCTTTCACATCGGTCGTTTTTTTCTTGTATCTTACAGACTTTGTGATGTAAATATTTTCTTCAAATTATTTTGTTTCCTGTAAGAAAATACTTTTGCTTTTTTGTTAATTCTTCACAGAGCATATCTTCCTGACTCTTAAGCATGGGATCCATGTTGTGTTTTCTTCTTCTCTTTGTTCCTTCCTTGTGAGGCTGGTCTATTATCTAGCGTCCTATGAATGCAAACGTTTATTGAATGAAGAAGTACTGAAAAAATGAGGACACACTTCTCATGAATCATTTTAAATTGAGTTAGAAAATGAAGCTGGATGTAAGGCTCAAGTTTCATTAATTTTCTAAAAAATGAAAGCTCTGGGTTTAATGAGTAGATACTAATACTAATATTAACCTCAGTATTAACAGTAAGCAAAATATTAGATCTTTTTTTTCTCCTACAAAGAAATTTGTTGGTGATAGAATTTCATCCAATAACAAATATTTAAATTCTTATTAAATATTCCAATAATGTATTAAACTTGGTAGGACTTCAACTTTAAAAGAACAAGCATATGCTCATTTTTCAATGGTACGTTTTAAATTGAAGTCACAATAAGCTGTTACTCTAAAAGCTAAATTAGGGGCACCTGGGTGGCTCAGTCAGTTAAGCGGCCGACTTCGGCTCAGGTCATGATCTCATGGTTCATGAGTTCGAGCCCCGCATTGGGCTCTGTGCTGACAGCTCAGAGCCTGGAGCCTGCTTTGGAGTCTATGTCTCCCTCTCTCTCTGCCCTTCTCCTGCTCACGCTCTGTCTCTACGTCTCAAAAATAAATAAACGTTAAAAAATAAAATAAAATAAAAGCTAAATTATCTCAAGTATTCCAAATGTTCACAATATCAAATATATACCTATTATTGTTGAACCCTAAAATGTTACCACCAAAGGTTTAATTTACTTTCTATTCTACTTATTTCTAATCTTTTCCAAAGTTTAAATACATTTACCTAGTAAAGATGTATGTATGTTATCCCAAATGATTTTCCAATTGCCTTCCCAAGAAAAATTATGTGGCACTTTCTCAGGTAGCTGAGATTCTTGAAGTTTGCAGCTCCCATTAAGATGCAGTGAAGTCTGTACAATGTTTTTCTTGGTTCTGCATTTGTTTGCTTCCCATAAGACAGATAAATGTCTAGTTACCTTTAAAAAGACTTTACGGGGCACCTGGGTGGATCAGTCAGTTAAGCGTCCAACTTCAGTTCAAGTAATGAATTTGAGCCCCTCACTGGGCTCTCTGCTGTCAGTGCAGAGTCCACTTTGGATCCTCTGTCTCCCTCTCTCTCTGCCCCTCCTCAGCTCCCCGCCCCTCAAAAATAAATAAACATTAAAAAAAAAGTGACTTTACAGCCATGTCATTGGATCTTTCATATTCTTAGTTACTTCTATTACAACCTCTTTGAACAGGAAGAATCCTATATTCTTTTCTTATTCTAATACAGGTATTTTTCATAAATTCTAAATAAATGTCAGGGTGTTGTCTGATTCCATGGTCAAAATTCCAAACAACAAAAAACACAAAGAGATCCTAATGAATACTTTGTGGAGGAGAGAGCATAAGACATCTACCTTAAAAGCAAGCCCTTGTTTTCTTAAGTTTTTATTTACTTATTTTGAGAGAGAGAGCCAGGAATGGGGAGAGAGAGAGAGAGACAGAATCCCAACCAGGCTCCACACTGTCAATGCAGAGCGCGATGCAGAGCTGAATCCCACAAATTGTGAGATCATGACCTGAGCTGAAATCAAGAGTCTGATGCCTAAGACTGAGCCACCCAGGCGCCTCAGATACCCATTGTTTTTAAGAATGAACCTGAGGCCAACTTGAGGTCCAAGAATGGCTGAAGAATGATGATACACCTGGGAGATTAAAATCTAGTCGATCAGCTCTTAATCAGTATTCTGTGCTGTGCTGAGTCATTTGGTACCAGATACTGGCACCTGCTGATCAGACGGGTACATTAGCAGAGCCTCCCTAACAGGCTCTGGTCTGGTCGTAGGCAGCAATAGAGAGAGGGGTGGGAGGGGGACAGCAGGAGGATGAGAAAACCCCAGAGGGAATGCATGCCCAATGGAGAACCTGGAGATTTAGGGAGCCTATGCCTCCACTTAGGAGCATCCTGCTTTGTTATCTACTTTCTGAAACTATTCTATGAGCCTCCACATCTTTCCCCATTTAAGAAAACTTTGTATCTTCTATGTCTGTTGGGGGATCTTTCCATCCGTCACATGACTGCACTGTGGTAACAAGCGCACACGGTTAGAAGTTAAAAATAAACAACAAAACCCTCGTTCAAACAGGTTTAACCTAAGTAAAGGGAATTTAATGCCCCCTGTATCTGAAACATTCAAAGGTTATGTCTGATTTCAGGAAGGGCATGAACCAGTAGCCCAACAAAATTACCAATAACCTGAGTTTCTTCCCATGTTTCTACTCTGCCCAGCTCAGCATCGGCTTCACTGAAGGATGATTCCTCAGGGTCCTAAAACTGCTCCAACACTCCCAAGGGCCATACTTCCTCGTTAGTTACCAGCAGAAGAAGGGAGAACATATTTGTCCCAGATTTCTATATAAAGTCCCGAGATTCACTCTCCTTGGAACAATTTAGCCAGACCCCAATACTGTTGCCAGAGACTAGCTTAGATGACGTCATAGGTTCCAATCTCATGTCCAGGTTGGAATTTTTCTCCCTGAAACCAACTCAAAGGTAAGTCAACAATCATGTATGCTGAAAGGCATAAAGTCCATACAGATGATAACCAAGACAAAAAATAATAATAATTTTCCTTCTCCCTCTGGCTTTGTAATTTGGCATAAGACTATACATATTTCATTTCAAGCATGTTAAAAGCAATGCATTAAAATAGTAGAAAAATAGGGTGTGATTTAATGTGCAATAGGATATGAGCTAAATAATTCGTAGTATGCCTATATAATAAAATACTGTGTCAGCAAATGTCTCCTATGTCTCAGACCTCCTTTATATTCTTAAAAATTACTGAGGACCCCAAAGAGTTTTTCTTAATGTTGGTTATATCTATCACTATTTACCATTTTAGAAATTAAAACTGAAAAATTTTAAAGAAATGTTTATTAATTTTAAAAAAAGCAGCAGTAAATCGATTACATAGTAACAAATACATTTTTTAAAGATATCCCCCACAAAATAATGAGAAGAATGGCACTGTCTGGCTTAACAGAAGTATCTGGATTCTCAGGTCTGCTTCTACATTCAATCTGTTTCACTATGCATTCCTTTGGTTGATGTTCATGAAGAAAAGTATGACCTTAAAGAAGTAAATAGTTGGAAAGGGGGGAAGTATTTAATAGCTTTTCGAGATAATTGTAGACATTCTTCTTTGGAACGATACCCAAACTGGACACCTGTAGTTTCTTAAAGATGGTGGCAGTGCACAATCTGAAACACTTATACCTGAAAGTGTAAATGACAGTTTTCATACTCCACTACATTAAAATCCATTGGGTCATTGTGTGGTTTGAGTGAATCATTTACCCATGCATGATTTTACACGATCATGTATTAGTCATCCAGAAAATATTAGTTCACTGAGTTGCCAGATCTTCTAAATGTTGACAATAAGCATTGTACGATGTCAAAAAAATGTATTAATCACAGGATTAACATCTCATTAGAGAAGTCTTTATGTTACGGGAAGCTGTCAGACTCCTGGTAGCAGATACAAGTTTTCCAAAACTGTGAATTCTGCCAGAAATCTCAAATTTTAATCACTGCCAACAAATAACCATCAGTTTTCTTTGAAGTGACAGGATGGCTTCATTCAATTTTGACAAAATGTCCACCAAACACCCACGTCTGAATAACCAATCATCGTCTTCTGTCACTCTTTTCAGTAAAAACGGTATTCCATGGACAAAAAGAACTAATTCAATACACAATTCAAACAATCCAACAAGTGCTTTTCCTGAAGGCCACCACCATACACTGGTACAGAACAGAAGTATGTAAGGACTGAGAATTAATAAAATCAGTAACTTGGTGTCACTGCCGTGGTCTGCACTGAAGCACCAGTGGTTTTACTCACGACTGAGTGCAGATTGCGACAGATGACAAAAGAAAAGGCAAATAACATCTTGAGATGGTGAAAATAGTTTCGTCCTCGCAGGTCCCCTGCAAGGGGCTCGAACACTCCTAAAAGTCTGCAGACCACACTTTCAGAATCCCTGTACTACGAAAGCCACAAAACAAGGATCTGCGGAAAACAATTTAATGACATGGAAAAAAAGTGTTCAGAATATTTCAAGCGAAATATAAATTTGACTCTCTAATTCTACATCTAGACATAATCTGAAATAGAAAAAAAATGACAAAAATCAAACAGAAAAGTGATTATATAAATTTATAGTATATTCACCAGATAGAATGGTACGCAGCTATAAAAAAAATGAGATAGACCAATATATACTTACACGGAAAGTTCTTCATAACATATTAAGTGAAAAGGGTTTATTGCAGAAAATTGCATTAGTGTGCTCTAATTCATGCTAAAAAATAAGAATGCGTGTGTAGATATAAATGCATGAGGAATGACTAGAAAGCTATATGTCACATTTAATAGGGTCTACCTTCTGGAAGGGGGCTGGTACTGACGTGGAGAAAAATGGGATTACAGAGGACTTTTGCGTTTTCACTTAAATGTTTACGAAGAAAATACACTCCTGTATTATTCATGTAACAAACTAAGAAATGAAGTGAATATAAAGAGGTTTAGCAGGATACACAAAAGGGGTTAACTGATTACCTACTGGTAAAACTACTGGCGATTTTTATTTTCTTTTTTCATTTCTCTGGACTTTCTACTTTTCTGCAATATTTCTTCTTTATTAACGACAGTTATTTTTAGTTACAGAAAAGTCAATTAAAGGCCATATGGTGAACTGGTTAAAGTTATATTAACTATGGTTTACAAAACTCAGTGTCAGAGTATGGGTTTTGATACTAAAGTTGTACATGCTACATAAAGAGGTATTAGAATCGAATCCAACATCGTCAAAAACTAAAGGTGCTCAAAGTAATTAAGCCAATAAAAGTTTAAAAATATATATATACATCTTTGTCACATTCAGGGTGAAGGAATTTATTATTTGAAAAATTAAAAAATAGTATACAAAATCAAAGGGCATAGTTGCCTAATGCAATTGGTTTCCTTTGTTATATTATTCTTCCCTACTTACGTGGAATCCAAACTGCTTCATTTTCACTGGTCTGGTCCACTAATACCATTTATCAAGTGTACAAGAGTTTCTTCTAAAGATAGCAAGGACAGTTTGTAAAATAACTACGCTTCCTTAAGTCGCAAGAAAGAATTTTGGTAATATGTGAAGATTTTATATCACACACGATCACCACACAAGTACCAATCTGTTATTTATATCAAATCACCGCTCCTTAAAATTTTCAAATATACTATGGAAATAAATAAAAAAGATTAGAAAACAGCAGTAACAGAGTTGCTTAAAGCAATCTTAAAGGAAACTATTATTCTATTCTATGACGTACTCACTCAGGCTCTCAGAAGACTCAACTTTAGTAAAGTGCACAAGGAGATACCAGCTGTTCAACAAATAGCTGAGTTTTACTTTAGAGATTAGAATAGTTTTTAAACTGAAATACTGGTCCCTGCTATTTTCAGAAATGAAATAAGGTCCCCTCTTATAATACAGCAAGGCACACATAATTCCTCTGGCAATTGCCAACTTAACTAAAAAGACCTCTCTTTTTTGTTTTAGCCATTGGCTGCTTGCTGGTATCAGCTAAAGTCTCATGGTCTTTGGCAAACCACTCAGGAAATTTTCTCTTTGAGGTTCCGATGAAGTCTATGGGAAAGGAGAAAAAGACATATTTATAATATTGAAAATGTATGTCAGTTGTAAAAAGTAACATAGGTTACTGAATATACACCCACTATATCCTTTGCTGAATAAAACAAAATAGTGAGAGCCACAGGATTTATTTCTGGATGAAAAAGTAAAATAAAGAAAACAGAGACAAAATCACTGTATCGTCTCTTTAGGCAAATACCTGGCATCTTGCTTTTTTATTCTTAGGCACTCAGGCGTACACACTCATTTGAGAAGGAAAGAACTGGATATTATTTCAGATTTACGTCTCATGTATATTTGCTCTAGGTTGACCAACATGGTTAATTTAATGTTCTGAGGAAGGCATCTGGTTGGGCGTGTGCGTGCACACACACACACAGAATCACATTAGGCATTTGAAAAAACATAACTCCTATGTCTCCAATGGCAGACTGACTACAAGAGTGGTTTCAACCACCATCGGCACCTTGCAGAATTGCTGGAACACGACAGATACTCAAAAAACAGTCACTGAATAAATGAAGAAAATTTTTGGGTTTTTTTGTCTCAAAGACTCTTTAGAGAATCTGCAAAGACCAGAGATCCACTTCTAAACCTACACGCACATAATACTTTGCACAATTTTAGGGGATTTGTACACCAAACGAAGCCTCAGAACCCTACGAAAGTACCTGGAAAAAAAAAATTTTAAGAACCGAAAGACAGGGCTGTGTCTTTATGATCTGCACTTGAAAAAGATAAAACAATTTTATGTTCCATAAGCCTAAAATGTTATTAATTAGTGTTATCTCAGTTGGACCACAAGAACCTCGGACTAATGTGACAGAAAAATCATCCTAACAAGAGTATACTTTGGAATCCAACAGAGTTGATTCGGTTATTGGACTATTTGAAGGACTTCATGATAAGGTGACCTCATCTAAGGTATAGTGTGTCTGTTACCTTAAGGTAAAAAGTATAATTTATTTAATTTCAAGAATGAAAACTCTACCTATATATTGTTCATCAATTACTTGCTATGTTTTATTATGTTTTCTATATTTAAAAATGGTTTCAAAGGGACGCCTGAGTGGCTCAGTCAGTTAAATGTCTGACTTCGGCTCAGGTCATGATCTCACAGCTCGTGCGTTCGAGCCCCATGTCGGGCCTGGAGACTGCTTCAGATTCTGCCCCTCCCCTGCTCGCACTCTGTCTCTCTCTCAAAAATAAATAAACATTAAAAGTGTTTTTAAAAAATTAAAAATGTAAGAAACTAGTTTCAAAATATTAAAGGTGGGGTGCCTGGGTGGCTCAGTCAGTTAAGCGTCTGACTTCGGCTCAGGTCATGATCTCACGGATCGTGAGTTCAAGCGCCGCAGCAGGCTCTGTGCCGACAGCTCGGAGCCTGGGGCCTGCTTCGGATTCTGTGTCTCCTCCTCTCTCTGCCCCTCCCCTGCTCATGCTCTGTCCCTCTCAAAAAGAAACGTTAAAAAAATTTTTTTTTAATATATTTAAGGGGGGAGGAAAAAAAGTAAAAGATCCTTAATGAAAAACTGTGAAACCCTGAATTTAGAAACGGTAAAAACTACTAGCTATTTCAGCTCAATTAAAGAAATTCAATGGAAAATAAAGAGCTACTCACCCTTTAGCAAAAGCTAAAGAGGAAAGCAAGCTAAGATAGCAAATTTTCTCCTGGGTACCCATTTCCTCACAGGAACGAGAAGCCCAGGAGGACAGATTAGATTTGTATCTACTGTATGACACTATATTTGACTCAGAAATAATAAATATTAGGGATATAAACTGGCACAGACAAAAGGCCTTTGGGCAGAGAGAAAACTATTCCAGAGATATTTTTTCTTCCCGTAAGATCTTAACATCGCAGTCCTTTGAAGCCTACGCTGCTTACAATTACAGTCCGAATGCCTGTGTGTGTTTGGAAAAAGGAAATCAGTTAAGATTATAACAAAGCCATAAAGTAAAACAGAGCATGACATCTGAACAGTAACAGAGCAGAGGAAAAACCCTAAGTCTTGCAGCCGAATACCATGGAATAAACAGGGACTTTGAAACAAGACAGACTAGGATGGAGTTCTAACTGAGTCACTTGCTAAATGTATGACCTTATGAATGTTAAGCCTCAATTTCTTCACATAGAAAATGAGAATTACAGTCCATAACATCACTGGATTATTTGGAAGGTTAACTGAGAATAAATGCCTGATATTGAAACCCATTCTGATTTATTCTTGGCACTCATTAATTAGTAGCTAACATCACTGCAAGTGTTTTGTCTTCTATAACATTTCTACAGAATACAAGTTTTAGCATTTACCATACAATTACAATAATGATCTTGTTTCATTGAGAAAGAAAGAAAATGCTTATTTACACTGAGTGCATCTTTGAGTCTCAACAGTAAGTATCTGGAGAGACTTTAATTATGAGAAGTAAGTCACCTTATCGAAACGATGCCTTTCAGTGACTACTTCCTTTACGCAGCAGACAACTAAAATTCCCAGCAATCATAATAACATTTTAGGGGGTATTTATATCTTTTTTTATACTCCAAATTCTATTAAGAAATATTATCGTTGAGAATACAAAGCACTAACTTGCTTGTTGATTATATGTGCACATACATATGTAAGCAAAGAAAAATAGGTATGTTCTATTCACAATTGTACCTGAGTGAGAATCTGTAAATAAACCTATTTCTGAATTGCTAATTGGCTGATTCCAAGAAGTTAGTCTTAGTGAATTTCTGTGATTTTCATCTTTCAGTGAAAAATCACAAGGATGTTTTCCATAAAATTTAAGAATTATTATAGAATACAAAATAGTTAACAGCATGCACTATTTTCTTAACAAACAACAGAAAACAAAAACTGTGCCTAAAAAAAGGAAAGCTTAAGAAAATTCTAATTATTCTAAAGTACTGAATTTTCACAATAATAATTATAATGATATCACTCATAAGGCATTTGCTGAGTATCTCAAAACAGTATGTAAATAATATTGTACATTTTAATTTATAATGAAACAGTGGCAGGGCAGGAAATATCACATATACTCTTTCTTAGGCAGTGAAGAAAAAGAAGAAAGAAAAAAGTGATTTGGGGGAGAGGGTCCTGGGAAGACGGTGGAAACAGCAGCAGCATTTTTTCATCTCTCTGAATGCCACCATTAAAACAAAACAGAAAGCAAAACCAAAAACTTATCACCTACATTTACAATGAAACTAAGTTTAAAGGCATCCCAAGGAAATCCAAACTATAGCACGTGAGGCAAACCACCAACAGCCATAAGGCCTGCACGGTACCACGTGTGTAGGGGAGAAAGCAGAGGCAAGCAGAGAGGTACCTGAGAAGAGAACCTCAAAGTAGCCCACTGGTAGTCATCAGAAACCATGGTAGATTAATGTGAAAAGAGCATCTGAAAACGCGAAGGCTTCTGCCCAACCTAACAGCAAGCGACTAAAAGGAGTCTACAATGGTGTCTTCAGTGGTAGAGCCACAGCTTCCTGAGAACACTCCTGACCAGCTAATGCTGCCTTCTAGGAGAACCCCTGGGATAAAATCAAACCAAGCAGGACAAGTAGAACAGACAAAGGGAACAGTAGCAGAGGAGTATATCTCATAAACTAAGTTTCCATATTTTGAATGTTACACAAAATAACAGAAGAGAGAGCTCTGTAAACTTGGAAAAAATATCTTGAAACACACCTTCTTTGGACAGTACAGGAAAACTGCTTTCAGGTGAAAATGAACAACAGGAAAGTATTAAGGTCAAATCTGACACCAGAAGACTTGCTAAGATACAGAATAAAACTGTAACTTCTCAAAATGAGCTGGAAAAATGTGAAGAAAATTACTCAAAACATGAAAGAACATCATAAAACGAAATCAGAAAAATTCGAAAAGGAGGAAAGTTCAGTGAAGAATTAGAAGCAAAAGAAAAAAGTGTATAGAAGCGAATACTAAACTACGAGGAACATAGCAATAAACATAATAGATTCTGTCCCAGAGAAATAGAAGGTGAAAAAGAAGAAAATTTTAAAGAGAAATGAAGAACTAGAAAGAATTCACGAGAAATGACAATTATTGCAGCTAGACAAAGAAGATCCAACATATACACAGTAGGAGTCCCTGAAGAAGAAATATAAAGCAGTGGGACAAATACTAAAAAGTTGTATTTAAAAAGACTTTCCGGAAATGAAAAAAGAAGGATATATTTAAAGAACCCACTGTGTACCTACATATGTTGGATCAGAACTGCCAATTATCAAGATATAATTAATCTTCCTTCATTAAACACAGGCATGATTGAACTATTCTATAGCAACCATAACACATATAAAACTAACAATGCATCAACTAATAAAAGAATTTGTCTTGACATTATTATGTATTAGAAAGCTCATAATCTTATGATGAAATAGACTAAGAGATACAATCCAGGTCAGTAGAAAAGATGAATGTTAACATAAGAAGTATGTGAAATTACCTCTCTAAAGTCTCTACAGTATTCAGGGTAGAATACTTTCTGTATGTGGGAGGAGGATGAAAGAAAAATATTCTGGCTGACTTACTCCTCTCTTAATCCACCTCCTAGCCCCAATATCCTTGTTCCCCTAATGGGGGTGGGGGAAAGAGCTAAATACAGTAGACTCAGCATGATTTCTACCCCTTCACCCAGTCCCCCCAAATCTCCTCACTCTTTTGTCACCATTTGATGCTATTTCGATAAGGGAAAGCCAAATGCCTAAATGTTATTAAACATAATATTTCATATAAATATGTATCATTAAAAAAAATAACAAGTTACACCTTTTCCTTTACTAATGGATAGAAGTTGATAAAAAATTAAGGTTTTAGGGCCGCCTGAGTGGCTCAGTTGGTTAAATGTCCAACTTCGGCTCAAGTCATGATCTCATGGTTCATGGGTTTGGGCCCTGCATCCACCTCTGTGCTAACAGTTCGGAGCCTGGAGCCTACTTTGGATTCTGTGTCTCCCTCTCTCTCTACCCCTCCCCTGCTCATGCTCTGTCTCTCAAAAATGAATGTTAAAAAAAGTTTTTTTAATAAAATAAAATTTAAAAATTAAGGTTTTAGGCACCTGGTATATAGATTTCAGAAATAAAATTCTGGGAAACGAAGCCAAATTTCACTACCACCACCCAACATATATTCTCTTTTATATCCTTCTAATAGCTAGTTCAATTGTCTAAATAATGGAAAGAAGTCTAATTAATCCAATTTCATTAGGTTATCTAGGACAGGTCTATATGCAAACCTAACTGAAGTACAGAATTTAAAAACACCAGTTCCTCTTAAACTATTGAGAAAAGCAGTTTAACTGCTGGAAATCCCTCAAAGACTACCTGGCAACTGAAATGGAATCCCTAATGCCCTAACATTAGCAACCACCTACTACCACACTTTCTAGTTAATTATTAGTTTTCATAACTTTTATCATGGAGTCGTATAATCTTAGCTAGAAGATACTGAAGGTTAAATTTTCAAATTTATACAATTATTTAATAGAATCATTACCAAAGAACAGTCATCTCATACAATATGCAGAACAATAATTTGCAGAGCATTTAATTTTAATAAATATACCATCTAAAATAATACTAAACTCATGGTGTTTCTCTGATCATGAAAAAGTACACAGGGATACACTCAGGACCATGTGCAACAATTACTCCGGCACCTGACAGATTCAGTGAAACAGGAACGAAGCATGATGAATGACAGAATGATAGACACACTGGTTTTGGGTCTATTTGTAATAAAATCCGTTTTCATTTTCATTAACTATATAACCTGCCAAATGCTCAAAGCCAATATTAACTACGTCTATGAAAGAAAGAGAATTGTCAGCCTATATATAGTCAGTACGAGGTAGAGGTGAAACTTAAGCTAATAATCCACACAAAAAGCTAAATAGATGGGCTATTTCCCTTTTTCTGTCATTTAAAAAATCACTTTCCCCAGGTAAGATTTATGAAAAACAAAAGAAATAAAGCACAGATTAAAAAGTAACCTTCTATCAGAATTTATACATTTAAAAAACACAGCATGCTAGTATTAGAATATGCAAATTGAACCAACTGACACTGTATGAAAATTCTACATATAATTAACACCTTGGTATTAGCACCTACTTCTTCCTTGCTTCTCTTAGAACTCGAACAGCTCTCTTCAGAGTTGGGGAAACATCTCTGTCTGGTGGCATCACACGAAAGCTGGTCTAACCGTCTGTTGTCACCATCTTTTTCCAGGATCTCAATTGCCATATGGATAAGGTATGTGTCAATGTTTTTAGGAACCAATGCTCTAATAAGTTTAATTTTATTTATATCTGTAAAGGATGAAAAAATAAGATTTAAAAATGAATTACACCGAACGTTTTAGAAAACTTACGAGCTGAAAATAGTGAAATATTTTGCAGAAGGCAGGGAGGAAGGTGTCCAAAGAAAATGTTCCTCTTTCAGATGCCTACAGCCCTACAAACAGAAATGAAGTAAAATGTGTCCCCTCCCCCCCCACCTGTGCACCACCTGCAATCAGCCCTTGCCTCCAAGCCTCAAAGTCAAGCCAATGCCAGAGAATTCACATAAATTATGCTTCTAACTGCTTTTTGTGAGGTGCCCTGAGAAACCACCATCTACAGAATTGTTTCCAAAGGAACTATGTTTCAAATGTCAAATATCAATTACAATCATTTTTCAAAATGACCTATTCTTAAAATTTTTTTAATGTTTATTTATTTCTTTTTTTAATTTTTTTTAATGTTTATTTATTTTTGAGACAGAGAGAGACAGAGCATGAGTGGGGGAGGGGCAGAGAGAGAGGGAGGCACAGAATTGAAGCAGGTTCCAGGCTCCAAGCTGTCAGCACAGTGCCCGACACGGGGCTCGAACTCACGAACCGCGAGATCATGACCTGAGCCGAAGTCGATGCTCAACCAACTGAGCCACCCAGGTGTCCCGTGTTTATTTATTTCTTAGAGAGAGAGAGAGAGAGAGAGAGTGTGAGTTGGGGAGGGGCAGAGAGAGAGGGAAACACAGAATCTGAAGCAGGCTCCAGGCCCCAAGCTGTCAGCACGGAGCCCAACACAGGGCTCGAACCCATGAGAGCTCATGACCTGAGCTGAACTTGGACACTTAACCCCCATGAAAACGACTTATTCTTAAGATAGAAGGTAATCACACTTGTAAATAAAATGCTAACAAAAAAAGATCTTTTCAATATATATTGTAGCATAACAAAACACACTATTTATTTAAAATGCATAGTAACGAAATGAGTTTTCTAAGAAAGAACTATCACAGAATTTTTAATCTTTGTAACTCAACAGAACCGATTCAGATTGTGTCTTCACACCTTTTACAAATTATTTAGCGGTCTCCCACAGACCACTACTTATGTTTCAAACACTTCCAATGTCACATTCGTGTGGAATGCTCTAGGAGTATAGCTTAAAACTAAGCAGCTTAGAATCTATTCACTCATCTCCATGTAATTATAAAACTGGTATAAAACATTTCTGACCCTAATTCAAATTAACAATCAGAATCCAAGTATTTTTAAATGCCACCCTGAAAAGGTGGGTCTTTCAATTATTCCACTTTTCAAGGTTTATAGTCTCCTTTCTTCCAAAGATCTTATCTTGCTACTCTTGAACTTAAACAAAACAAAACAAAATAAAACAAACCAAAAAAATACTGCACAGTTACACCAAAACACGACAGGAAGAGAAGGTTACACAGCTAATGGAAACTAAGATTATGGGATATCAATGATTTAGCCTCTACTCTTTCTAACTTTAAAGTTTTAAAATGTGAAACTGATTCTCATCCAAAACTTGGAAAGATAAGGGGTACCTGGGTGGCTCAGCAGGTTGAGTGTCCAGCTTTGGCTTAGGTCATGATCTCGTGGTTCATGAGTTCGAGCCCCTTATTGGGCTCTGTGCTGACAGCTTGGAACATGGAGCCTGCTTCGGATTCTGTGTCTCCCTCTCTCTCTCTCTCTCTCTGTCCCTCCCCTATTCACACATTCTCTCACTCTCTCTCTCTCAAAAATAAACATTAAAAAAATTTTAAAAAATAAAAACTTGGAAAGATAAGATTACCTCTAAATGTAATAAAATGAGCAATATGACGGTCATATCTATCAACCAACTAAAATTCTACCTGCCTTTGGCCATTATATCATCCAAACAGCACAGAAATTTGGCCCATTTCACTACTTCATTAATTTCTTAATGGCTAAGGATTCTGTGTCTGAGCTCCCTTTCAGGTCTTCAGTTTTTCTTGGAAAAAAAAAAATTCCAATGAACATTACATTACACATATTTTTCCAGATTTCTAGATTCTTAGAAGTGGGATTGCTAGTTCAAAGGTTAAACACATTTTACATTTTGATACATATTGCCAAACTACCTTTAGAACTGTGCTGATACAATACCGCAAATGTACATTATACAAGCCAATTCTTTGGAAACATAGTTCAATAATCTTGAATTATCACGGCATCATGGATTCAAGGAATAATTTTGAAAGGAGAAGAAATGAGATATTTTATTCCATTTGAAACAATGTGTTTCTGAAATCAGAATATCTTCCTTCATAAAAGTATGATGTATAAACATTTGCTTATGGTTTTAAGCCACTGTTACTGATTAATAAATGTATCAAGTTACTGTACTATAATTTGAATATAATTTCTAGATATAATTAGAAAATCCATATAATTCACATTACACATTTCTGTAAGTACTCTTTACATTTTTATCTTAAAGTCATCCTACAACACAGATATGCAAATAAGGGGCATCTAGCATTAATGATACATCTTCTCCTGCCCTAACTTTACAGGCAAGTAAGTGCTGAGAATTTCTATTGGAGAATAATGACCACTGGCTCCAGTGCTTTAAGAGACTGTATTGCTCCTACTTAGTGGCGCGTCCCTTGGAATTCACCCTTAATTTTCCAGTTACGTGCACGTTAACAATGCAAGAATGAAATTATTGAAATGTTATCCAGACATCTCATTAAACGTCTTGCTTAACTTATTAAGCACAGTTAGAATTTCAATTCCATAAAAAATCTTAAAATTACATAAACATGGATAAACTAAAACATGAAAAAGTTCTAAAATTTCTGTAAATATTAAATTACAAGGACAAAACCTACTTTGCAAATAAGACAGCATGAAAATAATACATGTTTTCTTAATTCACAAATACTCTGTTTTTAGGTATAATATTATGCCATGATAAAATATAGAAAATTCTCAATTCAGTATTTTACAGAATTTAAATGCCAATCAAACTTGTTCATTAAAACACCAAATTATGTAGTATGGCTACATTTAAATAAAACATGAAAATAACACATCTGAGTCATTAATGTAGTATGTACATCTTCATTTCTTATCACAGTTTATAACTCAACAGTGTTTTCTCCAATAAGGGAACAAATAGAATTTTATCAAGGAAAAACAAAAATTCGAAAGTAAAATTTCACATCAATAAGTGTTATCTTACTCATTATAAATGTACAATCAAAGAAATAAAATTTAGAGCTTATAGTTCTCAAAATCTAACTTTCTCAATTTTGGCTTTGGAAGTAAACCACAATAATATATTTTTTCATACTGTATGTATAACCCATATAGAGTGCATTGGCAGAAAGATGAATTAAGTGTTTAATAAGTATATTTCAAAGTTCTCTCTATTTAGAATTTCAATTTAGTATTTATCTCTAAATGAAAATTTATTTGCTATATTCAGTATATAGTAGTAAAGACAAATGTTTATTTATTCTGAGAGAGAGAGAGAAAGATGATGTGCATATATAAGCAGGGGAGGGGCAGAGAGAGAGAGGAAGGGAGAGAATCCCAAGGAGCCTTCAAGCTGTCAGCACAGAGCTGGACATCTAGCTTGATCCCACAAATCGCAAAATTATGACCTGAGCTGAAATCAAGAGTTGGACATACAACCGCTGAGCCACCCAGGTGCCCCAAGACAAATGTTTTTGTTTTGTTTTGTTTTTTAATTTTTTTATGTTTATTTATTTTTGAGAGAGACAGAGACAAAGCATGAGAGGGACAGGGGCAAAGAGAGGGAGACACAGAATCTCATGCAGGCTCCAGGCTCTGAGCTGTCAGCACAGAGCCCGACACAGGCCTTAAGCCTACTGACCGCAAGATCGTGACCTGAGCTGAAGCAGGATGCTTAACCAACTGAGCCACCAAGGCGCCGGAGACAAGTGTTTGAAATAGTATTTTAGTCACTGATGATTATAAATGCTTCTCTTGTCTTGCTAATATTTGTTGAATCAGGCTGTGCAATTTTCATGTTTATAAATTCTATATGACCTTCGTATTTCTTAATTTAAAAAGTTGCCTGGGGGCGCCTGAGTGGCTCAGTCGGTTAAGCGGCCGACTTCAGCTCAGGTCATGATCTCACAGTCTGTGAGCTCGAGCCCCGCGTCGGGCTCTGTGCTGATGGCTCAGAGCCTGGAGCCTGCTTCAGATTCTGCGTCTGCCTCTCTCTCTCTCTGCCCTTCCCCTGCTCACGCTCTGTCTCTCAAAAGTAAATAAACGTTAAAAAAAAAAAAAAAGTTGCCTGACATCAGAAATTAAAATTGCTAAACTATGAACGCAGAGGAGACTAGACAGAGACTAGTATTTAAGGATACTAGACATACAAATATGTTAGCCTGATTATATGTAAGCATATTTAGTTTACACATCAGAGGTTAATAAACCCAAATATTACATCAGGATTAGAAACTGCATATGCCTTTCTTTAAATAGTTGGCAGTACACTTAAACATGGAGTAGTAAAAAGAAAAACTTGCTCAGTCATTATTCTTGACATGATATTAAAACAGTCTGCAACTCTCTAGGCCTCAAATACCTCTCTCTGAAATAGGGCTGGATTAGGACAATGAAAATTTAATGACTTCCAATTTCCTTTCCAAATCTAGAATCCTATAACGTTACAACTGTGTGATTTGTAAAGCAAATTAGGAATACCTGGATTCTTTACCACAGCCAAATAAAATAGGTGTTGTCAATAACTGGTTACATACTAGAATCTTAAATCTTCCTCTCCCATTTTCCCCTGCCAATAATAAATTGAAATTAGAACATCTATTTTATGTCATTCAAGAATATCTGCCCAAGGGATACCTGGGTGGCTCAGTCGGTTAGGCATCCCTCCCACTCTTGGTTTCAGCTCAGGTCATGATCTCTTGGTTCGTGGGTTTGAGCCCCACATTGGGCTCTGCACTGGCAGCATGGAGCTTGCTTGGGATTCACTCTCTCCCTCTCTCTCCCTTCCCACTCTCTCTCTCTCTCTCAAAATAAGTAAATAATCATGAAAAAAACTTTTAAAGAATATTTGCCCAAAACTTCTTTAGTACTTGAAAAAAGAAAAACAAAGAAAATTATCACCTGCCTGAATTACTAAAGTTGTAATTTTCTATACAGTTGCTTTGAAAACTCCCTTCTTGTATACTTACTAACTTCCTATTTTCCCAATTAGCTACTAAAAAGTTATGAAAGGGTATACAAGTAATTATATTTAGAGGGTATTTTTAAGAAGCCATAAGATCTTACCATCTACTTCTTCAATCATCCTCATCATTATAATCACCATCACCGCTGCCACCACCACCATCTACAAAATACTTAGTACCAGACCACTCTGTGCAGTATCCAATTATTTCTCACAATTCTGTAAGAGAGGCAACGTTATCCCACCCTGTTTTAAAGATAAGGAAACCGAGGGGTGCCTGGGTGGCTCAGTCGGTTGGGCGTCTGACTTCCGCTTTGGTCATGATCTCACAGTTTATGAATTCGAGCCCTACGTCGGGTTCTGTGTGACAGCTCAGAGCCTGGAGCCTGCTTTAGGTTCTGTGTCTCTTTCTCTGCCCCTTCCCTGCTTGCACTCTGTCTCTCTCTCACACACAAAAATAAATAAGCATTAAAAAAAAATTTAAAGATGAGGACACTGAGGCTTGGGAGGATTGGGTAATTTGCTAAGGTCACATAACTCTGAAATGGTACAGCTTATATAGAAGCAGATTAGCCATTACCAGAGCCCTTGCTCTCACTGACCAGGCTAACACATCTGCCAGTCTTCAGGATTTAAGGAAGGTAGCCAATGATAGCAAACACGAAGGTCAACAGGGAAAAAAAAAAAGAAGGAAAAAACTGCACAAACTCTTTCAGAGAATACTGCCTACTATCCAACAGGCTCATCAAAAGACAAACATTTCTTTAAGTCCTGAGAGATTATACATACACAAAGGAAAAAAAATTCCACAAGTATTCAAACAAGAAGGCATCTGAGTCTTTGACTTCCTGTAAAATACTATTTTACTTTGCAGTGGAGAAATAGAGGTTTGACATCATCACAGTTCTAACCCTACAAAGTAATCATGGTTTTCCATAATTCCTCTACCTTAACATCGAGTTAGGTGGTTGCTGGAGTTGGAACAATTGGAATGTGACCAGGACAGCTGCCTAGCTTTCTCATAAGATGACTCACAGCTAAGTAAGCTTGGAGGTTTTATCACAGTCCAGGATACAGCCCTCGGGTTTTCAGACTCAAAGACCTACTTTAATTAACCTGAATAGATCCATAACAACCATATTCACAAACTGTCAATTCCCTGATTTACAGTTATGAATTCACAATGACCACACAGATAAGTACCTAGATTAACAAGACTGGTGCATACTTTCCCTCCAGACAGATCTACTTGAGAAATCAAATTATAACCAGAAGGCAAGGAAGTGATATAGAAGCAGAATTAGCTGTTACGGTGTCTTCGTTAAATACTCAAGTAAGAGCTTAGCATAACTTATCAATGGGCCCTTAATATACTTGAAGCCTCATTGGCCAAGTTCAGAAATTGCGTATTTCTTTTTTTAAAATAGTTGGCAGTACGACTTTCATACGGTATAAAAAAAAGAAAAATTTTAGGGGTGCCTGGCTGGCTCAGTCAAGAGAGCATGCAACTCTTGATCTCAGGGTCGTTTAAGTTTGAGCCCCACACTGGGCACAGATATTATATCCCCCCAAAAATAAAATAAAATAAAATAAAAAAGGAAAGAAAGAAATGTAAATAAATTAATTAATAAATTAATAATCTTTTAAGGTAAAGAGAAAGAAAACTTTCAGTTCCCTGGGAATAATTTAGATGACTACTACCCAGACTTGCCTTTTTGTCTTCGTCTGTCTTCCTCCTAGGCCTCCATAGTTGAGCAATGGAAGTGATGAAGGTGTCCTTTCTTTATACCCTCAGTCAAGCCTTCCTCAAACCTAGAATTGCTGCTGTCTTTTAAGGTGGCTTTCATATCCCTGTTCTAACCAATTTAATACAGTATTGACAGTGCTTTCTGAGAGTGATCTTACTTACTTCCCTTATTTCTAAATCTGAGGGGGGAGAGTGCCTAGTTGTTTCCAAGTGGGAA
Organism: Paguma larvata; assembly: GCA_030068075.1. Classification (NCBI taxonomy): domain Eukaryota; kingdom Metazoa; phylum Chordata; class Mammalia; order Carnivora; family Viverridae; genus Paguma; species Paguma larvata. The sequence continues at coordinate 12,166,884 of CM057823.1, forward strand.
AGAATTTGAGTTAATAAAAATGTAAGTATTTGCAATGCAGTTTTGGGGATAAGGCTTTTTGTATGCCTACTGCTCTGCCCTAAGAATGTGGAAAGGTATATCAGATTTACTGAATTCGAACACGCCCAGGTTGCACACGTAGGGAGAAAAATCCTCTGAGGTAGCTCATCTTTAATTCTGTAAAAAACAGATCATAATTTTTAAATTTCTGTGGGGCAGGCAATGAGCTCAGATGGCTCAGGTTCTGCAGTGACAAGAGGAAACCGCTCGATGTGGGGGCCTAGAGACCTGGGACCAGCCCTTCAACATCACACCGACTGAGACCACTGGCTGTACTGATTCGAATAAGGCTCCTTAAGTGAAACCAGTGACAAGGAATCTGTAAGATTTAGGGGGAAACGAGAAGTCAGTACGGGAAACGAACATGGGAAAAGAAGTGTTGTTTTCAAGGGGTGAGGCGGGAATTAGAAAAGGATGAAAGTCCATTGTTTTGGGGGTGGGAGTGGAAGTTGTACTCTAAAGCCGAAAAGGAAACCAAGAATTTCTCACACGCAGGATCTCTTCTGAGTGGTAATGGGAAGAAAGATTGTTTTTGAAAAACAATTAAAAAGCATTACGAAAGTCAAGTTTTCATAGTAGCATAAAGGGTTAATGCTGGTGAAGTGAAAAATATTAGTGGATTGCTTGTTTACTTCATCTGGGTTCAATGCCTCAAGTCATTAAGGCTGCAGATGAGGGTCACAGTGATCACCTGAGTTGATGGGAGGGTTTCGGATAACATCAGCAATAATCTTCTGAACCCCTGGAGTCAGGCCTGCTCGCTCTGTGTCAAGTGGGCAGCCAGCTCTCACCGCCTGGGATAAGTGCATGCCAACTTCTGCGAGAGGCAGAATCCTGTTCTCAGCTATCCCTGATCTAGAGAGACAGAAGCAAAACAACCAGTGACGTTTCAAAAGTTTGCACTGTGCCGTATGCAAATAAAAGGTCGGACACCTTCAGGTAGTAAATGTTCACTGAGAAATAAACAATACACTGAACTTTTATTCATAATTTTCATGTTTACTATTTCTTTAAAACTTCCCATATTATACATCTCCAGTTCTACTTTTTATACTTACAGTACTGAATAAAACAAAATCATCAGCTCTAGTTAAGAACTCATTCTCATCCCTCTGTAATTATTCACTTAAAACACCTATTAGTAGCAGAAAATCATCATTCTGTGTAAGTTTACTAATTGTCACAGCCTTTTGAAAACAGAGTAAACTGTAATCCAATATTCTATATAATTGAACTACTACATGGTACTTCAGTTATATGAACTTCCAAGAAGACAAATCCTAAAATGCTTAGTGATAATGCAAGGGTCCAGGTGCATATATTATATAAAAGGTTCTTGCGAAGACTTAATAAGGTTTTTATATTGGCTCTATTCAAAGAATAATAATCACAATTTAGTAAGGGCTGTCATCTCTTGCCTAGCATTAAACTTAATATGAATTGTTTTAAATTTAGGATAGTGTTACATATTTATGTAGCTTTTTAAAGGTAGTTTCAAATCCATTTACAATGTATACTAGATAAAACATTCCTTTAAATACTCATAAAGTTTAGTCAGCTCTGAATTATTTCGTGAGACTCTGTATCTTAGAAGTAGGAATTTGAACTGTATTTATTTGAATGTCAATACTTTCACAGAATAGAGCATTTGAAGCAGTATTTTCATCCTTCAAAGGTAGGTTTTAAATTAGTTTCATTAAATGTCTACCCTTTTCTACTACACAGTATGCACCATGTGCGCATCGTATCAGGGTTATTTGATACCAGGCATCAAATTACCTAGAACTAATTGTATTATTGCTCCTGATTAATTAGTCCTTAGGCATGTTTAATTTTGTGGTTAGCTGGCACAGACCCTCTCAGACCCGTGGGAGGAACAGATAATTATATCATATTACACAATAACATACAACAAAATAATAGCAAAAGACATTAATGAAAATATACCACTCTTCACATTTTTAACCATGAATATGTAATATAATACATGAAACTACACGAAACCACATATCATGGCATAGTATTAGAATGTATTTTACTCAGAAAATTTGGAGGCTATGCCAAATTTTCTTAGTACCATATTCAGTAATAGCATAGATATTTATGCTCAATTTATGTATATATAAGCATATTTAACACATACATGTAAATTACTATTTAAATAAGAAATTCATTTCCAAGATAGTGCAATGGAGTTATTTGGTTTCTTCTGTAATGCCTCTGTTACTTTAATTTTAGAAATTTGATTGTTTAATTAGAACATCTATTAAGTGAGGAAAACACACTATGGACTGTTTTTCTTATTTATACTGGACTTTAACCAGAATAAGAAGTGTGATGTAGCCTAATGGACAGAGATGCAGAGAACAGGAAAGGTAGGCATTGGACCATATAGCCTTTTCCAAATCAATTTAATGACAAAGAGGATAGGAATTCAAATTAATTAAACCTAGACAGAAGCCTAATTCTGTCTCGGTTTCACTAAGATATACTCTTCATCTTGTATATCTTAAAAAACCTCAATGGCCTCTAGGATTTAGGCCAGAAAGTGAAAAAACACTAACATGGCCATTTTTCACAGTAATGAAGATTTTTTTCAAAGACCATCAGACATGGTTTAAAAAACAGAATAGTATTAGAGAATATAGAATGAATATAGAATGAAAAACAAGTTTGTTGTTTGTTTGTAACTTATTTCTAGTTTCTTGGGCATCCTTCCAGTGACATACTATGCATTTCTGTATACATACACAAGGATATGTCAATAAATAAGCATGCATATATACACACACATATTTATGTGTTTCATGCAGCTCTGCATCTACCCTTTAATGTATCTTGGAGATTATTCCTTATCAGTACATAAGCTAATAGTTTTGAAACTATTAATCCCAGCTTTAAAAAAAATAGTCTTCAGATATGGCCGCTCTAATATCCCTGAGCTGTAAGGGTGTTTAACAGTACCTCTGATACAACCTCTATAAAACAATCATGGTGAAAGTAAACTTGCTGTTTTTACTTAATTGACAAAAGTAGGCTTAGCAGAAAAAGAAAACGACATTCTAGTCTAAAATTAAATATAAAATATTGTAGAATTAGAAGAATTTTACCCCAAGTCACAGCTTTAATATTTGAAAAGCTGATGAAGCACACGTTTACGTAAATTTGACAATCCCCTCTAACTTGAAAGTAAAACACTTACCAAAGACATCTTCTTTTCTTGGAATAAAGAATATGTGATGGCCGCAGACTGCGAAAGGGAGCATGCTTCATTTTTCACCACCACACTGTTCTTTGGTGTTTCCTGACGTTTTGTACTTGGAAAAAGGTCTGTCTATAAAATTTTAACAAAAATTGATCAATAATAGTAACAAAATGATCAATAATAGTATCAATATAATGAGAAGAGTATCAATATGATCATTAGGCATTGGGGGGGGGAAGTCTCTAAGGAACAATAAAAAAAAACCCCTTTTCATGAAGAGCTCAAAAAGTTTTTGGTTTTCTTTAATGTTTATTTATTTTGGAGACAGAGAAGACCGCATGCTCATGAGAGGAAGCAGAGGAGGGGCAGAAAGAGGAGGGAGACACAGAATCCCAAGCGGGCTCCACACTGACAGTGCAGAGCCCACAAACCTGGGATCCTGACCTGAACCGAAATCAAGAGTCAGACGCTCAACCGACTGAGCCACTCAGGTGCCCCTATTTTTTTTTTTTTACCTATTTATCTAAAAGGATAAAATAAGGCTAGAGGGAATAAGTTTTTAAATAAAATATCTAAAAGCAAACGTGGTTATAGAACCAGAAATGTCTAGTCTCCTCTTTAGCCAATAAAAAGGAATAACAAATGAAATATAATGTGGATCACTCTGACTCTAAATTAGTTCCTTAATCCCAGGAAGTGAATGTTGAATGAATGAATAAACCAAATTAAAATTCAAACTTAGATATCATAGCCACAAATTGTGCTAATATATCATAAGTAAATATATCATCACTATATACATGGAGTTTAAAAAGATCTGTACGAGTGGCTGCACCAGTTTGCATCCCCACCAACAGTGCAAGAGGGTGCCTGCTTCTCCACATCCCCGCCAGCACTATAGTTTCCTGATTTATTCATTTTAGGCACTCGAACCGGTGTAAGGTGGTATCTCAGTGTTGTTTTGATTTGTGTTTCCCTGATGATGAGTGACTTTGAGCATCGTTTCATGTGTCTGTTGGCCATCTGAATGTCATCTTTGGAGAAGTGTCTATTCATATCTTTTGGGGTACATATATACAATGAACTACTACATGGCAATGACAAAAAATGAAATCTGGCCATGTGTAGCAACATGGATGGAACTGGAGGGTATTCTGTTAAGTGAAATAAGTCAGTCAGAAAAAGACAGATACCATATGTTTCCACGAATAGGTGGACTTTGTGAGACTAAGCAAAAACCAGGGGGAGGGGAAGAGGGGAAAGGAAAAAAAGACACAGAGAGGGAGGGAGATAAAACATAAGAGACTCTCAAAGACTAAGAACAAACTGAGGGTGAGGGGGGTGAGGGAGGGGGAAGAGGGGGTGACGGGCATTAAAGAGGGCACGTGTTGGGATGAACACTGGGTGTTATATGTAAACCAATTTGAAAATAAACTATTATAAAAAAATTAAAAAAAAGATTTGCATAATTGTAAAGTAAAAAAATAAAAAAGATCTGTACGAACTGTGGCTCTAAACTTGAAGCATTATCTAAATTCTTCAGTACAGTTCCTTAAGACATGTTGAAAAGAAAAAAAAGTGGGGAGAGGATTGAAAACATGAGATTAATGAAGAAAAGACCTTGAAATAAAGATCAAGTGAGTGTTAACGGTAGAATTATATGATGTATGATTCACACAGATATAGGAATAGTCTCTCCCAACTTTACCTTTCAAAACGGAAGCACCAATACTAAAAGAAAAGAATTAAACCCTATGGAACTTGGCCTACTGTAAGCCACAGCTGCTCATTTCTATCCTAAATGAAACGCGAGTCTGTAGATTAGCACAACTGCAGTTTGGTGAACAGAGACGCCAGACTATCTAATGACCTTAAGTCGTTGTTTCTAGGCACCCCGAAATTTTCAAGGAAGAATATTTTTTATTAAATGAAGTGCTTCCATCTGAGACCTACACGCTGTCAAATTTGGCCCTAAATTCCTAGGAATGCCTAACATAAAACTCCATTAGCCAGATTCCTTGGTATGTCTGTACTTAGTCTATACTCCAGTCTATAGCTGGAGGCAACAATGCAACACTCCTATGCCAAAGTCTTGGAAACGTCACCGCTGTAAGTCATGCTGACAGATTTTACTATTTACGGGACAAAATCACGGTGTCATCTGTAAACTTATGATTAAAGGGTTTAGGAACATCTGAAACATTAAGTAAAGTAATATAAGAACAGTAATCTCAAGAAGATAGAGCTGGAATTCTAATAAGCAAAAGTCTCATCAAATCATGTTCCATGCAGGTAAAAGGCTAGCTATGTGGATAGATAGTAATCAATTGTGGAAACATATAAACAGGAAAGGCAGAATGACAAAAGTAGGCAATGCCTTCCAAGCACTGTCCAGAGGAGAAGATGCCTTGGCTAACTAGATTTGATTGGGACAGCTTCCTGGGCAACTAATGTATGAGAGAATGTCTCAACCTGCCTTGATGCTAGAGACAACTTCGGACACCATCGGAATGTCCCTTGTTATATTCCAGGCTTGCTAAGCAACTGTCAGCTAAGCTGGCCTCCCATCTCCCTTTTTTCTCACTAGGAGAGGAAAACACGCTGGCTGGGTCAAGTGAAACTTTCCAGCTGCATTCTCACTATAAGTTAATGAATCTGCATTCCAATGTTAACCACTTATATTTGCATAGGCATGCATGTATACATAAAACCAAGCTCACAGAGAAAGATAACACTCCCCAAAACACAACTCTTCTGTGACAATACACACCTGACTTTTCAGAGTACAAGGATGATTTCTAAAGTGGGATCCAAATGTGCCTGTCCAAAGTTCACAGGAGATTCTTACAAGGAAAAACAACCCCTTAACATGGTCTTCCAGGGGCGCCTGGGTGGCTCAGTCGGTTAAGTGTCTGACCCTTGATCTTGGCTCAGGTCATGGTCTCATGGTTCGTGAGATCAAGCCCCACGTTGCGCTCTGCGCTGACAGTGCAGGTCCTGCTTGGGAGTCTGTCTCCCCATCGCTCTCTGTCCCTACCCCACCCCTCTCTCTCTCTCAAAATAAATAAATGAACTTAAAAAAATTTTTTTAAGTACTTTCTTCCATATTTTTAACTCTTCCAACTTTTTATTCCTACCCTGTATCTTTTATCTTCCTAATTCATCTATTGTTTCTTTAATATGGGGAAGGAAAGTATACTTTCTATCATGTATGTGAGTGAATGGAAACCCAAAGAAGTTAAAGAACATGGCTGGCTTCCCCAGGTAGGCATGGGGGAATTAAATTTTTGATTCCCTGATTCTGAGTTTAGTAGACTTTCTACCACCTCATAATGCCTCACCGTCTATGTTGGAGTACACAGAGTAATAGAGTCTATGTGCGGAGTTGAGAGAAAGAAACCCATGGGATCCTTGTGGAAATGGTCATTTATGGTGGAGCAAGAAGTAAAAGGATAGGAAGAAAACACTATTAAGACTGAAGAGAGGGGACTGCCTACGTGGCTCAGTCGGTTGAGCATCCAGTTCTTGATTTTGGCTCAGGTCATAATCTCACAGTTCATGGGATCGAGCCCCATGTTAGACTCTGTGCTAACAGTGCAGAGCCTGCTTGGGAATCTCTCTCCCTCTCTCTCTGCCCCTCCCTTACTCGTGCTCTCTTTCTCTCTCTCTCTCTCTCTCTCTCTCTCAAAATGAATGAATGAATGAATGAACGAATGAATGAATAAATAAATACATACATAAATAAAGCTAACTAACATGTTTTTATAAGTGATTTACTATAGAAACCATCTGAATCAATTTTCTAAGTGTCCAGTGTGGAAATGAAAATACAGTTGACCCTTGAATAACACAGTTTGAATGGGACAGGTCCACTTATATGCACCTTTTTTTTTTTTTGATAAATATAGTACAGCACCATAAATGTATTTTCTCTTCCTTACTATTTTTTAAGTAACATTTTCTTTTCTCTAGCTTACTCTAATGTAAGAATATAGTATATAGAACATAGAACATAAAAAATATGTGTTACTCGACTGTTCGTGTTACTGGTAAGGTTTCCAGTCAACAGTATGCTATTAGTAGTTAAGTTCTGGGGGATTCAAAAGTTATCTGTAGATTTTTTATTGTATGGGGGTCAGCACCCCAATGTTCCGCATTGCTCAAGGGCCAACTGTAAAGGGAGAAAATACTGCTGTTGAGAGGTGTTTCTGAAATCATCAAAAAAATTTTATTCTCATAGTTCCTGAAAATCACAGTATCTTACCTGAATGCTATTTTTTTGACAGAAATGTTTGATGACTTCCAACAGAGGGGCCAACATAAGAGCTTTGCCTTCAGAAACACCATCGATCCTTTTCACATTTTCAACTGTAGTAGGTCTGTCATTTAAAAAAATTAAAAGGTCAAGAAACCACTAAAACATTATCACTCCAGTAATGTAGCTGATATTTAGCATCATACTGACAGTAAACATATATTTTTCCAACAATAAGAAACAATGTGTAATACACTCATATTTTACGTCTTTCTTTGCTTTCCACCGTTTAAGGATTTGCTATTTTATCAATTTACGAATAAAAACACCACCACCGGTCACCACAGAAACACAGTACTAACTGATAAACAGAGTATTATCATGAAGAAACAGGTTAATGTTCTACTCCATGACTGATCTTACCTTATTATTTTCATAGATATGAAAAGAAAAACTATGAGGCTCGGGGTACCCGAGTGGCTCAGTCAGTTAAGTGTCCAACTCTTGACTTCACCTCAGGTCATGATTTCACAGTTCATGGGATTGAGCCCTGCTTAGGATTGTCTCTCTCTCTCCTCTCTGTGTCCCTCCTCCACTCATGCATGCTCGCTCTCTCTCTCTCTCTCTCTCTCTCAAAATAAATAAATATTAAAAGAGAAAGAAAAACTATAAGGCTTTAACTGAGGATAACCAACAGGCTAAGAAACAAAAAAGAAAATCCCATTCATTATTTACAAAGTATTTACCTGTAACAATAAACCTGCTAACTACTTCGGACTTTTAACTCAATATTTCTTATTGTGTCCAATATCCAAGAGACAGTATGTTGTCTACTTTCTAAAAATCTGCCAATCTAATGATTATTCCTTTTCCTTTAAACGTCTTTACTAAATATTAAAGTGTGGTCTTGGAATATTTATTTATTTATTATTATCATTTTTGAGACACAGGGCAGAGAGAGGGAGAGGGAGAGAGAGAATCCCAAGCCAGCTCTGTACTGTCAGTGCAGAGCCTGACATGGGGTTTGACCCCATGACCATGAGATCATGACCTGAGCCAAAATCAAGAGTCAGACACTTAACTGACAGAGTCACTCAGGTACCCCTGAATATTTATTTTTAATGAAATAATTATTAAAAATATAAGCACTATATTATATTATTAAAATTTCTACACTAAAGTAACACCTTTTGGATAAAATTTAGTGACAAAAAACACTTTTTAAAAGAAAGTATAAAAGATGAATACAATTACCAAACAACTAACTAAATTCTTTGTTAATAATTTCTTCTAAATATTTATTAACTAATTTATGTTTATTAGGCATTGTGCTAGGTGCTTTGGAATACAGAAAATGATGAGGAACATAGTGTCTTTATTCAGAGTTTAAAATCTGGAAGACGGAACACATGTATACCAATAATAATAACAAAAAAATAAGTAAAGCTTTGTGTAAGAAGTACCACAGAAGCATCTTCTAAATTTGCATTTTAAAGTCCTTTATCAATTCCAGAGAGAGGAATTACTTTGCTGTGAAGAGCATGTAACCTCATGGAAAAAATAATTAATAAAGCCAGATCTTGAAGGATTTCCTAAAAGGAGTTTTGGGGAATCAAAGAACTACAAGGCAGAAGCAACACTGTAAATCAACATACGGAAGTTGAAAGGGGGTCTTCAACAAATGGTAAACAGCCTGGGCAAAAATCCTGTGACTTGGCTGGAAAAGGAGGTTTAAGTCCATAAATGGAGAGGCCTGAATTATAAGCTAAACAAGTTAAGACAGTGGGAACTAGTTAAGCAGAAGTACAACACGATAAAGACTGATTTAGTCTCATGTATCAGATGAAACAGAGAGGGGGAGATGAAGGAAAAAGTAACTAGCTTTTGCTAGTCGCTGGCTTTGCAACAGTCCAGGGGCCACTGGTCCAACCTAACGGGGTGTCACTAAAAAGAGAGAGGAGAGAATACACAGACATATGAGGAATATTTAAATGAAAAAGTCTCAAAACTATTTAAATAAGACTAAGACAGGGATCCATGTTAGAAGAGTGAAAATAGTACCAGAGGTTTTACACGTGCATCACTGAAAACGTGACAGTATAAACGGACAAAAATAAGAAATTCAGAAAGAAGAGTTTTGGTAGTTGCCTGAAATGCACGTATGGAGGCTGTGTGGATAAGGAGTTAGATTTGATATACAACGAAAATGGTTGCTGAAAACAGTTGGTTGTGGGCAGCAGCATGGGAGATTGGGAAGTCAATGCACAGACAGGACAGGACCCAAAGTCATACTGTCACTCAGCAATCTATGTTACAGATACATTATGTTAGAAGAAAATAAGTTAGGACATATGCAAATGGCCAGCTTACCGTATTTTGGCCATGTCCAGCAGTATCTTATTTGTTGCCAGAACAGCGGGAGGAACATCCTTCTGATTGGCATTTTCCTGCCTAGCTTCTACCAATTTGACATACAGCATAGTCTGAACAAAGAACAAAGAAAACAACTCAACATTTTTGTTTTTTTAAATGTACTTGTAAAAACCCAGTCTTCTATTTTTAGAGCTTCAGATATTACATTTTCCCTCAGGATGAAAAATAAACTGTATCTTAGACTCCTCACTGAAGAACAGTTTTTAAAATACTGGCAACAAAACTTTAGGCATGCATATGTTCACAACTACTCTTGCAAATACTGCCTTTTCACAAAACCATACCTGAGTCTCCTGCTCTTGAGCTGAAATAACAGGTTCTGAGGACTTGTAAGATTTTCCTGGTGAATGTACCACGGTGCTAAAATATTTAAAAGAATTTAAATTATAAAAGTGTTTTTTCCTCCAAGATCACTTTTTATTTAACCCCCAAAATGAGAATATTGTTCCAACGCGATAGTAACATTTATTCTTCATAACACCGGTAACATAATTGTGATCTACGACAGCCTCTGCCCTATCCTCATCCTCAACTAAATGCTTCAAAATACTCCCTATCTACAATGAAGATAACTCTTCTTTGACCAAGAGAGATATAATCTATGCTTCTTTACTGTGATATCACTAATTTTTGGTTGGTGAGGAAGATGAGCATGGGATTACTCAAATTGTTCACACTTTTCTTCAGAATCAAACAAAACTAAGCCAAAGGAAATACTACCACTTTTGCCTCCTCAAAAGAAGGATGAGAAACACCCAATTAGCAAACAACATGGAAGGTACTAGGTGGCAAACTAGATAGAAAACCATTGTCTACAATAGGCATTTCTCACTGATAAAGTAATTATAAAGAGGAAAAGTTATCCAAATGAAGTTATATGGAATAGCCTATATAACAGATGCCAAATTTAAATAAAGTCCTCCTTCAGTAAGGGAAGGGGGAAACATGTTTGATATTTGAGAAGTGTTTATAAATTTCTCTGTTGCAAGAATTCAAAATCTGCAGCGTAAAGTAAGATTTTCACAATTACCAAATCTTACCACTAAAATAAGTAGATGTAAGCCTGAGAAAAGATACCCCAGTTCAAAGAACCATTAATATCAGGTTACTCAAGATAATTACAAATTTGTTTTAAATAATATAATTACCTTGACCTTTATCTTAGTATGCTTCTTTACTTTTATACTAATGTACTGTTTGCAAAATGGTATTTTAAATTATTTCACAAATAAACTTTATCATACATACTGGCAAATTTTGAGTAACATAGTCCTCAAGCAGAAATATACGTGGAGAACATTTAATAAAAAATATTTTGCCTATGAATGTATTACAAGTGCACACAAGAAAAGTTCAAAATAACTATAATGAAAATCACCAAAAAGTGGAGATGTTGTATCCACAAAACAAGAAAAGATTGTTATGTTAAAGAAAGAAGAGAACAAGAAATAGTTCTTAGAAATTAAATTTTTGATAACTAAAATTAAAATCTTACTAGATAGATGGGAATATAAAGTCAAGGAGCTCTCCATAAGAATAAACAAACAAAAAGAGATTAAAAACATGGGGAAAGAAAAATAAGTAATAAGAACACTAAAAACCAAGCAAAGAAAACAAAAAAGACAATTACTAACATCAAGGAAAATTAGTAACAAAGTTTGGCTTAGTAGTAGATAATGTTTGAGTAGGTTTAATAACATAAAAACAAATTGTTAATATGACCCAAGTTGAAACACAGTTTCGGTCAAGGGGGGAACTGAAGGAAGGCAAATGAGGGGGGGACATGGGGGGGATAAGTCCTAATCTACCACTATGGGATGTCAACCAAAAAATTTCCACAACTAGTAAGTCCAAAAACAGTAATCTAAGTATGTCACTTAGAAAATATGGTGGCAAATATCAGAGAGCCCAGGCGGAAGATTTGAGGATGACTACACAACAGAAGAACGTAGTTTTGGGAAGGCTGTGAACCGGTGTGCTTCGTGATGTACCATTAAGTGCCAATTTTAAATCCGTGTACATGTGTTATTTTTAATGCTTATTTATTTTGAGAGACAGTGTGTGCAAGCTGGGGACGGACAGAGAGAGAGGGAGAGAGAGAATCCCAAACAGGCTCGACACTGTCATCATGGAGCCCCACGAGGGGCTCAATCTCGCAACCCATGAGTTTATGATCTGAGCCAAAATACAGTCCCATGCTTAACCAACTGGGCCACCCAGACGTCCTTACACGTGTTATTTTAATGAAAATTCAAATGAACTTTAAAATAATAGTTACTGATGTGTAAGCATATTTCTCACTACACTAAGCCCATACATTAAAATTAATATCTGGACCACTCCACGGGTGTCTCAAACTCAGTACATCTATCAGTAAACTCCTAGTCCCCTTAATATCCAACAATCTCTCAAATCTGTGTTCCTCTTATGTTGCCAGTGAAGGGAACACTCTTACTCATAATCAAAGACAGAAACCTAGGTGTCATGTTCAAGTTCTCCATTTTCCTTAGACCACCTGTCTTTCCGATCACCAAGTCCTAACAATTCTGTCTCCGAAATATCTTACACTTCTATTTCTTTCCATGCCCGCTGCCACTACCCTCATCTACATTCTCATCTTCTCTGGCAAATGCTACTGCAATAGCCTTCTTATTTGTGTCTCTATGCTCTGCTCATCCAGCCTTCTAGTCCCCCCACAGCAAGAGTCACCAATCAAGAGTCAGCACACTAGGGTGTATGGGACAAATCTGTATGTTCTGGTAAGGTTTGTAAGCTAAGAATGGTTTCTTACATTTTTAAACAATTTAAAGAAATCAAAAGAACATTTTGTGACGTGTGAAAATTATATGAAATTCAAATTTCAGTGTCCATAAATAAAGTTTTATTGGAACACAGCCACGCTCCTTTCTTTACATATCATCTATGGCTGCTTTCAAGCTATCACAGCAAAGTGGAGTAGTTCGACGGAGACCACATGACCCACAAAGTCCAAATTATTTACAATCTGATCCTCTAGGGAAATGTCAACCTCTGTTCTCAATCATAAATTTGATGTCACTATCCTACTGAAAATCCTTTCTTAGCTCCCAGATCAACTGCCTTTATGAGCAAGTTGAATGCTTGAAAGGAAACTGGATATTCTGGAATCTATTTAATGCTCCAGTCTTAAATATTTACCACGCCCTCGCTTCCCTCCACCAGGTAATTGCTAGCATACTGTTGAGTTCTTCAGACATAATATACCCTCTCTTGCTTTCAGGTTTTAATATATGGCCATTCCTCTGCTCAGAAGACTTCCCCTCATTTCACTTCACTTCTACTTAAGTTTCAAATGTCACTTCCAAAGTGCTTTTCCCAAGTGTTACATCCCTGGATTATAATTTTATGTTCCCTTACCTGTATACCTCATCAGAGTATAAACCCTGGGAGGGCCAGGGGCTATGTCTCTATTTTTCCCCGCTCGATCCCATTGGCTAGAATAATACCTGGCACAAAGAAGATGCCTAGCAAAAACACAGTAAATGTTTAAATGAAGAAATGCTTCAGCATACTGAATGGATATGTTATTTTATACACTACTTAACCTTTTTGTTTACATAAAACATAGGAATCAATTACTCTATATCTAAACAAAAAGAAACTGTTTTAAGTGGAAGACGTATTACAGTAAATGTTCGTCAGATCGAAAGTAATATTCTCTAAGTGAGCAATCCATTAGAAACTAACAGTGTCAGGGTGCCTGGGTGGCTCAGTCGGTTAGGCGTCCGACTCTTAGTTTCAGCTCAGGTCATGATCTCGAGATTTATGAGTTTGAGCCCCCATGTCGGGCTCAGTGCTGACAATGCAGAGCCTGCTTGGGATTCTCTCTCCCTCTCTGTCTGTCCCTCCCTCATTTGTGCTTACACGCGTTCCCTCTCTCAAAACAAATAAACTTAAAAAAAATTTTTTTTAAAGAAAGTAACAGTATCCGAGCACATTAATTTATTTTCCCCTGATACATATATAAACATAGTGTGTACAGGTCCTGACAAGTTTTTCAAATTCTCCACCTTCCGACCTTCTGTAATTCTGTACATTCTCTGTACAGTCTGTACAGACTTTCATTAAGTCAGCAAGTCAGGTATCAAGCTCCAAAGTACAATGGGTACATCCATTATTTCCACCAACTCTAATATTTACCATTTCATGTTGCTATAAAATATATCTTAAATGGGCTGGAAATATATATTTTATACAAATATAATGAGCGTTTAGATGCTAGAGGTTGACAAATACAGATTTGAAAGTCAACTCTGGTATTAGCTATGTGCGATTGAACGAGTTAGTTAATTTCTTCACCTTTGGTATCTTCAACTTTAAAATGGCAATAAATAGTAGTGGTTAACTCACAGGTTGTTGTAAGAATTAAATGAGATATTACAAAGAAAATATTTAGCATTTAGTACAGAGTCTGGCTAACAATAATACCCAAGAAGTGTTAGCTATTAAATTAATATTAATACTACCACTTTACAGGTCTTCTTTAATAACTATAACACGAGAGGCTTATGCTTTAACTTTAACTTCCTTCTGCCAGTGAAAGAGCCCAATGTCTGATAGACATTTATCTTTAGGAAAGGAAAAGAAAAGGTATTGATATAGTAAGCATAGAAAATAAAAATTTTTAACTCTGTACCTTCTTTTAGGAATGTTACTCCCAGAAGAAATTTTATCAGATGCTTTGTAAGAATACACCTTCTCCAAGTTAGACTGCTTTTAAACATAGAAAGGTCCATTAAAAAAAAATCAAAGTTTCAAAAACTTTTAAATATGAAAAGAATATGATACAAAAATCTCACAATTAAATTTCTCCCCTAAGTCATCATAAATCACCTGAAAATAAGCTCTTAAATTATCAGCTTCTAAGATGCTACAGGCAGTTGGTCCTATTCCTCCCAAGTCTATAGAGAATGTATGATCAAAATAATTATTTGAGACACAGCAGAGGCCAAAGTTACAAAGTGATTCAGTTACATTCTGCATACTTTAATAAAACAAAAACTTTACCAAAAAATTTAATTCAGCACATTTGCCTATTCCTCCAGTGTTCCAATTAGCTGAAGTCTGCCTGTGGGTATTTAATCTATAATAGTTATCTAAGATCCAAAACATAAAACAAGAACGTATGTACGCATGTGTGTGTGTGAGTGTGTGTATACCTTTACTGAGAACATTTAGGAATCAGGTTTACTTCTTTGCTATAAATTATATGTATCATAATGTGTAAAAACTCCAGGCCAAATGAGTTATAAAACAGGCTTTAAAAAAAATCAAAATAGGGGTCTCTGGGTGGCTCAATGAGTTAAGCATTTGACTTCAGCTCAAGTCAGGATCTCACAGTTTGTGAGTTTGAGCCCCACATCGGGCTCTGGGCTGAAAGCTCAGAGCCTGGAGCCTGCTTTGGATTCTGTGTCTCCCTCTCTCTGCCCCTCCCCTGCTTCTGCTCTGTCTCTCTCTGTCTTTCTCTGTCTCTGTCTCTCTCTCTCAAAAATAAATAAACATTTAAAAAAATCAAAGTAATTTATTTCTCAAATATTTCTGTTATTAATCCCAGAAATTATATACTGCATATTTTATTGTATTCATTTCACTACCCCTTCCAAAGTTTATGTTTTGTTATATAAAGCATTTCATTCAATAAGGAAGGAAATAAGTAAGAACCACCTCTTTAACAAACAAACCTTCTCTGCAGTTAATTCAATTGGTTGAGTATAGGAATGCTGTTCCAGGCCATGTGATACAGTTTTAGAACTGAAAAATAATAAAATTAAGTCATCTCAAATGTCAAAGTGTAATTATCCAATTATTTAGTATCATCATGCCTCCACTCTCAGAAAGGCAGAGGAGATTTCATTACTGTTTCAGAACTCCAGATTTTTTTAAATAATTTTTTTTTAAAAAACAAGCTCTGGAAGTGCTTTTTTAAGCTCTTTAAAGTTTAAAGCTCTTTAAAGTTTTTTAAGTTTAAAAGAAAAATTGACTATCTAATGCACAATTATAAACAATTACAGTGAACAACACCATATTATGAACTTCAAAGTTGCAAAGAGATTAGTTTGTTCTCAACACAGAAAAGAATGATAATTATTTGACATGATAAAAGTGTTAGCTAAGCTACTGTCATAATCATCTTGCAGTGTATAAATCTATCGAACCAACAGGTTGTATACTTCAAACTTACACGATGGTATATGTCAATTATAATCTCAATTTTTTAAAAACGGAAAAAAACAAATGATTGATAACATGTAAAGATACCAAAGAGAAGGCAACAAGTATATTCCCTTCCCACCTCTACACATAAGAAGGAAATATGATATATTAACTCTTTGACATTGATCTCGGCATTGCTTCATTAATCAATGGGAAAGCGGCGTTCTAAATACCTCAACTACTTTCTATCAACCAAGAAAATGTTCTATGATTTCTCTTTCACCCACTCTCACCCTCAAACTACTTAAAAGAGGTATGCAAAAACAATCTTTACTCATTTTATCTTTGTGGTGTCTATAAATTGGTACAATTTGACATGTCAACAACAAAAAAAATCCAGAAGTTAAAAAAAACCTGAAAAACGAACCTTGGTTGAGGGAACTCTGTTAGACACAATTCTTCATTAGCTTGAAGGATAAGTTTCTTAGGAAACTCTGTTTTGGCTTTATCGAGCCAATCTCTACCCTGTTGAATACAAGAAGAATCTCTTAATGCATAGTGAGAAAAATTAAATCAAACAGGTAGACTTCTATATTGTTTACCTTTTTTGTAAGAGTGCAAATCCTTATATATTTGCAAGACCCAGGAATTTCTATCAAGAATCCCTCAGTCATGAGCTGACGGGACAAAGCCTTCCACCAACTCTCTGTGTGATCCTTGCCGATGCCAAATAAATCATGTCTGCGATGTTGATCTGCAAGACGCTGGGAGTTCTGAAATTAGGAATAAAATCAGTATCTACCAATGCTTATTGAGTTAAACAATTTAAGTGAAACAGAACTGTCTATTCATTTTTGGGGTTTAACACTAAATTTCAGCTTTAAAAACATAAAATTTTATGCCCACCCTGCTCGTTCTGAATACTTAAGTCATAAATAAATACATAATCAAAACAGTTGCTTTTCCGTCTGAAATAATGGCAGGTAATTCTGCCTATAATTCACAGGAATTTTCCAATGCATAGGCTTGGATATGTTTGGAATATTTAACCTTGGCTATTTAGACCTTTTATTAACATACATTGTCTGAAAACAGCAATCATCATCTCTAGCACAAGACGAGGAGCCTGGGTGTTAAGAGGCAGTGTGACCCAAGAGCAAGTCATCAGTGAGTGCACCATAACCCACTTCCCACTTCATGGCTGCTGTTCAGGAGGTACTGCAAAGTTTACCTAATCAATGCTGATTTAGCTGCTTGACTGCAATATCCCAAAAAAGCAAGTGCATGCCACACAGTTGCTGTTTTTTAGATTTTTTTTTCCCTAAGTGAAGAGACGATTCCAAAGTGAAGACTCTTCATAAGCCGTCAAATGTTAGCAATGCTGGAGAAGCTAGTCTGTCACATGCAATTCTCCTGTCCTCTAATGGAAATGACTCTTCCCACCTTTCCCCCCATAAAGTACTTTTCCATTCCCTCTGCCCTTTTACTACCTCCTTCACTCACCCTACACATTTAAGTACCACCTTTAAATGTCTCTAGTATTACACAGACAGAGTGCTTTATGGAAAGTTGCTCCTGTCTAATGTATTTGTGGTGAACAGAGCAGACGGTAATTCAAGGGTCATTCTAACCTTTACCTACTGTGACTTCTTTTATTGCAGAATCTGGAAAGTTACAAATACTGTTTCTCAAAATCCCTTTCGGCTAGAGTTCTAGGTATGATTTAAGTTCCACTAATCAGAGGCATTTTTTCATGACATTTATAAGCAGGAAGTTGAAGTAAGGCTACTCTTCTGCTATTTTTGCCAGGTATGCAGGATCGTGGAGGTGTTTGCTTCTTATGAGAAAGTGTTAGTACAGAACCCAGCATTCAACTGCTGGCTTCCTGAGTATCAAGAGGTATCCATTTTTTTGGATACAGATTCTAGCAAGCACAGGGTGGTTATCAGAGCAAGCACAAATGGAACCTCCCTGATTGTTACAGCTCCATTTTCGGTGCACTTTGGGGTCTGGTGCTGTAGTGGTGGCTTGCCAAGCTGACAGATAGATTCTTGTCACAGAAGAGGCAACAGCTCTTAGGATCAACCATACACTACAGTCTTATCAACAATACCATAAGCTATTTAATGCCCAGTAATAAATACTTTGCTGTTTAAATTACTTAGAGTGATAATGAGCTAATATAAATTCTGTATTTTAGGTTATAGTTATGTTTCAAAAGCATTCACCCCTTGAATAGGTCAAGAGGTTGCTATATTCTAAAAATTTTAATATAAAATGTAGTCTAAACCTTTAGAAACAGGCATAGCCTGTCATTCAACACTTTTACATTTCACCTATATTCCATGAAGGTTTAGCAACCAATGCATTTAAAAATCCAGGGATCAAAATCAAGACAATTTATAGGATGAGTTCCAGCAGACATAACTCAAGCACTATAAAGGCTCTTTATTACAAACATACTGGTTTCATTCAACTGCCAAGAATGTTAGAGCTACCAGTTTATCATTCTGGAACGTTAAACATGTGAATACAAGTGAAAGAGCCTCAATAAAGCTGATCCCTCATACAGAGGAAATCTAGGCTGCAATTAGATTAAACTGAAATGAATTCTGATCAGAGACACATCGGTGCCTAGATACTGAGCTTAACACATAGGCTTCTGATAGGTTTCACATAGGTCTTCTGATATAGAGTCTATAACATGCATTCTGTTTATCTTAAAAATAAAAAAAGAAATACAAGTCTTTTTATTAAAATAGCTAAGTAATGAGCTTTAGTACCATGACGATTATATTTACCCAAACTTTACTGGAACAAGATATAGAGAAACACAAACACCCGGGTATACAACATGGTACCTCTTTCCTTGTTAACAATCCCTACCTACGTCAACTGACTCGAACAGAATGTTTAAAATCAAACATCAGAGACTTTGAGAGCTGAAAGGAACACTGGAGCTCTTTTATCTACTTGGTCATTTCTTAATTATATTGCTAACAAATAATCAGAGATTCGAAGATGTTAAGTGGAAGCCTGAGGTCCTAGAACTAGGAGTAGAACACAGACCTCAAGAGTACTAGGTCTAATCTTTTATTACTATATCATGTGTACACACACACAAATATGCATACACAACCCACACAAACACAACAGAGATACTATATATGCATATGCTACATATGCATATACACAACCATATGCACATACGTATGTACACATATACACATTAATTACAGTCGCTACAGCAAGACTACCTGGATTCACATCACAGCTCTGGCATTTACTATGTTCTTGACTTTGGGCACGTTACTTAACCTATCTGGGCTTCTATTTCCTCAGCTGCTATTAGAAGTATTAACAATAGCTTCTATCTCCTGGGGATGTGGTGAAGATTGAGTAACATTAACTGTCTTTTTATTAGTTAACAGTAGATCCTTTAACTCAACCTGAATTTCTTAATCTAAAAGAAAAACCATGACATGACTTAGTACCTGGTCAGTTCTCCCTGTAACACCTGTAATGGCACTCTACACCTGCTAGGGGCTTGTACTTATAGCAGGAGATTCTGTGCTTACAAACTGGGAACACCGAAGGTATTAAATTGCCTAACCAGTACTTACTAGCAATCTCAACACTAAAATTATTCCTCTAGCCTTTCCTTTCATAAAAAAGAAAGAAAAAAAATAGCCTGAAGGCAATAAACACATTTAATAGTACGAAACAATGAAATATTTTTCTAATCAGCAGGGAATAACTGTCCTTCCCCTCGTGATCAATAATCATCATGAACGCTGTGTACTGTTGAATAAATTTACATCGTCTTGTGTCCATGGCAATCCTCACGCCCAGAAACATGCTATAGAGACTACTGGATCTGGGCACTGATTTTAAAGAAGGCACATTTTACACACACATCCCTTCCCAATTGCATTCATTCTAGCATCTCCAGATCATTCAACCCATTAAAATAAAAGGGTAAAACTGCCTGCAAACAGCATAATAAATAGAAACGGCACCAAACGGTAGTCGGGAAAGCTGCTCGCTCATGCTGATTCTGCAACAAGGTAACAGTATGACCCGGGCAGGTCCTCTAACTTTCGGGGATTCAGTACGGATCACTGTAAAGTAGGGTGATACACAGGGTTAAATAAATAGTCTTTTTGCTCTAGGAGTCTATAGTTCTATAAGACACACTCAAAAAGGAAATCATCTCACTCTTTGAAAAATTAGGTTGGGGAAATAAGGAACACCAAAAATGGCATACCAAGGAATGTGGAAACCCACTAATTAATGGGTAAGAGATGGAATGAAGTGAGCAGACTGGCTGGGACACACAGCCTGAAGTATCACTTTCTGATAAAGGCAAAATCTTTGAACCTCTATCTGACGGAGAAAACAAATGCACTTGCCACTTCTCTGAAGTAACTTCTTTAAAAATCACAACTGTTTTGTGTGGTCATTTTTTTCTGGTAGGAATGTCACATTCTCCTCCAGCTTTCTTCCCTCCTTCCACCTCTGAATACCAAAATCTGCTGTATCTCCCACAAAAAAGGAAGCTGCGGTGACACTGGCAGAGTCACAAAGACTTCTCTACTTTCTCTGCTATTAACAAGCACTCTCTCGAGGACTTAGATCTACTTCTATGTCCTTTATCTCTCAATTCTACACTGTATTTTTATATCTATCTATCTATCTATCTATCTATCTACTGTTAACACCGTCCAGACTAGATGATGAGTTTCATCTAATTCAGCTTTGGATTCGCCACAAAACACAGTGTCTTACACACACACACAAAAGATGTTTTATACCTGGTGGAGAAAAATAGGTATAAGCTCTAACTTGAGAAGTTTTAAATCTCCATGTTCTAAAAGTCAAACAAAACCAGCCCAGTTTCTGTTTACATTTTCACTCTGTTTCTTTTGCCTCTTTCCCAATTGCTACAAGCCTAAGAAGCTCAGAGCTGCCACGCCAGGGCTTAACAGAGTCACTCCCACAGCTGTTATTCTAAGTGTAAAATAAAATCAAAAGATTAAAAAAATGTATCTCTAAGATGATACTTCAATCAGACAAAATAACATAGCCAGAAAGGTAAATGGCTGGGACACACATACTCTTCTGTATGATACATTTAAAACTATAAAGGGTGATTAAAACTACCAATAGTTTTCTAGTGGCTGCCTGTAGTCAAAGCATCTTTTTATCAAAAGTGTTAACTCACTCTGGAGTCATGACAAGGTTTAGCACTTTGATAATGTGATTAGGAATGCAGTTTCACTTAATGTCCTGGTTATTAAAACTAAGGATTGTGTTTCTGTTTTCTATAAAATCATGATAATTGTGTATCTTACCACTTATTCACACAGGGTGTTAAAGTTCCTTAGGCAACATTTCTACTATTTAATCTCTAACTAAAACTTTATTTTAAAAACAAAATTTTAGGGGCGCCTGGGTGGCTCAGTCTGTTAAGCATCCGACTTTGGCTCAGGTCATGATCTCATGTGCATGGGTTCGAGCCCTACATCGGGCTCTGTGCTGACAGCTGAGAGCCTGGAGCCTGCTTCAGATTCTGTGTCTCCCTCTCTCTCTGCCCTTCCCTTGCTCATGCTCTGTCTCTGTGTCTCTCAAAAATAAAAAAATAAAATAAAATAAAAAGTTAAAGAAAAAAATTAAATACTTGAATTCTTCATGTAAATATTTTCTGAGTTTTTCTTGTTTAGAAAAAGATGTGTTAAGTTAGTTTTGAAATATTTTTAATGAAATATTGAAAATATGTTCACTTTTCAGGTAGTGATGTTTTTACATTTTGAATGGAATATAATATTTATTCCCCTCCTTCTCGCTTTGATTCTGTTATTAAATCACCAGTTTGATTAGAAATTTAATAATGTTACCACTGTTAATTAATTAACTAATTAGTGTTCCAAGTTCAGGAACTTGGATTTAGCTGCTATGAGTGCTACTATTCTTTTTTCTACTGTCTTTTTTATTAAAGACTTAAAGTTGCAAGGGATAGATTAAGTTTAATTGCGATCTATGAAAGTTTCTTCTGTCTCTGTCATCTCCAAAACCTGTGTATCCCAGTTGAATGTGTAATTTATAAAAATTATCCTTGTTTTAATTTGGTATGATCCAGCAGTATCCAGTATCAACAAATAAGTGTAAGTGGGCTCCTACACAAACTTGAACTGGTCACAAGAGGGATCAGATTTCACCTATTATTTGAAAACCAAGTCAGATTTCTTATACTGACAGTCTCTTCTGGGAATCTTCAAATTAAGAAGTTTGTTCTTTGTGAAATTTTATACTACCCTTGCTAGGTAAAGGTGTAAAACTTTTCAAAAAGTACCACTTAACAAAAATCTGTAGACATTAACTACAAGGAAAATAAGGCAATTTTTTCCCCTTCCATCTCAGTGATCTTAGTATCTTCTGGGATATTATTTTAAAAATTATAACTGTAATTCCTTTAGGAATTTGGCAAATTGTCCACCTTAACTTAGGAAGAATTGATATCTTTGTAGATAATTTTGACCTGTAAGATGATAAATATCTGAAACTGAAAACTCTTGGAATTTTAAATAGATATTTATATATATAACAAATATGATTTAAGCAGCATAGATATTCTCCTTTCTTACACAGGATATTTCTAAATAGTATAAACAGTTATGCAGCCATCCAGGCATCTGTGAATGGAGTTTAAAATTTTGCTTTTTTTTAAAACAAACAAACAAACATTTTTTTAATGTTAATTTTTGAGGAGAGGGAAAGAGAGAGAAAGGGAGGGAAGGAGAGAGGGAGTGGGGGTGCGACAGAGAACAGGAGACAGAATCTAAAGCAGGCTCCGGGCTCTGAGCTGTCAGCACAGAGCCTGATGCAGGGCTCGAACTCACAGACCGTGAGATCATGACTTGAGCTCAAGTCGGCCGCTTAACCGACTGAGCCACCCAGGCACCCCCAAGTATTTAAAAAATAAACACTTACTTAAATTATTTTTTAAATTCTATATACAAAGTGAGAATATTAATCTTTACTTTTAAATATATTTTTAATAAATACACATATTCGTGAAAGAGTCTATCTCCCACTTTTGGTTTAGTCAACTAATATTAATACCTAATAATTAGCTTTGCTTTGCAGTCTTCTAAGTCAGGAATAAAACTGTATTAGCCAAAGGACTACAGACTATAAGGGTCATGACTTACTCATATTGTACTTGCAATTGTTAGAATAATTCTGGCACACTAATTGCTAAAAAATAATAAAAGTAGCTGAATTGACTATCACTATTTATTCACTGGTAAAGCCAAGACCAAAACAAAGCAAAACAAAAACTTTGGAATTTCAAATATATGTGATAAGAAACAGAAGTAAAGAAAACATATACTGCCAAATATTGTTATTGAACTTAGACCTTTACAGGGGCGCCTGGGTGGCTCAATCGGTTAAGCGGTCGACTTTGGCTCAGGTCATGATCTCACTGTCTGTGAGTTCTGGCCCCTGCGTCGGGCTCTGTGCTGACAGCTTGGAGGCCTGGAGCCTGCTTCAGATTCTGTGTCTCCCTCTCTCTCTGCCCTTCCCCTGCTCACGCTCCGTCTCTGTGTCTCTCAAAATTAAATAAATGTAAAAAAAAAAATTTGAACTTAGACCTTTACAAAAAATCGCTAAAATTAAAGTTTTGCTCAAAAAATTTACTACTTTCCAGGGCACAAAAGAGACAACTCTGTTCCACTTGTGTCCTGATACAATGAAAGTTAACTTTTCTTAATTATCCTAAGAAAGACCAGGTTAGGGATTCATCCAACTGAATTTAATAAGCTAATACAATGCTTCCAGAAGGAGGTGCAGAGCTGAACATCGACCTGAAATATGAAAACAGCAGAAAGTGTGATAACACACGGGTTTTATCAACAGTGATGAATGCAGTGCTTAATTGGAACTTAATAGGGCTCTCTGAGGTTCTAATACCTCATCTAAGGCCAAAGCTACACTCCTAATACAGCAAACCTTTGAAGAGAAGTATAACAGGAGTGCACGAAGAACAATGAAGGTGATTCAGAGATATACTTACAGATCCTCGGAGAAATAAAATCGGAAGCCTAATTCCGAATTTTTCTCCTAAGATGTTCACAGCAGATAATAGCTGGAATGCCTGTGGACCAAAGTCCTGTGCTGTATCCTCTGAGTCATCAACAGAAAAGCAATGTTCCAATCTAAGTAACAATATGATAGAAAGCTTAGCTAAGGCATATACCTTTAGAAATAAAAAGATTTAGTGTAATCATTAGCCAAGTTAAAAAGAAAATCTCAAATATACCAACTGCTTCCTAAGCTACAAATAAAGTTCATTACAGCCCAGATCATGGGAAGTACGTAAAATATGAAATATAGACCACAATACAGCGCGGTATGTTATGTTGATGGTTCTCAACCCTACGCCCTAGAACCCAAGTTTCAGGGCTGGTACCTCAGACCATAAACAGAAGAAGGGAAAGCAGTTCAAGCAAGCAGAGTACAGAATTATAGCTTGAAAAGCTCCACCTGACTGATTATATACATATTGGACTTTTAGGTTAAGTTGTAATGGAAGAAAAAGTTTGTTGCAAAAAAAAAAAAAAAAGTATCTTAAAAACCAAATCTCCTACGCAGTAAGTTACTAGTTTAAACTCTGTGCCTGCACAATATGACAGGAAGATAAACTGCACCTCATTTGAGTCCATTTAGAAGTTACATTCCTAAGCCTTCCTTCAGGTAGATGTGGAATTACCATTAATACGAATGAGAATTCTTTAAAGCAGATTGAGAACAAAAGGACTCCTTAGAGAAAATTAACTAATACAGTTCAACTACCTAATTCAATTGCTTTCTTCATAACAAATAGCTTTGAAATAGCAATAAGAATATATTCCAGATATAAAAATATGTTTGTGGGGGGGGGTGGAGAGACTATGCTTAGGTTTATCCTCCTATTCTAACTTTCTTCAGTAGGATAATTAGGTCATTAATTCTCTTTTCCTGTATGAATATTTAAAGCTATCTGATTCTCACAAAGTATCACCTATATTGGATCTTAGAAGTTTTAATGTATATTATTGTAAATGTCACTAAAGTTCTAAAAATGTTTTAATTTTCAGTCTGATTCTTTCTTTGATTTATGAGTAATTCAGAAGTGTTGTTTTTAATTTCCAAAGGAATGAGAATTTTTTTGTTTATCCTCTTATTTCCTTTAATTCAAATCCATTGTGATCAGAAAAAGTGATGTGTTCAGGGTGCCGGGGTGGCTCAGTCAGTTGAGTGTCCAACTTTAGCTCAGGTCACGATCTTACAGTTTGTGGGTTTGAGCCCCATGTCCGGCTCTGTGCTGACAGCTCAGAGCCTGGAGCCTGCTTCAGATTCTGTGTCTCCCTCTCTCTCCAACCTTCCCCCGCTTGTACTCTGTCTCTCTCAAAAATAAATAAACATTAAAAATTAAAAAAAAAAAAAAAAGAAAAAAGAAAAAGTGGTGTGTTCAATACCATTACACCGAAAACTTTTGAGACAACACTACAGTCTAGTATAAGGGGCTAGAAAACTTTTCTAAAGGGCCAGATAGTAAATAGTTTAGGCTTTGTGGGCCATATGATCTCTGTGTCACAACTACGAGGCATTCAACTCTGCAAAATCAGCCATAGACAATACATAAACAAAAAGGTATGCTGTATTCCCAGAAAACTTCATCCACAGAAACAGGCAGCAACAGTGGACTTGTTTACCCATGCCCTGCTCTAATACAGAGTAAAATTTTTATCCATCTTCCATGTATGTTTGAGCAGTGTAGTCTCTAACTCTATGATTCCAAGCCAGTGTGCTGCAGATGGTTCTAAGTGTGCTGTACAGTTAATCTCGATTCTCAACAGAACCTGCACTCGAGTAGTGCACAGCCTACTGTGCTATATGGGTATTACCATTAGATTTGTGGATCATGAAGAGAAAATGTTTGAGACACATTGTTCTAATTGCTTAGTACGAAGCTCTAAATACCAAGTGTGTGATAAATCACTTGTTATTATGTTGGCCAAATTTTCTCTAGCTTACTCATTTCGGATTGCTTAACCTACCAGTAACTAAATTATTCAAACTCTTCTGCTTTAATGGTGGATTTGTTGGTTTTTCCAGCTGTTCAGTCAATTTGTGGTTTCTGTGTTTCTCATGTTTGGGGTTTGTTTTTTTTAACGTGCACAGAGTAATTCTGTCCTCTTGGGGAAGCAACTTTTTGTCACTGCACAGAGATCATCTCCATCTCTAACAGTTATTTTTTTGTCTTATGGTAACACAGCTATCATACCTAGGTATACGGCTAACTCAACTAGGTATACTATTTGTTTTTATTTTATTTTTTCAATTAATACACAATTAAATTGACTGTATGTCTGAACATGTGTGAAGTTCTACAAATTTAAACACACTTATTGATTCATATGCATAGATTGACCTAACTACCACAATCAGCCACCATCACAATCAGGACCCACAACAACTCCATCACTGTGGACAGTCCTTTGTGCTGGTAGCCCTTGGTAATCCTCCCCTCCACCTCCCTCTAACCGCTGGCAGTCAATGACACGTTCTTCATCCCTACACGATAGTCTTATTTTTGAGAGAAAATCATATAAATGAGCTCATACTGTAAAACTGGCATTCTTTCTTCTTTTAAATGTGTGGCAGAATTTTCCATTTAAACCATTTAGGTGAGGGAATTTTTTTTCCAGAGGTTTTTAACAAAGACCTAATTTCTTCAACAGGAACTGCTCAGATTATCTATTTCGTTGTGGGTGACTTTTGTGAATTGGGTCCTTTTCTTCTAAATTACTGGATGTATGCACACTGAGTTATTCATTGTTTCCTTATTGTCCTTTTAATGTCTGTTGGGCCTGTAGTGAAATTCTTCTTTCATTCCTAATATTAATAATCTGCATCTCCTCTTTTTTTTTATTAGAAGTTTCTATAAATTTTATTGACTCTTTAAAGAAGGTGATTTCAAGTTCTTTGATTTTCTGTTTTTCTCTTTTCTATTTCATTCATGTTCTTATCTTTATTATTTCCTTCCTTCTGCTTCCTTTTAGTTTACTTTGCTCTTATTTGCTTCCTAAGGTGGAAGCTTAATTATAGATTTGAAACTTTTCCTCTATTATAAGTATTTAATGCTCTAAATCTCCCTCTCACTATCTTGGCTTTTGGCTGCATCACATACATTTTGTATTTTCATTTCATTCAGTTCGAAATATTTTCCAGTTTACCTCGAGACCTCCTCTTTGACTCATGGGTTACTTAGCAGGGTGCCATTTAACCTTCAAGTGTTTGGAGACTTTCCCGATATTTTTCTGTTACTGGTTTCCAGTTTAATTCCATTATAGTCGGAACATACACTCCATATGAACAGAATTCTTTAAAATTTATTAAGGTTTGTCTTATGACCCAGAATATAATCTATGTTTGTGAACATTTCATCTGCACCTGGGAAGAATGTTTATTCCATTGTTGTTGAGTGGATTGTTCTTAGATCCAATTTGTTGACAGTCCTGTTCATTTCTTCTATCTTAGTGATTTTCTGTCTACTAGTTCTATTAATTACTGAGAGAAGATGCAGAAGTTGACAACTGTAATCATGGATTTCTGTATTTATCCTTTTAATTGTCAGTTCTTTTGTTAACTATATACACACTATATACACAGTCGTTTGGTTAAACACTAATCTAGATATTGTTACAAAGGTACTTTGCAGATAGGATTAACACTTACAATCAGTTGGTTTTAAGTAAAAGGAGACTACCCTTGATAATGGGAGTCTCATCTAATCAAATGCGGGCCTGAAAGAACAAAGACAGGTTTGCTGGAGAATAAGGAATTGTGCACACAGAATCCTGCCTGGCTCTCCAGCCTGCCTGCTTGCCCTACATGTTTCAAATCTGCCAATCCCCACAACCGCGTCAGCCAAATCCTTAAAACCACTGTGTGTGTGTCTGTGTGTGTGTGTGCTTATACATATGTGTGTATCTTTCTGTGGAGAACTAGGATTCATTGGTAAATAACACTCCTGTCATCATGTAATGTCCTTCTTTATCCCTTGTAGTATTCTTTTTCCAAAGTCTGTACTAAGGTTAAAATAACAACCCCAGCTTTCTTCTGATTAGAGTTTCCATGATATATAATTGTTATCCTTTTATTTTTTAACCTACCTATATAATTCTACTTATGATGAACTTTTTATGGATAGCATATGGTTGGATATTTTTGTTCTTTTTAAAGTTTATTTATTTATTTTGTAAAGTTTGTTTATTTTGAAAGAGAGTGTGCACACACAAGTGGGGTAGGGGTAGACAAAGAGGAAGGGAGAGAATCCCAAGCAGGTTCCACATTCTCAGCACAGCACCCGACGTGGGACACAATCCCATGAACTGTGAGATCATGACCTGAGCTAAAGTCAAGAGTTGGATGTTTAACCAACTGAGCCACCCAGGAGCACCATTTTTTTTTTTTTTAAGTAACCTCTACACACAATGTGGGGCTCAAACTCATGACCCCAAGATCAAGAGTCGCATGCTCTTCCAACTGGATCAGCCAGAATACCTAGTTGGGTCATATTTTTAAATCAATTCTAACAATGTCTACCATTAAGTGGTGACTTTGGACCATTTACATTTAATATACTTATTGATATATTTAAATTTAGATCCAACATTTTACTGGTTTATCTATTTGTAAAGCAAAATAATATTGTTTCCTTTGTCTTCTATTTAAATAAAAATATTTTTAAACTATAATACATATCATTCAATAAAAACTCAATTAAAAATTATTTGAAAAGGAAGAAAAACAAAGACTTTTAGAAAGTCTATGTAGAAGAAAAAATCCTTACCTGGACCTGCAATTATCACAGCATTTTTCAGTTTCCATAATACCCATTGAGGCCTTTCGTAGTTGTTTGTCTTCAAAATGAGACAAGATGATTCTACCCAAGAGAAAATTTAAAATTAAATAAAAGAACAAAACCATATATGTTAAAATCATTGCTGAAAATAATGAGGTGAAATCATCACTAATTGATTCACCTGGGATCTCATTATCTGACTTCAGTTTATGGAAGCACAAAGAAAGTTGCCTTAAAACTCAGCACAGATGTAACCAACATCAGCACATATGTAACACCAACAAAATACTGTTTCTAAATATTTCTAATTATGTAAAACTTTTTCTTAAAAGAGCACCATTCATAAATCTGCTACTAATTAGGATAAGATAAATAATACATACTTTCGCCTACATCTTCTGGAGAGAAGATAGTTTTCCATCTTTGCCACCATCTTTAGTTTATACAATCGAAACTTTTCATTGGGTATCTGAGTAAGGAGGTTCCTGTCAATTACAAATATTACAAGTTAATATATAAAATTGCATCAGCGATTTTCTTTTAAATTTATTACTGGTTACTTTTCATAACCTACAGCATTCACACCTCCATCAAGATTAAAAAATTTTTCTATCATCCCAGAAAGTTATTGCATCCCTTGCCAATGAATGCCCACAGAAGAAGCATTTTTCTGACTTTTATGAAAATTATTTTTAAAAGAATCCTATGCCTATGTCCAAGCATCAATTTTTTAGCTGCCTTTGAAAAATTACTATAAACCCTAAAGTTTTTCATTTTGATTTAGATGCTACGTGCTTTTTTGGCAATTTTTCCATTTTCCCAGTAAAAAGTTATTGTTTATTTTTATTTATTTCATATGAGAAACTAAAAACATCTATGTAAGCAATACTGAAAGAGGCTCATGATTCAAATATGAGCGTTCATCCCTATTTACTCTTCAGAGGACTTCCCATCCCCCTAAAACTCTCTCTGTACTATAGGCTATTATGGAACATGAATAATATATCAGAATTAAGTTCTTCTTTCAAACAATTATAACTGATCTTTTCCATAATACTGAACTTAGTTAAAATTGTTAGAAATGCTAAAGACATGTTTGGTTTTTCTTAATGTTAATTTTTGAGAGAGATAGTGAGTTAGCAGAGGAGGTGCAGAGAGAGAGGGGGACAAGCGGGCTCCACGCTGACAGCCGAGAGCCCGATGCAGGGTTCAAAGTCACAAACTGTGAGATCATGACCTGATGGACTTCAACCCACTGAGCCACCCAGGGGCCCCAAGACATGCTTGTTTTTAAAAAGTTAATGCTAGTCTTAATGTTAATTCTAGTCTTCTTTGAAGAAACTCCCTGAATATCAGATATCAGAAGATGACAATCTCCCTTTGCATGTCTTTCCAAGGATTCTTTCAAGAATAAGCAGAAGTAAATAAAAATAATAATAATAAACAGAAGTCTGAATTGAATACATTTCAGATATTTCAAAGGAAAACAATATTTACATACAAGATCTAATTGATAATCCCGATCCTCATCAAAACAGACCTCCCTAATATTATGACTATTCAACCTTCTGACAGATAAAAACATTTCTGTACAATCTCAAAGATTACACCAACAGGGAATCTGGTTACAGTGAGTTCTGGAAAGTCTGAACACCCAAATGATTTCTTATTCAAAAAACATTTTTATGATTTGACACCACCAACCACCATGACTTTCCACACAATTTACCTAAAAGTCTCTTAACAACTATTGACTCTAGTTCTTACTAACCTCATTCTTCCTAGCTCAGGGGCTAAAAATTACAGGTGACCACTGAACAACATGAGTTTAAACTGCATGGGTCCATTTACATGTGAAGTTTTTTTTATAAATACAGTATGGTACTGTAAATGTATTTTCTCTTACGATTTTTTAAAATACCATTTTCTTTTCTCTAGCTTATTTATGGTAAGAGTATAGTATATAATAGATTTAACACAAAAAATAAGTGCTGATCAACTGTTTATGTTATCCTTAATGCTTCTGGTCAACAAACAGGCTATTAGGAGAGTCAAAAGTTATACACAGATTTTCCAACTGCATGAGAAGTAGGCGACCCTAACCCTCATGTTGTTCAAAGATCAACTGTAGCTCCTTTTTTACTTTATGTGTTTAGCTCACCTCCTTCTCCTCAGAAAGAAAAAGAAAACAATGCCTACACTCTTAAGTACTACAGCCTTCCTTAGATTTGGTTCAGATGACCTACATTTACCTACTCTTCTCATCATCAGTGTCGGTAACAAATCTAAAAACATAAAATTATAAGTCTCTAAAAGCAAATCCAGTAAATAGTTATTCTTCTTATAGGACTATTAAAGAACAATATTCCACATAATAAAAATAAGTTGAAAAAAAAGAGAAAAATTCTAAAAGCAATACCTTAAGGAGAAATCAGATGGAACCAGGTGGAAGATCTATTAAGTTCAGATTAATCTGCAAATTATTCTCTTTAGAAAAAGTTTACAATAACTGGGTTTGACTGTTTAATAGCAAATGCAGACATGAGACTTTGTCAATGGTATGGCTTTCCCAACAAGAAATATAAAATTACATATTTACACTGATGACTATACAAGTTTTTTCTCTCAATCATAGGTTCTAGCATAAGATATACTCTAAAAACTTTATGAATTACAGTAACCTTTTCAGTGAGAACCAGCAATTCCATTTATTCTCAAAGTTGGTTTTTTCTAAAGAAGAGGTTTGTCACAAGGATGACACAGATCTGTCCTCAATCCTATCGCTTTATTTCCCAGAGGATGGATGCAAAGAACAACCTGTCTACACTCAAGATTCAAGTATGGGTTTCCTGGTACCGTTATTTGATTAGTAATCACTGTTACTTCCTGTGAGATCTTAATGAGATAACCATTTAAAATATCTTTAGAGCTTCAGATAAACAGGAACTATATCTACTAATGAACCTGGAAAGTCATAATATTAAATGCGCGCTGTTAAGTCTTCAGCACCTTTCAACACAACATATAAATAAATCAGAATTGGTAGGAATCAGCATATGCTTGAATCAATCCCAAATTTAACAGTATCATGCAGAGCTATGTTCCATCCCGATTATTTTAGTTTATGAAAAAGTTTACATAGACAACGGTCAAAAGAAAAACAATAATCGTTCTGTTTAAGGGGATGGTTTTATTGACTGTGTTAAGAAACAAATGCTACCCACTACTCTTAAAAGGATGAGCTTAAAATTTATACCCAACATGTTTACACAATGAATCCCTACTCTTCTTTCAGATCTCAACTACCCTATCACCTCCTGAAAGAACTCTTACCTGACCTTTTTAACTTGGTAAATACACACCCTATTATACACTCACTACTCAATGTAACTTTCCTTCCTTGTACTTAACGTAGCTGCAACTTTACAAGGATTTGCATGATCTCTTTTAAAAAATCTTTTGATTATTGAAATTTTCAAACACATACAGAGAAAAGAAAATGAACCCCATGTATTTATAGTTGTGTGATTCCGTGATTAAGACAGATATGCCATTTCCATTACACTCAAGCCCTATGAAAACAGGAACCATATCTGTTTTTATTTTTTATTTATTTTTTTTTAATTTAAAATAGTTTATTTTCAAATTGGTTTACATAAAACACCCAGTGTTCATCCCAACATGTGCCCTTATTTAATGCCCATCACCCCCTCTCCCCACCCCATCTCCCTCACCCTCAGTTTGTTCTTAGTCTTTGAGAGTCTCTTATGTTTTATCTCCCTCCCTCTCTGTGTCTTTTTTTTTCTTTCCCCTCTTCCCCTCCCCCTGGTTTTTGCTTAGTCTCACCAAGTCCACCTATTCGTGGAAACATATGGTATCTGTCTTTTTCTGGTTTTTATTTATTTATCACTCTGTCCCCAGAACAGAGCATAATGCTTAGACCATAGTGGGCACTCAAAACAGAGCATTGCTGAATGATGAATAAAATAAAAATGGTATTGAATAGGCACTCTTATCGTTTTAATAACATGAGCTAATATGTCCATTCAAGAGCTCAATTTATTCAGCTACATGGAGGTGCATTTTGAAAATACCTCATCTTAGCAGCCCCATGAGTTGCCATATATAAGTTTCTTTCCTGAGGTTTTATCAACCTTATGGATGAAGGAATCGGTTGCTAACAACTGCCCCTAAAATTTTTGCAAAATGAAGTTTTCCTTTCCTATATAAATCTCATTGAACTTATGTGCCAACAGAGATTTGCTTTGTGCTTAAGCTTTCTTACATTTAAACACTGAACTCTTAATTTCTTTTCATGGTATTCCATCTGCACAGTAAATAGGTACAGTGCAACATGATCATTCGTACACAGTCAACGAGAGCTGGCACGCTTTCATAGAACAAAAGAAACAAATGGAAAAGAGAGTCAAACAGGGATTGGGAGAAGCCACTTGGCTTTGTAGCCGCCATTGTAGCATGGGAAGAAAGAACCAATAACCAAATAATTGGTACCAGAAGAAACGATGGCTGAACACATATCAAACTTGAAAGGACGTGCAGAGAAAAAAAAACCCAGTTCTTCCATGCACAATTAGGAAAGCACCCATAGGATATATGTTCCATTCCCAGTAGAGTCCCCATTTAGTTAATTCTTCACACTAAATGAGATAGAGCTGAAATCAGGTCATCTCCTCTGGGTGGCAACACTTACCACAAATGTTCCTTAGATGTCCTGTTTTGGTGTGGTTTTAAATGCACTTAACACATTACTTGAAATTTTGGATGCTACTGCAAATACTTTCAAAGCTTAAAGGGAAAGAAAGAAATCTGCAAGAGTGAAAGCAAGAAATATTTTTACCTATTCAAGTGAAAGTCTACTGGAGCCCAGAGTACATGACAAGAACTTTGAAGTCCATCACGGCCGGCTCTCCCAATCTCCTGGTAATAGGATTCCATTTCCTTAGGAGCACCGTAATGAATGACCTTGCGAATATCAGTTTTATTGATGCCCATGCCGAAAGCTATGGTAGCCACGACACACTGAGAATAAATAACAACGTAGTTTGACAAATATGCAACAGAACCAAAACCTTACATCTTTACCTTTTGGTAAGAGTAATTAATTAGTTCATTAACTAAAGTCCCTGGCATGGAACTGAATTTCATATAATTTCAAACAATCACTTACAGGTTAAAAGATCATCTGCACAATTTACAAATCAGGGACTGGGAACCATAAAACAGGATTTCTAATTCCTCACTTAAGTAGCAAATAAAATGGTCTCTCTGAACACCTATGAGCACAAGACATAAAACAGGCTCTTAAAATACTTACTATATTAAAAGAGACTTTGTTATTAGGAAGTTTCAAGAGTCCTTACCTGGTTGCACATTATCTTAATATGTTTTAGCATTATCCAAAGATGGAAAGAAAACTTCTCATTAAAGATGGTAAAATGAAACATGAACTTATCTTTGCATCTTTAAAAAGATAAAATTAGTAGGTATCTAATATGTATGAGCATTCTGAAATAAGATTTACATGATTGGGGGAAATTCTAGGAAGGATTAGTGAGAAGAACACACAAATACACAAAAAAAAAATCCAAAAAATTTTAAAATACTAACAATAAAAGAAGATGTACCAGAAAAGTAACTAGATACTACATGGCTTAGAAATAAAAGCATTTAAAGAGAAATAATTATGTAAATATATAATATTTAAATATATATATACACATATATCAACATATATATTAATCTAACCAAATTATGTTCATGTTGGGAGGAAAGGGGGTTAGAAATACATAAATGAGTGAGGAGAAGGGCAGGAAGGGGTGTGAAAGGAAGCTAAACTTTCATTCCTCATAATAGGAAGTCAGTGGACAATGCCTAAATCTAATAAAAAAAAACTAAGTAGTAACAGTAAAAGCAATCATTGCAAGATCTAGTGATAAACACCAAAGGATTAAGCTAAAAGAGATGACAGCAGGAAACTGAAGTGGGGAAGGAAGGAGGGAGATGGGCTACTGTTCTCATTGTTAGCACTGTAGAACCAGCTGGTTCTTTAAACTATGTGTGTAACCAATATAAATTAAAGTGCTATTTAAAAAAATGTATTAAGATGGACCAAGAGTGGAAGGGAGGGAGGGAGGAAAGAAAGAAAGAAAGAAAGAGAGAGAGAAAGAAAGAAAGAAAGAAAGAAAGAAAGAAAGAAAGAAAGAAAGGGAAAGATAGGTAAAAGGAAGTACAAGAAAGATGAAAGAAAAATAAAGATAGGAATAGAAATTTATTAAGAAAAAGTTTTGAGGAGGCCTGGCTGGCTCAGTCAGTGAAGCATGAGACTCTGTCTCAAGGTTGTGAGTTCAAACCCCATGTTGTTGGGTGTAGAGATTATAAATAAAAATCTTAAGAAAAAAGAAAAAAGAAAAAGCTTTGAGTGAGAAGACTGGGTCATTTTGTTATATTTGAGAGTGAATAAGCACTCTCAACTTTAAGGGTTTTTTAAAATGTATTTCTGATTCAATTTTTTTAGCTTTATGGGGATATAACTGATATATACCATTATGTAAGATGCATGGGATAATTTTATATACATATACACTTTGAAATGATTACCACAATAAAGTTACTCACCACATCCTTGCATAGTTACTATTTGCATGTGTGTGTGTGTGTGTGTGTGTGTGTGTGGTGAGAACTCTGAAGATGTATCATATGATACTGTTTTGGTTTTTTTTAAGACTTTAAGTAATGTCTACACTTAACATAGGACTCAAGCCCACAACACTGAGATCAAGAACCACATGCTCCAGGTACCCGGGTGGCTCAGTCATTAAGCGTCTGACTCTTGATCTCACAGTTCGTGGGTTCTAGCCCTCTGTCAGGCTCCACACCAACAGCGTGGAGGCTGCTTGGGGTCCTCTCTCTCTCTCCCGCTCTGTCCTTACCCTGCTCATGTTCTCTCTCTTTCTCTCAAAATAAATACCTAAAACTTAAAAAAAAAAAAAAAAAGAACCACACACTCTACCAACTGAGCCAGCCAAGTATCCCTTTATGATACTATCATTTTTAGATGAGAACACCCTATTCTACAGGCATGATTTCAAAATATCATAAGCTCTCAGGTGAAAATAAAGATATTTGATCAAATAATTTATTCACAACCTCATCCCAGAAAGAAAATGAATTCAAGCTGTCTTGAAAAAGCAAATAAAATATGAAAGGAACATGAAACTAAAAATCAGGACTAAGAGTAAGAATGAATGGTCACAAACTAAAAATGCAAATCTACATCTGAATGAGGTTAGACTTAGTTATGAGTAATGGGAAAGAAAAACATTTTTTCTAAAATTATAAAATAGAAAATACTGAGATACTACGCATCAATCAATCTAAGGCATTAAGAGCTAGGCTGTAATCTGGGGTGGTCAGCTGTACTTTTAGGCCCACACCAAAGCATAAATCAACTGCAGAAAGTAAGGTGAACATCCAGAATTCTGTACAGGTGTGCATTCAGTAGGCGCTCAATGAATATTCAATGGCAGGTAATCAATTCCAAGAGCACCAGACTATTCTATATAGATGAGGAAATGTATTTTCATCTTCTTGAGAAGGTGTTTGAGAACTCTCAATGCAAATGTGAAGCTTCTGAATTATTTATTAGAATAGCTGTCCTATATAACAGAACCCCTGATGTCAGTCTAGAGTGACACATCAATATTAATTTATTAATTTTCATGATGTGGATAAAGCTTTTGACATCCTGCCATAGAGAGGGAATATATAGTGGCACATACATACAAAGACCTTTCTAGATATTAGATACAATCAGTGATCACTCTTTTTAAAGCCATATTTCAAAGCATTAATGTTTCAGCGAAGCTGTGTGTTGGGAGGAAAACCAGATGCATCCGACAAAGTCTCCCGACACACCCTCACAGATAAAGTTTGCCACATCTCTCATATCTGTAGAAGATGTTTCCACCTAAGTGACTAATAATAAATCAAGATGAAAGAAATCATTGATTAGTTAATGGCTCAAACATCAATTGTTAAGAGTCAGTAAGCAGCAGCCAATAAACTTTATCAGATAACTTTCAAACTCCTGATACAATAGAATAAAAGTATAAACATGTAAGAATTTAGGGAACTCTAGTCTAAGCAGTTGTGACAGCTGTTCCTGCCTTTGGAAAAAAAAGAAAGAGAATAGGTACTCTTAGGCAGGCACGTGTTACAGCAGGACAACGCATAGTGAGCTTTACAGACAGTGCCTATGAACCATACTTGAGATAGGCTATTTGAACAACACCTGCAGAGCTGGACAGAGAGGAAATGGAAGACCTACTGAGCAGAAAATGCAAAGGAGAAGTTAAGTTGATCTCTTTACTTGAGAGGAGGGCTAGTCCACAGGTTTATGGTGACAGACCTTGGATATGGTGTTGATGGTATGAAGCTGTTGACTTAAACCTACCAACGTGGTTTGAATTTAAATC
Organism: Paguma larvata; assembly: GCA_030068075.1. NCBI lineage: Eukaryota > Metazoa > Chordata > Mammalia > Carnivora > Viverridae > Paguma > Paguma larvata. The sequence continues at coordinate 12,204,437 of CM057823.1, forward strand.
TTCCTAAATATTCTGCATAACACCCACTAAACTAGGATTCCAATCACTACAGGAAGCTCAGTTGGAGCACTTAACAGTGACTTCATTGATAGCTTTCTTTATTCAGTTTTTCTCCTTCAAATCAACCCTGCTTAGGGCTGTTAATCTAATGTTTCTAGAATTCTATCATCTTGCTCAAAAACACAGAGTCATCTTCGTGATGGCTTTCAAACTATTCTGCGGAACTCTGAGGATACAGGACACCCACACAGACGGTCTTGGGAGACTGGAAGATTCTTGGAACCCTTTCTCCCTCACACTGACTTCAACAAGAATTATTCTTTGTCTTACCTATTAAAAGTGAATTAAAAAATTAAATGGAAATTTAAATGAAAAATTCTAAGGCTAAAGTTGTCTAGAAAAACTGCAAGCACAGCACACCAATCCCAGCCTGCCTCTCTGCAGGTTTTAAGGGCCACCCATAACCTAGCCAACCGACGCATTAAACTGTTTTCCTGTGACCTTCTAACAATTCCTCTCTGCCTTTTCACCTATACCCTGTACCATTTCTACTCCACACTCCCTTTCCCTCCAACCATTTCAGACTACTCCCAATTTCCTGAACCTAGCAGGCACTCCATACCACAGTCTCTTTGCACATGCTAGTCCCTTTTCCTGGAATTCCATAACCAATTCCCTTCCCCTCATCACCTACTGGCCTAGCATACTTAATAAACTTCCATTCTCTCGTTTAGACTCTACAGTCAAATAGTTTCTCCCTGGATGGACCATCCCACAGTACAAGCTACCTTAACAGCTAGTGTTCCCTACTCTGTGTACCTAACCTCTATGTGCAGGCTCCTACTTCTACTAGTCTACTGTAGTTCTTTCACGTATCTATCTTCCACATTATATATTAATTTCCTTTAGGAGAGAAACTTCTTTATACTCAACACAAACAAGGTATTCAATAAAAATATGGCAAATATTAGACAAATATCTGTTTCCATAGGGGAAGAGAGAGCAAGGATGATGGATCTTCGCACCTGAATTTCATCTCTCATGAACCTGTGATGAACCTCTCTCCTTGCACTAACACCCATGCCTGCATGGTATGTTCCACAGGCTAAGTTCACTTTCATAAGTTCAGCTGTAACTTCTTCTGTCATTTTTCTGGAAGGACAATAGATGATAGTCGGACCTTCAAATTCCCAGGTGGAACTAAAACAAAATAAAACAAAACAAAAAACGAAAACAAAAGAACAAACATAAACATATAGGCTTCAGTTTGAGTTTTACCTTATCGAAGTTCCCCTTTCTTTTTAAAATTCTAATTTAATCCCATTTTAATTTAATTTTTTTAATTTTAATTGGTTTCTTTAGTAGAACACTACAAAAGAGAAAGCATATAGAAAACAAGGATATATTTAACTACATAAAAATATGGAAACTCAAATGTGGAAATAAATTATACTAAATCCCAAACACTTTTGGCTCATTTTTTTGTTTAAAGTTAAAACAAGAGACAAGTTTATTTATTTATGCAAAAGCCTTGATAAAAGCTTACAACCTACTGGAAATGCAATTTCCATACTTTTAGAAATACAAAAGACTAGATGAACAATTAGTCTTCATTTACATGAGAAAGATAAGTGAATATTTACATAGGAGAATGGATAAAATTTATATTGCATTATAGCTATTCTCTCATGATCAAAAAAGTTGAGTTTCTATGCATGTTTACTAAAAATGCAGTAACCAGGGCGCCTGGGTGGCTCAGTCGGTTGAGCAGCCGACTTCGACTCAGGTCATGATCTCGCAGTCTGAGTTCGAGCCCCGCATCGGGCTCTGTGCTGACGGCTCAGAGTCTGGAACCTGCTTCTGATTCTGTGTCTCCCCCTCTCTCTCTGCCCCTCCCCTGCTCACACTCTGTCTCTATGTCTCTCAAAAATAAATGTTAAAAAAAAAATTAAAAAAAAAAAATGCAGTAACCTTCTTATAATATTAAAGATCATTTTTATAGTTCAAAGAAGTATTTACTAGTAATCTTGAGACTATGACTATTATAGAATATCTGTTCAAAAGTCTGTTTTAGAAAATTGCTTTTTTTTAAGGTTTTTTATTTATTTGGGGGGGGGGGGGTAGGGGAGAGGCAGAGAAAGACAAGAAAGAGAGAATCCCAAGCAACCTCCACACTGTCAGCATGGAGCCCCATGTGGGCTCAAACTCATGAACAGTGAGATCATGACCTGAGCTGAAATCAAGAGTCAGACGCTTAACCAACTAAGCCATCCAGGTGTCCTGAAACCTGGGCTTATTTATTAAAAATGCAAAGGTATGATTTCTCAATACAGTCGTGTACATAAATTCATTTATGCTGACTTAATCAATATAAAAAGAATGTACTATTTTATATTCAGGAAAAACTGTTTTATTTCTTTATTTTGAGAGACAGAGACAGAGACAGCACCAGCAGGGGAGGGGCAGAAACACAGAGAGTCTCAAGCAAGTTCCGTGCTGCCAGCACAGAACCAGATGTGGGCATTGAACTCACGAAACTGCGAGGTCATGACGTGAACTGAAACCAAGAGTCAGATACTTAACCAACTTAGCCACCCAGGGGCCCGTTTTATTTATTTTTTAATGCATACACGCCTTGATACAATTTCAGCTTTAGGAATCTATTTTACAAATATATTCATACATTTGCCAAAAGATACACAGATACAAATATTCATAGCAGAATTACAATTGTGAAAAAAATCACCTAAATGTTCATCATTATGTACATTCATACTGTGAAATTAACTAAGCAAACAATAAAAAGTCATCTGGACCTAACTCCTTTAAGAAGGACTATGGCAAAAGTCACTGACTACTTAAACAGAGCAGAAAAAAATAGGTAGTAATTTGACTCTAAGAGTTTTACTGAATATCAAAGCAGTTTTTGATAGTGACCAAATGGGCTTCCATAACAAAACTTACCAGCAGATACCTTAAGTATTTAAAAAACATTTCTCGGGGCACTTGGGTGGCTCAGTCATTTAAGTATCCAACTCTTGATTTCATGATCTCATGGTTCATGGGTTTAAGCCCCACATCAGGTTCTGCACTGACAGTACAGAGCCTGCTTGGCATTGTCTCTCCCACTCTCTCTCTGCTTGAGATTTTCTCTCTCTCTCTCTCTCCTTCTCTCTCTCTGTCCCTCCCCTGCTCATTCACACATGCGCACTCTCTCAAAAATAAATAAATATTTAAAAAACCCACACATTTCCTGAAGAAGAAAAATCTGTTCACCAAAATGTGAATATTGTAATATCCTACACATTAGGGCCCCAATTTTTTCTTTCATTTTTTAACTTCCTAGTTTTTTTAAATTTAAATCTAAGTTAATTAATATATAGTGTGATAACGATTTCAGGAGTAGAATCTAGTGATTTATCACCCACATATAATACCATCCAAGTGCCCTCCTTGTTTTAAAACAACACATTATGCAGAAAGATAGCAAAGACACTTTTTTATTAAGAATGATAGTTTCAATTTATTGGGGCACCCAGGTGGCTCAGTCAGTTAAGTGTCTGACTTTGGCTCAGGTCATGATTGCACAGTTCATGGGTTCAAGCCTCACGTCAGGCTCTGTGCTGACAGCTCAGAGCCTGGAACCTGCTTCAGATTCTGTGTCTCCCTCTCTCTCTGCCCCTCCTCCACTTGTGCTCTGTCTCTGTCTCTCTCTCAAAAATAAACATTAAAAAAATTTTTAACGTTTCAATTCATTGAAGATATGAAAATCCTAAATGTGTATGTACCAATTAATAGTGCTTTAACACACATGAAACGAAAATCGACAGAACTAAATAAAAGGCGAAAGAGAGATCTCTGTAATAATTGGAGATTTTTTAACATGTACCTTAGAAAAGACACTTTAAATCTAAGGAGAACATTGCTTAAAAAATGGAAATTCTCTGTACCTATTTCTGCGTAAAGCTAACAACAAAAGCTGTGAGTGCACATCTACACGGGACGATCTGAGAACAGGAGGTATATATAAAGTTCAATGCCAAACATCAACAGCGATGATAAATGTGTAATGGGATGGGAAGATCTAAGTACTCTTCAATTTATGCACATCTGTAGTGTTCACATTGATATGAAGACTGTGTATCACTTTCTACATTAAAAACAAAGGTGAAAAATACACAAAAATTTGAACTTAACAGAGTAGAAAAATCAAAGGAGTAAAAAGCTCTATTACAAAAAGATTCATTACTGGGGTGCCTGGGTGGCTCGGTCAGCTTAGCCTCTGACTCTTTACTTTGGGTCAGGTCCTGATCTCGTGGTTGTAAGACTGAGAGTCCCACTTTGGGAAGGGGCATACAGCCTGCTGAAGATTCTCTCTTTCTCTCTCCCTCTGCCCCTCCCGCACTTGTGTTCTTTCTCTCTCCCTCTCTCTCTCTCAAAAAAAAGGGTTTATTACTTCACGAACTGGTTTACTAAACATTGCTTTTTTCTCACAACAATTTTCGGAAAGGAAAAAAAGTCTATCTTCATCTAACCACTAAATTAGATAGATGTGAGGCTTGTCCACCCAATTTCAATATATCATGATTACAGAAAACAAATAAAGTCAGGATTTAACAAACATGTTAGATCAATGACTAGAAAAAAATGGCAGAATTAAAGGAAAGAACATGGATAAAAGGCAACACTTTGAAGTCTTAATTACCCTCCATCTAATTATTGCTCACTAAAAGAAAAATTTCTATTTGCCTATGATACACAGAAAGCATTCCGACTCTCCATGGTTGGCTGCCACCATACTGTTCTCGGAGGACTGAAAATGGATGCAAAAATCTTTTTTGCTTTGCTCTCGGAAAAACCATTGTCACATTAAATACAAAAGTCTGGAATGGTCTTGGATATCAGGCAAGGATTCTGGCCTTTAGTCCACAGGAAAGAGGGAGGCACCAGAGAGGAATGCCCAGACTCAGGGATGTGCTTTCAGATGTGGATCTGAGAACTGTGTATAGAACAAGCAAGAGGAAGCCTGGGGGGAGGGGGGGGTGGGGGGAGGGGTTGAGAACAGTCTGGGCTAAGGGACCCCCAATGGCAGAATTAACATGGAGGATGGTGAGAAGAGAGCATTTACGTAAGATATCATAAAAGGACAATACAGTCCGAAAGATAAAATGTCACAGTGTCACATACACACAAAGGCAAAGAGCTTCAAAAAGATGAAGGTTATTAGGGAAAGGCCATTGAGATTGAGAATAATATGGACGGGAAAAGATCAAATATTAGGAGAATAGATAATGATCCCACTGTTAAAAGACTCCAGCCCAGAATAAGCAGGCTTCTTCAGAATATTTTCCCTCTAGGGCACAAGGGAAGTGAAGTGCAATGATGCAGTAAGTACTCACTTCGGAGAGATCTCTAGCACAGCCGGAATACTCAGCATATATTCATTACTTTCTTTTATTTATTTTTTTTAATGTTTATTTATTTTGAAAGACAGAGAGCCAGGGAAGGGTAGAGAGAGAAGGAGAGAGAATCCCACGCAGGCTCCACACTGTCAGTACAGAGCCCAACATGTAGCTCGATCTCACCAACCTGTGAGATCATGACCTGAGCTGAAATCAAGAGTCGGATGCTTCACCAACTGTGCCACCCAGGGGCCTCTCTTGTTTTATTTTTTATCTTTTTAAAGATTTTATTTTTAAGTAATCTCTACACCTAATGTGGGGCTCGAACTCACAACCTTGAGATCGAGAACTGCATGCTCTACTGACAGAATCAGACAGGTGTCCCCGTTACTTTCTTGTTTTAATCTAAATACAGTACATTCAAGCCGATAGCAAATCCTACCTTAAAATTTATCCTAAAGGACCACAATAGTCCTTAAGGAAGAAACTAATGATGTTCTTTAAACCCTTTTGCCTAGATTTATTTTGTGTTTGTGTTGGTAGGACAAACATTATTTTCACGAATTCTGATTCAAAAACACATTTCATAACAAAACAGTTATAAGCTCTTCACCAATGAGACAGATCGGGGAAATAAGGCAAAGGAAAGCTTCTTAGCATACATATAAAATATCTCCAAATAAAATTAACAGGACACAGTACTAGTGACAGTTTCTTCATCAGTAAAATGAAAATAACGTGTAGCTTATTGAGCAGCTACAAGGATTATCAGATCACTTATATAAAGCACATAATAAGGGTTCAAAAGTATTTATCAGTAAGATGACTTTTAAAGTTCCCTAATACTCGGGGCGCCTGGGTGGCTCAGGAAGTTGAGTGTCTGACTCTGACTCAGGTCATGATCTCGTGGTTTGTGGGTTCAAGCCCCAAATGAGGCTCTGTGCTGACAGCTCAGAGCCTCGAGCCTGCTTGGGATTCTGTGTGTGCGTGTCTCTCTCTCTGCCCTTCCCCTGCTCACACTGTCTCTCTCTTTCTGTCTCTCTCCCTCTCTCTCTCTCAGAAATAAACAGTAAAAAATTTTTTTGGAATAAATAAATAAAATTCCCTTATACTCAGATAATTAGCGAACTAGATAGAATGCAGATAAAAGACTCGGTTGTTTTTGTTGTTTACTTATCAATTATTAAGAGTGTAGGTGTGTCTGGCTGGTTTAGTCAGTAGAGCATGTGATTCTTGATCTCAGGGTGGCTAGTTCAAGCCACGTTTAGTTAAAAAAAAAAAAAAGAGCTTATGTCCTGTTCAAGCAAAAATAATGAAGTAGAAAAATACCAGATGAATTAGTTTCTGCCTTCAGAAATAGGCTATTTTCTCAGTCACTATCTTCATTATATGACATCACACTTGACTTGAACCAAATTAAATAGAATTTGAAATATGTTAAATATTCATTAAAAGGAAATAGTAAAAATGTAAATAAATAAAACAAATTTTTTAAAAAGAAGGAAATAGTTAACTGAAATTTATCAACCATGAGGACTTCACCTTGTCTTTTGGACAACGAATTGCTTTAGATCCTGAAGGATGTTTCCTGTTTTTCGTCCAACTGCTAAATACAAGTTTGGTCGATCAAAACCAGTACAGGTAATCTGAGGATTCTTCAGTTTTAAGCAATGTATAATGTCTTCCCGGATTGAAGAACTCGCAGTAGCAGTGACTGCAACAATTGGAACCTGAATGAAATAAAATTGATTTTTCAGAAACGAGAGCATGCATTAATTCCCAACGTATCTACCACCTTCTTACAAAGAGACTGGACAACAATTATAAGAGGAACAATATTAAAAACGTAACTTTAAAATTACCTTTCCAAGAAGAAACAGAGAACTTCCTACTTATTTGTTTCTCAGCCTTCATAATACATTTACCTTTTAAAACTCAGAAATCATTTGGGGTACCTAGGTGGTTCAGTTGGTTAAGCATCCATCTCTTGACTTTGGCTCAGGTCATGATCTCACCATTCGTGAAATTGAGCCCCGCATCGGGCTCTGCACTGACAGTGAGGAGCCTGCTTGGGATTCTCTCTCTCTTTCTCTCCCTCTCCCTCTCCTTCTCCTTCTCCTTTCTCCCTCCTTCCTCCCCACTTTCTCTCCTCTCCCACTTGTGTGCCTGCATACTCTATCTCTAAATAAACATTTAAAAAAATCCTTAAAAAATCACAAATCATTTAAATAAAACACTAAATCCATAAGATTTTTCAATACAATCTACCTACTTATTAGCTATCAACTCTTCATTTATTATTTCTTAAACATTTATTACATTTATAACAGTGCTGATATAAGTGAGGGATATGTTATGCCTTATTTTTTATTGATCTATAATTCACAAATCATAAATCTTTTCATTCACTGAAAACCTAACTATATAAAGCAGTAAATCTTTTTTTGTCTCCTATTTTATATATTGGTTTATGGCCTCTCAGATCTGGAAACGGAGCTCCTAATGACCTGAATAACCTCTCTCCAGTTCACTAAGTTAATGATGGCATACTACACGTAAGGAGAGTGCATAAAATGAAACATCTATTATTAATTGGTTCCTTGAGCAACCAACTCATGTTCTATTTTCAGTCTAGTGAAGACTTCTTAACTGGATTAGCAGCCAAAACAGGAGACATGCAGGTACTAAGAAAACATGAACATGTAATTTTTCAGAAATTCTAAAGTAGGATAACAATATACCTCCCATGAAACTACATCCAATATTTTTGTTCTTATTATCACAAGGAGTTATATTTAACTATGCTATTATTTTATATTGAGAAAAAAATGGACTAAGTCTTGAAGTTCTTCCTAAATCATTAAGCTGTTCTATATCCAAGAATACAACTTTCTTAAAATACCTTTTGTGGTCTCTTACAAACAAAAGAAATGATACTCTCATAAAACAGCTCTTCAGTTGCCCTGTAGGTAATTCGCAAATCAGCTTAAGCAATTATCTTCTGTGTAAGTGAAAGTTTACAGACAATTTGTAAAAAAATAATTATAGAATTTGGAAAACAAGATACAATTTGCTATACACTATAAAGTACTTTTACAATCACTATACCTTTATTGAATTAAAAATTATTTGGAGTACCTGGGTGGCTCAGTTGGTTAAGAATCCAACTTGGGCTCAGGTCATGATCTTGCAGTTTGTGGGTCTGAGCCCTGCGTCGGGCTCTGTGCTGACGGCTCAGAGCCTGGAGCCTGCTCTGTGTCTCCCTCTCTCTCTCTCTGCCCCTCCCCTGCTCACACTCTCTCACTCTCTCAAAAATAAACATTAAAACCATTATTTGTTAAATTATCTCAAAGCTCATGTAAAAAAATTAAGTCTGGACATAGTTCTTATTAAATGGAAAAAAAAAGAGACCAGAACCAATGTGCTCAGTTATTTGCATTTTTGCAGTCTATATCCTTAAATTCTATGAAATCATTTAAATGTGCTAAGTAATTTTTTAACGTTTATTTATTTATTTTGAGAGAGAGAGAGAAAGAGAGATTGAGAGCAAACTCAACTTCAAGCAGGGGAGGGGCAGAAAGAGAGAGGGAGAGAGAGAGAATTCCAAGCAGGCTCCGCACTGCCAACACAGAGCCCGACATGGGGCTAAACCCACAAACCGCAAGATCATAGGCTGAGCTGATATCAAAAGTCGAATGCTTAACCGACTGAGCCACCCAGGTGCCCCTAAATATGTTAAATATCATTTAAATGTTTTAATTAAACTTAAAATTTTTAATTAAATTATTTAAAAATGAACTCCCCAAATCAACTTCCTTGAGTTTTGGCTTATAACCAGACTACTCTCTGAACTAGGAGAGTGCCATCTATAACAGCTTGCAAATGAATAGGCCAATTTATAGAGAAGTTAGTTTCTCTAATCAAGCTTAGAGAATATAAATACATATATAAAGTTCAAACATTAGAAGCTCTTAGAACATGCACATTCTCACCCTTACAACAACAAACCATTTTCATCAATTTAAGTGCTTTACTCAAACAATTCATAAATGCACTAATAAAATACTTGTTGCTTAACTACATATGCAGAGAAAGACACATGTTTTCAGGGTACAAAGAATAAGAGGGTTTGGTTTGTTTTTCTAAACAGTGTGATATATGAATGGATGGGCAATGCATTTCTGAAAATAAGAAATTAAGCATGGGACAGGACACCTCTTGAAGAAGTTAATAGAAAAGTCAGGCAAAAGAGCAGCATGGTAGTGAGAAATACCTGGTGTAGAGTCAGTCATCTGAGTTCAAATCTTGTCTCTGTCACTAACAAGGTGTGAGATTTTGAGCTGTTTATTTCACTCTCTAAACTTTGGTTTCCTCATCTACAAAATGGCGACGGTAACAGCAATCTCATAAAGGCGCTGTGAAGACCAGATGACGACAGAACATGTAATGGGCTGCACACAATGCATAGTGCCCGGTAAGCACCCGAAAGCTTTCAGCCATTACTATGTTGTCATCGCACAACCGGAAAGAATTCCATACAAGAACTCCAGAGCCCTAGGCACTAATCCCAGATTTGCCACTGACTTCGGCAAGGGCTTCTCTTGGCCTCGGTTTTTTTCTCTAAAATAGGATATGTAGTGGGCTCCACAATGTTAGACTCTCTTCTAACCCAAAAATTCCCAAGTTGCCACTAGTAACGCCCTATGCCAGTGACCCGCTAATGATGAAAAATCACTGTAAATGTAGTCTTTTTTGCCTCTACCACTCTAGAAAGTCAGTCACAGTTAAGAATGCTGCTTCCACAACTAGAAAATAGAATGAAGCAATGGAATGTATTAAATTTTATTTTGTTTTCTAATGTTTATTTAGTTTTGAGAGAGAGAGAGAGAGAGAGAGAGAGGGAGAGAGGGCACAGAAAGAGACACAGAATCTGAAGCAGGTTCCAGGCTCTGAGCTGTCAACACAGAGCCCTACGTGGGGCTCAAACTCACGAGCTGTGAGATCATGACCTGAGCCGAAGTCGGACTTTTAACCGTCTGAGCCACCCAGGTGTTCCTAGGAATATATTAAATTTTAAACAAGAATAGTTATTTCCTTTCACTTTCAGAAATGAATAGAATCTTTTCTCTTAGAAATCTGCGGTGCCTTATGACATTTAAAATTTATAAATGAGAGTGAAGCCTGGAAATAGCATACAGGCTGGTTATGAGGCAGGTGATCACACATCCTGGTTTCCAGGGACACTCCGGTTTATGCTGTCTTCATAGCATAAATATTAATAGCTTGCAATCTCTAACATGTCAAAGTAAACTGATTTGGGCAATAAATTATGGTGTCACCTAGTCATATCAAGCTCCTAATTCATGAAAACTGTTACTCTTCAAGTTGGAGAATTTGGCTTCTTTGGAAATAAGTACCAAGTTTTGTTAAAACAGTCAAAAAATATAAATTAATCTTCTGACTATAAATGTAGGAAGGATTCAGTCATAGACCTCAATGGTACGGCACCTACAGATTCAGAGAAGTATAACTATTCCATCTGCTTGTACATGTGGGTCGTGTTGCTAATTCTCACTTTTACTGCATAACATCATGCTTCATTCATGCATTCATTCACTTGGTCCAAGTAATTACTGAGTGCTGCATGCCGTCTTTGGGAAAGGCTGGGGGAGGAAGTAATGGGAAGAATCAACATGTCTCACGGATCTCACGGGTCCTTCTCCTGGAATCTTAGAGAATTTTAAGACTGGTGTAGAGCTTTCTGCCTGGTTGCTCTTTCTGAGACTCACTTTGTCTGATTCTCTCCACATGGGAATCTTTATGCCAAGTGGTTTAGTGATTTCTTTGCTATTTTTAAACTCATTGAAATCATATGGTGTGAAGCTGCATCAGCTGTCCCAGTGTGACTGTAACTAGAAAGAGGAGAAAAGCACAGAGAACCATGAGGAACATGAGAGCCCTACAACCACCAGGTGGCATTTCTCACCACCTCGCTAATCAACAGGATTTGAGAGAACACGAGGGGGAAAAGGTTTTCTCAGCCATTGCTTGACAAACACCCTGTGCTCTACTGAATCATCACAAGAAATGAAAATGATCCAAATGAGTCCAGAGCCAGACATAATAAAAGATTTAATTCACCACTGAATAGTGTTTAAGAACTGCATAAGATACTTAAAACTCCTCTAACACAATCCTTTTGGAATCAAAGGCCTAGGAAAGGATTACAGAAAGCAATCTTCCTATTTTCCAAAAGCTTACTTTAAACCATTCTAAATTAATAAAAAGCAGACCTTGAGGCACACTAAACCTACTGACTTTCACCCTATAGTATCTTTTCCCTCTATTATACTATTAACTTCTATTAACACTGCTAATATTTCTGTATTATTTGTACTGGTCCACACACCATTTACTGTTTGGTACTACTGCTTCTACTTTATAGGTACAGATCTAAACCCCTTTATTGGACAATGAGCTACTTCAAGGAAGAAACTATACCTATGTTTTAGACTTCTTTCAAATCGCTTCCTTGAGAGACTAGCACAGTGCCCCACTGTGAAACTACGGCCCAACTCCACCGCTCTCTGCGTGGGAAGGTGACTCCTCTGATTCTCGGCTTTCTCATCAGAATTCATTTATTCATTTCACCAAGTATTTATGGAGCATCCACTATATGCCTGGTCTTATTCTAGATGATATGAGCAAAATCATCAACAGCCTGTCCCCACAGAGAATACCCTAGTGGGGACCCACAGACAACAGACAAAATGTAATACAGTAAATTAAACAGTGGTAAGTGCTTTTAAAACCTTGCAAAGGAATGGGAGGACTGTTGGAGGGGGAATTAATTTGAAATTTTTTTTAATTTTTTTTAACGTTTTTACTTTATTTTTGAGAGACACAGAGACAGAGCGTGAAGAAGGGAAGGGCAGAGAGAGAGGGAGATACAGAATCTGAAGTAGGCTCCAGGCTCTGAGCCGTCAGCACAGAGCCCGACACGGGGCTCGAACTCACAGACCATGAGATCATGACCTAAGCTGAAGTTGGCCACTTAACCGACTAAGCCACCCAGGCGCCCCTAATTTGAAATTTTTAAATTTTATTTTGTGGCATTTATTTATTTTGAGAGAGAGAGAGAGAGAGAGCATGAGCAGGGGAAGGGCAGAGAGAGAGGGAGACACAGAATCTGAAGCAGGCTCCAGGCTCTGAGCCGTCAGCACAGAGCCCGACGCGGGGCCCGAACCTATGAGCGAGATTATGACCTGAGCCGAAGTCGGCCGCTTAACCGACTGAGCCACCCAGGCACCCCTAATTTGAAATTTTTAATACGGTGGCCCAGGAGACCTAAATGAGAAAGCAATGACCTGAGAGAAGTAAGGGATCACCCCATGTGAATTATCTGGGTGAAGATATTCAGGGAGAGGAAAGAGCAGGAACAAAGCCCTGTCGTGGGAGCACGCTCAGTTGAAGAATATCAAATAGAGTGTTGTGGCCAGGACCCAGCAAATGAGGAGACAGTAGAGAATGAAGACCAGATCACATAAGACATGGTACTGAGTTTTGTCGTTAATTAGAAAGAAATGGTCCTTTGCTAGAGGATTTTCAGCAAAAGACATAACCTGTCTGACTTATTATTCTAAAAATATCACTCTAGATGCTGTATTGAAGGAGGGAAAGAGTGAAAGAAGGAAGACCAAAGAGGAGGCTACTGCAGCAGGGAGATGGAGACGGTGGCAGAACCAGGACAGTGACAGGGATCAAGAGAGATACTATTAGATTCTATATATATCCAGAAGATCTCATGAGATTTCCTCACTGTTTAATGGGTGGAAGGACGAGGGGTCCAACTGGCTCAGGGAGTTAAGAGCCTGACTTTTGATTTCAGCTCAGGTCATGAGCCCAGGGCCATGGGTTCAAGCCCTGAGTCAGGCTCTGTGCTGACAAATCCTCTCTCGGGATCCTCTCTCTCCCTTTCTCTTTTTGCCCCTCCCCCCGCCTCTCAAAAATAAATAAATAAAAACACTTAAAATAAATAAATGCATAAATTTGGGGTAGAGTATGAGAAAAAAAGAAGAGTTGAAATTTTTCTTTAAGTTTATTTATTTTGAGAGAGAGAGAGAGAGGGTGAGGGAGGGGCAGAGAGAGGGAGAAAAGGAAAAGAATCCCAAGTAGGCTCTGCACGGTCAGTGAGAAGCCCCATGCAGGGCTCGATCTCAGGAACCATGAGACCATGACCTGAGCTGAAATCAAGAGTTGGACACTTAACCAACTGAGTGAGCCCCCAGGCACCCCGAAGAGTTGAAAATTTTTGGCCTGAGCACCAGAAGGATAGGCTGCTATTAAATGACATGGGGGAGGGGTACCTGAGTGGGTCAGTCAGTCAGGAGTCTGACTCTTGGTTTCAGCTCTGGTCACAGTCTCACAGTTTGTGGGTTTGAGCCCCACAACAGGTTCTGTGCTGACAATGTGAAGCCTTGCTTGGGATTCTGTCTCCCTGTCTTTCTCGGCCCATGCTTGCTTTCTATCCCTCTCTCTCAAGAATAAGTTTGAGACGCCTAGTAGATATCTAAGCAGAGAGATGCTGAGTAGGCAGTGACATTTACATAATTGTGTGTGTGGGTATTTTATAAAATGGTTAAGATAAAAAATAGTGATAACACCAAATGCTAGCAAGAAGGCAGAGAAACTGGATCACTTACACCCTGCTGGTATTAATTGAGTGAAGGGATATAAATTTGGGAGTTGTCGACGTATAGATGGTCTTTAAAACCATATGTTAGAGCGAATGACCAGGGTGGGTAAGCGCAGACGGGAAAGAGAGTAAGTCCAAGGACCACGGTTTCAGGCATGCCAATGTTAGAAGTGCAGGGAGACGAGCTGAAACAAGCAGAGGAAACGGAGTATGAAGAGACAGGAAGGAAGAAGAGAGCAGGAAAATGTGCTAACCTGGTGACAGGGGGGGAACTGTCTGAAGAAGATAATTAAGGTAATAATCTTGCTGGCTTGTTGTAAGGCTTAACCAAGATGAAAGCACTGACCCAGGGCCAGACCCATAGTTGGAGCTCAATTCAACTAGTTTGATTCTCTCTCAGTATGTACTTGTAACTGGTACATTCAAGTTTTGTTTATTGTTGTTGTTGTTGTTTTTAAATGTCTGCTCTAACCAAATCTTTATGAGAAGAGCTAACAAAAAGAATCTCTCAATTTTGCTACCTAGGGGCACCGGAGTGCTTCAGTTGGTTAAGCGTCCGACTTCGGCTCAGGTCATGATCTCACAGTTCATGAGTTTGAGCCCCACGTTGGGCTTTGTGCTGATAGCTCAGAGCCTAGAGACTGCTTCAGATTCTGTGCCTTCCTCTCTCTCTGCCCTCCCCCCTTCATGCTCTGTCTCTCTCCGTCTCTTAAAAATGAATAAATGAGGGGCGCCTGGGTGGCTCAGTCGGTTGGGCGGCCGACTTCAGCTCAGGTCATGATCTCGCGGTCTGTGAGTTCGAGCCCCGCGTCGGGCTCTGTGCTGACGGCTCGGAGCCTGGAGCCTGCTTCCGATTCTGTGTCTCCCTCTCTCTCTGCCCTTCCCCTGTTCACGCTGTGCCTCTATGTCTCTCAAAAATAAATAAACATTAAAAAAAAATTTTTTTTTAAATGAATAAATTTCAAAAAAAAATTTTTTTTAAGTAATGTCCATGTTCGACAGGTCAAATGTAGCCCATAGCCTTGTTTTGTTATGGCCCACAAGAGAATAGTTTTTATATCTTTTTTAACTTTATTTGTTTTGAGGGAGGGCATAGAAGGGAGAGAGAGAGAGAGGGAGAGAGGGAGAGAGGGAGAGAGAAGGAGAGAAGGAGAGAGGAGAGAGGGAGAGAGAGAGAGAGAGAGAGAGAGAGAGAGGGAGAGAGGGAGAGAGGGAGAGGAGAGAGAGAGAGAGAGAGAGAGAGAGAGAGAATTCCAAGCAGGCTTTCCACGGACAGTACAGGACTTGAACTCACGAACTAAAAGATCATGATCTGAGCCAAAGTCAGATGCTTAACCTACTGAGCCACCCAGGCGCCCCAGATTTTACATTTTTAAAGGGTGTGAAAAAAACGAACAAACAAAAATATGGGACAGAGACCATACATGGCCCATAGAGTCCTAAAATATCTATTATCTGGTTCTTCCAGAAAAAGTCTACCAATCCCTGCTTTGCAGTATTCCTCAAGAAATCACATGCCAACTTAGAAGAAAGCCAAAGTCAGAATTTTTTTTAGCTCTTTCCCCTGCTTACACCATCCAGTTGCCTTTCACAGAGAAGCCTTCGGCCTAATGACAATTCCCCAATCCTGGACTCTCCTTTGTTAAGAATGTCATTTCGAGACACTGCTCTTGGCAAGCCTACCGTGGGGAGTGCTTTCTTTAGGGAGCCCAAAGTCCTGAATGAATTTCTGAAATCATGTCCCCATTCAGAAACACAGTGAGCCTCATCCACAGCAATAAGTGTGATACCTGTAAAGTGAAAAATATAAAAATGGGGAAAATAAAGTTTAAAAAGAAGCAATAAATTCATCTAAATCAATGTCACCTTTACTTCAGATATATAAATATCACAGAAAGGAAAATAAATAATTCAAATCAAAGTATTTGGTTCATATAGAAATAAAAGCATAAAGGACATCAGGTAACACCAAAAATCGTTGTGAGACTAGAGGACAGGAGACACATGGATAAAGACATATGGATAAAAGAAGGAAACATTGATTCAAACAACATTTTATTAGATTTCAGCTTTCATCATTATTCCTCAAAGAAATAAATTACTTACTATTACTTTGTCCTCAAAACTATCACTCGTGAACCACTTGCAATGATAGTGTCTTAAAAAAGAAGAGCTGTTCTTTTCTTTTCCCCTCTCTCTTTGGTAGTACTTTCAATTTTATCTTATCGATTAGCTATCAAAAGAGACAGAAAGAGCGCATTCCTACTGCGATGAAGCACGTCATTGTCCATGACTGATCACGTAGCGTACTGCAGAGAGCTGCTCTGAAATGCCAATATTAGAAGACAGGATGGCATCCGCATTTTCTATTATAAGATGGTAAGAACTAAATCTTGGTATGTACCAAGTAGGTAAAAAGGAATGTAATTCATTCTTCCTTCTCCTAGCAACCTTTCCACTCTGCCCCCCACCACACACCCACGCTGAAGGAGAATCAATAGTGTGTAGTAATGCATTTCAGAAACAGGCTTTATTGTGTAACCATCCATTAAAATGTCTTTAGATATTTCAAAGTAATGATAGTAGTACTTTTGCCTTCCATTACCTAATTAATACTTAAGACAAAAATAATTTTGTCCTTCAGTGGAAATGATCACTACTTGATAATTCTTTGAGTCTTATTCATTTTCTGCCATGAGGAGGGTGATTACAAGTATGTGTTCTAGAGTCAGACTACCTGGATTTAGAACACGGCTCCAGCACTAATGTGTATATTAACTTAAGTTACTTAAGCTTCTGATTGTCAATTTCCCACAAATAAAAGGTAGGTAATAATAGTACCTAACGTTTTTTACTACTCTGAAGATTAAATTAGATCATTCACATAAAATGCTGAGACAAGGCCTGGCATAAAAGCTCAATTAAAAAAAAACAAACAAAACACTAAACTGTTACAGTTATTAAATGCCCACTATGATCCAAATACTTTTCTAGGAAAAGATCAATAAAATGTACTCTGTAACCTTGAGAAGCTCACAATTCTACATAAGAGGAGACAGACAAGCAAATAAACAATTACAATTCACTGAGATTACCGAATAACAACAGAGATGAAAGAGAAAGCAAACAATAAACCTACTAAATATGAATACAGGCTGATTAGTACAAAAATTCTCTGGCTGCTACTGCATAGCTGGGAAAAATTCAATGCTACCACTAATTTGGGCTTTAGAAACTAAATGACCCAGATTTTAAATTAAATAGGTTAAAACAAACATGATGGCTCCTCTTTTATTTTAAAACCTTCCTTAAAATTACGGGTTTGACTACCTCTTAATGGAGCTGAAATTTGTCTCTTACCATCTGTTTTACCAAGCTTTTGCTAACTTTCACTTTTTTTTAATGTTCATTTATTTATTTGAGAGAGAGAGACATCGAGAGAGAGAGAGAGAGAGAGAGAGAGAGCAAGTGGGAGAGGGGCACAGAGAGGGAGACAGAATCCCAAGCAGGCTCCACGCCTTCAGCGCAAAGGCCAATGTGAGGCTCAAACTCACAAACCATGAGACCTGAGCCAAAACCAAGAGTCAGACGCTTAATCAACTGAGCCACCCAGGCGCCCCACCAATTTTCCCTTTAAATTTGCAAGTCTAAGTGTCTGCCCAAGTCCTATACATATTTCATTTTGGCTTATCTGTCACTCAAGCCTTATTTCTAAAGTCAAAAGACAATTACAAGTATGTTTGGTTTTAAGGAGTCTCCATATAAAATTATGTTTGCTGCTTCTGTTATACATGCATACTACTTAAATAATGTAACACCAAAAGCATAAATCTGATTAGCTAAATGTCAGACTACTGTACAAACAGAATTCTGAGTAGATTCACTTTTGCAAGCATTTGACAATTTCCTGCAAACAAAAGCCAAAGAAAAATCTTTCAAAAAGAATTTATCCCCTTTTGTTCAACATTGAGAGTCAACCAAAAAGAGGATTTTCACCATCCTATGCAGAGTATTCTGCTCTAATGACTACAGTGTTCATAAGTTAATCCATTACAAAAAATAAAAATAGAGAATTAGAACTAGCTGTCAAAGGATCTAAGCAAATTTTTAAGCTAATAACTAATTAACTCCATCACAGAAACAAAGCAAATATCAAAATGGAATAAAACATCCAGCTCCCCATGAACATAGATCCTAGCTTTTGCTGTAAAACCATAAAATTCCTGTACCTAGGGTATTTAGGCTTAACCTGAAGTGAAATATCCTTAAGAATTCCATACAATTGAATAAGAGACACACCAAATTTGTCTTCCATTAAAGGCAAAAATATGCCAGTAAGGGATTCGATGTTGGTAATATACCTTTGATAACATATTTAATCAAATGTTAACTTCTGCCCTCGTTCTTTTCTTGGTATGTAATACATACTAAAAAGATACAAATTTGTTTTCATTATACAGTTACAAAAATTATTAAATGCATTCCTAGAGTTATATGCTACTAACCAACCATTCAATGAGATGTTGCAATGTTGAAAATTTATCCAGAATTATTTTAATATATAATTATTCAATGAGATCAATAATATTAGAAAACTAAGACTGGATAGTTGAACTAATGTTTGAACTATGAGCTACGCTATGATTGCAATTCTTGGATAGCTTATTCTAGCCAACAAGAAGGGGAAAAAAAAAGCAGACAAACATTTTTAAAGTACAAAAAAAAAAAAATAGGGCACCAGCTGTTGACTAATTCTGTATTTACATTTTCTAGTAAATAAGCTCTGACTTACTATCTAACTTTTTAAAATCATACTCGCTGGTGGCAAATAATCAAAGTTACCGTGGTTTCCAACCCTGACTACAAATCAGAATCACTCATTTAAAACCACAGGGGCCAAGGCCCTACCACAGGCATGTTGAATCAGAATTTTCAAGCTTGGAGGATACTACGTTTTTCTCACACTTGAAAAGTTATTCTCCAAAAATAAATAAATATTTAAAAAAAAAAAAAAGGGGCGCCTGGGTGGCTCAGTTGGTTGAGCGTCCGACTTCGGCTCAGGTCATGATCTCACCATTCCCAAGTTCGAGCCCCGCATCGGGCTCTGTGCTGACAGCTCAGAGCCTGGAGCCTGCTTCACATTCTGTGTCTCCCTCTTTCTCTGTCCCTCCCCCACTCATGCTCTGTCTCTCTCTGTCTCAAAAATAAATAAATATTAAAAAAAAAGAAAAGAAAAAAAAGAAAAGTGATTCTCATGAACAAGGGTGGGGAACTACTACATTGATTTAATTCAGATTCAGAATATGAAAAAAAAATTACAATTTCATAGGGTCTAAAATTCAGCATTCATTTAATAATACATTTAAGTTCCTACTATGTGCTAGGGCATCTTTTTTCCCAAAAAAGTTTATAGTCTAGCAGAAGAAAAGAGATCTATAAAAGGCAATTATAATACGGGAACCTAATTTCTATGGCAAAAGGAATTATAGGCACATAGAATAAGACAGGGCAGATACCAAGTTGGAAAGTCAGAGATTTCCTGGAGGAAATAATGTTTGAAATAAACTTTAACAGAAATGAAATCCAAAATCCATCCATATATTTAACTTTAAAGGATAACTCAACTAAATAAGTACTTATAAAAAGACACCACCATCCCACTTACCAATATTAGCCTCAAGTTGCTGGAGTAGGCTCAAGTTACCTGAACAGAATTCTGGAGTTATATATACAATCTGGTATTTGCCTCTGTAAAATAAATAAAAACAAAGAAATAGAAAAGTAAATATGCCACAATAAAGAAAACCATCATCCAATGAATTACAACCTAAAACCATAATACCTGACAAATTTTTAAGTAATACATTATACCACTCAAAACTAAATGAACGTTACATGTGCTTGTATATATCCACATTTTTAGTTCTTTGATTCCACTTCAACACATCAATAAAAAGTGGCAAACAGTAATCAGGAAGTACTCGGCATTAAGGTGACATTAGAAGCCAGGTCCTGATTTCCAGCAGTCTAGCCCCAAAACTATAGTGTTTGAGTTAAACGGTCAAGCCTCTGGTAAACCTTCTATGTGTTAGCAATCCACTCACATACCATCCTCCTTCTTGGAGAACTACAACCCAGTAGCTACCCGACCACCGACTCCCTCCCCATGATGAAACCCACAACGCCCATGTTTCTCCTATGTATTTTGCTCTCTTGCCTAAATATATCTTCCTGGGCCAGGGTTTAGCACTGTATCAATGTCACATCAATTAGTCTCTGTCCTGGAATTTTGGGTTCCAACCAAGAACAAGCAGTCAGTCTCTACATATGATGAGACCTATAATATGTGAAAAAAGGAGGGGTAGGGTAGTCTTCTCTATCTTATGACTAGAAAAGCAGAAAATGCTTATCTCCTCCGAGAGAAGAATGAGGAAGACACATAGAGGCTATGGATAAGAAGAAAACCCTATTGTATTTCTGGTACCCAATTCAAAGTCTCCTCCTCAGGGCTGGCTAATTTGTGTTCAGTGTGACCCATGAAACATTCTTATATCCTTAATATAAAATTCATTATTTGCTTAAGCAAGCTTGACTTTTTTCTATTCCAGGCAGACAGAATCCTAACGACACAATGTTTGTAATAAAGTTTAGGTCTAGGGCATTGAAATATAGAGAGTCTCCTTTTCATTCTACTAAGTGAAGATATAAAGTTAAATACAATGAAAACTTAATTTCCTATATAAAAAGACTTTAAAACATTTCATCTACTATGTGCTAGGCATAGTGCTTCATTAGGAATTAGGAACGAAACAATAAGGAACAAAACAGATAAGCTTTTAATCTCATGAAATTAATTCAATATTCTAATTAACACAGGAAAACAGTATAAATGACAAGTTCTGATGTCAGCCTGCCCAAGGTTTGAATCTCAATTCTACTGCCTACAAGCTAAGTGATCTTAACTTCAGTGTGCCTCAGTTTCTTCAGTGTAATACAGTAATAATAATTATAAAGACAACTAATTCAACAGATATCTACGCTGAAGGTAAACCCAATCAAATTTCAGCTGGCATGTGAGTTAAAAAGGTAACTTTGAAATACTTGTGGAGTGCTCCCTTTGGAAGCATGTATACTGAAATACTTATGGAATAAAAAAGGACCTAGAAAAGACAGAAAACTTTGAAATAAAAGAACAAAATTAGAAGACTTGTACTACTTGATTTCAAGGCTTATTACAAAGCTGCAGTAATCAAGACACCAATCCAGATAGGCAAACAGACTGATAGAACAGAGAACAAAGACTGTAGCAAAGACCCATTTGTTTGTAGTCATTTTGTTTCTGACAAAGGTACAAAGGCAATTCAGGGAAGAAAGGAAAGTATCTTCACAAATGGAGCTAGAACCAATTGGATATCCTTAAGAGAAAATAAGTTGTAATCAGTAACTGGTACAATACACAACATTTGCATTAAATGGGTTATAGAGCTAAATGTAAAACTTAAAACTGTAACACTTTTAGGAGAAAATATAAAAGAAAGTCTTTGTGATGATGAGTTAGGCAAAGGTTTCATAGATTCCACATCAAGAGCAAAATCCATAAAAGGACAAATTGACAGGCTGGACTTCAAAATGAAAAACTGCTGCTCTTCAAAAGAACAGTTCAGAGAACGACAAGAGAAGTCACAAACTCGAAATGTTTGCAAAGCATATACCAAATAAAGAATTTGTATTCAGAATATATAAATGATTACCAAAACTCAGTGAGGGGAAAAAAACGACAATAAAGAATGGGCAAAAGATGTAAACAGACACTTCCTCAAAGAAGATCTACAGATGGCTGAGAAGTATATGAAGAGATGTTCGAATTTGGTAGTCATTAAGGAAATGCAAATTAAAAACATACTAGGATCCTATTAGAATGGCTAAAATTAAGACCGGCCATACCAAGCAATGGCAGAGAAGAAGAGGGATTAAAACTCTCGGACCCTGCTAGTGGGAATTTAAAATGGCACAATCACTCTGAACAAAGTCTGGCAGTTTCCTAAAAAGTCAACATAGAAACCTATGACTCAGCAATTCCATTCATAGGCATATACACAAAAGTGTGAAAACATATCTACATATAAAATGTTCATAGTATACACACTAATGGTCATAGGACAACTATTCATAACAGCCAGAAATGTAAACAACTTCAATGTCCATCATTAATGAATGGTTAAATAAAGTATGTTATGTCTGTACAATGGAATATTATTAATCCATAAAAAGAAATAAAATACTGACGACTGATGAAGTGAAAGAAGCCAGCCACAAAGGCCATATACTGTAGGAATCTGTTTATATGAAACGTTCCAAATAGGCAAATCAAGTAACGCTGTTAAGTACAAGTAAACGCTGAGGATGATGGATAAAGGTTCGGTATGTGGATTGCAGTGATGGTTTTGTGGGTATTTATACGCCAAACTCACCAAATTATACATTTTAAGTATGTAAAAATCATTGTACGTCAATTATACCTCAATAAAGGTAATTTAAAATGTTTAAAAAGAATGAAAATGTATGTTCTAAAAAAGACTTTATAGGAATGTTCATAGCAGCTTCATTAGTAATAGCCCTAAACTACAAATAGCTTAGGCATCTACTGCTGAGGAAATGAAAAAGCCAGCTGCGATATTTTCATACAATGACATTTCATGCTGATATACCAAAAAAAACTACAGATACGTGCAACAACAGGAAGGATTCTCAAAACATTTTGCTGAATGAAAGAAGTCTTACACAAAAGTTTTTATTGTATGAATCCATTTATATGAAGTTCCAGAACAGAAAAAAAGTATGGTAGAAAAAAATTAGATAGTGGTTTGGTTTAGAATGGAGATAGAACGACAGGCTAGGAAGAACATGAAGGAACTTTCTGGAATGACAGTAATAGTCGATATCTTGATAGGGGTTTGGATTATACATTTGTATGCATTTATCAAAACTTAGTACATTCATGTGTATGTGTGTGTATGTTAAGATATATACGTTGTTAATATATATACACACACATATTTGTGTGTGTATGTGAAATCTTATTCTTGTTAGAAATTATGCCATGATAAGACTGGTGAGGCAAGAGATCTAGAATCCAGTCCCTGCTCAGCCAAGAATTCATTGAGTGACTTTAGGCAGATTACTTGCTCTGGGCCTCAACTTCCTCATCTGTAAAAATGAGACAAAACTAGATACATACTCTCCTCTCTCAAAACCAAAATTTTACAATCCTAAGACTACAATGCTAAATTCACAGTCCGAGGACAAAAATATTAGATTTCTTTTAAAGATTTTTAAAATTGTCAGTTCTGCAAATATACTATAAAACAAAGTACTTTTTAAAATCAGGAACATTATGTCCATGCACTAAATAAAATTTTTTGTGTTTAAAATTCTCTCACACATCACAGACGCAACTACGTAATCAGAAATCATACAAATTACTCACAATTTAATATCCTCTAGAATATTTTTTGATTGTGCTGATCCCAGAAAACAAGCTGGAATGTTGGACATTCTATAAGAAGAAAAACAAAAATTCTGGAGCCATGTACGCAGTAAAATTTCAATTTCATTCTTCAGGAATAAAGAAACATAATAATGAACACTCCTCTTCTTTGCAATCCTCATCTTTTTATAACTCGCTAATTTAATAAACAAGTTCCTTCGAAGGCCATATCAGAAAGCAAGTTATTAAGGCAGGTTTTTCCAAAAGATTGTAAGCTCAGGTTAAAGAGGTTTAAAATTTTTCTGTTACTAAAAATTACACTTCCATGTATACACTTCATACCAAGCTAAAGAGCAAGCGTAGCCAAGAGAGAAAAGAATTTTGAGATATGGATGTAAACTGGCTTAGAGATGTCTGTGGCACAAATTTTTATTGGGGTCATCTGGTAGCCTTGGATTATAGAGAACTCAAGAAAGAAGGTAAGGCCTTCTACCAAAGGGTCATTTATCCCTAATAAAGATAGAGCAGCATTCACAGAAATGTGTCACTGGGAACTACATTTTAACATACAGGATAGATCACATGTTTCCTTCATGGAAGGAAAAAAAAAAAACAACACTACTTACTTAAGCTGGAGCACTTGGTCTTCCATCAAAGAAATAAGAGGAGAGATGACAAGGCCAATCTTGCCTACATACACAGGTGGGTACTGGAAGCACAAACTCTTTCCATATCCTGGAAATAAAAATAATACACTGATAGAAATAAAAATAAAGCCTTCATACTTCGATTTCTTCTTACAACGTAGTTGGGTGAGATGAATGATCACTACTAACATCTTACCTCTTATCCTCCTAAGAGCTAATTCATGCATAAATTTGAGCATCTAATCTCAGATCACTCTCTTCTGAAATTTAAGCCATTTGTATTTGTATTTATATTTTGCAAGTTTACTGATAGATAACGCCCTTCAAAAGCTTTAAGTTTTATATTTTAGAGGACTGTGTTATTGCTTGAGTACAGCTTACCAGTTGCCATCACAACAACATTATCTCTTCTTTCTTCCAGTACAGAATGAATCACTTTCCACTGAACCCTGGAGGGTAAAAAGCAAAAGGCCTTTTTGTTTTACTAACGGAAAACCCAAGGACAAGTTGAAACCTGTTTAATTTTTTCACTACCTCCACGAGAATTTCTTTTACATTTCTGAGCTTCAATGAAAAAAAAAATGTATAAACCCTAAAACTTTAAAACAGAGGGTCCTATGTGATCCAGCTCCCATTCAAGCTGACTTCACAACTACGAGTTTCAACTGGCATTAAATTTCATGATATATGTCTAAAGTATAAAATAAATTCTAACCTTCAGACTAGAAATCCAATAGAATTATTATTGATTTAAAGTAAATAAAAGAAATGCTCCGGGGGCAAAGACTGCCTGAGGAGAGAAATGAGGGAACTTTCTGGAATGATCGTGATGTTCCAATTTAACTGAAGGGTTAGGCTATGTGTGTGCGTGTCGGTACACTTAAGACGTGCAAAGGCATACTTAAGGTTTGACCATTTCCTTATGTAAATTCTACATCAAAAGAAAAAACCATAAATATTTAACTACAGTTAATGATTTATATGCTGAAGTACTTAAGGAGACATGTAATAATGTCCATGATTTACCTTAAGATGCATTTTTAAAACTGGATGGGTTAAGGAATGGACAGAGAGGTGAGAGATGAATATTAGATAAAGTAAGGATAGTAAAATGTTGATACAGGTACTCGTAGTAAAAAAAAAATTCTCTCAACTTTACTCTATCTTTGAAAAATTTTTAAATAAAATGCTGAGGGAAAAATCAATAGGAAAGGTGATCTTCTGATGTGCCGATAATGACCTATTTCTTCTTATGTGAGTACTGGTTACACAGGGTGCCTAGTTTGTGAAATTCATTCATCTGTACATTCATGTGCACTCTTCTGTATGTAGGACATAGTTTAATAAAAAAAAAAAAGGAAAATTTAAGATCAGAGACAAAAGGAAAGAAATGCCTCCATGGGTTAAATTTTAAATTCCCAGAATAGGAAAAATTCAGTCTAGATTTTTATGTTCTTATTAGTTTTATTCAAATTTACTTGTTCCTCATCTCATTTTTATTCATCTCCTTTTAATACTTGTAAATGCGCCCTCTTAGACATAAATACATTTGAATATATTAAAACTGGTAAGATTATCACTGTTCTTCCAACTGTTGTATGAATTTCCATTACGTCAGCATGCTTTGGACAGTAAGATGTACAAAACAGACACACACTACTTAATGAAAAACAAGTCAGCATTAAATTAGGTTAATTTATTTATGTATTTACTAGTTTCTACGTAGAACTCTCTATGGTAAACAAAACCATTTTCCTCTCATAAAAACAATTTGCAGATATGAATTTTATTTAAATATCATTTTAAAATAACTTTGTAGTCATGAGAAATACAGGGAGGAATGTATAAACTAGAGTGAAGTTGTGCAATTACTATTAAACAGATGGGATTATTTGCCATTTTTCCTTTGTGTAAAAAATTATGAATATGCAATTTAATTAACAGAGATTATACTCACGGCTTAAAACTGGAATGGCCAAAGTACTTCTTGAGGAAATTAATTTGCGTTGCATTAGGTCCTGGTAATAAATGGTCTTAAAATAAAAATAAAATGGAATTTATGTTACAAGTGACAGGGAATAAAATTTTTATTTCATTGGCTTCTTTTAAAGAATTTGGTAAGGGGTGCCTGGGTGGCTCAGTCAGTTTGGCATCTGACTTTGGCTCAGGTCATGGTCTCATGGTTCAGCTCTGTGCATCAGGCTCTGTGCTGACACAGCCTGGAGCCTGCTTAGGATTCTGTGTGTCTCCCTCAACTCTCTGTGCCCCTTCCCAGCTCACACTCTGTCTCTGTCTCTCTGTCAAAAATAAAGAAATATTTTTTGAAAAAGAATATAGTGATAAGTAACAAAGATTACGGTTTTCTGTCGTTTAAATTCAACTAATTTGGCCCTCTGGATACCAGTCATGACTCCAGTTAAACACTTTGATTATTACCTAATACTAAGGATTAGAACTGTGTGATTCTACTACAAAGTGGTTCACATTTTGCCAACACTATAAAAAAATAATGTTTTGGAATTCGCTATAGTTCTAAAACCTAACATGTAGACTCAGCCACAGCAAGCAATATACCTATATGAGTTTCATAATACAACCAACTTTCGATTAATAATAATCAGAAATTACATGGTCATAAATAAAATCCAGAGGTAAAATTAAATCTTCAGTTTAGTTACCATTCCACCAAATCTTTGACCAAAATTTTAACTGCCTAGCACAATGGAGTTACATTAACTTTTACTCAACTGATTTTTTTGAACGGTTCATGAGTGGCCAAGAAAGAGCAAAGCAAAGAATCAAGACCATTCAACTATAAACAAATGAAAATTTATTATTATACTTCTCAGCTTTAACAGTTCTAAATAGAGAACTAAATTGATCTGAAAATACTATGCCTTGATTTAATACAAGAAAACAAAGAGAATAACATTTTCTTTAACATCTTCATATACTTTCCACCTACAATATTTATTTTAATTTTCCTACATTATAACATTGATGAATCTAACTCTAGAGAATGTTCTACTTCATGAGAAGACCCCATGGTTTGCCATAAAGAATTCTGTTACTTGAATAACAGGTCATTTCACGATTTCCTTATGATAGTAGGCATATGCAGTATAAAAATTAGTCTGTGTTGCTATCTGACATTGTGCTGCTTGTTTTAAGTAATAAATTCCTGAAGAACAGACACTATATCTATGCCTTTAACACTAACATTTAATATAAGTAATTAAGGATTCTTATTAATGATTTCCTATTATTTTGACGAAATATAAAATTCAAGATGAAAAGTTTCACATCATCATATGTGCCAAATAACGCAACACTTCTACTCCACTTTCATAAAAAGTAAGATTATGCTTTATAAAGACCAAAGCACTTAGGGACTTAATGACAAGTTTTTAGGACCTTATTAATTATATGCCACAAAATCCTTGCCTCCAAAGGGTTTAAAAACTGGACCCTAAAATCAGAGTCAGCAGCAGGTATCTGAGCTGAGTCACTGCAAACACATTACAGTGCTTACCTTCATCATCATCTTCTTCTTCTTCAATAGTTTCAATCTCATCTTCATCTTCAGAAGGAACGTCTAGATTTCTTTCCGTTTTTATGCCTTTTGAATGAACTGGATCTGCCGTGCCACTATTTAGATTTTCTAAAGACTGAAAGTTTAAAAGAAACCTTAGAAGCAAAACCATTGACAGTGTCGTATCTTTTTCACCAAACACAAAAGGAGTATTATTAACAGAACCTACAATTTTGTTCAAAGCTAACAGATGTGCAACCACTATCACAAAAGAACATGTGTGCTCTGGTTTAAATATGTACTCAAGAGTGGTTTCTAAGGCACAAGGCCAAAGATGGAAAACTTCCAGCATAAACAGGGTTCATTAATAGCATAGAATGAACTGCCTGTGGGGAAAGTTATCAAATTTTGAATAAAATTTGAATTTAAAACTTTTCTTCTTGGGGCGCCTGGGTGGCTCGGTTGGTTAGGCATACGACTCTTAATTTCGACTCTGGTCATGATCTCATGGTTAGTGGGATGGAGCCCCGAGTCAGGCTCCATGCTTGGGATTCTCTATCCCTCTCTCTCAAAATAAATAAATTAAGTTTAAAAAAAAAACATTAAACTTTTTCCTTTATCATACTTCAATGTTTTCAATTACCAAGAGGTAAATGCAGGTTTGACCGTCATTTTATGAGTTTTTTCATATCATGTGTCAGCATAACATTTAAATAATAAGCTGAACAATAAATGTATTTTTGTGAATTATGCGAATGTGTTTATGTGAATTATGAGAACAACAATAAAAGATTCTAATAATTTAGGAAAGGAATATTACAAATGTGAAATAAAGCTCCTCTTTATTTTGGCTTGACAATATTGGATTTTCTCCCCTAAATGAAGATTATCTATTTAAAGAATGTTAGGATATTTCAAAATTGTTTCATCTATATAGTTTTTTTTTTAACGGAGATGTGACAGGAAGAATTATTAAACCACAGTTCTCATTTTCTTTTTATTAAATCTTCTGCTTAATATATTTGACTTAGATAGCTTTTTAAAAAGTGTATTCATTTCAGGCCTGGAAAAGAAAAAGAGCAATTCTGTTCCCGACTCTTTATTCAAGTCAACAAATACACTTAGAAAAGCATTTTGAAAATGAAGCTCTCTCATCTGTGTATCCAGATTGCCTTCTAAGGTGTTCGATATACGGTGTAAAATGGTGGAAGTCTGCAAGTGTCCTCTAAATGTGCTACTTGCACAGCATTCCGCAGAGAAATGGCTAATCGATAAAGGAATATGATTCAGTATTTATATTCTATTATTGCTATTAGCTAATATTTATTAAACACTTAAGAAAGGCCAGGCTCTGTACTAAGCTCTTCACAAATGACACCTTAAATAATAGGTACAGCCACTAACTGAGTATCAAAAAGGCTAAGAAACTTGCCCAAAGGCACACAGCAAATAAATGGAGAAGCTGGGATTCAAACCAACATCTAAATTCAGAATCCACATTCCCAGTCGCTACCCACTACTCTGGCTCAAAACTAAAGAATCAGGACCCTAAATTCATTTCATTAAAAAAAAAAAAATCACATCAACCTGAAGATGAGGAATAAAAGGTACACATAATGATGAACTTCTGTGATTTCTTCATTTTCAATTAACTTGAATGAATTTAAGTTTTTCCTTCTTACTGTCCATCCCTAGTTCAAACCTGACAAAGAAACTGGAGGTTGGGTGAAGTGATGGAAAATACAGACTTATAAAATAGTATTTTCAACTTTGGTAACAAAATAGGGTAAATGAGACAACTTAAAACATTAGAAAATTATATAAATACACCCGTAGTAAAAAAGACCAAAGTAAAGAACAGTATTGAATGTATAACAACAGAACTTCCAAATAAAAGAGGACACGTATGGATGGGAAGAAAAAGAAACCTATTTCAATAGCAGAGGGCAAAACCACTACCCATGTTCCAGGAAAAGATTTGAAAGAAGTGACCTGAGAGAAATATGTTTTCTAATATGTAAAAATTAGTGTACTACTAACTAAAACATAAAGATGTAAAATATTAATACGGAATGGAAAACAAAATATAATGCTTATGTTATTGATAGTAATCACATTGTGGAGGGATATTTAGAATTAGGTAATATTTTACTTAATTAAATTTCCTTTTTAAGGAACTGGAAGTCAATTTCCATAATTTCGAACATACCTTAATCATCTCTAGTTCTAAATCTTCATCACTTTCGATTACATAAGATAGATCTTCTTCATTATCCTTGGAAGATAAATCCTTTATAAAAAAAATAGGTTTTTCAAACATTACTTTTCCAATGTAATTGACTCAACACCCTGTTTTCTACAAAATAAAGTTATTATACATGAGATATCTTTAGACAACTTCCTCTTCTTCTCTAATAAATAGATTTATAATACATTTTTATATGTTCATATGACACATAGATACAAAGGGAGAGAGAGTGGTAAGAAAGAAGAGAGAGAAGGAGGAATAAACAGATAAAAAGAAAAACAAAGAACCAAAGAAAAGGAGAAATATATCTGGAAAGATGGACAAGACTGACAAACAGACCTGAAATAAAACCCCCCCACAGTTAAAAGTGAGTACAAAGTGACAAGTTTAACCATGGTTAAACAATGCCAAACTGTTTCCCTACTTGAATACAAGAATCTCTTTACAATGTTGAAAAATTCTTTTCTATTCTATTCCAGGAACAACAATTGCTCTTTTATATCCACTGATTTTAAGAGCTCACAAAAAGCTACTATGACTATAATAATACCTTTAAATTAATCACTCTTACAAACAGTATCTACATATACTTGAAAAACTGTCAGATAAGTTATTTATTCAGATATTGCCAATGTTTGGATATGAGGAAACTTTACAATAATTTGGCAATCCCCAGGAAGCAAGTCTCCAACAGCATTGGAACCTGTACAAAAGAAATGTAGAGGGACCCCAAAAAAGTCTAATTTTTAAACTGTAAGTAGGAAAAGGAAGTATACCTATAATTACCTGCAAAAATTAAGTTTTAAAAAATGATTTTAAAACAAGTTTTATAGAAAGAGAAAAAAATCTTTTACTATTTTACCCTTTTAAATAGGGTCTTTAATGAATAAAGAAAAAAACTGCCAAAGATTATTAGACAATAAGAATGGCAATAATTGGTCTAAAAGGTGGCAATGAGATCATTAAATTTTGATAATTCTATATCATTGTATGAAACCTATCATCTTCTAATGTATACCTAATAAGTAATTTCCAAAAAGTTAAAGACATTAGCAAAAGATATTTCTTAAAAGGGGAATCATTTTACAAATGGTGGGTGTGAGAATAGCTTGAAAATCTTTTTTTTTTTTTTTTTTGAGAGAGAGAGAGAGAAAGAGAGAGAGGGACAGCAAGTGTGTGCATGCACATGAAAAGGGGAGGGGCAGAGGTAGAAGGAGAGACAGAATCTTAAGCAGGCTCCATGCCCAGCACAGAGCCTCACGCCGGGTTTGATCTCACAACCATGAGATCACAACCTGTACTGAAATCGAGAGTTGGACACTTAACCAACTGAGCCACCCAGGCGCCCCCTGAAAATCATTTTAAGTATAAAATTCTACCAAATATGGACATCATAGGTAATTTCCTAAACTCATGAAAAACAAAGAAGATAGTATAGGCTATTAAATGATGTCTCTTTTTATGGTTTGTCTTTACAATAAAAGAAACACAAAGACTTCTCTAATCCAACTTCATTATTTCAAAAAATATCCTTAACTTAGCCAGGAGAAAAGCATTACCTCACAAATTAAACTAATCAAATCAGAACATAATAAGAAATCTACACATGAAATTGACAGAGAATATAGACTGTTTAACAAGAATCTATTAAGAAAAAAGCAGGTCACGGACTCTTCAGATGCCAGGAAAGGTAGTGTCAAGCAAAAATATCAGTTTGTTAGAAACCTTCTTACAACAGCAAGTAAAAAAATCTGTATGAAGAAATAAAACTACTTCCAAAATCAAGTTTGGGAGAGTAAACACTAGTAGGTCTGTAGGAAATCCACAAAGAAATAGAGGTATCTATTGCATAAAAATCAGTAGAAATCCCAAAATAGCGAAGTACAACAAACGTGTACTGACATTTTAAAATCTTTTCATTCTAAGACCATAAGTGGCTGCTTATTATCCCCATTCAAAAGCAGCATACTAGAGCTCACTTATCAAATTCAGCCCACTTTTTGTTTTTGTTAGTAAAGTTTTACTTGAAATGCAAACAAGCTCATTCGTTTACATCTGTCTATAGGTGCTTTCACATTAAATTGGCAGAGCTGAATAGTTACAGCAGAACTGTGGTCTACAAAGCCTAAAATGCTTGCTATCTGCAGCAAAAAAAAAAATCGGTGAACCCCTAGTAGTGAATGAAAACTGTTTTCTTTTTTTAGTACCTCAGGAGATGTGCAAGTAACATCGTTAAGAACTTTTTCCTGAGCCTGCTGCTCCAAGATCTGTAGTTCATATTCTGTAATATCTAATGACTTCCAACAAATTCTTTCTGTGTTCTCTCTCAACTCATTGTCTTCTTCTAATCCATCTTCAAGCCCATCTTCTCTTTGTTTTACTTCATTTCCAAGTACATTTTCTTCATCATGTTTAATTAAATTATCAAGGGCTGTGTCCCATGTCTCATCTTTAACTTTAGTAAAAATTTTGTGTTCTCTGATTTGTTTCTGTTTTACTTCATCGGCAGGTGGATCTTCCAAAGGTGATAAGGGAAAATTAGCGCTGGGACTCCGTTCAGTCTCGGTTGAACCAAATATCAGTTTCCTCAATGAATACAGATTTTCTGAAATACCATTTAATAGTGTAGAAATCCTTAAAAAAATAAGATAAAGTAATTTAACTTTAACTGCAATAACTATGAATACAAGTCGTAATGCTTTTTAATAAGTACAAGCCTTCTAACTTGACCTTCACTTAAAAGACAAATTGGGTTAAAGTTATTCTTCATTCCCTAATAACCACTATGTGCTTATAGCTGTGGGTTACTAATACTGTGAGGCACTTCTGTATTTAACTTGTACACATACTAAGCATACATACTAATATGCTGTTGACTTGTAGGCTTACCAAATGTCAGTAGTGTTCAGTCCCAAACTAATTATTTATGCCAGTTATACTTTTTGTGACAGTTAACTTAATTAAATGTAAGTCAATCAATGATACACGACCACCAAAAAAAATTTTTTTAAGTTGAACATTTGAAAGACTCAGCAAATTTCCTTTTTTTAAAAAAAAAAAAAAGTTCTGGCTGATTAACTATAGCCAAAACAACCAAAAAAGTTTGGAGGAAAAATCTTAAAAACTCCTAGGTCTCTGCATTCAGATTGTTTCAAGTATCTTAAGTTTTCACTCGTAATTTTAAAGAAATTAAAACTAGAAATTCAGATACATAATGGGTGTGCCTTAAACACGAAACTCCAAAGAGCAGTCTTACATTTAGCGAAAAAGCCATGATAAATATAAAAAGACTGGTAAACAAATATATACTAATATGTTAAACTAAAAGAAAATTTTTATGATCCCATGTTTTAACTAACTTTTTCAATTTGCTGATCAATTACTAGTCCCAACTGTAACACATAAGAGTGTTTATGTTATAATTCAAAAACAATACTGTTTTGCATGGTCAATAATCACAAAACTAGACACATAATCTTTGGAATAGGAAAAAAACTTCCCATCAGTGGACAAACATAACAAGTAAAAAAAATACAGAGAGGTGTTATGTGAATAAATATGAGATGAATTTTTTTTAAGTTTATTTATTTATTTTGAGAGAGGGTACAAGCAGGGGAGAGGCAGAGAGAAGGAGAGAGAGAGAATCCCAAGCAGGCCCCGTGCCACCAGCATGGAGCCTGATAGGGGGCTTGAACTCACAAACCATGACCTGAGCTGAAACCAAGTTGAACACTTAACCAATTGAACCACCCGGGTGCCCCATGACATGAATTTCTTAACTCCTTAATTATAGTCGCTAATATAGCATTTTAACTAATGACTTTAAAACATCTATTTATAACCAAACCTGGTTAACTGGAAAGGAAAACCACTGCTAGAGTGTTAATTTTTTTTTAATCTATTTATTTTGGAGAGAGGGAGAGGAAGAAAGAGAGAAAGAGAGAGAGAGCGTGAGCAGGGAGGGGCAGAGAGAGAGAGGGAGACACAGAATCTGAAGCAGGCTCAGGCTCTGAGTTGTCACAGAGCCTGACACAGGGCTTGAACTCACGAACCATGAGATCATGACCTGAGCCAAAGTCAGACGCTTAACCAACTGAGACACCCAGGCTCCCCTAGAGTGTAAAATGAGACACACTATCTTGTCTGTTGGTTATAGAGTTTTTTAAAACAATTTTTAATACTTCATAAAAGTAGAAGGTAGAGGAAGAAAAGTATGATAAGCAAAGAGACATTTTTACCATATAATTAACACTTTTGTTTAGCTCTTCTAATTCTTCTATATTGAAATCAATACTTAATAAAATCTGACATGACTTTTAAAGTTTTATATTGATGATTCAAATACAAATTTGATCATTTATGAGAATAAACTATCAAAACTGCTGAGTTGTTTCATGATTTTTTTTCCATGCTATAAATAGCACCAAAGTTGGGCTCAAGCTTAAGTTGACAAGCCTACATCAATATAAACAAAATCAAAATTAAATTCAAAACCTAAAAACTCACTAATTCTAACATTCTAAAATTGTTCAAATCTTTTAGAGAACAGTTAGCATTATACTCAGGTATTCAAATATAAGAATTGCAGGTAAATAGTTTAGGAGAAATAGATATGTGACCCCTTTTAATTGTTAAATGCATGATAATGTTGTAACACATAAATACAGCAACAGTCACATACAGATTGACAAGACTGTAAGAGCTTATTTATTCTGTGCTAACATCAGAGAACGACATGTCTCCTGTGACGTAGCGATTTGCTCTAACAAATATCAAAGGCTGTCTTCTTCAATAAGGCATATATACTTTTCCTTCTTTCTTAAGATTGTTATTATGTATATTAGTAGTCTATAGAAAACCTTGGCACCCAACAGAATGCCAAGGACATGATAGCAATACAAAAGAAATATAATGAGTTTAAATCAATGACTAAGTAATATTGTACAATCCAATACCTTCCAGGTCCACTGAAACATAAAGCTGTCCCCTTCTGTAACAAAACTCAAACGACTCTATTTTTAAAGTTCTCACTTCTAATTTTTATAGTTTTGTCCACTCTTTTACAGATTGCCAGTTGTAACTTTCAGCTGTGGTCATGTGCACACCCTTCCTTATCCATACCTGGTTTTTACTTTGACTGGATATCCAAGCTTATCAAACTGTATCTATAAACAAAAAGCCAATAGGCTCTGAATAGGCCTCATGTACTCCAGTGAAAACATACTTAAGTGAGTTTGAATTCATGGTTAGGGCATGTATTTTGGCATTCAGAGGCCTTTTTTGCTCCCCCTTGGTTCTGAGGCGTAATTTGGTAAGTTAGGTATTATGCAGACTTCTTACAAAGAACCTGAAATAAGAAATTTAACTAGTCCTTATTTGACACTGAAACTTGACAAGAACTCTCTTTACTAAAAATGAATCCAGTATTTCCCATTCTCAAGTTTTAAGAACACTTATGTAGCTTTGTTATTACAAAGCAAAGCATTAACAAGACATAATTTGCATTTAATAGATAGTCTAAATGCTAGAACAAAAATTTGAAATACATGTAAATATCATGTAAACACTGATTATTTTTCTTTCATGGAGGGAAAAAGGTAAAATTGAATACGAAATGGCTCTACTGGTACCTATCCCCATTTGACAGCTATGTCTTTCAGAAATTCTCAGTTCCGTAAAAACCACTAAAACAAACTAGGGGAAAAAAGGACTTTGAAAAAGATCCGAATCTCTGTGTCATATTTTGAAATATCATAATCAACATATATCACAAATCTCATCCCCAAAAAGTACATTAACATTGCATTCTGTCAAAATCAGAATTCTATTTCAACTAACTGCTTGATATTTCTACAAAGTATTTTTGCCTCAATATTATATTACTACACTGTAATCATTCAATGTTCAAGAGCATTCCTGGTTTCAGAGGAAGTCATTCAGCAAGTAAGGCTCCCATAAGGCCTGGTCCCTGAAAGAGTCAGCTACAAGGCACCAGTAATCCAGCTGCCTATTAGATGCAAATATCTCACGTTATCTAGGGCGTTAGCTATAAAATGACATCTAAAATCTGAATGCCTCTTGTTCTAACAGTGGCCTGATTAGGTAGAATTCCTATTTAATAATCAGATAAAAACCAGAAAAATGAAGCTACCAAATATAAAAATTGTTTTTCTTTATACATTTTAGGTGACTAAAGCGTAAATATAATTAAATGAGAGATGCCCATAAACAAAAGAAAAAGACAACATTGAATCTAAAATATTTTCCTCTCTGTGAACTTCTGGTTTTTATTTTACTTTGTTTCATAAAACACCCTACAAAGCAGATGGAAAAGCCTTAAGCTTTTTGATCTGCAATTTAACAACTGGAAAGATATTTCTCAAATTTACAGATCAGTCTGTGTGCATGTATTCAAGCAAATTTTTATGAATCTACCTTAATGAACAATAATTCTTTATAAATAAATAAACAGTAATTCTTTATAAATATAAATAGTAAGAACAAACGCAATTGGTAAAAACAGATAATATTTAACCTCTGTGGATCTTCCAATTTCTTCAAGGTGTCAGGAAGACGCCTAGCCAGATCCATCATATCCTCAGATATTGAAGCCAATTGTTTCCTCACATCACTAGGTAGCACTTCTTCCTCTGGAAAAAAAAGAATCAGTGTTAATTTTCAAACCATGAAGCAGAAATATTTAAACAGTATGAGGGTTCACATCTTCCTTTTCTTTTGTAAGTGAGTTCCAACAAAAGGACTTCCTTATCCGTCTCCACCTCACTTCACTTGATGTCCCTTTCAAACCTTTACTACTTAAATTTTAGAATGAATTCCAAACGATCTATATTCATACATATCACAACCAGTGGTTATCAACCTAATCAGAAGAAGGCAGAAATGAGACTCTGAACCCATCTACACTATTTGAAGATCAGAAATCAGCATAGCATCGTGTGGGCTGTTACTTAGGAAAAATAGTTTGGTAAACATAACCTTAGGCAACAGCCATTTCTCACTTTCCTGGTTATCACTCAGGACCAAAATAAAATACAGGCCTTTCCAATCAGCCATCATCTTCCAAACCCTCGGCTTCATTCTGTCTGGTACATCATTCCGCATCAACACCACACCTGCCCTCCTTTCCCAAGCCCTCCCCTGCTTAGAATTCCTTAAACTTCCTCACCATCTTCTCTTGTCCTTCAGAAGTCCAGCTCCTGTGAGGCATGTGACACAGGATTACGCCATCTGCTAGTCCTGCTTGCTGTACCTTGCGACCTCAAAATCACATCCTTTCATTCACTGAAGGTTTTACTGCCTGGTTCGCTGGCTTTCCCTTCACTACTGCTCCTGTGGTAATGCCTAGTGATTTTAACACTCACAGATGCTCTGCCTAAAAGTGCGGCCTCCTTAGTGCTTTGACCCTTCCATTTCCGACAATCTTTTCCTCAACTGACCTCAGCCACCCATTCCTATAGTTATTTGACCTTATAATGGCCAGTAAAGTCACTACTTCCAAACTTTAATTGTAAGCATTCCACCCTCCAAACACCAGCAAATTCCACCCTTCTTTCTTCCCAGAATGCCTTCCCCAATACAACCGTTGTTTCACTTTCAGAACCAAATTTTCCTTACACACTATCCTTCCCACCTCCACTCCCCATCATCTTTTTTTCCTTTCTTACCCATTTTATAGTAATTATTCCCCTGTTTGGACTCTCACCTCTTTTGCTCCTTCCTCCCTCCATGGTACTTGTCAAGAAAGCCCACACCCTGATTAAACCCAGTTTTTTAGCTCCTTGATGCCTATACTCAAAGTGTTGAATATAAATGAGAATAAAACCCAACCATGATGACTCAGCTTGCTTTAAATTCACAACGCAGATCTCCACTGAGCCCTCAAGTAATGACTGTTAATTATTCTACATTTCCCACTCTCCTGCTATCAAGATGACCATTTCATACCTCATTCTTTCTCTCCAAGCCTCCAACATCTGCTTGCCCCTCCTTTCACTCGGGGAACAACTTCACCTCTCATTACACTAAGAAAATAGAAAAAGAAAACTATCTCATCTTCCTACTGCCGATCTGCTAATGAGTCTGTATTCACAGAACTTCTCTCATTTACAGCGAAATTCCATGAAAGAGTTGTCCACGCACACTGTCCCAAATTTTCTACTCCCATTT
Organism: Paguma larvata; assembly: GCA_030068075.1. Classification (NCBI taxonomy): domain Eukaryota; kingdom Metazoa; phylum Chordata; class Mammalia; order Carnivora; family Viverridae; genus Paguma; species Paguma larvata. The sequence continues at coordinate 12,242,635 of CM057823.1, forward strand.
TCTCTTAACCTGCCTCCACCAAGCCTTCGCCCCCACCCGTACAGCACAGCTGCTTTGGGAAAGGCTATCCATGGTCTCCACACTGTCAAGTCTAATTGTTGGGTCTAGTTCCTCATCTCCTTCAAATACTCAGAGGTACTTAAAACAGCTGATAACTTCTTCTTCCTTATAAACATGTTCTTCACTTGGCTTCCAGACACTACCGCTCTTCCCCTCTGTCCTTCACTACCGCCCCTTCTCAGGTCCTCTTTGCTGCACCTGATCTCTAAGTGTGGGTGTGCCCTTGACATCAGTACTTGAGCTTCTCTCTACTCTCTATTTCATCTCCTCTCGTTCCGCTGCTTTAACTACCATCTGTAGCTTGATGATTCCCAAAGCCACGTCTCCAACCTCACCCTTTGCCCTGAACTCGAGTCACACTTCCAACTACAATATCTTCGTGGATATCAGTAAGCATCTAAAATGTAGCATATCCAAAACTGTAATCTGGATTTTTCTCACCCTTCCCACCACGACTGATCCTTCCATTCACTCAACTGATCCAACCAAAGTATCTGAATTGTCCTCTCGGTCTCTACATCTCACCCCTTACAGAGAATTCATCCGCAAATCCAACACAATACGTACCTTCAAAACGTATACACAACCTACCACTTCTCACCATCTCTACTGCTACCAGCCTAATCCAAACAATTGTCATCTCTTGCTGGGACTATTATAGTAGCCTAATAGACTTCCCTGCCTAATCACTTGCCCTTTTATAGCAGTCAAAAAAAAAAAAAAAATCCTTTTAAATTAAAATTTAAACATATCATTCTCCTGCTCCAAACCCTCCCTGAGTTTCCCATCACTCTACTTTGTATTTATCTTAATTAATAAAATACGCATTCACCACCTGTAAGGTCCTAAATGATCTGGCCCAGCTACTTTCCTAGCCTCATTTCCTGCTACTCTCACCCTTACTCATTTCACTTCAGGGATCCTCGCTGGTCTTTTTTTGAGAGAGAGAGAGGGCACAAATAAGCAAGGGGCAGAGACAGAATGAGAGAGAGAGAGAGAGAGAAAGAGAGAGAGAATCTCATGATGGGCAGAGAGAAAGAAGTGGGCCTCACTCAGGGCTAGTGTTTTACCCGAAGTGGGGCTCATGTTTGGCCAAAGTGGGGCTCATGTTCACTTGAAGCGAGGCACAAGCTTACCCGAAGCTGGGCTCGAGGCTCCCAGGATGTGGGGCTTGAACTCACGAACTGTGAGATCAGGATCTGAACCGAACTCAGGTGCTTAACAGCAACATATCCTTGTTGTTCCTTAAATAAGGCAAGCAATCACCCTCAGACACTTAGCTCTTTCCCTGCAGACTGTTACACTCTTTCCTCAGATATTCACGAGGCTCATCCCCTCATTTCTGTGAAATGAAGTGAAGCACTTGGTCTCGTGTGTTCAGGGCATTTTCCCCACCGACTGAAACTGTACGTGACCCATGATAAACACCCATCAAATATATGTTATGAATGAATGAATATCCCTTTTCCGAACCAATCTTCTAAAACGAAGTGGTTTACACATGCTTTCTCGTGTCCCTTAGATCTAGTAGCTCCTCTATCATGTTAATATGATTTCCACTCACATCATTCTGCTTGTGCTGTGGTTTAGCACCTTCTTGCTACCAAAGCGTGGGTAGCACGCTTTTCTGTTTTAGTAGCACATGCCACAAATAACCATTCTCTCCCTGGAATACTCTTTTGTCACGCAGTACACCAAAGCCGCTGGAGTAGAAAGGTTACAAACAATTGCCACGTCGCCAAAACTAGTGATTAATTCTAAATCCTGTTTCTCAAACTCTCAGCAGAACATAAAACAGTTGAGCTATCAACATTAAGTGGGAGTTTAAGCTCCTCCACTTAAAACATGCTCTTTGCTTGGCGTTCTGCACATTGAAACTCCTAAGTTCCTTCTCTGCCTATGGCGACTCCTTCGCTGTCCCCTCCACCAGGCAAACATTAAATACTAAGAGTTCCTCAAAATTCTTAGTCCCAGTTCTTTATCTCTAACTCTCAATTCTTTATCTCTAACTGAAACTATCTTCTGAGATACAGCCTGGATATCTAAGGGCCTTCCACACCGGCTGTCTCACAGCCCTCCTCCCTTTAAGACATCTAAAATCAGCTGTGTGACGCCTCAGCTCCAAATCTTGCTCCTTCTCTTCAACGGTTTTCATCCCTGTTGCTCATGCCAACAGCATAGGAAAGATTCTTGATACATACTTCTATCATCATACCAAGTTCTGCTGATTCTACTGCTCTATTAAATGTATTTTTAATCTATCTCCTTCTCTCCATCCTCAATACAAGCACCCAAGCCAGGCCACCCCCCCTCTCCCTTGGATTGCTCGTGCAGCCTCCTAACAAGTTTTCCCACTAGGACCCTTGCCCTCCCATAATCTATTTTCTACTCTACAGCCCAAGTTATTCTTTTTTTTTTTTTAATATAATTCATGTCACTCCTCTGTTTAGAACTCTCAATAATTCGTAGGAGGAAATGTAAACTCCTAATGTAAACATGGCCCATCTGCTTCCCTTGTCCTGCTTCTCCTTCATCCCTCACTCTGTCACACTCGACAGTTCACCATAATGAACTACTTTCCGTTGCCTACAGATACTATGATCTCTTTCTGCACCTGCTATTCCCTGTGCCTGTGACACGTTTCCTCTACTCCTCAGCTACTTAACTCCTGTTCGTATTTCAGGGCTTACCTGAAACAGCACTCTCTCCAGGACACACTGCAATACTTCCACATATGCATTGGACGGCTCTCCTACATGCTAACCAAAGTGCCTTGTTTTCCACATTCTAAGACTCCCCTCCCTATACTGCAACCACCTTTTTTTATTCATCTCTATATCCTCTAAAATATGTAGCTTTGCCTGTCAGGAAGCAGATCATAACCGTCTTGTTCACTACTGTATCCCCACATCATAAGGTGGTCAACAATTTTTAATGAATGAGTAAGTACATTTTCACCTGCTATATCGTTTAGTGTTTATTAGCTACCATGCTGGGATAAGTTAATATTTTAACAGTGAAAAACAATGTACAAATATCCTTTTATTTTCTGATGTTATAATTCACTTTATTTCCTTAAAAAGAAGAAAAAACACCAACCTATAACCAAAAGTGTCATTTGAAAATATCATCTATAAATAAACTAGGGAAATTAAAGGACAACGAGGCTAATAACTCTGGTTTCATAACAGGAGGCCAAGGAGGGAGAAAAAAGAAAGAGTAGCAACCTTTGTTATAATTTACTAGGATTCTAGTCAAAGTACTACACTTCAGATGTCACAATATAGACACACATATAATGCAATAAAGAATAAAAGTGAGGGTCAAAGAATGAGTATTGCGATGACAGACAGACAGATACCAGGACTTCTAGTGGCAACTTATACGTTGCTTAATAAGAAATATCTTACACATTTCTTAGAAGCATTTTAATCGGAGACAAAATTGCAAGCATAACCAAGAAATAATTCTGCAAACCACAAAATCAAAAAACCATGAATCCCCTCTGCTGCGTTTAATTCTATTATGATTTAAATAAGTTCTATACTGTTCTCCAGATCAGCGTCAAAAACATATCATGTGCTCAGTTAATCAAGATAATTTCTAGCCACAGTTCCTTTGGCTATAAAGAGTCAGCAAGCACTCATCAGAAGTGGCTTTCCGGGAAAGAAAGAAAGCATAAGGAGTCTTCTATAATAGGTAAAGAAGAAGGGTCGACCACAGAGGATACTGATCAATTCTCAATGGCAAATATAAAGAGTACAATACAATTTTAAATGAGGAGGTCATGCCGTCTCTTGAAGCTTATTTAACAAAATCACTATTTTAATTAACATCTTAAACACAACTATTTTAAATCTCCAAAGAAGATGTAACAATAGGAGTAAGAACTCTATATAAATCAATATAGGTGCTTTGAATATTCTGTCCCTTAGTGCTCACAACTATTCTATGCAGTAGACCTTTACCTATCATCTACATTTCAAACTGCGAACCATGTAAATCTCAAGTGATGTGGCACGGATTCCTCTTTGGCTTCTGTGACATTCAGCCCACATCCTTCCACTCTCCATGTAAGTCTGTCATCACTGCCCTAGCAAGATGTCTGAGAAAAGCACTGAAGTTGAAGAAAGTGGCCATACTTTTTGGAGAAAAACAGCGGTTATCCTGCCCTAGAGAAAACTGAGAAATTTAAACCAGGACACTATAAAGTAACTGGTACACTTTAAATATTTATAGCAAGGATGTATCATCTCCAGACTGGGAGATAATTGGCTGTATCACTGATGCTATCAAAGCCACAAAGCCCCAGCTGAAGAAGCCTAATGAAGTGTAAGGTGACGAAGTAGTAAATGCCTGAAACTCTAATCTCTGACCAGACAGATGTCACACCCTAACGTCAACATGGCTCAGACATTCAAGAGGCTGCAACAATTCTAAATAGTTTGCACACATGTGAATATTGACTCTTTGGAGATAAACCTTACATAAGAGCACATTCAAATTTTATCTCTTATATTTAGATCATCGCATACCTTTTTTTATAGCAAACATTTGCATGGCATCACTTAAATTCTCTAATTTTCGATAAATGATGAGACCAGCCTATTAAAAAAAATAAAAACAGAAAAGTGAAAAGACTATGCTAAAAATAACCAAAATGAAGCTACATGTCCCATCTTTAGAAAAATCCACAACAATGACTCCCAAAGCACCCAAAAAGCTGCATTCAACTTACTATGTTACACAAAGATCTATGTCTTCATTAAATCCTCATACTAATTATGAGAATGGAGAAAGCAAGTGGCTTGTGCCTTAAAAGTTTTTATTTTTTAATGTTCGATATTATAAGGAGTTATCTGAATCAAATAACTTATAAGTAGCCTCCAACAAAATACAATCGAGTGAGAGAAATCTATTTTGACGACACATATCCACTCCTCCCTATCTCACTATCAGCCGTGAATGTCGACATACGAACAGCCCTCCTTCAAGGCACTGTTAAGAGAAACAACCAAGTCACACTGAATTATCATGAATAAAAATGCTACAGAACTTGCACAAGTTCTCAACAAGGTTTACAATGCTGGTTTTTTTTAACAGAACTTATAAAGGGGGTCATCTGGGTGGCTCAGTCAGTTGAGTGTCTGACTTTGGCTCAAGTCATGATCTCACGATTTGTGAGTCTGGGCCCTGCATCGGGCTCACTGCTGTCGGCACAGAGCCTGCTTAAGATCCTCTGTCTCCCTCTCTCTCTGCCCCTCCCCTCTTCACGCTTTCTCTCTCCCAAAAAAAAAAAAAAAAAAAAGGCTCTATTAACAGAATATAAAGGAAAATTACCACCCTATATTCTGACAAAATTGAATCCTTTTCTGTTTATTAAAAATATGGTGTCTTCATGCCTAAAAATAGATGCAAAAAGGAAAACAAGATATTCACCTACAAATAAAAGTAAAATTAGGGGAAAAGAAACCAACTATGACATAAAATATACTTCTTGAAAAAAACAAAAACAAAAAATAATGCTATACATAAAGAACAGCCCAAATTTCACGACGTACGAATGTGTAAATATGAAAATACATCTGACTAACAGCAGTGAAGAGCTAAATTTGGAGCCAATTTTCCTAAATTTTTAGCACATTTTAAATATAAATATAAGAAATAAGGCCAGTTTCAATATAGAAACTATAATTATTTTTATTCTGAAGCTGCTTATAAATCAAATACATCATCAATACCATTTGTTGTTTGCTCAGCCTGGGCTTATTACCCTTCCGTGTTTTCAGAGAGATTACATTTTTTACATACAAATTGGGCATTATTTTGGCTTCATGACAATTAAAACTACCAGCACTGAACAGTCTATTGATTGGTACCTGCTAATTAATACTGAGAATTAACAGTTTCACTAAACGTCTTCTTAAGCATTTTTAATGCCAACCTGATTTAAAATATTTGAGTTGAGCTTGTGCAACTGTTACAACAAAATTTTTCTACAATGCTTTGTTATAAAGTTTAACAAATACATCATAGTCTAAAGAACTTGGTACATACATACGCATCAGTGGCTGCATACAGTCTCTGATCCTCAGTAAGAGGAAAATTACTCCAATTGCTACAGCAGACAGATCTGTCTTTCAGAAGCTGTTTGCCAAAGAGATGTTTAACCAAACCATTGAGGCTCCAGGTCTCTTTACATTTCAGCTGGAAGTAAAGAAAGATCAACATTGCAAAAAATTATTTCTCTTTTCAGGTGCTCCTAGATACCACCAACTGACCAAGCCACAAATAAGGTTGGAAATGTTGTACTAAAATATATGGCAGAGATAGTCCTTGATAAACTTCCCATCATTAAAAACCTCATTTGCAGTCCATATTATAAGAATTTAACTCTGGAATTTCCCCAATGTAGGTAATTAAAATTCTTGGACTATAAAACTACTGTTCATGGAAAAAAGTTAGATAGGTTGGTAGGCTTTCTACCCAGTCCACTGAATACTTGGCGAAACATGAGAATTCAGCCCAATGAATACATTAATAAAATATGTGAAATAAGGATGATGGAACTGATGGCCAAACTTCCACTAAGCATCATTCCACAAGAGCTGCATTATGCTTTCCCTGAAAAAAGAAAATATTGATATAAATGGATCAAAGAGAAAAACTTGAAATACAATACTTAAATTTGCAAATATATGAAACAAACTAAATGGGTGGGGTGGACCTTCCTTTAAAGCACCTTTCTAAGGCAATGGGTTAGAGCTGCAGATTTTCATTATGGAATACGCCTTTGGGACTTCTTTACTGTTACAGTAACATGCAGCTTAAATAATTTTTTTCAGGGGCGCCTGGGTGGCTCAGTCGGTTGGGCGTCCGACTTCAGCTCAGGTCATGATCTCACAGTCCATGAATTCGAGCCCCGTGTCAGGCTCTGTGCTGACAGCTCAGAACCTGGAGCCTGCTTCAGATTCTGTGTCTCCCAATCTCTCTGCCCCTCCTCAACTCGTGCTCTGTCTCTCTCTCTCACTCTCTCAAAAACAAATAAACATTAAACAAATTAAAAAATAATTATAACAATTTTTTTAAAATATCTAACATACAGATAGATGGGACATTCTGTGAAACACAAATTTATCTTCTTCATGAAAATAATATATGTATTATATCTACCCTTTTTTTTAAGTTTCTTATTTAAATTCCAGTTAGTTAATGTACAGTGTTATATTCGTTTCGGGTGTATAATGTGGTGAATGAACACTTTTAACACCTAAGCTCCTCACAAATGCACACCTTATGCCTACCTTTTCATTAGCAACATCTGTCAGCTCCACAAAACTCTTCAATTTGATGTCAAAGTCCTTTAGAAGTTTCCACTGATCTCCTTGGATTCCTACACCTGCTTTTTTAATTGCTTCATTTTCAAGCAGCATTTTTAATCCCTGAGGAAAAACTGTAATATTTAATTATTATTCCCATAGGTCCTTCCAAGTATTATTGATTTATTTCCTACTTCTTACACACTCTGTTTATATTTAAATTTATATTTATGTTAAGTTTAATTCAGAAGCACATTCATCTTGAGTATTTCCTTTCTTACCTAAAGCAAAGTCCTGACAGATAAATGACAAGAAAAACAACTGGTTTGAATGCTTCCTCTGCCAACACTAACAGTATATTCCAGATCATGCAGCCCCTCTAAATTTCAGTTATCTTATTGTCCAAAACAGGAATAATACCAATGCCTGACGGAATGCTGTAAACATTAAACAAAACAAGGATGTGAGGGGCATCTGGGTGGTTCAGTAGGTTAAGCATCTGACTCTTGATCTCAGTTCAGATCATGATTTCATGTTTCATGGGACCAAGTCCCACACAGGGCTCTATGCTGATAGCGCAGAGCCTGTTTGGGATTCTCTCTCCCTCTCTCTCTGCCCTTCCCCTGCTTGAGTTCTTGCTTTCTCAAAATGAATAAATAAACTAAAAAAAAATAGGGATATGAATGATATAGGTGAAAATGAATACTTCAATAAATTTAAAGTTAAAAAAATAAAAATAATAAAAAAGTAAATAAATAAAATAAATAATTAAACAATTATAAGTGATTAATTAATTAGTTAATTAATTAATTAAAAGGGGGTGTTGGGTGGTTCAGTCAGTTAAGCTTCCAACTCTTGATTTCAGCTCAGGTCATGATCTCACAGTCATGAGTTCAAGCCCTACGTCGGGCTCTGCACTGGAGCTCCATGCTGGGAGTGGAGCCTACTTAGGAAAATAAAATAGGGATGCCTGGGTGGCTAAGTTGGTTAGGCGCCCAACTTCAGCTCACGGTTCATGAGATTTTTAAAAAAATTAAATAAAAATAAATAGAAAGAAATAAAGGAATAAATGAATGAATGAATATAATGTGATGAAAGAAGCGGAAGCTAAATCAAAAGCTTAATTCTGTAGGGATAAAGTTGACATTATACAACTATCAACCATATAAAAATGAAACAAAGAGATACCAACCTGACATGGAAGAAATATGAAACAAGTAACATTTGCTCTCTGACACACATAACTGAATCAGTGCAACCCTGCCCTGCTTCCCTGGAGTGTATACTGGTGGCCATTCCATGTCAAATCCTACCACGTCTCCAATAGACAGACTCATGCTAAAGGGGGAAAAATAGTGTAAATTAAATATATTAAAATTTTAACTTCTGCATAAATTCTGCATTCAAAAAAATTAAAAGACAAACCACATATGGTAGAAGATATTTATGATACAAATAACTGGTAATGAATAGCCAGAAATATTAAAATTTCTTAAAAAGTCCCTAAGAAAAAGATAATACTCTAAAATAAAGAAAATGAAATATATGAACAGGCAATTTTCGAAAGAAAATCCAAATGGCCAATAAATCCAAGTAAATAATGTGAAGACACAAAATCTCACTTGAAATCAGATGCAAATTAATCAATACAATTTCATAAATATATGACTGGCAACAATTAAAGCCTCACAATATCAAATGAAAGAAAGATACCTACAAGTGGGACCTTTCATATACTGGTGAATGTTAAATTAGTAAAATCCTCTTGGAAAGGCCTTTAACAATATTTAGCTGAAGATATATTTAGCTGTTATATTTAGCAGTTATATTTAGCTGTTACCTGCAAGTTTTTCTCATAAATATATCAAACTCTCATATGTGCAGAACCAGACAGATGTTTAAGAATGTTCGTTGCAGGGGCGCCTAGGTGGCTCCATCAGTCAAGCGTCTGACTTCAGCTCAGGTCATGGCATCACAGTCATGACATTGAGCACCTGCAACAGGCTCTACACCAGACGTGGAGCCTGCTTAAGATTCTCTCTCTCCCTCTGCCCCACCCTCGCTTGTGCACACACACACACTCTCTCTCTTTAAAAAAAAAAAAAAAAGTAGAGATATAACAGAAAACATGTAACATGTGAGGAAATGCTAAACACTGAGCTCATGATAGAAGTTATCCTGGAGGGCTGTGGAGGGGAGAATCAGAAAGGACATGCCTGGGGCTTCAGTTGTATTTTATCATAACATTTCTTAATAGAGATTTGAAAAAAAATTGGTATTAAGATTTGCTAAAGCTATGTGGGAGGAATATGGGGTTGGTTATATTATTTTCCATTATTGTTTGTATTTTCCCATTCTACATTTTAAAAATTAAAAATATACATAACAAAAAAATCTCAACCTTGGCTTTGGGCCAAGATGGAGTAACAAGGATCACACATACCTTTCCTCCACGAACAAACAGAAAATTGGACAAAATCGGTAAACCACAGTTTTCAGACACTGAGCAATAGGCAGTATAGGACTCTGCTCTCTGAGGGAAAGGAAACAACGGGGGAGCCCCACTGTGGCCCCTGCTTTCTGTGTGGAACACCTTCCAAACAGAGCATGGAGGCGAAACCAGAGCAGAGCACTGAGTTAGGGAGACAGAGTTCAGAGCCTGAGACGCAGAGGACCTGGAAGCTGTGGGTGGTTTCTGGAGAAAGGGGAGCTGGGCAAGAAAGAAACTGAACAAAGAACAACCAAGGAATCATCAGAGGAACAACTCCTAGTGCTTACATGCAAGGAAGAGGCATTAAAGTTCTGAAAAGTCACAGAGGAGATTCCTGTTGATCACCTGGGGCAGTCGGCAAAGACGCAGGAAGGGTCACCCCTCATCACAGGCCTAAATCATTCCCAGAGTAAAGACTTCTAAAGACCTGTTCTGGGGCGCCCGGGTGGCTCAGTCGGTTAAGCGGCCAACTTCGGCTCAGGTCATGATCTCACGGTCTGTGAGTTCGAGCCCCGCGTCGGGCTCTGTGCTGACGGCTCAGAGCCTGGAGCCTGCTTCAGCTTCTCTGTCTCCTCTCTCTCTGCCCTTCCCCTGCTCATACTCTGTCTCTATGTCTCTCAAAAATAAATAAACGTTAAAAAAAAAAATTAAAAAAAAATAAATAAAGACCTGTTCTAACAAGGCTTCAAAACAAAGGCTCAGGGCATCCAGCCAGGTGGCCTCGGGTCAGCCAAACATCCGACTTCAGCTCAGGTCATGATCTTACAGTTCATGAATTCGAGCTCCACATCGGGCTCAATGCTGTCAGCAAAGAGCCCCCTTCAGATCCTCGGATCCCCTCTCTCCGGCCCTCACCCACTTGTGCACTCCCAGAAAGAAATTTTAAAAAATAAAATATAAATAAATGAATGAATGAATAAATAAGGCTCAAAAGGTAAAAGCTGGTCTTCAGGTAACTTAACAGCCTAACAGAGCAAAGCTCCTTTCTTTGAAAAAAAAAAAAAAAAAAAAAACAAAAGCAAATCCAACATTTAACAAGGTAAAATCACAATGTCTAATCAAAATTGCCAGCCATTAGGATAAAACAGGAAAATGTGACCCCATCCAGGATAAAAATCATTTCATAAAAAAAAATAATAACTAAAATAATGGAATTAACAGATAAGCACACTAAAACAATCATTATAAATATGCTATGTTCAAATATTTAAAAGAAAACATGAATAGGATGAGAGCCAAAATGGAAGATATTTTTAAAAAGAAACAAAAGGAACTTCTAGAGATGAAAAATACAACAAAATTAAAAATTCACTGAAGGGGATGACAGACACTAAAAAGGAAAAAAAGTCAACTTGCAGACATTGCAAAAGGAACTATTCAAACTGAAGAACAGAGAGAAAAAGAATTAAGGAAATAATAAAATACTGAAAGAGAAGAGAGCTACATGACCAACGACACAGGATTAAGTAATCCAACCTATGTGTATAGAGGCTGCCAGAAGGAAAAGAGTAACAGGGTGAGAAAAAAAAATCTAAAGAAATTTTTTCAATTTGATGGAACTATAAAGCCACAGATCCAAAAAGCTCAATGAAACCCCAAGCAGGATGAAGACAAACCACATTACACAAAGGCACGTCATAATCTAAATTTTTTTTAATGTTTATTTATTTTTGAGAGAGAAAGACACAGGGCCTGAGCAGAGGTGGGGCAGAGAGGGAGACAGAATCCGAAGCAGGCTCCAGGTTCCGAGCTGTCAGCACAGACCTCACGTGGGCTCGAACCCATGAACTGTGAGATCATGACCTGAGCTGAAGCCAGACATTCAACCTACTGAGCCACCCAGGTGCCCCTGACACATCATAAGCTAATTGTTGAAAACCTGTGATAGCAAAAATCTTTAAGGTGGTCAGTAGAGGCTAAAAACAAACTTGCCTGTCTTTCCTAATATACACAGAATTTATCAGAACTACATTCCTCAAATCACTTATGCTTATTGCCTTCAGATAGGACATGCTATAGTGACAAAGGTTAAGATGGTGGAGTTAATATACAGTCGTAAATGACAGATTCTCCTTTCTCTGTGAGATAGATTTGTTCTATAGAAGGAGACCCAAAGTGGCCAGTTAACTGTATGTAGTAGGAGTGAGGACACCTGAATAGTATTTCTAGAATTCATCTACCACCAGGAGATAATAGTAAATAGCTAAACTTAACTCTGCTTCTTTTAACCACTGCACTGTAATAGTTAAAAAAAAAAAAAAAAAAAAGATATAACAACTTCAAGGAAGATCTACTACTTCCCCTTATAAAATGTTCAAGCGCCTCAGATTGTATTATCGCAGAGTCCTAATTTAATAAGCCGATTTTTAAAAATACTAACAGTCTGGGGGCACCTGGGTGCTCAGTCAGTTAACTGACTCTTGGTTTTGGCTCAGGTCACCATCTCATGGTTCATGAGTTCGAGGCCCGCATTGGACTCTGCCCTGACAGAGCCTACCTGGATTCTCTCTCTTGCTCTCTCTCTGCCCCTCCCCCACTCGCTCTATCTCTTTCTCTCAAAAATAAATAAATAAACTGAAAAAAAAAATACTAACAGTTAGGGCACCTGGGTGGCCCAATCATTAAGCATCCAACTCGATTTTGGCTCAGGTCATGATCTCATGATTTGTGAGTTCAAGCCCTGCTTTGGAAGTCTCTCTCCCTCTCTCTCTCTCTGTCCCTACCCCATGTGCTCTCTTTCTCTCTCTCTCAAAATAAATAAAGTAAACTTCGAAAAAAATAGTTCTATACCTCTGAAGTATTAAAAGCAACAAAAATTTAGCGAAAGTATGGAAAGGCTCATGAATGAACAAACAGGTATACATTACACATTTAATCCAGTGACTTGAAGGGTTTTTTAATGTAAAATTAGAACTTGTCAAGTGATATTCCAAACGTAGAAATAATTATCTATAGAATATATCTTAACTGTAAAGTTCATATACTTATACTGCCATAATAGTTATCTTAAATGAAACTAGGAAATTCAAATCTCTTACCTAATATCTTCTGATAGAAAAGAACAATCGCTAGCTTCATAACTATAAATAATGGATCCAGTGAACTCTAAGAAGGGGAGGTCATCTTCAAAAACACTCTTCTGAATAGATGCCTTGAGTTAAAATTCCAAAAGGCACAAATAAAGTTCACATTAAATAAGAAACATTCATGGAAATCATGAAGTTCAGTGAAGCATTCAAATTATAGTTCTAAGTTTTATCACTAATTTTCTAGAGACTTAATGAAGTCATAAGGACAATGTACCAAAAATGGAGCCATCCATAATAAAATTATTTTTCTAAAGAGCTTATTTGTAAACTTACAATATTACGAATTTTCCTAAGAGCACTTATTTTATTAATGTTTTTCTGTAATTATATTTGTATTCTAGATGTAATAATGTTGACTTAAAATGCTTAAGACTGGCTGGTGGATCTTGAATCTATGAAAACTTAAAACTTGCTACCCACAAAAATTCACCATAGTAAACACTGTCTAAGTTATCTAAATTAGAACATACTAGTAAGGTCAACCATACAAATGTGATAAAAAGGTAAAGTACAGAGCAAGAATTCCCATTTTGTAAATCCAATTAAAATTTAATCCCATTCTACCATTCGATAACTAGTTGTGGTTCAGTCACACAACAGAGATTCTAATTAAAAAAATGACGTGAAGTGTTGAAGACTGACTCATTTTACAGTGAAATTTACACTAAATTTCCCTGTATAAGAATTGGTGGGGCACCTGGGTGGCTCCATAGGTTAAGTGCCTGACTCTTGATATCAGCTCAGGTCATGATCTCACTCACCATTCCTGAGTTCTCCAGGAACCTGCTTGGGATTTCTCTCTCTCTCTCTCTCCCTCTCTCCCTCTCTCTCTCTCTCTCTCTCAAAAATAAACTAAAAAAACAAAAGAAGAACTGGTGAACTGCATACCTTTCTTTCTTCTACAGGACATCTCTCATTCTGCATAGACATCCATTCAGGAAGTTTCCGCTGCTGTGGAGTTGTTTCCAATTTTTTTTCATTCATCTTTAACAGACTCAAGTAGCAAAATCCAAAAAACAATTACTCTGTGAATAAATACAGTGCAATCTTTGAAAGAAAACTCAGAGAGAGGCCTGCAGATATGACTGAAGAAACGAACATTCATATCTAAATGGCATTTGGCCCACACATAGGTTTTAAGAGATGGAATTGAAAAACAAAAGGAAACAGATATAATATGCTAGATCTAATAACTATACATTTAGTATTTCTTCTTTTTAAAATAAGTGAGCCAGTTTAATTGAGTTCGAAGGTTCTAGCAATTTCAAAATCCTATTATTCTATGACTTCGACCCTTTCAAAGAATAATCTTTATCTCACTACCAAAGACAATCACTGGGTGTACAAATTCTTATAAATTTCTGACATCTTTAATTTTCTTATCATCTCTCCTAAGATCTAAGTAAACTCAGCAAACTGTTGGACTTATTCACAAGTCTACTTGAAAAATGAATTTTTAGACAGAGAACAGCTTTTCTATAGTAAGGGTTTCTTTTAATTAAGCTCTTGGCCTAGTAAGTGAACAAATTTCCCTAAAAATAAGAGTTTCACGGGATATTTTTAAAAATCTGTTACTAGCTTTGAGGGCTCTTCCCAATGTAAACCACACTTCAAGAATAGTTATGAAAACACAATGAATAGAAACATGATATACTCTTTTTGTTAATGGCAAAAGGATCCATACCCTCAAGTGACTTAACATACTAGAAATTAAACAGTATCAGCAAGTATCCATTTTAATTACTCATTTTTCTCAAGCATAAACCCCCAAAACTGAGAATACTGGTAATTTATAAAGGAAAATGTTTAGAGATTACCCTAGCAAAATTTTCTATATAGAACCAACTCCACTACTCTTATGCATTAGGAAGGAAAGGGTTAACAGGAGGCTAGTAATACACTCTCCCTACTGGGGAAGAGAAAATGAAAGACCTCAACAACAGATCCCAAATAAATAAAACACTGATGACCTAAAACCAGATGGTAGCCCTATAAACCTATCAATGGCATTTACTAGCAGAAAAATACAAAAGAGTACCTATCTAGAAAATGCTGTTTGCAAGATATAGCTCAACTATCTTGACTGCTTATCATAAATACACCTGACATTATGGACTTACTAATTTATGACTGTAAACTGGGGAGTAGTCAAGTATGCTGTGTAATTAATAGAATATGAAACAGAAGGGTTCCAAAACCAAAACAATTTCCTTTGTGCAAAAAAAGGGGTTTCAAAACTGTTCTCTTAATCCAAAACCATAACATGGCCTATTGCAAAAGAAAAGGACATTTTTGGAATCTATGTCTGACAGTCTTGGGTTCCTCCAAAAAAAGAAAATGCCATCTGCACTTCGTGCTTGCCTGTATTTGAATCATTAACGAAGTTCTGACATTGGGTAAGATCTATGAATCACTGAATCAGAATGGACAACTCAAGTATGGGTGTTACCACTTGTATTGTATGTAATAAGATAAAACATACAAAATATATGTTTTAGTCATTATAAAACATTTTACAAACGTTAGTAGTTATTAATATGTGTATATGTGTCGTAAACTCAAAACTCGTAACAGGAGAGTTAAAAGTTGATGCCAAAATCTACTTTTATATATGGTCTGTTTTTAATCTTAAAATACTATTTTTATAAAGCTGAAAAACAAGTTTCTGCTATACACAGAATAGAGTTGCAAAACTGCCAGAAAATAGAGGTTTCTACAAATAATAGACAACTCTATAAAAACAACTACAAAATCTTGAAATTTTGTAAGTAATTCACTGATACTACCAAAACAGAAATAAACTCCAGTAACTCTTCCCCACAGCCACCTATAACACTAAAACTGTTTTAATTTCAAGTGCTTAGTTTTCAGATGTAAAATACTCTCTTTTACACACAAAATTCTGTCTAGATGCTTCCAGGCAAAGAACTGGAAAGTAAACTTGTTTACAAACCTAACATCTTTGTCAAATTTACTTACCTCTCAGGTCAGATAAAAAGCATACGGAAAATTAAGTTGTAGAATAATTTGCAACAGGGAAATTCTTCAAGACACATGAGGATTTTTTTCAAGTTTATTGATTTATTTTGAGAGAGAGAGCAGGGGAAGGAGAGAGAGACTGGGAGAGAGAGAATCCCAGGCAGGCTCCACATTGTCACCACAGAGCCTGACACAGGGTTCAATCTCAGGAACTGTGAGATCATGACCTAAGTTGAAATCCAGAGTCAGACACAACTGACTGGGCCACAATGATGCCCCAAGATACATGAGAATTTTAATTACTGATCAGATAAAAGTTATTCTCATGAGGGAGCCAAGTAATTAACAAAAATTTTAATTTCTATAGTTAGTTGTTATGTTGTTGAGGATGAGCCTCTTTGAACCATCTTTCTCTAAAATGAAGTCTTTTTTCATTTCATAACACTTCGTCTTGAACCATTAAAGGACCTTAAATTCCTCTTTGAAATAAATACAGATGGTCCCTGATTATTAATAGTTTGACTTACGATTTTTCGACTTTACAACAGTGCAAAAGCAATATACATTCAACAGAAACCACAATTCAGATTTGAACTTGGATCTTTTCTCCTGCTAGTGATACGTGGTATGATCCTCTGTGGTGATGCTGGGCAGCAGTGGTGAGCCACACCTCCCAGTTAGCCACACCGTCACAAGGATAAACAACCAACACACTGACAACCAACCATTCTGTAACCATGCAACCATTCTGGTTTTCACTTTCAGTACAATATTCAATAAATTACTTGAGATATTCAACACTTTATTATAAAATAGCCTTTCTGTTAGATGATTTTTAACCAACTGTAGGCTAATATAAGTATTCTGAGCACATTTATGGTAAGCTAGGCTAAGCTGTGATGCTTGGGAGGTTAGATGTAAGAAACACTTTTGGTCTGGGCACTTGGGTGGCTCAGTTGATTAAGTGTCTGACTCTTGGTTTTAGCTCAGGTCATGATCTCACAGTTCATGAGTTCAAGCCCAACATCAGGCTCTGTGCTGACAACGCAGGGCCTGATTGGGATTCTGTCTCCCTCGCTCTCTGCTCCTCCCCCACTTGCTCGCTCTCTTTCTCAAAACTTAAAAAAAAAAAAAAAAAAGAAATACTTTTGGTCTATCGGGAAAGTCCTAAGTCAAGGAAGATCTGTAATATACTTTGATTTGGTTTGCTCTGGACTTCCTGGAACCAGCCCACCCATCTATCTACCATTGTCTGCTACTTTTCCGTCTTTATCACTTTTTGAAAGGCTGCCCTTAAACAACATACACCTGGGATTTTTTTTTTCTATTTTTTTTGTTTTGAATCGCCCAATTGAACAGGTCTGTCTTTCAATAGGGTAATTCATCTCATTCACAGTTAGTGTAAGAACATGAGTTTTCTCTTTCATCTTACTTTGATTAGTATTCATCTTATTTACTTCAGTTTCTTCTTATTCTCTTTTCATTTTTCCCAATTGGCTGAAATTACCATTCATACTTTTTTCCTATAACCAATGACAAAATTTCACTTTTTTTCCATCCTATTACCATACTATCTCAGCAAAATAATATGACAATATTCCTTCCCCATCAAGTCCCTACATTTGCACTGTCCTTCTCCCTAGCAAGGCAAAAGTCAGAGGGTTTCTACTTCCCCACCCTTCTACATACTGTTTTTTGATATGACATGGTTTTAGTTACAGCCTATTAGTTTACTTGGTATTGCTCTTCTATTTCAAGTATCCTTACTATTTTCTTAACATTTATGTTATAAATTTTATCATCCATTTTAATATAAATGTATTTATAAATTTAAATATATATGCAAATATGTATTGTTCACTATAGCTTCCTCTTCCCTTCATCTTACGCTTCCTGAATCGATGTTTTGTGTTTTTTTTTAATTTATTCATTGTCAAGTTAGCTAACATAGAGTATCATCTTGGCTTCACGAGTAGATTCCCATGATTCATCGCTTACATACAACACCCAGTGCTCTTTCCAACAAGTGCCCTCTGCAATGCTCATCACTCACCTTCCCTATCACCCCCAACTTCCCACCTCCATCAACTCTCAGTTTGTGCTCTGTAGTTAACAGTCTTGTGATTTTGACTCCCTCTCTGTATCTTATTTTTCCTTCCTTTCCCCTATGTCCATCTGTTTGCTGTCTTAAATTCCACCTATGAATGAAATCATGTATCTTTCTCTGACTGACTTATTTCACTTAGCATAACACAGAGAGCTCTTCAAATTATTTTCTTCAGGTAGAATATGTAGGTAATAAACTCTGATCCCCTGCATATGTGAAAATGTATTTTTCCAAATAGAAGAATTATGTGTTAGCTGATTACAACAGTTCCTCAGTAGTCTATATTCTCTTATTGTCTTCTACCTTTTGATACTGCAAATAAGAAATCCATTGTTTCCCTGATACCTTTTCTCTTATGAGTAATCTCTATTTCCCATCTGAGAGCTTAAAAGAGTTTCATGGATGTTTATATTTTAAGGTGTGTAAGACTAAACTTTATTCTCCCTGGGATCACGACCCTTTCCATGTCTTTTTCTTAAAATCAGAAAAATTTCCCCACGTTATAAGTTGAATTGTATCCCTCCCCCAAAAAAAGATATGTTGGAGTCCTAACTTCCAGTAAGTACTTCAGCATGTGGCTCTTTATTTGGAAACAGAGTCTTTGCAGCGGTAAATCAAATTTTAACAAGGTTATTACAGTGGTCTCTAATCCAAACTGAGTGCTGTCCTTATGAAAAGGGGAAATGTGGACACAGAGACAGGCATGCATAGAGAGAAGATGATGTGAAGAAACACAGGGAGAGAGTCATCTATAGATGACTAGATGAACAGATTGAAACAGATCCCTCCTCCATAGCCCTCAGAAGGAAACAGCTCTGCCAACAACCCCACATCGGGCTCTGTGCTGATGGCTCGGAGCCTGGAGCCTGCTTCGGATTCTGTGTCTCCCTCTCTCTCTGCCCTTCCCCTGCTCACACTCTGTCTCTATGTCTCTCAAAAATAAATAAATGTTAAAAAAAAAAAATTAAAAAAAAAAAAAAAGAATTAATCTTACCAAAAAAAACCAGCACTCCTTAGAAAGATTCCCATATAAGGACAGTCATACTTGTTATACATAACAGTATTCAAAATACATATTATATAATGTAATATAAAATATTTATAATGATAAAGAGTTGAAAACAGGTCCAACAGTGGTAAAAAGAGCTAAATAATAAATTATGATACATCCATAAAACAGAGCACTATGTAGCCATTAAAAACATATTCTTGGGGCACCTACTTGGCTCAGTTGGTTGAACACCCAACTTTGGCTCAGATCATGATCTCGCAGTTTGTGAGTTCGAGCCCCATATAAGGCTCACTTCTGTCAGCCTGTCAGCACAGAGCCCGTTTCGGATCCTCTGTTACCCCTATCTGCCCCCCTTGTTTGCGCTCTCCCAAAAATAAATAAATATTTTTAAAAAATTTTAACATATTCTTATAATTTATCAAGTGAAAAAGCAAGTCAGACTCTAATTTTACACAATAAATGTGTGTATTTCTATGTGTATATATACATATTCTATAGAGACATGTATATATACATATACATATATACGCATATGTATATATGTTCATACATATGCATATGTTTACATATTATATATTTTTAAAGGTCTGGAGCAACGTATACCAAAATATTAGCGGTTACCCCACAACTGATGATAGTTTTTAATTTTCTTCTTTATACTTTTCTAAACGTTCCAAATTTTCTATAAGAACATATATTGCATTTGGCAAACAGGAGAGAAAAGTATGCCAATAAAAGAGGGAAAGGTTTGTTTTTTTTTTAAATGAACAACCAAGCCTACATTTTTGTATACTACAGAATAAGAGTTAGTCAACTCTTTCTCTAAAGAGTCAGATAATAAATATTCTAGTCAGACATTGTGGCACAGATGCCATAAGTAATACCTAAATAAGCACAGCTATGTTCTAATAATTTTTTAAAGACAATGAAATCTAGATTTATACAAATTTCACAAAATCTTCTTTTTTTTTTAGCCACTTAAAAATGTGAAACCCATTTAGCTCACAGTGCCAAAGCAGGCAGCAAATCAAGTGTGCTACTGGTACCAATACCAATGCTACTGGTATTAATAACTACAGCTATTTTTTCATTACTATAATACACTGATAAAATACTTAGTAAGAATACTTCTTAATAAAACCTTTTTGATATATTACCTGCAAAATGAAATTCATGATAAAGGAAAGAGTGGGCTTACTATAGAGGGTTGGTAATAATAGCCATTTATGTTAAGAGATTATCTCCCCAAATTATGAATTATGTTTTGAAAATATTCATCTTAAATGATTTTATTTGACATCAATCAGACAGTAGGACGAGCTATCTACTGAGCACAGTTCAAGTGCCTTTTAGTTCATGGCAATAAAAATACACCTATAAGATTCAAAATTTAAGTTAGACCAAATACAGGAAAATTAGGACCAACTGCATCCCGTATTAACTAAGAAGGGATAGCTTTTTAATCACCTAGCTTTTAAACTATACCTACACTGTCAGAGTAGAAATTCATCTCAAGAGTACAACATTTTGGGTGCATGGGTGGCTCAGTCGGTTAAGTGTCCTACTCTGGACTCTGGCTCAGATCATGATCTCACAGTTTGGGAGTTCAAGCCCCACATGGGGCTCTGAGCCGATGGTGCCGAATCTGCTCAGGATTCTCTCTCTCTTCTCTGTGCTTCCTGCTCTCAAAATAAATAAATAAATAAAAAGAGTACAACATTTTGCCACTTAGAATGCTATCATCTTCTAGAGAATGGAGAAACTAACTCCTGTTTCTTAGAAAGCTGGGTTTCAGTGGAGCTCAGAGACGTCTTTGTTCCTAAAACCTTTAACTAAGCTAAGGAAATTAATACTTACTGTTACCATGGTAACTGACTTGCCTAACTGCTATAGGGCTAAACTGAGTAAAGTATCCCAACCTTTTTGAAAAGTGTTTTAAAAAAACAACAAAACACTATTAAGTTACATGATACCTAGAGATACCCATTTCACGTCCAGGAAAAATTTTTAGTAAGTAGTTTGGTGTTTAACTGATAGGCAATTATATTGTTTACTATGAACACATTGTTACCTACTATCTAAAATAGTTCACTTCTATTTGTTGAAAATATGTAAAGGTTAATCTGATAAAATGTTTTTATAAATTTTGATTATTTAGTTAAAAATCGAGAATGTTTACAACGACTCAGAAACTTGCTAACCAAATATCATAAAAGAGTAGTCATAGTATGGGGCACCTGGGTGGCTAGGTTGGTTGAATGTCCAGCTTCAGCTCAGGTCATGATCTCATGGTTCATGAGTTCAAGCCCTGTACTGGGCTCCATGAGATCTAACAGCTCAGAGCCTGGAGCCTGCTTCAGATTCTGTCTCGCGCTCTCTCTGCCCCTCCCCTGCTCACGGCTCTGTCTCTCTCTCAAAAATACATATTAAAAAAAAATTCTTTTTAAGTAGTCATGGTATATAAGCTATAATTTCAGTTTCTCACTTTGGGCATTTACGCAAATTTTACAAATATCCATTAAGTTTTACAATATTTCTCTGAGGAAAAAACTCTATGATCATCACTGTATAACAAAGGAATTTCTATCACAAAGAAAAACGAGTAACAAAGACTAACTGATTTTGCAAGTTAGCAGACTACTCTCGTATTAAAATTGGATGATGAGGGGCACCTGGGTGACTCAGTCAGTTAAGTGTCCAAGTTTGGCTCAGGTCATGATCTCGCGGTTTGTGAGTTCAAGTCCCACACTGGGCTCTGTGCTGACGGCTCAGAGCCTGGAGCCTGCTTCAGATTATGTGTCTCCCCCTCTCTCTGTCCCTCCCCTACTCATGCTCTCTTTCTCTCTGTGTCTCTCGATAATAAATAAAAACATTTAAAAAATTAAAAAAAAATTATATTATGAAGGGGCGACTGGATGGCTCAGTCAGTTAAGGGTCTGACTCTTGATTTTGGCTCAGATCATGATCTCACAGTTTGTGAGTTCAAGCCCTGCATCAGTGCAGAGCCTGCCTAGGGTTCTCCCTCTCCTTCTCTCTCAGCCCCTCCTCTGCTTGCGTGTGCTCTCTCTCTCTCTTTTGAAATAAATACATAAACTTAAAAAATTATGTAATGAAGAGGCAGAAAAGTTGAGTGGAAAGAAATCTAGGCTTGGAGTCAGAAAACCTAGGCTCCCATGTTGCTTTGTGTCAAGAAAAATTATCCAAAAGTTAAGTTAAAAGAGAAGGCAGGACATCCTTTCAATGTCATATAGAAGCACCATTCCATCCAAAGATTACTTCATTAGACTTTATATGACCTGCTATTTACTACTGATTAAAAACTGAGACCCTGTGAAGTCACTTGTTAACTTGTAAATTTTTGTCTAGTAAAGAAGCAACTGAATTCTATCAGGTAGAAATGAAAATCTCTGTAGGGACAGCTTTGTATCTAACCCAGCAACTTTATTCCAAAGTTCTTTCTCCAATGTATATACGTAAAGGTAAATTTTATAGGTCACCGTAACTAGGTTAAGGGGTTACCTGGCCCGGAGCAGGTTAAACATTATTTCTAAGTGTGTCTGGGAGGATGTTTCCAGAGGAAATTAGCATTTGAATAGAACTTTGTAAAGATGCTCTCACCAACAAGAGGGGCATAATCCAATCCGCTGAGAACCTCAATAGGACAAAAAGGCAGGGGGCGGGCAAATCTGCTCTCCACTTGAGCTGAGACATCCATCTTCTCTTGCCCCTCCCACATCACACTCCTCAGTTCTTGGACCCTCTGACGAGGAGGGAGACTTAGGCCACTGGCTCCTCTGGTTCTCAGGCCTCCAGATTTAGACTAGAACTATACCACTGATTTTCCCAGACCTCCAGCTTGCTTATGGCAAACTGTGGAATTTCTAGGCCTCCATAATTGCATGAACCAATCCCTCATAATAAATGTCTTTCTAGAGGTGCCTGGGTGGCTCAGTCGTTAATAAGTTAAGCGTCCAACTCCTGATTTTGGCTCAGGTCATGATCTCACAGTTTGGGAGTTCCAGCCCTGTGTTGGGCTTTGCACTGACAGTTTCTCTCTCTCCCTCTCTCTCTGCCACTCCCCCATCACTCATGCTCTCTCTCTCAAAATAGATAAATAAACTTAAAAAAATATCTTTCTATATATCTATATATATCCTACTGGTTCTGTTTTTCTGGAGAACCTAATACAATATATAATCTTTGTTTCTCTTTGAACCAATTTTATTTCCTGCTGGTTCCCTCATTAGTGACCTGAATGTGACATATATTCATTCTATATTTGTATGAGAATCAGTCCTTAATATTTTGGAAAATTACACTTTGACAATGGCCACTTAAGCATGCATGTGACTTTGGACAAGTCACTTTACTTTTCTGTTTTCATTTCCTCGTCTGTAACGTGGGATTAAATTCCTAATATATCACTTATTACATTATTATTATATATAGTACTTGCCTGACTATGGCATCAATATAAAATACAGTGATAAACAGGATGTTACATCCTTTTTTAATTTTTTTTTTAAGTTTATTCATTTTTGAGAGAGAGAGAGACAGAGTGTGAGCATGGGAGGGGCAGAGAGAAAGAAAGCTAAACACAGAATCCAAAGCAGACTCCAGGCTCTGAGCTGTCAGCACAGAGCCCAATGCAGGGCTCGAACTCAAGAACCATAAGATCATGACCCGAGCAGAGGTCGGACACTTAATCGACTGAGCCACCCGGGCGCCCCGAGGATGTTACATCTTTTAACCTACAGTTATACTTAAGATGGTATATTGATAGTGTTAGCTAGGATGCAACAGAAAGTTACTCAAATCAGAGTTCTGAAAGCGATGAAGCAGAAGGGAGGAAGGGAAGGGACAAAAGCAGGGAAGAATGTGTTCTGTTTTGCAGAACCAGCAATGTGGCCAAGGAGACACCCAGCCGGATTGTTTCACCTGGTAGGCCCCTGTGGGGGGTTTCATCTGATAGCTTCTTATGTGAGCCAGTCTGAGCCCTTGCGGATGAGTTGAGGACCTGCGCAGAATGAGTTGAGGACCTTTAGCTGGTAACTAGCTCCTCCTACGGGAGGAGTTTTCTGCCATTTTTTGAACAGACGATGTACGCACTAGCATACTGACATGCTAGGCGTGCACAACTGAAGTAAAGTGTCTAAGTAACAGAATATGTATAAGTTCCTTACAGTATATGCAAGCTCACCACCTCTACCCCCAAATACACAGAATAAAAGTGTACAACCCCACAGGAAGGCAGTGCTTTGAGAGCTAACTCCATGTCTCCTTACTTATAACAGATAATAAAAAGTTCTTTGCCTTCAATACTTCCTTGGGTTGGGTTCAATTTAATGCACCCCAAGAGGCAAATCCCATGAGTTCAGTTATAAGAGAAATTATGATAGATCTTCTACTGCTATTTTATTTTAAAAATTTTTTTAATCTTTGTTTATTTTTGAGAAAGAGAGACAGAGTACGAGCAGGGGAGGGGCAGAGAGAGAGAAAGGCACAGAATCCAAAGCAGGTTCCAGACTCCAAAGTGTCAGCACAGAGCCCGACACGGGGCTCGAACTCAAGAAATGCGAATTAATGACCTGAGCCAAAGTCGGATATCCAACCGACTGAGCCACCCAGGTGCCCCGATCTTCTACTGCTATTATACCTCATTCCCTTTAGTGTACTGAGAGGAATCAAATGGAGATACCAAATTCATACCAACTAGACAGGCATATAAATTTATCAAAATTAATTAAGCATGGAAGTGCTTCATCAACAGAATGTTCTTTTAAATGATAAAGTCAAATAGAGGAGAGAAAATGGATTCATTTTCCAAAAAGACTTCATTCTTATCCATCAGACCTGATCCAAGGAGTACTAAATTTCAACATGCATCCATTTTTTTCTCTGTAACTATACTGTAAAAGCTATATTTAGGATATTTCCAAATACAATCTAAATAGCAACAGCAATAGTCATATACTCACCTTTTCGTATGTGTACAAAATAATACGAATGAATTAAAAAAGAAAGTGTCAATAACTTATAAGTTATAAAATGGGATTAATAAGTGTTTTCAAAATAATCTAACACAGAGCACTTATAAAACCGGCTTAAATGCTTCAGCAATTCAATGTGGTTATCAAAGCCTTAATTTTGCTTAGAATCTCTGGGTTTCACCTATATAGTTATATTCTTTTTACTGAGAGGCAGCTTCTAGTCAAAACGTCTTTCAAATTTAATCAACAATGCAATGAACTTTAAAAATTCTGGGTTTGCATAAAACTCCTAAAGGAAAAGAGGCAGTTAACTCTTAGACATCGATCTTAGCAATATTTTGGGGAACTGAATTCTCAGGCAAGGGCAACAAAACCAAAAAACGACTGAGACTGCATCAAACTAAAAAGCTTTTGCACAGTAAAGGAAACCACCAACAAAACAAAAAAAGCAATCTATTAAATAGAACAAGATATTTGCAAATGATATATCCAATAAAAGGTTAGCATCCAAAATATACAAAGAAATCATGCAACTCAACACCAAAAATAAAACTGATTTTAAAAATGGGCAGAGGATCTAAACAGACATTTTTCCAAAGAAGACATACAGATGGTCAACAGACACATGAGAAAGATGCTCAGCATCTCTAATCATCAGGGAAATGCAAATCAAAACCACGAGATATCACCTCACATATGTCAGAATGGTTAGTATCAAAAAGAAGAAATAACAAGTGTTGGTAAGAATGTAGAGAAAAGGAAACCCTTGTGCACTGTTGGTGGGAATGTAAATTGTACATGTAGCCACTATAGAAAACAGTATAGACGTACCTCAAAAAATTAAAAACAGTAATATCACACAATCCAGGAATTTCACAACTGGGTATTTATTCAAAGAAAATAAAAACACTAATTCAAAAGGATGCACCCCTATGTTTATCACAGCATTATATACAATACCCAAGATAGGGAAGAAACCTGAGTGTCCATCTGTGGATGAATGGACAAAGAAGATGTGGTGTGGAATGGAATACTACTCAGCCATAAAAAAAAGAATGAAATCTTGCCATTTGCAACACCACTGATGGCCCTGGAGGGTATTTTGCTAAGTGAAACAATTCAAAGAAAGACAAACCATATGATTTCACTTACATATGAAATCTGAGAAACAAAACAAAACAAAACATGACCAAACATACAAAAAAAAAGTGGCAACAAGTCTCATAAATACAAAAAGCAAAGTGGTGGCTGCCATAGGGAATATAGTTAATAACATTAGAATAACTTTGTATGACAGATGTTAACTATACTTGCCGTGGTGAACATTTTGTAATGTGCATATAGCTGACCCTTGAACATGAGGGTTACGGGCACCAACCCGCCACACAGTCAAAAATCCACGTATACTGTTTTACTCCCCCAAAACTTAACAACTAATAGCCAACTGCTGACAGGAAGCCTTACTGATACTAGAAACAAGTAACAAATATTTTGTGTGTTATATGTATAAAGTAAGCTAGCAAAAAGAAAATTTAATTGAGAAAATCATAAGGTGGAGCGCCTGGGTGGGTCATTTGGTTGAGCATCCAACTCTTGATTTCGGTCCAAGTCATGATCTCACAGTCATGACATCAGGCCCTGCACTGGGCTCCCTGCTTGAGATTCTTTCTCTCCCTCTCTCCCTCCCAACTTGCTCTCGTGTACTCTCTCTCTCTTAAAAAAAAGAGAGAGAGAAAAGAAAAAAAATCATTAAGAAAAATATATTATGGTATTGTGCTATATTTATCACAAAAAAAAATTCACGTGCGAGTGGATGTACTCCATTCAAACCCACGTTGCTCAAGAGCCAACTGTAAATGTTGAATCTCTTGTTTTGTACACCTGAAACTAATAATATTGTATGTCAACTGTATCAATTTAAAAAAATTCTAGATTTAGGGGTACCTGGGTGGCTCAGTTCATTAAGCATCCAACTTTTGATTTTGGTTTAGGTCATGATCTCATGGCTACTGAGACTGAGCCCCCGCCTTGGGGCTCTGCACTGCCAGGAAGGAGCCTGCTTGAGATTTTCTCTCTGTCTGTCCCTCTCTGGCTCGCACTAGCAAGCACAGGCACCTGTGCTCTCTCTCTCTATCAAAAATAAATAAACATTAAAAAAATTCTGGGTTTGATTTATTTTTATTTATTATGTTATATATTTTCTAAAAATTATAACGTCATCTTTTGAGTGTACCTATACTTACCAATACACTAGCAACTAGTTAATAGATATATATACACACACAAATATATACACATATACCCAATCTATAATTCATTTTAGAAGATATAATTTATATGGTATTCTGTACTGTTTTTGAGAATTCTTACTACTTTTCAATGTACTACTAGGAATAGGAGGGGGTAGAGGAAAACAAGAGAAACCAAAAAATCCATGACAAAGCCCTCATTAAATCCCTAATTAAAGAGGCTTTCAAGACTTTCATTAATCTATTGCTAGACTTTTGCTAATCTTAATTTCCTCCCAAATAACCCAGGCAAGCAAACTAGAAAAGCTAAATAAAACCACCTATTAGCATTTGGTTTGACTAGATAGTAAGTTAATGAAATTTTAAAAAGTAATAGAATGTTTTTTTGAGAGACCTATTTCTTTATTATAGATAGACAGCCACCAAATTTTCATAATTGTCAAATATTATATAATATGATTCATATTAATAAAGTATAAATAAAAATTTGTATTAATAAAGGCAATTGAAATAAAGTGTAAATGAAACCAAATAAATATAATAAAATGCCATTAAAACGCTAACAACAGCGGAAAGGATAAAGCCTCATTCTATGCTGTGTCATTGTGAGAAGCCGCACTGCCCATAAACCACGAACAAGACTTGACCTGAACTGAATCCATAGCTCAGTGAAGTGCTTTATAACTGAATTTCACTATCCAACTGAATAATTCATTATTTTTAATGAATTTCCTCTGTTCTGTAAGTAGCTACAGCCAGTCAGCTGAAATCAACCATTATAAAATGGGAGAAACTGCAGAGAAAGTTTTCAAGTAAGTCAATTTAAAACTTGCTTAGGCTGCCTATTTTTCCTTTTACATTTATTACTGTTACTTCACATGGCCTGAGATGAAATTTTATAGGACTCATTATCAAGTGTACTTTGATGGCTGCCTACCCACGATCCATTCCATCCTGCACCCTTTTTACAGTACATTTAATTTAGAAAAGACCAGTGATTTACCCATAAAGCCAGTATGCTTCAGGAAAGCTGCCCTCACTCTGAGCTCCCATAAGAAACCCAAGTGACCTAAAGGTAATCTCTTTTCCTTTGCCACAATGATGATTCGGAAATGCAGGTTAAACTCAAGGCATTCCCCCAAATTTGGCTTAAGAATAAAATATACAACCTAATTTAGGCCAATGAGACACAAGAATAAGGATCCTAAAAATAATACTGTCTTGGACTGGAAGGAAAGCAATTTGAAGAGATGCCCTCCATCTGAGAATGTGAACCTTGGGTCGTCTATGGCCATTTTGCCACTACAATGGAAGTCAGCTTGAAGAGAAAGCCAACTTAAATAGAAAGCCAACACACAGGAGGCAAAGATGAGAATGGAGTCACAGTCAATGGACAAAGCTAGTCTAACTACTCAGCCCTGCCTTAGCCTTCAGGTTACATTTTAATAATAAATGTCCTTATTTTTTAAGCCTGTTGAAAGAAGTTTTCTGTGCCTGCATTCTAGGTAACACACAAATATAACTGAAAATAAAATTGTGTGGTTAATCCTTTTCTTTAATTCCTGATCTTAAGCCCTGAACAACACAATGGACCAGATGGGCTTGACAGCCCATTCTTGTCCGGAAGCAATGGAATTCACTTTCTTCTCAAATGCACATAGTATATGGTCCAAGATAGATCATATACTGGGTCACAAAGAAGCCCTCAATAAATATAAAAGAATTAAGATCATACTGTGCACACTTTCAGATCACAATGCTATGAAACTTGAAATCAACCACAGGAAAACCCCCGAAAGCATGGAGGCTAAAGAACATCCTACTAAAGAACAAATGAGTCAACCACGCAATTAGAAAAGAAATTTTATTTTTTTTTAATAATTTTTTTAATGTTTATTTATTTTTGAGACATAGAGAAAGAGCGTGAGCAGGAGAAGGGCAGAGAGAGAAGGAGACACAGAATTCGAAGCAGGCTCCAAGTTCTGAGCTGTCAGCACAGAGCCCGATGCGGGGCTCGAACTCACAGACCGCGAGATCATGACCTGAGCTGAAGTCGGCCGCTTAACCGACTGAGCCACCCAAGCGCCCCAGAAATGAAATTAAAAAAAATATATATATGGAAACAAATGAAAATGAAAATACAACAATCCAAACCCTTTGGAATGCAGCAGACAGTCCTAAGAGGAAAATACATTGCAATCTAGGCCTATCTCAAGTAACAAGAAAAATCACTATACAAAATCTAACAGCACACCTAAAGGAACTAGAAGCAGAAAGGCAAAGACACCCCAAACCCAGCAGAAGAAGGGAAATAATAAAAATTAGCGCAGAGATAAACAATATAGAATCCAAAAAAACAATAGAACAGATCAATGAAAACAAGAGCTGGGTTTTTTGAAAAAATAAACAAAATTGATAAACCTCAAGCCAGGCTTCTCAAAAAGAAAAGACAGAGGCCCCAAATAGATAAAATCACAAATGAAAATGATTGATTGATTGATTACAACCAATCCCTCAGAAATACAAGCAATTATCAGGGAATATTATGAAAAATTATATGCCAACAAACTGGACAACCTGGAAGAAATGAACAAATTCCTAAACACCCACACACTCCCAAAACTTAAATGGAAAGAAATAGAAAATTTGAACAGGGGCGCCTGGGTGGCTCAGTCGGTTAAGCGGCCAACTTCAGCTCAGGTCATGATCTCAGGGTCTGTGAGTTCGAGCCCCGTGTCGGGCTCTGTGCTGACAGCTCGGAGCCTGGAGCCTGCTTCTGATTCTGTGTCTCCCTCTCTCTCTGCCCTTCCCCTGCTCTGTCTCTGTCTCTAAGGTCTCTAAGGTCTGTCTCAAAGGTCTCTCAAAAATAAATAAACGTTAAAAAATTAAAAAAAAAAAAAAAAAAAAAAAGAAAATTTGAACAGACCCATAACTAGTGAAGAAATTGAATCAGTTATCAAAAATCTCCCAACAAATAAGAGTCCTGGACCAGACGGCTTCCCTGGGGAATTCTACCAGACATTTAAAGCAGAGTTAATACCTATCCTCCTCAAGCTGTTCCAAAAAATTGAAATGGAAAGAAAACTTCCAGACTCATTCTATGAAGTCAGCATCACTTTGATTCCCAAACCAGACAGAGATCTAGCAAAAAAAGAGAACTACAGGCCAATATCTCTGGTGAATATGGATGCAAAAATTCTCAGCAAGATACTAGCAAATCGAATTCAACAGCGTATAAAAAGAATTATTCACCATGATCAAGTGGGATTCATCCCTGGGTTGCAGGGCTGGTTCAATATTCGCAAATCAATCAGTGTGATACATCACATTAACAAAAGAAAAGAAAAGAACCGTATGATCCTGTCAATAGATGCAGAAAAAGCATTTGACAAAATACAGCATCCTTTCTTAATAAAACCCTCATGAAAGTCGGGATAGAAGGAACATACTTAGGCATCATAAAAGCCATTTATGAAAAGCCCACAGCTAATATCATCCTCAGTGGGGAAAAACTGAGAGCCTTTCCCCTGAGATCAGGAACACGACAGGGATATTCACTCTCACCACTGCTATTTAACATAGTGTTTGAGGTCCTAGCATCAGCAATCTGACAACAAAATGAAATAAAGGCATCAGAATTGGTGAGGATGAAGTCAAACTTTCACTTTTCACAGACGACGTGATACTCTACATGGAAAACCTGACAGAATCCACTAAAAGCCTGCTAGAACTGATACATTAATTCAGCAAAGTCACAGGGTACAAAATCAATGTGCAGAAATCGGTTGCATTTTTATACACCAATAATGAAGCAACTTAAAGAAAAATTGAGAAACTAATCCCATTCACAATTGCACCAAAAACCATAAAATACCTAGAAATAAACCTAAGCAAAGATGTAAAGGATCTCTATGCTGAAAACTATGAAAAACTTACAAAGGAAATTGATGAAGACACAAAGAAATGAAAAAGCATCCCATGCTCATGGATTGGAAGAAAAAATATTGTTAAAATGTCAGTACTACCCAAAGCAATCTACAAATTCAATGCAATCCCAATCAAAATTGCACCAGCATTCTTCTCAAAGCTAGAGCAAACAATCCTAAAATTTGTATGGAACCACAAAATAATAGCCAAAGTAATATTTAAGAAGAAAACCAAAACAGGAGGTATTACAATCCCAGACTTTAGCCTCTACTACTAAGTGGTAGTCATCAAGACAGTATGGTATTGGCACAAAAACAGACACATAGACCAGTGAAATAGAGTAGTGAACCCAGAATTGGGCCCACAAGTGTATGGCCAACTGATCTTTGACAAAACAGGAAAGAGTATCCAATGGAAAAAAGACAGCCTCTTTAACAAATGGTGCTGGGAGAACTGGACAGCAACATGCAGAAGAATGAAACTAGACCACTTCCTTACGCCATACACGAGGATAAATTCAAAATGGATAACGGACCTGAATGTGAGACAGGAAACTATCAAAACCCTCGCAGGAAAAAAACCTCGTTGACCTCAGTCACAGCAATTTCTTACTCGACACATCTCCAAAGATGAGGGAATTAAAAGCAAAAATGAACTATTGGGACCTCATCAAGATAAAAAGCTTCTGCACGGCAAAGGAAACAATCAACAAAACTAATATGCAACCAACAGAATGGGAATAGATAGTTGCAAACAACTTATTGGATAAAGGGCTAGTGTCCAAAATCTAAAAAGAACTTGCCAAACTCTACACCCAAAAAACAAATAATCCAGTGAAGAAATGGGCAGAAGTGATGAATAGACACTTTTCCAAAGAAGACATCCAGATGGCCAAGAGACACATGAAATGATGCTCAAAGTCACTCATCATCAGGGAAATACAAATCAAAATCACACTGAGATACCACCTCACACAAGTCAGAGTGGCTAAAATGAACAAATCAGGAAACTATAGATGCTGGCGAGGACGTGGAGAAATAGGCACCCTCTTACACTGACAGTGGGAATGCAAACTGGTGCAGCTGCTCTGGAAAACCATGTGGAGGCTCCTTTAAAAAATGGAAATAGAACTACCCTATGACCCAGCAATAGCACTACTAGGAATTTACCCAAGAAATACAGGAGTGCGGATGCACAGGGGCACACGTCCCCTAATGTTTACAGCAGCACTTTCGACAACAGCCAAATCATGGAAAGAGACTAAGTGCCCATCAACTGATGAATGGATAAAGATGTGGTTTATATATATTCAGTGGAATACTACATGGCAATGGGAAAGAATAAAATCTGGTCATTTGTAGCAATGTGGATGGAACTGGAAGGTATTAGGCTAAATGAAATACGTGAGGCAGAAAAAGACAGATCAGATACCATATGATTCCACGCATAGGTAGATTCTGAGAGACGTACCAGAAAACCATGGGGGAGGGGAAGAGGGAAAAAAAAAAGTCACAGAGAGGGAAGGAGGCAAAACATAAAAGACTCTTAAGTACTGAGAACAAACTGAGGGTTGATGGGGGGTGTGGGAGAGGGGAGGAGGAGGGCACTTGTTGGGATGAGCATTGGGTATTACATGGAAACCAATTTGACAATAAATTATATTAAAAATAATAATAAATAATGCCTGATCTTAAATAAAAATGAATTATAAAAATAAAATAGCCAAAGTATACAATAACAAAAGTTTCATTAACTTCATATATAGAGTTTCAAAACCCTTTAAAATAAGAATAAAAATCAAAATAACAGTAAATAGCAATTTAACAGAAACATATCAACTAAGTGTGAGTAATATTTAACTTCAGGATGCAAAGCTCTGCAATCATCTGGGTTGAAATTCAGCACTGCCACATAGAAAGAAAAATGCATAATGGTCATCAGGGTGACTCAGTCAGTTAAGCATCCAACTTTACCTCAGGTCATGATCTCGTGGTTTGTGGGTTTGAGTCCCACATCAGGCTTTCCACTCTCGGTGAGGGGCCCACATCAGATCCTCTGTCTCTCTCTCTCTCTCTCTCTCGCCCCCCCTCACCACTCGTTCTCTCTCTTTCTCTCAAAAATAAATGAACATTAAAAAAATTTCTTTAAAAAAGAAAGAAAAATGCATAAATTGACAACAAGACCAGTAAATGTGAGAGGAAGAATGAAAAATAAAAATGTAGACTGGATAAAAAAGAAGTTGGGAAATTAACACATAATTCTGAGAGCAACCCTAAGTTTATTCAATGCAAATCTTTCATAAGAACCTCTTAAGACAGGGTGAATTTATATAAAATGAATGAGAGGGGCACCTGTCTGGCTCGGTCAGTTAAGCATCCGACTTTCGGTTTTGGCTTAGGTAGTGATCTCACGGTTTTGTGAGTTTGAGCCCTACGTATGGCTCTGCATAGGTTGCTCAGAGCTTGCTTAGGATTCTCTCTCCCTCTCTCTGTCCCTCCCAAACTCATGCTGTCTCTGTCTCTCTCAAAATAAATAAATAAACTTAAAAAAACTTTTAAATGAATAAAAGGAAAAATCAGCAATTTTGTGATTATACACCTCGTAGAAGACAAAAGTTATCTTCAAGTCCAACTGTCTTTCTATTGTACTTCAGTGCCTTCATTTTATGAATGAACAACCAAAGCAGATCAGGTGCCAGTATGTGATGACACATGCTGCATGGCAAATTTCTAGAAGCAACAAAGCTTTGGTATTTTTTCCAACGGCTTCTATCAATGCTACCACAGACTACGAATATCCCTAGCAACCTCTACCCTCTGGGCTTCAAAGAGCCTAAAAAGAGAGTGAATCTCTACCCTACCCTAGCATATCAGACTAAAGATGGAAGAAGAGATCATAAAAACGTAGAGACAAGAAAATGGAAGTCAGAAAGAAACAAAGATTTAGGGTAGACTCAGGACAGAAGATCACTGGTTTAACTTATTTTTGAGAAAATACGAAATTCCTCTAAGTACTTATTCTCCCATGAAGAAATTAGTCAAAAACCATCCACTTTTTTAATCTTCCCATATATTAAGCATTTTATCAAAAAAAAAATCACCTTTAAAAGAGGTTGACTGCTACTACTAACTTTTACAAGAGATAAGCTTAACTTTTATCTGAAAGCTAAAGTCTCCTAAAATAAATAATTTTTCCCTAGTATCTTGAGGGCATGTAATTTACATATTTGATTAAAAGGAACAAATACTCTGACCAGATTCATGATAAGCCCACCCAAATTAAGTACTTCTCTATATATGAGCAAGAATCGATTTGAAAATATATTTTATATCTAAACTCAATAAAAGCAAAAATGACAACCTACCAAGACATAAACCTAACATAAAACATAGAGACCCATTTTAAAGATAACTAACATGATTGAGTTCCTGGATGGTTAGTCTCAAAATTCTAACTATATTAATTAAATCAGCACACTCAAGAAGCAGTATCAGGAAAAAATGTCAGCAGGATTTTTCTTCAAATCACACAAGTTTATATTAAAGTTCTCTAGGAAGAGAAAATGCTCAAAAGTAGTACATCTTTTTTTTTTGAAAAATAACCAATAAAGAGAAGCTCACTCTGAATATGAAATGGTACAAAACAACAGTAATTCAAATTATGTGGAACTGGTATAAAAAGAGATATAAATCAACGGAATAAAATATAGCATGTCCTGAAACATCCATAAAAATACAGAAATTTGACATATGATAAAGGAGCCATTTCTCATCTTTGAGAAAGAACAAAGTACTCAACAAATGAGGCCAAGAAAACTGCCTGTAATTCTGATACACCACTGTCAGCAAAAAGTTAAAAGATTAATCATATACAATATATTTGCAAGAGAACAGAAACTGGCCTTATCATTTTCAAAGACATTTTGTAGAAATTATCAACATTTTAAACTGCATGCCCTTTAAGCCTGCAATGATATCTATCTTGTGGAAATACATGCATATATGCACCAAGATGTATACGTTATATCAGTCTGTAATAACAAAAATACTAGAAGCAACTGATAGGGTAAATTAACACTTAAATAAACAATACATGTCCAAAAAGAATTCAAACTCAACACCCCAAAAAAAAACAAAAAACAAAAAATCCAGTGAAGAAATGGGCAGCGGACATGAATAGACATTTTTCCAAAGAAGACATCCAGATGGCTAACGGACAGATGAAAATATGCTCAACATCACTCATCATCAGCCAAATACAAATCAAAGCCACAATAAGATACCAACTCGCACCCATCAAAATGGCTCAAATTAACAACTCAAGAAACAATAGATGTTGCCGAAGATGCGGAGGATGTACTGTTGGTGGGAATGCAAACTGGTGCAGCCACTGTGGAAAAAAGTGTGGAGGACCCTCCAAAAATTAAAAATAGGGCTACCCTATGCCCCAGCAGTCGCACTACTAGGACTTTATCCAAAGGATACAAAAATGCTAATTCGAAGGAGCACATGCACCCCAATGTTTATAGCAGCGCTATCAACAATAGCGAAATTATGGAAAGAGTCCAAATGTCCACTGACTGATGAATGGATAAAGAAGATATGGTATATATACAGTGGAATATTACTTGTCAGTCTAAAAGAATGAAATCTTCCCATCTGCAACAATGTGGATAGAAATGGAATGTATTACACTAAACAAGTCAACCAGAGAAAGACAAATATCATATTATTTCACCCACAGGTGGAATTTAAGAAACACAACAGATGAACATGGGGGAAGGAAAGGAAAAATAAAATAAGATTAAAACAGAGAGGGAGGCAAACCATAAGAGACTCTTAAATACAGAGAACAAACTGAGGGTTGCTGGAGGGGAGGTGGGTAGGGAGATGGGCTACATGGGTAATGGGCATTAACGAGGGCACTTCGTTGGGATGAGTGCTAGGTGTTGTATATAAGTGATGAATCAGTAAATTCTACTCCTGAAACCAATACTACACTATATGTTAACTAACTTGCATCTAAATTTTAAGAAATAAATTTTAAAAAGAAAATTAACAAGGACACATCCATAATACGGCTTAATAAGCAATTAGTAAAAAAATAAAATAGAACTACATGTATAAGATGACAAGTTCTATATCATATATATAAAGTCAAACAGGAAAAATTACGTGTAAGTAGTAGTTACCATTTAAATTTTAAAATACAAAATGAGGGGTGCTTGGGTGGCTCAGTCGGTTAAGCGTCCAAATTCGGTTCAGAACATGATCTCACAGTTCGTGAGATTGAACCCTGCATCAGGCTCTGTGCTGACAGCTCAGAGCCTGGAGCCTGCTTGAGATTTTGTGTCTGTCTGTCTGTCTGTCTCTCTCTGCCCCTCCCCAACCTTCTCTCAAAAATAAACATTAAAATAACTTTTATAAATATAAAATAAAATTGAATTTAAAATTTAAAATACAAAATGTAAATGCAAAGAACAATCCAGAAGAATACATATCAGTTAATAGGGTCCCTAAAGGAAAAGAATGGAATTGAAGTCAGGTATGTGAAGGGAGAGATTTAATATTCTATAGTTTGTTTCTCAACAACCATATCTCTCTTTCCCACCCTCCCTCCCTCCTATCTACCTCTTTCTTGCAATCTGAGAGTAATTTGAGCCTCTGTAAATATTGGAATCAATAGTGATTTATATTTTTCCAATTTGGGATCCTGAGGATAAACAAATTCTCATGGTTTTAATAAAACCAAGAATGAGAGGAACAGAAATAGGCTTATTACCTTAACACTGGGAAAGAAGAAAGTAATAAACCCATTTCACCCTCTCTACCATACCTCCCAATGTGTAACAGCAAAGCTTTTTCCGATGACAATAATCTCATCACCAGTACCAGGAATGAAACCCAATTGTTTTAAGGCCAGTGGGGAAATTTCATTACCCCTACCACATAACCAATACAGGAACTATAGCCTAGGTCTCAGTTCTCTGGTCTCCAACCCTTGTCCACAACTATTAGATGCAGTGGTCCTCAGGATTCTCTTCACAGTGTATATGATGGGATGCTTTTGCTCCGGCTAAACATGAAGGAAGAAATATATGACCCTGGTTGATGCGCACAGCCATCTTACAGCCATACAAGAAATCACTCCAAAAGCAAAGCACTTTCTTGCCTTCTTCATGGAAAAAGGTCAAGCACAGGGCCAGAAAAATAGAGCTCTAATTGAACTTGTCTTCAGGCCACTCTATCTCAGGATGTATCAATTAAATAGGTTAATAAACTTTTGTCACTAAAGCCAGTTTCACTTGGGTTTTTCATTAGTTGCAATGAAAATATCCCTGTTGATGGGATGGAATAAGTAAAATCTAATGCTACTTCTTGAACTGATTTTTAAACACTATATAGAATTCCATTTTCTTTATCATAATTAGTTTAACTATTCTCTATCGATGACAGGTTGCTTACAAGTTTTATCCAAATAATGGTCAATGAACATCCTTATGTGTATCTTTAGGCATTCATATTATTGTTTCTGCAGGATGGGTTCCTAGACATGAAATTGCTAAGTCATGGAATGCTCCTACTTCTCTGCCTGCTTTCTCACCAATAAATTATTCACAACTCTGAGAGAGAAGACACGCCAAAGAAGACTACACAGAAAGCCAGGAAAAATTTCTATAGAAGCCGCATTATAACAAGCCTTTGGTGAAAGACTTCAAATTAACAACTAAGAAAAGATGCCATCCATCACCTGCCACTCTTGTAAGAACACTTTGGTCAAAGAACAGAAGTCCATGAAGGCCTATGGGTTGACTATGAGTTGCAATATATCCATATGTAACTCAATATCTAACTTTTCAGTGTTGGGAGATCAAGTTGGCGATATCTGAGTTGCATGTTAATGGATGATAATCATCACCATCAGTATTATAACCATTTATACCTACATCCTACCTCTTTTCTTCCTACTTGTCCAGGGGCTTACAATGTTTGGTACAAAATTTCCAAAGACAGTGCCTCTCAGCTTTCTGACTAGCTCTCCAATTATCTTGCCTATACCCTGCTCCACTCATTTGTTCCCATGGGGATGCCATGTCATTACCAATAACTGAATCCTTACATAATCTCAATTCTAAGCATCTCATTCTCCAATCAACATCTCCTATTTTTCAAGTTCATTCCCTCCATAAATTTGATTCAAACAATCCTTTGATCCAACTAGGACCTATAATCCAACGGTCCTACCATTCCACTCTCTTCACCACCAGGTAGTCCTTACTTCCTCCTTGACCAGTTTAAATTGCAAAATTATAACCACTTCTTTTCATACTCCCTTAACATCACTGCTCATCTCTGGCTTCATTATTCTCTCCTGTTAAAATTCTCACCCTGCCTGAAGAAAACAAATTCTCCACCTACTCTATGCCTGTACCTATGCAGTTAACTGAATGCAGCAAGTAAAAAAACTAACCATGCTGACCGGCCTCACTTTAAATTTATGACCACTAACTGTCTTCCTAGCAATTCTACAACTTTTCACTTATCTATTTCCTATCCTCTCCTCCTAAAATAACTATTTCATATCATTTCCTCTCTACTTAAACCTATCATATCTCCTCCCTCATCCTCACTTTCAGCTGACCACCTCACTTCAGATTTCACTGAAAATAAAAGCAATTTAAAAAGAACTTCCATATGTCCTTACCCTGAAACGTATTCACATAATTCTATCTATGCCCATATACTCTACCATGATAGCTAGTTTTATTGTGTCAACTGAATGGACCACACTGAGCCAAGATATTTAGTTAAAATTATTCTAGCCATGTCTGTCAGGGTGTTTCTAGATGAAGTTAACATTTGTTTTTTATTTTTTTTAATGTTTATTCATTTCTGAGAGAGACAAAGACAGAGCATGAGCAGGGGAGGGGCAGAGAGAGAGGGAGACTCAGAATCCGAAGCAGGCTCCAGGCTCTGAGCTGTCAGCACAGAGCCCGACGTGAGGCTCAAACCCATGGACTATGAAATCATGACGTGAGCCGAAGTCGGATGCTAACTGACTGAGTCACCCAGGTGGCCCAACATTTGAATCAGTAGGTGGAGTACAACAGATGGCTCTCCCTGAAATGGGTGAGCCTCTTCGAATCTGCTGAAGGCCTGAATAGAGCAAAAAAGGCTGAGTATGAAAAAATTCACTCTCTCTGCTTGACTATAGTCAAGCTAGGTCATTAGTCTTCTCCTGCCTCTAGACCCAGACTTGGAATGAAACATATACCATCAGCTCTCCTGGTTCTCAGACCTTCGGACTTAGACTGGAACTACACCTTCGGCTCTCCTATGTCTCCAGCTTGCCAACTGTAGATTACATACAGATGTAGATGTACATATGTATACACATATAGGTGTGTATATATACAGCATGTGTATATATGTATATAAATAATAGTCTACAATAATATATAATGTATACTCATATATATATGCATATATATATACATACACATATATATATTATAGTATGTATCTCTCACAATAAGGAATTGGGAACTCGTCCATGCCACTAAGGAGGTTGAGAAATCTATATATATGCATTGATATCAACACTGATGTAGGTACCAGTATAGACATACATACATACACACATATACACATATATATAGGTTACATAGAGACAGAAAGATTATGTATATATATATATATATCTCCTGAGCTATCTGTGCTCCTAAATCCAGTCCCTCCATGTGTATACTAAACTCCATACCATACCCTCTCATCTACTCATGGGCACTTTTCACCTCTCTCCTGAATCACCAATTTTTCTCTCCCTACTAGTCTACCAAAAAAGTCCCAAAGTCCTATCAGTATATACGCATACTGCAATTTCTTCCATCTTAAAAACACAAATTTGACTCTTGGCTAACTGCTCCATTCTTTTTCTCCCCTTTATAGAAAAACTACTCAAAAAAGTCACCTATACTAGTGTCTCTGTCTCTTAAACTCACTGTAGTAATGCCACCCCACCAAAAGGGCTCCTATTAAGGATACCAATGACTTTCACGTTGCCAAATCCTACAGTCAATTCTCAGTCCTCATCTGGCTCCATACACCAGCCACATATAGCACAATTAGTCACATTCACCATCTTTTTTTTTAGAAGTTTATTTATTTATTTATTTATTTTAAGAGAGAGACAGAGTGCAAGCAGGGTAAGGGCAGAGAACGAGAGAGAGAAAGAGAGAGAGAGAGAGAGAGAGAGAGAGAGAGAGAAACCCAAGCAGGCTCCTCAGCATCAGCACAGAGCCCAATGCGGGGCTCGAACTCACAAACCTTGAGATAATGACCTGAGTGGAAAGCAACAGTTGGACACTTAACTGACTGAGCCACCCAGGCACCCCCACATCCACCTTCTTCGAACACTGTATTAGACATCTGTGACAATTATTCTCCACCTATATCAGTAAGAATTTTTCTTAGAACCCTTTGCTGGTCCCTCCTTACCTTCCCAATCTCTAAACCTCACAGCATTCTGAATCTAGACAGATTCAGGTCATAAGGTATCCTGGTGACAAGGTGGTTGAGTCAAGGCTGATTGGCACAAAGTCTAGATTCAGGGCATAGACCTTTTCATTCTCTTCTGTATATTCACTCCCTTGAAAATAACAATCTGAGGGCTTTAAAATTATCTATAGCACACTAACAACTTCCAAACTTATATAAACCCCCTAGACTGCTCCTATGAACTTCAATTTTGTATATCCAATTACTTACTAAATACTTGGATGTCTAATAGGAAAATCATAGTCAATAAGTATAAAAGTTTCCCCAAACTGCTCCTTCTCTTAATTACAATTCTCAGTAAGTGAGCATCCTTCTGATTGCTCAAGCCAAAAATCTTGGTTATCCTCGACTCTTCTCCTTTCACACTTCACATCCAATCTAGCAGCAAAAAAACTACCTCTAAAATAGAGCTGAAAACCACCTTCTCTCACCACCTTCATAGCTAAAATCCTGGTTCAAGTTGCATTACCTCTTATCTCGTCTCTATAATCTAGTCCCAAAACAGTGGCCAAAGAGATTCCATTAAAAGATAATTCAATTTAAAGAATAATACACCATAACCAAGTGAGATTTATCCCAGGAATGCAAGGGTGGTTCAACATAAGAAAATCAATCAATGCAATGTATCACTTCAATAGAATGAAAGAAAAATACCACATAATCATCTCAATTGGCACGCATGTGTGCACGCATGCGCACACACGCACACACACACACACACACACACACACA
Organism: Paguma larvata; assembly: GCA_030068075.1. Classification (NCBI taxonomy): domain Eukaryota; kingdom Metazoa; phylum Chordata; class Mammalia; order Carnivora; family Viverridae; genus Paguma; species Paguma larvata. Next base: position 12,284,147 of record CM057823.1, read on the forward strand.
CAACATCTGAAAGACCCACTACTCTTTCATGATAAAAAAAAAAAAAGACTCAGAAAACTAGGAGTGAAAGGAACTTCCTCAACATGAAAAGACATTTATAAAAACCCCACAGCAGGGCACCTGGATGGCTCAGTCAGTTAAGTGTCCAACTCTTGTTTTGGGCTGAGGGCATGATCTCAGGGTTCATGAGTTTGAGACTGTTAGGTACTTTTTCTCTCCCTCTCCCTCTACCCCTCCACCCCATCAAAATAAACAAATAAACTTTAAAAAAAATTCACAGCTAATATATTCAATGGTGACAGACTGACTGTGTGGAGCTTGCTTGGAATTCTCTCTCTTCCTCTCTCTCTGACCCTCCCCCATTGGCTCTGTCTCTTTCTCAAAATAAATAAACTTTTAAAATTTTTTTTAAAAAAAGAAAGAAAAGCAAGGCGAGGGATACTCACTTTCACCACTGCTATTCAACACTGTTTTGGGAATTCTGGCCAGAGAAATTACACATAAAAATAAATAAATAGGGGCGCCTGGGTGGCTCAGCCGGTTAAGCATCTGACTTTGGCTCAGGTCATGATCTCGCGGTTTGTGGGTTCGAGCTCCGCACTGGGCTGTGCTGACAGCTCAGAGCCTGGAGCCTGCTTCGGATTCTGGGTCTCCCTCTCTCTCTGCCCCTCCCCTGCTCATGCTCTGTCTCTCTCTCAAAAATGAATAAACACTAAAAAAAATTATAAAAATAAATAAATAAATAACATTCAAATCGGAAATGAAGAATTAAAACTATCTCTATTCACCGATCACATGATCCTACGTATAAAAATCCCAAAGAATCTACAAGAAATCTACTAGATCTAATAAGAAAAGTCAGCAAAGTTGTAGGATACAAGATCAACACACAAAAAGTCAGCGTTTTCTAAACTAGCAATGAACTATCTGAAATGATATTATGAAAGTAATTTCATTAATAGCATCTAAACGAATAAAATACCTAAGACTGAATTTATCCACGAAGGTGAAAAACTTGTATACTGCCAAAACATTGCTGAAAAAGATTTTATAGATACCAATTAATGGAAAGACATCCATGTTCATGGATAGAAACACTTCATATTGATAAGGTGCCAATTACACCCAAAGCTAACTACAGATTCAACGTAATATCTACCAAAATTCCAACAGCCTTTTTTCCAGATATGAAAAAGTCAATCCTCAAATTCATATGGAATTCCAAGGGCCTTGAATAGCCATAACAGTGTTCAAAAAGAATAAAGTTGGAGACTCACACTTCCCAATTTCAAAACATACTGCAAAACTACATTGATCAAAACAGTGTGGTGCTGGCATAAGAATAAACATACAGATCAGCAGAACAGAATTGAGTTTCCAGAAATTAATTCTTACATTCATGGCCAACTGATTTTTGACAAGATGCCAAGTCCATTCAGTGAAAAAATAAGTTCTTCAATGGATGATGTTGCAACAATTGGATTTCCACACACAAAAAGGGAAATTGGACCTCTATCTCACACCATATACAAAAATTAACTCAAAGTATATTGATTCAAATATAAGAGCTAAGACTATAAAAAACTCTTAGAAGAAAACATAGAGGTAAACCTTCATGACTGGACTTGGGAACAAATTCTTAAACATGACAACAAAAGCACAAGCAACAAAAGAAAAAATAGATACACTGGACTTTATCAAAGTTTCAAACTTTTATAAATAAAAGAACATTATCCAAAAGTATGACGACAATCTACAGAATGGGAGAAAAGATCTCTAAATCGTATTTCTGGTAAGTATTTAATAAAGAGAAATAAAGATGTCATACAATGCAATAACAAAAAGATAACTCAATTTAAAAATGGGTAAATGGACGTTCATCGCCCCTCATCCCAGCCTTCCCCTTACCCCTGTCCTTCTCACCTCCCCTTTCCTCCTCATCTTTCCCCTTTTCTTCCCAGAACCCTCACCCTTGGGTCTGGAAGAACTGCTGGTGGACACACACGAGGTGTAAACGAGGCAGGAGAGGGAGGTGTGGGGCTTCCAGACAGACAAGGACTCCCTATCTCCATCCACAGCCCTCTTATCTTGCTGCCCAAAGTGGAGACAGAAGCCCTGGGACTGGCTCAATCGCATAGGGAACAGGGGCAGACGCCAGAAAACATGCAAGCATCTCAGTTTAAAATGAAGATCTTGAAGAGCTCTGTCCAGTGTGTGGCGATAAAGTGTTTGGATACCATTAAGGGTTCCTCACCTGCGAAAGCTGCAAAGGGATTTTTAAGGCCGGTCCAAAGTAATAACAAGGTACACATGTATAGAAAATCAGAACTGCCAAATTGATAAAACACAGAGAAAGTGTTGTCCTTACTGTCAATTTCAAAAAATGTCTGTGTGTTGGAATGAAGCTAGAAGCGGTAACAGCCGACGAAAGGTGCAGGGGAAGGAATAAATCTGGGGCAGTGTACAAGAGAGACAGGTCCCTAAAACAACAGAAAAAAATCCTCATCCGCACCCGTGGACGTAAGCTAGAAGCCATGTCTCAGGTGATCCAAGCAATGCCCTCTGAGCTCATCATCTCTTCTGCAATTCAGAACATCTAGTCTACCTCCAAAGGCCTACTTTCCGAGCCATGTTACCTTACCTCCTATAGACTATGACAGAAGTCCCTTTGTAACATCATTAGCATGACAAGGCCACCTCAAGGCAGCCTGCAAGGTTACCAAACACATGTCAGTCAGTCTCCTAGCCAGCCATCAAGTCTGAGTACCCAGACCCCTACACCAGCTCTCGGGAGTCAATAATGGGTTATATTCCTCCATGGAGAGTTATCTGACACGCTCCCCAACGAGCATCCCACATCTGATACTGCAACTCATAAAGTGTGAGTCAGATGAGCCTCAAGTCCAGGCCAAAGTCATAGCCTATTTGCAGCAAGAGTAAGCACAAAAAGCTGAGCACATTTGGGCTTATGTGCAAAATGGCTGATCAAACCCTCTTCTCCATTGTTGAGTGGGCCGAAAGTAGTAACTTCTTCAAAGAACTTAAGATATGGGGGAGGTGCCTGGGTGGCTCAGTCGGTTAAGCGGCCGACTTCAGTTCAGGTCATGATCTCAAGGTCTGTGAGTTCGAGCCCTGCGTCGGGCTCTGTGCTGATGGCTCAGAGCCTGGAGCTTGCTTCAGATTCTGTGTCTCCCTCTCTCTCTGCCTTTCCCTTGCTCACACTCTGTCTCTATGTCTCTCAAAAATAAAATAAAATAAAATAAAATGCTAAAAAAAAAAAAAAAAGATATGGGACCAGCTATTACAACTTATAATACCCCTTTCAAGAGAGACCTAACTCTGTTCCTAAATAAAATATTCTTGGTGCTGAAAACAAATTTTCCTTCACTTTCATATATTATAAGATTTACAGAGTTAGAAAAATCTTATGACCTTGACATCAGGACTATCACAGGTTAAGTTTACGGGGCTTTTATTATATGTAGTTTTTATTTTGTGGGGGCAGGGGGAGGATAGCATTTCATGTAACCTATAGGAAATTTGGGGTTTTTTTTGTTCTGAATAGTAGAATGTCTTTACTTATTCCCTTTAACCCAGATGGTTTATGGCAGAAAATTTAAGTCTATGTGAACCAGCAACCTAGGGAACTTCTTAAAAATTACCAAGTAAAAAGTCATAATGGTGCCAACTTAAAAGAAAAACTACCAACATTGAGTTGTGTTTAGACCCTCAAGTAAAAATGACACCACTGGTTAGTAGTATCAAATGGGTCTTTAACTACCTGCTTACTTTGACATTTGGTTGGTAAAGCCTTTGTTTTCAGAGCAGATTCTAAAGTATGTTTACTGCTATCGGATAGGGCTCGGACAAATGGTGAGTGCTAGTCTACTTGGCTCAGGTTTTAGTTCTCATTATCTATGTCTATCGTTGATTTTAATGGATTGGTACACTGTAAACACAGTTCTTGTTTATATAAGGATCTATGTTTAACTACATATTATATTTCCTGACGCTTAAGACTGAATTAATGTGGGGAAGTGATATAGAAGTTTGGAATCTAAAAGTAGCTACCAAAGCACATTTGGTAGTCAGTGGTTTCATTCTCTGTTTTAAGAACAAAGTGAATCCTGGATTCGATTTCTCAGTGTATCCATTACAAAATCAGTTTCTCCCTTTTCTGGTCATGGGGGTAGATGTGGCTACAAAATATCTGTGGCTTCTGGCCACCTAGGACTTTTGGAAGAAATCTAAAACTCTTTGAGAAAAGACAATACAAAGCAGACTTTTTAATATAAAGGGTGACTGTTTAAAACTGTGTAGACAGACTAGGGAATACCGAAGCTGTGTGCGAGTGGAAGATAGTGCTTTTCATAGCAGTCTTCATTACTGCGATTTGTACGGGGAAACAAAAATGTTATCTGAACGGATCCAGCTAAGGTGATAGAATACGACCGCCATGCTATTAGGACTATTGACATACCCAGTTCTTTCCTCTCTTGGTCTTTATCACTCTACTTAAAGATGGCTGAAGGTGGAGACACATACTAGGCTGCAGAGGACAAGCCGAATGCATTGAGTTAGCACAGTCAGGCCAGATATTTTCTGAGTATGTAATCACTCTGTCATAATCATAGTGTTTTTCACTAATAATAAAAACAAATAGGGGCACCTGGGTGGCTCAGTCAGTTAAGTGTCTAGCTCTTGATTTCAGCTCAGCTCATGATCTCACAGTTCATGAGTTCAAGCCCTACACTGGGCTCCACACTGACGGTGAGGAGTTGGCTTGGGATTCTCTCTCTCACCCTCTCTCTCTGCCCCTCCCCCGACTGATATCTCTCTCCCCCCACCTCTTAAAATAAACTTAAAAAAAAAAAGAAGGAAACTTCCTGGTGTTCTTAAATTTACAACTTTGTCTTTAAGAGACAGGCAAGGTATCGGAAATGAAAATGATAATTTTAGGTACAACTGAAAGTTTAAGAAAGGCCAAAGTGAGGAAAGCACAACTGACCTTTGCAGGCAGATGGACTCACTCTGGGTTACAGTTTCGCTACTTAATTAACTATGTCAATCTCTGAACTTTTAGGTTCCCCAACTGTAAAACCGTACATGTAGTATTTACAGTGCAGGGAGGCATGGAGGGAATAACAATAATTTCACTGAAGAAGTTTTACAAGGAATAAATGAGACTATGTGGGCAAAATATCTACTACTGGGGGCCTGGCATACATTTTATGCTCAATAAATCAGTGTCATTTAAAAAATAAATAAAGGGGCACCTGGGTGGCTCAATTGGTTAAGCATCCAACCCTTTTTTTTAAATATTTTTTGTTAATGTTTATTTTTGAGTGAGAGAGAGAGAGAGAGACAGAGCACAAGAGGAGGAGGGGCAGAGACAGAGGGAGACACAGAATCCGAAGCAGGCTCCAGGCTCTGAGCTGTCAGCACAGAACTGGACATGGGGCTTGAACTCATGAACCACGAGACCATGACCTGAGTCAAAGTTGGATGCTTAACCGACTGAACCACTCAGGCGCCCCAGTATCCAACTCTTGATTTTAGCTCAGATCATGATCTGACAGTTCATGTAATCGAGCCCCACCATCAAGCTTTGCGCTGAAAGCATGGAGCCTGCTTGGAATTTTCTCTCTCCCTCTCTCTCTGCCCTCCAGCGCATGCTCTCTCTCTCTGTCCAAATAAATAGGGGCACCTGGGTGGCTCAGTCGGTTAAGCGCCCGACTTTGGCTCAGGTCATGATCTCACCATTCGAGAATTTGTGCCCTGCGTTGGGCTACGTTAGGCTCTGTGCTGACAGCTCAGAGCCTGGGGCCTGCTTCAGATTCTGTCTCCCTCTCGGTCTGCCCCTCCCCCGCTTAACTCTGTCTCTCTCAAAAGTAAATAAACATTAAAAAAGTTTTTAATAAATAAATAAATAAACCTAAAAAAATAAAAATAAAAGTAGGCAAAAACTTGAGCGGACATTGCTCCAAAGAAGATATACCAAAGAGCCAATAAGCACATGAAAAGACGCTCAGCATCATTAGTCACTAAGGAAATGCAAATCAAAACTACAATAAGATATCACTTCACTTCGCCAGCCAGGATGGCTATAATAAGAATAAGAATTACAAGAAAGAGTAAGAAAATCATTTGGAGATGATATGGCGAAACTAGAACCCACATCGCTGGTTAAATGTAAAACAGTGCTGCTGCCCATGTCGCTGGGCAGTTAGTTCCTCAACAATGAAACACGGAATTATCACATGATCCAGCAAGTCCACTCCTAGATATATATATATATATATACACAAAAGAATTGCAAACAGGCACTCAAGCAGGTATTTGTAAGCCAATGTTCACTGCAGCATTATTCACAACAGCCAAGAGTGGAAAAAAGACAAGTGTCCTTCAACAGATGAACATAAAATAGAATATAAACACACGATGAAATATTACTCAGCCATAAAAAATACCTTTTATTTTTTTTAATTTATTTATTTTTTTGAGAGAGAGACAAAGTGTGAGCAGGGGAGGAGCAGAGAGAGAGAGGGAGACACAGAAGCTAAAGCGCGTTCTGGGCTCCGAGCTGTCAGCACAAAGCCCGATGCGGGGCTCAAACCCACAGACTGTGAGATCATGACCTGAGCCGAAGTCAGACGCCCAACCGACTGAGCCACCCAGGCGCCCCAAGTTTTGTTTTTTTTTTTGACGTTTATTTTTGAGAGACAAATAGAACGTGAGCAGGCAAGGGGTAGAGAGACGGAAACAGAATCTGAAGCAGGTTCCAGGCTCTGAGCTGTCAGCACAGAGCCCGACGAGGGGCTCGAACTCACAAACCATGAGATCATGACCTGAGATGAAGTCGGACACTTAACCAACTGAGCCACCCAGGCACCCCAAAAGAAATTAAGTTCTGATACATGGTACAACATGAATGAACCTTGAAAGCATTATGCTGAATGAAATAAGCTAGATGCAAAAGCACAAATATTTTTAAAAAATTAAAATTAAAAACTGTTTAAGACCTTAAACATTATATGATTTCAGAATGGGCAAATTCATAGAGAGAGATTATATTAGAGCTTACCAGGGGCTAGGCAGAAGGGGCAATGGGGAGTTATTGAATAATTAACCAGTTAGAATTTGTTTGGGGTGAAAAAGTTTTAAAAATGGCGATGAGGGCGCCGGGGTGGCTCAGTCGTTTAAGCACCAGACTTCAGCTCAGGTCATGATCTCAGGGTTCTTGCATTCGAGCCCCGGGCCTGGCTCTGCTCAGAGCCTGGAGCCGCCTTCGGATTCTGTGTCTCACTCTTCCTCCACCCCTCCCCCACTTTTGCTCTGTCTCTCTCCCCGTCTCTCAAAAAAATGAATAAACCTCAAAAACAATTTTTTAAAAACAGGGATGATGGCTGTGCAACCTAGCGATTATAATTAATGTCACCGAACTGTACACTGAGAAACTGTTACAGTGGCATATTTTGTCACATATATTTTACCAGTGTTTTCTACTTTTCTTTAATATTTTATTTATTTTTTGATAGAAAGAGAGAGAGCACAAGCAGGGGAGGGGCAGAGAGAGAGGGGGACAGAGGATCCAAAGTGGGCTCTGCGCTGACAGGCTGTCAAGGGCTAGAACCCATAAACTGTGAGATCATGACCTGAGCCAAAGTTGGGAGGCTCAACTGACTGAGCCATGCGGGCACCCCTTACCAGTGGTTTTTTTTCTTTAAAAGATCCTTCAGATGACGCTGTTTCCCTGACAAATTTCTCCAACAGCTTCCCACCTCCTTCAGAATGAAAACCTAAATTTTCAAAATACCCTACCAGGTCCTACACTATCTGTCCCCTGCTCTTTCCTGGATGACTTTATCTCCTCCACTTCCTCCTTTACTATCTCATTCTGCTTTAACTCCCTGGCCTCCTAGACTGCTCTTTGAACACACCAAACAGGCTTCCTCAGGGCCTTTGCACTTTCTCCCCCCCCAAACCATAGCCACAGAACTAGCTTTCCTTCAGCTCTTCACTCAAAAATTACCTTTTCAGCGAGGCCTTCCCTGACAAGCTATTGTAAACCTGCAGCTCCTTACTCCCGCCCACAGTCATCATCCCTCTGTCTTTTTATTATTCTCCAAAAGATTTTCAACATCTGACCTACTGGACATTTGACTTATTATCTCTCTCCAAGATTTGTGTCCGTTTTGTTTAGTGTTGGTATCCCCAAAGCCTAGGAGAGTGGCCAATAAATATTTGTTGAATGAATAAAAGGAGACCACTCTTCAATGAAATCCCAATCTAAAATGCCCTATCCAACGCAATATCCCTACAAATTAACATACCGAATTATACAAAACCTGAAGTACTAGGGCTTAAAGACTGCTAAATAAGCATCCTAAGGATTTCATTACCCTCTTCCCTAGGGGCTGGTATTTTTACATACTCCAATCTATCCAGAAAACAACTCGGATTCAACCAAGGGGGGAAAAAAGGATTACAGGATTTAAACTCAAGAAATCCAACTTAATTTGCTAAAGTACACATAACAGGTTATCTCCCTCGACTTTGTTATGAAAACATGGAGTGGCTCCATTTCTGCAGCAGTAAAGGCTGGATCCGAGAGCCTCAATCCCAAGGGCTCACGACAGGCAACCGGTGGCACAAGCTGCAGGGCAGAGGGACGGGAAAGCTCACTTTTTGACTGACAGAAGCCCTGGGAAGGCCTGCGGCACGTGGGGGGCCCTTTCCCTGTGCGCTCCGGAGGAGGAAAGGGGCAGGAGGACGCCTTTCTAACGCACCTCCCACACACTGCCCAGCGGCCTGCGCTTCGGGACTGAGCACGCACCCCCAATGTCTGGGAAAGCTAGAATCATACCCCAGGGTCCGGGGCTGGCTGAAACAGGGGTAGGGAGGACACGTTACCCTGAGAAGAGCCAGTTCAACGGGTCTCCTCCTTCAGCTGGATGACTTGTGAAGCGCCACAACAGCAGGGCCTGAAACCCAGGCATCCGGGCTGGACACCCAACCCAACAAACCTTATTCCCGCGCTGCAGAGCGCACGCCTTCGCGTCACGGCGCCCACGGGACACATCAGCTGGGAGCGACCGATCTTCTCCACCCTTCCCTCCCGGGTCTGCCCCGCCCCCGTCCCCGCCCCCGTCCTCCACTAGTCGTGCGCTGCAGCCCTCCCATCAAGCCCAGCTGGCTAGGCGGCGCGCATGCGCAAGGACTCTCGCTGCCGCTGAGCATTCCGGGAAACGTAGTCCCTGTGCGGGTGCCGGTGGGCCGCCAGAGTCCTGCATCCCGGAGGAACCTGGAGAAGTCACAACAGTCTCGCCACCCGCGTCCTCATTGCCATCTTCACACCTGTCCAGTCACCTCGCACTCACGGTCCATCCCCGCGCGCCGGGCTTCGGTCAGGGCGCGCCCCGAGGAAGAGCGCGAGACATTCTCTTCCCTTCAGCGGGCTGTGCTGGAGGAGGCGGGGTCCACGGCCCGCCCCCCGCCGCCACCCCCCCCTCCCCTCCCGGCGGGTATCGGGCCGGTGCCCGAAGAGAGGCGGCGGCCCCCGCAGCGGCCGCAGGAGGGGCGGCGGCGGCGGGCGCCGCAGGCGATGCCCCTGCCCGGCTGCTCCGGCGGGGGACGGTGCCAGCGGCGGCGGCGGCGGCGGGGGAGTTGGCGGGGGGCAGCGGCTGCGGCGGCTGCAGCAGAGGGGCCGAGAGCTGGCGGCGGCGGCGGTCGTGAAGGGCATCGGTAGCGGCGGTGATGGCAGTGTCGATGTGAGTGTTTACTGGCTGGGGACCCCGGGGCTGCCGAGCCCGAGGCCGGCGGCCCGGAGGCGAGCGGGAGGCCAGGGCGGCGGAGGGATGCTGTGTGCGCGGCGCGGAGCCGGGAGACGCCGCCTGTCGCCGCCGACGGTCGGGCAGAGGCGGGAGCCGGGCGCTGCGGCGGCGGGCGCCGTGCACCGCGGCCCGGTGTGGGGGTCCCGGGCGGAGGCGGGGGCAGCGCAGGCCGAGGGGCGTCTGCGATTGTTCTCAACACCCCTCCCCCACCCCACCCCGTGTGTCTGTTTGTCACTTGCAGCTGAAGATGGAAAGAGCCAGGCGAAGGGGAGGCGGCGGCGGCCGCGGCCGCGGCGGCAAGAATGTAGGGGGCTCTGGCCTAAGCAAGAGTAGACTCTATCCCCAGGCCCAGCACTCCCACTACCCGCACTACGCGGCCTCAGCCACCCCTAATCAGGCTGGGGGTGCAGCCGAAATCCAGGAGCTGGCCTCCAAACGAGTGGACATCCAGAAAAAGAGGTTTTACCTAGACGTGAAGCAAAGCTCCCGGGGCCGGTTCCTAAAGATAGCTGAAGTCTGGATAGGGAGAGGCCGGCAGGACAATATCAGAAAGAGTAAACTGACTCTGTCCCTGTCTGTGGCAGCGGAGCTGAAGGACTGTCTAGGGGACTTCATCGAGCATTACGCCCACCTGGGCCTGAAAGGCCACCGACAGGAGCATGGCCACGGCAAAGAGCAAGCGTCCAGGAGGAGACAGAAGCACTCGGCACCCTCCCCACCGGTCTCTGTAGGGTCCGAAGAGCACCCTCATAGTGTCCTCAAAACAGACTACATAGAGAGGGACAATAGGAAATATTATCTAGACCTGAAAGAAAATCAGCGGGGTCGCTTCCTAAGAATTAGACAAACCATGATGCGGGGGACTGGCATGATAGGTTATTTTGGTCACAGTTTGGGCCAAGAACAGACTATTGTGCTCCCAGCACAAGGAATGATCGAGTTTCGCGATGCCTTGGTTCAGCTCATTGAAGACTATGGCGAAGGGGACATAGAAGAACGAAGAGGTGGAGATGAGGACCCACTTGAACTCCCAGAGGGGACTTCTTTCAGAGTGGACAATAAAAGGTTCTACTTTGATGTGGGCTCTAATAAATATGGAATTTTCCTGAAGGTAAGTGAGGTGAGGCCACCTTACCGTAATACTATTACTGTTCCATTCAAAGCTTGGACAAGGTTTGGGGAGAATTTTATCAAGTATGAAGAAGAGATGAGGAAAATTTGCAACAGCCATAAAGAAAAGAGAATGGATGGCAGAAGGGCCAGTGGTGAAGAACAAGAATGCCTCGACTAGAGTGAAATTGAACTCCATCAGGCAAAATTTAAAATCCTAAAATTGGCTAAAAGTACTGATCCATAATCATTTGAAGAAGTTTTTCCTCTTTTCGGCCCTTTGTTATTAGTAATACCTCTGGTAGTTTATACTTCAAGGAGTCTGATTCTCATGTCCTATGTAGAACATTATAATTCTTATGGGAATTCCGACCTTCCCAGAGCTAAATAGTTTAGCTGCTTCAAACTGCTCCAGACCATTGAAGTATGCAAATCAGCACAAAATGTGACATTCTGACCTTCTAAATACCATAACTAAGATTTACATTGCACTATGACATAATCCTGAAAAAAAGATACATATACTTAATATGGAAGTGTGAATTTCTATTTAACAAGTTACCCCCAAAAATATTCCATCCCTACTTCATTAAAAGCTGCTAAGCTTACCTGTAGGGCAGTTACCACAGAAACAGAAGTTGACCTCAAGCATAGTACAAATATATTTATTTATAAAAGTACATGTAGAAATATATCAGTTGTTCATTGGATAACAATATTAAACCGTACCATTAAAGAGTCAAATCTTACAGCTACTACAGTAGTCTATAATTTCAAATTTTGTGGTAACCCTGCCGTTTATAGTTGCCATATCAAAGCCGTGGGAGCGTTTTAATTGGTTATTCTAAACTAGTTATAATCCTATCTTTACCTCTACTTACTGTCCCATATATTTTTATTGACTTTCGGAAGTTTTAGGAATTATTTTTATGTCATTGTTGAGTGGGAGGCTTCGTCCTATGGCTTTGCTATGGAAATCTTGGTGTTTTAGCCTTTTGTGCTAATTTGAAGGTTGTGAGAGGGTTTTTTTTTCCTAAAATATATCGTGGACTCAAGGTGTTCTATTTTATGCTTCTTTAGCACTATTTCAGAGGGGTTGGTGCACCAGTTCATACAAAATACAAAAATACATCTGTAATAATACACTTTAGTAGCACTTTTGCAGTTGCTACCCTTAAAACGGTGTCAATACTTCCAATATAAACCTGGCTTTTACAGGTATTGTAATTCCAGAAAAAAAAAAAAAAACCAAACAACTCTTTTTCTAAAAAGCATTTAGAATATAAATTTTCAGCCTGGGAAAATATTTTAGATTGGTTACAAACATATTTGAAAGGAAAATTCAAGCATTTTCCAAGGTGCTCTTTATGATACTTAAAAAGGTTTACTTTACACAAGACTCACCCAGTTACCTGTATTAAAAATTACTTTCCAGGAAGTGCCACAGCAATTTTTCAACACCTAAGCAATTTTTAAACAAGTGGATATATTGTGTATGTGTACCAACCCACCCTGTATTAACTGACTAGAATTTTATCTGTTGAGCTGCATTTTATTCTGATTGAAATTATTGTCTTTGATCTTGGCTTTTTCACCTCCCACACAATAAGTCCATATAATCATGTTTTAGAGCCAGACACTGATTCCAGCCCCCAAATATAGCTCTCGTTAATGAGAGCTGGCTGCATGGATTGAGATCAGAATGTAGCTCTCCTTTTATATACCATAAGTAGTTCAAAATCATTTTAATAATTTTTTTCCTTCAGAAGTTTGTCCCCAAATACACTTAAGTGAGGTCACTAAAAAAACGTTATGAGTTTAGAAAATAATATTCCTGGCTTATCTTATTTAAAAACAAGCAATCAGTAACCCAGACATATATGCTGGTATTGGTTTTCAGATTTTATTTCATGTGTCCTCAAGGAGTATGAAGGAATCTCATTAGTTCATTATAATTGTGGACCATCTGGATTACTATGGAACAATTGAAGTTTGGAAGCTAGTTGGAAATACTAGAGTTAATAGCACATGGTGGGTGTTGAGACTCTAAAAGTAGCAAGGATCTTTAAACAGTCCTAACTGTAAAATAACTATTGTAGACTTGATACGAAGTAGTTTTTGGTATATGAAGGAGTGATGTGCACTTGAATTACTGTACTACTGATTGTTATTGCTGCCCATCATAGTGCCTATTAATAATTATCAACCTGTCAGATTTTGGCAAACTGGAGCTATGAATGTTCCAGTATTCGAGTGTTCCTATCACTATTGCTATGACTGTATACTCTCTCTTAAAAACCTTCCCTCCTAAAATATTTATGTCCATTAAGTCTCAATGATTTCTTTCTTGGTTTTTAGTCTGATAAGATTTGAGAGTGTGTGTCTATATACATACATATGTGTGTGTATATATACATATACACAATACATGTCAGACTTAAATATCTTTAATTCATTGTACATAAATATTAATTTTGCATTAATTGTTTAAGTAAAAAATTAGTTAAGTAGCCAAATCTTCTACATTGTATGTATACTTCAAAGTCATTACCATCTCAAAGCTATAGATTGGTAGATGCCTATATACCGGCAACTGAATATACTTTAGAATCACTAAGCCTTCTGCCAGTCCTTTTGTTTCACTTTTTTATATGTATTCATTGAAAAATGAAATGATGTTATGATTTCTTGATACTTAAAATTCCCAATTATTCATTAGCCATAATCAAATAAGATCCAGTTCAAAACTCTGGTATTAGGACATGTATTGCCATGTATCTTATAAAATAAGCTACTATTTTTATCTGTGCAATATAAATTTTATTTATTGTCATTTGTAACATAAATGGAGCTGCAAGTGTACATGGTATTCTTCAAAATATTAGGATCCCTGCCTTAAGCTCTTAAGGCAACTGGATGTTAGAAGTCAAAAAATGAACATTCAAGTTAGGAACCAAAATTACTAGTTCATTGTATAATTCTAAAACACTGATGATGTTTGCACATAATAACCCAAGCATAATGTGGTATAGACTCAAAACTGTAATAATATAAGCTAATAGTTTGAAATTTGGAAACGGGTTCTTCATAATAGTTGGCAGTGTGCTCCTAGCAATTGAAAGCAACACTAATCTGTTGCTTATATGCAAAAGATGCAATGTATTATAAAAGTATTAAAAGTTCTGCCACATTTTATAATTTTCCTTGTTAAAGCCCCAAACTGCCATGTCCCTTAAACTTGAGTCAAACACAAGCTTATTTGCACTAAAGAGCATGGCCAAAAAGTAAACGACAGGGTGGAAAAGCTAGTTGGAACCTCTTGAAATAATTGGTTCTAATGGGAGAATTTCACATTTGTCTATTTGAAAGCTATATGGTCCAGGCAGACAATCTGTCAGTTCACTAATTTAACAATGCACTTTACCTTTTGTATATAGAAGATGTACATTTATGCCACTTGACAGGTGGGATGTGTTTCAATAACTATGTAGTTAGAATCTGTAGGGTGATCTCTTGCATGCGGATGTTTGTGTCAGAACTGCTATAATAACAAGTTTCCATTAAATCGGTGTAACGGAGAAGGGTAGAAGATGCTTTTGAAACAACTCCCAGTACATTTAACAAACACTTTTAAAGTAGAGTTCATATTTGTATTCTTAAGAACTAAAATCAGTAAAAAACTACTTCTAGCCCAGATTAGTGTTACAGTTGAGACTATATCTAGTGGAGACTCCCCATAATACCCTGAAAGTTAATTTTGGGAATTTGTGCAGAAAAAAATTTCTTAGTAATTCTGTTTCATTGTCGATGTGTGTTAAAACAACTAATGAAAAGACAGTACATGATACTGTATAAGAATTAAAGGTCTGGTTGACTGATACAGTGTCATTAAGAAAACACCCAGACTAAGGAAATAAAAGTTTCAAATTAAGAAAACGCAAAAAGCCTCAGAACCATTGCTAAGATAAATACAGTATTATTTCAAAATTTGCAGAACTAACTTTCACCAACCAAAAAGGGTATTGGGAGATTTAGTGTATCCTTTCATCCTACAAACTTCCTGAGATGTACATTTGAAAACTAGATAATTGTTGCTTAATAATAGGTTGTATGTACTTGACTAAGAAACACTGTGTACTAACAATTCATCGAGAATATGCTATATTTACTGCATTCATTTTATATATATGGATAAGAATACATTATATATAGTCATCCTATCTTAATATATTCATGTATTTATATTGTAATTTTGCAAATATTTTCAGTAAAATAAACATTTATCTGAGCTGCACAATTTGAAGAGGATGAAATTGGAGTACACCCTCAGACGCTCATTTTTACTAAGCAGCTACCCATTGAAAGCTGGTGTATGTACTATCACTCCTTTAGATTTTGTTTTATGGTTTATTTTAATATCTAAGTGATTAGGACTTAATTTGAATTTTTAAAGAGTGTTCTGAAAATAATTTTTATAAGCATGAGATTTTTTTTCCCTGTTTATTTCAAAATGTCTTTCATTGGAACTATTTATAAAATCCTATTCCAAGCTTTATGTAAGGGCTTTGCTTAGTCACCACATAGTTTGAAGTCTGTGTTTACTAAAACACCAAACATCTTTGGCAGGATAAAATCTAAAGTAAACCACAAAGAGAAGTTAAAATTGATTCTATGCCAACAGAATTAACACAGGTATAATATTTATCACTGCCAAGTAAGATTCTTATAGTACTTCTGAAGTTATCCTGAAAGATTCCTTGAATTTCACAGGTAACAGGTGGCTAATGGCTAACCCATCAGAGGAAGAGAATAAGGATGTTAGTATGCTGTTGAGATGGTCCATAGTCCACAGTGCTGTAGCAATGAGGTGTAGGGAAAATGTGTTTTTCCCAATTTAAGGTCATGTGAAAGTTGAGTTTTTAAGTCACACTTACTGTCACAAAGTAAAGATACCAAAACTTATGTAGGTGGATCTTGGAAAAACCATATATGTATTAGTATATTTTCTTCTATGATGTAAAAAGAAATACTTTTTTTTCTTAATTTGACATGTTTTTTAAAATTAAATTTATTTTAGTAGTGAGTTTTTAATCAATATTTTTGAATAGGGAAAACATATATATGGTATAAAATTTAAATGCTACAGTTAGGTAGACGGTGAAAAGTAACAACCGGTGTTGCAGTTTCTTGTGTATCCTTCTAGAGTTACTCTGAATATACAAGTGTATGTGACTATACATATATTCTTTATAAACATACAAATGAAAATATATACACTGTCCCGTGTATATGTCCTAGTAGTATCAGTTTTAGAGCTGTCATTTTTAATGAATTTTTTCCCTTTTTCTTAGATACCATACTTGTACTAGTTAACATAGCGCTTAATTTGAATTATACTCTTACACCAAGGGAACCTCAAGGAAATTTTAAATGAATCCCATTAATATCAGCTTAAAATGCAAATATGTGTAAATATTCATTTAAAATGTATAAATATTTAATTTATCCCTAACCCTATCCCTAACCACCTTGCCCTTCCTACCCTCCCCTCTTCCTTCCCTCAAAAGAGTATTGGTCTTTTCCCTAACGTAATACAGTTCAGGACTGGCAAGATATTAAACTATTTTACCAAGTGTTTCTTTAGGTTAGCTATGTTCTCCAATGAAAAACACCCATACTTAAAGCTTTAACAAATTATCACTAAGTTTTACTATTTCTGTTAATATCTTACTGTTATCCAAAGACCTTGCCATTATGAGAGCAAATGAGTAATGGAACTGTAGTGAAAGTTTGTGCTATGACCGTTGAAATCTTTTGATTTCTTAACATGAGCCTTCATCTTTATTATGATGAGGTTATTAATGAATAATTCATTTGGCAACCTAGTCAAATCCAGTACTACACAGAGGGGTAACACTGGTGCTGATTGTTTAAGGCATGGATTCCCCACCAAAGAACTCAGTGTCTGTCAGATGTCTTTGGGACCAGAAGGGGTACTATGATGATTTGGGGAGAGAGTAAAAACTTTGGGGCTAAGAAGTTACAAATACAACTAAACCATCTCCATTCTCTGCTGGAAGAGTATTAAACAGTAAATTGTTTAAAAATCAAGTTAGCATAATGCATTAATAGTTTTTCATAACTCTCCCCCTAATAACACCAAGAGAAAATTATCCTAAAAATTGAAAGTCCCATGCTGGAACCTTGAAGGATATTATCTAGTTATAAATTAAGTTAACCAGAGGAAAAGATCCAGTACTATTAGAAATACCTTAAAGAATACGAGGGTCGAGGAGGAATTTTTTTAATGGATTGATATCTGTAAATTTTATGAAAATATTAAAAGGTTTGAAAAATTCAAGCACTGGTTTAAACTTTAGAAAAATATCTCCATAACTGGTGGCATAATTTCCTGTTTATAAAATGAGAGAGTTATTATATGACAGGACCCTCTTAAATATATATTTTTAAAGTATAAAAAATTGTTTATTTCAATGATGAATAACTCATCATCCTTTGCAGAATCTATAACATTGGTAAAAATCTCCAGGCACTTACTTGTTCAAGCTTAAAATGGTTTAAATACATTGCTTCTTATTTAAAGAGAGGGACGAAAAAGAAGGTAAATTCTCCTGCAGAAACGAGTTTTGCTTAAAAAAATTAGGAATTTCCCATCCTTAATCAAGGAGTTTCCTATGTTGGTGCTTTCGGGTAAACCGTGTTTTCCAAACTTTACCTTCTTTCAAATAGTCTTTGTGAGAAATGTCTTACTGAGGCCAGTGACATCTACCAGTAAATAAAAACTTATTCATAATGAAATTAGTGCTACTACAGTGAATTTGTGATGTGAATATAAAGAAAATACTTATTAATGAAATATACAGTTTCTTCTTTTCTGTTGTTGGCTTATTTCTAAGACTGAATAGGGGTTGTCTGCATTCTCATTCCCTCTCCCCCTATGTGCTTAGTTCTGTGTTATTCTATTCAAAGTGTTCATTAGTGTCCAGGAAATAATAGGGGTAAATAAAAAGGAAAGTAATCCCTAAAAAAATGTTCATAGTAGTTAAAAGTTAGACTTGCTCCCAAGTGTAAGATTAGGGAAAAAATGCTTCTGTGGGCTTTCGTCTTTATCAAAATGATGGTATAATTCTGTTTATTTGATCTGATTAAAGACAGAATTTCTTGTGGATACCTATATTCAGAAATCTTTAGCGTCTTATTTTACTTAGAGTAGTATAATACATGCTCTTCAAGAGTTTATTTATTATTTGTTGTGGATTTGAGGAGACTGTTGCCTAGAGGTAGCAAATACACAAATAAGAGAGAAGAGAAAGGTAGTGGTTTACTATTTGTTTGCCAATAACAAAAGAAATCAGTATAACGGAATGGAAGAAATAAGACTTCTCAAAACCAAATCCCTATTTATTTAACCTTTAAAAGATCATTTGAGAAAGAATAATAAGACCTAATTCTTCCAGTGTAAGGCCTGACTCTCAGTAAACCATTTAGCTTCAGTAGGATGGCTTCCTTTTATGAAAAATGAACAAGACCTTGTTGGAAGCTAAGGTTCCCTCCTACTCTAAACTTCTAATATTCAGTATTAATGGAGCGTGAAAGAAAAAACAGAGAATATCAGAATTGGAAAGTGTAAGACAATCTCTCTGTATATTAAAAACAACAAAATAATGCAGCAACCCAAAAGAACATGAAGAAGTGGCAGTTTTATCACATGTATGTATCTCTTCAGCCACACAAAATGAAATTTTGTTCCTAGTCCTTCTTAAGATCAAACTGTTTGACGCTAACTACAACTATCCTATGCTTTAATTTAATTTAATAGAAATACTTTCATTATCTATATGAGGTCTTATTCTTTGGAAGCATCACTTGTTTCTACACATTCTGTAATCATTTCTTATATTCTGCATGGCAAAAGAACTTTAAAAATTAACCTCACACCCTGACATGCCACTGTACCTGAAATAACCCTAAATTACATTGCTGAATAATAACACTACTGCTATCATTTCAGGGGCCCCTGAGAATCAAGTCCTACCTTTGACCTCTATTTCCTTGGTCTGCTGAACATATTATGTTACAAATAATGGTGTTTAACAAAGGAAATCAGGAAGGGCACTGAACTGTGAACGATATGGCTCCACTTTAGAGGACCCGTAACTATTAGAGTGTGCAAAGATAAAACATCACAATGAGTTTGTTTGTTTTGTTTTTAGCCTTGAGAAACCACCAAGGTTGATGATTGAAGGGGAAGAGAAGAACACACAAGGGTTTTTGTCCCAGTTGCTTTATTTAGGCGCCCAAATCCTCCAGTATATAAGTGTGCTGCCACCACTGTCAATAGATCAAATGGAAAAGAGTGACACCTTTCTCCCTAGACCTCTCCTTTTGGTGCCCTTTTGTTTAACAGAGACCGCACTTAAGAGTTACCGAAGTGTATTTTGAAGTGTGTATACACATGTGTATTTTATTGATTTCAAAAATCTCTGTGCACATAAAATTCCATTGCAGAAATAGTCCATATAATAAAGCAGCCTTTAAGTCTGGTGGTGGTTTGCTATAATAGCAATCTTGTTGGTCAGTTCGCAACAAATTCTTAGCAATCTTGTTGGTCAGTTCACAACAAAATCTGTTGAGAGTGAATTGCCTGTTGTTAGAAATGTTTTTTCTCCTCCCTCCTCTCAAAATAGCAGATACATTTTAGGTTCTTCCTTGTTTCTTCTTCAGTGCTGTTTGAATTGTTTCTTCAGTGCTGTTTGAAACCTTAGTGGGATATGAGAGAACCGTTTAGTTGGCAGTTATTTGCCCTTGCCATTTTGTAGAAATCCCCCCTAGCTTCCCATTTCAAACATTCTGAGCAATGTTACCCAAAGAACACACATAAATGCGAAAACAACCCATAAGATAAAACAACAGAACCGTTAAGATAACAATTTAGGCGGCGCCTGGGTGGCTCAGTCAGTTAAGCATCCGACATTGGCTCAGGTCATGATCTTGCCGTTCCTGAGTTCGAGCCCAGTTTGGGCCCCACGTTGGGCTCTGTGCTGACAGCTCAGACCCTAGAGCCTGTTTCAGATTATGTGTCTTCCTCTCTCTCTACCTCTCTTGATTGTGCTCTCACTCATTCTCAAAAATAAATAAACATTAAATTTTTTTCAAAGATAATTTAGAAATAAGGATAAGGATATGTACAAGACACCTAGATATAAGAAAAATCCTTATCATGTGCTAATTTATTTCAGAAACTGCTGTATTTTTTTTCTAGGTCTTTCAGCCTAGCAATGTGGTTTATACCAATGATTGACTGTCTAAAACTTCAACAGGACAAAACAGTTTAAAAACTCAGTTGAATTTATTATGGAATTTTATCTATTGCTGTTCTCCAGAAAGATTAAAGCATGCTATAATCATGTAAAATAGAATTCTAAAATTTCCTCCCTTCTTTTACCTCCCTCTCATACACTGTACCCCGTTGGATGTAGGTAAAAACACTAATTTCTCCCAATACCACCGTGGCTCCACTCCATCCTATTTATTTATTTAGATGACAATTGAAACACAATAAAGACTAAAAAAAATTGCCCTACGAACTACATCTACAGATTCAGAAAGGACTGCTACTTAACTAGTATCAACACTATTACCATATTTCTGTACAGGAATTTAGTATGAATAGAAACATTTCACTTGGGAAGATATGGACTGAAAGATCAGTTATTCTATCTTTTAAGTATACACTGCATCTTCAGGATATACTTTGACTAGCATGATTGACAAGTAATTTCAGAAAGGAACGTAGCCTCTAAGAAAATTGCACCATGACCATATTTAAAAAAAAAATTTTTTTAACGTTTATTTATTTTCGAGAGAGAGAGACAGACAGAGTGTGAGCAGGGGAGAGGCAGAGAGAGAGAAAGAGACACAGAATCCAAAGCAGCTCCAGGGTCTGAGCCATCAACATAGAGCCCCATGCGGGGCTCGAACCCACAAGGGTGAGATCATGACCAGAGCCAAAGTCGTACGCTCAACCGACTGAGTCACCCAGGCACCCCCATTTTTAAAGAGAAGATGGTAACAAAAGGAAGAGTCAATCTTATTAACAACTACTACTTATTGAATACCTACCATACAATAGACATTGCTGACCCCCCTGTAACTCTTCTACTACTTATAGAAACCCTATTGTCACCATTTTTTTATCAACACCATTTTAATATGATTTTCCAGATGTTTTCAAAACTGGCTCAGTATTTCAGAATTAACATATTTGAAACCAAATCGACACCAAGCCAAAGATTGTGTTGATTCAATTAGGCCAAACTATCTTTAAGACTTACTCCAAAATTTAACCCCCTGACTAATATAGCACAATCTACCCGCGTACACCACTGGTAGATCTGCCTTAGGTTACTAGGAATTATTTTATTCCAAACTAATCCCTATATATGAGGCTAGTACCACCAAGAGACACTCCTAAATGAGTGTTCATCTAGTTTGTTAATGTTCAGTACTATTAAATACAACTTGCTTGATCTTTAGTTTATGGATCGAACCTCTAATATCAATAAATAAATGTCAATAATTTTGAAAAGAGATCAGATGATAAGAATATAGATGGATCATCCCAATTGAACCCTTAAGTGCAGAGAGAAGACAAATTACTATTTACTGTGGATCTACAATTTCATTTTCCTGACCCAAAATCAACTGATTGTGTTGAATTGATTTGGAAATAAGTCTTGTCATTATCAGTGAAAAGTTTATTGTATTTTGCAACTCTTACCATCTTACTCTTCCTATATTACGCCACTGATTTTCATATGTCCTTAACCAAATCTCCTCTCCTGTTCCTTATCTCCAGCAAAATAAACGGAACTGACCACCCTATTTACAGACACACTCTTCTGCGTTACTCCAAGCCAGCGGTTTTCAAATTTTGGTATGATTAAGAATCACCCAGAGGGCTTGTTAAAACAGATTGCTGGCCCCACTTCCTGGGTTATGTTCTGTAGGCCTGGGGTGGTGAGGAGAGGACCAAACCTTTGCATTTCTGACATTCCCAGGTGAGCTGCTGCTGCTGCCATGGGGACCACACTTTAAGAACCATGGCTGTAGGTTCATGTTACCTTAGCTACAAAAGACAGTGAAGGAGAAATGTGGTCAAAACAACTGTAGCCTCTTGGTAGAAAGAAGGCTCAGTGCTATTCATTCTGCCTTGATAAATTTACAAATCTAAAATATTGTTTTATCATTGACTAGACTTTAGGTAAAAATCATTTTCTTCTGTTTTTATCCTTTCATGACATTGAATAACTTTTCTTCTGATTTTTTGACAGCTATCTTGAGATAACATGGATAGAATTAACAATTGTGAATTCTTATACGAAAAGCTTAGCATTCAAATTTATGGAGGCTGAAACATTTTAATTTATCAAACAACTGGTATATAAATCTTAGTTACGGGAAGTAAATAATTCCTATACTCAACAGTTATTAATACAAGTGTTAGGGAATATTAAATACTAGGACTCAAAGGCACCTTTGTTTAGTCCCCTCAGTTTTACATTTTGTGGTAAATGACATGCAGCTCAAGTGGTTCCTAATTACTAGAATACGCCAAGTAAACAGAAGAAAAAGACTAACGCTTAAAATGCTGGTTGTCTCTTAAGACATATAAATGATAAGAAATGTATTAATTTCTTTCAAAAACATATATTTTCATCATCTTCCTATGTCTTATCTATATATGTAAGATAGAGGAACTATAGATATATACTGTAATGTATTTATGGTACTTTCAGTGGGACCCATTGATTTAAATTCAGAGCAACTTCTCCTGGATGCTCATTGAGCATATTTGAAAACATAACCAACACTCTTAAAAATAATTTATGTGATGTTTGTTAACCTTTGGACATTCTATAATTAATGTATTGATCAAACTTAATAAAACAAGTTTCTATAAGTCTATATAATTAATAACTATGATATAACCTTAATAGCTGTCATTCTAGTGAATCACGCTTTATCAGAAATACCAAGTCCTTCATATATAGACATTTGGCAGTTCTGCAGTTCATTAGCTTCTCTTTCCAACTACTGTCCCTTCGAAGATTAATATTCCAGAACAATGAATGAATTCCTAATTGTGAAAAAGATGAACATAACAGAGATAGTCACCGAGTCATAGGATTATTATAGGCTGTATAATGGATTTTTTTTTAATTCTGTGTCCTGTTTGTATTATGGCTACAATTTAAATTTTAGATTAAAAAATTTATGTCTCATAATTTGAGTCAGCTTCAGACAGAATAGAGATGTATAGGAAATTTCAGCTTGGCATGAGGGCCAACTGTAAGAAGCAGTGTTCCTTCCCTGTTGCTGAAATTATTTAAGGCAGAGAATAGAGGTGTACTTCATTTAGGATGCATAAAGGGAATTAATAAATCAAGAAAAAATGTATTGTTATTACCTTGAAGATTCTTTTCAACTCTGAGAGAATTTCTTGGGAATACTTGGAACTTTTGTATTCAGGTCTTCTGGTAATTTATCACGTTGGGTAAAGAAGTGTGATTTCAATTTTTCTAGTATTATTCTGAAAACATGCTAAGAAAAAAAATGATTTCCCCCTACTGCTTGTTATTACAAAACAACATAAGAGACATTTTCAAATTTTCATGAGCTATACTAATTAAATGAATTAGTTAAGATAGGTTTCATGAGATTTGCCCTGCAAAACTAAGTCTAGCTTTTATGATTTTCATAAGAAATTTTTCACTTTTAGGTTTTTTTTTTTTTTTCCCAGAAACAGCTGTATGAAGGAATGAACTAGGTACTTACATTGCTATTTCAAAAGTACCTGCTACAGGTTTATTTGGGAAGACATAGTGATAGTACAGTAAATTGGATAACCAAATTATTGCATATTATGAAGTTTTTCTTCATAAAAGGCTAGATTAAATTCTTTTTAAAGATTGAAGCAATAAAATAATATTTTCATTCTCTATTTTTTTCTTGCACTACTAACTTAAGATGAAAAGAAATAACATAATTTGCTATTTCCTCTTAAGTTTTATGTATTAGAGAACAAGATTCCAAGTAAGTTGATTAATCCTGCAAATAATATACGTGATTCTCTCCTGGAGAGTTTCAAGGCTTTGTATTGGGCAAAAGGGTAGCTGTGGGAATAATATCTAAATTCAGGGATCTAGCATGAACCAATATGAAACTCAGTTCTCACTTGCAAGGTCCACTTTTTCTTGTCACTTCTTCCAGGCATCTTGCGCTTTCTCCTGACACTAACATTTCCAAATTTCAGGAAACAAATAATAATATCTTTGAGAGAGAGATCTGTACGTAAAAATGTATTACACCAAAGTCTACAAACTATTACACATTTCTAAATATTTAGCTAAGTAAATTTTACTCTGCACGAATATTACGCGCGTGCGCGCGCGCATGTGTTTGTGTGTGTGTGTGTGTAAAATTTTAAAGAGAGCCCAATCTCCCCCATCCACCCGCTCCATGCCCCCAGAGGAGTCGTGGCAAATTGGTTTCATCTTGCTTGTTACTACAATTGATCGGCTGCCCTAAAGTGCTATGTTGAGAATTTGAAATCTGCATCTACAGGGAAAGAGAGAAGAACAGCATTCATACCAAATATTTGCTGTTTGTCATCCCTGCTTTAGAGCTTTAAAAGTTCTCATTATAGCTCTAAAAATTTCAAGCTTTGCCAAACAGCTGGTTCTTGCAGCACAGACTACCATTTGACTCACTCAAGACTATCTCTTCTAATATTTCAAAGAGATCGTTTAATCCAATAATCCCTCCTTTAAAACAGCAGAGACTCTCCAATGTACCTCTCAGGAACTCAAAGAATCATGGCTATGAAGGTGTCATCAAGGATACCCTTAAACGTTAAACTCTGTATTTGCCTCTAATGAGTTCTAACCGCCATTAAAATGACAGAAGTTTCTCCCTTTAAAATTTAGTCAGGTCATTCTCAAACATTCATGTACATAGCATATTAAAAATGTAGGTTCTGGTCCCTCCCCCCAGAGATTCTGATTCAGTTGGTCCAGAGCGGGGTTCAGAAATTGGCATTTTTATCTTGCTCTTTCTGAATGGTGTGGGGACCATTCTTTGTCATGGCCTTAGACTTGCATTCTTTCTTCCATATCATCTTTCCAGCTGGAATTGTTTAGGTTTTAATACCGTCAGCCAAAACGATTTTTTGGT
This sequence comes from Paguma larvata, assembly GCA_030068075.1. Classification (NCBI taxonomy): domain Eukaryota; kingdom Metazoa; phylum Chordata; class Mammalia; order Carnivora; family Viverridae; genus Paguma; species Paguma larvata. Next base: position 12,309,346 of record CM057823.1, read on the forward strand.
TATCCTATTAACAAGTAATATCTAGGGCTCATTTTAAACACAGGCTAAATACATAAACCCAAGTATTTAATCTGGAATGTCATACTATCATATTATCTAGCTTTCTGGGCAATGATCACAGGGAATGCTAGTTTCTCCTCCACTTCCAAAGTTCAAATTCAAACCACTTGACATGTAACCACTGGTTGCATATTCCCCAGATGTCAAAAACCAAAATATTCTGTCTGTCTGGCCTGAGTTAAGTCCATAGGTGATTTGTCTTTCACCTTCTCACAAGCTGACCCTCTAAGTCTCAAATGACTTTTCCCAATTTTCTTTTTTAAATATAAACTTACAATTTATTAGGAGTACAAAAAAATATATACTTAATCAAGCTGAATACCGCAATCTTCTGGTCTAGTTCAATTTTTTTTAATTGTAGTTTAAAAAGCACATAACATAAAATTTACCATCTTAACCATTTCTAATATGGAGTTCTTTAGTGTTAAGTACATTCACCTTGTACCACCAACGTCCGGAACTTTTCGTCTTGCAAAACTGAAACTGTAAGCTCATTGAAAAACCGTCTATTCCTCCGTACCAGTGTACTTTCTTCTCAATCTTTTTTTTAAATAAGCAAGATATTTGCTTAATTCTTCTATCAATAGCAGGTTAATTGCTATTGATTATTGCTACTTAGCTCTCCAAGTATAATCCTTATATCCTGTGTTGTTATAATTTTCACGTGTAAAAAGGTTTATAGTTGCAAAGCAATTGTGCTTATATTAATTAAGCAATCCTTAGAATCTTTGGGTGCAAATGAAATATATAAACTCTGAGTTACAAGGAAAGGTAACCTTTATTCCTCATGAGACATAGAGGATTCCAGAGGGATAGTTTTTGTATGTTTGTTTGTTTGTTTGTTTGTTGAAGTTTTGAGGTTAGAAGCACCTAAGCAATTAAATCATGGAATTTCTGTAGATTTTTCCTATGTACGTTCTAGGATTTTCTCAGTACTTAATGAAGTTGATCAGAAAATTTTCTGGAATTCGGCAGAGTTCATGTTCACCAAATGCTTCCAAAATCTCTGCTGAGTACAATATGAAACTTTACCTTTAAGCAGCCTCATTAGAAATGTAATCTGGGAGGAAATAGGCATAAATAAAATTCAATTTTCTGCAAATGGAGTGTTTCAAATGCTAGTTTCAGAATCATTGGCAGTAAGAAAAACCCAAACCCAAGAAACATTCTTAAAACTCTTATTTTTCAAGTTTTTAAAAATTCCTCTTCCTCTGTTATTAAAATTTTCTAAAGAAATGAATAAAATTTTAAATCCTACAAGCAGTATCTATCTAAATAAACAGAAATGCTATAATTATGAGTATTATGCTGGATTTTGACATAGAAAAAAATGTGCCTGTTCTTGGCCTAAATTATCTTGGAACTAACACAAAAACCAGTTTATAGTGATTCTTGGATAATGATAACCGAACCGTTCTTCATTTATGAATTTGACAATTCATAATATGAATGTATATGATTTTTTTCAGACAAATGCTATTTATTAAGAGCAATTTTAAATAATTTCATAATTTTTGTACACCCAGATATTTCTTTAACGATCTACTGCAACATATTGTAATATTTACTTCAAAGAAAATTCTTTAAAATTAAATCTCATTATTTCTTTGACTTCCAGTATAAAATTAGAAATGTTTTCTCAATACGAGGAAAAATTTTTGAGTTGAAAATATTTGGTTAAACAGTTGTAACACATCTGGTTCAGTAACATAGTAAGCCATTCCTCTTTTTCCTTTCCAGTGGCCCGTCACTATTTAAGATCTTTCTTCGTTGCTTGCCATTATCACCCCAATATCACAGAAATTCATATCATGCCATGCAATTCTCAAGGCACACACTGCCAACACCCTGGAACGTAACCTCTCCTCTGAAGTCTCTAACATAAGCTAGGCATTAATATTTTGTCGGTAAGACTCTGTATCTAGTATAGTAAAAACTTCAGCCTGAAAATCCCCCCAAGTTCTGAGCATTTTTTGACAATTATTTACATACTTTATAATATTAAATTTGCTTAGAATAAAGAATGCCCATTGGATTTATAATAACTAAAGCTAGTTGGCATTATTGTTCTCTAAGCATTATTAAACTCTACTCCTATTTAAGGAATCCTTCGGGTCATTAACTTATTACGTGCCATTTGGTTCGTTAATCACCGTTTACTGTTTGACTTATTTTTTTTAAAAGACCCAAATATTACATTTAATGACATACCAAGCTGGGATTCAAGCAGTACCTTCTGTTAAAGCGATTTGCTTCTGTCTTCAGAAATACTACATAACATCTACGTTTTATTTGATGGAAATTTTTTATAGTTTATATGGAAAAAAATCAATCTTAGTTATACACAGAATTTGATTCCTATATTAGATTTACAATAATTTAATTCTAAATGATTCATTTTAAAAGTTTTGTCACAAAATATAAAATGAATGGAATGCCAAATTACTCACTACATCTGTGCTATAATTAATAAACCCCCCTCCAAATTTATCGTGTATTACTCAGACTATTATTTCAAGCATTCAAGGAATTTTAAGAATTCTAAGGTCTCACCTTTCCCCTCCGGGTGTGCAACAGTGTGGTATAGAGGTCAGGCCCCTGTGTTAGAAGCCCTGACTCTGGGCCTTAGAGCTGGCCTAGGGGGAGTCGTTTAAGCTCTGTGGGCCCCAGCTTGTTTACTCCTCTCTTGTGGGGATTGGCTCATAACAGATGATCCCTAAGAACCTTTCAATTTCTATATCCCTGCAGTCATTGAAACTTCAATTACAGTTACCTTCAACTTCTTTCTTTGGCCTTTCCATATTTTTCTCCGCGTCGTTTTTGTTTCATTTGACATTTATTGACCATCCATCCCTCCTTGGCATCCTTCATACTTAGATTTGGTTGCTTCAGTGAAGCATTCCAGTGCACTGTTCCTCTGTCTGATTTGCTCAATCTCCTTTTTTTATTCAGTTTAAGACCAGAGACTGTTTCTTCCTCTTTTCTATCCCCTCCATGCCTAGCACTGTGCTGATTACTTAACCATCTCTCTTCACTTAATCACCACTGTTCCTGTTCCTGCTTTGCCTTTGAAATCTCTTTGCTTCAAGGTCACAGTACTTCACAGACAAATCAAAATGGAGACAAGGAGGAATGAAAGCAATAACTTTAAAACCTGATAAGAAATACTATGTCAAGGACTGACTCACAGATTAAGATACAGTAGAATATGAGTCCTTTGGTTTCCTGCACATCCTAAATTTTACTTCAGAAAATTTTCTTTCCCTTGCTCAATAGATAAATGATCCTGTTCGATTAATACTCAGTGGATGTTGAGTAGCTACCTTGTTCCAGGTGCCATGCTAAGGATTAGAGATCCAAGAATGTACAAAAGAAAAATATTCCATTGCCATTAGCTTTAAGTGTGCAATGTCCACAGTTGTTTGAGTCAAAGCAGCTTTTGGAAGCTAATTGAACTTGCCTATTTTGCATTCAGCAGATATTCATCTGGTTATCTACCATACTCCAGACATGTTGGTACACATGAGAAGAGTGTTTGAAGCTATTATAAAATGCCGAATATTATTTTCCCTTTAACGATTTATCCTTTAAATATGATGTAATTATCTACAACCTGTTATAATGCTCAAGTATATTTCATTGATGCAGACTTAGAGAACAACAATACTGTTTTAAATAATAATTTTTGTCTTCTCCATTCCAAGTCTCTTTCAATGTCCTAGGATGAAAATCATGGTTGTGTTTCATCTCATGTGACTACTGTATTCAAGTGGTAATGATTTCCTAAATTCTAGGTTGGAGATGATTGTGAAGCCCTATGCAGGCTCTTCAAAAGAGACTGCTGTGGTTTCTGTGTGTGCATGGGCGATTAAGGTGGGGAGAGGTGGAGGAAAGCAAGAAGTAGTGAACATTATATCCTATATTTGCCCTCCTTGCTCTAGGCTTTGGTATTCAACCTCACTTTAATTTTATTTCACTCTCTTTGCACATGCAATATCTTCACAAACTCCTTTTCTCTCCATATGCCTGGATTTACAAAAAACCCATCAGTGTTCTCAACTATGAATCTCACCAATATCTTAGCCAAGTGAAATAAGCCTGATTCTACTGTTACCCTGTTGGTAAATCAGAAGCTGTAATAATTTTCAGTAGATAGGTTGCAAAGAAGAGCCGCTAATGGATAAATTCAGTTACCTACTGATACAAAAGATTCATTTGTCCTCGAAGTTTTACCATAGCTGGAATTTCTTTTTTTTTCTTTTCTTTTCTTTTTTTTTTAAACTTCTTATTGTCAAATTGGTTTCCATACAACACCCAGTGCTCATCCCAACCTGTGCCCTGCTCAGTGCCCATCACTCACTCTCCCCGCTCCCATACCCGCCTCAGCCCTCGGTTTGTTCTTAGTATTTAGGAGTCCCTTATGTTTTGTCTCCCTCCCTCTCTGTGTCTTTTTTCTTTCCCCTCTTCCCCTCCCCCCTGGTTTTCTGTTAAGTCTCGCAAAGTCCACCTATGTGTGGAAACATACGGTATCTGTCTTTCTCTGACTGACTTATTTCACTCCCATAGCTGGAATTCCTAATTAAATTAAATGTGAAAAGAATATGGAATTTCAATTATAATACTTTGCATATAATTTCACATATTTTTCAAAATTCCTTCACATATTGTACCTCATTTCATCCTGATGAAAATAGTGATTTAGATTAGTTTTGTTCATTTTCTCTGACCTCACTTAACAGATGCAGAAAACAGGACTAGGCAGGTTTAAATGATTTACTATAGATTACTTAGCAATCTAATAAAATACCAAAGTTTATAAGGGGCCCACTTCTCACTGAAGCCTTCTTAAAAAACATTATAAAAATTTTAAATGGTAAACTTGAAATCAAAATTTGGTAAAATTAAGTCCATGTTTTTACAGATAATTTAAATAGTTTTTTTATTATAATTGACATACAATATTCCATTGGTTTCAGGTGTACAAGAGAGTAATTCAATATTTTTATACATTACAAAGTGATCACTACAATAGATCTAGTTACCATCTCTCACAATACAAAGTTATTACAATACTATTGACTATACCCCCTCTGCTGTACATCACATCCCCAAAATGTATTTATTTTATAACTGGAAGTTACTTATAACTGTAACCTAATTCCCTTTACCTGTTTCACCCATCTGCCTGCCCCCTTGCCCTCTGGCAACCACCAGTTTGTTCTCTGTATCTATGTGTCTCTGTTTTATTTTGTTGGTTCTTTTGTTTTTTAGAGTCCACATATAAGTGAAATCATATGGTATTTGTCTTTCTGTGACATATTTCATTTACATAATACCCTCCAGGTCCATCCGTGTTATCACAAATGGCAATATTTCATTCTATTTTATGGCTGAGTAATATTCCATTGTATATATATCACATCTTCTTTGTCCATTTATCAATCAGTGAACCCTTAGGTTGCTTCCATACCTTGGCTATTGTAAATAATGCTGCGGTGAACATAGGGGAACATATCTTTTTTAATGTTTTTGTTTTATTCAGATTAATATCCAGGTGTAGAATTGCTGGATCATGTAGTATTTCTATTTTTAATTTTTTGAGGAACCTCTATATAGTTTTCCTTAGGAGTTGCACCGATTTATATTCCTACCAACGGTGCACAAGAGTTGCCTTTTCTCCATGTCCTCACCAGTTATATCTTGTCTTTTTGATAATGGCCATTCTGACAGGTGTGAGGTGAGATCTCATTGTGGTTTTGATTTGCATTTCCCTGATCATTAGTGATATTGAGCATGTTTTTGTGTGTATGTTGGTCATCTGTATGTCTTGTTTGGGAAAATGTCTGTTCAGGTCCTCGCCCATCTTTTAATCAGATTGTTTTTTGTGTGTTGTTGTTATTGAGTTGTATCAGTTCTTTATATATTTTAGTTGCCAACCTCTTAACAGATACATAATTTGCAAGTATCTTCTCCCATTCAGTAGTAGGCCTTTCCATTTTGTTGGTTTCCTTCACTGTGCAAAAGTTTTTTAGTTTGATGTAGTTCATATTATTTATCTTTGCTGTTGTTGCCCTTGCCTAAAAAGACCATTCCAAAAAAATATTGCTTAGATGAATGTCAAAGAACTCATTGCATATGTTTTCTTCTATAAGTTTTATGATTTTAGATCTGGCATTTAAGTCTGCAATCCGTTTTGAGTTTATTTTGTGTATGGTGTAAAAAGGTGGTCCAGTTTCATTCTTTTGTATGTATCAGTCCAGTTTTCCCAATACTATTTATTGAAGAGACTGTCTTTTCCTCTTCATATATTGTTTCCTTTGTCATAGACTAATTAACCATTGACCACAGGTTTATTTCTGAGCTCTTCATTCTATTCCACTGATCTGTATGTCAGTTTTTGAGCTAATAACATCCTGTTTTGATTACTACGGCTTTGTAGTATATCTTGAAACCTGGGCTTGTACCTCCAGCTTTGTTCTTGTTCCTCAAGATTGCTTTGGCTATTCAGAGTCTTTTGGGGTTCCATATAAATTTCAGAATTATTTGTTCTAGTTCTGCGAATTAGGCACATATTTTTTAATGTAAATTTTAGTTTGTTAACATACCATGCAATGTTGGTTTCAGGAGCAGAATGCAGTGATTCATCACTTACATGACACCCAGTGCTCATCACAAGTGCCCTCCTTAGTACCCGTCACCTATCTAGCCCATCTCCTACTCTCTATCAACCCATAGTTTATTCCCTATCATTAAGAGTCTCTTGTGGTTTGTTTCCCTCTCTTCTCTTTTTCCCCCTTCCCATATGTTCACCTGTTTTGTTCGTTAAATTCCACATGTGAGTGAAATCATATGGTATTTGTCTTTCTCTGACTGACTTATTTCACTTAGCATAATACATTCTGGCTCCATCCCCATCATTGTAAATGGCAAGATTTCATTCTTTTGGATGGCTAAGTAATATTCCATTGTATATGTATATACCACATCTTATTTATCCATTCATCAGTTGATGGACATTTGGGTTCTTTCCATAGTTTGTCTGTTTTTGATAATGCTGCTATAAACATCGAAGTGCATGTGTCCCTTCAAATCAGTATTTTTGTATCCTTTGGATAAATACCTAGTAGTGCAATTGCTGGATCGTGGGGTAGTTCTGTTTTTAGTTTCCTGAGGAACCTCCATAGTGTTTTCCAGAGTGGCTGCTCCAGTTTGCATTCCCACCAACAGAAGCACGTGCTTTTATCACTAATTAGTTTTTTGAAATGCATTCTAGACATTGTGCTGTTTTCATCACATCTTTAGGCTCAATTCTGTGCTCAGTATTCTGTGAGTTCTGACCCTGGCAGAAGGCATTCCAAATCATTATTTTGGTAATCAATATACAGAAGTCATTTGCCTAGATTCAGCCCTTTTTTCCTCTACCTATTGAGTCTTTTGACCACTTCTATTTTTTAATCTATTTCCTGAGTTCCCACCCAAGTGAACCTTCCAGAACTTTTCTGATCCTAATGACTAGAATACAGATCCCTAGCTGTCCTGTCATCACAAATCTTGTCATGGCACCTGCATTGATTGCAGTGTAGCCTTCAAAAAGTATAATTTGCAGAATTTAAGAAATAAAAATACTTTTTAAAGTCAGTTCAATTAATAATTAAAAAGCAACTAGAGAATTTTTTTCATAAACTTATGAGCAAGAGATAAATGACCACATAATAAGTTGGAAGCAGGTTTTATTCAATAACCTATTTGAAAAGGATGTTCTATGTTTATATGAAATTAACTCAAGACCCTACATATTCTTCATTTACGTTATTATCTGGGGATTATAGTTTTGTTTTGTTGTTGTTGTTTGGTGTCCCTGCAGTGATTACAGTTGTTAACAATACATTCTAGAGCACTGCAGTATTCTCATTCATACAAAGTTTAATTATGCTCACTCTATTGTATTCATTCAATATTCAATAGGATTCAAATTCAATAAGATTAAAAAGTATTGTAGTTAAAGGTCTGTTGACTAGGAAATTCCATTAAGTAAATAACCTTGCTCCTGGCATTCCCAATTAACCATGGGTTTGCAGCCTCACTGAGGAGTTAGCAGACTGAGTTCTAAATTTTACATGCAGATTGTACTTTTCTGTCCTTATGAGAGTTTCACACTGGCTCAATCTGCACAAATTATCACATAGTTCTTCATATAAAAAGAGCAATATGCCTAAGATTATCAAGAAGGAGCTTAATAGAAGTTCCATGTTTGCTTTTTGCTAGGAAAGGAATAAAACAGCAATAACTTTAAATCATTCCCTTCACCCCTGTAAGTAATGGCAGTAATTTCAGCTGTATCTTTAGGTTCTGGATTCCCCCAGAGTCACCAGGCAGTCCTACTGGCCTCAGTATAGAATTGTAAATAGCACAGAGTTTGGCATCAGCCAGTCCTGGGTTCAAGTCCAGATTCTGTCACTATTGTGTAATTCGGAGCAAATTATATAACTTTATAGAGCTTTTGTGAAAATTCATTCAATCAGCATTCAGTTTAACTCATTATAAACTTTTCTGGGGCAAATCTTCTTGGTCCAGAGGTTGTGTCAATAACAAAAGAGATAAGATTTCTTGCCCTCACAGAAGCCATAGTCAACCAGAATTCTCTTTAAGAAAATTGAAGCTATTAGCAAAGTTTCTATCACATAATAAGTATTTAATAAATACTAATAACATCATTATTAATTCTTCCCAATCCATAACATGGACAGTTCCGCAGAAATTATAACAAAATTATGTAAAATTTGGGGCACCTGGGTGGCTTATTTGGTTAAGCATCTGACTTGGGCTCAGGTCATGATCTCACGGTTTGTGAGGTATCAGGCTCGTGAGTTCAACCCCACATCAGAGTCTGCGCTGACAGCTCAGAGCCTGGAGCCCTCTCTCTCTGCCCCTCCCCTGCTCTCGCTCTCTCTCTCTCTCTCTCTCTGTAAAAAATGAACAATAAAAAAAATTAGAAAGGAGCCTCCTTTTACCACAAGAACTCTCAGGTACAGCGGTAGTCAGGGAGTTGGACTAGTTATAATCTCTTGAAGCTAATGTTGGTCAAATATAAAAGTGCACAACTAAGTAGGCAGAAATTTCATGAGCAGGAAACAAAAGGCCCTAACTTTTATAAAAGAAAAATTAAAGAATAACACTTCACCAAAATGAAAATTTTCTGCTTATCAGAAGACCATTAAGAAAATGAATAAACTATCCACTGACTGGGAAGTTGCAAAGCATAATTGTATTCCTGGTGAGAATCAATATGGCTTTGTTTCTTTTTTTTTTTTAATTTTTTTAATGTTTATTTATTTTTGAGACAGAGAGAGACAGAGCATGAGTGGGGGAGGGTAGAGAGAGAGGGAGACACAGAATGTGAAGCAGGCTCTAGGTGTCAGTACAGAGCCCAACTCGGGGCTCAAACTCACAGACCGCGAGATCATGACCTAAGCCGAAGTCGGACGCTCAACCGACTGAGCCACCCAGGCGCCCCTGTTTCAGTTTTTAAAAGGATGAACGTGGGGTGGCTGGCTGGCGCAGTCAGAGAGCATACAACTCTTCATCTCAGGGTTGTGAGTTTGAGCCCCACATCGGGTATAGAGATTGCTTAAAAATAAAATATTTTAAAAAGATGGTCATTAGTCTGCATGATTTGGGGATCAATGACCCCACTACTGAAAGGATTATATTCACCTGTTTACTTAGTGACTTGACAATTTAAGATTTTCTTGTCTAAATCTGCCTTTAACTTTAATTTTTTTTTGCCAGAAAGAGTCTTTGCAATCATGTAACGCCCTGATTTCATAACCGATAGGAAAAATTATGAAAATTAGTCGCGTAGGTTTTTCATAGTCATTTCAGAACCTGAACTAGGTTTTAGTAAGCGGTCCTTCCACTACTCAATGTCTGCTTCTCTATTATTTTGCTTGAAAATCAGTAGGAGGTAGTATGTGGGCTTTACTCAGAATATTTATTTTCTTCTGTCAGCCAGAAGCGTTTTCACACTTGTTTACTTTAAAGTTGAAAACACTGCAGGATTATGGTTGTGGATCATTTTGAACTTAAAAAGTAACGTTTCAATAGTTAATACACGCTCGAACCCTTGGTTTCAGGATAGTAAAGGAACCATTATAATTTAGTTACTGGCCTCAGTTACTGTCATAAAGAGGCTTCTACAGACCATCATCTTCATACTGAGCTTTTCTCATTTCATATAATCTTGAGCTATATTTTTTCTGTCTTCTGGCACTTGATATTTTGTTTATCTTTGGTACGTAGGAAACTCTAAATCTCGGTCTCAGATATGTTTATGTAAATTATCTCACAACTCTCCATTCTATTAATTACGAAAGTTTTTATTGTTCACCATAGATAAGCAAACCATGTCCTTCAGTGTCGTTGAGTTTTTAGGGAAAATTCTATAGCCAAAAATCTAGGTTATCTTCTATCAATTTGTTATTATTTCACAATTCTGTTGACTTCATATTTCTGTGATTTTTATGTGAACAAAAGCAGTAGAAGCAATAATGACATGTGCTTTAGGGGTTCCAGAGCATTGCTTTCTTTTACTAAGTAAATGTCTATGCTTTTCCTTTTCGATCATATTGAATTTTTAATGTGCAGCGGGAAGCCCTTATGTGAGGTAAGAAATGGCAATCAAGGGAAACAAGAGCATTCATTCGTTTATTCAACAAATACTGAGTTCCTCCCACAGGCCAGGCATTATGCTAGGGAAATTGTTGTTTTTTTTTTTTTCCTCTCTTCATTTTTTTCTGTCTAATCGCAGGTGGAGATAATGATGAGTAGTAAAATTATGGATTTTGGCTGTTGCTGTATGACATGTGGATTTAAAACATCATAAACATTTGGTCGGTTTGAATTGGAATTAAAAGAAATGAAATGGAGAAATTATTATCTGGCTTTTGATTTTAGGTTTTTTTTAACTTTTTAATGTTTTTTTATTTGAGAGAGACACAGAGAGAGAGACAAACAGAGCATGAGTGGGGGAGGGGCAGAGAGAGAGGGAGACACAGAACCTGAAGCAGGCTCCAGGCTCTGAGCTGTCAGCACAAAGCCCGATGCGGGTCTGGAACCCACGAGCCACGAGATCATGACCTGAGCCAAAGTCTGGTGCTTAACCAACCGAGCCACCCAGGTGCTCCTGATTTTAGTTTTAATTTTGCCCATGAATACTTGACGTCACATGTAGATAAATTCTTTTCCAGGTATTAACTACCTTCTTCTCAGAACTAATAGATTTTTTTGCTTATTTATTTTTGAATTGTCATATACTATAATAAGGTTATTTCTATAGGAAACTGGGAAATTCATTGGATATTTTGACTCTAATGTAACCTCTTTTAAAGTTGATGAACACGTGGCCCCTGAGTTTTGAAGTGGAAAGGTGATCGTAAACTAAGCCCCAAACATTGGCCTTCAAAATGGTTTTAAAATGTGATATTCGATATATACACTTGATTATGCACCAAAGTAGCACAAATAAAATCTTGTTTCCTTCCCACCTGAATGTTGGAAGTTCCTCAGTATACCAGTAGTATACTACTGAGCCACCAGTTTCAGTCACCCTCGGGGAAGCAAGACTGAAGGCCATACTGCCACGATCGCTTCTAAGTAGCATTTGAGCCGAGTTTTTTTTATTGATTTATTTTTCCTTTATAAATTAATATTTTCACAGTGATAAATTTAACTTAAAAACCCTTTTCTGTTCTAGGCTATTTTTTTTAACGTAAGTTGTTTTATATCCTTTTCTTAGAGCCGATACATTCAGTATGGTCCATATGAGAATCTGTCTTCTTCTTTCTCCAGCAGTAGAAAACCCGGTTTAGTTCAGTGCCCTGGTATAAAATCCATGTTCTCTGTAGAACATTAGTCGTGGATCCCATTCTAGGATATGTTACTCTTTATGGGACAGTGCAAAGGCAGAAGTTTTAAAATGAAAAAAAAAGAAAAAAGCCACCCGATCTCTGATGCATCAGCAAGAACGTTGTTTTTAGTGGCAATGCTCCTTCACATTTTATATTAGGCTATAATTTACATACAGTAAAGTGTTCAAATCTTAATATATCATACAATCCATTTTGACGGATATCGAGACATAGAACATTTTTCTCACACCAGAAGATTTCTGTGCATCCCTTCCCAGTCAGCAGCTCCCTCCTCCCCAAATCCCAACTTCCAAAATCAATCACTGATCTGATTCCTATCACCACAGGCTAGGTTTGTCTATCCTGGAATTGTATATAAACGAACATATATTTTTTGTATTTGGTCTCTTTGACTCAGCCTAATATTTTTGAGATCATCCATGTTGTTGGGTTTATCATTAAACAGTTTCTTTTTATGGCAGATAATATTTTTTTAAAAAAACAGGAAAGAAATAATTAGATCTTCACCAAGTATCTTAATTGACACTTGAGGGGCGCCTGGGTGGCTCAGTCGGTTGGGCGGCCAACTTCAGCTCAGGTCATGATCTCACGGTCTGTGAGTTCAAGCCCCACGTCGGGCTCTGTGCTGATGGCTCAGAGCCTGGAGCCTGCTTCCGATTCTGTGTCTCCCTCTCTCTCTGCCCTTCCCCTGTTCACGCTGTGCCTCTATGTCTCTCAAAAATAAATAAACATTAAAAAAAATTTTTTTAATTGAAACTTGACTATCGTTAAAATCAGGGCAGCAAAGACGCAGTAAGAATGAAGGGGACAAAATACCCTCCAATATTAATATTAAGTGACAGTTCTCCTAACATTCAGATGGCTCTCCCACCTTAATTACTATTATGTGCATCAAGAGGTACTCTTCTGGGAGGTTCTAAGCTGTTCTATTAGCAACAAAAACACTGGGCAGCTGCACTTCAGCAATTGCAATGGCCGTGGATCTGTTCTTGCTTCCTTCCCTTTGTATTTCTGCTTTGGCCTTAGAAAGCAAATGTGAAAAATAATTCCAGGTGAGGAGGTGCTTCTGATGATGGGTCCATCATCAAAACATGCTAGAAGGAATGCTTTCATTGTTTATCAATATGGTGATGCCTCGGTAGCTTTTATGTGCTCTTAAAATTGTATAACATGGACCTTATGAGCTCAGCTTTATTATTACAAACTCACTATGTTCCATAATGTATACAAATGGAAGGAAACTAGAGACAATAAAAGCGACATCCCGATTGCATATGGGGCTTTTTTTTTTTTAAGTTCTAACTGAATTTACCAAAAAATTGCCATTTTAAACAAAGATTCTTTAAAATCGGGGAGCAGTAATAAGTTTAAGTGAAGACTATACTGTGACTCTAGGTAGTCATAGTAAATTGTGTACCAACAGATCCTAAAGGGTGAATTGTCACTATCTGCTGTTGTCTTTTTCAAGAGAATTTTATTCTGACCAAAGAGAAGTCTGAATTTTTACCTAACTACATAATGGTGAGGATTGAGCTGGCCCTTGGCTAGTCCGTCCCGATCCACACCATCTCCACTTTTGAGATTCTTAAATAAGAACGACAAAGAGGTCCCAGAACACTAACACACACACCAAGCACCTTCTTGACTTTATGGAATGTTTACATGTCATTTTCAGTGTTTATACAACTATTCAGCGGGGGGGAATGGCCGTAAAGTACTACAGTGCTTACATCAGTTCTATGGAAAAAGGCGCTCAAACGAATAAGAAGTTTTGCCAGATTACCGAGAGAATAAAATTTCAGATTATGCCCATTCTGTGAATCCCTCTCATCCGCTGATTTTCTCATTTCTTTCTGCCTTCCACTAACTACACATTCCTCTCCCATCTCACACTTATTTTTCTCCTTATGGTACCTAAATTCGGTTATCACATTCATAGTTCATTCTAATAATTCCGGAAATGTTGAAGTGACACTTCCCTTTAACACAACCTACTCTAGTATAGAATTTGACTTAAGCCTTACTTCTCATTAGTTTTATTTCACACAAGAAAGCAGTTACATTTAAATTATCAAGAGCATCTCATTAGTGGGGCACCTGAGTGGCTCAGTCAGTTAATTGTCTGCCTCTTGGTTTTGGTTCAAGTCACGACCTCATGGTTTGTGAGATCAAGCCCCGTGTCAGGCTCTGTGCTGACAGTGCAGAGCCGGCTTGGGTTTTCTCTCTCCCTCTCTCTCTGCTCCTCCCCCACCTGTCTACATGCTCTCTTTTTCTCTCTCGAAATAAATAAATATTTTTTTTAAAAGACAAATTCTTAAAAACAAGAGTATCTCATTAGTATAATTTAACCTATACAGAGCACCTACAATGCTGTCGTACGAAGCTTCAAAAATCTTTGTTCTAAACTATAAAGACGATTAACTACTTTTGAGCAGTGCGCATGAATTCTCTTGGCAGTTCGTCATCATTTTAGTTGCAGTAATTAATTCTAATTAACCGCCAATGCTGTTTGTTGCCATGTGGAAAAACGAGAATATGGCCCTTCTTTCCATTCGAGTAGGAGTAATGATATCAGTTTAATGTTAGAAGGGTAAAGAGGTTTTAGGTTGTGAAATAAAGAATTATAAACCCGATTTCCCAGGGAGTACACTCTGCTTGGAGGGTTTTGAGAAGTCCTAGCTTAGCAGAAATCAACACTGATAGTGAATCATCTTTCGTCCTCCCACATAGTTAAGGTTCTGGCTAGTGAAAATTAGATTTTGCTTCCTAGTTTTGGAACTAGTATTGTTTTTGTTGCTTCTCAGTCAAAATGTTCTAATTAATAGTTCTGTTTTTATAAACATATACAGTATTTTAGAAATTCAAACTTAATGTCATAGCCATTTGTTTTTTTTCCACTGCTGTGATTTAAGACAGTAATTGTAAGTTTTACAAGAAATAATTTCACCTCCTGTCTTTGAAGTTGGAAATGAGATGATGAATTATACTTAAGACTTATTCTTTAGGGGACACATTTATGTAAAGCAGTAGGAGTAGGAGCGAACTCCTCACTACTAATTTTGCTAACAATATAAAGTATTGCCAGCAAAGTAATATCAGACTATATTGACATAATTTAATTATATTTATTCAGGATTTAAAAGGCTTTACGTGGTATTGTTGCAAAAAAAAAAAAAAGAGTAATGGTGGTTTAAAGAAAGCTTAATATTCACAGCTGTTCAATAGTTCCAAAATATCAAACTTTTCAGGTTTATTGTTTTTACTTAAAAATAAAATATACTCTGAATACCGTGTGGATTCTCATCTTATCAGAAGAACCAGTTAGCACAACACAGAATTTTAGAGCTGGAAAAGACTTTCAATATCATCTAGTTTAAGCCTGACATTAACCTAGTTCATGAAAATCGCCGTTTTCTCAAGGATCTCAGCTTCCCTACACTAATTTCCAGAAAATTAAAGGACCTCTAGTTCCCAAACCCTTTTGCTGTATGTCTGTCTTTTCGGTCCCTTTTAATAGTCTCCATAGTCATGCTAATCATTACAGCTGTGACGATTTTCTTGTGTTTTTTTTTTATGCCTTAATTAGCTTAAGAATAGTCTATTGATTGCAAAAACATAACTTTTAATTTAAATAGTTGCCCAAAGGGGCTCCTGGGTGGCTTGTTAAACAGTCCAACTTTGGCTCAGGTCATGATCTCGTGGTTTGTGAGTTCAAGCCCTGCGTCTAGCTCTGGACTGACAGCTCAGAGCCCGGAATCTACTTCAGATTCTGTGTCTCCCTCTCTCTCTGCCCCTCCCCTACTCTCTCTCTCTCTCTCTCTCTCTCTCTCTCAAAATTAAATAAACATTAAAAAATTTAAATAAAATAAATTATTTCGCCAAAGGAAAGGTGAATAATTCAAAGTTTTAGGAGTAGTTGTAGTAAGAGTCGAGTCACTGCTACTCTGGAGGATACATACCATATGGTCTTCTCCAGGGAGATTTAAAAG
The DNA here is from genome assembly GCA_030068075.1 of Paguma larvata. Classification (NCBI taxonomy): domain Eukaryota; kingdom Metazoa; phylum Chordata; class Mammalia; order Carnivora; family Viverridae; genus Paguma; species Paguma larvata. The sequence goes on from CM057823.1 coordinate 12,325,322, forward strand.
TGAGTAATCTAACCCTATTATGTAAGACAAGTAACACCACTTAGACTATTGTAGTGGGGAAGCAAGAGTGAGGTAAGCATGGCTCTTCACTTGGAGGCTGAAGGTGAGGGGGGCAGTATGTTGAGGTTCTTTGTTTTATTTTCTCACTCCTGTTTCTCAGTCATTAAATCAACAGATATTTATTTTGCATACAGCACCAGCTAAACATTCCGATAGACAGCAGACAACAAGATCTAGTCTTTGGCTTCAAGGAGCTTAGCCTCAAGATACATAGCAGAGGGCAATGCAGGTAACTGCCTACTGAACAGACACTTAGGATCTCTGAAAACCTGGTATAGCTCCACCACTGCGCAAGCAATTTATTAACTTGGCTCCTCTCGTAGAATGAGAAGTAACTATCATAATTAGCTGTGCGGCATTTTGGGAATGAAACGGCTATAAAAAGAGCCGAATGGTAGAAAACAAGATTATATGGTAGGAATGGTTCTTATAGGTACGTTCGGTATTTATGTCATCACTATTAGGACTACTACCAGGGAAAAGCTAAATTCGGTAAATACAATTTCCTAGGTAGATTTTGCAAAGTCAAGAAAATATCTATATGTAATGGCAAGAGTAGCTATGCAATCTTACTTTGGGTAATACAAGAATTAAATATAGCGCGGGGTTTCCACATGTCTTCAGCTTCTATTAAGGATCTTCTGCATTTCAGTGTTTATTCGAAGTATTTCTTTAACAATTTTTAAATGTTGCCACTATCCAAGACTGTTATCTACCAACAAATGATTATATTTTCATATTCAGAAACTGAAGCTTCATTTAATTATATAGAATGAATATCTACCCTTCTGCGATTAACCTATGAGTACATTGGGTTTGGGGGAGTTGTTATCAGTGATTTATCATGCCTGATTCTTTCTGATTTTTCTTATGTTTTTAAAGTTTGTGAATTCTCTTAGAGGACTAGGATACCAATTGACATCCTCTTCTATATCCTCAGAAGATGAAGAATTTATAGAACTGGGCATTTCTTTCCTATCTTTTTATATGATCACATTCTTATGCCCTAGATTGAGATTATCAAACTGTAGAGAAGAAGGCGTTCTTGTTCAAGTCATTTAATGTTCCAGGACTATGAAATAATCTTATTTTATTATTAGCATTTTTATGTTTTTGCCAGCATTTTCACGCTAATTAAATGAGGCACTGCACCACTGTGTTTAGCCTGTGGCATAACAGAAGCCAGACGACCTGTCATTGGAATCATGATCTTACATTCTCTTTTTCCTCTGAAGAATATAGTTTGGTTTGCTTTGCTTTGCTTTGCTTTGGTCTCAGTTTATAATGACATACCTCTGTAGTTTAACTTAATCACATTCAAACAATAAAAATATTAAAAATTTAACCTTATATGCATGCCATTTATTTTTAAAAATATATATTAATATAATTACTACTTGGTAAAGAGATCTTATTTTTTATTGTCTTTCCCTGATTTAACAAATGAAATGATATGGAGAATTTCCATACAGTTGCTTATGTTATGCATTCCATATATTGGGTGCTTTGGTCTCTAATGTCCTTTTGTCCTTATTAGACTATCGCTATACATTTCTATTTAGATAAAGAGATAGAAGCATGAAAATTAATAACCCATGCATCAGACATTTTTGCCATGCTTCATAAGAATGAGCAATTAAGGCTAAAAACCTCAGTGTTTAATACTGTTACCAGAACTCAGTTATTATACATGTATTGTCACTTCAGTGATTAAAGAAAGTAGGTAAGTATAATATGTAGTCAGATTCAAACAAGATAACTAAATCAATATTAAAGAAAAAAACAGCTATAGCATCTGTGCACTGCATGGCAGAGTAATAATAAAATTTGCCTAAATTCTCATGATGTTTTCGGATATTATGGGAATGCTTTGTCTATACCTGGATTTGAATCTTCATACTGACAAAGGTTCTAACAGTTATTTTTTAAAAACACAATATACTGTTTTTAGAAAGTTATAATTCATCTTATATTTATGATGTTTGGTAAACTACTATACTGTTATGAAAAAGGTAAAAGTTTATATGTACTTTGATTTTGAAAAGTAGCATCGCATGCATTTAAAATTTTTTTTGGTAACTTGCGGCACTTTGGTAAAGGAATGTGCAATTATAAAGATTTATGCCATTTTAATTTTTTTTTAATTGACAGGAATTACTCTTACTAAGCTTTAGACTGAAAACCAAACCCAATTTTAAGACTGGCACTTTTTCCTACTGGTAGTTCCTGTTTCTCTAATTATGTGGAACATTTAATTTAAACCATTCTTTGCAATGAGGTTTGACTTTCCTCCTCCATCCTAACCTCAAAAACCTTTAATTTAAAATTAATCCAGTGGTAGTTAGATAAGTATTTTGGGTATCATGGACATTTAATCTGGTGCCTGACTTCGGTAATCTCATAAAAATAGCTAAACTCCTGAAAAACAATATTCAATCATTGTAATTAGTTTTTATTGGTTATAACCAGTTGAGTAAGTTGACATCCATGGAGTCATAATTTATCTTAAAATTTGGGCTGCCAGATTTTAACTAACTACACAACATTGCTTAAAATACCCTCATATATTCCAAAGAGAAATGACAAGAAAAAACAGAATTCTGTATGATTATGGTTATTGCAGACACTTCTGTTAGGTTTCCAGTATTATACTGTGATACACCCATGGGTGGTAGAAGTAAAATGAAAATGAATATAAATGCTTTAACATTGAATGGTGGCATCCATCAGTACAGATTATGCATAAGCTACTGCAATAAAAAAAATACTCATTGTGCCTGTATTTGAAGAATTTATCTTAGATTTCCTCCAGCCTTTTCCATTTAAGGCTGTACAATCGTTTTAAATGTTAAGACAACAGAATATATAAATGAATGAAATGATGGCCCTGTTTGTCATCGGATAAATATTCTGTTGAATTTGTTGAGGGGCATTGGCTGTTGCATATTATGACATAAACTAGGTTGTTATGAGCCACGTGTGAGTCTTATGTACAAATCAGAGCATTTAGAAATTATACATCTTTCTTTTTTCCTCACAAGAAGAATTCAGACTTTATAATCCAAATTTATAATTTTAAGCTGCTGATTATTGAAAAGCGCCTAATATGGATTAAAAGACTAAGTGAAATAAGACCTATGAAAGAATGCTAATTAATAGCCTGACCCTGTATATTATCGAACTTCTGATAATGTTAAGTTTCTTATGAAGCCTTAAAATATTTTAATGAAAAATTAATTACCTAGAAATGAAGGCACTTTATTACCTTGAACTAGCTATTTGTCTGTATAGAATTTGTCTAAAATCCCCTAAAATATTCTTTATCCTTTTATAAATTTATCCTACTTATGTGTTTTTCTAAAGCTTCTTATAATATAATGATTCAAACTATTTTAACTTAATAGAAAATTGTGTTACATGGTAGAACCAATGAACGATTCAGAAATAAAACTCTAGAGTAAAAAATGTATGTGTGATAATAGCAAAACTGTTGTCTCAGTTAGTCTACAGTCATTTGAGGTTAAACTGTAAAATTCGAAGGCTTTTTCATTGAACAATTTTTAGACACTACCTTGTGTTTAAATGTTGGTCAAATATAAGGGCAGTCAAAATTATTATGCCAGCCTGTCGTAACTCAGTTTTGTTTAGTTGAGTTTTTCTTAAATGTAACCCTAAAACATTAAGAATCAGTTTTGTTTCTTCTATGCTCAAGTCAGCCCCGCCTGGTAAATTATCAAATTTAAATCAGTAATTTGGATGTGCTGCTGTGTATAGCTTACCCTCTTCAGAAGATTAATAGTTGATTTATACAAGGGATGTGATTCAGCAGAAAAGGCATAGGATTTTTTTTTAAGTTAAATTTTTTCTGAAGCTCAACCTTACATCTTCTGACATTTGTAAAACATAGGCTAGCTTTCTTTTATCCAAGAATGTTTTTTAACAGAAGAATATTTCAAAGCAAACAAACTTTGCTTTCCTTTTCATTTGGGGGCAGTTCACTTAAGAAGAAAACATTTGTCTATGATTGTACTTATCTTTAATTCTTTCTCCGTGGTGGCCATTTTTCTATCACTAGTTTTCAGTGTTTTGCCAAATGTGAATGTTGCTTCATGGACGCAGTTTCATTACATGGTACAGACAGGAGTCAAGTTTATTAGCAGTCTACTCTTATCAAGGAGAAACTAAAAATAAGTTCCATGTCAATTCTTTGGTTTGTATCTTGGTATCTTTTTTTAAATAAGATATATTAACCCAAAGGTGTGTTAATGTCATGGCATGAACAATCTTAAATGTAGATCTATTGAGTATTTTGTGATGCTGAGTAACAGACTTTTCTCAAATCTCTGTGATGCTAAATATTTTCCTTAGGAGGTTTTGTTTAATGTTAGATTGTTGTTCTGAAAGATGTTGGTCTTAGTGGGATTTTTTTAAACTGGGAAAACAAATAAACGCATGTATTACAAGTATAGAAATGGTGAATTGTAAACTTGCCGTAGAATAATGATTCTATTTTCAAAACTGTTTTGCTGTTAAATATATACAACATAAAATTGCTGCCATACTGTAATTGAATACTTTTTCTTAAATGACCCTGTTATCACTATTCCAGACTTAGAAGTTGGGCAGATACATGATTGATTCATGTGTCTGCATAGATGCCTCAAGGTATATTCTTCTCTTGGTGAGTAAAAATATATTTTCCTTGGCATCAATGCATTGAGATCTGAATATACCTGTATCTATCCATTCTTATTGCACATTTCTTATACAGTATCTTCTAATATGCCAAAATTGGCCTAGACATAACTTAAAATTGAGGGTTTGTTACATGCTTTCTAACAGAAAGGTTTTCAATGATATTCATTATGGGTTTGTACTGTGAAAATAGTGAAACTCCCTTTAAAATTTCATATATGCTAAATTTAAATTAATATTTTTTCTTTAGCTCAAATTTCCCTAAATCCAGAGAGAATATCAACCCTTTTCACTGTTGTCAAATCCAGCATAAGGAACAGCCCTATGACACTACAAAAACAGTTGAGGAATAAGGAATAAGTCACTTAAGTTACACTCCAGAATAAAGGCATTGTGGGAAAGAAATGAACCGAAGTTCACCGTGAATGCAAGGCTTCTGTACTTGGCATTCCTCCACCGAAGGGAAGACAAGTGTCAACACCATTGGCATCATTTTCAAACTCATCTTATGTGGAATATCTTCCACCACACTGGAGTACTTATTGACTCTTACCGGGTTTTGGCTTTTGTTTTGTTTTGTTTTAATTCATCAAGCCTTTCAGTTTTCAAAAAACCGTTTGTCAGCATTGAGGTAGAGGGACGTAGATTTGAAAATACTTTCTTAAGAGATCATGTAACTCTTTAACTCAATTTAAAAAGAGGAGGAGGGATAGTTTCAACCCACTGCCTCTCACAAGAAACATGTTTTTAAATCTGTAACTGTTTTAGTGTTAACAGGGTACAAAGTGTTTTTTGTCCTGTATTGTACTTAAAAGGTTCTCATTGATTGGTGATTGTATTGTACTGTATGGAAACAGATCATAAATTGCCTTGTATTGTTTATAATAGACCATACCACGTACTACTTCAGTTTTTATGTTCCAAGTTTTCCAGTGATGCATGTTAACAGTTAGGTCCTAAAATTCTGTGGTGCTAATTCTTCCATATCCAATGGTGCTTTTGTGGATGCTAACTGCACACATGCTGAACAAAGCTTGAAGTTTAAAACTTTCCTCCCTTCCTCTGTTTATATAAAGTCAAATAAAATAACTTGAATTTGTCTCAAAGTATCACTGACAATCTAATAAACTCGTTTATATGTGTGATTAGTTTGGATTCTTAATTATTTTTCAGAAACCAGATTAGCTCTACTGGGCCCTTCCTTCAATCAACCAGAAATTGATTTTACTGTGTGTTTATTTCATTATTTCACTCATACCCCCAAATTTGTGGTACCTTTGGGAATTCAAATCCAGTTGGCCTGACTTCTATAGTCAAGTTTATGTCGGCTCTACAAAAACTAGACCTATAAGACCTGGAAATTAGTAAGTCGAGAAAGCCAAAACTGCACCATGAGAGTGCCTTTGTAGATTTTAGTATTTTATTAATAAAGTTTTATTGTCTACTTAAACCATGGAGATAACATTTTCATGGAAACCAGTATGCCTTCAGAACCTTTACTATTGCTTAAATTACGTTGAAAAGGCCATTCCTCTATGCTGCTATTTAAAGTAAAAGCACCACTTTACATGTATGAAAATACAGACCAAAAAAAATGATAAAATCAGAACTTTCCAGAACAAACTGGTATCCCCAGCCAGGATGGTTTAATAGATAAACCCATGCCTCGTCTTATTGGATCTTTCATTTTAGCATCTGCACTAAGAATCACAGCAGTAGGACAAGCGAAGCTGCTATCCTCGTGAGGGCAGAGGGCTGTTTCTCCCAAGCTAGAGATAAAGTCAGTATCAGGGCAGTGTGCAAATTTGCGTTCTAATCCTGGTGTTTTGCCTAGCCCACGGGTAACCTCAAATTTAAAAAGAAAAGATCGAAATACATCTAGTAAAGCTCCTCAGGCAACACCCATGGATCTCACATGGAGGATGAGCAAGCCTGCCGATCTAACCTAGGGGGCCTGATGACTGCAGTTCACTCCCATGCTGCTGTCATTCTTTATCTCATCAGGAGCATACGTACCGTCATTTTGCCGCAACTAGTTATTAAATCATGTCTAACTTCAAATATCAGAGAATAAAGTTGACAAAATAGAGCCAATATGAGCGCTGGGCTTGCATCCCCATGACCGTCTTGAACAAATGCAGTATTTACTAAATCACAGCCTCTCCAAAGATATTTCTACCGTGTGTTTTTGTAACTACCTTTACAGCATGCCATTTTATGAAAACTGGCAAGTAAATGTTTGCAAAATAATTCCGGGTTTTCTTTAATCAAAAAAAAAGAGAGAGATAGTAGGTAGGTCTATGAATGTCTTAGAGTATCTTTACTTCTGCGGTAATATTTTGCCTGTTAATTCAAAGAAAAATTAATGCTAATTTTATGAAAGGATAAAAGGATAAATTGCTTTTGGAAAATCTCTGCTTTTTAATCTACATGAAAAATCTCTCATTTTTATCCCTACAGCCACCAGATTTATGTATTATTGTTTACCATTATGTTTGTCCCACCTAAAAATTATTCTCACAAAATTTATCACGTTTTTTTGTATTTTAAAAACTCAGCCTTAAATAAAATGAATACACTTTGTAAGTTTGGTTCATTTATGAAAATAACATAGTCTCTCCCTCTTTATTATTTAAGCTTTTTTAAAGTTACAAAATTATGTTTGTCTTTAGATTTAGCAACACTATTTTGGTGAGTTATGTTTCCTATTCCTGAAATAATAGTTTCCCTTGGAAATCAGAAGCTCAAGATGTCATCTGCAAATCCATGAATGAAAGCACTTTCTTTTTCTTTTTTAACGTTTATTTATTTTTGGGACATAGAGACAGAGCATGAGCAGGAGAAGGGCAGAGAGGGAGGGAGACACAGAATCTGAAGCAGGCTCCAGGCTCTGAGCTGTCAGCACAGAGCCCGACGCGGGGCTCGAACTCAGGGACCACGAGATCATGACCTGAGCCAAAGTCGGATGCTCAACCAACTGAGCCACCCAGGCGCTCCGAAAGCACTTTCAATAAAGATTTAGATATTTTCCATTGAGGAACATCTTTTGAAATAAATTTCATGTACATTAAAAACTTAACCTACTCATCTTCCAGAACTAATTTATCTCATCAGAAATTACGTTGAGTTTGAAAATGACCAATAATAATAATCTTGCTGTTATTTTTAAAAGAGCCAATCTGGGGGTGCCTGGGTGGTTCAGTTGGTTAAGCATCCGACTGCCTCAGGTCATGATCTCACAGCTCGTGGGTTTCGAGCCTGTCTGTGCTGCCAGCTCAGAGCCTGGAGCCTGCTTCAGATCCTGTATCTTCCTCTCTCTCTGCCCCTCCCCTACTCACACTCTGTCTCTCTCTCACTCTCTCTCTCTCAAAAATAAATAAACATTAAAATAAATTCTTTAAAGCCTATCTTTAACCTGTATCATTTCAGATTTGTCTTCAAGCATTTTTTTTAAACCATTGAAGTAGGTGTGCACTGAGTTCGCAATAAGACTAAAGTCCCTTTTCTTACCCTCCACTTTATTCATGGGATCGTAAAAAGACTCCTAGAAAATAACTAAAAAATAAGGAGTACAATTCACACAAAAACAAATGAGTGGTAGTTCATAAGACTGAAGAAACCATATAATGCAGTGAGCGAACATTATACACGTTCTCCCCAAATTGGTCTCAGAATCTCTGAATGGTAGCTAAAGCTTACACTTTCTGCAGAGCATAATGTTTGCCATTATAAAAAAAAAACTTAACAAAAGACCAGACCTTGAAAATAAAAAGGACTCTGAATGAAAGGATTGGCCCTCAGTTTGGGATATGAAGAAACTCAGTTTTATTAGTTCATTCTGAGTGTATACACAAGAGATTCCTTTGAAACAAGGTCATAAAGAAAACATTTGAGCATGAGATAGCCTGTGAAGAAAATTAATTTACAACAAAAAATACAGTGTTATCCCCATTGAGTAGGACTGAAAGGAAACTGCATAAGAAGTGGCCTTCAAATTTTGCTTTATACTCTTTAAGTTATTGAATGGTTAGCATGTATTACTTTATCATTTTAAAAATGATTTTGGGGGGCGCCTGGGTGGCTCAGTCGGTTGAGCGTCCAACTTCGGCTCAGGTCATGATCTCACCGTTCCCTAGTTCTAGCCCCGTGTCGGGCTCTGTGCTGACAGCTCAGAGCCTGTTTCAGATTCTGTGTCTCGCTCTCTGTCTGTGCCCCTCCCCTGCTCATGCTCTCTCTCTCTCTCTCTCTCTCTCTCTCTCAAAAATAAATAAGCATTTAAAAAATTTTTTAAAAATGATTTTTGGGGGTGCCTGGGTGGCTCAGTCGGATTAAGCATCTGACTTCAGCTCCGGTCATGCTCCGGTCAGCGTCAGAGGAGGCTAGAGCCTCCCTCTGAGGGAGGGAGTAAAGAAGTTACTAGACTTCAGCGTAGTTCTAAGAAAATTTCAGCCAAACAATGGGCAGTCCTTGAGCCAAAGTCACCCTTCAGAGGAGGCCAGCATCTTACAGGTATGGGACTGCTTAGTATCCTTGTCATGCTCAGTCTTCAGCTGGGAGCCGCCTAGGCAAAGCACAACCTTAGTGCAAACATGGTTACGGATTTCAGAGCATTGCAGCTGGTCTGTGGGTCACTTATGCTCCCTGAAGTAGGAAATGTGAGAGATCCATTTTCAGGGCCACCGCAGGCTCCTGTCTACACTGCACAGACTTACACGTCCACCTAAGTTCGAGGAGCTCCATGGTCCTCACAGGCCTCTCTTCCTGTGGGAAAAACTCAGGAAGGAGAAGTTAGGGAATAAAGTGTAATTCCTGATTTTGCATTGGAGCTCAGGGTGGCAACCGGAACTTCTCCTCTCCCTCCTCCTCCATCCATTCTAAATTACCCCTCACCTTGGCAGGACTCAGTGGCTTGCCCACTGGCGTGACTGAGACCTTTCTTCCTGAAGAATCTGACTTCTTCAGATTGGGCTGCAGTTGCTGCACAGGTCTGTGAGCCATTACAGGGGGCGAGGAAGTACCAGGAGGCTGCCTGAGTGGATCACGCACACATTCCTTCCTCCCTACCTTCATTCTTTAAAACATCATTATCTCTTCCTAGTGATCAGGCTTAATTACCCTTGCCCAGTTGACGACTCCTCTCCTCACCTGCTGATTCCTAGGCATAGGGACTCCACAGTGTCCTGCCAGGAGCTATAATGTGAAGTTCGACGGATACTGACTGTGTCCTTTGCCAAGCATATGCCCCATTTGGGGACTAGAACCTCCAAACTGCAAAGTCCAAAGATGCAGGGATAGGAGGCAACCTTCTCAATTCCTTCTCAATATAACATTTCCAAAGCCATAGGAAGTGCCCATTCGTATGAACCAAACAAATAACAGGGCTGTTATACTTTCTACAGAGCGTTTCCTGCTCTGAGCCCTACTAAAGCTGGCAGTTTTCCATGTCGAAACAGTATACGGGCAAGAGCAATATTCTCATCTGTGGAATGTATTGTCTCCCGAGCTCAAAAAAGCTAACCAGGTGCTAAGATGCAAGATAATTCTTGCATCTCTTCTGGTGCATAGTCTCTTTTCTCCTTCGTCATTCCTAGCACATACCTACCTAGGCTATGCTGGGACTGTTCTTCAGTTATCGGACAGGGAGGTGGCGAGGGCAGCTATGGAGGGGAGCCTGTGTTCCTTGTGAGGGAGAGATCTCTGCGGCGTTCTTCTGGTGTGTCTGAAGTGCTGGCTTTTACCAGGGAAGGATGGGACATCTCTGCAAGCCTAAAGGATTTGGTGGTGTAGGGGTGGGGAGGGGAATCTTGCAGAGACAATACACCCAGGAACATCCATCTACATCTCTTTCAGGGTCCCATCTTTCCCCAACCAGCACCTTGACCTTCATATAACAGATCTGTCTTGGCTGAACATTCAAACATCTGGGGGTCTCTGAAATTCTCTTTGATTTTCGGTCCGTTTAACTGTGTCTGTCTCCCACCCTAGAGGAGGTAAGGGCCTCTTTGTAATGTACCAAAGAGACCCTCTGGCTCTCATACTTAGCCATTAACTATTTATCAATGGCTCTGAGCCTCTCATTACTCTCATGCTGGCATCAATACAACTTAGCAGTAATCAGCAAACTCTGCTGTCTTTGAGGACATTGTTCTTACCATAGCTTTCAAATGCCTGAATCATCACATCTGCCACAGCATTCCTCTCTGCCAGGACACTTCCCTAGGTCACTACAATGAAATATTTAGCATTCAAGTCATCACTTTTGCTAGGACTGTCCTCGCCTTGCCTATCAGTCAGGTTAACATCCGCTGTGCCCCCTGGGTGATTGGCAGGTTGGTCCCAAATCGAAGTCTTTTCTTGGATCATTCTTGGTACTTATTGGGTTAGTCCAGGTCATCTGAAAAGCAGAAGCTAGGATAGAATTAGATACATTCCAAGATTTATTGGGGCAAATGCAGGAGAGGGAAAACGAGGAGTCGGAGGAAGTTGGGAGATCCTTCAGACCAATGTTAATCCTGCTCCTACGAAGGAAAGAAGATCTCCGATTGCAGCACTGCTCTAAGAAAGTTTTGGCAAGGCCAACACGAGTCCTCCAGCCAACCGTGTCCTTCAGAAGAGTCCTGAGCCTTTGAGAAATGGACCTGCCTTTGGAAACCTGCCATGAGCAGTCGCTGGAAACATCTCAGGAGAATGCGGCCTTGGCATGGACACAGTGATAAAAAGTCAGAGCACAGCAGCTGATGCCTTCAGTTAAGTATCCTCCCGCAGTAGGGGATCTGGGAGGCACGTTCTTAGGGCTGCCATGTCCCGTCCTGCCCCCACCGCATGGAGGCATTTGCAATCACGAAGAGTCCCTCTCAGCCCTTGTCGAAATGCTGTTGCTTTTCTGGCTCAGTTTGAGAGAGGAATAATTTTGATCCTTGTCCCAAAAACTAGAGGAGAAAGATTAACCTAATTGGAGTCTGAACTGACAATGAGTAATAAATTTGAAAGTAGTGTTAAGGGGTGCCTGAGTGGCTCAGTCAGTTGAGCGTCCGACTTCAGCTCAGGTCATGATCTCAGGGTCTGTGAGTTCGAGCCCCGCATCAGGCTCTGTGCTGATGGCTCAGAGCCTGGAGCCTGCTTTGGATTCTGTGTCTCCCTCTCTCTCTGTCCCTCCCCCACTCATGCTCTGTCTCTCTGTCTTAAAAATAAATAAACATTAAAAAAAAAAAAAAAGAAAGTAGTGTTAAAATATTTGTGAATACTCAAGTTCAATAGCCAAATTTATACCCCAAAAAATGACTTTAAAAGTTTTTAAAATAGGGGCGTATGGGTGGCTCAGTCGGTTGAGTGTCTGACTTTGGCTTGAGTCATGGTCTCATGGTTTACAGGTTTGGGCCCCACATCAGGCTCTGTGCTGCCGGCTCATCACAGCCTGGAGCCTGCTTCAGTTTCTGCCCTCTCTCTCTGCCCTTCCCCTGCTCACACTCTGTCTCTATGTCTCTCAAAAATAAATAAACTTTAAAAAAAATTTAAAAATAAATAAATAAATAGTTTTTTGAAAGTTTTAAAAATATTTCAACATACAGATATCTCACATATATTTATACACATCTTAAATATTGCAAGAAAAATCTTTTCGAGTGCCTGGGTGGCTCAGTCAATTAACTGTCTGACTTCCACTCAGGTCATGATCTTATGGTTCATGAGTTCAAGCCCTGTGTCTGGTTCTGCACTAACAGTGAGAAACCTGCTTGGAATCCTCTCTCTCTGCCCCTCCCCTCCTCATGCTCTCTCTCTTTCTCTCTCTCTCAAAAATAAATAAATAAACTTTTTAAAAAAGTATTTGAGGGGCGCCTGGGTGGCTCAGTCGGTTAAAGGTCCGGCTTCGGCTCAGGTCATGATCTCACAGTCCGTGAGTTCGAGTCCCACGTCGGGCTCTGTGCTGACAGCTCAGAGCCTGGAGCCTGCTTCGGATTCTGTGTCTCCCTCTCTCTCTCTGCCCCTCCCCTACACATGCTCTGTCTCTCTCTGTCTCAAAAATAAATAAACATTAAAATATATATATACACTAAAAAAGCATTTGATTTTATTCAATTACGAGTTATATATACATTATATAATTTTAATCAAATAAAACCTATATGTATTATTTACAAAGTAAACACCCTGCATAATTTCACTCCTCAGAGATAACTATTAACAGTTCAGTCAGTAGTTTCCCAAATTTATTTATGTGCATATCTTAACATACGCATGTAATGCTTTAAACAAAAATAATATTTGACTATACTCAATTTCACTTAATATCCAATTCACTTTTTTTAACATTGCACCTTTTATTTCTTTTGAGTTAAAAAAAATTTTAATGTTTACTTATTTTCGAGAGAGAAATGGAGACACAGATCCGAAGCAGGCTCCAGACTCTGAGCTGTCAGCACAGAGCCCTATGCAGGGCTTGAACTCAGGAAATGTGAGCTCATATCCTGAGCCAAAGTCGACGCTTAACTGACTGAGCCACCCAGGAGCCGCTTTGATAAATTTTTTAAAATAACATTTTTAAATGTTTTAAATGTTCACCCAACATGAACTTCACTATTTTAAAGTATATACTTCTGCTGTTTCAGGACATTCACTGTGTTGCACAACCATCACCACTATCTAATTCCAGAATATTTCGCCCCCTTTAAAAGAAACCCTGGACCTAATAGCAGTTAATCCCAATTTCCTTTCCTCACAAGCCCCGTTGACCACTCATCTACTTCTGGTGTCTATGGATTTGCCTCTTCTAGGCATTTCACACACATAGAATCTTATGATATGTGGCCTTGTATGTCTGGCTTCTTTTTCTTAGCATACTGTTTTCCAGGTTAATTCATATTGTAGCATGTACCATGGCTTCATTCCTTTTATGCCTGAATAGTAGTCCGTTGTATGGAGGTACCATTTTTTGTTTATCCATTTATCAGCTGATGGACGTTTGAGTTATGTCCACTTTTTTGGCTATTATGTATAAGGCTGCTATGAAATTTGTGTACAAGTTTTTAAATGGATATATGTTATCGATTCTTTAGGGTATACACATTTAGGAGTTAAATATTTGGATTATATGGCAATTCTGTGTTTCATTTTTTAAGAAATGTTGTCCACAATGGCTCTCCCTTCCTACCAGGCAGCAAATTACTTTTTATACTTCAGATATCTTAGGATCTTTCTGTGTATAGAGATTAATAATTATTTTAAGAACTAGTATTTCGCTGCATGAGGCCATCAAAAGTTATTTATCTCCTGATAATAGACACTGTATCATTCTCAATATTTTACAATTTCAACTGGTGCTGTATTATAGTTTACACATATCTTAACAAGTAACATTACTTGGTCAAAAGAGATACTTGTTTTAATTCTTTGAGGTATAAGTGACCCCCTATACACTGTATGTATTCCAAGTGTACAATTGGATAAGTTCTGATTGTGTACACCACCATGAAACCCTCACTACAATCAAAATAATAAACATATCCATCACCTGCAAAGTTTCCTTCCGTCTCTCACACCCATCCTCACTTTTACCCCATCCCCAGCAACCACTGACCTACTTTCTATCAATATAGGTAAGTTTACATTTTCCAGAATTTTACATAATTGAGTCATACAATATATACTCGTATTTTTTTTTGGTTCTCTGACTCAGCATAATTATTTTGCAAGTAATCCAAATCGTGTGCATCAATAGTTAATTCCTTTGTATTGCTGAATAGTATTTCACTGTATGGATGTAGTAGATTTTTAAATTTATTAGTCTCCTGATGGACATTTGAGTTGTTTTCAGCAGTTGGCTATTAAAAATAAAGCTGCTATGAAAAGTTATGTTCAAGTATTGTTACATACATTCGCTTTCATTTCTCTTTCGTAATGGAATGGAATGACCAGATCACATGGTGAGTATATGTGTAACTTTTTAAGAAACTTCCATACTGTTCTCTAAAGTGCTTGTTCCATTTTGCGTTCCTCCACGTCCTTGTCAATCTTTGATATGGTCAGTGTTTCTAATTTTTGTCATTTGAATAGGTATGTAAGGGTGTCTCATGTGGTTTTAATTTGCATTTTCCTAATGTCTAGTGATGTTCTATATTTTTTCATGTGCTTATCTAATATCTCTATGCCTTCTTTGGTGAAGTTACAAATCTTTGCCTATTTTTGATTTACCAATTTTTTACTGCCCTGTTATAATTCTAAGAGTTCTTTATGCAAGTCCCATATCAGCTTTATGACTTGAAAACATTTTCTCCCCTTCGGTGGCTAGTCTTTTCATTTTCATAGCAGGGTCTTTCAAATAGAAGCTTTTAATTTTGATGAAGTTCAAAGTATCAAGTTTTTTCTTATAAATTGTGGTTTTGGTGCCATTTCAAAAATTTCTATGCCTAACTCAAGGTCACGAAGATTTTCTTTAATGTTTTCTTTCATAAGTTGTATAATTTTATGTATTATATTTAGGTCTATAATTCTTTATAGTTAATTTTTGTACATGCTATAAGATACAGATCTAATTTCATTGTATTGCAGTGGAATATCCAACAGTTCTATCACCATTTTTGGCAAAGACTAATGTCATTGTTGAAAAATCGTTGTCCATTTATTTCTGAACTCTATCCATGTTCCATTGTTATATTTGTCTATCTTGGTGCCAATAGTACACAATCTTAATTAATAAGTCTTGAAATCAGGAAGTGTTAGTTTCCCAACTTTCATATTCTTCATAAAGTGATTTGGACTATTCTAGGTTCTCGAAATTTCCAAATTAATTTGAGATTCAGCTTCTCAATTTCTGCAATAAAGCCTACTGGGATTTTGATGGGATTGCGTTCAATCAATATGCCAGTTTTGGGAGAAATGACACCTTAACGATCTTGAGTCTTCCAATCATTTATCAAATTCTTTTTTAATATGTCTCATGAATTATAGTTTTAAATGTATGAGCCTGGTACATATTTTTCACATTTATTAAATATTTCATTATTTTATATTATAAATCATGCTATTTAAAAATATTTTCATGTTTACTTATTTCTGAGAGAGAGACAGAGTGTGAGCGGGTGAGGGGCAGAGAGAGAGAGGAAAACACAGAATCCAGAACAGGCTTCAGGCTCTCAGCTGTCAGCACAGAGCCTGACATGGGGCTTGAACTCATGAACTGTGAGATCATGACCTGAGCTGAAGTCAAATGCTTAACCAACTGAGCCACCCAGGCATCCCAAACCATGCTATTTTTGTAATTTAAGTTTCTTATTGTTCATTCATAGTCTATAAAAATACAATTGATATTTGTATATTTTGTATATAATTGACTTTTTATATTTTATATCCTGCCTACATTTGTCTCTACATATGCATATGTATTATTGGACCACATATACTTAGTAAGTAGCAGGATGTCCTAGTTTGGTTCCTTGGCTTGTGGGATAAAATTTATAAAAATGGGAAAAGGCAAGTGAAATCTGTGAAACTAATCCCCTCTCCCCCCCCTCCCACAGCCAAGAGAAATAATATCATATTTCAGGGAGGAAATGGCAGAGATTAATTCCACCCTTAAAGACCTAAATGATGCAAGGATTAGTGGTCCACATCATACATCTATTTAATTCTCCAATCTGACTTCTACTGAAATTGAATCATGGAAGATTCACCCAGATAGTAGCCCAGACTGCACCGGCAGTGTCAGATGTGGTATCTTTGTTGGAGCATATTAACACTGCCTCTGGTTGAGCTGTTCAATGCATTCTTTGTCATCTCTATCAGAAAGTTCACGTTGACTTAGGCCAGACAACAGTATACACTTACTGTCTTATCACAGCACTATGTTAGCGATTTCACTCTCTGTCAAAATGCAGCCCAAAGGGAACTAATTCTCTGGACACTCTGCAAAATGTTACCTTGGCCCATTTTATGGATGACATCACATTAATTGGATCATGTGAACAAAACGTAGCAAGTATATTGGAGGCCTTATTAGGACACATACTCCAAACAGTGGGAAATAAACCCAGCAGAGATTCAAGGGCCCACCATATCAGCAAGAATTGAGGGCCAGTGGTCTGAGGCATGCTAGGATATCCCCTCCAAAGTGAAAAGCGAATTAATATATCTTGCATTTCTCACCGGTAGCATGGAACCGTAACATCCAGAAGGGTCCTCCAGTTCTTGGAAGCATCATATTCTACACTTAGAAATATGGTTTGGCTCATTTTGCCAAATAACAAGGAAGTTTCCGAATTTGAGTAAGGATCAGAGTAGCAAAGGGCTCCAAAGTAAAGCCAGACTGCAAGCGGCTCTGTCGTTTTGCCCTCTGATCCAGCACACTCTGTGGTACTGAGGTAGCTGTGGCAGGGAAAGATGCCATATGGACTTTACGGCAAGTCCCAAAATAAGAATCACAATGCAGACCCCTGGGGTTCTGGAGTATGATCATACCGTCTGCATTATAAACCATTTGAACGGCACCTGACTGGCTCGTCGGTAGAGCATGCGACTCTTTATCTTTGGGTCGTGAGTCTGAGCACCATTTGAAAACCAGATCCTGGTGTGCTATTAGCTTCCATGGAAAAGACAGAGTGCTTGACTATGTATCCGGAAACGCCTATCATGAACTGGGTTCCGTCAGACCCACGAAGTTACAAGGTCAAGTGTGTTCAGCAGCATTCCATTCTAAAACGGAAATGATGCATTTGGGATTGAGCACAAGCAAGAGCAAAGGGCAAAAGTAAGTAGGACGAGCAGGTGCCCCAGGCTCCCTGCCATTCACTGCTATCGCCCATCATCTCTCCCGCAGCTGACACCTGTGGCTACCCAGGGGGACCTTTGTGAACAGCTCACAGAGAAGGAAAAAGACAGGGTTTGTTTCACTGATAATTCAGCTCGGTATGTGGGTACGAGTCAAAAACAGACTGCTGCTGTACTATGTATGCGCCAGGGATGGCTCTGAAGACCGAGGGTGAAGGGAAGTCTTCTCCACGGGCATAGCTTTAGTTGGTGCACGTTGTTCACTTTGCGTGAAGGGAAAATAGCCCAAGGAAAGACTATACAGACTCATGGTCATTGGCATACGGTTTGACTGTTTGGTCAAAAGCTTAAAATGAGAAGGATCGGCGGGGGGGGGGGGGGGGAGGCACCTATGTGGCTCAGTCAGTCAAGCATCCGACTGTTGGTTTTGGCTCAGGTCGTGATCTCTCAGTCATGTGTTCGAGCCCCACATTAGGCTCTATGCAGAGCCTGCTTGGGATTCTCTCTCTCTCTCTCTCTCTCTCTCTCTGCCCTCCCCTCCCTGTTCTCTCTCTCCCTCTCTCTGTGTCTCTCTGAAAATAAATAAATAAACTTTAAAAATAAATAAATAAATAAAATTTTTTAAAAATGAGAAGGCTTGTACCTTCTTCTGGGGAAGAATGTTGTGGATGGCCGTATGGGAACAGGCAAAAAGTGTGGAGATCTTTATTATTTTATAATAATAAAATTATTTATTTTATTCATTTATTTGTATCCACCAGAGAATATTAATCAAGGGAGAGACACTAAGAAACTAAGTAGCTAGAACAACCGGCACAGAAAGCTCAGAGTCTTTTTCCCAAAGGAACTTATCTATGGCAAATACAGTCTTTGGTTTTTTATCCGACTATTTTCAGTACCAAAAATTCCATTTTCTCCCAAAATTATAATTTTGATATCAGAAGAGTGTCCATATTTTTCATCTGTGTATAGTATGGTACCATTTGCATAAAAAGAGGGAAAATGTATACTCATATTTGCTTTCAGATGGAGAAAATATTCCTGGCAGGGTA
The DNA here is from genome assembly GCA_030068075.1 of Paguma larvata. Lineage (NCBI taxonomy): Eukaryota > Metazoa > Chordata > Mammalia > Carnivora > Viverridae > Paguma > Paguma larvata. The sequence continues at coordinate 12,343,888 of CM057823.1, forward strand.
TACCAGAAACAATGAACAACTGGTGTCTTAGGGAAGCAGAACTGGGTGATAGATTAAGGAGATATTTTTACCATACACACTCTTCCCTTTCTGAAACCATGCACTCTAAGTGAAAAAATAAATTAGAAGAAATAAATTTGACCAATAAAGAAAATTCCAAAAGAGGGAGTCATTTACTCAGACAAAATTTCTTTGTGCTTTTTCCTCATCTGTAATTCCATAGTCATTGAAGTTGCCACAAAAGCCCTCATCCATCCATCTTCAAGATCTTCAAAATTAGTTTCGGGCAAACTCCACTTTTCGCAAGGTCCTCTTCTCCCTAGCTATTTTCCCTTTATCTATTCTTTGTCATCTTCTGGTAAAGCTTTCTTTTTCCTGATGAAATCTCACTCATCTCCCCGTGCTCTCCAGTCTCTTTGTTTTTTCTCACTTTGACCTTTATCCCCATGAACTTAGACCAGTAATAACCTAAGCTTCTTCCTCTGGAGCAGTGAGGGCAGAGCTTAGAAACAACTATAATCTAATATATCTTACTTCCTCTTTATTACATCTCCTTCTCAGTGTCACTATCAACTTCAATGTCTCAATTTCAGTAGAGCATCTGCAGTACCTAGGACAGAGCCTAGCACATGATTGATGCTTATAATGTATCGAGCTAAATGAAAGAACGGAATGAGTGAATAAACAATACGCTCTCTTCAGAGGTCAGCTCATTTTTTTCCCATGCAACCTTAAAAACAAGTGTTGGCACCCCCAGATTCTAGGAAGTCTATAGCCCCAGTGTCTGTCCTCAGAAGTCGCTTAAAGGTGACTTAGAGATACCCCACTCCTGGCTGGGGAAACATGTTAGATGCTTCCCACTATTCAGATATTTTTGTTTGTTCTGTTTTTGTTTTCCCAGAGCATCAGTTTATCATAAAAGAATATAACCTAGGAAAAGCTAGATGGAGGAGATTCACAGGGCAGGTCATGGGGTTGGGGGTAGGGGGCAGGGAGGTGGAGACCTTTCACGCCCTCTCTATCCATCCATCCCCATCCCAAGGTGCCCCACTCTTGCAGAACTTCCACGTATCCACCAATCAGAAGCTCTCCGAACCCCATTCTTTTGCGTTTTTATGGAAACTTCATCACATAGGCACAATTGATTAAGGCCTTAGTCGTTGCTGATTGAACTCCATCTCGAGCCCCTCTCTGCAGGGCTGGTTCCCCTGGCAACCAGCCCCCTTCCACGGGGGCTTTCCAAAAGTCAAGTCATTAACATAAACTCAGGGTAGTTAAAAGGAACTTGTTATGAATAACCAAAGACACCTTTATCACTCGTATTACCCACTTTTCACTCACAAAATTTCAAGGGTTTTGGGAGCTCCTAGGAGCCAGGAACGGGACAGACAAAGACCAACACCACGGTGATATTTAATGAAATTGCAGAGCTGGCCTGCTGTGCTTCGTGATTTCTCCGAATTCTCTAATCTCTCTGTCTCCCATTACTGTTGCAGTTAAAAGCGTTTTGGCTTGGTGTCTATGCACTCAACGCCTCTCTCAAATCAGCTTGAAGGCTAAGGCTGCTAAATTGGAAAATGTCCTTGTCTCTCAGGACACTGCTTCTATAACTCCTTGATTTGTAGGTCTCAAAGCAGAAGAGTGAACACTTTTAAATTTCCTCACAGTTCTCACAGGAGACCAGAGAGTCAAAGATTGAAAACACCGACAGCTACCAAACACATTGGATATTCTTTCCTTCTTGCTAACACAGTGGAAGTACTAACAAAAACAAAACCAAAAAAAAAAAAAAAAAATAGATCATCTACTTTCTCTATTCTGGCCTTTCACCCCTGCCTGAAAAGTGAAAGTCTAAATACTGAAAATCACTAATTATATTCTGAATCCCTCAAATAGCCACAGCAATGCTGTATTAGTGAAGAGCTTCAAGCTGAAGCCTGCTTTCTACTTAGCAGAAAACACCCTCTCCTACTTATTCAGAAACTACTGTATCATTTATTTATCACATACTCCGCCATATGCTAGACACTATGTTATTTTCTTTCACATAAGTGACTTCCTTTAATGTATCTCTTTTTGTGTGTGAGCATTTATTCATTCATTACACAACTGGTAGAAGGAGAAAAAAAATTCCAGCAGGGGTTTATCCTTAACTTGCAGGGGTCCTCAACAATGAGGACAAAGAAAATGAAGGGTTAGTGTAATTGGCTTTGATTTTCTACAGATGGGGCATTGTTATTTAAATATAATTTCTCTCTTTATGTTGTAGTTCCTGGTTTTAAAGATGGTTTCATGGCTGAGCTTAAAACTAGATACACAGCATCGGTCGTTCGACTCTCACTTGTTAATTATATGAGAAAACATTGCACCCTGTGTATGGATTGGAAGTCACTGGCCATCTTCCAACTTCATGAAGGCTACGTTATAAACAGAAGTATGTCTCACCACCAAGTGACTCTAAATGCAACTATGTGATTTTGCTATGTCAATACTTAAAGTGATGTATACACCTGCATGCAAATTTATGGAGGCTCAAAAAGGAAATAAAAGAGGGTGGCTCACAGACATCCCTACAATCTAATTTTAGGACGTTCCCTCCCTTCAAAACTAAACCCCATACCCATTCGCCCTCAACCCTCATTCTCCCCCCATTCCCCAACCCCTTCACTTCCTGGCTCGAGGCAACTACTAACTTACTTTCTGTCTCTATAGACTGCCCTATTCTGGACATATCCTATAAACGGAATCAAGGCTCATCCAGGTGGTAGCATGAGTCAGTACTTCATTTATAAAGAAGCCTTTTTTAATACCCAAAACTCAAATAAGTTTTTTGTGAGATAACGAATAAGATGTATGGAAGATAAACGCGTCATTTAGTTATGTACCAAATATCTTGTTTTGACCGTGTAAGGGTCAGGATTTTTAATTTGCACGTTTTGATAGAGTGTGTAAGTTCAGAAAATGATAATTAGAGAGAAAGACTAAAATAAAGTATGTTTTATACCTTAAATTTGGTGATATATCTCCCCAGTCCTGAACATTCAGACATATTATGGGAAGAGAATAGTTGAATGCATTCACAAAGGAAAAAAATCTGGAGGGCTGAAGAAAACGGGAGTCTGAAAACTGATGGAGAGATTGCTTTTCTTTAATCTAATACCAAACGGAGGTCTGGAAACTCATTTTAGAGTAAGAATATTTAGTTGCCTCATAAATAAAGCAAGGTTTTCCGATGTGTAAAGGGAACATGAAAAATATCATGCCTATTGTCAGCTGCCCTCAGGGCACCAGGCAGCAATATTATCTTTCAGCAATTCACCCCTAACTCTTCTCAATTTTTCATAGGTCTCTTCATGGTTCTTCGATCTAACCTTCCTTTGACCTTCAGTTACCTTCTTTCCCTACTCTCGATCTGCTTCCCTATCATCAGATGAATTTGCGTTGAAAAAGATAACACAAGTAACCAGGCACAAAAATGACCAAGTGACCTTTTCTTCTCCAGAAGCGTGAAGTGACAGCCTCATCATTGTGGGCTCGCCTAGGCTGTAGACGAGGCAAACTAAGCCTTGCTGAAGACTCCAACAAATCAGGGATGCCAATCAAGAAGAAACAATTAATCATACGTTTAATATTTTCAAAAATCATCTGATAGCTGCCAGGGTATACATTTTAAAATAATCAGACTTACACTTATTTTATAGGTTAGTATTGCTTTTATTTTGCACTATACAATGTTGAGGCGCTGCACACTGAGTTCAGCCAACTTTAGTATGCACAACACTTAAGTTCTTTTGGAAAGATGACAGTAGCCACCTAAGAAGTTTGCTTGGAATAAAGATTAGCACTCCCCGACAACCTCGGCGCCTGGCCGAGAAGAAAGGAGCCCTCCAGACCACATTCTGCCAACACACACGCACTCACCATCTAACAGTTCACTAAGCAGGCGAACACACAAGCCATTCATACAACCTATTCTGAGCTCAAAAGAAATTCCTGCTTGCTTGCTTTTCTTTTCTTTCCTTCCTTTCTTTCTTCTTTCCTTCCTCTCTCTCTCTTTTTTCATTTATCCAGATACCCTAATGACTCTAGGCAGATATGCCTGAACATAACACAAGAATGCTCTGAGCCTAAGTTATATACCTAACAAAGACATACTACAGGAATTTGTTGCTTTTTATATGCTGTTCATGCAAGTGTGGGAGTTTCTCTAAAACATTTTATCTATCAAGACACCAAAACTACCCATTTCTAACTTTCTTCATGCTAGATCTCAAGTCACTAAGTTTACCAATAAAATGACCATTTTTGACATTTACCCTGCTAAGTAGAGTTACTGTGAGCGGGTGACGACATGGCCAATCACAGAAACACCATCTGTGTAGGATAGCATCTCTGATTAGAATGTCAGCTGCACTTAGTTGTAGCTTAATCAAGTAAACACATAGTGATGGTCTATGCTGAATTGTTTTATTTATTTCTTGATGCTGAATTTTTTAAATGTTTTTATTTATTCTTGAGAGAGAGAGAGAGAGAGAGTGCAAGTGGGGGAGGGGCAGAGAGCAAGGGAGACACAGAATCTGAAGCAGACTTCAGGCTCTGGGCCATCAGCACAGAGCCCAACGCAGGGCCTGAACTCATGGACTGCAAGAACATGACCTAACCCTGAAGTCGGACGCTTAACCGACTGAGCCACCCCGGGTGCCCCTATACTGAATTGTTTTAAAACAGATTACAGGCATTCTAACATGAGAATTGCACCAGAAACTGCTCTGTCCCTCTTTTTTCAAGTCCCCACCTGAACCTTGTTTGCAAGCTTCATCGCACCTTCCTTGTTTCTTATAGCAACAAGATCAAGAAAAGCTAACCTTCCTTCTTCTTGGCCCTCACATCGAATCAGTTGTCAAATCCTGGCCATATTCTGGTCATAATTAAGTTCACGTCTGCTCCTTCCATGTACTCTCATGTCCAGTAACTTAGTTTGGGCCATTGCCTCTCAGGGGCCCTGCAAATGCTCAGTAACTGCGTTTAACTTGCCCGCAGTGGGAACTCGAATATTTCAGGGAGGAAATCAAGTGAGCTAAAAACTGGAGTCGAAATCAGAAAATATATAAGAAACAAGGCTGGAGTAACTGTTATCAGTACTGGTTATCAATATGTCCTGCAGTATATTTAAGACACAGCGATGAAGATTTCAATCGGACTTATTAGATTTAAGTTAGATTTAAATTAGGCTTGTTACATAACAATCCAAATACCCACGTAGGAAAACTATCTAATGGCATTAGTAAAAGGAGAGAGTTAGGATGCTATTTGCTTCCTTAAGAATAATTTTTTTTAAGTCTTTATTTAAATTCAGGTTAGTTAACTTATGGTGCAATGTTAGTTTCAGGTGTACAATACAGTGATTCGGCACTTCCGTACAACGCCCAGTGCTCATCACAAGTGCAGTCCTTAATCCCCATCTCCTAGTTCACCTATCCCTCCACTCACCCTTTGGCAACCATCACTTTGCTCTCTATAGTTAAGAGTCTATTTCTTGGTTTTCCTCCCTCTCTCTCTTTTTCTCCTTTGCTCATTTGTTTCTTAAATTCCATTTATGAGTGAAATCATATGGTATATAGTATACATATATGGGTGTATATATACATGGCTGATTTATTTTGCCTCACATAATACTCTCTAACTCCATCCATGTCATCGCAAATGGCAAGATTTCATTCTTTTATGGCTGAGTAATTTTCCACTATATATGTAATATATGTATATACATACCACTTTATCCACTCATCAATCGATGGACACTTGGGCTGTTTCCATAATTTGGCTACTGTAGATAATGCTGCCATAAACATCCTGGTGCATGTATCCCTTTGAATTAGTGTTTTTGTGTCTTTTGGATAAATACCTAGCGGTGCAATTCCTGGATCATAGGGTAGTTCTATTTTCAACTTTTTGAGAAACCTCTGTACTGTTTTCCGGAGTGGCTGCACCAGTTTGCATTCTCACCAATAATGCACAAGTTTCCCCCTTTTCCACATCCTGGCCAACACCTCTCGTTCCTTGTGTTGTTGATTTTAGCCATTCTGACGGGTATGGGGTGATACCTCATTGTAGTTTTTGATTTGCATTTCCCTGATAAGTGATGTTGAGCATCTTTTCATGTGTCTGTTGGCCATGCATATGTCTTCTTTGAAAAAAAATATCTATTCATATCTTCTGCCCATTTTTTAACTTGGTTGTTTGTTTTTGGGGTGTTGAGTTTTATAAGTTCTTCATATATTTTGGGTATTAACTCTTTTTCAGATATGTCATTTGCAAATGTCTTCTCCTGTTCCATAGGTTGCTTTCTGGTTTTGTTGACTGTTTCCTTTACTGTACATTAACTTTTTATAGTGATGTAGCCCCAATAGTTTTTCTTTGATTTTGTTTCCCTTGCCTTCAGAGACCTATCTAGAAAGAAGTTATTTCAACCAGTATCAAAGAGGTTACTTCCTATGCTTTCTTCTAGGATTTTTAAAAATTTTTGTAAGTCCTTATTTATTTTTAGAGAGAGAGAGACAAAGTGTGAGCCAGGGAGGGGCAGAGAGACTGACGGAGACACAGAATCCAAAGCAGGCTTCAAGCTCTGAACTGTCAGCATGGAACCCAACATGGGGCTCGAACTCATGAGCCAAGCCATGAAATCATGACCTGAACCAAAGTCAGGCATTTAACCAACAGAGCCACCTAGGTGCCCCAGACTATTCTAGGATTTTTACGATTTCGGGTCTCACATATAGGTCTTTAATCCATTTTGAATTTATTTTTGTGTATGTGTAAAAAGTGGTCCAGTTTCATTCTTTTGCATGTGCTGTCCGGGTTTCCTAACGCCATTTGTTGAAGAGACAGTCTTTTTTGCATGGGATATTCTTTGCTGAAGATTAATTGACCATATAACTGTGGGTTCATTTCCAGGTTTTCTATTCTGTTCTATTAATCTGTGTCTACTTTCATGCCAGTACCCTACTGTTTTGATTACTACAGCTTTGGAATATAACTTGAAGTCTGGAATTGTGATGCCTCCAGCTTTGCTTTTCTTTTTCAAGATGGCTTTGTCTATTTGGAGTCTTTTTTTTCCCTTTTTTCTTTTTTTTTAAGTAAGCTCTAGGGCCAGTGTGGGACTTGAATTCATGACCTTGAGATCAAGAGTTACATGTTCTACTGACTGAGCCAGCCAGGTGCCCCGCTATTTAGGGTCTTTTGTGGTTCCATACAAATTTTAGGATTGTTTATTCTGGTTCTGTGAAAAATGCTATCGGTGTTTTGATAGAGGTGGCATTTAATGTATAGATTGCTTTGGGTTGTGTAGACATTTTAACAATAATTGTTCTTCCAATCCATGAGCATGAAATGTGCTTCCATAAGACTAATTTTCATGGGGACACATACAAAATGTGTACAATTGTTCAATAAACGTTTGTTGAGGGCCTACTAGGTATTAGGCACTGTTCAAAGTGCTAGGGACATGGCAATGAATAAAACAGGAAAGTTTCTCCTTTTGTAGAGCTTGTGTAATCAAACTGTTAATGTATTTCTCTCCTGTTCTTGTATCACTTTGGTTATCACCAACTCATAAAAAAAAAGAACTGTTGGGAACTTAGAATCACTTTTCTTAAATCACGTTAAATTTTCAAAGCGATGCGCAAACAAAATTTGTGTTATGGAAATCTGGTTTCAAGCCAGGTTTTTAACAGGTAGATCCTTTCCTGTTCTATTCTCAAACCTGAACTACCACGAGGACTAACTCACTCGTTCATTTTTTAAAAAGCAATTATTTAGCAAGTGCTTATTACATTCTGGGGATATAGCAGTGAATTGAACAAAGGGCTTGCCTCAGGAGCTTACATTCCAGGCAGAGAGACAAACAATAAACACATAAGAATATGTCTGTTTATCAGAGGTGCTAAGATTGGAGGGAAAATATAGGAAAATGTGAAGAATAGGGAGTGTGGGGAGAAAGACTAAGTCCTAACCCTTAGGGAAGGTCTCTCTGATGTGTTGAATTTACGGAGAAGCCTGAAGGAAGTGAGGCAATGAGCCCTACAGATATCAGAGGGAAGGGCGTTACTTGGGGCTCAAGAGCAAAGACCTCCCCGCTGGATAGTTCCTGGTTTGTTGAAGGAATAAGAGGGAACTCAGTGTAGCTGGAACAGAGTTAATGAAAGAAAACAGAAGAGGTCGGAGCGTTGACGGAGTAAAGGGGACAAGATCACGCAGCGGTGGGTAAGCCACCATAAAGACGTTCACCCTGAGGGAGATGAGAAGCTACTGGAGCATGTTAAGCACGTGAGTGTCCCAATTTTAATAGAGGGTCATACGTTTTAATAGAACCAAATAAGCCACAAGAGGGCAAGGTGGAGGCAAAGAAAACTGTTAAGAGGCTTGCCTGGAGTAACCCAGGCAAGAGATGACAGTGGCATGAACCCAGGTAACGGTGGAGACGGTGGGCACTGGAAAGATTGTATGTCTTGAAGATAGAGCTGACGAGGTTTGGATAATATATGCGAGCACCCAGTTGTCTAAAAGGCAAATGCCTTCCAAAAAAGAGGGAATATATCTTTAAAAATATAGTGCAATTGGGGCGCCTCGGTGGCTCAGTCGGTTAACCATCCGACTTCGGCTCAGGTCATGATCTCACAGTTCGTGGGGCCGAGCCCCACCTGTTAGCTCTGTGCTAACAGGTTGGAGCCTAAAGCCTACTTCAGATGCTGTGTCTCCCTCTCTCTCTGACCCACCCTGCTCCCACTCTCTCTCAAAAATAAACCTTAAAAAATTTTTTTAATAAAAATATAGTGCAGTTTTACATGTCATGTATGTTAAATACAGCAACATAGTAACTGTGTATTTGGCATTGTAAATGCTTCTCATACCTCATCTCCTTTTTGTTCATGTACCTATGTTAGGTAACCCAAGAATCTCTGCTACTGTATTATGTGTATATACATATACATATACACATATAAAACACCTCCGCCTACACATATGTAAAGCCCTAAGCAATGGGCTGGCTTCCTCATATTTATATGACACGTTATTTCTTACTCTCATTCCAAACATTAATTTTCTTTTCATCCCCCTGCCCCAACCACATCAACCTTATCACCCAAAATTATGTTACATGTGTGGTGAAAGCTTCCATAAAAGGATAGATGCCACTTTCAATTTTTCAGAACTTTCAGATGGAAAAAGTGCCTCCTGTAGTGTCTTCAAAATGAGGTGACTTTGGGGCGCCTGGGTGGCACAGTTGGTTAAGCGGCCGACTTCAGCTCAGGTCATGATCTCCCGGTGTGTGAGTTCGAGCCCCGCATCGGGCTCTGTGCTGACAGCTCAGAGCCTGGAGCCTGCTTCAGATTCTGTGTCTCCCTCTCTCTCTGCCCTTCCCCTGCTCACACTCTGTCTCTATGTCTCTCAAAAATAAAAAAAATAAAAAACAAAACAAAACAAAATGAGGTGACTTTGTGGTGTAAACGTTTTTGAAAGACGATTACTCAGGAAAAAAGAGTTATTTAAATCCAACGCATTTTCGTCCTATTATTATTAGGCTTTTAGTATCAAGTCACGTAATTTCGTAGGCATTTGCAAGTTAAATGTTCACAAGGTTGAGCTCTTTTCTGGCGTGTTTTGCACATCTTTCAAGCTCATCAACCCGGGTTCATGTTCTGGCTCTGCTGTAAATTAGCTGTATGATCTCGGATATTTCCTCCTTGTATAATGAAGATGGTAAAGGTGCCTCCTTCATTAGATTGTTGGGGATTAGGTGGTGTGCAGAATAATGCTTGGTACATGAGAAATAGTATCTTTTACCACCACCACTGCCATCATCATCATCAGAAGACAGGGTCTGTTCGTTGGTAAATCTTAAAATCTTAAATTGTTTCCACCCAATGCCAAAACAACCATTCGTTGCAGTCGATTCATTAAAAATATCATGCCCTAGTAGAGACAAAACACCACTTGTCCATTAGACTCTTTCCCCCCACTGCCTTTCAGCAGGTTATTTTTGGCATTACAGAGAAACAGACAACGTAAAGAAACTTCTCTTTCCTCTAGCAAGTGTTTTCTTTCTTTGTGAAAATTGCTGCCAACAGAAATAGTCACTTTAACAGCAAGGGATGGCTCTTCTCTTTCAGGGCAATTCCTCCTTGTTCTGGACATTAGCAGCCCGCTGGTCAGGGAGCACCAGAAACAGGTCAGTGCAAGTGCTTAGCATTTGTATTTGAGGTTTTCTCTCTCACTCTCATCACTAAACTGTCGAAAGTTGGAGCAGCAAAGCAAATTCATTCATTGCAAAAAAAAAAAAAAAAACTTCAAGCTTGAATTTCTGCCCATTTTTACCTTAAAAGGATGATTTCAAACCAAATTCATTTGCGCTACAAAGATAAATAAAGCAAATTCGTTTTGCTCTTTGCCCTGTATGTTCTATTGATTTCTTACACAAAGTCCAAGCTATATCTTCCATCTCTCTTTTAAGTTTAAAGAACACCACTCATCTTGTAAACAATGTTCCACAGTGGGCAGAGGAAATAGGAACCGTTCTGAATAATGATGGTTTTAATCCCAAACATCAGCTTCTGGACAGAAAAAAAAAAAATTAAAATACTTTAAGAAGTATCACCTTAGGTCTTTATTCCCCACTTCTCTGTATCTTTCCCCAAAAGCAAAATCTCAGGTGAATAAACTTCTCACTTGGAAACTGTTCATTCACAGTATTTTCAACATGTTTTCAGGTTAAATGTTGAGTTTTCACTGCTGTATCCTTGGCACCTAGCACATAAGTATCCATTACATGAAAATAATAATGGTGAATGATTTCTTTTTTTTAATGTTTATTTTATTTTTGAGAGAGAGAGGGCGAGAGAGAGAGAGAGAGAGAGATGGAGTGTGAGCGGGGGAGGGGCAAAGGGGGAGGGAGACACAGAACCTGAAACAGTCTCTGAGCTGTCAGCGCTGAACCCTATGCGGGGCTGGAACCCACCAGCTGTGAGATCATGACCTGAGCTGAAGTCGAGCCACCCAGGCACCTAGATTTCTTTCTTTTCTTTTCTTTTCTTTTCTTTTTTCTTACTTTTATTTTTAAAAATACTTGACTCTATTTTTTTAATATTTTTTTTCCAAGTTTTTATTCAAATTCCAGTTAGTTAACATACAGTGTAATATTAGTATCAGATGTAGAACTGAGTGATCCATCACTTACATACAACACCGAGGGCTCATCACAAGTGCCCTCCTTAACCCATCACATGCTTAACCTATCGCCTAGCCCTCTCCCCTCCAGCAAGCCTCGTTTGTTCTCTATAGTTAAGAGTTAAGTTATGGTTTGCCTCTTTGGTTTTTTTTTTTTCCTTCTATGTTCATCTGTTTTGTTTCTTAAATTCCGAGTATGAGTGAAATCATATATTTGTCTTTCTCTAACTGATTTATTTGGCTTAGCATAATACTCTCTAGCTCCATCTATGTCATTGCAAATGGCAAGATTTTATTCTTTCTGATTGCTGAGTAATATTCCATTGTATACATATACCACCTCTTCTTTCCATTGGTCAGTCCATGGACATTTGGGCTCTTTCCATAATTTGGCTATTGTTGATAGCTCTGCTATAAACATCAGGGTCCATGTATCCCTTTGAATCAGTATTTTTGTATCCTTTGGATGAATGCCTAGTAGTACAGCTGCTGGCTTGTAGGGTAGTTCTAGTCTTAACTTTCTGGGAATCTCCATACAGTTTTCCAGAGTGACTACTCCAGTTTGCATTCCTATCAAAAGTGTAAGAGGGTTCCCCTTTCTCCACATCCTTGCCAAAACCTGTTGTTTCCTAAGTTGTTAATTTTAGCCATTCTGACAGGTGGGAGGTAATATCTCATCGTAGTTTTAATTTGTATTTCCCTGATGATCAGTGATGTTGAGCATTTTTTTATGTGTCTGTTAGCCATCTGCATTTCTTCTTTGGAAAAATGCCTATTCATGTTTCTTAACTAGATTATTTGGTTTTTGGGTGTTGAGGTTTTGGGGGAGGTTTTTTGGTTTGCTTATTTCTTTAAGTAGGCTCCTCACCCAGTGTGGAGTCCAACTTGGGTCTTGAACTCAAGGCCGTGAGACCAACACCTGAGCTGAGATCAAGAGTCTGACACTTAACCAACTGAGCCACCCAGGTGCCCCTGGCTATTGAGTTTTATAAAATCTTTATGTATTTTAGACGCTAACCCTTTATCTGATCATTTGCAAATACCTTGTCCCATTCCAAAGGTTGCATTTTAGTTTTGCTGATTGTTTCCCACTCTGTGCATTTTATCTTAATTTCTTATTTTTTTAAAGGAAGGTATGTACAATGCAAAAGAATTCTGAGAAAAATCACTCCACATGAGCACTTGCAATTAGGCAATGCGATCTTGCAAATGACTATTCTACTTGCTCAGGGGAAGTGGTGATTTATTAAAAATAAATGTAAGAAATCAATTAGTACCTGTACTAAGCACTTGGTAAGATCAAAGAAGATACCCTTTTTTGGACTAGGCCTAATTTTGGTTCTTTTAAGTAAATTATAGGAGAAAGTTTTAAAATGCCAAAAGACTCAGAGACCAGTAAAAAGAAGTTTTTAAATTAAAAATAATTTTTTAATGTTTGTTTATTTTTGAGAGAGAGAGAGAGAGAGAGAGAGAGAGAGCAGAGTATGAGTGGGGGAGGGGCAGAAAGAGAGGGAGACGCAGAATCTGAAGCAGGCTCCAGGCTCTGAGCTGTCAGCACAGAGCAAGACACATGGTTTGAACTCACAAAACTGTGAGATCATGGGCTGAGCCAAAACCAAGAGTTGGACACTTAACCAACTGAGCCAGCCAATTGCCCTAAACACAATGATTCTTACCTGCAGTCATCACCGTCCTCCCTCCCCCCACTTCCCCCTCAGCTTAAAGGGGAGAAAGCCTCCAGCCCTTTTGAAAACTTCTGATCCAGGAGCACCAGGCCAACTCAGTGGGTGAAGCATGTGCCTCTTGATCTTGGGATCATGCATTTGAGCCCCACATTGGGTGTAGAGGTTACTTAAAAGTAAAATCTTAAAAAAAAAAATTCTGATACAGAAAAAATGGGCCACAATGACATCTGATTGTGGTTCTATTACCTTAGTTAAGAAGGGCTGAGTAAAGGGGCACCTGGGTGCCCCAGTCAGTTAAGCTTCTGACTTCAGCTCAGGTATGGTCTCACGGTTCATGGGTTCAAGCCACACATTGGGCTCTGCGCTGACAGCTCAGAGCCTGGAACCTGCTTGAGGTTCTGTGACTCACTCTCTCTCTCTGCCCCTCCCCTGTTCATACTCTGACTCTCTCTCCCTCAAAAATAAGTAAACTTTTAAAAAAAGTGTTCAATAGATGGGTTTGTTTCTATTCTTTAGTACAAATATTAGTATTTCTATTATTTCAAATACTAGCACAGTATTAACATAGTACAATTTATACTAATATTAGTACAAATATGAGTAATTTCCCATAGGAGCTTTGCAAACATCACACATTCCATTTGTGGTGATAATGCAAACTTTTTTTTTCCAAGAAGAGTACTCACCGATCTTGATGAGACTTGCTTAAGAAAGCTAGCCAACAATCAGTTTTGTATTTCTATTTTTTTTTCCCAAAAGAGGAGGGGAAATGAATGTATAATGAGTATCAATAAGCTCAGGACTATTAAAAGCAATTTTGCCAAAGGTCTTCTGGAATAGAATTCCAATATATAAATAAAATCTTTAAATTACAAATAAATTGACGTTATGTAAATAGACTTACTTTCCATGTTGCTAGGGTCATTCCTAGTTAAAGGGTCTCTGTGGAAAAAAATTTTTTAATCGAAGAATCCCTTTGTGACATGAATCTTCTTCACTGAACAGCTTGGGTGTATACTTAATTTTCTTAATAGAGAATTTATCAATGAATAAGTGAATTGTGGTTCACTATGGAATGGTCTAGTATGCTGAATGGAATACTATTCGTCAGTGAAATGGACCAAACCACTGCCTGCCATGGCAGCCGTCCCTCAAAAGACCATTATAACAACTGGACCACAAAAACCCACACACACAAACACCCATGGATCCCAACTTGTTCTGGGAAATGGCTGACCACAGAATACCCTCCACCTAACACCGAACCCTCCTTCCTCTTTTGAAACGTCCCCAAACTTTCTCAGTTGCCCCCTTGCAAGTAACCAAGGACTGCCAAATACTTGAAAACCAATGAGAAAGTCTCCCCGCTCCCCAAATCCCACATTCATAGAATACTTGCCAATCAGGGACTATCTCAGTATTTCCTCTTTTTGCTCCATAAAACTTATTTTCCCTTCCAATGCATCTGAGCCCCTGCTGAAACAAAAGTGATGACAGATGGGGTCTCTTGCCAAGAGTAAATGAATAAACAGTTTTTGTTCATTCCGTCTCAGACTTAGTTTTATCTTTGATGTGATAGACACAAGAACATGGATGAATCTCAAAAACATGAAATTGAGTGAAAGAAGCCAGACACTGTATGATTCTATTTATATAAAATTCTGGAGCAGGCAAACTAAGCCGTGATGATAGAAATCGGGGTAGAAGTTGTCACTGGGAGTGGAACTGACTGGAAAAGACCAGAGGGATCTTTCTGGAATGATGGAAATGTTCTACATCTTGATTCGGGTGGTGCTTACACTGATATACATATTTTTCAAAGCTCATTGGATCTATACACTTAAGGCTTGTGCATTTTATTGGGTGCAAATTGTACCTCAATTTTGAAAAGTAAGAATATCTCTGATCTGGAAGAGTCAGGGGTTTCAGTATCCACCTACACTGACTTAGAAAAACCAAAGCTCCTTCTGTGCCCCATAAGGAAATGCACCATCTCTCTAACAAACTCCAACTTTTGTACCTGAAGCTGGCAACAGAGGAGGAATTCCTAGAATGAAAGTCATAATCGCTACTGTTTCCATGGTCTTCACATACATTATCTCATTTTATCCCCACAATAACCTTCTGAGGTAGTATTGCTTTTATCCTCAGATAAGAAAAGAGAAAACATAGGCCCAGAGAGATTAACTAATCTCCCCAGTTTACTGGTAAATTGGAACTAGTAAGTGGAGAAGTCAGTATGAAACCCAGGCAACTCGATCCCATAGTCTCTGATTATATCATTGTGCTACATTGGAGAAGGGCCTGTTGGACACCATAACCTTGGCTTTGATCTCAAAACTCATTTTCTTTTGAGGAATTCTCATTAGTCTGCTGTTACAAGACACCAAAAAAAAAAGATGGCATTTTAATACATTTATTTCTACCTCTCACAATAGTCTGAATGATGGTTCACATTGGTAGGCAAATATGTGTACATGATCCTTCAGGGATCCAGGCTGACAGCTGCCCTGCAGCCTCGATGTGTGGCTTCTGAGGTCACTCTAGTCTTCATCTTTTTAGGCAACAGGAAAGAGAAAAGAACGATTACCCAAATTTAGGGATTTTCTCATAAGCAAGTGAGAAGTTGTAAGATCACTTCTGCTCGTCCCACTGGGACACTTTAAGCACAGGGCATACCTAGTTGCAAGGGAAGCTGGGAAATGTAGTCACTAAATATGCAGCCATGGTATAGTATTAGTTTTTTATTATGTAAGAAGCAGAGAATGGATTTCGTTGGACAGTTGGTAGTCTCTGCCACATTGCTCTAGACATACACACATCATTCTTTTAATTCATTATTTATTTATTTATTTTGAAAGAGAGAGAGCATGTGGGGGAGAGGCAAAGAGAGAGGGAGAGAGAGATAATCCCAAACTGGCTCTGCACTGTTAGCGCAGAGCTCGATGCAGGGCTCGAACCCATGAACTGGGAGATCATGACCTGAGGACAAAGCTGGAATATTAGGTAAGATTATACTTTGGAGAATAGTAAAAGAAGAGGAAGTATGCACAGCATACCACAGTATAAAGTGCCCCAAAAGATACAATTTGCTTGCTGAAGTCTTTTCCCACCTCCTAGTCTATTTCATGAGGTAAGTATTGTCTCAAGCCAGGCTCTTTATAGGAGCCAGAGGAGAAAAGAACTACAGTTAAATTTAGCTCAAGTGAAAAGACATCTTTTGGAAAGGACACACGGGCAATCTAAAAGATATTCTCACATAGGAAATAAAGTAGAATTGATTAAACTACTTAGGAAAGAACTGGAAAAAGAAAGTTCTGAATATTATTCATTCATTCAACGAATATTTATCGAGCATCAGTATAAGCTGCCAGGCACTGTTTTAAGTGATGTAGACACAACAGAAAACAAAAGTCTCCCTGAACAAACTTTCTTAATCGTAAAGGTTACATTGTAGTAGTGGAGACAGACAATAAACAAACTAAGTGCAACACAGAGCATATCACGAGGTCTTAAAATGTTATGGAGAAAAAAGAAAGAAAATGGAAGTAGAAAATATTAGAATGGTTGTTTGGGGTAAAGATTGGTTAGCTGCTACTCATATTTGCTTTTCTCTTCCTCCTGGGAACATAGGTAAATCACATTTCTCAACCTCACTTTGTAGTTAGCCGTCGTCAAGTGACTGAGCTCCACTCGATGGAACATGAGTAGACATGACATTCACCTTCTGAAGGCCTAACCCATAAAACCACTTATATACAATCCTCTTCTCTTTGCTCATCTGACCACTGAGTGGAGAGCACTCTGAGAACTTATGAAGGGGATGGAACCACAAGGAAGGATTCTGGGTCCCAGAGTGACCATGTGGTTGGCTTTTCTCCAATCAGAAATCCTGAGCAGAGCTTTATGTGAACAAGAAGGAAATTACTATTTAGTTTGGCCACTGAAGTTTGAGGATTTATGTTACAGAATATTATTTACTCTAATATAGTAATTGGTACCAAAAAAATATATAAATTATGAGCCACTAGAGGAGACCAGAGCCTCAAGAAGGAAGGACCATAGGTCTCTGAATGATTAAGTATAAGGCCATCAGCCAACCAAGAGCACCCAGTTGGGTGTTATATAACTAGAAATAAACTGTCATTGTGGTACATCACTGAAAGGGATCTGTTCAACCAGGAGATTTTATCTATTAGAGCAGCTAGCATTACTTCCCCTAACTAATCAGGGATGCTGAATGATCTCCAGTTTCTTTTTGGCTGCATTGCTCTGCATTCTCTTGCTTCTCTGAAGACCAGCTCTCTGGGCTCCCTATAATTTTGGCTGGACCATGGAGCTCTCATGAAGTCAACTCCAGCCCTGACTATACATGACCTTGCAGTTCAGGTATCCATACTCTTCTGACTCAGACCCTCATCGTCACAATGCCAGCTTCTCAAAAGCAAACATCTAATTGACCCATCTAGTATGGGCATCCACAACTTGTCCTACGAGCTGTGCTAGGGGAAGGTGACAATGGTGTTTTCCAGGGGTCATGGGCAGAACAACATCTTAAAAAAAATAAAACAAAACAGAAAACGAACAAAAAAATACCCACGACACTGGATAGGAAAGCAATGGTTGCAAAATTTACGATAGATACCATCTTTTCATCTCTTATCAAGGAGCCCACACCCAGACACCTCCCTGAAAACCCTCTTTAAAATCTGTCTCTAGGGGCGCCTTAGGTGGCTCAGTGGGTTGAGCATCTGACTTCAGTTCAGGTCATGATCTCACAGTTCATGAGTTCGAGCCCTGCGTCAGGCTCTGTACTGACAGCTCAGAGCCTGGAGCCTGCTTCGGATTCTGTGTCTCCCTCTCTCTCTGCCACTCCCCTTCTCATGCGTGCTCTCTCTCTCAAAAATAAATAAATAAACATAAAAAATTAAAAATAAATAAATGAAATCTGTAACAAGAACAAGACCTTGAATGGGACACATGTTCCCTGTTAAACATTCTAAAATTCTGGTTTATTGTGTTAAGGTCAATTGGATAAATGATACCAGGAAAGATGGATTCCTTCAAAGAAAACCCTCACTCTCTTCATAGAGGTGTGTTATTCTCCAACATCTGCAGCACATTAACCAAATCTGGATTCAGCATCATAATCCTAACATCACAAAAGAATTATATGTAGAGCAACAAGCAAGGCATGTATTTTGATCGTTGTGAATTACTCTTAATTGCCTTCAATCATTAGTTTCCTCTATTGTCCTTAAGACTTGTGGAAAAATATATTACTCTCACTTTTAATAAGAATTCTTGGCTGTGACCATTATCACTTCTCTTGAATCTTTCATTGAAAGATACCTGAGAGCTTGAAATAGCAGAACTCCTAAAATCACAATAATCCAAAATCTACAAGGAAATTTCACCTGTGAATATGACTTCTGAACTCGCATGCAACTAGCCAGGAAAACACGATGAATCCTCTGGGAAATCGAGGAGCTTCTTGGCCTAAATGGACTCATTTTGAATTTCTATGGGGCTCTGGGGACATGCTTAAGTATTATCTGCTGTCATTTCTGGTATTGAGTGCAGGACCAAGGCACAGTAAAAGAAGAAAGAGCAGAGGGCACATGCGGCAGAGAAAGTTTGTCAGGAGAGGGGAGGAGAGGGACAACAGAGAGAACAAAGGAAACAGGAATTTTTGTAGGATGGGAAGCGAAAGATTACCTACAACATCCCCCCCAGGACTCTAAGTGAAGAGATGGTTACCCAGTTGAGCCTGAGATGGTGTTTTCCTCAGCTTTCTCTAAATTCTGCACCCTCCTCCAATTCTGCTGCAGGCAGACACACACACACACACTTGCCATCTTGCTATATTCTAGTATGCGTTTTCCATCACTAATTCACTTTGGTGCCTTGTACTCTCTTTGCTCTAACTTTTTTACAAGATTTAAAATGCAAAATTATTTTTTAAAGACTCAGAGGAGCACCTGGGTGGCTCAGTTGGTTAAGCATTCAACTCTTGCTCCTGGCTCTCGAGGTTGTGGGTTTGAGCCCCAGGTCAGGCCTCAGAGCCTGCTTGGGATTCTCTCTCCCTCATTGTCTGCCCCTCCCCCCTCCCTCTCCTTCCCTCTATCTCTCCCCCACCCCTCTCTCTCTCAAAAATAAAAAGGGGCACCTGGATGGCTCAGTCAGTTAAGCATCCAACTTTGGCTCAGGTCATGACCTCATGGTTTATAGGTTCAAGCCCCACATCTAGCTCTGTGCTACCAGCTCAGAGCCTGGAGCCCACTTCAGATTCTGTCTCCCTCTCTCTCTGCCGCTTCCCTGCTCACACTCTATCTCTCTCTCTCTCTCTCAAAAATAAATAAACATTAAAAATTTTAATAAAAAAAATAAACTTTTTAAAAAAACACTCAGAAAAGTGAGAACACCACAAATCACAGTATCAAGGACTTGGAGGGTTTTGACTTGCCAGTGGGAATCGCACAGTATTTACACATCCATCAGTGTCTCTGATTTTGAGTCGCGTCTACTTCTTCTTAACAAGACTTCCCTTGTAGTGGACCTTTCTATAATGCTAGCGTTAGTGTTTTAATACTATAAGCTATGGACAAACGTGCCCTGCCAAAATTCATATGCTGAAGCTCTAACCTTCAATGTGATGGTGTTTGGAGATGAAGCCTTTGGGGAGGTAATTAGGTCAGAAGAGCAGAACCCTCATGAATGGGATTAGTGTCCTTATAAAAAGAGACACAAGAGAGACTATCTCTCTCTCTCTGCCACATGAGGATACAGCCGGAAATTGGCCATCTGTAAGCAGGAAGAGGGATCTCACCAGGGACTGAATCAGCTGGCACCTTGATCTTGGACCTCCTAGCCTCTAGAACTGTGAGAAAGAAACATTTGTTGTTTCAGCCACTTAGTCCTTGGTGTTTTGTTATAGCAGCCCAAACTAAGATAATTAGAGGAAGAGGTACTCAGGGAGCAACATGATTGTGTCCACTCAATATGAAACTGGGAGAAAGAGCCACCTTATGACTTGTGGATAGCTGATTTCCTGGCCCCTACAGTATTGCCAGTGTAAGTTAATTTCATGTAATGGTTTCAATTCAGCATTATTGTAATTGACTTGATCTCTTAGGAAACAGATTATAAAAATGAAAATTTACCTGAAATATTATCTTCTTTAAAAAGGTTGAGCTAAATGGATAGGGTGATGATTGTACAATATTATGACTGTATTTAATACCACTGAACTGTATACTTTAAAAAGGAAAATTTTATATTATGTGTATTTTACCACAATAAAAAAGGCTAAGCTTATATTAAAAATAGACAAATCAAATAGAGCAATGGAAAGGAAAACTCACTGATCAGTAAACAGTTATATTAGCCAGACTTCTTTGGTTCTTTTTTTTTAAAGTTTATTTTATTTTTAAGAGACATAGAGACAGAGTGCAAGCAGGGGAAGGGCAGAGAGAGAGGGAGATACAGAATCTGAAGCAGGCTCCAGGCTCTGATAAGCTGTCAGCACAGATCCCGACGTGGGGCTCGAACTCACAGACCTTGAGATCATGACCTGAGCTGAAGTCAGCCGCTTAACCGACTGAGCCACCCAGGCGCCCCAGAATTCTTTGGTTCTCAAGCGCAAGAAAGGCAACTCAAATTTGCTTGTGCAAAAAAAAAAAAAAAAAAAAGTATTGGCTCATGTAACTGAAAAGCCAAGGAATAATATTTTTTTAACATTTATTCATTTTTGAGAGACAGAGTGCAAGTGGGGGAAGGACAGAGAGAGAGAGGGAGACACAGAACCTGAAGCAGGCTCCAGGCTCTGAGCTGTCAGTACAGAGCCTGACGCGGGGCTTGAACTCATGAACCGTGAGATCATGACCTGAGCCAAAGTAAGACGCTCAACTGACTGAGCCACCCAGGTGCCCCTGGAACAATTTTTTTTTCAGTCATTGCTAGATTGAAGTATTCATTGTGATCATGACTTCTGTCTGCATCCATTGGCTGTGCTTTTCCCTAGTTAGTTTCATTCTTACGCAGGTTCTCCCTAGATAATGGTGAAAGTGACTATCCAGGGATCCAGGCTTATATCCTAGCACCTTAGCAACCACGGCAAAAAGGGAGTGATCTCTCCCAAAAGTTCCTGTAAAAATTCTGGAGCTAATATCATGGCCTGGCTTGGATCAGGGCCATTTCCTGAGCCAGTTACCTTGTCTAGGGGATGCAATGTTCTAATTACTAAGCCTGGGATGTGTGTTCTCACCTTTAGAGCAGGGAGATAAAATCAACCCTACCTAGGGGCACCTGGGTGGCTCAGTAGGTTAAGGGTCTGACTTCGGCTCAGGTAATGATCTCGCAGTTCCTTAGTTCGAGCCCCGTGTTGGGCTCTGTGCTGACAGCTTGGAGCCTGGAAGCAGCTTTGGATTCTGTTTCTCCCTCTCTCTCTGACCCTCCTCTGCTCGTACTATGTCTCTGTCTCTGACAAAAATAAATAAACATTAAAAAAAAATCAACCCAATCTAAACTACCTGAACTGAAAGTGGAGAAGTGACTCCCTAAGAAAATTAAGGAGAAGAGACATTGGGCTGGCAAAAAACACGGATGTCCAGGAAGGGTACAGAATGGACACCTGGACATGTTTGCCAAAATAATAAAATAAAATAATAAAATCAATGGGGTCATTTACAGACTAAAGACAGAGACAAAATTTTCTAACTTTATTTGACAATATCCCAGTTGGATGGGTGTTTGCTTCCTTGATTGCTTGCTCCTCTTTGACCTCGCATCTCTCCATAACTACCACTCTCTCTGTCTCCCCTTTCCTTTTTGGCCAGGATTCTTGAAAGACTTTGATATTCCTATTTAGAATTGTTTTCTGGGGATGCCTCGGTGGCTCAGTCGGTCAAGTGTCCAATCTTGATTTCGGCTGAAGTCATGATCTCACAGTTCCTGAGATCAAGCCTCATGTTGGGCTCCACGCTGGGTGTGGAGCCTCCTTAGGATTCTCTCTCTCTCCCTCCACCCCTCACCCCCACAGTTCTCTCTCTCTCTAAAATAATTTTTAAAAAGTAAATAAAAATAAAAAAAGAATTGCTTTCTGAAATGAGAAACAGACTACATCTCCACTCCCCTTCTCCTTTCCTTGCCCCCAAAAGTTAACATAATGGACTTGCGAATGTTACCAAAATGAGCACATTCAGTGTGTGAATTATAGATTGAATCTGTGTCTTTGGCCTCATAGGGCATCACCTTCTCAGATCATTTCTATGGGAGAAAAAGCTGACTTTTGCTGGCCGGAGTTACATAAATATACCATCTGTATTTTTTCTTGATGTTGGTGGTCACCTTAGAAGAGACCTATCAAATCGAATAGAGATAACACTAAACTCTCAGCTCTCAGAATTCCTCCATGTGGCGCTAATAATGCACAATGGCCAGCACCCTTCAAGTGCATTTGACTTTGCCTTTGCATTATCACTGAAGGCACACACACGTTTCTTAATGTCTGACCTTGACCAGAAAGCACACAGATGGCCAAGAAGATAGATTCACGATGGTAATCATAGTCACTGATCACATAGCCACGTGGTTAACAGAAATATAACTTGAACCCTCCCCCACCACCCCCAAATTCCTTCATTTCTCTTCTTCGGAAAACTAACTGGAAATATGACCACATGATTTAAGTACTCGGCAGAAATATCACTTCATCGAGATAACATACTGCGTTTGCCCCCATGTTCAATAGAGGATCTTGTCATCATTATTCCATTAAGCCAAACAATGGTCAGGAAAAGGAAGGCTGATTCCGAAAGCCACATTTGAAACCCGTAAATGCTATCCGGGTTACGTTTGTGAGGCAGAGCAGAGATTGTCTTTTCTCACTAACAGTCTAGTCACCCCAGGAAAAATTCACCTAGCTTCGCCTTGGAAACCAGGAAAGAGCAGAAAATTTCAGCATTCCATAAAATCTTGGTGAATTTGGAGACCAGAAATTGCCAGGGAGGTGTGGTCATTATGCAGGCAGTGAGAGAGGAAGGAAATGTCCCAAATGAACTCACAGTCATTGGAAAGAATTTTAAAAGGGAGAATCAGATGGAAAAGAGAAAAAAAAATAGTCAAATTAACAGGAGACAAGCAGGTATATTTGTCATTCAATCCAGGAGAGAGAAAAAAAAACCCAAAGTCAAGGGGCACCTGGGCGGCTCAGTTAATTAGGCCTCTGGCTTCAACCCAGGTCAAGATCTCATGGTTCATGGGTTCAAGCCCCACATCAGACTCAGTGCTGACAGCTCAGAGCCTGGAGCCTGCTTCAGATTCTCTGTCTCCCTCTTTCTCTTCTCCTCCCCCACTTGGGTTCTCTCTGTCTCTCAAAAATAAATAAACACTAAAAAAATAAAAAAACAATCCGAAGCCAAACAGATATTGCGTCTACTGGGAAAGGAGTAATTGAAACATGGTGAAAGGGGGTTCATAAAACAAGAGGATTCTGCCACGCTCTAGCATGAAACCAAAGCCATGTCACTTAGACATTGGGAGAAGAGAGAAGCAGACTGGGGAGATCACTCCCTCAGTCACACCAAACTGCAGGGAATACACTAAAGCTGTTCAGTGTTTTTCCGTCTCAAGCTTCCAGATTCCTCGGTGTCCCTCCCAGTAGTGTAGCAGCTGGAAGCGCATCTGAACTACCGCACGTTGGTTCAAGAGAATGTCCTGATCAGAATTTACGTTTCAGAGAGATCACCGTATCTTCATTATCTTCCAGCCCTACACCCAGAAAAGTGGCAGGCACATAGTAGGTATTCAATAAATGTCGAATAGTTGAGTGTTGTAGCAGATGCAGCCACAGCCTTGATCTTGTCCTCTTGGCCCACGCTGAGGTCACCAGCAATCTTGGTTGTGAAATCTCGTACTTGACGCTTTGGGCTATAAATGCCTAAGGAGCTCACCTGGGCCCATCCTATCTGTGGCAGCCCCCATGGCAATTTCTTTTTTTTTTTAATGTTTATTTTTATTTTTGAGGGAGGGAGACAGAGCACAAGTGGGAGAGGGGCAGAGAAAGAGGAAGACACAGGATCTGAAGCAGGCTCCAGGCTCCGAGCTGTCAGCACAAAGCCCGATATGGGGCTCAAACTCACAAACCATGAGCTTATGACCTGAGCCAAAGTCAGAGGTTCAACCGACTTGGGGGGTGTTTCCCCACCCCCTTTCCAGGAATTTCTGATCAGAGTCAATGTTGTGGCTGGACTGGCCCTTGTGCTTCTCATTAGGACAGCACGAAGAAAGAGCAGCAGCATGGAGCTGGGACCAAAATTAGGGTGCCTAGGGTTTCTCGAGTTCCCTCTTTATTGGCAAATGTAAAACATAAGGGTGGGAATTAGGGTGCAGGAAGGGAGAAGAGGGGGTCACTCAAGTGGTCAGTTATCCAGGTTACCCTGGGCGTTCCTAAAAGGGGAAGCTGAAGGGTGGTGGTGGCCTGGTTTCTTATCTGGTTGGTTTGCTAGTAGCTGTGTCCTGCAGTTGGCAATCTGTTTATTCAGGATGAGTGTGTTTGAAATGGATACCTTGGTAATTAAGAGCTTAATGTCAGGCACTTCTCTACAGCTTCCTTGCATTTCTTGCCCACGGAGTTGTTCAGCCTGGGCCGAGAGTAGACCACAAGGGCACAGGAAGGATTCTCAACTAAAGAAGGGCAAGAGGTGGTGAATTAAAAACCCCCTTGCTCCTGGGGACACGAGTCTGAGGTATGGACTGCAGGGCGTCCCAGTGGGCAGACCATCGCCACCGCAGTAACCTGCTCACTGAGGAACATTTATTGACTTTCCTCTCTTTGTCTCATTTCTCCAACCTTTAATCTGCTTCCCGGGATACCCTCTGAATAAACTACTTGCACCCAAATCATTGTCTTAAAATTGCCTTGTGGATGGTTCAAAAACAAAAACAAAAACACCCAAATTGCTAATAATCTAGTAAGCCAAGTGACTTTCTCTTATTATTCCCCTGACCTTGTAACTCCTTTCACAGAGCCTGTGACCTCTGAGCTCTAAAGTTATTAGTCAGGGAGAAATGTGGCTCTGAATCCCAGGAGACAAATTTCGTTATTCATCAGAGTGAATAAAGACTGAATAATAATCAGATTCTGTTGGTTATAAAGCCAAAGCGAGATATTCATGTATCAAACATTTTTGAGAAATCCGAATGCCAAACTGTTGAGCCAGTCATTTATAACCCATTTCCAAGAGACTTGAACTAATTCTGGTATTAATTCCCTACGTAGACCCAACTTATTCTTGCCCAAATTACTTACCCCCTCAGCAGCTCCATTTTTCTTATTTGTGGAATGGAGATAATCAGGCTCGCCAGCTCCTTCACAAGGACACCGTGAGGATTAATGAGTTAATGCCAGGAAGCACGTTTCTGCCTTAGATGAATGTTGCTATATAAATGCAAATTATTGCATTACAGCCAGGCTTACATGTGCTAATGCAATAACTTTTAGATCCTAGATTCTTTCATAACACTGAGAAATAATTCTCATCTGAACGCAGCTGCCTCAATTTTTTTTTTTTTTTTTTTTTTTTTGGTCCAAGAGAAAAAGCAATCGGTGTGAAAGTAGCCAGGAATGATAGAGTTGCTCCTGATACTTTTTCCAAGACCCTCTCCTGTCTGCTAATTGCTCAGTGATTGTGTGTCCACTCTCTCCTCAGCTACCGTCAAGGGATCATCCCTCCCTCACCTGCTGTGTGCCCAGGTGTTCCCATCACTCCTGGAGCCCTTTGAGGCTTATTTAAATGAACTGTCTGCTTCTATTAAAAGAAAATCATCCTATATCTTACTTTTTCAGTTCGTACAGAATCCTTCTTTCTCCTAATTCACCACTTTGAAGCCTGACGCAGTAGGTTCTGGGCAGTGGTCAAAGAGGAGAGGAGAAAAGTCTTTAACATTCCTTTGATCATATTATCCGCCTGCAGAACACTTGGGCAACTTTCCATGATCCACAGGGTGACGTCCGCGATCCTTGGCTTGGCACTCTGCCTTGTCCATTCCTAATTTGACTGAAAGCCTCTTTCATCCTTCTCTGTCACTATTATCCTACACAAGGAGAGAACCCTTCTCTCTTCACCTAACAGCTCAGAACACCTGGATTTAGTCTTGTTTGGGCCCTTACTACCTATGTGACCTTGCATAACTTCCTTTTAGCTTCAATTTTTTTTTATCAACATATATACATGTGGTACAAAATTCAAAAGGTACAAAAAGTATGAAAGCAAGTCCGACGATCTGCTGTCCGCAAACCGAAGAGCCAGGAAAGGTGGTGGTAGAATTTGTTCCGACACTGCAGGCCTCAAGACTGGAAGGCCTACCAGTGTAAGTCCTGTAGTCCGAAGACATGAGAAGCAGGAACTCCAATGTCGGAGGACGAGAGAAGATGACCTTGCAGCTCAAGAGGAGAGAGCAGGAGTTCGCTGTTCTGCTGCCTTTTTGTTCTATATGAACCTTCAACAGGTTGAGTGAGACCCACCCACATTGGTGAGGGGGGCTTCTCTTTACTTAGTTTACCAACTCAAATGCCAACTCTTTTGGAAGGTATCCTCACAGACATATGAATAAGGTTTTATTAGCTATTTGGGGACTTCTTAGCCAAGTCAAGTTGACATATAAAATTAACCTTCACAACATATTATACAAATGAAAGGTACTAGTACTCTCACCTAGCTATATCGTGTGTGGGTGTGTGTTTCATCTCTACATTGTCACACGCGTTCTTCCCTAACTCCTCCCAACTTTCCAGCTTTATCTCAGGTGTCCTTCATCTTTATTCTCAACGCTCCAGCCACTTCAAAATTTTAATATTTAGTTTTTATTGCCTAATAAAAACAAGACTTTATAGTCTTTTTTTAATTTTTTAATTTTTTTTAACATTTATTTATTTTTGAGAGACAGAGAAACAGAGTGTGAGCAGGGGAGGGGCAGAAAGAGAGGGAGACACAGAATCAGAAGTAGGCTCCAGGCTCTGAGCTGTCGGCACAGAGCCTGATGCAGGGGTCGAACTGTGAGATCATGACCTGAGCCAAAGTAGGACACTTAACTGACTGCCACCCAGATGCCCCTACAGTCTTTTTTTTTTTTTAATTTTTTAAATGTTTTTATTTATTTTTGAGAGAGAGAGAGAGAGAGAGACAGAGCACAAGTGGGGGGCGGGGCAGAGAGAGAGGGAGACACAGAATCAGAAGCAGGTTCCAGGCTCTGAGCTGTCAGCACAGAGCCCGACGTGGGGCTCAAACTCTTGAACTGTGAGATCATGACCTGAGCTGAAGTCAGACACCTAACCGACTGAGCCACCCCCGCCACAGTGGCGCCACCCCCGCCACAGTCTTTTTTTAAAGTAGAGGGGGTAGGCAAAATGGGGGAAGGTGATCGAAAGGTACAAAATTCTGGTTATAAGACAAATAAGTCCTGGGGATGTAACGTACAGCATGGTGACATAGTTCACAATACCGTATTGCACATTTGAAAGTCACTGAGAAAGTAAATCGTAAAAGTTCTCGTCACACACACAAAAAGTCTACACATGATGATGGGTGTTAACTAAACTTATATAATCATTTCACAATATATATATATACATAAAATCATTATGTTGTACACTTAAAACAAATACAATATCATGTCAATTATATCTCAGTAAAAACAGCGTTCTTTTTAAGCAAAGTAGCACTATACATTTTCAAAGCATTAAACAGTTCCCAAGTCACTCAACTCATAGTCCTACCTGACTTACAGCTCCTTTCAGTGTTTCTTGCGTATGTGTGGTACTTGCAGGTATCATTATCATAATGCTCTGTTCTTGATTTATTAATCTCAGATATTATCTGTGAATTCCTCATAGTGGAAAATAAGGGTTTAGCATTCATAAACCATCATTCCTAACAGTCCTCCTCTGATAATACCACCAATTTAGGTATAGCGCAAGTTAAAAAAAAAAAGTATTATGATTTCTTTACTGTTATTATGTAATTATTGTTCACTACTAAACCAAAAATATAACTTGATTACATTTTTTCTTTTTTAGTTTTTTTGATTGATTTTGAGAGAGGGAGAGAGAGCGCCCATGAGCGGGGGAGGGACAGAACAAGAGGGGGAGAGAGAATCCCAAGCAGGCTCCATCCTGTTAGCACAGAGCCCCACATGGTACTCAATCCCACCACCATGAGATCACGACCCAAGTGGAAATCAAGAGTCAGATGCTTAACCGACTGAGCCACCCACGTGCCTGATTACATATTCTTTCTGGCCTTATCTGAAGATAATAGTTGATTCTTCCATTCCTCTGTTGGAGTAAATGATATACATACAATCTTTTCCACCCAACAGAATTATAAAACTCACTTAAGGGGCACGTGGGTGGCTCTGTCGGTTGTGTCTGACTTCCACTCAGGTTGTGATCTCACGATTTGTGGGTTCAAGCCCTGCATCGGGCTCTGTGCTGACAGTTGGAAGCTTGGAGCCTGCTTCAGGTTCTCTCTCTCTCTCTGCCTCTCTCCCACTTGCTCTGTGTGTGTGTGTGTGTGTGTGTGTGTCTCTCTCTCTTTCTCAAAAATGAATAAACATTAAGAATGAATAAATAAGACCCACTTAATAGTATTTTTCATATCATCAAATGCACTAGTGCTGGTGTGCGTGCATCTGTGTTTTCTCAGAGCTCACTAGTTGTCTACTCCAATCTAAGTAGTCGTTCTCTAAGCTTTTGGCAAACTGTTATACCAGGAGTCTCTTTCTTACTTTTTATTTTAGTCCCAGGACTTTGTTTCGCCATCATCTAGGGGGTTCTCTCTCTCTCTCTCTTTTTAAGACTCTACACCCAGCATGGGGCTCAAGCTCACAACCCCGAGTTCAAGAGTCACACATTCTACAGACTCAGCCAACCAGCCAGGAACCTCTCAGGAGCCTCTCTATCTCTCTTCTGCGTCATATGTCTTATTTCCTTGACCCCATGTCTAATTTTTTTTTTTTTTTTTTGGAAATGCACTTCATTTCAATGGAATACATCATTCAGAAACTTCCTGAGAAAGACATCTTGGGAGGTAAATGCTTATGTCTGAGAATATCTTTATATTCCCGTTGCCATTTTTTAAAACTTTTTTAAACATTTCTTTTAAGTTTTATTTATCTATTTTTGAGAGAAACAGTGAGTACAAGCTGGGGAGGCGCAGGGGGAGAGGGGAGACACAGATTCCAAAGCAGGCTCCAGGCTCTGAGCTGTCACCACAGAGCCCAACAGGGGGCTCGAACCCATGAACCCGGAGACCATGACCTGAGCCAAAGTTGGACGCTCACCCGACTGAGCCAACCAGGTGCCCCAGATAGTGTATCTGGATAGAGAATTCTAAGTGAAAAATACTTTTCCCTTAAGATTTTGAAGACATGGGGGCGCCTGGGCAGCTCAGTCGGTTAAGCATCCAACTTCCGCTCAGGTCATGATCTCGCAGTTCATGGGTTTGAGCCCCGCATCAGACTCTGTGCTGACAGCTCGGAGCCTGGATCCTGACTTCGGATTCTGTGTCTCCCTCTCTCTCTCTCTCTGCCTCTCCCCTGCTCCTGCTCTCTCTCTCTAAAAAAAAAAAAAAAAAAAAAATTAAAAAAAATTTTTTGAAGACATGTCTTCTCTGCTTACTTGCTTCTGGCATTGGTAATAAGGACAGCATATTTCTAATTCTTGACCCTCTGTAAATTTTAGTTTTTTCTTTATTCCATCGAGGAGGGTTCTGGGAAGACAGTAGCAGCAGAAGCATTTTCTTCACATAAAATCTTCTCATAAAAACAGAGTAATTACAGGGCAAAACAAACAGAAAAACCTAAGTAATGAGATATCCCCAGAACCCCGAAGTACCAGCGGGTGAGAAAAATAGCAGCAATCAGTCACAGGACCTGTAACAGTATCTGCGTTTACACAGGAGAAAAGCAGGGGCAAGAAATGGGATTCTGACAGACCTGAAAATAGGAGAGTCCCATGGCTAACAGGTATTCATCGGAAAGCACGGTGAGTCAAATTTAGAACAGCATCTGAACATGGGAAAGGTTTTGTTCACTCCAGCAGCGGGTGAGAACAGTAGGCCTCTCCCTTGTAAAATTAGCTGGACAAAACAAATACTATATCTATAAGTCAAGAAATCTTGTCTAAAAAGAGAACGACCAAAAAATAAAAAACGTTAAAACTACATGTGGAAAGAGTGTGCCTCATATCTAATTGTATCGACCTGAAAATCACCAACCCAAGACAGAGTCTAATAAAATTATTGGACTTGAAAAAAAATTAGTTGGGCTTCTAGGCACAAATAGCAAATGACACAAAGGAAAGAAAATAAAACTATCATCAAATTTTGTCAGCAACGGATTACACCAAAAGAAATGGAGTAATAATTTAAGGTACTCAAGAGAAGAAATGTGTCAAAGATTTTATATCCAGCATAAATGACTTTCAAATAAAAAGGGGCAGAGGCAGACTATTGTTAACAGACACAAACGCAGACTTTCTTGTGTGTTGTTCTCATGGGCCCTTCCCGTGGAATCTACTAAAGAACTTTGAACAACCAAAGTAACTGGAATATTCACAGAACCAAGGCTATTCTCCAGCACTTCAGGTAGG
Organism: Paguma larvata; assembly: GCA_030068075.1. Lineage (NCBI taxonomy): Eukaryota > Metazoa > Chordata > Mammalia > Carnivora > Viverridae > Paguma > Paguma larvata. The sequence continues at coordinate 12,374,446 of CM057823.1, forward strand.
TGTTTCTTCATGCATTTTCCTGGGAATTTAAAGGATAGTTTTGATCTTAAAACTTAGTTCAGAGAAACGTTCTTGTATTACTCATTTGAAAATCCTCTCCCCTAAAAAAGTTGGGGGGAAGGCGTCTGGCTTGTTCAGTAAGTAGAATGTGCAACTCTTGATGTTAAGGTTGTGGGTTTTGAGCCCCACACTGGGTGTAGAGATTACTTAAAAATAATTTTTTTTTCTTTTAAGAAAGAGACAGAGAGTGTGTGTGATTGGGGGAGAGGCGCAGAGCGGGGAAGAGAGAGAGAATCTTAAGCGAGCTCCATGCTCAGTGCAGAACCCAATGCGGGGCTCCGTCCCTTGACCCTGGGAATCGTGACCTGAGCCGAAATCAAGAGTCGGATGTTGAACCGACTGAACCACTCAGGTGCCCCAAAAATAAAATCTTTAAAAAAAGAAAAAAGAAAATGCCCTCGCCTGTATTTTTTGTTTTCTCTCTCTGAAACTCCTATATATCAGATTTACTGTATGTTCTGTCTTTTTGCCTTTTGTCGTACATTTTGAGAGTGTCTTGACTTTATCTTCCAGCCTCTATACTGAAAGTTTTGTTATTCTTTTAAAGATTTTATTTTTGGGGGCGCCTGGGTGGCTCAGTCGGTTAAGCGGCCGACTTCGGCTCGGGTCGTGATCTCGCGGTCTGTGGGTTCGAGCCCCGTGTCGGGCTCTGTGCTGACAGCTCAGAGCCTGGAGCCTGCTTCGGATTCTGTGTTTCCCTCTCTCTCTGCCCTTCTCCTGCTCACACTCTGTCTCTATGTCTCAAAAATAAATAAATGTTAAAAAAATGTTTAAAAAAAAGATTTTATTTTTAAGTAATCTCTATACCCAGCATGAGGCTCAACCTCATAACCCCAAGATGAAGAGTCATGTGCTATATGAACTGATCTGGCCAGGCACCCTTGAAAGTTTCTACTTAATCTCTCATTATTTTTAATTTCTAAATGCTCTTCCTTCCATTTAAAAAAATTTTTTTAACATTTATTTCTTTTTGAGAGACAGAGCACTAACAGGGGAGGGGCAGAGAGAGAGGGAAACACAGAATCTGAAGCAGGCTCCAGGCTCTGAGCCATCAGCACAGAGCCCAACATGGGGCTTAAACTCCCAAGCCGTGAGATCATGACTTAAGCCAAAGTGGATCGCTTAACTGACTGAGCCACTCAGGGGCCCTTCTTCCTTCCATTTTTTAACAGAATTGGGTATTGTTTCATGGATAGGGTATCTTCTCTGATTTCTGTGAGGATATTATAGTTACAAGGCTTTTCTTCTGCTCTTTATAGTATCTGTTTCCTCTGAGTCATTTTTCTGTGTTTCATGATACCGGTTTTCTTCCAATGAATGGAGACCTATGATTGTCCCCTCAAATTAAGTTGAAATATTACAAAGCTGACTAAAGTTCTGTGAGCATAGACTGGTTTGACCCCTGTAGGGCATTTAGGCCAGGACCCTAGTGATTTAAGAGACTTAAAAATATCAGTTCTTGTAACTTTTTTCCTCTGAGACCATTCTGTTTCCCTAGAGAAGTGCCTTGTGTTCTTTTTCTACCTAGAAGGTATAACCTTGGTTGCTACCATTCTGGGAGATGAAGAGATGAACAGGGGGAGGTCTGCCTTTCAATGTGCAAATTCTTACTTAATTCTGTTTTTTATCAGTCCTGCACCTGACTCTGTTTCGTACCGCCTGCTGTCCTCAAGCATGGAACTTCTCTATTTCAATTTCTCCAGGTCGTAAACCTCTGGTATCCTACAGAGGCTAGAGGAAATGTTGTCCCCTAGCTAAGAAACATGAGGAAAAAGAACCGGAGTCATTCTTACATACAGATTTGTAGTCGACCATTGGTTTTAGCCCCACCACTTACTCTTACCTTCCACCGCTCCTGGTGCCTCCAGGAACTGACCCTTTCTGTGGTTTTTCTGGGAAACGGACTTGCTCTTTTTTGCCATCCTCCTTATGCAAACATGTAAGGTTTCAGCCTTCTCTGTTCTGTTAAAGTTATTAATCACTCCCCGCCTCTGCTTACCATCTTCCAAAAATTTGTTGACGGACCAGTCCATTGTTGTCTCTGTTTTTCTTTATCCTTGTGAGTTCTTATATTTCAAAGTCATTTTCTGTCATTTTATCGGGGAGTTGGAAGGCAGCAGCTACAAACAAACCTGTTCAATGTATGCTTAAAAGGGAGCCTTCCTTTCTATTGCTTGAATTAAAGTATTGTGTTACTTTCTGTAGCAGGGTTTCACACATGCTGTTTCCTCTCTGTAAAAGACTCATTGTCCTTCCTTCACGCCAGAATATCCATTCACCTGATGTAGTGAGCTGAGTTGTGTCCCCGCAAGAGATATGTCTGAGCCAGGACCTGTGAATGCAACCTTATTTGGAAATAAGACCTTTGCACATGTAATTAAGAATCTCAAGATGACATCTTAAGGACTGATTTTCTTTTTTTTTTTCTTTAAAACTACCTTTTTTTTAATGTTTGTTTGTTTTTGAGAGAGAAGAGAGAGAGAGAGACATGCACAGAGAGTGCAGGTAGGGGAGGGTCAGAGAGGGTCAGAGAGGGCAACACAGAATCCCAAGCAGGCTCCAGGCTCTGAGCTGTCAGCACAGAGCCTGATGCAGGGCTCAAACCCACAGACCATGAGATCATGACCTGAGTCGAAGTTGGGCGCTTAACTGACTGAGCCACCCAGGCACCGCTGATTTTCTTATAAGAGAAAGCAGAGGGAGATTTGTGAGACACATGATGAGGTTTTGGAATGGTGGAGATTTAGAGTTGATGACCAAAAAGAATTCTTGAAGACGTGTTTGGGGCAAAAAGTGATTTTATTAAAGCACGGGGACAGGACCTATAGGCAGAAAGGACTGCACTGGGATTGTGACAAGTGACTGGTTATATACTGTGGAGTTGGGGAGATAAAGGCAAATAGCAGGTCTCCAGAAGGACTTTGATACGCTTAGGAGAATTCCTAAAATGCCAGGGCCTTGCTATTGTCAAGTTGAGGTAGTTTTCCCTCCAGTAAGAGATTAACAAAGGGCAGTAGGTTGTTCCTGGAGAAATGTTATATTCCGCATTTGTGTCAAGTATTTGTCAATGGGCTGCAGGTTATAAGGAAATTTAATTTTACCTGCCATTTCCTTTTTGCCTTTGTTCTCCCTATCACTATGGAGGGGGGCGGATTTTAGGGCTCTAGGAAACTGAGTCTGTAGGTTTCTAGAAATTAGCCTATTGGTAAGATTGCCTTTTTCTTGTAATTTACTAAGATATTTATAAACTGATGGAGACTCATGTCCTGCATGACTGGGATCTCTATCAATTAACTCTTTGTTTTCCCCTTTTCATTGTTCTTGGGCAGCCAGAGGTGCCTGAGAAATGTCACACAGATCCCACCTGGAGAGGCGGTTGTGTGCTACTTTATACTTTGCCCTCAGCTTGCCTTATGCTCCCTCATCACACAGACATAGAGAAGACCCAAAGCATTCCCTGTGAAGACAGGGGCAGAGAGTCAAGAGATGCAGCCACAGGCCATGAAATTCCATGAGACAGGAGAAACTAGAAGAGGCAAAGAAGTATTCTCCCTCTGAGGAGCACACTCCCGCTAACATCTTGATTTTGGACTTCTGGGCTCGAAAACTGTGAAAGAATAAATTTCTATTGTTTTAGGACACTGACTCTGTGATTATTTGTTGTGGTGACTCTAGGACACTAATACTCCTGGATAATTTGAGCTCACTCTGCGGGTCTCTGTCTAAACATAACACTAAAATAGGTCCACCACATTCAGATTCCTGACTCTGGATTCCTTTGTAGTATTACAACCATTTTTATTGTATAATCATTTGTTTACTTTGTTTTGTATCTACTTCTGGCAGGACTATACTAGTCTTGTTTACTCTTACATCTTTCTGACACAAAGTCTTGCATATAATAGATCCTTCATTCATTCATTCATTCATTCATTCTTCTGCAATGTCTTCCTTTGTTTTTTTCAGTTCTACCATTTTGATGGGTATAGCTACAAAGCATTTCCTTATCATCCCAACTATATTACTGATAACCTGGACTTGAAATATTATAATTAGTTTTTTATGTGTACATTTTATCTCCCCAACTCCAGTAGGAGGTCTTGGCATTCCATTCACTCATTCATCATTTGTCCACATACATTAAGTAAAAACTATCTACACGTAAGCTAACAAGTGACACATAACCTCTACATCCAAAAATCAAACCCTGAATTAGAGAGATAGAACAAACTGTAATATATAATGTGATAAATGCCAAAGAAGAGGCAAAATGTGTAGGGAAAAATTTAGCTGGAGAGACCAGGAAAGTCTTTGTAAAGGAGGTGACTTTTAGGATCCCTCTCCCCCAAGAAACCACAGCATATATCATGATGGAAACAAACATTTGTTGGTAGTGGTCATGATAGCTCCTTTAACAGTTAATCATTTATCAGACACTGTGGTTAAGTTGTCTTCTCCTCTGTGTCATAATCAAGCCCTGGAGCAGTCAGAGGCAGATGCAACATAACACTCCCACCATATCTCTGGTCGGGAAAAAAAATCAGTGACCTTGCACTGTGTTTATAATTTTTAATCACAATTTTACTAAAGATTCCTAAGGCTGGAGCAATGTGTTCTACACCTCTTTTAACCTGTATATATCTCTTGTTTTGTACCCAGCACAACTATACATTCTATGTATGTGTTCATCTTATGTAACTATATACGTGTGTGCTTCCCCCACTAATTTGAAATCCCAAGGAGAAATACTGTGCCTTATTCATCACTGCCTCTGTCCTAACAAAATGCCTGGCATCCAATAGGAGAACAGCATATGTTTGCTAGTTAAATGAATGTCATTTAGTGAAACTTGCTCTGTCCCTGAAAGTTCTCATTTTGGATAATTTCTCAGAGCTGAACTTTTTTTCCCTCATATTTTAGCTCCTCTGAAATTGGAGTATATCCTTTTTTTTAATGTTTATTTATTTGATTTGAGAGAGAGAATACAAGAAGGGGAGGGGCAGAGAAAGAAGGGGAGAGAGAATTCCAAGAAGGCTTGTGTTGTCAGCACAGAGCCCACTGCAGGGCTTGATCTCACAAAGCTTGAGATTGTGACCTAGCTGAATTTAAGAGTCAGGTATTTAACCAGCTGAGCCAACAGGTGCCCCTAAGAGTCGAAATTTTTTTATTTATTTTTTATTTTATCTATTTTTTGAGAGACAGCGAGAGGGTGAGAGAGAATCTCAAGCAGGCTCCGAGCTATAAGCATGGAGTCCGATGTGGAGCTTGAACTCACGAACCATCAGATCATGACCTGAGCCAAAATCAAGAGTCAGACTCTGAACCAACTGAGCCACCCAGGCGCCTTGTGGTGAACTTTTAAGATGATGGTTATATGCAACCATCTAAGATGCCTGTAAATCAGGACTTAGACTGGATGGGAGCTCTTTTGGAGTTCCTGGACCCAATTCCAGCGTGTTATGGGGATGGGGAGCTTCCCATACACAACACCTAGCAATTCTTTTCTTTTAAGATTTTATTTTCAAGTAATCTCTACACCCAACATGGGCTCAAACTCACAACCCTAAGATTAAGAGTCACATGCTTTACCAACTGAGCCAGTCAAGTGCCAAAACATAGCAGTTCTTGAACACCAACAAAGTGTCCAAGAATTCAACTCAATTCTGACACTATCTACCTGGAGACGGAATCATATCTCACAGGTTAAGTGTTCAATTCTACAAGATGCTCCCCCAACACCCATTTCAGACACCAGTCACAAGCTCCAGGCTGTTATCTGTGCCTCTGACCAACAGGCAACAGATTGGAGATTCCAACAACCTGTTCCTTAGGTTCAACTAATTTGCTAGAGCAGCTCACAGAACTCAGGGAAATATGTTTACCAGTTTATTAAAGGATATCATAGAGGATATGAATCAACAGACTGGTCAAGAGATACATAGGGCAAGACCCTAAACAAAGAAAGTTCTGTTCTCATAGGTCTTGGGCATGACTTGGTGGCACATGGAAGTGTTCTGGTTCCTGAAACTCCCTGAAAAGGACCAAAAAGTTATTCTCTTGGGTTTTTATGGAAGGTTCACTACATAGTTGTGATTGACTAAGTCATTGGCCGACTAAGTCATTCAACCTCCAGCCCCTCTCTCCTTCTCAGACGTCTGGGGGTGGTGGGACTAAAAGTTTAATCACAGGGCACCCGGGTGGCTCAGTCAGTTAAGTGCATGACTCTTGGTTTTGGCTCAGGTTATGGTCTCACGATTGATGGGTTTGAGCTCCACATCGGGCTCTGTGCCTGCTTGGGATCCTTCCTCTCCCTCTCTCTCTGTCCCTCCCCTGCTCTCTCTTTCTCTCTTCCTCTCTTAAAATAAATAAATAAACTTTTAAAAAATTTCAAAAGTTTAATCATAACCTTTCATCACAAGGTTGGTCTTCCTCACCTCCAGCTTCTAGTCTTGGGTGGGGTCCAAAACTCATCTTCATCAATAACAAGACACCCATGTCACCTTTATGGCTCTGAAGCATTTTCAAGAACTGTGGATGAAGACCAAATATATCTGAGAAATATATTTTAGTCATTTGAATGATCGAATATATGTATTTCTTATAAATCATTATATCATAGGTGCTCATTAATTCTCAGATCTGTTCTATTTGCTTTGTGTTCCTATAAATAGGCACGGCATAGAAATTTATCCACAGTGAAGCAAAGGACAAGAATAGCTACAACATTCCTTATAGTACTATCACTGATGTGGGCACATTAATCCTGATGGCAATTAAATGAGGAATACAAGCAAGAGTACAGAAGACAACTGCTAGTTGAGAAGTCATAAGAGAGAATTCTCATCTCATCAATTCATAAAATAGTGTAAACGATCTACTGGTTTGGCTATGGCATTGTCCAAATGCCTGTGATTTGCTCTCCAATCTCACCCAGAGGTCAAACTACCCAGGAAACAAGGAAAATCTCTTGGAAAAACTAAAAGATATACCTCTATGCCTCTATGCCTCTGATCAGTGTAGTGGACATTTTGGGGTTTGTATCCAGATTCCCTTCAGGTTCCTTGAAAACCTTGAACTCTCTAGTTCTGCAGAAGCGGCCTCAGTGTCCCTGGCTAGAGGATCGCAGCCCACGGCTTCATGGGGCTCTGGGTGGTTCAGTCAGTTAAGTGCCCAACTCTTGATTTCAGCTCAGGTCATGATCTCACGGTTCATGAGTTTGAGCCCGCATCAGGCTCTGAGCTGACAGTGTGGAGCCTGCATCGGATTCTCTCTCTCTCCCTTGCTCCCTGCCCCTCCCCAGCTAACATGTGCTCTCTCTCTCTCAAAATAAAGAAATAAATTTTAAAAAATAAATAAAAATAATGACGATTTAAGGCCTCAAATGAAGTAGATGCCTTGTGTTCCTCAAGACAAAATTTGCCCTCCTCCTCAAGTGTGGCAACCTCCTCCCCTCCTGCCCACACTAAACTGATGACAAGGAACAAATCTTACTGCAGTCTGATTGGAGAGATGCTGGACTTGCCACAAAGAATATTTACTAAGGGAGCTTCAAGTTTGGGCTAACGTATCTGGGTGCTGGACCTGAGGGGGGACAGTATACTAACCTGGACAGTATACTAATCTCATACAATATTAGGCTCTATTATATCCCTCAGGACTTAATACCCTGGCAATGGAACCAGTTCTAATGTATTGTTGAGATGGCTTTTAGAAGTTTATGGGGGGAGAAATGGCCCACATTAAAAGAAGTGGAGATGCCAGAAACGCCTTGGCAGAGTGTTAAGGACGGCATTTAAAGGCTCAGTGATAAGAACATGTCAGAATGAATCAATTATTTAAAACTCAAGGACCCACTCTGTTCCTTGTGAGGGCCCAAAGGACACTCCTTTCACTTATGCAATGAGGAATGTTCTAGTGAGAGGGACATAGCACTCCTGAGACCTCCTCAGTTGTGAGGTCCTTCCTTACGGAGGACTGATGGTTCCAGATGCTGTTATAGAATCATTCTCCTTAATGGCAATGGGGATGGAGGGATTCCGGAATAGTAGAGATTGGGGGACAGATCTTAACCACCAGAGACAAGGTAAGCTGAGTTACTACAACGTTTGGCCAGGTTGGGATAGTTCATGGATGGCCAGCTCATTGGAACAAAAGCTGTTCTTAAAAGACAGTGGTGAGGAGAAATCCATGCAATGGGCCGCGTTTCAGGTAGTCATCCTTCAGTGCCTGGTCACCCACTAGTGTGGAGAGAAAGGGTAAGGATATCATGGTCTCTTGAACAGATACTGTTGGGAATTACCAAGTTGGGGGAAGGGACAGTGGGAGCACTCTACCCCAGCATGGAGGAATAGTTTAATACTACATTGTTTAGAATTATCACTGCACAGGGACGATAAAAAGTGAACTGAATTTTAGGCATTTTTATTATTGTTTGAAATTGTTTGCCAACAACATACACCCTCTTGCCTGCACGGGAGTGGATCCTTTTTGCCACTGTCCCCCTAGTTCGCCATTGCTCGTGGGCTGTGGTGAATAATTTGATTGGTCGGTCGGAGTTCTGGAAGGAGTAAGACCGGGGATGTGACAGCCCGGGGGCCTATAGGAGTAGGCACAGTGTGATGCCCATTAGAGCGGGTCCATTACAGAAGAGGCATTAAACAGCTCGGGACTTGCTCCAAATGTCAGACTTCTGTCACCAGACACCTGGTGCCTGAACAAAGACGGCCAAAATGGAACCTAACAGCAGAGACTCCCTTTCACCAAGGCTGATTTAGCTACTGCAGCTGCTAAATGTGTCTGGTCTATCACTAGCAGGGACTGACACTGAGCCTGCAGTAGGGTACTTTCCCTTAAGGACAATCAGGACCATGGTGGCGAGTTAATTACATTACATCCCTTCCACCCAGGAAGCAGCAGCGACTCTCTTGACTGGGATTGATACATTTTCTGAGTTTGCCCTTCTTGCCTACAATATCTTGGGATCCCGCATAACAAAGCCTCACTGTGTACCAAGGGAACCAGTTAACAGCAAAGAAGTCACGGCAAGGACCAATGGTCACAAGATCCATTGGTCCAACCCCAGATGGCATCACCTAAGTACAGCTGGCATGATAGAGAGGCGGAATGGTCTTAAACATGCTCTTAAAGATGCAACAATGGCACCAGCTTAGAGATGATTTGCTCCAAGTTCAGGCCACTGCCCTTAAGGATGTTGTTATACCTTCAACCAACAGCCCGATATGGTGCTGGGCGCTGCCCCCCCCCCTACAAATAGGACACAGAGGCGTGGAAATTCAAAAGTGGAAATAGAAGTGGCTCTGCTCAGAGGGAGGGAGACAAAACATAAGAGACTCTCAAAGACTAAGAACAAACTGAGAGTGAGGGGGGAGTGGGAGGGAGGAGAGGGGGTGACGGGCATTGAAGAGGGCACTTGTTGGGATAAACACTGGGTGCTATATGGAAATCAATTTGAAAATAAATTATTAAAAAAAAAAGAAGTGGCTCTGTTCACTACCACTTCTAGAGACCCACTTGGAGAATTTATCCTTCTTATCTTTATAGGTCTAGGTTTGCTCAGTCTACATATCCTGAGGTGGGCCTGATCTAATCAGGTGAGCCTTTCAAAGAAAGCTTAAGCCTTTCCTGAGAAAGGGAGCCTTAGTGAGGAGGTGACTGCAGCGGGCCAGGCAGGAGTTGATGGCGGCTGGGCTAGGGAGCGGGCAAGGGGAAGTGTTCAGATTACAGATAAACTTTAGAGGGAGAATGATCAGCTTGCCGACAGCTTAGATAGGAATTCTCTCAAAAGCATCCTCATAGATCTTTAGATAACTCTAATTCAACTAACAGCTGATAAAGAATTCATTTGTGGGACAGCTGTAATTAACAGAACCTTCTTTTCTTTGGTGCACTAAGCCTGATAGGACTTTGCCACTTGGTCTCGCTCCCATGAAATAAATGTAGGCGCCTGACAGTTGACCTTTTTGATCACAGGGGAAGTACCTGACGTTAAGCTTCTGATTGCTGAGGCGTCTACTTCCGAGACTGCTTTCTCAGGGCGTGGGTGGCTCAGTCAGGTTAAGCGTCCGACTTCAGCTCAGTTCATGATCTCACTTTTCTGAGTTCGAGCCCCACATGGGGCTCTATGCTGACAGCTCAGAACCCGGAACCTGCCTCAGATTCTATCTCCTTCTCTCTGCCCTTCTCCTACTTGTGCTCTCTCTCAAAAATAAGTAAACATTAAAAAAAATAAATAAATAAAAATAAAAAATAAAATTCACCAATAAGAAGCAAAATCCTAGGCCCTCAACCGCAATAAAAGCAAACTCCAGGCCCATGTGCACTCTGTGCCTGAGACTTTTCTTTGTGGCCCTAGGCGGGTCAGGGACCCTCCAAGACCTGTGAGAAATAAATCTTGTTTTTCTTTCCAAAGTTCCCTGATGGTTGATGCTGAGATGTGTCTTACAATCATAACAAGAATCACAAAGGCCATTCCAGCCACAACATTGGCTCTGAAATGAGAAACGTCCAGGGGGCTCTCACGTCTCGGGCCTGCGAGTGTCCCCAGGCACTGACCCAATATCAGCCCCCGCTAACTCAAGTTGTAGCCTTGGCAGGCTCAGCCCTACCCGGGAAAACCCAGTGTGGTAAGAAATGACAAGCTCTTCCCAAGGGTGAGTAGTGGGGAAATGGAAATTACTGATACACCGTAGGTGAAGAGAGTCCTGGAAATCTGGGTAACACTGAGCCGCAGCCTGCCGACAATTTTCACCCCCCAGCGAACAAACAGATACACTCACGCACTGGCCGCTTCCAAATATAGCCAGTGTGTCTGATTTGTCTACTAGGCTTCTCTGCCTCCAAACAGCTTCCTCACTGGAAATAAAGCTCAGCCCTGAATTCCAGCTTGGCAAAGCACAGCCCAGATTTCCTTCACTGAATTTATTCTACTGTCTTTCTCTAGAACTCTTTTTTTTTTTTTAAATAGTTTATTGTCAAATTGGTTTCCATACAACACCCAGTGCTCATCGCCAACAACAAGTGCCCTCCTCTGTGCCCGTCACCCACTCTCCCCCCTCCCACACTCCCTCAAAAAAATGCAAATAGAACTCTCGTTATTCTTCACAGTGACTCTACTCTGCGTCTTCCCTGACTTATGATTTGGAAATGCACCTGCACAGCACTGTTCCTGTTGCTCTCAGAATCGGGTTTTCCTCGATACGTTCCCTGGAAGGTACTGCTGATTCAGAGCCACCTGGAGCTTGCCACATCCCCACGGACTTGCTGGTTTGATTGCACACCTTTTCCTCAGACTGAGCCGATGCCCCTGGGGTTTCGACGCAGCACTGCCACTTTCTGGTCCTCGTTCCCTGACCCTGCTTGTTAGAATTTCCCAGCATGCCATGCAGCTCTGACTGTGAATTATGACATATGACTGAAAGAATATTAGAACTCAAAGGAATCTTATAGATCACCTTGTCCAGTGCCTCTCAAACTCTCCTCTGAACCTCACATCTCAGGAAAAAACACAAATAGCAGTGAATACCTTCTCTTTACAGACAAGCAAACAAGCTAAGTGCCTTGCCAAAGGTCTTACAGCGAGTTATGATTAAGAACTAATAACCTAAGGAGCACCTGGGTAGCTCAGTCAGTTGAGCATCTGACTCTTGACTTTGGCTCAGGTCATGATCCCAGAGAGATGAGATCAAGCCCCACATCAGGCTCTGCGTTGAGCATGGTGCCTGCTGAGGATCCTCTCTCCCTCCACCCCTCACTAGCACTCTCTCTTTCTAAAATAAAACAAACGAAAAACAATTACCTGAAATGTAGTATATAGCATTTATGTATCATTAAGAGTCACACTGATTTAGATCTTTTTTCTGCCAACTTGGGTTTATCACCAACCTACAAGAACTTTGAGGATTAATATGTGCACAATTAAAATTAACTTTAAAGGTTTTTTTTAAATGTTTATTTTGAGAGAGAGAGAGATAAGCGCAAGCGGAGCGGGGAGGAGGGGCAGAGAGAAAGAGACACACAGAATCCAAAGCAGGCTCCAGGCTCCGAGCTGCCAGCACATAGCCCAACACGGGGCCCAAATCCACAGACTGTGAGATGATGAACTGAGTTCATGACTCAGCCACGAGCTCATGGCTCAGTTCATGACTGAGCCACCCAGGCGCCCCTAAAATTAACTTTAAAAACAGCCATTGAGGAGTGCCTGGGTGGCTCAGTCAGTTAAGCATCTGACTTCAGCTCAGGTAATGGTCTCACAATTCCTGGGTCAGAGCCCCACATCGCAACATATACACACCATGCCTTCTTTGTGCAGTCATCAGTTGATGGACATTTGGACTCTTTCCATAATTTGGCTATTGTTGATAGCTCTGGTATAAACACTGGGGTGCGTGTGCCCCTTCAAATCAGCATTTTTGTTTCCTTTGGAGGGATACCTAACAGCGCAATTGCTGGGTTTTAGGGTAGTTCTATTTTTAATTTTTTGAGGAACCTCCATACCGTTTTCTAGAGAGGCTGCACCAGTTTGCATTCCCACCAATGGTGCAAAAGAAGACCCCCTTTCTCCACATCCTTGCCAGCATCTGTTGTTTCCCTGAGTTGTTAATGTTAGCCATTCTGATAGGTGCGAGGTATCTCATTGTAGTTTTGATTTGTATTTCCCTGATGATGAGTGATGTTGAGCATCTTTTCATGTGTCTGTTAGCCATTTGGATGTCTTGTTTGGAAAAGTATCTATTCATGTCCTCTGCCCGTTTCTTCACTGGATTATTTGTTTGGGTGTTGGGTTTTAGAAGTTCTTTATAGATTTTTGGATACTAACTCTTTATCTGATCTGTCATTTGCAAATATCTTCTCCCATTCTGTTGGTTGCCTTTTAGTTTCATTTATAGTTTCCTTTGCTCTGCAGAAGCTTCTTATCTTGTTGAGGTCCCAACAGTTCATTTTGCTTTTATTCCCCTTGCCCCCAGAGACATGTCAAGTAGGAAGCCGCAGCGGCCAAGATCAGAAAGGTCGTTGCCTCTTTTCTCCTCCAGGATTTTGATGGTTTCCTGTCTTGCATTTAGGTCTTTCATCCATTTTGAGTTTACTTTTGTGTATGGTGTAAGAAAGTGGTCCAGGTTCATTCTTCTGCATGTCACTGTCCAGTTTTCCTAACACCATTTGCTGAAGAGACTGTCTTTTTCCCATTGGATACTCTTTCCTGCTTTGCCGAAGATTAGTTGGCCATACATTTGTGGGTCCATTTTTGGGTTCTCTATTCTGTTCCATTGATCTATGTGTCTGTTTTTTTGTCGCTACCATGCTGTCTTGATGATTACAGTTTTACATGTAATACAACTTGAAGTCTGGAATTGTGATGCCTCCAGATTTTGTTTTCTTTTTCAACAATACTTTGGCTATTTGGAGTCTTTTCTGGTTCCATGCAAGTTTTAGGATTGTTTGTTCTAGCTCTGTGAAGAATACTGGTGTTATTTTGATACGGATTGCATTGAATATGTAGATTGCTTTGGGTCATATAGAGATTTTAACAATATTTGTGGTTGCAATCCATGAGCATGGAATGTTTTTCCATTTCTTTGTGTCCTCATCAATTTCTTTCATGAGTGTTCTTTAATTTTCAGCATACAGATCTTTTACCTCTTTGGTTAGGTTTATTCCTGGATACTTTATACATAAAAGAATCTTACAGAAAGATGGTAGGCACTAAATTAAGTCTGCCAGGCATGCCATAATGGAATATCACAGTCTGATTGGCTTAAACAACAGAAATATATTTTTTCACAGTTCTAGACGTTAGAAACCCAAGATCAAGGTGACAGCAAGATTGGTTTTTGCCGAGGCCTCTTTTCCTGGCTTGTGGACAGACGCCTTTTCTCTGTGTCCTCACATGGACCTTTCTTGGTGTTTTCACACATAGCCAGAGGGAGAGCTCTGGTGTCTCCTCCTTTTCTTTTTTTTAATGCTTATTTATTGGGGCGCCCGGGTGGCTCAGTCGGTTAAGCGTCCCACTTCAGCTCAGGTCATGATCTCACAGCTCGTGGGTTCAAGCCCCATGTCCAGCTCTGTGCTGACAACTGCTTCGGATTCTGTGTCTCCCTCTCTCTCTGCCCTCCCCCGCTTGCACTCTGTCTCTCTCTTTCTGTCTCCTTCTCAAAACTAAGTAAATATTTTTTAAAAATTTAAAAATAATAAACATTTATTTTTGAGAGAGAGAGAGTGCAAGTGAGCGTGCATGCACTCCAGCGGGGGAGATGGAGATAGAGAGGGGGGGACAGAGGGTCCGAAGCAGGTTCTGCGCTGACAGCAGCAAGCTGCAGGTGAGGCTCGAACTCATGAACCGCAAGATCATGACCTGAGCCAAAGTTGGACACTCAACTGAACCACCCAGGCATCCCTCCATTCCTTTTCTTAAAAGGACCCCAGTCCTATCAAATCAGGGCCTCACCCTTACAACCTTATTTAACCTTTACTACATTCCTAGAGGCTCTATCCCCAATACAGCCACATTAGAGGTTAAGGCTTCATTTGAATTCGGGAAGGACACAATCCAGTCCATTAACAGGTCCTGCCTCAAGCTTTTCTCAATATTATTCACCAACTCACGCCTTTGCTTGAAAGTTATCTCATGTGTTTACAGAAGAGACATAACAAAGAATTAGTGTTCGTCAGGGCAGCGGCTTTGCCACTGTGATACAATGTTTATTGTGTGAGCAACCGGCTTATCAGTCTCCAGGGAGCATCCAATACCTGAATTCACCTCTCATTTGATGTAAATGCAACACAGAGGATTTGGCCACTCTTCGTCTTCCTGTCACAACCGACTCTGCACTGATCAAATCAACTATGAACAACTCCTGGCCTTCCTCTTAATTTCGTTCAGGCCTTCGCTGTCACTGGGCAGCTTAGTTTTTTCGTCTCCGGAAATACTGCCAGTTTTCTACGCATGATTACATTGGCAGCATGTATATTAAAACTAGTTCCACAAATTGTTGATATCTGATACAGTAGAAAAGGAAAATATTACGAAGGCCAAAGGTAAATGCTGGACTTCATTTCTCCCTTGCCTCCTGAAGTTAATGGCGATACTAGTATTCGTTAATTTTGTTAAACCCTTTAGGTAAAATGCTTTCCTTTATTTTTTAAAATTTTTTTAAAAATTTTTTAATGTTTATTTATTTTTGAGAGACATAGAGACAGAGTACGAGCAGGGGAAGGACAGAGAGAGAGGGAGACACAGAATCGGAAGCAGGCTCCAGGCTCCGAGCCGTCAGCACAGAGCCCAACGCGGGGCTCGAACTCACACACTGTGAGATCATGACCTGAGCCGAAGTCGGCCGCTTAACCAACTGAGCCACCCAGGCGCCCCTATTTTTTTTTTAATTTTTAAAAATGTTTTTATTCGTTTTTGAGAGACAGAGAGAGACAGAGAGTTAGTGGGGGAGGGGCCGAGAGAGACAGGAAGGAAGATTCAGAATCTGAAGCAGGCTCCAGGCTCTGAGCTGTGAGCACAGAGCCTGATGTGGGGCTTGAACTCATGAACTATGAGATCATGACCTGAGCTGAAGTCAGACATTTCACCAACTGAGCCACCCAGGGGCCCTTATTTTTTTCCACTTATTTTAGTTGCAAAAGCAATACATGATGCTGTTAAAAACAAAAAACGAAAAACAAAAAACCACCAAGGAGTATAAAATAAAAAATTAAAATCTCATCCACCTACCTTATTGTTACCCACTTACTCATTCCCCACACTAGGGATAATCACCTAGTCTGATGTGTTTTTTTTTCTAGATCTCTTACTAAATACATACATACACATGTACACACACGTGCACACATACACACACGCACACACACACACTCCCTCTCTTTCCATGTGTGTTATTTTTAAAATGAAAATTGCAGGAAGTTAATTGTTGAATCTGGATAATGGATAAATGGAGTTACATTATTCTCTTTATTTCTGGGCTAAAAAAAATCACTAACATCCTTCAATGTGAGTAAAAGAAAAAAAAGAAACCTCATTAAAAAAAGATCAGATGTAGCAGAGAGGCAGGGTAGGGGGCAGAAGAATTGGAGGAAAGAATTTAAAAGCTGCAAACTTCCATATATAAGATACATTAGCACTGGGGACCTAATGTACAATATGATGACTACAGTTAGCACTGCCGTATGGTGTATTTGCAAGTTAAGAGAATAAAATCTAAGACTTCTCATCATAAGGGGAAATAAAAACATTTTCTTTCTTTTTGTATCTATGTGAGATGATGGATATTTATTAAACTATTATGATAATCATTTCACAATATATGTAAGCCAGCGCATTATACTGTACACCTTAAGCTTATACAGTGCTGTATGTCAATTATATTTCAATAAAACTTGAAAAAGTAATGTTCCATTGCATAATATCATTTACAGAAGAAGACTTCTAATGAGAGAATTGAGTTTTCCATATGCTGTGTCAAATTACGTCTAATATCTCCCCTTTCTGCCACCAACTCCCTACCGTGAACCAGGAGATACTTCGTCACTAGGGTTGGTTCCAATCTTTGGAAGGCACTTAAGGAGTTTGAATCTGAAAATGTTGCACTTGATACATTACACGTACGCTTTCACACTTCTGATACTCTGCCTGAATCACAGTGACCAGCATTCTTCCGCGTTGTGGCACTCTCTTAAGTACTAATCTTGGTCACCTTCCCAGGTCAGCAATCTTTTTAGGATTGGAGACCTGAATTCTTCTCAGTTGTTGATTCCAGTGGTTGATCTCTTCAGCTACCTATTTTTTAAGTAGGGTCTATGCCTGTCCAACATGGGGTTCTAACTCATGACCCTAAGATCAAGAGTTGCATGCTCTATTGACTGAGCCAGCCACACACCACTTTGGCTACTTTTGAATCTCTGATCTCCATTGCCTCCAGAATTCACCTTTATTTATTCCACAAGCCTCTCAAAGCACTCCCTGCCTTACTTTTGGACTACCTTGAGATCAACCTTGTTGATTTTCCAGGTCTCTCAAAAACTTTGTTCGGCCTGTTGGTCTCCCTTTCCATCTCCCAGGACATGCCGCATCGTGCGGGTCTAGTTCAGGGTCTGCAAACTCTCCCATGGAGCTGTAGTTGTGCCTATGAGACTCTTCACCTGCTCAGAAAACCATTTTCTAAATACCTCAGACATTTCATACATTTCTAGAAATGGAAAGAAAGCGTAAACGAAGAGTTATTCTGAAGAGAGAGAAGCCAGTAAGAATCAAATTATAATAGTTCAGGTGAAACTCGGAAAGACCTGTACTATGAATAGAGATTATGATGGTATGAGTAATCTCATGAGGCTGGGTTAGAGATGACTTTTTTAGAATAAATGAAATTGCATAGAGATTAAGGGATCATATGGTCAATAAATAATAAATTCTACAAAGTAGAAATCTCGGCCCAAAGTAAAATAAAAAATAGAAGCTATCAAGAAAAAGAAACCCTTAAAAAAATCAATTGCTTGGAAATGTTAAATGAAACCTCTAAATAACTCTAAGGTACAGAAGAAATTAAAACTGAAATTACACAATAAAATGGAAAAAAAACTCTGAAATTACAGATTATTTAGAATATAACAACTATGTCACACTACTGATCAAAACTTTTAGAATATAGTTTAAAATCCTTTTCAGGGAGGGGTATCTGGGTGACTCACTTAGTTAAGTGTGTGACTTTGGCTCAGGTCATGGTCTCACGGTTTGTGGGTTCAAGCTCCCGGTCCACATCAGGCTCTGTGCTGACAGCTCAGAGCTTGGAGACCACTTCAGATTCTGTGTCTCCCTCTCTCTCTGCCCCTCTCCCACGCACATGCATGCACATGCTCTCGCTCTTTCTCAAAAATAAACATTGTAAAAAAAATCCTGTTTTCAGGGAAAATTCAATGCTGTTTAATAGTTCTATTAATAAGCACAAAACATTGATTATTATACATTTACCTCAAGAAACAAAAAAGGGGGGTGTCTGGCTGGCTCAGTCAGTAGGGCGTGTGACTCTTGATCTCAGGGTTGTGATTTCGAGCCCTATGTTGGGGATAGAGATTACTTAGGAGAATAAAAAAAAGAAACGAACAAAAAAGAAGGTAAAATAAAGGAATGTTCTAAGCATTGCACTAAAATCAGAAACTGTGAAGGAAAACATTGACAGGTTTAACTACAAAACGTATTTTTAAACTTCTAGAGCAAACTGCACAATAAATATATTAGTATATTTATATATAAATTAGTATATTTATATATAAATATATTAGATATTAGTATATCTTTCAAATCAATAAAAATCAATAAACATTTCAGTAGAACAATGAACGGGGACTGAACAAAATTTGCAGAAACAGAAGCTAAGATAGTATTACCCAGATGAAAAGATAGTAAATTAACTGACATCAGAAAAGAAAATATTTTGAATCTGTGAAGCTAAGAAAAATTTAAAGGAGCAGTTTTGCCCAGAGCTGGCGTGGGAATGAGAAACTAGCACTCTTGTCTACTATCGATAGAAGCGTCAACTGGTGCAAATTTTATTTTGGAAGGTTAATTTTGACAATATGTTTTGTTTTTAAATTTTGCATATTTAACTTGCTGGCCTGAGCAAATATGCTTATCCTTCGCACTCGCTAAAATCTCACTGAGTGACGGAAAATACATAAAAGGAAGTTCTTAGGGTGTCTGGCTAGATCGGTAAGTAGAGCATGAAACGCTTGATCTCAGGGTTGTAAGTTCAAGCCCCACATTGGGATAGAGATTACCTAAAAATAAAAAAATTGGGGGTTGCTGGGGTGGCTCAGTCGATTAAACATCCAATTTTGGCTCGTCACGATCTCATGGTTCGTGAGTTCCAGCCGTGCATTGGGTTGTGTGCTGACAGCTCCGAGATTGGAGCCTGCTTTTGATTCTGTGTCTCCCTTGCTCTCTGCCCCTCCCCCACTTGCACTCTGTCTCTCTCTCTCTCTCTCTCTTAAAAATAAGTAAACATTAAAAAAAATTTTTTAGGGGGATCTGGGTGGCTCAGTCAGTTAAGCGTCTGACTTCGGCTCAGGTCATGATCTGACGGTTTGTGAGTTCAAGCCTCCTTCAGATTATGTGTCTGCCCCTCTCTCTGCCCCTCCCATGCTCATGCTCTGTCTCTCTCTGTCTCAATAATAAATTACAAAAAAGTTAAATAAGAAAAAATTTTTTAATAATAAAAAAATATTTTTCTTTTAGAAAAGGAAATTCTCTGCCTGATGGGGAAACCATAAACTAAGAAACCTGAAGCCAAATATAGAGGCCTCATACCCAGCTTTCACCAGTGGTTTCCAGGAAGAACTCTCAAGTTCATAGTGAGCCTCCGGACATCCCCTAGAAGGCAAAAATGCCCTGGATTCAGAACCACTAATACAGGCGCAGACATTAGCATGGCCCTACCTAATCAAGGTCCTAACAATGATCTTAGTGGGATGAGATTATAGAGTTTGACCTCTGACATGTTAGTTAAATATATAATGTATATTCACACACGCACCACACACATTTCCTAGCAGTCATTATTAATATCACTACAAAAATTCTGAGGAAAGAAAAGGATGAGGCACACCATTTTGCACCCATTAAATAAAGGCTGGGAGTAAATAAAATCTGAACATATTATTCTGAGTTTAGGGGAAGAATCCAAACTCCGAGTGAAGAAAATGGACTGGTCAAACCAAACTGCATTTTAGGAGAAGACAGGAAAGGACTCCTGAGAAAATATCCTGTAGTATTTTGTGAGTGTTTTCTGAAGAATTTCAGTGTGAGATCACCCTTGATATTCACTTTTAACTTTAAGAGTTTTGTACCAAAGCTGAGTAGACTTTTATTTATTTCTTTAGTCTCTTCCTTCATAGATATAAGGTCTGATACATTTCCAGTGACCTATAGGTTGGACTAGGAATTAGAGAATCAATCAATACAACAAAACGTTCATCAGAACTCAGGGTAACAAAAATCACTCACCTAGCAGCAGTGCCCATGAAAGTAAGCCTCTTTCCAAAAAACAACGCTGGGAAAAAAGAAATCTTGTGGTAAAACTTTAATAAATCTCTTGTATTACTTTATTATGGTTTTGTAGATAAAAGGATAACATGACTCAGAATAAGAAATGACTAGAAATTTAACTTTTTCTGCCTATTTTTTAAATTGATTCACACACCATGAAATTCTCCCTTTTATTTTTTGCTTTATTTATTTATTTATTTATTAAGAGATGGGGGGCTCCCAGAGTGTCCGACTTCAGCTCCGTTCATGATCTCAAAAGTTCTTGAGTTTGAGCCCCTCGTCGGACTCTGTGCTGGCAGCTCAGAGCCAGAGCCTGATTCAGTGTCTCCCCATCTCTCTGCCCCTCCCCAACTCACGCTCTGTCTCTCTCCCAAAAATAAATAAACATTAAAAGAGAGAGAGAGATAGAGAACCAGTGAGGAAGAGGGGCAGAGGGACAGGGAGATAATCTTAAGCAGGCTTCATGCTCAGCTCAGAGCTTGACCCAGGACTCAATCCTACTTCCCTGGTGTCATGACTGGAGCCAAAATCAAAAGTCAGGCACTCAACTGACTGAGCCACCCCTTTTATACTGTACACTTCAGTGACCTGTAGTATACTTAACTATGTTATGCAACTAGCCCCAATATGTAATTCTAGAACATTCGTCATCACCCCCAAAAGAAACCCATACTCGGTAATAATCACTCACCATCCCTCATATCCCCTGGCAACCACTAATCTCCTTTCTATGGATTTGTCTATTTTGAACATTTCATATAAATAGGATCATACAATATATGACCTTCTGTTTATGGCTTCTTTCACTCAGTATGATGTTTTCCAGGCTCATCCATGTTGTAGCATGAATCAGAACTTCGCTTCTTTTGGGAGTGCCTGGGTGGTTCAGTCAGTTAAGCAATAGACTCTTGATCTCAGCTGGGGTCTTGATCTCAAGGTCTTGGTCTCAAGGTCATAAGTTCAGGTCTTGCTTTTTAAGTACAAGTTTTCACATAGATGTATGTTTTCACTTCTTTTGGGTATGTACCTAGCAGTGGAAGTCCTAGATCAAATGGTAATTCTATATTTAACTCTGAGCAATTACAAGACCGTTTTCCACAACACCTGCACCATTTCACATTCTAACCAGGGAATGTATGTATGAGGGTTCTAATTCTTCACATCCTCACCAATACTTTTTATTTCAACTTTTTTTACAAAGAAATTTAACATTAAACCTGTTAGATATGAATTTAAGATGAAATATGAAAATTTGAGCATGCAAATATTCTTCAGGTATATATACACAGCTCATAAAGAGAAAGGATTTAGAAATAATGAATCCAAGCTAGTTAGAAGAGGTAAGTTAAACCGATCTTTGAAATGACTTTGGGATTAAAGATCTACATTTGAACACTGCAAGCTCTGCAACTTGAGAGAAATTGTTAATCTCCTGAACCTCAATTTTATTTCCCTATTGTGGTAATAATTCCTATTTCCAGAATAGGAGCCAGGACTTGAATCTTAAACAGGGTTTTGAGGGTCCCTGTTTAAGGAAAACAATAAAAAATTATGAACACAAAATTAGGTATGAATAAGAAAAGATATTAACAAAGTACAGATTTAAGCAGTTGGCAAATACCACAATGTCATTAAATTTAGGAAAATAACATGATATTTTATTAACTACCTTATACACATCTAATATATGTTCTCTCCCTGTCTCGTCTTCATTTTCTCTTAAGACCATTTTGTGTGATATAAATGTTGTAGTACCATTTTCAGTGGTGAGAAAAGGAAAACAATGTAGTCTTCCAGCTTGGCTGGATTTTTTTATTATTGATAGTTGGGATATTAAAATAATATGAATTTACACTTATATACTTACCGTTTGAAGCTCTATTACAGGTTTGTGTCCTACAAACAGGAATTCTGAGAAATATTGGTGCCGAGCACAATAGGAAACGTTTATTTATTTATTATTTTTTTATTAAAAATTTGTTTAATGTTTATTTATTTTTGAGAAAGAGAGAGACACAGTGTGAATGGGAGAGGGGCAAAGAGAGAGGGAGACACAGAATCCAAAGCAGGCTCTAGGCTCTGAGCTGTCAGCACAGAGCCTGACACAGGGCTCAGACTCATGAACTGTGAGATCATGACCTGAGCCAAAGTCAGATGCTCAACCGCCTGAGCCACCCAGGCACACCAGGAAACATTTAAATCATCATGCAACTTATCAGCATATACACTAGACACAGAAATGGCTGCGAAATACAAAAGTTTATGAGATAAACTCAAATTAAGTATATCTCCAATTCAAGATCCCCACAGTCACATCCTAAAATTGCCCACAGCCCTTTCAACACCACTTTGAAGAAGGGAAGTGGAAGAGGGAAATGAAGTTGAACCCGTGGTCTTAACCAATTGCCATTAAAAGATATTTTATAAATTTTAACCAAAACATACAACCAGGCGAAGACATTGCTGCAGCTTCTTGCAGGACCTTGGAGGGATCAGGCAAATGAGAATCTTGAAACTTACATTTCTTTTTTTATTTTAGATTTATTTATTTTTGAGAGAGAGAGAACAAGTAGGGGAGGGGCAGGGAGAGAGAAAGAGAGAGGATCCCAAGCAGGTTCCACATGGTCAGTGCAGAGTTTGACATGAGGCTTCAACTCAGGAACCATGAGATCATAACCTGAGCTGAAATTAAGAGCCCAACGCTTAACCAACTGAGCCACCCAGGCACCACTGAAACTTACATTTCATTAGCTTTGTGCTAAAGCTGTCCCTGCCTATTTCATAGAACAGCTGCAAAGGTGAATGAGATAACATGTTAACTATTTACTTGTGTTCTGCACGGTACTTTACAGAGTTCCACACCTACCAGAATACTACACTTTTTAAAGCCATAAAATTGGTGCGTCTCAGCGGGTATATCTTTCCTTGTTGGAAAAACAAGAGAAATCATCCTCCCCGCCCCCCACATACTATATAAAGCTATACTAGGAATAGAACACACTATGAATATGATCACTTCTATTTTTTTCTCTGATGGGCAGCTTAGTATATGATATGAACCAAAAAGTCATAAGGAAATAATTTCTTTAAAGGTTATATTAAAGTAATAAAGGGTGATGACAACACCTACAATATCTAGAATTCTGCGTAAATATATCAAAGTACTCTTGTTTAAAAAAAAGAGATTGCCTATGTGGATTTTTTTTCCCAAATGTTTTCAGGTAAGAGATTTCTGCATTTCTAATTTTTTTTAACGTTTATTTATTTTTGAGAGACACAGAGAGACAGAGTGTGGGGGTGGGGGTGGTAGAAGCAGAGAGAGAGGGAGACACAGAATCCGAAGTAGGCTCCAGGCTCTGAGCTGTCAGCACAGAGCCCGATGAGGGGCTCGAACTCACAGAGTGCAAGATCATGACCTGAGCTGAAGTTGGATGCTTAGCTGACCTAGCCACCCAGGCACCCTGAGAGTTCTGCATTTCTAAAGAAAGACCGATCAAGATTTTGATTGAGATTTTTCAATAGAACCAGAAAAATTGTGCAGGATGTATGAGCTTTCCTCATAGACTGATTGACCTTGATTCTGCGTGTATTGGCACAAGGCCTGGGGTGGGGTGGGAGTGCCGAAGTGGCGGTACTACTATAATTAGAGAATGGGGGTATAGAATTTTTCAAGTGCAGAAGGCTGTTTTGCTGAGTCCTGATGTAGGGATTGCTCTGTACAGTACCCTGTGCATAGCTGCCCTCTACTGGATGGAATGACAATTTGCCCAAGTTCATTGAAACTAATTCATTTACTCAAATGTTCACTTAACATTTAACAAATATTACTTTCTTAAGTATTGTGTTGAGCTTCAGGGATATAGACATGGAGAAAACAGTGCCTTCCCTCGAATCGCTCATGGAAAGTTGGGGGCGACTTCTAAGAAAATCAGTGATTGTACTATAATAGTGGTAGGCATAAATCCTAAAAGATTATAGAGAAAATACTGCTTATACTCTACTTTGGTTTATTATCTAGTATAACCCCTGTTTTAGACCTCATCTGACAAAATTATGCAAGACATTCTGGAATTTTTACCTTAGGAGTGGGTTCGACAGATAAAAACAGACACACAGTTTGAATTTCAGATGAAGATTACATAGAACATACTTATATCATTGTTTCCTTTGCATCTTTCAAAACCAAAAGATTTACAATTAAGTATAAAAGCATTTAAGAAAATTTTGGCATTTTAGTATGTCTGAGTAATCTTAGGAGTCTAGCTGAAATTATATAGCTAAAATAATCTATGTAGGCTATAATTTTAAGCTTAAATCCAAGCTTGCAGTATTGGAACCCTGAAAAGATCTCAAGAATCACTATATTCATGCTTAATTTTTTTTGGCATTATAAAAATTATTCAGGGGCACCTGGGTGGCTCAGTCGGTTGGGCGGCCAACTTCAGCTCAGGTCATGATCTCGCGCTCTATGAGTTCGAGCCCCGCGTCGGGCTTTGTGCTGACGGCTCAGAGCCTGGAGCCTGCTTCCGATTCTGTGTCTCCCTCTCTCTCTGCCCTTCCCCTGTTCACGCTGTGCCTCTATGTCTCTCAAAAATAAATAAACATTAAAAAATATTATTCAATACTTAGAAAAGTTCGTCAGCTGGACAACTAATACATAGAAAAAGAGCATTGACTTCATTAAATTTGTAAGTGCAATTCAAAAACTAAGTTCAATTATCTAAGTTTATAAATGAGACCAAATATTTAGCAAGTGCCTTTGAAAGTAATTATTATAGCTTAAGACATTTATAAATCAAATAATAGGATATTCAAGATGGATTCAAAAGCTTAAGGAAGAAACAAGGTTTAAAATGTGTAACCTTAATAAATAGGACATTAATTTTACAAAAGCAAGGAACCCTAGAGTAATCTTTTCTGGGCATAAAAGCAATCCTCAAGGACATCACATGCATACCTTGAAATAGTCATTCATTTGATAAATATTTATGGAACATTTACTCTCTGCACAGGGTCTGAAGACACAGTAGTTAACAAAACAGGATAGGTTCGCTTTTGTGGATAAAGCATGGTGTTCGGGAGGATATGGGAATTACGGATTTTAGTTCAAGTCAGAAGACAAAAATCAATAGGCAGCAGGAGGGGGAAATTCTTTTACAAATGAAATTGCTGAGAATTCTTATATGGACCCCAAGGAAAGATCCTTTAATATAGAAGGAGGAGGTAAAAGTAACATTTTAGATTCAAAGGAAGTGTGTATATTTGAAAGAAAAACTGATAGAAGAAACATATAATTTTAGAAAACAACTTTTTTGTACTTGGAAAACTCAGAAAATATAGACAAGCCCAGGGATGAAAGGTGATATTGAAAGTCAATAGACTGTGATAAAAAGGAAGCAGATAGAAAAGAAATTGAATTAGGTGCAGAATGGCAGTTAGAAAAATCCTGGTTTTGGGATCATCACCGTAAAAATTGATTCAGACAAAAACAAAATCAATGGACACTAAAATTATTCAGTGAAAGTTTGATAGGAACGGGAAATATACACAGTCTCAGGCTATTTCTGAACAAATCACATATTAATTGTAAAGTGAGAAAGTAACTTTTGAGTGGAGAAATCTGGTGGACACTACCTTGAGTGATCAAAGTTAAAAACACCAGTAACAGGACGAATGGACGTAATGTTCTTCCTGATGTGATGAACTAAGGAGGACCAACATCACGCATGTGTGATCCTACCAAAAATGAATAACCTGATTCTAATGATAGCAAACCCAGATTGAGAGACATGCTACAAAACAACTCGCCTATACTCCTCAAAAATATCAAAGTCATGAAATTCAAAGCAAAGCTGAGAAAGAGTTCCAGGTTTAAGGAAACTAAAGAGACACGACGACTAAACGTAACGTGTAGTTACAGATCAGCTCCCGTATTTAAGCATTAGTGGAATAAATGATGGATTTTGAATATGGACTATATTGTAAGATAATAGTATTGTAACAATGTTAAATTTCCTGAATTTAATCATTGGACTATGGGTTATGTAAGAAAAAGTCCTCACTTTGAGCAGATAGAAGCTGAACATGACATATGTAATTACTCTCACATGTTTCAGCCATAGTAAAAATAACACACGATACATACTGAAGAAGAAAGAGGGGATAATGTGTTCGAAGATAGATATCCTGTTAAATCTATCAAAATGTTAATAATTGGTGAATCCAGGTGAAAATACATAGAAGTTCATGTGTTCTTGAGATTTTTCTGAGTTTGCAAATGGTTTTTCAAAATAGAAGATTCAAGGGGCGCCTAGGTGGCTCAGTTGCTTAAGTGTCTGACTTTGGCTCCAGGTCACGATCTCACGGTCCATGAGTTGGATCCCCGCATTGGGCTCTGCGCTGACAGCTCAGACCCTAGAGCCTGCTTCGGATTCTGTCTCCTTCTCTCTATACCCCTCCCCCGCTCACACTCTTTCTCTCTGTTTCTCGAAAAAGTAAACATTAAAAAAAATTTTTTTAAACAGATGAACACAAGGGAAACAAACAGATGAACATAAGGGAAGCAAAAAGAATATAAAAATAGGGAGGGGGACAAAACATAAGAGACTTTGAAACACAGAGAACAAACGGAGGGTTGCTAGAGAGGTTGTGGGATGGGGTATGGGTTAAATGGGTAAGGGGCATTAAGGAATCTACTCCTGAAATCATTGTTGCACTGTACGCTAACTTGGATATAAATTTAAAAAATAAATTATAAAAAATGAAAACAAAAAATATTATAAAGAGATCCATCCTATGTTGAGGAAAGATCTAATCTACATGAAAATATAATCCTCATAAATCTATGCACTAAATAATACAGCTCTACATATGAGGGAAAAGCAGCCATAAATTTGAGGAGATATTGATAGAAACATATTTCTCTGAGTGCACAATTCTCTGATTTCTCGGAAAGTTCAAAAGACAAACATTAAGTAGATAAAAAAAAATAAAGATTTTGACAGTCTGAATAATGTGAGTGGTAAGACAGATATAATATGTGTATGCTAAATTTTATGCACTGTAGAAAATAGCAATAGGAACTTTATAAATATCACACATTTTAGGCTATATGAAAACCCCCAATAAATTCCCCAAAGCAAAATTGCACGGATCACATTTTCTGATTATATTGTAATTAAATTGGGAAATAAGAACAGAAAAAACAACATCTAAATCACTTGGAAATTAAAAAGGCCTTTTCAAAATAACTCTTGCCATAAAGAGGAAATTAAAAATGTAAATACATATTATTTAGAAAATAATAATGAAAATACCAAATATAGAAAGCCATAGGATGAAGCCAATGTCTGACCTTAAAGGCAGACTCATAGTCTTAAAAATGTTTTCTTCATATGAAAAAGATGAAAATAAACTAACCAAACCAAGAAGTTAATAGTAAATGAAGTACAGATATATCTAAGAAAATGATACGAAATAAAACAAAAATTAATTTTTTAGGTAATGGAAGATAAATGGTAGATTTTTTTTTTCTTCAGAATTTCAAAAAGGAAACAAAAATGGGAATAGAGGAAATAGAAATGATGTTGTAGGTTTGGTATCGTTACATAGGGTTGCTCGCAAGATAATTTTTTCATTCAATTTCAGCGTGGCATTTGACCTTTGACCTTTCCATACAGAGAACAAACTTGTGGTTGCCAGTGGGGAAGGAAGTGGGGAGATAGGCCAAATAGTTGAAGTTGATTAAGAGGTAGAAACTTCTGGTTATAAAATAAATCACAAGAATGAAAAGTACAGCACAGGAAATAGAGTTCATGATATTGTAATAACTTTGAATGGTGACAGATGGTAACTATGCTTACCGTGGTGAGCAGTTCTTAATGCGTACAACAGGCGAATCAGTACGTTGTACACCTGAAGCTAAGATATGTCAACTATACTTCAACTTTAAAAAATGACATCTATTTTTTTCCTACTAATGACATATGCCCATTATAAGAAATTTGGAAGTTACAGAAAAGCACAGAAAAGAAAATGAAAATCACTCATAATCCTGCAACACACTGAGTTTTTTTGAAAACACTTTTTTTGCTTTTCTGTATACTTGAACCATGCAAATATCATCCTTAAAATGAGCTTAGTTTTGTCTATTTTTGGCCTGTATATAAATGGCAACTCACAATACCTATTCTTTTCCGACTGATTTCTTTCCCTTACCATTGTGTATTTCGTTCATGCTGTTTATTGTTTTCATTGCTGTTATATATACCAGTGGATGAATATGCCACCATTTGGGTTGAGAGATATTTGGGTTATTTCTAATACTTGGCTCTTAAGAATAGTGTTGGTATGAAATTCTTATACATGTCCTTGGATGCAAATTCTTAGGTTACAATTGCTGGGTACCCTAATTTTTAAGTGTAAAAAGAAGCCATCTGGTTAGCTCAGTCAGTAGACCTTGCCAACGCCTGATCTCAGGGTCATGAGTTTGAGCCCCACCTCATGCATAGACATTACTTAAAAAAAATAAAAACAAAAGGAAGGGGAAGGGTCAATGAAGAAGACAATGAGAAGTAGATCAAGTTTGGACTTTTGTTTATTATCAAAATTGATTATTAAGAGGAGCAATAAAATTTTATTCCACGAGTGGAGCAAAACTGGAACTTAAAATAATTTCTTAAAATACCAGTGTTTATAGGCACATAAACATAAAGCAGTTCTTACCACTTTGGGGAGTGTCATACATCTGAGAATCTGATAAAAATATAGAATCTTCTCCCACTGAACCAAACTTGAACAATTTTCATTTTCATATCGCTTTTGTGTATTCACAGATCCCTGAAACTCCCCTTTCAGTTCAAGGTAAAACCTTCAATCCAAGGAATAAAAACCTCGCTGTGTACTGATTTTTTTAAAAAAAAACTCTAGGGGCGCCTGGGTGGCTCAGTCGGTTAAGCGTCTGACTTCGGCTCAGGTCATGATCTCAGGGTCAGATTGTGAGTTCGAGCCCCGCGTTGGGCTCTGTGCTGACAGCTCAGAACCTGGAGCCTGCTTCGGATTCTGTGTCTCCCTACCTCTCTGCCCCTTCCCCGCTCATGCTCTGTCTCTCTTCATCTCTCAAAAATGAATAAACATTAAAAAAAAATTAAAAAAAAAAACTCATCTCATGACATGCTACATTCAGGTTTTAAAATACATTTAAAATTTGCCTTAAATTAAGTGATTTTTGGGAAATGAAATGCTGTATCATTTCCCACCATCTTTACCCATAAACGTGCAGGCAGTTTAAGGCATGCAACTGCAAAACTAAATCCAAATTATTGTACTGGAGTACCTGGATTCTACCATCCACATAACCCTTGAATCAGGACTGTTAAGAGGCCATGCTACAAAGAGATCATTTAGATCCTCCAAACTTGTGATGTGTTTGCTATCTCCAGGCTCAAGCCTTAGCAGTTGGCCATTACCTGTGGAACATGCATAAAGTCCTTCCAAAAATTTTAAATTATAAAGTCAACAAAAAACTGCACCAGAATGGCTCTTTCAGAAGAGCTGAGGACGCCTGGAGGCTTCCTTAAGCAAGGCCCGTTCTGTTCAGTTTAGAGAAGAGAACCCAGCCCTTCATCTGAGTCGAAAGGATGCCACTAGCAGGCGTATCACATTCACGTAGTCATTCAACAAATGTTGAGAGCCTACTATGTGCAAATGGAGTATGCATTGAACACACATTTCACCTTGGGACTCCGACCTAGTCTACAAACTCCATCTCCACCCAGTCCCCAATCCCCTCGCTCTTCAGGTTTCCCCCAACAGGACCTCTCGCTCCACCCACTGCGCACACGCAGAAGCGACTCTCCGCACGGAAGCCCCCGCGTGCGCACGTGGCGAGCACGGCTGTATTCCTGAAGTTTCCCGGGAAGCAAGTGGAAGGAGTTTTGTTTCGCTGTGGAGATTTAGAGTCTGAGGAATGGACTGGACAAAGAAGGCTGCCTAAGGTTTGTGGGGAGTGCGGTGGCGAGCTCATTTAGAAGTTGGCAAGGTTCTCGGTGAATTAGAGAGGAGAGCATGTTACTTATCATGAAGTTCAGGGATTCTTAAACTTGAGCCCAAAGGTGGGGCTCCGCCGGGCCCGGTTATTGAATGTTAAATATTAGCGTCCCTTAGATGAGCTACTTCCCACGCTCGCGCTTCCTTCGCTCCGGTGCAGAGGCATCCCGACACCTCAGAAAATCTGAGGTACCGGGAAGGGAAACCCTACTGTTCGGACTTGGCCATGATCCCCGACCCCTTGATTCTTGGTTGCCACAAGGGCCGAAGGAAGGGAGCAGTGCAAATGCTGTGTGCCTTTGCACGGAGCCAGGCACGTCAAGAGTCGGATTAGCCTCGGTGCGGTTTCCCTGGGGGGCGGGGCGGAGCCGCGCCGGGGCTTCCTGATGGGGGGGCCGCGGCGGGGCTTCATGATCGGGGGGGAGGGGGGCCGGGAGGGGCTTCATGATCCGGGGGTAGGGGGGGCGTCGGGAGGGGCTTTCCTCTCCGGCCGCAACTTGGTCCCCATGCACGCCCCAGCGACTCCAGAGCGCGGAGGCTGGGAACGCCGCCCGGGTGACTGCCGCTCTCGCCAAGTCGCGAGGCGCTGAGCCGCCCGGGCCACCCGGACCGTCCGCGCGCCGCACCGCGGCGGAGCAGAGCTAGCGCGCTCGGACGATGCCCGCCGGCGCCGGCCGCCCGCGGTCTCGCTGCAGGAGCCCGTGGACTTGGGGGCGCTCGGGTAGGCGAGGGCGGCTCGGGAGGCGGGCGTGCAGGGCGAGCCCGAGGTGAGCGTCCCCCCGACGGCCGCCCGGGCGGGCGGGCGGACCTTCGCGCCCGGGGAGGCGGCTGCCGCGTGTCCCAGGCGCTTCGGCCGTTGTAAGGGCTGAGTGGAGGTTTTGCGAGACTGCTTCGCTTTGATCATTCTTGACTTTTTGGTTCGGTTCTTTGAACGTACTGAAACTTTTCGGGCCCCACCGTGGCGTGGGTGCAGAAAAAGCCTCCTGACCTCAGGTAGTTTACTATGAGCCACTGCCGAAGCCCGTTCCTACTCAGACCTTTTAAGGCAGTTTCCATCATTTCCACGCTGGGGGCGAATTTATTTGGAATGCTCAGTTTGAGGTACACGGCCGCCCTGGTGGCTGTGTGGAAAACAGGGTAGTAAGGATGGTACAGAAAGTGGAAAGGTCGACAGTTCCTGGTAACTCCGAGGCTTTGAAAGAGAACACAGCGCCCCTCCAGTTTTAAAAACTGTGGGCTCCACGTGCAATGTAAAGCACCCCGACACCGTAAGTGCAATGTTTGCCTTTTGGGGTGACAGATGAATGCGGGACTATTTCAAAGTATAAAGTGGAAGTGACCCAAAATTGTAATTCCCTTATTTACGGTTTTGAATTTGGGTTTTTTGGTCAGTTATGTGCCGAGTGTGTATGTGTAGAGAGAATAGAAATGGTACAAGCTTTAAGTGTCATTTAATTCACATTTTAGAAAATACTTAATTTATTAGATAATCCAAAAAGGTTTTAGGCTTCATTCAAAATGTCATTGTTCATTGGAAGAGAGGGTACATTTTAACATAAGAGGCCAAGGGGACTGGGGACTGGAGGACTGAAATCAGTATTTATAGGTTATTTTCAGTGCTCTGTCATTGCTCATTTTCTTAAAAGCTTCTAATTTAAACACACACATAGAAAACTGTCTTTATCTTATTCCCCAGCTATTTTAAAATCTGACTCTAATCATAAAGATGTGAAAATTTTGGAGACATTGCCTAAATGTCTTGGAAACCTATGCATATTTTCTTTTTAAAAATATATTGAAGAAGTTGGGGCGCCTGGGTGACTCAATGGGAAGAACATCTAACTCTTGATCTCAGGGTCGTAAGTTCGAGCCCCACGTTGGGTGTAGAGAGATTCCTTAAATAAATAAAACTTAAAAAATTATTGGAGAATTCATATGACTAGGGAAAAATTGGAATTATCTTTAGACGTTAGTTGTTAACCAACAGGAAAAATAAGCAAGATAACTTTTATTTAAATTTTCTGAAAATACAATGCCAGCGACTAGTGATAATTTTAATGTGTATTAATGTGTATTAAAATATAAAAATATTTTAATTTTATAGTTTATTACATTAAATATGTTTTATCATTTTGCAGTATATACATCTGAAATCATTATGTTGTTCACCTGAAACTCTTAAAATGTTTTATGTCAATTATTTTTACATTTTTAAAATGCCTTATACAACCAGTAAAATATAATTATAGTGGTATAATCAATCAAATATATTATCATGGTACTTGTACTCAATTGCAAGTGATTTAAGGATCACTTTTTCTCTCAGGACACCAGCTCCTAGGGCACTTTTTAAGTTATAAAGTTATTTTTTTATTTTACCGAAGGATGATACCCTGTACCTGGATTACAAAATTTTTAAATTAGGAATAACAATCACCATTTTTAGAATACCTCAAGATTAATTTTAGAAAATTGACAATTCTGATTTTTGGTAAATGTGTTGCTTTGGTCAGCTTTTTGCTGTGTTCCTATTTCTTATTTCTTTGTAAATGTCCTTGCGTTGAAGAAGAATGCTTTAGGGAATTGGAAGCGCCTGCATGTTATCCCGTTAGATGTGATGGAATCTGATTAACTGCAAACCCCAAACGTGTTGCACGGTTGGGATTAATTTTCATTTAGTGCTTACCTTTTTTTTTGTTCATATTTATTACTTACTTTTATCCAAAAGGAACTCTTTTTTGTTGTACAAACATTTCCAGAATACCAGTGTTTTATTCGTTGGGTTTTCATGTTTATAAGCGGTATTCTGGGCTGATTTGTTTTTACTTTGTGATCCTTTCAGTTATATGAAGTTAGTCCAGAGGTAGGTTTATATGGTCAGAAATTACCTTTTTACAGCTAGCTCTGTTTTACAAGGTGAAGTAAAGTTGCATAGTAAGCTGGGCAAACTTAAGAGAATTTTAAACTCCTAAATAGAGTAAATTTGATGATTGCTTTAATGAGCAATTTTGCCTATTTAAGATAGTCTCTGAAGTCTGGTAGCAGCTCTGTATCCTTGGAATGTATAATCCACGTAATGCAAAGCCTTTATAATTACTGCCCTGGGAAACTAATGATAGTTGCTCCTGAGAGCCTGTCTTTAATTATGGCAGCTGAGACTTTGGCGGAGCTGCAGCTGCTGCTGTCATTAGTATGGCTGCGGTTGTATGTGAACAATTAAATCCTTATCAGAACAGCATTTTCGTTTTGGATGGCTTTGGTAGTGCTTATTAGCCCTAGACATATAAAAACATTTTGATTTTTAAGTGTTTCACACAAGTTTTAACCTACTGTAACTCAACTCAATGATAAGGGGGACAGTATCCCAAGAGAGAAAATCACTGACTTGAGTATTTAGCCTCTCAGGATGCAATTCTGAAACCTGCGTGCACACCTCAAGGGGGGGCGGTGCATACTTTCTTTTTGCCAGTGAAAGTAAAACTTAATTTCTTTTTCACTTTTATAAGCATAAGCTTGTTAGCACTCCTATGTTTATAGGCTGAAGAGCAAAACTGCGAAGTGTGTGTGGGAGAGAAAAGGAGGGGAATGAGTAAATGGCATTTTTTATATTAAATCAGCAGAAATCATTGTAATCCTCTTGTCTAGGGGTTCTTAATTTAGGACGCATAGACTTTGGTGATTACTTGAAGCCCCTGGTTATTTGCAAAAAAAAAAAAAAGAAATGTGTGGATTGTGATCATTTTTGCTGAGAAAAATATAAGGCTTCATTAGACTCTAAAAGGTGTGAGCCTCTCTCCCCCAAAACAAAATTAACAATAGTAAACTTGAAGTAGTCGTACAGGAACATATTTCCACTTTTTATAAACCGAAATAGCTAGATATTAGCAGAACTAGGATTCAGACTTCGGTTGTTTTTTTTTTTTTAATTTTTTTTTTTAACGTTTATTTATTTTTGAGAGACATGAAGACAAAACATGAGCAGGGGAAGGGCAGAGAGAGAGGGAGACACAGAATCCGAAGCAGGCTCCAGGCTCTGAGCCATCAGCACAGAGCCCGATGCGGGGCTCGAACCCACAGACCGTGAGATCATGACCTGAGCCAAAGTCAGCCACCTAACCAACTGAGCCACCCAGGCGCCCCTGGACTTCGGTTTTTGACTGCCATTCTTTTGCTGCTTTTGTTAGTCCACAGTTATTGCACCTTTTAGTGGCCTCTTTCTTGATAGGCCAGTTTTCTGTACTCTGTGGCTTACAAACAAAGCTTGCAGAGGGACATGTCAAGTTCATGTAAGCATTTTAATCACAGGTCTTAGCAGAAACTATGAGCAAAATATGAATTATTATATGTAAAGGAAGATATGAACAAATATTTCCTAATATAAATACATGACAGCATTGCAATAATTTTGTTCCATTAATATAAAAGAACAAATCCTGGGGTGCCTGGGTGGTTCAGTTAGTTTAGCTTCCAACTCTTGATTTCTGCTCAGATCATCATCCCAGGGTCATGGGATGGAGCCCTGGGTCAGGCTCTGTGTTGAGTGTGCAGCCTGCTTGAGATTCCCTCTCTTTCTCCCTCTCCCCCCCCCACTCTAAAATAAAATAAAATAAAATATCAAAAGGGACAAAGCTTTTATAAAATCAGATTCTTTGCTAGTAGAATTACATATCATAATGGTGGTCTGGAATATCTGTAAGCCCTTTGATCTTGGATTTATATTTTTTTTCTAAGCATCTTTAAAATTTTTTTAAATGTTTATTTATTTTTGAGAGAGCACAAGTGGGGGAACGACAGAAAGAGAGGGAAACGCAGAATCTGAAGCAGGCTCCAAGCTCTGAGTTGTCAGCACAGAGCCCAGTGTGGGGCTCGAACCCATGAACTGTGAAATCAAGACCTGAGCCAAAGTTGGATGCTTAACTGACTAAGCTACCCGGGCACCCCATTTTAAGTTTCTAGATAAATTCCAGTTAGCTAACGCACAGTGCCACACCAGTTTCAGGTGTACTATATAGTGACTCAGCACCTCCACACAACACCCTGTGCCCACCAGGGCAGGTGCGCCT
The DNA here is from genome assembly GCA_030068075.1 of Paguma larvata. NCBI lineage: Eukaryota > Metazoa > Chordata > Mammalia > Carnivora > Viverridae > Paguma > Paguma larvata. Next base: position 12,409,675 of record CM057823.1, read on the forward strand.
CCCGAATCCCCATCACCCACTCCACCCCCCACACACAACCACCAGTTTCCTCTCCACAGCCAAGAATCTGTCTCTTCATCTGCCTCCCTCTCTCCCTCCTCCCCTTGCTCATCTGGTCTGTCTACTAAATTCTAAATATGAGTGAAACCACATGGCATTCCTCCCTCTCTGACTGACTCACCCTGCCCAGTACAGCAGTCTCCAGGTTTGTACGTCCTTTATACTCTGTGCAGTATATTGTGTATAATGAAATATTTAGTCAAGAATAAGAAGCAAGTTCAAATAGCAAAAGGACAAATTTTTAAAGAAAAGTTTCACAAATCCATCTTTCTCTCTCAAAAACCCGATCTTTTGTATTTGCAGGTGTCTTTAAAGCCCATTTCAATCAATTAAACCTAGTATTTTAGTTTTTCCAAGTTTATTAGGTGCCTGCCTATCTGAGGTATTTAGGTCATACAAATACATGCGCTTTATATATTTTTGTTCTCTCTCCTATTTTTAAAAAGGATTTTTTAAAGTTTATTTTGAGAGAGAGCGAGAGCACAAGTGGGGTAGGGGCAGAGAGAGTTGGAGAGAATCCCAAGCAGGCTCTATACAGGGCTCGATCCCATGAACTGTGAGATCATGACCTGAGCCTAAATCAAGAGTCAGATGCTCAACCGACTGAGCCACCCAGGTGCCCCTATTTTTATTCTCTCTTAAAGCTAAAAAGAGAATAGGGTTTCACAGGTCAATAAATCATATAACTATTTGAAAAAAGAGCATGAATGTTAGATGATTAACATTAAACTGTAAGAATTTAAAAATTATATCTCATTATGTGATTAAACACACACTAATAGTAATAGCCAACACTGAATAGTGTTTCGTTTTGTAAGTCAGTTGTATATATTGCATATATAAATTTAGTTACTCATACAGCAGGGGAGTATTGATCAACTGAATTAACTTGAGTAGATCTTTGATCTATTTGAGTAGATATTAGATCAGGTCATGATCGCACCATTCATGGGATTGAGCACCACCTCAGTCACTGCACTCACACTTTCTTATATTTAATATATGAAGAAACTGAGGCACAGAGAGATTAGGTAACTGGTCCAAAGTTGCATAGTTAGTAAGGGCAGAATAGGATTTGGAACTAGGTTATCTGCCTTTACCATACTGCCACCAGAACTATTTGTCTCTGATCTAAGTCATGAATGAATCAAATAATTTCTCTTTAAAGACAATTTTTCTGGGGGCACCTGGCTGGCTCAGTAGGTAGAGCACACAACTCTTGATCTCGGGATCATGAGTTCAAGCCCCGCTGGTGTGGAGCCTACTTAGAAAAATTTTTTTGCAAAAAAACAAAACAATTTATTTAAATTATTTATGCTAAATTTTTTAAGAAAAATTATTTGCTGCAGATTTTCTGATTCCGAAGAAAGCTAATGTTAAGTTGGTCTGTTTTGTTCACCCCATATTTGTGCGCTATTTAAAAGTGGGACTAAAATGTTTAGTCTAACAGAAGACTAGCATCAGAAAAGCCAAGAAAAATGATTCAAATTCATTTCTTTGCCTAGGGTGCTATAACCTGTGTTCTAGTTAGTTTTCTTCTGGAGACTTGATAATACTCAAGTTTTGCCTACAGGTTTATTTGAAGTCTCCAGTCTGTCTGCTTGGTACGATCCCCACCAGGTTTCAGTATTTCAGACATTGCATTATTAAACTACTTCTATAGAATTTTTGAGAACCCTTCTTGTTACTACAGTCAGGTAGACTCTTAGTATGAATATGATGTTAGAAATAGACAATTTATATTAAAATCCATTCTTGATAGGATAAGGATGCACATTATTATTGTTAGTTGTTACGTTCTCAAATTTAAGCTTAAATATGTAAAAAAAGATTAATTTTTAAATGAATATCATGCCTTTTTTATTAAAAGGATATATATAGTTAGATAAATTTATTTAAGAATTATGATTGCATATTAGTTTTTTCTGGATATGACTCCTTTACAGATATACATGATCCAATATTAAATAGTTCTCTTTTGGGGCGCCCGAGTGGCTCAGTCGGTTGAGTGTCAGACTCTTGATTTTGGCTCAGGTCATGATCTCACCATTCATAGGATTGAGCACTGCCTCAGGCACTGCACTCACAATGCAGAGACTGCCTGGGATTCTCTCTCTCCCTCTCTCTCTGTCCCTCCCCTGCTTGCACACGCTCTCTCAAAATAAACCAACATTAAAAAAAATTTTTTTACTTTAACTTTCTGGCCTCGGTCTTGCATTTCTTTTAAATTCAGCAGACCAGAATAGTGACGAATGATTGGTGGCTATATTTTTCCATAGAAAGGCAACTCCTGTTGAATTCTTTGGACCAAAATGTTTTAAAATGAAAACAACACCTTGAATAGCAAGAATGATTCAGTACACCATACATTGACTTTGAAGGGCAGTCTGAGGAATACTGTTGGATTTTAACTAGAAAACAATCCAGTGCAAGAGGAAAAGTTGATTCAGTGTGGGTTCAGTCCTAGTTAGAAATTTATCAGATGATGCTTCGTGTATTACCTGTCTACCTACATTAGTACAAATGAATTGTGTATGTTTTTAGGTAAGATCAATTTTAGAGATTACTTTGTTTTTGGGGAGAATAACTGATAAGTCTTCTACGAGGATTAAGTAAGGAGCTTTTATTATTATTCTTTCTCTTCCAAGAGTTTCATGTGTTTAATTCCCTTGAAAATTGCATGTCATTATCTTTAATCATCTGATTATGCCTTTGTATTTCCCTAATATGTTTTTAAGAATCTCATAGCCGTAATAGATTAGCTACTAATCTCATTCCTGTGCTTTTACAGCAATTCCCTAATCCTTTTGTATGTAATTTTCTTCTGCCACACAGAGAATGCACCCAGTTTGGAGTTCTGTTGATCTATTCATCTTTCATAGCCTGGTAGCACAATAAACATCCATATTTTATGCCCTTCTAGCAACACATCTGCTTTCCAGAACTTTGGCCAAGCAATCATCACTCTGTTCATATCTGCATAGGGAGGAAAGAAGTGGCGTTAGGCTGGCAAGGGGGTAACTCTCTTGCTGTATTATTTATTTTTCACCAATTTTCAACACAGTAACTTAGAGGAAGGCATTCTTTGTATTTATTAATTGAGCTCACTAAGAGAGTATTAATCTCTCATTATATTCACCTATAAATTATAAAACAAGGTTGACAGGTAGGAGAAGTGTAGGTAATCCAGGTTTTATTCCATGTAAAAACAGGCTGCAAAGCATCCTTTGCTAGTTTACTTCGTGGTAGAGTATTTCGTTTTGGTTAAGCCGGTCAGAACTTGAGCATTTGAGAAGTTGAAGGAAGAGCTAGGACTGGAGGATTGAGTTAATGAAGAGTTGAGTTGTTTTCTAACTTTTCTCTGTGGCCAGGATGACCTTGGCCTCTTTGTGGAACCTGATCTGTTTTTGCCAAAGCTCCTGGACTCCAAAGGGAGAGGAACCAGGGGAGTCCTAACCCTTGGGGGTCCCTTAACTTTAATTATTCCCCTGATGAAAAGTAGCTGGGCTAGGAGTACTCCTTTCCATAGCTTAGCCTCTTGGGATAGTCTTTAAAGCATATAAATTACTTTTAACTTTACTCTCATTTGACTGTGTATAATTAAATAGATACAGGATCCTCCTTGGGCCTGAAGGGAGAGCCTGCCTAAAATTTGTAGAGAAATTTATTCATATACTATAGGACATTAAAACAAAATTAGGACTTCTGAGTCACCGCAAAACCATGGAAATGTTTGAGTACTAGCTTTTGCTTCTAGTTTAAGAAACCTTTCATACTGGAGGCAACATAGCCCAGGTATTACTGCCTGTGTGTACACCAGGAATAGGCATCCTGCGTTAATTACATTGAATGGTACCCAAACTAAAATTGTTGGTGGCTTTTAGAGTTCTTTTTGCTTCTTTGTCTTTCCTTCTTGCTGGGTACCTGGAACAGGGTAGCTGCTTGATAAACACTTGTCAAATGAGTTGATTGCCTGCCTCCCTTTCTACCCCAAAAGAGCAAACCCACAATCTTTTTAAAAATTTCTTTTGAATTCTTCCTTGCCGGGAGCACTAGGCCTGAAAGTTAGGTTTCTAGTTTGGACCATTTCTTTTTCCTAATAGTGACATTGGTTGAAAAGGATTGCTTGCCAATACTAAAAACGGAAAAGAAGAAGGCGGGAGGAAAAAAAAAGAACCCATTCTTATGTAGCTGATTGGATGCTTTCCTCAGAATTACCTACCCGTAGGTAGATCTCGAACCTAGCTTATGTCAGTATCACCTGGAGAACTTGTCCGATCACAGATTCCTGGGCCTAATTCCTAGAGTTTCTGATTCAGTAATCTAGGATGAGGCCAGAAGATTTGCATTGCCAGCAAGTTCCCAGGTCATACTGATGCTGCTAGTCTAGGGACCACAATTTGAGAATTGCTGCCCTTGGTTCAGTAAGACCAGAAATACAGGTAATTTCCTGAAAGTGAACATTAGCTCCTGGTGCTTGTGTATCTAAGGAACTATAATTGGAAAATATACTATTTAAGTAGATAACAAACTTACTGAATAGTATTTTTTAGAGGTGTCTGTTAAAATCTTTTTCAGTACAGGGCTTTTTTCAGACCTCTGTAAAAACTGATTGAAAACTCGGCCACCTAAATAATTGAATTTAAGAGGGATAGATTCTTTACCCAAAGCTTGCCACGCTGCTCATTTCTCTGCTTCTCTGCTTCTTTACACCTCAGGTTTTGTTGAGAGTTTAGCTAAGCTCCTCTACAGTATAGCTGCCTCAGCAGTCATTTTGTTTGACCAGGCAGCCTTCGGTGACCTGAAACTACACTAGGCCCCTCGTGCAAATGCATGCCCTAGATGTTAGCCCTCAGAGTCACAAGTAAGTGGAAGTTTCTGAAATGACTTCCCCAGCAGCCCTTTTGATCAACAGTCTCTCCCGCCTCCCACTGCCTTTCCCTTATGCTCCCCTTGGTTGAGACCCCTGTGCAGCTTACCAAAACTCTGCTTTTTGTTTTGAGTTGACCATTCCATCTTAGCCCCGGAACCCCAAGCACTCCGCTCACAGACCCTGGTAAAGGCATGTGCCCCGGTCCTGCCTCTGCGTCTTCACTCTGCCTTCATCTCCCTGTGTGGTCCCTTGAGGTACTTCCTCCAGGTACCTCCAAGTACTTCCTCCAAGTACTTCCTCCAGGACCTGTAAGAAATTTCTCTTCAGTTCCTCTTGTGGTCTGTTGTTGAACCTTGGTTCACCATCCAGCACCCCGTGCTCCACTTAATGTGTGTCGATTTGACAAATTCATAACAAGCTTACTGAATTTTCCAATATGATTTTATACCCAAACACATGTTGCTTGTTCATCTTTTTAAGTTGATCTGTTTTTGTATTTTCTGGCCTTAAATACAAGTTCCTAAAGAATAGAAAGTTGACATTTCATGTGGATTTTTTCTCACAACTAAACAGTTTTGTTGACATGACTCTCTGTCATTTGAATTCTTACATAATACATTTTTAGCTTCTCCTGAAACAGGTTAAAATGAGGTGAAACTGAGGCTTTTCTCCCTCAACTCTTTTATAAGCCTTTTTTCTTGCTAAGTGGGTAGTTCCAAAGAAGAAAATCTGAAATATATCAATGAATATAAAATTCTCATATTTAATAGAAATTTTAGTTGAGTATTTTCAACTATACCCACACAAATATATACATCCCTCTGCAGATTAAATTCAGTTACTGTACTAGATAGGTTCTGGTAGAGAAAAGTCTTGAAGGCAGTTTTTCTTTTCCTTTTTTTTTTTTTTTTTGATGTTTATTTTGAGAGAGAGAAAGAGAGAGCTCCCACACAAGCTGGGGACGGGCAAAGAGAGAGGGAGAGAGAATCCCAAGCAGGCTTCACACTGACAGCACAGAGCCCAACGCGGGGCTAGATCTTATGAATCGTGAGATCATGACCTGAGCCTAAACCAAGAGTCACCCAGTCACCCCTTAGTTTTTCTTTTAACGAATCTACCATGAATTTGTGGGAAGGCTTACCAAATTAGTACCTTCTTTGTTAAATGTGTAGTTTGCATTGCTTTATAAACTTAATTTTTTTAATGTTTATTTTTGTAGGAGAGACAGAGTGTGAACAGGGGCAGGGGAGGGGCACAGAGAGAGGGAGACACAGAATCTGAAGCAGGCTCCAGGCTCCATGCTGTCAGCACAGAGCCCGGTATGGGACTTGAACTCACAAACTGTGAGATCATGACTTGAGCTGAAGTTGGTCGCCACCCAGACACCCCCAGTTGGTGTTGCTTTTTTTTTTTCCTTTTTTTTTTTTTTTAACATTTATTTATTTTTGAGACAGAGCATGAGCAGGGGAAGGGCAGAGAGAGGCAGACACAGAATCCGAAACAGGCTCCAGGCTCTGAGCCATCAGCACAGAGCCCGATGCGGGGCTCGAACTCACAGACCGTAAGATCATGACCTGAGCTGAAGTCGGCCGCTTAACCGACTGAGCCACCCAGGCACCCCTGGTGTTGCTTTTTAATTTCAGTGTCCCTCATAGCCAATTTTTCCCCTATTTCAAGGGTTTGCCACTGTTTTGCTATTCCAGAAAGTCTGGGACAGCTCTGTGCAAGGGTTTTTGTGTTAATATCCTTTCTTAAGCAACTTCTATGATCAAATTAAGAGTATCTGTAACTTTTACATCCTCATATGTATTTGTTTTTTTATACATCCCAGTTGTGTTAATTTATGTTTGCTTTGGATCCATCCTAGTGTACTGACTTAAAAATTATCCTTCAACTTACTACAATTACAGTAGACACACAAATGCCACTAATCATCAATTTCCAAATGTACATGTTATCCATCTGTTACTAAATATTTCATACCACTATTGATATTCTTATGTGAATACCAGCTCTCACCATGGGAATTTGTGAGTGATAGACCATCATCATTAAATTTTCAGGATTTTTAGTTTCCAAATTATTTGTCATTTTATTTTTATATGTCAGTCTTTTATCCTTATTACATTGATACTGTGTGACTATACTGACCCTAATTGTTTCTCTATATTTTATACTTTTACTTATTTGGGTCCTTTTTGGCAATGACACTTCATTAACGCACTTCACTGAACACTGGCAAAATAATCAGTAAAGGGTAACATGTTTTTACAGAGTTTTAAAATGTGTAGTAATGACATTTTCTTTTCAAAAGTAGATCTACAATGTCTATGTTATTTATTTGTTTACTTATGGGGGGGCAGAAAGAGAGGGAGACAATCCCAACTAGGCCCCGTAGTAACCAGCACAGAGCCTCACACGGGACTTAAACCTACGAACCATGAAATCATGACCTGAGCTGAAGTCGGACACTTAACTGACTGAGCCACCCAGGCACTCCTACAATGTCTGTTTTCAATACCTTTTTTATTTTCTTGAATGCTTAACCTGGAAAATAGAAAGGCTGGAGAATTTGGATTTAGTCCAAAATTTTGCTCGATGTTTCACTAATAAAAACATACTTTTTCTTAAAGACTGTGTAGCATTTTAAGGTATGGAATGGCATCATATAGATGTTATTATGTAATCAGTAGTACTATCTTGAAATCAGGGCATAAGTCATATTTCAGTATTATCCTGAAATCATAGCGTAAGTCTGTTATCTTGAAATCAAGACATAAATTTGAAGCTAATTATAAACAGGTCATTAGATTCGGAAAAATTTTATAATTGTTTATTGTTTCCATGGTGCATAAAATGAGTTATGGCTTAAATGCCTCTAGAAAGAAACTTAAGAAATGGTTGGGATAGTTTAGTGGTTTAGAATGCAGACATCAAGACTGGACTTGAAAAGCAACTTAGCAATTGGATAACCTTAGGCAAGGTTCTTAGATTTTCTGAATCTCTGTTCTCATCTGAAAAAATGATAATACTGCTACTAATCAGTGCAGATTAAATGAGATACTGTATATAAAGTACCTAGACGGTGCATAGCATGTACCATAACTGTTTATAGTGACTTAATTAAAATTTTGGTATAGAACTACCAGTGTTTGTGTTTAGTGTTTTTGCTGTACATAAAAATCCAAGGACAAGCTCATCACCTGTGTCACAATGTTATTTTCTCTGCTAAATGGCTGCATAAAAGTGGTGAGCTGATTCTGAATAGCAGATGAGAACGTACTAAAGCGAAGAGACTACTCAGGAAGGGGAATGAGAGAGGAGGAAAGAACGCAAGGGTGTAATAGAGAAGGTACTGAGACATGCAGAAAACAGAACCTACCCTCCCCTAAAATGAAACAGGACTAAAAAGAAAGCAGAAATCAGGAGGAAAAAAATGGGGAGAACAATGAAGAGTTTATTCTGGACGGAGCATGTGACCATAATTCTCTTCTTCTCTGCCTTTTTTCTTTTTTTATAGATACTCCTTTGTCATTTTTCATGTATGGACTGAGTCCTGATCATAACTGTATGATGGTAGATTCCATTGAGGAGTGGTAAGTATTTCAAATGATGATTTTGCTACTGCTGGTACTTATAATACTGTATTGATTTTTTAAACTCATTCTCAGTAATCTACTTTATAATTGACTTACAAATAATTTGGCAATAAAAAAGATATGTGAAGAATATGTTTATTTTTCCACACATTGGAATACTTTTAAAGTATCCTTTGCAGGAAGTTTTTATTGGGTACTTAATGAGGATCTGTGATTGGTGCTGGAGATTGAAAAATGGGTAAATTATAGTCTAGTGGAGAACATTGGCCCGTACAAAATTGACCTTAATTTACCATAAGTATTTAATCTTTGAATAACTAAATTGGAAAGTCAGGCCGATATGCAGATATTGCTTAGAACATCTGTTATTCGAGGTTTGGAATTAACTTTGAGCTAGTACTTAAACAGAATAAGAAATTTATTATTTAGCCCGATTGTTTTTGTTTCTCCATTTTTAATCAAAAGTGGTATTGTCACATGTGGTCACCTACATATTAACTGGATGGGTTTTAAATAATATTTGCTTGATTTTGAAAACGAAACAATTCAGAGGATGGAAATTGGACCAACAGTTGACATTTAAAAAATAAAAGTGCCATAGTGATATACAGATGTACTCTAAGGAAATAAGTTTTCTAAGTAGTTTAAAAGTACGGATATCAAGGCCCTTTAACTTCTGAAGCTGTCAAACTTTTATGACATCAGCCCGCATACACAGTACAGTTTTTTTATGTGGAACCAGCAGAGAAAATGTAAATAAATAGAGCTTGAAAGTGGTAGAGAGAGGGGTAGGTATTGGAGGAAGCAAAACATTTTACAGTTTACACTACAGCTTTCAGCCTTACTGAAAGATGTTTAGTGAGGGGCAGAACCAGCCATGTCTGCTGACTTCTTATATAGAGTCCTTTGGTTACTATATTATAAACACTTCAAGAACATTCTTTTTCAAGCTAATTTCATGAAGACAATTTGGAAGGAAAGTGAGGAGTCATACTATTAAGTTGCAGGAGTTTGAGCTCTGTAGCCACGTTAGCCTCAGCTACTTGTAACTGGGCCTAAGATTTTAAGATATTTTTCCGCCAATGTTTTAAAGTCACTATGATCAGTTCCAGACTTTCTTTACATTTGGGGAAAAAACTGCTTATTCAGTCTTAGCACAGTCTTCAAAACAAATCTGAGAGCTTCTCTTAATTTTTTTTGGTAAGTCTCAGATTTTTATTTGGTAACATTTCATAATCTGTTCATTACATTCACCCCCCAGGTAGTAAGATTTTATTCTTCCCTAATCATTCAAATTAGTATAGTTTTACTATAAATGGCTAGGAGTTTAGATATAGGGTGCATTCTAATGCATGACATTTTCTCTTGACACAGCACATCTTTCTAGAGAAGCGGTCGATGTGGGCCCTGATTTTCAGAAACACACAGGTTCTGCTTGTCTGACTCTTTAAACCTAAGTGAAACAAGTATCAGTGGAGTAGAGTTGTTCTCTTGGGAATTATGTTGGCCTTTTTTTTTTTTAATTTTTTTTTAATGTTTATTAGTTTTGAGACCGAGAGAGACAGAGCATGAGTGGGAGAGGGGCAGAGAGAGAGGGAGACACAGAATCCAAAGCAGGCTCCAGGCTCTGAGCTGTCAGCACAGAGCCCGACGCAGGGCTTGAACTCACAGACTGCGAGATCATGACCTGAGCCGAAGTCGGACACTCAACCGACTGAGCCACCCAGGTGCCCCTGGCTTTTTTTTTTTTTTTTTAATCTTTCTTGTTATTTTCTGTAGTGAGTCCAGATAGCTACTGAAATTAACATGTAGTTATAGGCCCTTGTCTCTGACTCACAGTAATGCCTCCGGGGAAGTAGGACTCAACAAACAGATGGCTCATCTTTTCCAAGAGGATTCGATAATCTCCACACGGTGCTCTTCCTAAAAGATTTTGAGAGTTGGCAGTGGCATAAATTATCAGAATTTATGAGATTATCAGAAAAGAAATAAGATAGTCCTAATGTCCATCTTAAATAAAAAGTGTAAGAAAACTACATGAGCTTCCTTTGCTATTTTGTTTCCAGTTTTCTGTTAATTTTATATGAAAAATGATCTAGAAGCATCTTTTATTTAATAACTTCTGCCTTTTGTGTATAAGACTAAGGAGCGGTTTGAGGTTTTGTTGTTGTTGTTGTTGTTGTTTTCAAGTTTATTCATTTAAGCAATCTCTGCACCCAGCGTAGGGCTTGAACTCATGACCCCGAGATCGAGAGCCACATGTTCCACTGACTGAGCCAGCCAGATGCTCTTAAGGGGCAGTTTAAAACAACAACAACAACAAAATGACAATTCGTGATTATCGTTGTTCTTTGTGTAGGCATTCCCAATGTCCCTCCCTCCTCCTAAGCCAAACCTCAAGTTAAAGAAGAACTTGAGAGAGAGAGTTTAGGGTAGAATTTCTGAAGCACTACAATGATGAAATTGAGGTTTCTTTAAATGTGTGTTCATAAAGGGTTGATTTTCCCCCAAAGCGCATCTTCCAGTAGTTTTCTAAGAAAGGGTATATGTTAATACAGGCATGTATCTTAGCCCTTGCACACCTGCCAAAGGTTTTCTCTTATCCAAGCACTGACATTATGTGAGCCAGGCAGGGTAAAAGAGCTAAGGATTCTCTAACTTGCTACCCTCGTCCTCTTTTTTCCTGGTGTTACCTGAATTGTGGAACTTCAGTCTTACCAGTACGAACAGCTGCATTCTGGTTGCACAGTCCCATCTCTAACTATACCAGTTTCATATTCGGAGGTGGTTATAGACAGAACTATCAAAGACAACAATATTTGATCAAAGTATCCTTTGTCTGCTGATGAAGTTTATCATATAATTTGGTAGCAGCGGTCAAATTAGAGATTGGATTTCGCCTTCTCTACATTTCACCTGATCAGTGAATTTTAAAACACTGAGATGGTTCCAGTTAGAATGAACACAGTTTAATTATTACTATTTTTAAATTTGTGGTTACTTCATTAATAAAATTAAGAATTCAGGTTGATAAAAAATGTTAAGCTCATTTAAATGAATCATTAAAAGCCAGGTTTCAGGATAGTAATATAATTCTGGTTATATGCGTTCCTCCTGAAACATTCAGGCCTCTGGTTTTTTTGTCAGTAAGGGATGGGTATTAGATCAGGACAAATGCCAGTTCGATACTTGAGGAAATTTTTTTTTTTAACTTTAGGAAATTTTCGAAGTGTAATAGTTACAGTATGGAATGCTGACCGGAGAGTTTTGGGATTATTGAAAAATAGCAAATGCTTGGTGGTCACATTTTTTTGTTGGCAGTATTCAGCTGCCTGCTGCTCAGTTATGTAACATGTCTATCATATTTTTTCTGTTGTGGATTTCCATTTATGTAAGATCTACTGTCAACTTAATAGTAATTTTTGGTGGGGGAAATAATAAATTGTACATTAAAATTAATAATTGATTTTTTAACTAAAAAATTTGTATTATTTTAAAATTTTTTTTAATGTTTATTTATTTTTGAGACAGAGAGACACAGAGCATGAGTGGGGGAGGGGCAGAGAGAGAGGGAGACACAGAATCCGAAACAGGCTCCAGGCTCTGAGCTGTCAGCACAGAGCCCGACGCGGGGCTCGAACTCACAGACCGCGAGATCATGACCTGAGCCGAAGTCGGACGCTCAACCGACTGAGCCATCCAGGTGCCCCTGTATTATTTTAATAAATGTCCTAAAATCAGAAACACTGAAATTGGAAAAAATATGTTTCCTGGAAATGACATAATATAATCATTTTATCAGTCATCAGTCATGCATCCATAATGAAACCCCATGAATGAGTGGTTGGAAAGAGGGAGGTTACTTCTGGGGATATGTGAAGCACAGATTTGTCTAAACCCTTCTGTATGTATTTTTTTCTACCCTCACTTAGTTGTTCACTTGGTATAGAATTCAGATTTTTCCTTTGAAACTAACTAAAGTTGTTACACACTGAGCTGATGACTAGCCTGCTGTCATATTTCTTCTTTTCTAAATTGTTCAGTTTTACGTTTTTTAAGCTTTATATAAATGGAATCCTACTTTAATCTTCTGCAACTTGTTTTGACATTTCGTTTCATATAGCTGTAGTTGATTCATTTCACTCATGTTGTATTCCTGGCATGTTGTGTACCACAGTTTCTACATTCTGCTGGTCAGTGATGGACATTTCAGTTGTTCAGTAACGGCGCTGCTTTGAACACTCCTCGACTTGCTTTTAGGTGTACATGTACAAGAGCTTCTCTGGGGTAATGGTTCTCAGAGATGTTGGTTTTTAAATTTGCTATTTCCACCCTAACTGCAATGCAGTACAATTCAGTTCAAACGCTAACCACCTGTATTTAGCATCAGAGTCCACAAGAGCTGAGTCTTCCACAAAACTGTCCTTCCTTCAGATGCCAGTCACAAGTCCTCAAGCTGTCCATACCTGTGACCAACCGCTTACAAATTCAAAGGTTCCCAGAGACCCCCTCAGTTTCAATAACTCACTAGAACAACACAAAGAGCTCAAAAAGCACTGTACTTAAAATTACAGTTTTATTGCAAAGGGCATACATAGAATGAGGTCCTAGGAGGGTCCTGAACACTCCACGTCTTCTCTCCATGGAGCCTGGAGGCATCACCCTTACAGCACATCATAGTGTTCACCAGTCAATAAGCTCGACTGAGCTTTAGGGTTCAGTGTTTATTGGGGTTTTATTAAGGAGACACAATTGATTAAATCATTGGACATATGTGATTGAGCTCATTCTTCAGCCCTTTCAGTCCTAGCTGTCTAATCACGTACATGGTTTTCTGGTGACCAGTCCCAATTTTGAAGGCACATAGGGCCCCACTATGAGTTACCTTTTAGTGTAACAAAGTCACTCTTGTCATTTAGGACATTCCAAGGGTTTTTGAAGCTCTTTCCCAAGACATAACCAAATATATTCTTTATACAGGATCCCTTTAATCACCCTTCAAATTTAAGACCCTAACAAACTTTTGTTAATGAGGATTATATGTCCTGTACCTAGTTAAAATCAAGAATTTTTTAAACATATTAATTTTTCATTTAGAAATAACACATCCATCATAGTAACATAAATAATATGTTAATGAAAAATAACTTTCCCAAAAAGGAGTGCTTTTGTTTTTTATTACCGCTAATCAGGCTAATAGAAATCAGGTGTGGGGTACCCTGGGTGTCTCACTTAGTTGACTCGTGATTTCAGCTCAGGTCATGATCTCATGGTTCATGAGTTCAATCCCAGCATCAGGTTCTGTGCTGACAACATGTTTGTTTATTTTTGAGAGAGAGACAGATTGCTACCAGGGGAGGGGCAGAGAGACGGGGAGACACAGAATCCGAAACAATTTCCAAGGCTCTGATCTGTCAGCACAGATCCCGATGCAGGGCTCGAACTTAAGAATCATGAGATCATGACCTGAGCCAAGTAGGACATTTAACCCACTGAGCTAACCAAGGCACCCCTAAAAAAATAAACGTTTAATAAATAAACTAAAAAAAAAAAAAAAAGAGGTCAAGTGAATTCTCATACCTGCTTCTGCATTTAGTCTTCTGCAGTTTTTGTTGTTTTGGTTGAAGAATATGAAGATGCTATGACCTCCCAGATATGTAGGTGGAAAAGAGGACATGCCGACGCCTCGAAATGCTCTTAGGGACCCCTAGAAGTTTTCGGATCACATTTTGTGAATTGCTGCTTGAGTATTTATACCTGGAGAATGGAGTTACTAGGTCAGAAGATAATGCACATCTTCAGCCTTACTAGATAATGCCTGATTGTTTTCTAAAGTGACAGTACCAGTTTACACAGTCGCCAAAAGTATATGAGAGTTCTGCTTTCTCCGGCATCTTTTTAAGCATTTGATATTGTCAGAATTTAATAATTTCTGATCTGAGAGGTATGGAAAAAATATTTCATTGTAGTTTTAACTTTTGTGTTTTTGCTTTCCATATGGCTGGGTTCTGTTTAAATACCGTAGATTCCCTCACTGATTCGAAATACTATTATTAACATCTTCAAAACCTTGGGAACTTTTGGTCTTTTCTCTGATTATGATATTCAATTGTTTATTTTTGTGTCGGTAACTACAGTTTTAAATTCCCTATTATTTACTATCCTCTTTCTTGTTAATAAAAACTAAACTTAATTGAGTGATATTTGCCCAGTTAATTATAATTCTGTAATTATTGAAGAAATTATAATATTTAATAGTGCCAGTTTTCTTTCTCCAGTTACTTTCTCAGAATTTCCTTGATTATGTTTCTTTCCATATAACCTTTAGTATTATTTTTGTCAATTTCAAGATTGAATCAACTTTAGAGACTTAATGTAGGACAATTTTGCATATTCACCATAATAAGTATTTGTATTCCTCAAAAATAAAGCATGCTCATTCCCTCTTTAAGCAAATCTTTTATGACCCTCAGAGTTTTTAGAAATCTTCCTATCAGCCCAGACCATTTCTTCAGTTCATTCGTATTGTATTTTATATTTTTTGTTGCAATAGTGAGCAGATATTTTCATTTTTAAGAGTTTATAAATTTATGAAGATAAAACTTAAGGTAATAAAAATATAAACTGATAAATGTCTCCTCCGCATTCCTAAACCACCTAGTATTCTTTTCTCCATAGGCAACTAATGTTATTGATTTCTTTTAAAGATAATTTCGGGGTGCCTGGGTGGCTCAGTCTGTTAAGTGTCTGACTTTGGTTCAGGTCATGATCTCATGGTTTGTGAGTCCAAGCCCTGCATCAGGCTCTGTGCTGACAACTCAGATCCTGGAGTTTCAGGTCTCCCTCTGCCCCTCCCCTGCTAACACTCTGTCTCTCTCAAAAATAAACAAACATTAAAAAAAATTTAAGATGATTTATGCACATTTAGCCACTCTGGAAAATTCTAAAATATATGAAAATAGAATGCTATAATGAATCCCCAAGTACCCATTTTCAAGCTTCAGCAGTTATTAACTGGATAATTTTAAAGCAAATAACTCAGATATTATATCACTCTTGGTGTGTGTGTGTGTGTGTGTGTGTGTGTGTGTGTTAAATCAACTATTGATTTTAAATCAACTTTATTGAGAATGCAACCTAGGAAAAAGAATCATGAAGAGTAAAGGTAGAAGTTTAAACACAGGTAACTAAAATTTCTATTCTAAGGAAATAGAACAATGCCACAACAATATTCAGAGATAAAGTTGCAGAGAATTTGACACAAATGTCAAAGATACAAAACCTTAAATACAAGTCCATGAAATATTTACACTAGAACATTATAATGAAAATGCAGAACACCAGAGATGGAGAGATTTTAAAAGCTGTCAGAGAAAAAAGATTTGCCCTTAAATGAGTGACAGTTATATTGGAAGTGATTTCATAACAAGAGCAGTGAGTCACAGTAAGTAGGGGGATAATATCTTAAGAGTGCTAAGAGAAAATAGCAGTCAGTCTAGAATTTTATACCCAGGAAAATTTAACCTGATACAGCGAGTCTTTCAAAAAAATAGAATTTGTCATTCAATTGTAAAAGATTTAAAACTTTCCCTTTAGGTTCAAGGAAAAGAACCAAGGCACCTGCCATTACCACTTATATTTGACATATGTTAGAACTTCTAGCCTGCCCAGTAAGGCAAGCACAAGATATAAATGGTATAGTAATTGGAAAAAAAGAAACAAACTGAAAATCATTATAATATGTCCTTCCTCATTCAGGGAGGTTATGATTGTTCATGAAGACAAATTGGTAGAATCAATAGGAGCTTAGCAAAGTTGCTGATAGTCAGCGTACAGAAATCAGTTTTAGCGAAAGTCATTTTGCATAATGGTTGTGAATGTATTTACACTGTTGTCAGGCTGCCCCACTTTGAATTCCAACAGATGCTTCCTAGCTTTCTGTCCTTGGGCACATTATTTAACTTACACTTTTTCCCCTAATTATAAATAAAGGAATCTCATAGGGATATGATGATTAAGTGGATCAATATATATCTAAAGCACTTAGATAAGTGTCTGGTTCCTAGTAAGTGTTACAGATAAGTATTATAATTGTCATGAACACCATTTTAAACACTAGCAGTGAATAAAATATAACTTTTTAAAAAGATAATGTGTAGTGATTTAAAAATTATGATGAACTTAGAATAAATCCTTTGTTTTTTTAATGGTTATTTTTTTTTGAGAGAAAGAGAGTGGGGGAGGAGCACAGAGAGAGGAAGACAGAGGATCCAAGCAGGCTCTGAACTATCAGCACAGAGCCTGAAACGCGACTCAAACCCTATGAACCATGAGATCATGACCTGAGCTGAAGTTGGACATTTAACAGACTCAGCCACCCAGGCACCCCAGAATTTATAATAAGTTCTTTAAAACATGTTAGACCCTTGTGGAAAAAATGAATCTTTACTGAAAGATCTTAATGACCTAAGTGGGGAGATAGCCCATGTTCAAGATAGGAAGACTCATAAAACAATGTCATTGATCACTAGTAGATCAGTGAAATTCCAATTAAAACCTAAACAAGATTTCTTTTTAGACAAACTCATTTTAGTTTTTATTTTTTTAATTTTTAATTTACATTCAAGTTAGTTACCATATAGTGCAACACTATGTTTTAGACAAATATATTTTAAAATATGTATGTAAGAGCAAAGATGTTTGAAAGAACAAGACTTGTTTCTTTATTTTCTTTTGGTTATACCCTAACATATATCAAGATTTATTACTGTGTGGTGTTGGTGCAGGAATGCAGAAAGACACCAGTAAAACCGATCAGAGACCCTAGAAATCATACATATATGGAAAGTTGATGAATGTCAGAGATACCAGAGATAGATAGGGAAAGGAAAACATTTTTCAAGTAAATGTTTGCATGATTCAATGCTCATATGGAAAAATTGAGCCCATCTTAACTCAGACTAACATGCATTTCAGGTTATTTAAGAACTTGAAGGTAAAAGGCAAATTATGAAAATTTTCTTAGAAGAGAATAGAGAGGATATTCTTTATGATCTTGGGGAGAATTATTTCTTAAATTTTATCAAAAGAAAAAACAAAATATAAAGGAAAAAGTTCATAATTTCAACCACATTAAATATTTTTCAAAAAAGTGAAAAGACAAGTTTAAAAAGTGAGGGGAAATTGTTTGCAACAAATACGGTTGTGAAGTGCTAATATCTCAAAAAGATTTTTTTTTTGCACATACATAGAGTAGAATAAATAGACTCCTAGAAATGTGGGTAAAAAACTTGAACAGGCATTTCACAGGTTTGAAAACAAATGACCAGTAAGTGTACTCAGTCTTACCAAAAATCAGACAAATGCAAACTAACCGCAGTGAGATAACATTTGCAGATCAGATTGGCAGAAATTAAAGTCTGCTAGTATTGAATGAGGTGAGGATATGGAACAACTGGAACTCTCTACACTGTTGGTGTTAAGATAAAAATCCAGTATAATGAAAGGTTGAGAAATTAACTACATAAAAATTAAAATTTTGCTATAGGATACAAATGCCATAAGCGAAATTAAGACAAAAGTATTGCAACATTTATTATGACAGACAAAAACAAATTTCCCTGTGTACAGAGTCCTTACAGATCATTGAAAAGCATCATACTTGTAAAAAAGAAAAAATGGAAAAAAGATAGGAACAAGTGATAGAAAAGAATGAGTCCCATCGGTTCGAGTGGCTAAAATGAATAAATCAGGAAACTATAGATGCTGGCGGGGATGTGGAGAAGCAGGCACCCTCCTACACTGGTGGTGGGAATGCAAACTAGTGCAGCCACTCTGGAAAACGGTGTGGAGGTTCCTCAAAAAAATGAAAATAGAGCTACCCTATGACCCAGCAATAGCACTGCTAGGAATCTACCCAAGAGATACAGGAGTGCTGATGCATAGGGCCACGTGTACCCCAATGTGCATAGCAGCACTTTCGACAATAGCCAAATCATGGAAAGAGACCAAGTGTCCATCAACTGACGAATGGATAAAGAAGTTGTGGCACATATATACAATGGACTACTACATGGCACTGAGAAAAAATGAAATCTGGCCGTGTGTAGCAACATGGATGGAACTGGAGGGTATTATGTTAAGTGAAATAAGTCAGTCAGAAAAAGACAGATACCATATGTTTCCACGCATAGGTGGATTTTGAGAGACTTAGCAAAATCCATGGGGGAGGGGAAGAGGGGAAAAGAAAAAAAGACACAGAGAGGGAGGGAGACAAAACATAAGAGACTCTCAAAGACTAAAAACAAACTGAGGGTGAGGGGGGTGAGGGAGGGGAGAGTGGGTGACGGGCATTGAAGAGGGCACTTGTTGGGATGAACACTGGGTGTTATATGGAAACCAATTTGAAAATAAATTATTTAAATAAAAACATTTAAAAATTTTTAAAAAAATGACTCAACCTCAGTAGTAATGAAAGAAGTGCAAATTAAAACCACAAGATTTTGTTTTTGTTGTTGGCTAAAATTAGTTTGATAAAATACTACTAAAAAATCTTCAAAGAGAATATTCTCTTATTTCCCTTATATAAATAAAAATTAATTAAAACGATTTAAAAAGCCAGACAAAGATGAATTATTAAAAGACTGAGAAAGCACCACCTGAAATCAGGATTATGAAGTCATAGTAATCAGGGAAGAGTGTATTATTTCAGGGACGGATTGGTCAAGAGTATCAAATGTAGAGAGGCCAAGTAAGTTATGAGCCAGAAGTGTGCTTCATGAGTGAGAGACTGATGTGAAAAATCATTGATAACTGAAGATTGCCGTTGAAGTGGAGTTGGAAATCCAAGTAGATTGAAGAGGAAGTGAGAGGCGATCTGGACGAGAGCATATATGACCCTGGCAGAATCCTATTTTGGTTTTGAAATGATCGGGTTTGAGCCTGTTTAAATGCTACTGGGCAAGATGCAGAGAAGCAAAGTGAGTAGGGATTCATAATTCAGTAGAACAGCATTCATAATACGGTAGAGAGCTAATTGAGACAATGGGAGTGTAGGAGAAAGCCCTGAAATGGAAATCGTAAGGCCTAGTTTTTATTGTCCCAATTCTTTGGTAATTAGTTGTGTTGATTCATCTCTAACAAGGGTTGGCAAACTTTTCCTGTAAAGGGGTAGGTAGGAAATATTTTAGTCTGTGGGCCCCACAGTGTCTGTCACATTTACTCAGTTATGCTTTTCTAATAGTAAAGCAGCCGTAGACAATAGATAGATAAATTGGTGTGGCCGATGTCCCAGTTAAACTTACCAGGGACCCTTAAAATTTGAGTTCCAGATAATTTTTTAAGTGACATGAAATACTATTCTTGACTTTTTCCAGTCATGTAGCTTGTAGTCCCTATAAAAACTAATAGTGGGCTATCATTTGCCAATCCCTGATCTGTAAAATGAAAGATATGACAAAAATGTATTTTATCTCTACATTGTATGTCTTAACTGAGGGATTCTTGGCTTAATTTCACTAAGTGTGTAAGTAGCTTATTATATGTGTGATCTGATTTAACCATTTGCTTATCAGAAATAATTGTTAGTCTGAACCATTTAGAACTCTGCAGAAGAACTCAGAATTACTTTGTGACTTAAGTTCTGAGAGTATTCTTTATTCATCAATTTATTTATTCATCAGGAACTCTTTCCTGAGTTTACTAGAAGAGGAATGAATGATCTTTGGCATATCTGCGTATCATCATTACAGCAGTTTCTGTAATAGTCTAAAATAGGCTTATTTTTTACCCAAGTATATTTTGGGATGGAAAGTGAATAGGAAATCAGTATTATTTGGCAGAAATAGAAGGTAAGTATAAAAATAAGAACAGTATTATTTGCCAGAAAATCCTGAAACTGAGGCATTGTTTTTGTTGTTGTTAAAGAAAGATCAGCAAAGTTTTAGAGACTTTAAAGATAAATTAATAACAAGCTGATTCATATAAAAGTTTGAAAGAGAACTGAAAAAAACTTTATTAATGCTTTTGTGTATCTGTAGTCATCCTGAGTTAACCTTGTATAAGGACTCAACTGATAGCAGTTGAGTTTCATTAAAGAAACTCTAGGGCTAAGTTTTTCAGTTGAAACAGGTTCTCTTATTAAGACTCTTTGACAGTCAGGTAAAAGATTTGGCAGGTTTATTTAGTAATCTCTAATCTCTCCAGCATTCAAGTCCTTAATGTTTAATGATGGTCTTCGGAATATCAAATATTCTTCTAAAATAGACTTTGAGAGGATCAGATCTTTAGACTGACTATTTGACATAAAAGAGATTTATTGTTTGGCCATTACTTGTCCATGAAAAATGTATTACAATTCACAATGCACACAGAGTAACACACTGCAGATATGAGTGAGTTGTAGGAGGTTGGTTGAGTAGTTGCTAATATTAGCTATTAAAAGCTAGTATTAGAGCCAATATCACTTGACTTATAACCTGGTTATCTTTGCAATCCTGTGTTTCTTGACAAATACTATAACTTGGTTCCATAGGATAGGCTTCAGGAATATACAAATAGTTGCGTGCAGTTACAGTATACAAGTGCTACAACCTTGTGAGGTATTATTGATATTATTAGCCTCAGAGAAGTTAGTCATTTTGTCTAATATAACATGGTTAATTAATGGTAGAGCCAAAATTTGAAACATTTTGATTTTTTGACTTTCTAAGTAAAATTCATTCTTCATCTGTCTAAAACATCATCTAAGTTTTCTTTTTTTTCCTTTTTTTAAAAATATTTATTTATTCTTGAGAGAGAGAGACAGGGTGATTTGGGGACGGACAGAGAGAGAGGGGGACACAGAACCTGAAGCAGGCTCCAGGCTTTGAGCCGTCAGCACAGAGCCCGACGTGGGGCTCAAACTCATGAACTGTGAGATCATGACCTGAGCCAAAGTCAGACATTCAACCAACTGAGCCACCCAGGCACCCTTAAGTTTTCTCTTACAAGCTGAGACACTCTTTTACTCCCAGAAATTCCCCAGCCCTTTTCCTTTCCCCTTTAGCTTGCCTTTATACCTTTTATTGCTTGCCATTTGCCCCTGTGAGCACCGCCAGGGTGCTTAAAGGGAAGCAGAGATAAAGGAAAGAAAGATATTTTTGTTTTATTCTTAATTGAAAAGTGCTTCTGATATTTAGCAATTTGGTATAAGTTTTTGGTACTTGTTGTCAATTTATCTGTTGCTTCCCTCTTTCCTAAGATGTTTTTTTAAAAAATCATAAGTCTATGAGATAATCATAGTCTATCAACATAATCACTTGATTTTTCTTTTTTAGTGTGTAGGCAAAATACTTTTAAAAGGTTTATGTAGTAAATGAAATGTACATATTTCCTATTGATAAATCTCCCTTGCATTTCTGGGGTGAATTCAGCTTGTTTGAGATATAGTAATATAATTTTTATTTTTATTTTTTATTTTTTAAGTTTATTTAAGAGAGAGAGCACGAGCAGGGGAGGGGCAGAGAGAGAGTCCCAAGCAGGCTCCACATTCCAGCTAAACCCACCATGGGGCTCAGTCTCACAATTGTGAGATCATCACCTGAACTGAAATCAAGAGTTGGATGCTTAACAGCTGAATCACTCAGGAGCCCCATAATATCATTTTTATTTTTAGAATCAGTTTGTATCTTCTAATTTAATTTCTTCTTAACAGTACTAAGATGATGAATTCTTTTAATTCCTTCTTAAATCAGTTTTAATAAGTTTTTCCTAAAATGTGTTATTTTGTATGATCTTTAAATGTATTAGTTTAACATTGCTCATACTTCTTTTTTTTAATGTTTATTTATTTTTGAGAGAGAGAGCATGAGCAAGGGAGAGGCAGAGAGAGAATCCCAAACAGGCTTTGCACTGTCAGCACAGAGCCCGATGTGATGCTTGATCTCATGAACCATAAGATTATGACCTGAGCCAAAATCAAGAGTCAGACACTCAACCATTTGTGTACATATGTAAAAACACATTCTGTTATATGCTGCAGAACAGGATATATTTCTACATATATAAAAATAATAAATACGATTATGGGACTGTGATATATGAATGTAAAGATTTGTATGAATTTATCACCTTAATATGGCTGAGTTGTTTAGGCTGAAGTTTTTGAAGTATTATTCCTACTTGAAAAATTGCTGGGTGCAACTTATTGATAAAGAACACTGAAGGGCGCCTGGGTGGCCCAGTTGGTTAAGCATCCAACTTCGGCTCAGGTCATGATCTCACAGCTTGTGGGTTTGAGCCCTGCATCATCAGGCTGGAGCCTGCTTCACATTCTGTGTCTCCCTCTCTTTTTGCTTGTTCCCTGCTCACACTCTGTTTCTCTGTCTCTCAAAACTAAATAAACATTTAAAGAAATTTTTAAAAAAGAACATTGAATACCATTGTGCCCTGAATATTCATTTTTCATTACAGTTTTTAACTTAGCTACCTTGTGACTAAGTATGATCCTAAGCACTACGGAACAAAATCAGTGAATTTCAGAGGCCCACTTTATTAGTAAATTGTACTAGAGGAACATTGTATAAGAAACCATACAGCTAAAATAGTATCCATCTTTACTGAAAATTTACCTATAGTTAAACAATTTACCTATAGTTAAAGGCAGTTTTGAGGATTGTTGCAGCACTTGGCTCTTCAAGTATATTCAAGTGATGATAGTATAGCTTTGTGTGCAGTAGGTATAGATCATGATGAATTGAAAAGTTTTCTTGTAATTCAAGTCATTAAATTATTCTTCCTTTTCCCCCCTTACTAAATTACCAGATGAACATGGCTATCTTGACAGCTATTGCTCAGGCTGGTATATCTTGGCAACAGTGTTCCTTTTCTTGTTAAAGATTTTATTTTTACATAATCTCTACACCCAACATGGGGCTCAAATTCACAACCGCAAGATCAAGAGTCACGTGCTCTCCCGACTAAGCTAGCCAGATGCCCTCATATTCTTGTTGGGCGGCAATACCACTAGTATTTATCAGTGAGGCTACATGAGAGAAAGCCTGATTTTCTTCTCTTTCTAGAGGTTTCTGTACATTCCCTATTCTGATCATGTTTGCGAGATTGTAAGATTATCTTCTATAAAGGGTGGAGTGGGGATTGAAGGGAAAATCTTTTGTGAACCTTCTGTAGAATTTTATCCTTTGTGATCCTTCTGTAGAATTTTGGCAGCTCTTAATGTAGATTATGATCTCAGTTTGAACTAAGCAGTTGATAGCTACCAGGAGGCCCATGAACCATATTATGAAATGGTATGAAAAATCCATGTCTACATATATTTTTCTGTGTAGGCTCCATAACTCCTTCAATACCTAGTATGAGTTCTACTTGAAAGGTTAAGAATTACCATATGTGTTGGGTGGGAGGAAAGGGAGGGTTGGAGAGAGAAAGGAGAAGAGAGGAAAAGAAACCTTACAGCATGTCATATAGCATGACAATATATGAGGTGTTAATCCATTTATAGAGTGATACTATGGGACATTAGCCAATGATTGTTTAGGCAATCCACTGTAGGGATAGTCCTAGAATAGTTGGTTTACAACTTTAAACCACAGGCAGAGATTCCGATTTAGAGAATTCATTCTGTTCACAGAAGTGTATAGACAAAATACTTTTAAAAACATAGTATTTGCCAAGAATTTTACCAAATGTTAATAAAAAATTGTCATTCGGGGGCGACTGGGTGGCTCAGTCGGTTGAGCGTTTGGTTTCAGCTCAGGTAATAATCTCAGAGTTCGTGAGCCCCTGAACCCTGCATCGGGCTCACTACTGTCAGCATGGAGCCTGCTTCAGATCCTCTCTCCCCTTCTCTCTCTGTCCCTACGCCATCAAAATTAAATAAACATTTAAAAAATTGTTTTTTGGAAGTTATTAAGCTTTTCAGGAACACACACTTTTGGTTACCCAATTACAGTTACATAAATTACACAGAAAAGATCTGTTAGATGCTACAAAATAAATATTTAAAACATTATATAAAAGCTAAAGCTGTTAATTTTTTTTTTATCTTGGGTAACCTGACACATTGAGATTGGAACCTGTTGTGAGTGTGACCAAGACTATGTATTCAATTCCATGTAAGAAATTTTAAACAGTTTTACTGCCATTGCCTCTTATGTATTAATTGATTTTTTGTTATAATTTTGGGTTGATTTTAGGCCACCAACAAAATGGAAATGAAAGAGATTGGTAAACACAAGACACTGTGGAAAATGAACTCAACCAGTGAACCTTTATTACTTGCTGGCGTAGAAGTCAGTCCTTTGAAGAAATTCACTATTCCCAAGATCAGGAGGGCAGCTGGGAAAGGTAATATTTACTATTTCCATGGTAGATGGGATTATTTCATTACTGCATTATTTCATGCAGTAATGCTATTACTGCATTTTTCTGATTCTTAGTTTGTGTTCATCTGTGTTTTGACTATATAAAATTAGATTAAATCATGCCTTTAATTTCTTAAACACACATGTACCTTTGATTCACACAAAATGAAACAGACATGTCTCCTATCCCTTTCACTAAGTACACTTAAAAATGCCGGGCATCATACACAAAACAAATACTAGAAGACTTTGAAAGTGTAGAGAAGAAGATGGACCACTTAAGGACCCTGGGACTCAAGGAATGTCACTGCAGTAAGTTCTCTATATTTTATTTTTTTGTTTCCTTCATGTCTCATATCAGATGCCAACAGTCCAGGAATGCCAGCTGGAATAGACACAGAAAGCCCCAAGATAAGTGTCTTCTCCCTTGCAATGGATGAGGAAGGGGACATCCTAGAAAAATAGAAACTTATTTGACAATATATACCTTACTCCTCCAAAAAACTAGGGGGAAAAATATAACTGGTACACCTTTGTTAGCAAAGGCTAAATGGAGGGCTTAGACTTCCACCCATGCCTCTCCCCTTCATGGCAGTAACAGGTTCCTCTCCCTGTCATCCCCTCCTCTGCAGTGTCAGTGGTTTTCCATCCCTGCCCTGTGGTGATAAGCCACCCCTTCTCACTTGGAATAGAGTCAGTGAAGACCAAGTATGGAGTGTGGACTACTGTCACACCTATCAGTACAAGACACCTGTCCCTCTCTCACATTGTCAGTGGAGGTGGAGCAAAGCATCCCCCCCACAGTGTCATTGGAGACTCTGTAGAGAGAGTCTCTGTAGAGATGGGACTTCTGGTGGTAACGATTCAATGCCTCCCCTTCCTTGCTGGTAGTTTCCCCTGTTAGCTCAATTTCAGTAGATGCTTGTTAAAACCCAAGATTAAATATGATTCAGAATCTCTTAACAATATCCAAAATGAGCAAAATAAAATTTTTTGAAATCACTCATTTACCATCAGCCAAGAAAAATACCAACTTGAATATGACAAGATAATCCATAGATGCCAATTCTGATGAAACAGATGTTGGAATTATCTGACAAGGCTCTTAAAGCAGCCATTATAATGATGTTTCAGTAAGCAGTTATGAACACTCTTGAAACAAATGAAAAAATAGAAAATCTCAACAAAGAAATGGAAAAATGTAATAAGGAACCAAGTACAAATTTTGGTGCTGAAAAATACAGTAATCAAAATAAAAACTCAATGAATAGATTCCAGAGAAGAGTTGAGAAGACATTGGGATGAGTCAGTGAATTTGAAGATAATAACAATAGAAATTACTCAGCCTGAATGATGGGGAAAAACACACACACTCACACACAGAAGAAAATAACAGAGCTTCAGGGATGTGTGGAACAATAATAAAAGATTTAACATCTTTGTCCTCAGTGTCCGCAAAGTAGGAGAGAATGAGCATGGAAAAGTACTTGAAGAAATATTGGCTAAAATATTTCCCAGATTTGGCAAAGGTCATAAACCTGCGTAGTCAAAAGGCTGAATAAGCTTTAAACAGGATAAACCTAAAAAGTCCATGCATGCTATAGCACATCATAATCAAACTTCTGAAGACTAAGGACAGAAAAATATTGAAAGCAACCTAGAGCAACCACATATCTATAGGGGAAAATTTTTTTTAAGTAAGCTCTATGCCCAATAGGGAGCTTCAGCTCATGATCCCCGAGATCAAGAGTCACGTGCTTCACCAACTGAGCCAGCCAAGTGCCCCTATAGGGGAAAATTTTTTGGAATGACTGAAGATTTCTCATTAGAAACCATGGAGCCCAGAGGAGGTGGCATACATTGTTTAAGTGTAGAAAGAGAAGAACTGTCAACCCAGAGTTCTGTCCTTGGCAAAAATCCCCTTCAGGAATAGAATTAGACATTTTCAGATGAAGTAAATTAAAAATTTTTTATCAACAGATCCACCCTGAAAGAATGGCTAAACAAAGTTCTCTAAACATAAAATGACAAAAGAAGGAAGCTGGGAACCTTAGGAATGAAGGAAGAACAATAGGAAGATTCAAAATATAGGGAAATGTAATGGGCCATCCTTCTCTTGAGTTTTGTAATTATGTTTGGCCGTTGGAGAAAAATTTAAAACATTCTCTGATGTGATTCTCAGTGTATATAGAGGAAGTAATTATAAAGTGAGATGTTACCATTGGAAGGAACTGGGTAAATGGGAATATAGGTGCTCTCTGTATTATATATTACAACTACGTGTGAATCTACAGTTACCTCAGAATTAAAATATTTTTATTAAAAAAAAGATCAAAATGGTTTTTTTAAATGTTTGAGTAACCCACATGAAGTCTGGAAAATGAAATAGAGAATTGAACAATGGAGGAAAAAATAAACCGATAAATGTCAGGTTTAAGCCCTAACATACTAATCATATTAAGTGTAAATGATCTATACCAATTAAAAAACAGGGGTTGACACAATATATTTTAAAAATGACTGAAGTGTATATAATGTTGATAAATTCACCTCAGATATAGTGATACACATTTTTTAAAGTAACGTAGGCAGAAAGATAGGTCATGCAAACAATCAAAATAAAGCAAGACTAGTTTTATTCATCTCAGATAAAATAGACCTCTGAGGAAAGAAAATTACTAGGAACAAAGAGGGATATTGCATAATGATGAAAGAAAGGGTCGATCTACCAATAAAATGCATCAAATGTGTATGTGTATGCATCAAATGACAGAGCTTCAGTATACATGAAGC
The DNA here is from genome assembly GCA_030068075.1 of Paguma larvata. Classification (NCBI taxonomy): domain Eukaryota; kingdom Metazoa; phylum Chordata; class Mammalia; order Carnivora; family Viverridae; genus Paguma; species Paguma larvata. Next base: position 12,437,361 of record CM057823.1, read on the forward strand.
AGAATTGTTAGAACTGAAAGAAAAAATGGACAAATCCAGAATTATAGCTGGAGACTTTAGCATACCTCTCTCAACAATTGATAGAACTATTAAGGCAGAAAATTAGCAAGATACAAAAGAGCTTAACACCATTAAGCAACAGGATCTAATTGACATTTATACATGACTTCACCCAACAACAGCAGAATAGATATTCTTTTCAAACTTGATTCATTTGACACTTACCTAGATAGACAATATGTTATGCCACAAAACACATCTCGATATATTTAAAGAATATGTTCTTGGACCGTATACAAAGTAGAAATTCATAGAAAGTAATAGGTCTCAAAGCACATGAAAAATAAACAACACATTTCTAAATATTCATGAGATTTCAAGGGAAATATAATGCATTGAGTCAAAATGAAAATGCAACATACCAGAATTTGAGGGACACAGCTAAAGCATTTCTAACAGATTTATAGCACTTAATACTTAACATTAGAAAATGGGATATCATATGATTTAGTAATTCCACAACTGGGTATTTATCCAAAGAATATAAAAACACTAATTCAGAAACCTCTGTGTTTATTGAAGTATTATTCACAATAGCCAAATTATGGAAGCAACCTAAATGTCCACTGATAGATGAATCGATACAGAAGATGTGGAAAACACACACACACACACACACACACACACACACACACACACACACACAGTGGAATACTATTCAGCCATAAAAAAGAATGAAATCTTGCCATTTGCAACAACATGGATGAATCTAGAGACTATAATGCTAAGCAATATAAGTCAGAGAAAGACAAATACCATCTGATTTCACTCATATGTGGAATTTAAGAAAATGAGTGAACAAAATTAAAAAGAGACAAGCCAATGGGGTACCTGGATGGCTCAGTCATTAAGCGTCTGACTTTGGCTCAGGTCATGATCTCACCATTTATGAGTTTGAGCCCCCGTCTGGCTCTGTGCAGACAGCTCAGAGCCTGGAGCCTGCTTCAGATTCTGTGTCTGCCTCTCTGCCCCTTCCCTACTCATACTCTCTCTTTCAAAAATAAACAAACATTAAAAAAATTATAATAAAAAAAAGAGAGACAAGTCAAAACCAGACCCTTAACCATAGAGAACAAACGGATGATTACCGGAGGGGAGGTGGGTAGAGAGGTGGGTGAAATCGGTGAAGGGAGTTAAGAGTACCTTTATCTTGATGAGCACTGAGTGATGTATAGAATTGTTGAATCACTATATTGTGCACCTGAAACTATATGTTAACACTGTATATTAACTGTCTTGGAATTAAACTTTTTAAAAATAGGAATGATTTCATAACAGTAATTTCAGCTTCCACCTTAAGAAAAAAAGAAAAGGATATCAGGCCCAAAACCAACAAAGAAAGAAAATCAATGAAAAAAAAAGTCAGTATATTGAAAAAACAAAAAACTTGACAAACCTTTAGCAAGACTAATAGAAGACCACTATCAAGAATGAAATGGGATATCATTTCTGACCCGTAGCATTGAAAGTTAATAGGGGAATACTGTGAACAGACCTACTTACATAAACTTGACAACTTAGATAAAATGGACCCATTTGTCAAAAACTCCTCAGTAACAAAACGTTGTTGGAAAAGAAATCTCCAGACCCAGATGGTTTCACTGGAGAATCTAAACATTTTATTTATTTAAATGTTTATTTTGTTTTTGAGAGAGAGTGAGCGCAAGCCGGGAAGGAGCAGAGAAAGAGGGGGACAGAGGATCTGAAGTGCGCACAATGAAGTGGGCACAATGCAGGGCTCGAACTCATGAACCATGAGATCATGACCTAAGCCATAGTCGGACACTCAACCAACTGAGCTGCACTGGTGCCCCAGAATGCTATACATTTAAAAAAGAGTTAATACAAATTTCACAGAAGCTCTTCCAGAACATAGAAAATAATTTTATGATATTAAAACCAGACAAATGTAATGCAGAAAAAGAACAACATATGCCCATATCCATCATGAATATTGGTGCGTAAATCTTATACAAAATATAAGCAAATTCAGCAGCACTGTATATAAAATGAATAGACCAAAGTACCAGCGGAAATTTCAGGGATGCAAGCCTGGTTTTGTATTTGAAAGTGAATCTATATTTGCAGAATAAAGAACAATTGCACGATCATATTAATTAATGCAAAAAAAGCATTTGACAAGTTTCAAAACTCATGATAAAGACCTATCAAACTAAGAACAGGGGAATGTCCTCAACTTGATAAGAAGTATATTAAAATTACTTGTAGTTAACATCACACTTAATGATGAGCAACTGAAGTTTTCTCTGTAAGAAAAGAAGGCAAGAACATTCTCTTTTACCATTTTTATCAACATAGTACTGGAAATTGTAGCCAGTGCAAAAAGTGAATGAAATTAATTTAAAAATGTAGAGAATGGAAAAGAAGAAATAAAACTTTGTTTGAAGAGATAACATAGGGAATCCCAAGGAATGTACAAAAAAAAAAAAAAGTCCTCCAACTAATAAGCCCCGCAGGTCACTGGATGCAAGATAAAAATGGAAAAATCATAGAAGCAACCTAAGTGTCCATGGATGGTTGGATGGATAAAGAAGATAAGGTATGTGTGCACACATACACATATACACAGGAATATTAGCCATAAAAAAGAATAAAATCTTGCCTGTGACAAGAAGGATGGACCTAAAGGGTATTATACTGTGTGAAATAAGTTAGAAAAACACAAATACCGTATGATTTCACTTAACATGTGGAATCTAAAAAATAAAACAAGTGAACAAACAAAAAGCAGAAATAGACTCATAAATACAGAGGAGAAACTAAGGGTAGCCAGAGGGGAGAGGGGTAGGGGGGATGGGCAAAATAGGTGAAGATTAGGAAGTACAAACTTCCAGTTATAAAATAAGTCATGGGGATGAAAAGTACAGTCAAGGGTTATAATCAATAATATTGTAGTAACCTTGGATGGTAATAGATGGTAACTATACCTACCGTAGTGATTTTGTACCTACCTTTCTTAGTATATACAATCGTTGTATCACTATGTTGTATACCTGAAGTATGCCAACTCAACTATGTCTCAATTTTTTAAAACTGGAAAAAGAATCAATTAAATTTTTATATATTATCAAAGAGCACATAAAATTAAAACTAATATCAAACATAATGCCATTTATAATAGCTCAAAACATGAAATACATATGTAGAAGTCTAACAAAAACACGTGCAGTGTTTTCGTGCTTTAAACAATAAAGGCTGATGAAAGAAATCAAAGAGAATCTGTTATTGGGGAGGTGTACTTACATTCATGGATTAGAAGACTCAACGTAATGAAGATGTCAGTTCTCTACAAATTTAGATTTATTGCCATTTCTTTCAAAATCCTAGCAAGTCTTTTTGTAAATAAATTTATTCTTGAATTTACATGAAAAGGCAAAGAAATTAGAATAGCTTAAACAATTTCAAAGTAGAAAAATGAAGTATAATTACTCTGCTCAATACTAAGGCTTACTCTGCAGCTGCAGTAATCAAGACAGTGTAGCATTGGCAGAACAGACATATGAGTGGAACAGAATAGAGATTCCAGAAATAAACCCATATTAATACTGCTCATTTGATTTTCTTTCAATTAAGTTTTATGAAAGTATATTCAATGGAGGAAAGGTAGTCTTCATCTGATACTGTTAGAACACTTGGACAGCATCCATGAATGTCCCCTCCACATAAAACAGAATTAAAAATGAGTCAGGGTGGGGCCTGACTGCCTCATTTTGTAGAGCATGTGACTCTTGTTTTGTGTTTTTTAATTTTTCTAATGTTTTTACTTTTTATTTTTGAGAGAAACAGAGCGTGTGAGCGGGAAAGGGGCAGAGAAAGAGGGAGACACAGAATCCGAAGCAGGTTTCAGGCTCCGAGCACAGGGCTCGAACTCATGAACTACGAGATCATGACCTGAGTTGAGGTCGAATGCTTAACTGACTGAGTCACCCAGGTGCCCCTAGAGCATGTGACTCTTGATCTCAAGGTTGTGAGTTCAAGCCCCACACTGGATGTAGAGATTACTTAAAACTAAAATTGTGGGAAAAGAATCGTGGGTTTAAATAGAAAATGTGAAACTAAAATTTTTAGAAGAAAACATGACAGAACTTCTGAAGAATCTAGAACAGTTCTCAGACATGATATCAAAAGCACAATCTAGAAAAGAAAAATTGGAGTGCCTGGCTGGCTCAGACAGAAGAACATGTAGCTCTTGATCTTGGGGTCATGAATTTGAGCCCCACATTGGGTGTAGAGATGACTAAAACAAATAAACTTTTTTAAAAAAGAATAAGTTGGTAAATTGGCCTCACAATTAAAAACTTTTGTGAAAGACTGGTAAGTGAAAAGACAAGCTTAGTGAGAGAAAACGTAGGGTTTTGGTTTTTTTATTTTGAGTATAGTTGACACACAGTGTTACATTAGCTTCACGAGTACAGCATGGTCATTCAACAACTCTATACATTATACTGTGCTCCCCACAAGTGTAGCTACTGTCTGTCACGAGACAATGTACAACGCTGTTACAGTACCATTGACTGTATTCCCTGTGCTCTGCCCTTTCTCCCCATGACTTATTTATTCCATAACTGGAAACCCATATTCGCTACTCCCCTTTTACCCTTTTTCCTGTCCTCCCACCACCCCCTTCCCTCAGGCACCCATCAGTTTTTCTATTTATAGGTCCAATTCTACTTTTTTTTTTTTTTTTCCAGATACAAATGAAATCATGTGGTATTTGTCTTGTCTATTTCTGACTTATTTCATTTAGCATAATATCCTCTAGGTCCGTTTTGTGACTGAGTAATATTATATTGTAAATATATATATCTCATCTTTGAGAGAGAGAGAGAGAGCAAGTGCATGAGAGGGGAAAGGGCAGAAAAGGAGACACAGAATCTGAAGCAGCTCCAGGCTATGAGCCGTCAGTACAGAGCCTCATGCGGGACTTGAACATTAACTTTGAGACCATGACCTGAACCCTAAGTCAGACGCTCAACTGACTGAGCTGCCCAGGTACCCCACCCCTGTATACCACATCTTTATCCATTCATCTATCATTGGACACTTGGGCTCCTTCCGTATCTTGGCTATTGTAAATAATGCTGCAGTAAACATAGAGGTACATGTGTCTTTTCACATTTGTGTTTTCATTTTCTTTGGGTAAAAACCCAGTGGTGGAATTACTGAATCTTATGGTATTTCTGTTTTTAATTTTTCGAAGAACTAGCATTCCCACCAACAGTGCACAAAGGTTCCTTTTTCTCCACATCCTCATCAACTCTTGTAAATCATGTATCTAAAAAGAACTCATATCTTGAATATGTAAAGTGCTTTGAAAATTCAATAGTCAGGAAAAAAAAGAGACATTCCAATAGTAAGGAAAAGGACATGAACAGACACTTCACTAAAGAGGGTGTGCAGATAGCAAATGAACATAGAAATAGATGTTCAGCATTATAGCCATTAAGAAAATGGAAATCACAATAAGATAACACTACAGATTTGTTGAAACAGCTAAAATTAAAAGAATAACATTGCTAAATGTTAGCAAGGGTAGGAAGAAACCAAATCAGTCATATAACCAGTGGAAATGTAAGATAGCTCAACCACTCTTTGAAAAACAGTTTGATAGTTTCTTAAAACACTAAATGTGCAGTTACCATATAACCCAGCAATTGCACTTTTGGACATATATCCCAGAGAAATGAAAACTTAGGTTCACACAAAAATCTATACACAAGTGTTCATAACAGCTTTATTTGTAATAGCTCAAACTTGGCTAACACCTAGGTTTACAGTGAGTGAATGGTTAGACTATGGAATACTTACTCATCAATAAAAAGAAACCATCTACTGAAATAACAACCTAGTTGGATCTCAAAGGGATATCTAGAATGAAAAAAACCAATGTCCACAGGTCACAAATACAAAATTCTACTTACAGAACTTTCTTGAAATGACAAAAGTAGAGAAGATGGAGAACAGATGAGTAGTTCTCAAGACTTAGAGGCAGAGAAGGAGAATAGGGTTATCAGTATGATTCAAATAGAATCATAAAGCAGCGTAGGGAGATCTTTGTGGTGATGGATCTTGATTATAGTAATTGCCATGAATCTCTACATATGATAAAATTGCACAGAACTATACATACACGTACAAGTACATGTAAAACTGATAAAAATCTTAAGATCTGTAGATTATACCAATGTTATTTTCTGGTTTTGATATTATAGTTATATCTGTCATTGTGTGGATGTATAAAGATGTAATTTTAAAGTCAAATAACCACTTGCCCTTTTCTTTATCTTTAGTTTACTTGTCACCTTGTTGCACCAATACTAGAGAGTATAGTTTCATACATGATACTCTCAACCAGTGCCGGCTTGATGTAGACTGTGATCTACAATCATCATGGCAGTTTGGGGATACAAAACTGGTTCACAATGAGGATCTGGAAAAAAATTTTACTTCTAAGAGGTAAGTTACTATGACCTAAAAGTTGAGATTTTTTTTTTCCTTTTTACTATGAAGTTTCATATGAATTAGAAATTTCTACCATTTGAGATTTGGTAAGTACTACTAAGAAGATAAGTACAGAGATTGTTTATTCATTATTTTATTGGCTTCTTATAGCCTTGTGTAATAGTGAAGAGCTAAGCGTGAGATTTTGATTAATAAATTTTACAGGTTAATGTAACCAGATTTCAGACCCTCACAATTTTTTAATCCTGATAAATTTTTCACAAGCATACATCAGCACATTTATTAAGCAGCCATTTTGTAGATTCTTTGTGCCTCCTGCATAATATAAAACAGCAGTTAAAGAAATAAGGGCGCCTGGGTGGCTCAGTCAATTGAGCATCTGACTTCAGCTCAAGTCATGATCTCACAGCTTGTGAGTTTGAACCCCACGTCAGGCTCTATGCTGACAGCTCAGAGCCTGGAGCCTGCTTCGGAATCTGTCTCTCTCTCTGCTCCTCCCCCACTTGTGCTCTGTCTCTCAAAAATAAACATTAAAAAAATAAAAGAATTCAGAAAAACTTTTTTCCTTGACTCAACCATTCAAAGACTTAGTCGATGTTTTAATTTGGCAGGATTATATCTGGCTATTTCCGGCTGTTCCACTAGAGCCACTATTTTTTTTCTTCTGAAAAATTTTTTGAGTATAGTTAACACATAGTGTTTACATTAGTTTCAGGTATTCAGTTAGTTCTGGTATTTTTAAAAGTACTATTTGTACTCTTTGGGAAGGCATAATCCATTATATTGTTTTGATAAGAAAGAAGAAAAGCATATGCAATTTCTCATTATAAACATTTTGTATTTATAGGTCTAGATCTTATGTGAACACAATTCAGCTTTTTCATTTTCTGAATTTTTCTCCTTTATCAATTTGCATTTAACGTAAAACCTAACTGTAGTTTGATCCAGGACCCATACTTAGAACTCATTTTGGAATGTTTTTGGTTTCTTTTTTATTTTAAAATTAATACCTCTTGACTCAAACATATTTATCCCCTGGTGTAACTTTGAGAAAAATGGTGGGAATGACGGAGTTAGTTGGTAGCATATTCTTTCGTCTAGAAACCACAGTTTGATCAAAAATTAATTCCTGGTATTGCTCTTTGATTTCAGTTCTTTTAGGCTTTTTAAAACTTTATCCTTTTTTGTAATGGTCCCCCTGCCCAACACTTAATTTACAACCTATTAATGTTAGGAGATAAATTAGAACTATGCAACAATACAAGATGTGTAAGAACATTACAAATAACCTACAAGTGTAGGATTTATTGGCTTCTTAGGTATTTGCCCAATTAGACAAACTCATTTGTTTCCCATAGTACTTTATACTCATTTTTCTTACTGCAATATATTGGTTTTGTTGGCTTCTCTAGCATTGTGAGCTTTATTTTATTTGTCTTTATGTCCATAGTATGAAACTGGCAACACGGTGAGCACTTAATTGTTAAATTAAGTTTTTCTTTCTTTCTTTTAACGGGACGCTTCACCAATTTGCGTCGTCATCCTTGCTTAGGGGCCATACTAATCTTCTCTGTATCATTCCAGTTTTAGTATCTGTGCTGCCGAAGTGAGCACAAATTTCTACTTCATTTTTTAAAACTGAGTTATGCTTTAGAGGGCCCTTAATTAACCTTAAGGCACAAGTGGAAAAAAAATAAAAGGAAAACTAAGTAAGAATGGTTAGCAGAAGAAAATAATAGAATGAAAAGAAAAGGTGTAGTAACATCGACTGCTTCCGGCTTTTCTTTTTATCACTCTCCTTAGAGGAATTGATATGTCTGTGGACCCAGCAAAAGCAAGTATCTCCAAAAGGATAACAGTTTCCACTTCTTATCTGCATTCCATCTATCATTTCTTAAGTCTGAAATCGGTAAAAGAATTAATAATCTAAATGTTGTATCCTGGTCATTCATTAAACATTTGAGTGCCTATTGTGTCAGACACTATGTTTGATACTCTCAGAGAAAATGAATGTTTTTTCCTCAGTCTCAAAGAGTTCACATTCTAGCTTAGAAGACATGCAGCTAAGCATAAAATACAGTGTTATCACAAAGACACAGGTGCACAGATGAGGTACTGATTATTCTTAAGAGTTTTGAGAGATGCTCTGAAGAGTTAAACTTGAACTGGTATTAAAAGAGTTAAACTTCAGCTAGGTAGAAGAGAAACTGATTTGTTCTTAAGTCCATTGCCTTATTTACAGCAGTTTGACCCTTTTTCAGATTACATACTTTTAAACATTTCATATTTATCGAAAGGGTATCATTTTAAAGATTGTCAGTACCCAACTTAATGTTGTTGTTGAATTAGTACTTGACATCTCAGTTTATATTTCACCCCAGATGTAGTCTGAGCCATCTGTGATTTACTTCATTTACTTTACCAGTGATCGATTCCAAGAGTAGGCTGAACTAAATCAGGTTAGGTGAGTAATACACTAAAGATGGATTGGCGTGGGGGTCTCTAGGAAAGAGAAGCCAATCTGTTATGAACAAGGAAGCATTTTGCTTAAGCTACTGATAGCACCGTTGAGGTAATCAAGAGACTAGTGTTAGGATAACCCTAAAGCTGAGGCCAGCAGGACAAAGAGATGGAAAAATCCTGGATGCTTGATCACATCTAGAGCCACGGAATCTGTCAACCCTAATAAAAGCTGCAAGATTTCTGAATTTCTTGTTCTAAGAAGTCAACTTATTTTTAAGCCACTTTGAACAAGTTTCTGTGCTTGACATCAATAGCATTCCAGCTGATACTGAATTTCGGACTGGGAAAGGGGTACTTGCAAGTAAGAAATTCTATGCTATAGATTTCAGTTGGAGAGAGGGCAGTAAGGGTGCCAACTTGAGAAGTTGGTGATATTCCCTTATATTTTGGGGCATAACCATTTGCTTCTTGAGGCTGTGGTTTGGGAGGATATTATACAGAAAATTCAGGATGTTGAAGTGCCTTAACCATGTCCTGCTTAGACCCAAAAGGCCTTTAAAATTCAGATTTCAGATTTGGTAAGAAAGAATCTTTCTTCTTGTGGTTTCACAGATCAGCTTCATAAGATTAAATTGAGGTAAAGAATTCATTTTTTATGAAGTTAGTTTGAATTTGGGTTTAGAAAAGAGATTTAACAGTAGATAAGTATGCTGCAGAACACATACCTGTTGCCTTCAGCCTTCCCAATACCTCCTCTTAAGTATTTTCTACTGGGTAAATGGAAACTACTCAGGTTTATACAATAAAGATATGTTTTAAATGCAATTTCGGGGAAGAAATGGATAGTTCTAATTGGAATGCAGTAGGTAAAGGCCATTTCAAAGTCAGACCCTTGGAGGATGGGAAGATTTCAGAGGCTTGTTGCCAGGAGACTGAAAGTCCTAATGCAACCATTGTCTAAACATGATCTTGCTATGGTTACTTACTAGCCTTTGGAATTTTGAGGGTAAAGAATCCTAGCTGCTGCTTTTCAAGAAGATATATTGTGTGCTAAGGGCCAGTCAACACTGACCACTGCTGTATCATTGTTCACTTTTCTGAATTTAATTGTAGTTATCCTATTTTTTTCCTTTCACCAATGTGTTTTGGGTGTAGATAATAATATTTTAGCTCTATATTACATTAATGGATGTTAACTATAAGGGTCTATATCCAGACCTGTTGGAAATGAAGGCATGTTACTCAGATCGTGGATCTGAAGTTAGATGCAGGACCTGGATGACATTTTGGCATGTTCCTTTTTTTGTGAAGTAGATCGAAAGTGTTTCATGTGAGCCTAAGCGTTTTTGAAAGTATACATGTTAGAAGGAGGGTGTGTGCAAAGAATAACCAAGTTAGTAGACTGTAGTCTTTCTATCAATTCTAAATCATCTTACATAATTTCGACTATTTTTTGTCCCATTCTTCTTTATTCGTTTACTGATGTACAAGCCTGGTCTGTATAGTTCATTAGGATACAGCCTGAGACTTGCCTGGAAATCCTGAGATGAAGGCAGTGTAATATCTCTATTAAGGACCCCAAGCAAGGAAGCCTATAGGTCTAGTTGCTGCTTGGCAGCCTTCTTAAGACTTAGAGGAGCCAGACAAAGGTAAAGGGAAAGCTATAGACAGCAGTAAGGAGAGTCAAAGCAAAGAAACTTGAATACTTGATATTTTGAGGGAACTGAATAAATTCAGAATCTGCCTTCAGTAGACAGCACAGTGCACCCCCAGAGATACCCACACCTTGATTCTTAGCATCTGTGAATATGTTAACTTTATGTAACAAAAAAGACTTTGCAGATCTGATTGAGATCACAGACCTGCAGATGGATGATTTTCTTGGATTACCTGAGTGAGCCCAGTTTCACAATATGAGCTCTTAGAAATGTAGGAGAAGACAGAATGGGTCAAAGAGAGGAGACAGGAGAAATTTCAGAGAGATTCAGCCTGCTTTTCCTGGCTTTCAAGATGGAAGAAAGGTGTTATGACTCAAGGAATGCTGGTAACTTCTAGAACCTGGGAGCAGCATTCAGCAAACAGATAGAAAGGAAATGGGATGTTAGTGCTCCATCTACAAGTAAATTTTGCCAATAAGCGAAGAGATCCTCCCCCAGAGCCTGAGACAGGAACACAGTCCAAATGCCATGTTTATTTTAACCTGATGAGACCTATATCGGACTTAAGTCCTACTTAACTATAAGATAATAAACTTGATTTGTTTTAATCCACTAAATCTATGGTAATTTGTTATAGCAGCAATAGGAAGCTAATACACTGCCTTTATCATCTCCAGACTTCTTGTGTGAGTTAGAAATTATTTTTTCTGGGGCCCCTGGGTGGCTCAGTGGGTTAAACAGCCGACTCTTGATTTCGGCTCAGGTCATGATCTCATAGTTTGTGAGATTGAGCCCCACTTGAGATTCTCTCTCTCTGCCCATTCCCCACTTACACTCTCTCTCAAAATAAATAAATATTAAAATTTTCCCTCTGGCTTTATTGAAATAGGATTAACATACAACACTGTGTAAATTTAAGGTGTATAATGTGATGATTTCATATAGGTTATGAAATGTTTACCACGATTAAGGGTAGTTAACTCCTCTTTTATCCAACATCATAAACCATTTTGTTTTGTTTTTATGGTGAGAACATTAAAGCTCTATTCTCACAGCAACTTTCAAGAATACAATACAGTATTGTTAACTGTAGTCACCATGCTGTCCAATAGATCCTCCAAACTTACTAACTCAGTTTGCACCCTTGACCAGTATCTCGCCATTTCCTCCACACCCTAGGCCTGGCTACTCCCATTCTACTCTCCGTTTCTATGAATTTGCTGTTTTTAGATTCCACATGTAAGTCAGACCATATGGTATTTGTCTTTCTCTGACTTACTTCACTTAACATAATCCCCTCAAGATTCATTCATGTTGTCACAAACTGAAGGGTTTCCTTCATTTTTATTGATGAATAATATTCCATGGTGTTTGCGTGCGTGTACACCACATTTATCAATTCATATGTTGATGGATTCGTAGGTTGTTTCCATGTCTTGGCTGTTGTGAGTAATGCTGCAGTGAACATGGTGGATACAGATATCTCCTTAAGATAGCAAGTTCATCTCCTTCAGATACATACCCAGAAGTGGGATTTCTTGATCATATAGTAGTTCTATTTTTAATGTTTTGTGGAATATCCATACAGTTTTCCATAGTGGCCGCAGCAGTTTATATTCCATTAACAATGCCCCAGGGTTCCGTTTTCTCCACATCCTCACCAGCAGTCTTTATCTTGTCTTCCTGAGAATAGCCATTCTAACAGATACGAGACAATATCTCATTGTGGTTTTGATATGCATTTCCATAATAGGTAGTGATGTTGAGCACCTTTTCATCTACTTGTTGGCCATTTGTACATTTGCTTTAGGAAAATGTCCATTAAAGTCTCTGCCCATTTTTTAATCAGTTTGTGTTTTTGCTTTTGAGTTGTATGTACCTTATGTATTTTGGATATTAACCCCTTATTAGATACATGGTTTGTGAATATTTTTTCCTACTCCATAGGTTGTCTTTTCTTTTTGTTGATTCTTTTTGCCGTGCGGAGTATTTTAGTTTGATATAGTCCCACTTTTTCATTTTGCTTTTGGAGTCAGATCCAAAAAATCATGGCCAAGACCAATGTCTAGGAGCTTATTATTGCCTATGTTTTCTAGGAGATTTATGGTTTCAGGTCTTGCATTCAGGTCTTTTATCTGTTTTGAGTTAATTTTTACGAATGTGTAATAAAGTAGTCTGTTTTCACTCTTTTACATATGGCTGTCCAGTTTTCCCAACACCATTTATTGAAGAGACTGTCTTTTTCCCATTGTATATTCTTGACTCCTTTGTCATAACTTCACTGACCACATATGCCTGGGTTTATATCAGGGCTCTATTTTGTTCCATTGATTTTTTTGTCTCTTTTTATGCCAATACCATGCCTGTGTTGATTACTATAGCTTTAGATTATCATTGAAATCAGGGAGCATTGTGCTTCCAGCTTTGTTCTTCTCTCTCAAGATTGCTTTGACTATTTGGGGTCTTTGTGGTTCCATGTAAATTTCAGTATTATTTATTCTATTTCTATGGAAAATGCCATTGGAATTTTGGTAGGGATTGCATTGAATTGTTGATTTCCTTGGGTGTATGAACATTTAAAAAATGTTAATTTTTCTAATTCATGAGCAAAGAATATGTTTTTATTTGTGCCTTCTTTACTTTTGCTCATCTGTGTCTTATAGTTTTCAGTGTGCAGGTCTTTCCCCTCCTTGGTTAAATTTATTTCTAGGTGTTTTCTTCTTTTCAATGTAGTTGTAAATGGGTTTTTTTCTTAATTTCTCTTTTTAAAAAAATATTTTCTTTTTTATTTTATTTTAGTTAGCATGTGAGCAGGGGAGAGGGGCAGAGAGAGAGGGAGAGAGAATCTTAAGCAGACTCCATGCTCAGCACAGAGCCCAGCATGGGGCTCCATCTCACAACTGTAAGATCATGACCTGAGCTGAAATCAAGAGTCAGATGCTTATCTGAGTCACCCAGGTACCCCTCTTAATTTTTCTTTCTGATAATTGTTTTTAGCTTATAGAAGTGTAACAATTTTGTGTATATTGATTTTGTGTCCTGGAACTTTGCTGAATTCATTTATTAGTTCTGAGAGTTTTCTGGTGGAGGCTCTAGGATTTTCTGTATATAATATCAAGTCCTCTGCAAATTGTGACAGTTTTACTTCTTATTTTCCAATTTGGGTGCCTTCTATCTCTTTTTCTTGCCTAATTTTTCTATCTAGGACTTCAGTACTAGGTTGAATGTTTAGAGGAAGATTGAATTATTGGTAGGGCAAATCCTTTGACTCCCATTTCTTTGTGCCAGTTATTGGAGGTTTACTATACACCTTTGGTGGAGTTCTGTTTCCCTAATTCTTCATAATCCTCATAGCTTTGCATAGGTGTCTGTGAATTTGAAGAAGTGGTCTCCTCTTCCAGACTTTATACATTGACCTTTGGTAAGTATAGACCTCATCTACAAGTCGGGGCAGGGTTAGTGGCGCAGGGTCATATGGTAACTCCAGATCTGAGAGGGTGGATGGCAGCTCGTTGGATTAGGCCTTGGCCTGCTTAGTATCAGCAGTTGTGTGGTCCTTGGTGAGTGCTGCCAGGCATTCACATAAGCTTCAAGGGCTCTTGGGGTTCTCAGCATCTCCTCCTGGTCCATCGGCTAGGGACTAGAGTAAGCAGCAGTAGTGGCCTGAGTCTGTCATGTGCACACACTCAGTTGCAGGTGCCTGCATTGTGGCAGGAGCCAGTTGTTAACACACGTAATGGTGGAAGTCAGGACAGACAGCACAGACCAGCCACGAGCATGCGTGCTGGCAGCTGGGTCTGGCTGTGTTCACTACCATGTTGGTTGGATCTTGCCCTGGACACATATCAGTGTGGAGGTCAGTGATGGATATTGGGCCAGAGGGTGTGCAGGTGCATAGTTGGAGTGGCTATAGGCCGGCGACGGAAGACAGGGCTTGGTCTGGCCCCACATGCAGCAGTAGGAGCCTTGACTCCGGATGTGGTCTAATGTGGCTGCAGGATCTCTCCATGGTGTGCACACAGCATTTAGGCTGGTGACACGTGTTTAGCCGGCAGCATGTAAGTACACAACTGGAGGGGGCTTGCCCTGGAGCACCTGCATGTTGGTGGATGTCAGCGGCAGGAGTCTGCATTGGTGTGGTACACTCTTGAAGCCAGAGGGTCTTTGGCTGGCTACTGGCAGAAGGTAGGTAGAGAGACTCAGGCAGCTGGTGTCAGCAAATATAAATAGCTGTGGGTCTGAAACTAGTGAAGTATGTCACAGCTTTCTGGCCCTTGGTTTCTTCAGTAGTGAAAGCTGCTAGTGTTTGCTGAGCAAGCAGGTCAGTGGGAAGGTGGTTGCTCGTGTTGTGTGGCTGCTACAGGTAGCCTCTGCTCTTCTTCCTTGTTCCCAGCAGTCTCCATCTGTCTCAGCTTTGCCATTCTCTGGTTGGGGTAAAACCAAAGCAGATTCTTGATCCTTCGTGAAGTGCCCCAGAGGGATAGGGAAGCTGGTTACTCACCTCACTCTCAATTTCCTGGTGAGGGGAACTCTCTTTTACCTGGGAAATTCCCTCTTGGCATTGAACAAGGCCAGCTTGATTTGTGCAGTGATACAGGCAAACCGAAGCTGTGAGTCCTTCCTTTTTTGTGTAATTACTCTCAGTTTTTTCTGTGCCACCAGGTTGCTGAAGTTTCTGAAGTGAACGCCTAAGGTCTGCCAGAGCTGTTTTTGTTTGTAGGTAGCTGTCTAATTGTTGATCTTTGTTAGGCGGCCAGAGGGTGGGGCCTTAGGCTACTCCACCACCTTTGTGACATCACTACCCTTGAATCAAAAACATGCTTCTGTGAACTTAGTTAAATCCCAATTTTTTTTTAGCTTGATTATGCTTCATTTCATGTATTCTACTTTTTGCCAGCTAAACATTGATCACCTGTCAGCAATCTGATGGATTTGAAAACATTTTAATTCTTTTTCCAACTCTCCAAAACCAATTACTTAATTTTATTTAGGTATTTCATAAAGAACATACTTAACTGAATACTTTCATTCTCTACTCTACATACCCAAGTAGCTAAATAAATAGCATTCTTTTATTTCCAGTTAAACTTTGAGATAATGGTATACTTAAAGTATTTCATTTACTCAAAAAAAAAGTATTCACTACCTATTATATACATGGTATCTTGAAATCTATTCTATATAATGTAGTTAACTATGACTTGGGCATTCTGTCTGAGGCACTTATACCTTATACTCTGTTGTAGTTGGTTTCAGTAGATAAACATCTTAGTAGCACACAGTCAATTCTAAGTTCATGGTCTTCCGAAAGATATCCAGATTCTAATCTTGTTTCTACCACTCATTTGTTCTGTTAACTTATACATCTCTATCCATATGAATTTTCTTAGCTAATAAATAAGTCTTTTACATTTATTTACTTAATGTTTAATAAAATAGTGGTTAAAAAATAATGACCACAGGGGTGCCTGGGTGGTTCAGTGAGTTGGGCATCTGACTTTGACTCAGGTCAGGATCTCACGGTTCATGAGTTCGAGCCCCGTGTCAGGCTCTGTGCTGACAGCTTGGAGCCTGGAGCCTGCTTTGGATTCTGTGTCTTCATCTCTCTCCGCCTCTCCCCACCTTGCACTCTCTCAAAAATAAATAAGCATTAAAAATTAAAAAAAAAATAACTGCAACCAAGAGTGTATCTACAGATTTAACATTTGACTACTTAGTTGATTTTGAACTTTGCACTTCAGAGCTTTAAGTATGCTTAAGATACAGGGGCTGACAGATTATGATGCTTATTCCTCATCAGCATTGTGGCATAAACACCTAAGAAAATATTTCTGGAAAATTATTCTTAACTGTTAGGTACTTTTTATATTTAAGATAATATAAATATCATGTTGGCATAGAATCTTAACTGTTAGGTACTTTTTATATTTAAGATAATATAAATATGATGTTGGCATAGAATCTGATCGGTATTAATGCTTCTTGGTAATGAAGGCAGGCTGGGTCCTCGAACCTGGAGAGGAGTCCTGCAGGAGCATCCAAGAGGGTACGTGGCTTCATGCAGGATGGAAATCAAATGTCAGCCAGGAAGTGAAAAACAGGGTTTATTGAACAGCATTAAGTAACAGGCAGAGTACAGCAGATGGAGAATGAGTCTCATCACTTGGGGTTAGGCATTTATATTGGAAAGGGGTGGTGGGTGTATTTTCTTTCAGGAGTCCAGGGTAGGATTTAATCAAAGGCAAGGGACAGGTGAATAATAGGTGTTATTTTCTGATAATCAAAGGTAAGGGTTTTTTTTTCATGTTTTTATTTATTTATTCTGAGAGAGAGACAGAGCACGAGCAGGGGAGGGACAGAGAGAGAAGGAGAGTGAGAATCCCTGGCAGATTCCACACCACCAGTACAAAGCCCGATGTGGGGCTTGAACTCACCAATTGTGAGATCATGACCTGAGCTGAAACCAAGAGTCGGACATTTAACCGACTGAGCTACCCAGATGCCCCGAAGGTAGGGATTTTGATGCCAGCGTTTAGCCACGGTTTGTTGGAAGCTAATGTCCTGAACGTGTTTAGGATCTGACTCTCAGATGTTATCAGATGTTTGGGGCCATAGGACAAAACTCCTAGCATGATTAACTTTCTTGTTTCCCACTTTTATTGAGATGCAAAATATAGAGCATGAGTAATTGGGGCCTAGCAGAAAAACAGCAGAGGCCAGAGCCTTTCTAACAATGGGGTCTCTTTGGGGGCTCCTGGGTGGCTCAGTGGGTTGGGTGTCTGACTTCGGCTCAGGTCATGGTCTCTCAGTCCATGGGTTCAAGCTCAGAGCCTGGAGCCTACTTTGGATTCTGTGCCTGCCTGTCTCTCTGCCCCTCTCCCATTCACACTCTGTGTCTCCCAAAAATAAAATAAAAACATAAAAAATAAATTTAAAAATAAGTAAATAAAAATGAGGTCTCTTCAGCTTCTCTCTCAGTAATGGGCCACTTTTTATACATTAGATCTTTATATTCTTATTTGATTGCATGTCACTACAAACACAAAAGGCAATTCAAATTTATTTTACCTGTGGTATTTGAAACGGGAGTCTTGAGACTCAGAGCTTCTGTCATTTAATAACCTGACATAGATCCTAGTGTCTGATAACTCTGAAGAGAGCCAACCTTTTAAAAAACTTCTGAAGACACCAGAAAAACAAATAATCCAATTTAAAAATGGGCAGAACACATGAACAGACACTTCTCTAAAGAGGACTTACAGATGCCCAACAGACAAATGAACAGATGCTCAGCATCACTTATCCTCCGGGAAATGCAAATCAAAACTACAATTGAGGGGCGCCTGCGTGGCTCAGTCGGTTGAACATCCGACTTCGGCTCAGGTCATGATCTCGCGGTCTGTGAGTTCGAGCCCTGCGTCGGGCTCTGTGCTGACAGCTCAGAGCCTGGAGTCTGCTTCACGTTCTGTGTCTCCCTCTCTCTCTGTCCCCTCCCCCACTCATGCTCTGTCTCTCTCTGTCTCAAAAATAAATAAACATTAAAAAAAAACTGAAAAAACTACAATTGAGACATCACCACACACCTGTCAGAATGGCTAAAATCAACAACACAAGAAACAGGTGTTGGCAAGGATGTGGAGAAAGGGGAACCGTCTTCCACTGTTGGTGAGAAGGCAAACTGATGTAGCCACTCTAGAAAAACAGTATGGAGCTTCCTCAGAAAGTTAAAAATAGACCTACCCTACAATCAGGCAATTGCACTACTAGGTATTTACCCAAAGAATATGAAAACATTAATTCAAATGGGTATATGCAGCCTCTGCTTATTGCTTAGAACAACCAGACTGTGGAAGCAGTTCAAGTGTCCATTGAAAGATGAATGGATAAACAAGATATGGTGTATATATACACAATGGAAGATTACTCAGCCAGAAGAGTGAAATCTTGCCATTTTCAATAACATGGACAGATCTAGAGAGTATAATGCTAAGCAAAACAAATCAAGGGAGAGAAATGATACCACAGAATTTTACTCATATGTGGAATTCAAGAAACAAAACAAAGGAACAAAGGAAAAAAAAACAAAAACAAAAATAGACTCTTAACTATTGAGAACAAAAACCAGAGGGTATTTTGGGTGAAATAGTTAAGAGAACACTTACCTGATGTGCCTAGGTGGCTTGGTCATTTAAATGTCCGACTCTTGATTTTGGCTCAGGTCATGATCTTGTGGTCATGATATCAAGCCCTGTGTCGGGCTGCACACTGAGCGTGGAGCCTGCTTGAGAGTCTCTCCCCTACCCCTCTATCTGACCCTCCCCCATATGCACGCATGTACGCACATACACTGTCTCAAAATAAACATTTTTTTTAAAAAAGTAGTACACTTATCTTGATGAAGACTGAGTAATATATGTAAATATTATGTACTTATGTAATATATGAAACTTATGAATCACTATCTTGTACAGCTGAAACTAATATAGCACTATATGTTAACTACACTGGAATTAAATTTAAAAAAAACTTCTAAATAGTAATTTTTTATTGCTCACCTTTATCTAAATCATATGTAGTCCTAAATGCTTTTCAAATGTAGTTTTGAAAACATATACTGAAAACGAGAAGATAATTTATCAGTATTATAACTAATACAAGTGGGGCCTCAGTGGCTCAATCAGTTGAACGTCTGTCTCTTGATGTTGGCTCTGGTCATGATCCCAGGGTCGTGGGAGTAAGCCCCATGTCGAACATGGAGCCTGCTTAAGATTCTCTCTCTCCCCCACTCTCTCTAAAATAAAAAACAACAATAAAAAAATAATTAATACAAAACTTGGAAATATTTTCTACTTTATAAAGGTTTTTGGAGTCCCGGGTCAAATCTTTATTAGGTTATATTTTTACACTTTAGTCAGTTCTTTAAGAAGATATAAGGTTAAGCCGATAAGATGACTAGGTAACACAAAGAATTATTTGACCCAAAATGTCAGTGGCGTGTACCAGTGCCGAGAAACCCCGCTCTAGGGTTTACACAGTGTACCTTCATATAATGCTATATTTGTGTGTGGTGTAAGAACCTTGAAACAATGAACCTTTCCTTCCTTCCTCCCATCCTTTGTGCTGTTGTTATTAGTACTCTGATATGGGAATGCTCAGAAAGTTTCTCCTCTTCCAGATTCTAGGAAAAACCAGGTGAGAAATTGGGAAAACAAAAAAGTACTGCAATTCCTCTGTGAGAATTAAACCTTATCAACATGGAGATCTTAGTGTTTCGTAGAATCTACTGATGTCAAGTTGACAGCAAGAGCAGTAGATGATGATATCTGGAGTTGAAACTTAAGGTTACCATTTCCAGGAACTGGGACAGAGTGGTCATGATCTAATCAGTCAGTCTTGCTTATAGCTGTTGCCATGTGTTTTCTGGCCCTATATAATGTAAACAGTTAGTGATTCATGCAAATAAAATCAATATTAATATGCCAGTGTGCTTAGTATGCTTTATACAGACTCAGTGAATGCCGGTCCAGAGCAATATTTGTAGCATGTGGTATTGAAGAAGAATTTTCCTTTTGTGGCATACACATTACTTTTTAGGTTCTGAGGTTTTCCACTGCTGATAATCATTTGGAATCCCACTTCCATTCTATTCTAGTGATCAAACCTGTGTATTATATCACCGAATATGGCAGTTGTTGCTGCTGCTACATCTGAGCAAGCCATATAAAATTCCCTGTCTAATCTGCCAGTGGGGAGATACAGGTTTTATATCTTTAAATGGTTCTTGTTGCAGGCTACAGTTAAAATTTCAAGAACATTCGTACTTCAGGGGCACCTGGGTGGCTCAGTCGGTTAGGCGTCCAACTTTGGCTCAGGTCATGATCTTGTGGTTTGTGAGTTTGAGCCCCATGTCGGGCTCTGTGCTGACAGCTCAGAGCCTGGAGACTGCTTCACATTCTGTGTCTCCCTCTCTCTCTGCCCCTCCTCCACTCGCATCTGTCTCTCTCTCAAAAGTGAATAAAAACATTAAAAATTGTTTTTAAAATGTATGTACTTCAGATTACAATCAGTTTTGAGTAGGATTCATAATTTTCTAATTTCTGTGATAGGAGTGCACTATAATCAAATCCTAGATTGTTTCTTCCAGCTGTTATCTGGATCCCTGAAAAATGGAGAATGTCACTAATAATTTACCGTACATGTATCTCTATATGTATTTAGAAAATGGGTGTTAAAGAATACTCCTTAAAAAAGTAAAATGTATATGTTTCATCCATACCGCAAATAGGTAAGACTTTGAGCTCTGGAAATTAACAGACAAGAGTTCCCGTATACAATTACCACTCTGTCTCCTTGCCACTTTGGCAAGTTTAACTCTCCGAACTTCATATTCCTCATTTTTAAAACGAGTATAACAGAGGCTAGGGGGACTAGGGAAAAAATGGGCATAACAACAGCAATTGAAAAATAACAATAGCAGTCAATTCCTGGAGAGTTCAGAAAAAAATTACAAAAATGCATGTAAAGGTTAAGTCTTAACATACTGGGCATATTAGCAGCACTCAGGAAATGTTTGCCCTTATTATCACCAGGCTCTACGGAATGTAGTCCATAATCCTGGATTAGCAGTTCTCTTATTTCTCGAATTCTTTCCTTAGATGATTTTCAGCCTGACTTGTTACAATAGTATAGTGGTGCTTCTGAATGTTATCAATGATTGTTTTGTGTAAGCCGAAATGTTTATTTTCTCCTTGAAAATTCTGTCAATATTCTCACTTAACTTATACACAGTTTGTTTTGCTTTAGGTCAGAGATGCGTGAGAGTGGAAGACATGGCAGAGAACTTGAAGAACATTTCTGCTTTTTGGCACTTACTCAGAATGATGTGGCTGAAATATATCAAAATGGGATAAGTACCAGAGCATCTACATTGAAGATACTAGGAAATCCTCTTCTTGGAATTTATGTGTTTAGACATGTTGACATTGCTTTGAATTATGCTCACAGTAGAAGCATTACTGTAGAAAGTATTATAATTTTTAAGGTAGGTAGCATAAAACAAATACTAAATATTATATTCAGTTGCTTTAAATTGACCCAAACATATTTTCCTTTCAGTCTGAATTATTAGTGTTCTCAAGTTTGCATCATATAATTACTGTCGTCATCATTGTCATTTGAAATTTTCCCGTATGTCTAACTTTAGTTGGGTATGCAGCATAAAACAAAACTCCCAAGTAAGCCAAGTAAGATGATACAATCTTTGTCTTTATTTTTTTCTGTCTTAATGACCTTTTTCTTTTTCTCTTTTGTTCAGACCATAATGAATACCACAGTGTTTTAAGTGTTTTTCTCCAAAACATTGGTTACAGAATTCTGACTTAAGCTAAAGTTACCTACCTCATATTCTTAAAATATTTTTACGATTTTACTTATTTATTTTTGAGAGAGAGAGACAGAGAGAGCAGGGAAGGGGCAGAGAGAGAGACGGACAGAGAGAGAATCCTAAGCAGGCTCTGCACTATCCACGCAGAGCCCAATGTGAGGCTTGAACTCACCAACCATGAGATCATGCCCTGAGCCGAAACCAAGAGCCAGAAACTTAACCAGCTGAGCCACTCAGGTGCCCTGCTAAACTCCTACTCTTTATTTTAGTTAATAGTATTATACAATGTTAATTTCTTTCTATTTTATTTTTTTAATTGAAGTATAGTTGACACCGTTACATTAATTTCAGGTTACAACATAGCAGTGTTTAGTTTGCCATGCTTATATGAGGTTTAGCATTTGGAAAAACTGGATACACATATATAGGACCTCTGACCTAGTTTTTTGTTTGTTTGTTTTTAATGTTTATTTCCTTTTGAGAGACAGAGAAAGGCTGGAGGAGGAGTAGAGTGAGGGAGACAGAGGGTCTGAAGCAGGCTCTGCATTGACGGCAGAGAGCCTGACTCGGGGCCCGATCCACGAACCGTAAGATCATGACCTGAGCCGAAGTCGGGCGCTCAACCGACTGAGCCACCCAGGTGCCCCTCTGAACTAGTTTTAAAACTAGCAACTTTTCTGAAAATCTAAAATTACTCAAAATTGAAAAAAAATAAGTCTTACAGAATCTTAAGCATCAACAAATTGGTTAAGAGACACTTTTATGGTTAATTGTAGCTTTGCCAGGACTACTAAAATCACAGTAGGTAGATAGGATCCTCAGATTTGTAACATAGGATGTGTGTACACATAAAACCAGTGCTTTCTTTGGAATAATTCCTTATGTGTTTAGGCCTCGAATATTATCAAATTCATAAAGCATAATTTTTTTATATTAAAAAGTAATACATACTGATTTTAGAAAATTTGGTGCATACTGAGAAGCTCCAAAGAGCCCGTTAATAACCAGTTAATTTTTTTGTATAACTATACTTACCCTTCTGTTTATGTATGCAAATATGCATGTATAATTATAATTAAAATGTATTCTTTACATACCGTATCACTTTTTTCATTGATTATAAGATAAACATTTTTCATTGCATTAAATACATATTTTTTTCTAAGAGCCTTTGAATAACTACATAGTATTCTACTATATAGCTCTCCCATAAATTGGCACAACAAATTTTTTAATTCGGGGATATAAGTTATTTGATTTTTCGTTTTTTTTGTTTTAAATACTACTTTGATCATCCTTGTAGGTATTTTTTTATGTCTGTGATTATTTGCTGAGAATTAATTGGTTAATTCCTACCTAGGAATAAGATTAGGAGCCAAATCTCTGTACACTTTTATAGCTTTTGATACGTAATGCCCAGTTGTCCTGAGAAAGGGTGTACTAATTGACCTTTCTACCCACAGTGTGTCAGGACATCTCTTATCTCACAGCCTCACTCTATGTTATACTTTTTTAAAAAAAATTTGCCAGTCTTACATGTGATAGTTTCTCATTGTTGGTTCAATTATTTTTTCATTACTACTGAGTTTAAAACATTCTGCATATATTCATTAACGATATTTAGTGAGTTGACCCTTTATATCCTTGGCCATTTTGTTTTTTTCCTTTTTTTTTCTAGTTGATTTGTAGGCATTATCAATTCGTTAAAGCATATTGTGTGAGCTAGAAATAAACTTTTTCTATTTGTAATAAATTTAAATTTACAGAAAAGTTACAGAGATAATACAGAAAGTTCCTGTATACAATTCACTCAGCATCCCCCTAATTTTAGCATTTCATATCACTATGACACATTCATCAAAACCAAGAAACTAATATTGTGTATGTCAATTATATTTCAGTAAGAAAATAAAAGTTAAAAATAATAAAATAAAAAGACTACAGAGGCTAACATTGGTACAGTACCATTACCTAAGCTATAGGCTTTATTTACCTTTTGCCAGTTTTCTACTGTTTTTTCTCTTCTAGTACCCAAATGCAAGATACCATATTATATTTAGTTTTTTAAATTATGAATGAATGTGTTACTATATTAAAAAATAACAGGGGCGCCTGGGTGGCTCAGTCGGTTAAGTGTCCGACTTCGGCTCAGGTCATGATTTCACAGTCTGTGAGTTCGAGCCCTATGTCGGGCTCTGTGCTGACAGCTCAGAGCCTGGAGCCTGCTTCGGATTCTGTGTCTCCCTCTCTCTCTCTCTCTGACCCTCCCCCACTCATGCTTTGTCTCTCCCGCTCTCAAAAATAAATAAAAACATAAAAAAATCCTTTAAAAAATCGATGACTTTGCATGTTTATTTATTTATTTTGAGAGAGAAAGAGAGAGAGCAGAGGTGGGGCAGACAAAGAGAATCCCAACTAGGCTCCACGCTAAGCACAGAGCCCAATATAGGGCACGATGCATGACAATAAGATGATGACCTGAACTGAAACCACGAGTCAGACACTTAACCTGGTCTGTGGGTTTGAGCCCCACATCAGGCTCTGAGCTGACAGTGAGGAGCCTGCTTAGGATTCTTTCTCTCTCTCTCTCTGTCTGTTCCTCCTCTGTTCATTCTTTCTGTCTCTTTCTCAAAATAAATAAACTTAAAAATTTTTTTAAAGAAAGAGTCTGTTTCTTAGTTTTCCCCTTTTTTCCCCCCATGATCATTTGGCTTTTTTCTTAAATTCCACATATGAGTGAGATCATATATTGTTTGTCTTTCTCTGACTTATTTCACTTAGTGTAATACTGTCTAGCTCTCTCGATATCATTGCAAATGGCAAGATATCATTCTTTTTTATGGCTGAGTAATATTCTGTGTGTGTGTGTGTGTGTGTGTGTGTGTGTGTGTGTGTGTGTGTGTACACACCTCCTCCTCTTTATCCATTCATTAGTCACTGGACATTTGAACTCTTCATAATTTGCGTATTGTAGATAGTGCTGCTATACCTCAGGGTGCATATATCCATTCAAAGCAGTCTTTTTTTATTCTTTGGGTAAATACCTAATAATGCAATTGCTGGATTATAGGGTAGTTCTATTTTTAACTTTCTGAGGAACCTGCATTCTACTTTCAAGAGTGGCTGTACCCATTTGCATTCCCACCAACAGTTTAAGAAGGTTCCCCTTTTTCCACATCCTTGCCAACATCTATGGTTTTTTGTTTTTGGTTTTAGCCATTCTAACATGTGGGTTAATATCTCATTGTAGTTTTGATTTTCATTTCACTGATGATGAGTGGCGATGAGCATCTTTTCATGTGTCTGTTAGCCATGTGTATGTCGTCTTTGGAATGTCCATTTATGTCTTCTGCCTATTTTTTTAACTGGATTGTTTGTTTTTTGGGAGTTGAGTTTTATAAGTTCTTTATATATTTTGGATACTAATCCTTTATTGGGTATGTTAATGCACATGTTTTCAGTAGGGTGTCTTTTAGTATACTCATTTGTTTTTGATGTACAAACGTTTTGGAATATTTTACAGTTTTATGATTTAGGTTTATGTGTTCTTGGCACATATGCTTAAAAAAGAATTCTCACTTTGAGATTAGATAAATGCTGATTTTCTACAGTATTTGCATTACTTAAATATTTAACTGGTTTGGTATTTATTTCGGTCTATATATTAAGAAGGTAATTTAATTTTTTCAATTGTTTTTATACCATTTATTGAATATGTGTTTTTGTTTCACTTATTTCAAATGGTATGTTTTTACAGATGCTTGGACTTATCTGTGGCTTTTTATTTTGTTCTTTTCCCCCACTGTCTTTTTGTGGTAATACCATCCTTTTAAAAAATAATACTGGGGCACCTGGGTGGCTCAGTTGGTTAAGCACCCGACTTTGGCTCAGATCATGATCTCACAGTTCATGGGTTCGAGCCTCGTGTCAGCACAAAGCCCACTTTGGATCCTCTGTCTCCCTCTCTCTCTGCCCCTCCCCCACTCATACTTTCTCTCTCACTCTGTCAAAAATAGGTAAACGGTAAAAAAAATTAAAAATATATTTAATACCTTGGAAGTCCAAGTCACTTGCCCTCTTCCATCGTTCTGTATCTCTGACCCAAAACTTTTTTCTAAAAAATTTTTTTCAAAATTTTCTGGGGTATTCTTGTTTGTTTAGTATTCCAAATAAGTTTTTAGACTAAAATTCATTTCTACAAGTAGATTTTCTAAAATATTAATGACAATTATAGTCTTAGGTTTAATTTAGAAGGGGAATTGATATGATTATAATAAGTCATTCCTCTGGATTATGGACTATTCACTTGTATTTCTTTCCTTAAAAAGACAGTCCTTTTAAAAAAATTTTTTTAATGTTTATTTTTGAGAGAGAGATGGACACTGAGTGTGAGCAGGGGGAGGGCTAAAGACAGAGAGACACAGAATCTGAAGCAGCCTCCAGGCTCTGAGCTGTTGGCACAGAATCCATCATGGGGCTCGAACCCACAAACTACAAGATCATGACCTGACTGAAGGTGGCCACCTAGCCAACTGAGCCACCCAGGCACCCTGACAGTTAGCTTTAATTTATGTTCTAGTGTGGAAGTTTAAAATGTTCTAATATATTTTTATGACCTGCTTTTTGCTTTTTTTAAGGTTCTCTTTGGAAAAGTGAAGAAAATTCAGCCTTCATTGGATAAAAACAAAGTTTCTTTGGATCCTTCTCCTAACTTTGATTGCCATATGTCAAGAAGTATACCTTCTCTGAAAGACACCATTGAGTTACAAGCCTACAATTCAGCAGTATGTTAACTTTTCGGCTACTTGAAAGTAACATTCTTCACACTGTATGATACACAACTTAAACCTACTTCTTGAAATATTAAATGAAAATTCCTTAATTTATTCAATATAATAAGACCCTAAATAAATAAATAATGAAAGCTGCTTTAATATTTGTGATTTGGGAATGTTAGTAAAGAAGTTTCCAAATTTGCATTTAACTTTGTTTAAAATACAGTGACTGCTTTCTTTTATTTAATTGTTCCATAGATTAATTCCTAACTTGCAAAACATGCCAACTTTTTTATAACAAGCTGTTTTGAAATAACAACAGGAGAAAAGGCTTATGTGTTCATCATTACGTGTGAAACACTAGAATATTAAATTATATGTAGTAAACATTGTGTATCATCATATATATGACTAAATGAAGATAAATTTTCTAGAAGTATGTATATGCTCCCACTTGTAAAATGTATCAAGCTATTATTATTTTCCTAATTAACTTTTTCTTCTAAATAAAACTTATGCCTATGCCAGACATTGAACTTATTTTAATATTTTTTTTTAATCTTTGAGAGAGAACATGAACAGAGGAGGTGGTAGAGAGAGACGGGGACAGAAGATCTGAAGCAGACTCCACACTGACAGCAGAGAGCCGGATGCAGGCTCGAACTCGCAAACCATGAGATCATAACCTGAGCTGAAATTGGATGCTAAAACACCCCTCAAACATTGAACTTTTAATGGAAAAATGCTTTTTTAAAAATAGATTGTTTCTGGGGCACCTGGGTGGCTCAGTCCGTTAAGCGTCCGACTTCAATTCAGGTCATGATCTCACAGTTCGTGGGTTCAAGCTCCGCATTGGGCTCTGCTGACAGCTCAGAGCCTGGAGCCTACTTTGGATTCTGTGTCTCCCTCTCTCCCCTCATACTCTGCCCCTCCCCGCTCACACTCTGTTTCTGTCTATCTCAAAAATAAAGAAAACATTTTTTTAAAAAAAGAAGAAAAAATAAAAACTGTTTCTGCTGCTGCCCACACTAATAATATACCAAAGAAAATGTGTGGTTGGGAGAAAAAATGTATATCTTCAAAAACACAAGGGTTGAAGAATGTGGGGAAAGGAGGTGGGTAAATGGAATTAGTTACATAGCTTTTTAAAATACGAGCTTATTCAATTCTGCTACCAATAATTAACTTAAAAGCTCTTTTTTTTTTTCTCTCTATCTTTCAGGTATACTTCTATGAATACAATGTTCTTTTAAAGCCAGTAGAAAAACCTAGGCACTGCCTTCCGTATGCAATAGTAACCGTAAAATTTATTGGCCAAAAAGTAGATAATGGACACTTTATGGCATCTTTGAGGTTCCTTGCAACAGGATTTCCTAGGAGGGCTGGTAAGATACAGACATTATTATGTTTCCGTAGCATTTGTGCTGGTCTTAGAACTTCTGAATATTATTTTCTAATACATTATCAATCTGTAAGCAAAATAGTTGTACTTTAACTGTTTTTATTTTTATGTTATCTGGAATTATACTACAGATATTTTTGTGACTCCTTTTGCTAAGTATTATGTTTGTATGATTTTTTTTTTGAAGTTTATTTATTTATTTTGAGACAGAGTGATAGAGTACGAGCAGGAGAGGGACAGCGAGTGAGACACAGAATCTGACGCAGGCTTCAGGCTATGAGCTTGTCAGCACAGAGCCCAACACGGGGCTCTAACCCACGAACTATGAGATCATGACCTGAGCCAAAGTCAGACAGAAGCTTAACCAACTGAGGCGCCCAGGCATCCCGTTTGTGTGATTCTTCTAAGCTGATACGCATACCTGTAGTTTCTACATGTATATGTGTTCATACACACACATTATTCTGTTTTTTAACTATACACTATTTCTCTGGGGATATTTAGATAGTTGCCAGTTTTCTTCATATTCCAAACACTGCTGTTTTAAACATTTATGTAAGTGTCTCTGCATATGGGCAAGAGTTCTAGTATAGAGTAATATGATATCTACATCAGAAATGTACAACTTAATCCAAAGAGGATATCAACTAGTTTTCAAAAGTGGTTGCATCAAGTTATATAATTACTCTGTATGCTTGCCAGCGCATACACTTTTTTTAAATATCTGTTTCTGCCAGCTTAGTAAGTGTGATATGTTATCATCACTGCTTCAAAAAGAAACCATACTCTTGAAAAGCCATCATATCCCTTTTCCTCTCAGGCCCTTGCCCCTAAGCAGTCACTAGTCTGCTTTCTGTCTCTATGTACAGCTGACCCTTGAACAACATGGAGGTTAGAGGTCCCAACGCCCACGCAGTCAGAAATCCATGTATATAACTTTAGACTCCCTGAAAACTTCACTACTAATAGCCTCGTGTTCACTGGAAGCCTTACCCAGAACATAAGCATTGATTAACCTGTACATTGTATGTTATATATTCTATACACTATATTCTTAGCAGTAATACCTAACTTTTTCTTAATTTTTATTGGCATTTCTAGGCTATGTAGTTCATCCATGAGATTTTTTAAATTGTGGCAAATATCCAAAAATTTTTCCAATATATTACATGAAAAAATTCCATTTACGAGTGGACCCACGCAGTTCAAACCCATATTGTTCAAGGGTCAACTGTATTTGCCTATTCTGGGCATTTCACATAAGGGAATTCATAAATATGTGAAGAAAAGTGGCCTTTCGTGACTGGTGACTTTCACTTAATTGTTTTCAAGGTTCTTGCATCTATTAATACTTCATTCCTTTTTATGGGGTAATATTACATTGAATAGAAACTGTATTCATCAGCTGAAGGACATTTGGGTTGTTTCCGTCTTTTGGCAGTTATGAATAATTTTGCCGTGAATGTTCTTGTACAGATTTTGGTACAGACCTGTGTTCTCATTTCTCTTGGGTATGTAGTTGGGAGTGGAATTGCTGGTCATATGATAACACTCTGTTACCGCTTGAGGAACTGCCAAACTGTTTTTCAAAGTGGATGCTCCAGTGACATTCACACCAGCAGTGTATGAGTGCTAGGATTTTCCATTTCCTGTGTTATTAGCTTACTTTTTGTTTATAGCCATCCCGGTGGAGGAAGTAAAGGTTTTCAGGGAGTAAGTGTTATGCTTCTTTTGTTAAATTTGTTTCAAGTATTATATTTTTGGATACCTTACCTATATTTGTAAATAGAGTTTGCTCAATTTCATTTTTATGTTTCTCTTTGTAAGTATATAGAAATAGTGTTATTTTTGTGTATTGGTCTTGTATCCTGCAACCTTGCTGATGTCATTATTAGTCCTAATAGTTTTTTTTACTGATTTCTTTAGGATTTTCTATATAAAAGATCAAGTCATTTACAAATTGAGTGAATTTTACTTCTTCCTTCCCAATCTGGGTGTCTTTTATTTCCTTTTGTCGCCTAATTGACCTGGCTAGGACCACCAGTTGAATGTTTAATAGAAGTGCTAGGAGCAGACATCCTTATCTTACTTCGTAAACTTAGGGGGAAGTATTCATCCCTTACCAGTAGGTACGATGTTAGCTATGGGGTTTTTTTGATGTCCTTTATCATGAGGAAATTCCCTCTATTCTTGGTTTGTTGAATGTTTTTATGATAAAAGGGTAGTAATTTTGTCAGATCCTTTTGCTGCCTCTATCAAGATGATCACACGATTTTTAGTTTTCACTCTGTTACTGTGCTGTGTCACACTAATTGATTTTCAGATGTTAAGTAAACTTTGCATTCCTGAGGTAAATCCCATTTGGTCATGGTATGTGATTCCTGTTATAATATGTTGGTGGAATCAGTTTAACAAATTTTCGAAGATTTTTGTCTGTATAAAATACATTAATCTGTAGCCTTCTAGTGATGCTTTGGTATCAGAGTAATACTGGTCTCATAGAATAAATTTGAAAGAGTTTCATTTGCTTCCATATTTTGGAAAGAGTTTGTGAAGATTGACATTAATACTTCTTTATACATTTGGTAGACTTGACTATTAAAGCCTTTTGGGCTTTTTGTGTGTATGTGGGTAGTTTTCTTTTGTTTGTTTGTTTTTAATGACTAAGTTAGTTTCTTCACTTACTGTTATTAAGATATTCTGTTTCTTCTTGGATCAGTTTTAGTGGTTTGTGTCTTTGTAGGAATTTTTCCATTTCATCTAACTTCTCTAATTTATTAGCGTCCTGTTGTTCATAGTATTTGTTTATAGTCCTTTTTATTTTTATAAAGCCAGTAGTAGTATCCTCGCTTTCACTTACTGTTCTACTAACTTCAGTCTTCCCTCTTTATTTTCTTGGTCAACTTGGCTAAAGTTTTGTCAGTTTTGTTGAACTTTTTCAAGAAACCAATTCTTTTCGTTTCATTAATTTTTTTCTATATATCTGTTCTCTGTTTTATTATTTCCCTCCTCCTTTTTGCTTTAGGTTTGGTTTGCTCTTCTTTTTCTTGTGTCTTAAGGTGGGTATTGATCTTGCTTCTTTGATAATGCACATGTTTACAGCTACAAATATCCCTGAAAGTACTGGGGTTTTTGTTTTTTTTTTTTTAACTTTATTTTTGAAGGAGAAAGAGACAGAGTGTGAGTAGGGGAGGGGCAGAGAGAGAGGGAGACACAGAATCTGAAGCAGGCTCCAGGCTCTGAGCCGTCAGCTCAGGGCCCGATGTGGGGCTCGAACTCACGAGCTATAGACCATGACCTGAACCAAAGTTGGACACTTAACCAACTGAGCTACTCAGGCACCCCCAAAAGTACTGTTTTAACTGTGTAAGTTTTGGTGTGTTGTGTCTTCATTTTCATTCATCTCAAAGTATTTTCTAATTTCCCTTTGATTTCTTATTTAACCCATTGGTTTTTTTAGAAAGTGTTTTATTTCACTTCTGTGTACATGAATTTCCCCCCAATTTTTTCTGTAACTAATTTCTAATTTTATTCCATTGTTGCTGGAGAATATAATTTGTGTTATCTTTATCCTTTTAAATTTGTTGACCCTATCATGTGGTCTATCCTGAAGAATGTTCCATGTATACTTGAGAAGAATGGAAATTTTGTTTTTGCTGGGTAAAGTGTTCTGTAAATGCCTTTTAGGACTAGCTGATTTGAAGTTTGCTCAATTTTCTGTGTGTTTGTTTGTTTTTTAATGTTTATTTTTGAGAGAGAGAGAGCACAAGATGGGGAGGAGCAGAGAGAGAGGGAAGCACAGAATCTGAAGCAGGCTCCACGCCTTGAGCTATCAGCACAGAGCCTGACGCGGGGCCCAAACTCATGAACTGTGAGATCATGACCTGAGCTGAAGTCAGACACCTAACTGACTGAGCCACCCAAGCACCCCACAATTTTCTGTTTTCTTGATAAACTTCTGCCCAGTTATTCTATCCACATTATTCCTCAGCCAGATGGCTTAAAATGGAGGCAATCTTTCCTTAGTTTTTACTCTCACCCAGCCATAATCTTACAGCTAATTACTTTAATCAAAGAATGATGGATAATAACTAGACTTACTGTGATGATCAGTTTGCAGTGTATTTGATACTGAATCACTATGTTGCACATCTGAAACTAATATAATAGTGTACATCACTTATGCCTCAATTGAAAAAAAGAAAAAACAAACAATGAATGCCTTTCAGGATGATAAACTTTGAGGAAAGTCAAGGCCACATGTGTTAGCTATCAGCATACTCCTCTCCCTCCAGAGTAGTCTAGACCTGTGCTATCCAGTACAATAGCCATTAGTCACATGTGGCTATTTAAACCTAAATTAGTTAAAATTAATAAAAATTTTAATTCCTCATTCACACCACCCTTGTTTATATACTTGCCCACATTTCAAGTGGTCAGTAACTACATGTGGCTATTGGCTACTGTATTGGATAGCATAGATAAAGAACATTCCCATCGTCACATAATACATGGTGCTTATAACTATTTGGTAGTTTGCTTTGTTGATTGTAATTTCATTTTCTTACAGTTTCTTGTATTATGAAGATACTGGGGGATTTTTTGTTCTCCTTTTTTCATGTGTTGTTTGGTTAGACTGCCAAAAATGGGAATAAATTTAAAGGGCCTTTATCAAGTTTAAGCAAGTAATGTAACCTCGTGATTAAGATTCTGCTGCTTACAAATCGTGATTTCAGCAAATTACTCTTTACTTCATCAATAAAATGGCAATGTTATGAAGATTAAATTACTTAATGTGTATAAGGCACTGAGAAAAACCATACCTGGCATCCACATTAAATACTTTATTAGTTAATGGTATGTATATGTTAATATGCATTTACCATATATTTATGAAATTCAGGTTATTAAACTGATTTAGGTTTCTTTTCCCATGTTGCTTTGTATTAATTTGTCTTAATCTTTTTCTTTTTAAGTCTTTTTATTTTGAGAGAGAGTGTGTGTGTGAGCGGGGGAAGGACAGAGAGAGGAGAGGGAAAATCCAAGCAGGGTCCGCGCTGATGGTTCAGTGTGCAGAGCCCAATGCGGGGCTTGAACCCAGAAAAACATGAGATCATGACCTGAACCGACATCAAGAGTCAGACGCTTAATTGACTGAGCCACCTAGACACCCCTGTCTTAATCTTTGTAACAGCTCCATAACATTATTTTTCTAGGGCATTTGTATAGCACATACATATAGTACCTTTATAATTCTTGATTAGCCATTTTTATTTAACCAGTCTCATTTTTTTTTAAAGGTTATTTATTTTGAGAGAGAGAGAGAGTACAAGCAGGGGAGGGGCAGAGAGGGAGAGGATCAAAAGCAGGCTCCATGCAGTCATCACAGAGCCCAGTGCGGGGCTCAAACCCATGGGATCATGACCTGAGCCGAAGTCAAGAGTCAGAGACTTAACTGACTGTGCCCCACAGGCACCCCTAACCAGTCTCATTAATTTTTTTTTATTCGAGGGACCCCAGTGGGGCTCAGTCAGTTAAGCATCTTACTCTTGATTTCAACTCTGGTCATGATCTCACCATTGTGACCTTGAGCCCCATGTCAGGCTCCACACTGGGCATGGAGCCTGCTTAAGATTCTCTCCCTCTCCCTCTCCCTCTGTCGCTTCCCTACTCATGCTCTCTCAAAAAAATTTTTTTTTAATTTGAGTATAATTGACACACAATTCTACATTAGTTTCAGGTGCACTACATAGTGATCCAACTTCTCTATCGTATGCTATGCTCCCCACAAATGTGGCTACCATCTGTCACCATATAACAGTATTCCGATTCCATTGACTGTATTCTGTATGCTGTGCCTTTTATTCCCGTGACATATTCATCTATAACTGGAAGGCTGTGTGTCTCTTTATGTGCTAGTAACATACTGTTTTGATTACTATAGCTTTGTATGTATCTTGAAATCTTAACCAGTCTCATTGATAGTTAGGTTTCTAGCTTTCAGCTGTCTTGGATTATGGTACTAAAAATCCTTGTATATATTATTTATATCAGTATATCAGAATAATGAATGCATAAAAATGGATTTACTGGAGGGCACCTGGGTGGTTCTGTCGGTTGAGCATCTGACTTCAGCTTAGGTTATGATCTTGTGGTTCATGAGTTCAAGCCCCATATCAGCTCACTGCTGTCAGCCTATCAGCACAGAGCCCACCTTAGATCCTCTGTTCCCCTCTACCTTTGCCCCTCCCCCGCTTGTGTTCTCTCAAAAAATAAATAAAACATTTTAAAAAATGGGTTTACTGGATATAGATGATTATAGATTACATTTTGCCGAAAGCTGTAGATTTACTTCCCAGGAAGTTAGTACCAGTTCATACTCCCATGACAGTATAAGAGTGTTTATTACATCTGCAGAATATTAATTATCCTTCATAGTCTTTGCCAGTCTAAGCAGTTTTTTAATAAGACTCAGTGTTTACTTAGTGGAGTTGGACATCGTTTTCTGTTTGTCGACAATTTTTATTTGTGATTTTCTTGTTCATATACTTATTTTTCTATTGCATTGTCTGTTTATTAATCTTTTGAAAGTGTCTATATACTCTTTATGTACTCTAATATATGCGTAATGATGTACTAAACTTGCTCATTCAGAAATTACTTTGTACCAGTTTAAGTTTTGTTTATCATGAGTTTTGACCTATTAAGGTATTTAATTTTCATGTAATTGACATCATTTCTTAATTTCTAGTTTTCTGATTTCCAGACATTTTTAAAAAGTACTTTTCTACCTCAAGATTGTAAAACCATCTTTCTGTCTTTTCTTCTAATACTTTCATCATTTTATTATTTTTTTCAATGAATTTTATTTCATTTTACTGTGAGTATAAGGATCCACCTTTTTTTTCTGTCCACTGCAGCTCCTCCTATTAAGAACTACATCTCTGTTATGGTCATACTGCTACTATAGCTTACTAATTAAAAAGTATAATTACAGATGTGTCTTGGTGGCTCAGTTGGTTAAGCATCCGACTTTAGTTCAGGTTCATGAATTACAGCCCTGCATCAGGCTCTTTTGTAATGTTGGTGCGGAGACTGCTTGGGGTTCTTTCTCTTTCGCTCTCTCTACCTCTCCCCCACTTGCACGCTCTCTCTCTCTCAAAATAAGTAAACAAACTTTAAAATGTATATAATTACAAGTGGCTATAGAATGTACAAGTTTTCAGCAAAGCTATCTTTCAATAAATTGTGAAAAAGAATCTCATGGTACTTTCCAATAATATTATAGTTTCCTATATGTCATAAACCTCACAATTTCTTATCACTAATTTGTTTTAATAAAGATACTTTTATGGTATTATCTATGAATGCTTTATGAACATTTTACTTGGTAAATATGCATTCTTATAAGGTCTTTTGTTATTATGTGTAGTTCTTTATGAAATTTTAGGAATAAGTTCCTATAAATTATAAGAGAAAATTTGGCTTTCATTGCTAAGATTTTTGTTTGTATATATTATTTGCAAGAATACTTATTTTAGTGGAACAGTGGTAGTGCTTTGCTTTAGCTCCTGGGAAGGATTTTATGGAACGTTTTTGATCTTTTTTCCTCTGTTTCTCCATCTCATTCCCCTTTTCTTCCTGTTTTTTTTCTCAAGGTAATAGTAGATAAAAGGGGGAGACAATTTTGCCTATAAGTTCTGAATATAGGAAATTAATATAAGAAATACCTAGTCTTTAAGCAACATGTTTTTATTCCTTTTTAATTTTTCTATTCTTCGTATTTGTCAGAATTCAAAAAATTTAATGGTAAATACTTTCTTAGGAAAGTATGCTCTAGGACAGAATTTCATGCTGCATCATTTATATTTTACTGGTTTGTCACTCATCCTCTTCTTACCTTGCTTTTTCTGATGATGCATACTTTAATCATCATTAGGCTATTTATTGAACTTTCAGTTAAAACTACTTATGACAGAGTTTATTTGAATTAAGAGTTGAATGTAGAAACCCTTTCCTTCCAATTTTTTCTTAATCTTCTTCTTATTTCTACAGAAAGAACCTGCTCTCTGAATAACTGTACAGTTGCCAAAAGAATTGGAAAAGGAAAAGATGCTACTGTCGTCTTTGAACATTTCAGGAAACCTGTAGATCCATTTGTTCAGGAAAAGTGTTCTTGCAGCACACTAAATTCAGAGATAAATCCTTTCAACACAGATATTTCTAATTCCTATGGAAATGTGCAAAACGGAAACATTTCTATACATGAAACATACAGTGGACAGATGGAGCACAATTTAGCAGAATGTAGAGACACTTCTCATATATATGATTCAGGTCTTTCATTTATTCCCAGTGATACCAGAGAAGGTGTTGATGGTGACCTCATGTTAAATTTGGCACATCTTAAAAATGCTTTAAGTGGTCTTTCTGCTGCTTTTCCCCTTCATAACAATAGTGGCTCAAGCACAGTTATTACTTCAAAACTCATTAAAGACCCAAGACTGATGAGGAGAGAAGAAAGCGTAGGCAAACATAGTGATAATACAGATTTAAGTGAGATTTTGCCACTTGAGAAGAGTTTAGATTTTGTTAATTCAGAAATAAATCTATCATCCATGCCAAATAATTCTGCCTCCTCATCTGAAGTTGTGCCTGCTGATCATTCTATTCTTACTAATTGTTTGGATGCCCCTGGCTTCAATATTTCTTTTGATGGTTCACAGTCTCCAGCTCACAAATGGGGCTCTATCAATTATGATTATACAATTCCCAGTAAAATTACTACAGCAGGGCAGTGTCAGGGCCATGACAATTTTTCCTTTCCAATGTGTTTGCCAAATGTAGTTTCAGAAGTTGAGAACCAAAAACACAGTGAGGAAGAACTCCAGAGATCCGAACCAAGATGCAACATCCCATTTTTAACTGAAGAAAAAAGTGAAGCACATAACTCTTATGAATCAGTGAATAATTGTACAAAAGGGCACAGTAGTCACGTCTCTCTGGAATCATGGTCTTCTAATTTAGAAACTGTATATCAGACTGGTCAGCAAATGTCTACAGCTTTTCCTCTCCAAATGAAAGAAAGCATACATGAGTACACTGAAAATACAGGAGAAATGAGAGACTTCACTGACCCAGAAGATAATTCCAAACATGGAGAAAAGCAAATTTTGCAGAAGGAACTTGATTTTACTAAGGAAGCAAAGATCAGTCCAGTAGATAATTACATTTCTTTGTACCAAGAATACAAAGAGGATGAGAGTCTTGATTCTTATGGGAAAAATTGTGATCAAATATTAACTGCTCAAGAATTAGAAATACCAAAATCTTCCACATCTACCACAAAGGATAAATATGAGCTAGGTCATCTAGCATTGGAATTACAGAGAGTGGGGAGCCTTTCACAAGAACATCCTCAACTCTCTTTAGATTATGAAGATAACATTCATACAAGTTTTGCAATTTCTGAAAAACTAATGGAACTGAAATTGGGAAAACCAAATCAAAACTGTGTTAGCATTGTGACTAATGCTTTCCAGGAAACAAAAGACATTCCGCAGGTCAAAGAACTGCCAATTGATACAATTATGTCATCTCATGACATTAACCCAAATCATGACAACTCAGATTACAGCATAGCTAGAGAATATGTATGTGTCCAGGGAAAAAATGAAAATGACTCAGTGTCAGTAGAGAACATACAAAGAGACTGTGGAGAAACTCTTCAAATTGATGATGGTCATACTCCATTGTGTAATGCAGAGTTGCACAATGATACATACCTGAATGTTGATTTCAGAGAACAAGGAGATGATAAAGAAAATGAAAATGAGACTAAAGAGGAAGACATTGCTTTGTCTACAGAAAACAAAGAAAACATATATGGAGAGGAGAAGCAGGGTTTTCATACAAACAAAAATTACACCAATATAGATGAAAGAAGGGAGAATAAAAATTACAAAAACGTAGACATTCTGAATTCTGAAGAATTTTGTACATTTAATTTGAGTTTGGAGGAAAGACATGTGTCGACGGAAGCTACATTATTAGAAAGTGAAGACCCTGTGACTGCCATACAACAAAAAGATACTCCAAATACTGGCAGGACTGTAGAGCATTTGGCTTCCTCAGCATTTCCCAAAGTTGAAGAGTCTTCAGTGCATGTAGCCTCAAGTACTGCAGTGCAGACAGCTGGTGCTACGGTGCCTACATTGGGCACAGATCATGAAGATCACCAAAGATACCAGATTAAAGAAACTTGTTCTTCTGAGAGTCTAGATTTTGGTTTGTTAGTAAAACATAAGGTTTCTGATTGTGAAATGGATATAGATAACAAATTACATGACTCATCTCATCAATCAGTAAGTGATACCTCAGCTCTTCAGAGTTTCGAATTGGAAAATAAAATTGAAGTAGGATCGGAACAATGCGATTATACTTTTCTCACTCAACGAGGTAGCCATAGAAATGATCCGTGTGAAGAATTTGGGGCCACATATGAAGCTCTGAAGTCTCGTATTGATTGGGAAGGTCTATTAGGAAGCAATAATGGGGAGAGGGAAGTTTTGGAAAGCTCCACAAGAAAGGAGAATAGTGATCAGCATTACCCTAAGAAAAGTATTCTTCGTTTCTCTACACAAAAAAACAACGCAGAGCTCAATCCAATTTCACTTCCAGATTTACAAATAAGAATCACTAATACATTTATGCCAGGAGTCAGTCCCACTTTTGAATCCGTTGCGTTGAAAGATAATTTTTGCGAAGACGTAGCTAAAACCAAAGAACCAGAAATAAATGAGGAGGGGAATGCATCAGAACCTGAAATGTATTCCCACTGCTCTGGTGAAAATTCAGATTATCCAGGTGACGATGAATTTGGTAATAGAAGGCAAGAATCAGGACTAGTGAATACGTCTGAAGTCTCTCTTGATGTGAGTCATAATACACAAGTGAATCATGTGTCTGAACAACAAAACAGTGGATCTTTGCCTACTGAACCCTCTAATGTCACAGCATTAAATAATGAAAACAGATGTTCCTTGACAGAGTCAAAAACTGATTGTAATGATATGAGAAGTAAAAAGGACACACAGTCAAAAATTAGCAAAAGAAAGCGACATGGACCTTTTAGGGAGCAGAACACGCCACATAAGGACTTAAGACATCGTGAAATTTATGGGAAGAAGAGGAGACTAACCAGTCCAGACTCTTCTGAACGTTTTTGTTCATTATCCCAAGGACGAATTAAAACCTTTTCAAAGTCAGAAAAACATATTAGGAGTGTCCTTGATATTCTAAATAGTGAAGCATCTTTATGCAAAAGCAAACGTCTTTCCAGAAGACTTGACAAAGCTGTTCTTCATTTAAAAAAAGCTCATAGAAGAGTTCACACGTCTTTGCAACTTATAGCTAAAGTAGGAGAAAAAACAAAAGGCCCATTACCAAAATCATATGCAATAATATGCAATAATTTCTGGGAAAGTTGTGACCTTCAAGGTTATAGCTCTGTGTCTGAAAGAAGATATTATTCGACTAAACGTTTTTTGTCAAAAAGAAAATACGGCAAACCAGGAGAGAAAAGAGCGTTGGGGTTTGAAGTGGATGAATCATTAACTCGTGTATCAAAGCCCAACTCTTACAAAGCAAGTAGGGAGAGAATCACAAAGTGCATTTCTAAGAGAAATATGGCCAGCAGTGTCTCCAGAAGTCACACCACCATTCATGTGAGAGAATTTTGTGATCAAGGGTATCCTGAATCACAGTTAGCCCTGTGCTCCACATCCCAAAGTACAAGTCGGTCCACTTACAACAAAAGCCGTATGAGAAATCGAAGATCATCAGAATTTCAGCCATTTTCTGGAGAAACTGGATGTCTGTTTTCCCCAGCCTGCCCAGATGAGAAACTAACTGAAAAAGAAGATCAGATTGGCATAGAGTTTTTATCAAACATTAGTAAATATGAAAATCTTGAGAACCGCTCAGCACATAATAATATTAAGGATGCAGAAAACAATTCTGAGACTAATAAAGTAATAAATAAGAGTAATTCGGTATCTTTAAGTTGCATAAAAGAAGACAATGTATGTTTTAGCAGAGACACAAGTTATGATGCAACCTGTATAACGCACACAAAGGTAAAAACTGACATAGTTATTTCAGTTTTAGAATCAGATATGAAGCCCTTTTTAAATGTTGATGTCTGCACACCAGATAACCTTATTTTATCTGGTTATAAAGGCAACCTGGAAGTAAATTTGCCTATAAAAGAATGCGCAGCTCCTAATCAGAGCTCTGAACCAGGCACTGTTACAGAAAACTTCCTTATGGACCCATTAAATCTAACTCTGATAGCACACAAAAAGCCTAACAGTATTCCTCAATTGTTATCAACCACTCCAGTGACAGACAGCGAAGGAGAATCTTCAAAATCTCATTCGGATAAACAGAGAATTTTTGCTATAGATTCTTTTGCAATATCCACCAGTGTCCCACACTGCCAGTCAGGATGTGGTAGAAAGGAACTTCTAAAGACAGAACAATGCTCTTCCAGTAATTGCTTCCATATAGATGGGAATGAATCACATGTTCTTGAGGATTCTGAGTTGAGTCTCAAATTAGTAACTGAAGAAAGTAAAAATTGTAGGAAAAATACAATGAAGAAACTATTTTCCAATGATAGTAATTTGCTCTTAAAAGATGATATGAAGGGTTCTTCTTCAAAAAAATGTATGGCAAAGAAAGACATTTGGGACAGAAAAATGTGGAAAGTTAAACAAGCAGAAAAAGCAAGAGATTCACTTCACGAAAAAAGCATGACTGAAGGATGCACTGTTAAGACTGAGTGCAAAAATCAAAAAAATAAGATCTTAGAAGAATCCTCCTACTTAAGCGAGAAAACAATTAAAAATAACTTGATTGATTCTCATCTAAACGTTGAAAACATTACTGAGGCAGTCACTTTGAATAACCCCATTCCTGGTCATCTTAACAAAAGAGAGAAAGAAGGGGGAGTTCAAGTTAGTAATGACTCTCAGTCTGACTCTGCATTGCATTCGGAAATAGCCTGTAAGTCCAAACCAGCCATTACAGGAATGCATCATATGCCCGTTTTACATACGCACTCTCAGACTTCCAAAGTCTCTGCTCCTCAGAAGAAGCCTGCGTCACACATGAATGGGTTTAAAGAAAAACCTTGCTCAGCTCATCAGTCAGCTCTTACAGCTAGGCTAGCTCAGATTTTGAGAAGGGCAGATGAAACATCATCTTTGCAGATTCTACAGGAAGAAACTAAGGCCTGTCAAAATATTCTCCCTGTATTTGTTGAAGCTTTTGAAAGACAACAAGAATGTTCTCTTGAACAAATCCTGATTTCAAGAGAACTGTTGGTAGAGCAAAACCTGTGGAATAATTGCAGACACAAATTAAAACCATGTGCTGTTGACTCCTTGGTAGAACTCCAAATGATGATGGAAGCTATTCAATTCATTGAAAACAAAAAAAGGCTCCTAGGAGGTGAACCAACATACCGAAGCTTGCTTTGGTATGATGAAACACTGTACGGTGAGCTGCTTGGTAGACCACGTGGATTTCAGCAGCAGTCCAACTTCTATCCTGCTTTTCAAGGAAGATTGAAATATAATGCATTCTGTGAGTTACAAAACTATCATGATCAGTTAATTGAATTATTTGAAGAAACCAAAAGGGAAAACAATTCATACTATGCATTCTTAAAATACAAACGACAGATTAATGAGTGTGAAGCAATAATGAAGCGATGTTCTGATTGCTTTGACTTTTCTCTTTCTGTTCCATTTACCTGTGGCGTTAACTTTGGAGATAGTTTAGGAGACCTAGAAACCTTAAGAAAAAGTACTTTAAAGCTGATTGGTATGTATGAGGACTCTCCTAAAGTTGATTCCTATCCAGGAAAACAAGACCATTTATGGATTATCATAGAAATGATCACCTCTAAAGTTAATTTTATTAAGAGCAGAGAGGCAGTAAGTATTAAAATATCTCTTTATGGTCTGGAACATATCTTTTTTGATGCTGCAAAAAGTCTTATTTGGAAAGAGAAAAGAAAATCTTTAAGCAAAAAATACTCAGGAAAGAAGAATAAAGAAATGCTACTCAGAATGAATCAGTATGCTTTTGCTAAGCTGAAGAAGATATATGATACGTTGTCTAAAGATTTAAGCAGTCATCAAATTTCTAATATTGGGCTCAAGAATATGGAGATTGCTTCCAGAAAGTCAGATGATCTAATAAACAAAGCACCAGTTACTCCAGAAAACTGTGGGTTTAACAGTACTTTGCCTTCACTCCCAGATATCTGTTGTATTAGTGAAATATTAGATCAAGCTAAATTTGCAGACTCTAAGAAATTACAGGAACTCACTTTGAGGTGTACTGAACACCTAGAAGTTTTAAAAAAATACTTTCAGATGCTGCAAGAAGAGAACATAGATAACATTTTTATCACAGAAGAAAACGTTATGGACATGGTGAAAAACCACAACCATGGGGCCATAATTTTAAAGCCTGTGGCCATTGAAACCT
The DNA here is from genome assembly GCA_030068075.1 of Paguma larvata. Taxonomy (NCBI): domain Eukaryota; kingdom Metazoa; phylum Chordata; class Mammalia; order Carnivora; family Viverridae; genus Paguma; species Paguma larvata. Next base: position 12,480,147 of record CM057823.1, read on the forward strand.
ATATTGAAATTGTTATGCTTTCAGAAACCATTCACTTTCTTAAAAACTCAATGGCAAAGAAACTAGACAAACAGAGGTTTCGAGGTATGCTTTGGTTTGATTTGTCACTTCTTCCTGAGCTGGTTCACTGCCAAGAAAAAATGGCTTCTTTTTCATTTCTTAAAGAGAACTCAACAGATTGCCTTTGGAAAGTCATAGAGACTGCTATTTCTGAACTTAAGAAAGATCTGGATATTATTTACAAATACAATGAAGCTGTTAATTGCTCATATGCTCTTCATTTGCTCTCAAGAGAACTTCAGGAACTTACAGAAATACAAAAACTTCTAAAGACGTCTCAGTATTCCGTTTCCACATATATTGACTTTGTGCCGTATGTAGCATCCATAAATTATGGAAGCACTATGACAGAGCTGGAATACAGCCACAACCAGTTTTCCGCACTGCTCAAAAATATAATGGCTGCCCCTCGGAAAGATTTAGGAAAAATGGCCCATATTATGAAAGTCATGAAAACTATTGAACATATGAAGATAATATGTACTAAAAATGCTGACTTAACCATTTCCTTTATTCTGTGCCAAATGCTACATAACCGAAAGAAGACTTACCAGCTTCAGGGAAAAGAAAAAATGAATGTGCATGTAAAACCTAGGAAGAGTATCAATAAATCTAGTATTTATATGAAGGTGCCCTCAGTTTCAGAGTGCATAATGAAAACCGTTTCAAATTCTTCTAAAAAGCGATCTATCACTGTAGACAAATGTGAAGACCCTCAGGAACAAGAGGAAAGCATTACTGTTTCCAGCTGTAAAAACCAAAAGGTAACAAATGTTTTAAAACAAGAGCCTATGTAAGTATTATTTTTGAGAGCAAGTCTACTCTTCAAACAAGTGGTTTGCAGATTGGTAAAAATTGAGAATGCTTTGACTATCACCTTGCAAAATGAATTACTAACCAAAGAATTGGATTAGGGATGCCTGGCTGGCTTTGTTGGTGGAGGATTCGCCGACAGTGGAGCCCCATAATGGGCATAAAGCTTACTTGAAAAAAAAAAAGAATGCATTGGATTAAATGGTTTTTATTATCTTTATAAAGTGATATGATTCTGTATATGAGAAATAACTTGCAAATATTTACTTTTAAATGTACAATTAAATGTTTTAATTAAGAAAGCATTTCTTGGAATAACGTAAATTTATATAACTTCTTAAGGGATAGTCCAATGTGAATGTGAGTAACTTAGTAATTTATTGAGTAGCTCCTATATAACAAAGCTATACTTAATGTAGTAAGTATTAAAAATTGGCTAATGGAACCTGTGTTCTTGACCATTATCATCCACATGGAAAAATAGGACAGATTTTTTTTTTTTAACTTTAGAGAGAGCATGTAAGGGAGGGAGGGGGGAGAGAGAGAGAGAGAGAGGGAGAGAATCTCAAGCAGGCTCCACGCTAATGTGGGGCTCAGTTTCACTACCATGAGATCCTCATGACCTGAGCCAAAATCAAGAGTCAGATGCTCAACCAACTGAGCCACCCAGCCACCCTAGGACAGATGCTTTTAAATGGATGATTATGAAGGAGTTACAAGAAGTTCTACATAAACAAGTTTTATTTAACAAATAATAGAAAATATTTATTTTGTACCTGGCACTGTTCTAATGATTGCACAAATATTAACTCCTTATTCTTCACAAAATCTTTATGATATAGTTACTGTTATTACCTTATGTAAATGTATGAAAACAGACACATGGAACAGTTAAATCACTTTCCCAGGGTTACAGAGTTAGTAAGTGGGTGAGCTCAGATATAAAACCAGGAAGTCTAGCTCCAGAGCCCATAATAAACTGATACTTGCCTCTACTCTACCCTCAGAGGCTTCTCTTAAAATAATTTTTTGAGAATTTCAGTTCAGAAGAGAAACCTATATGCAAAATGAAAAGCAGGATTTTTTTTCTTACCGTAATTGTATTTGTTATTTAAACTACTTCTAGAAACCAGGAAACCAATCATTTATTTCACTGTTTATAGGAAAATGCTTAATAAACAAGTTTGTAAGCATACTTCCGAAACAGTAATACTCTCCATCAAGAGTAAAATGAGGGGCGCTTGGGTGGCTCAGTTGGTTAAGCAGCCAACTTCAGCTCAGGTCATGATCTCACGGTTTGTGAGTTCGAGCCCCGTGTTGGGCTCTGTGCTGACAGCTCTGAGCCTGGAGCCTGCTTCGGATTCTGTGTCTCCCCCTCTCTCTGCCCCTCCCATGCTCATGCTCTGTCTCTCTCTGTCTGTCAATAATAAATAAACGTTGAAAAATTTTTTAAAAAAGGAAAATGAGAATAATACTTAAAAAGGTGTTGTTAAGTATTGAGAAGAAAAGCAACAACAAAAAAATTAAGTTTTTTTTTTAATTTCAACGAAGAGCATAGGCCAAAGCCTTGCCTTAAATAAGGAAAAAATGGTATCTGATGAAGGTTAAAATGAAGAGGGGATATCTAAGTTATGGAAAATAATTGGAGCAAAGATACAATGTTTATTGACATTATTTGAGAAATGAGTTTCAAAATAATTCTGGGACAAAAATTTAATTTAATGGACAAGTAGTAAGCTAAAGATGGAGAAGAATATTGTTTCAGATTGTAGAATGTCTTAAATATAGGCAAAAGGAGTTTGATCTTTATTCTGTATGTATTGAAGGGTAATGTCCTGTGAAATGTGTTTTTTTTCAGTGATTATTTAATAGAGATTCTGCATACAGTTAGAAGTAGCAAGTCATCCAAGGCTTAGAAGAGGGTGCTGTTTTACAGACCAAGAAAAGAAAGTCTAGGGGTGCCTGGTTGACTCAGTGTGTGAATCATCCAACTCTTAATTTAGGCTCAGGTCACGATCTCACAGTTCATGAGATTGAGCCCCATGTCGGGCTCTGCGCTGGCAGCACAGAGCCGGTTTGGGATTTTCTCTCTCCTTCTCTCTGCCTCTTCCCCACTTTCTCTCTCTCTCTCTCTCAAAATAAATAAACTTTAAAAAAAAAAAAAAAGTCCATATCTGACAGTTATTTAACAATGGAGCTTAAAAACTGGTTTATTAAAAAGAGTATATATTTAAAATTTTTTTTAATGTTTTATTTATTTTTGAGACAGGGAGAGACAGACCATGAGTGGGGGAGGGGCAGAGAGAGAGGGAGACACAGAATCCGAAGCAGGCTCCTGGCTCTAAGCTGTCAGCACAGAGCCCGACTCAGGGCTTGAACTCACAGACCGCGAGATCATGACCTGAGCCGAAGTCGGACGCTCAACTGACTGAGCCACCCAGGCGCCCCAAAAGTATATATTTTTTTAAAAAAGCAATGATAAATGGACCCCAAGATTTGTTATGAGAAATGGAGATAAAAAATATGTAACTTGTTTATTTCGAAAAGTTTCTCCAAATATTTAAGACATATGGGAAATCCAACAGAGTCACTGGACTTTGAAGGGAGGAGGATAATTAATGAATGTTGTTTTAGACAGTGCGTTTTAGATGATGACAGAACAAGCAGTTGTAAGTACCTGTAATGAAAATAATATTTGTATTTTATAACATTGCCAATGTCGGTTTTCTTTGTAACTTTTAAACATAGGTTGACATGAAAGATGTCACAAAAATCAACAGAGAAAAGGCAACATTCGAGAATTCCAGGTAGGTTGCCAGCAGCCCTCTGTGAAGAAAAACCAAACAAGAATGCAGCACATGCTAAGGAGCAATCCTAACACATTTATTTATATACCTCTATTAGATCATACGTGTAACTTAAAGGACAAAAGTAAATTTAGGAGGGGGAGAATAAGATTTCAGGTTATACAGTGCTTTAAGATTTAAGGAGTTTGAACTTCATTCTGTAAGTATTAAAGGGTAGTGTCCTGTGAAATGTATTTTTTCAGTGATTTAAGGATAAGGAAGTTCTGAGTAGAAATAGAAATAGTAAGTTAGAGAAGAGTGATTTTTTTTATAGAGGAAGAGAGTGAAATTCATACTTGACAGACATTACTTAAAGAATTGTTGGGGAGGGGACGCCTGGGTTGCTTAGTCAGTTAAGTGCCCAACTTTGGCTCAGGTCATGATCTCGCAGTTTGTGAGTTCAAGCCCCACAGCAGGCTCTGTGCTGACACCTTAGAGCCTGGAGCCTGCTTTGGATTCTGTGTCTCCCTCTCTCTCTGCCCCTCCCCTGCTCACTCTCTCTCTTTCTCAAAAATAAATAAACATTAAAAAATTAAACAAAAGGATTGTTTGAGATTAGTAACTGGTTGGCTAAAAAAGGAGGTAAAATAATATAACAAATGATTAGATTGAGTTTTTTAAACTTGTAAGTGTTACAGACCAATCAGATTTCAAAATTGGTTAAAAGATAGAAAGTGCTAACTTATACTACTAAGTGGGAACTTGGTCATAAACACGCAAATGCGTTTTATAAATACACTACTGTTTCATGAAGGGGGATGCTTTTACACCATGGTACAGGGAGAATATGATTTCAAAATAAAGGCTAGTTTTTTAAACTGAATTATTTTTAGGAAAAACTCACTACATTGTTTATATTTTTTCATTTTGACATGAAATGGCCCCACTGGGCATGTGGACCATCTCTTATTTCATTCAGGTCTGTAAGATTTTCAGTTTATGATAAGCTTTATTTTTTCCGTGTGTTTTTTTCTGTTTTCTGAAGAAGAATTAGTAATAGGGAATAAAAAAGATGAGCATTCTCATTTCTGTCTTACTTGGTTTTGCTTTTTTCAATACACATTTACTACATTTCAGGAATCGTTTTCTAGACTCGTTAAATTGTTGTGTAGCAGCACAAAGATGAATAGATTCGTAGAGGGTTAACATATACCACTTCTCTAATCATCTTAGTTTTGGTAACTAAACCTAGGTGGTATTTGCTGCTCAGAGAATCAAACTTTGTCTCACATAGCAGAAAATAAGTTCAAAGATGAGGTTAATACAGGGTGCTGTCTCCATGGAAGAATATCCTCTAAGAGAGCACATGAAAGAGTGACTGTACAAGTTGCTGTCAATCTGTAGGGTTGAGACATCACTGAAACGTCATTGGAAATGTGATAAAGTCCAAATCGCACTCTCTGCAAAATGTTAAAGTATTACATGGGGTCAGATGACGATATAGGTTGTCACTCAAATGCCTTGGAGAGAGGCTGGATTAAGTAAAATATGGGACTTTTAGTTTCATGAGTTGGATATATAAATTCCAGGCCAAAAGTTAATTTCTCTTGACTGGGGAGGAGTGACTACTTTTTTCTTTTCAACATGTTCTTTTCCACATGCAATTCAAAGAATTGGATGAGACACCAAAAAATATAATTATCCCAGGGACCTCTATTAACTCTAGACATTTCCCTAGTGCATGCTTCCTTCACCCTGCTTGAAATTGTCTAAATTTAGATAGAAATGTCAAGGATATTAAATTGTCATGATATTCTGGAAGTCTGTGTTTCCTATTCTCAACATTGAACAGACAAAATACTTTAGTAGCTCCTGATAACAGAAGATGGTCTTTTGGTAGGGGCAGGGACAGGGCACAGTTGGTAGTTTCATCAGTTACATATAACCATTTATGAGTAAAGAAGATCATCAACAGTTGGAGGTATATGTATGCCAAACCACAGGAAAAAACTGGATATAGTTGCCAACTTCTAAATGCCTCTGTTAGGAATTTTCCAATGCATAAAATAATTAAAGTATTGACTGCGCTGTATATATTTCAAGTGTATTAGAAATACATTTGAAGTGTGGAGTATATCCCCTTCAGCAGGAAAAGTATCTAAATTCAAAGCAAGGGAGTAAAACTGGGTAAATAAGTTACACATATACTGCTGGTAGAGAAAATGTAAATCTTAAGAATCTGCATAAAAATTGCAAATACATGTTTTGTTAAAATTGGAGACTCCATATATTTAAAGTTGTTGGTATATATGTGTTACACTTAATAGGACCACAAGAGCTCATCCCGAAAGTGAAAGTGAAATAAGACCAAGTTCATCTGACAATCTGAAAAGAAACCATGTATCTCCAAACAATATTGAAATGGAAAGATCACTACCTGGCTCACTTTTACCTTTAAAGAACTTAAAAGACACTTGCACATCAAAGTCAGAGGGCAAAATAGATTTAACTAATATTTCATCTGATACTTCAGAAGACGTCACTGAACACCAGGGAAACCTAAGTAGCATGAAGAGAAGGGATGTGAATTTTAGTGCTGCCGAAACAAAGAGTGATAAGAAAGATTGTTATTTTGCAAGTTGTGAACAAAAAAGCATACATGGCGTATTTAGGGACATCCCTGCCAATTTAGAAATGAGTAACACTGTCTTTGAACTTCAAGATAATGAAATAATAAATCCATCTATTAAAAATTCTGCATGCACCAATTCTTCAGAATCCAAATTTATCCAGGACAAATTTCCTGTTCTGCAAGTAAATAAAACACAGCCTGCAAAAACTGAGTTAAAAGAAAAATGCATGAAGGATACGTTGAGTCCCAATACTGTACCTGTTGGAGCATCTGGGAACATAACCCTCAATGTAAATCAAACGGCAGAACACTCTTCATCTGCACAACAGAATAATGAACATTCGGAAGTCCTAACTCAGAATGCTGCAGCGTGTTGGAATGAACTTCCACAGTCTGCATGTACCCCAAGATATAATTCTTCTCAGCATCCTTTTGGAACTTCCTTTCCTTACTACGCATGGTGCGTTTATCATTACAGCGACAGCAGCGGCAGCTCCATCACCCAGACATCCCACGGGATAGCGTCATATGAAGTACAGCCACCACCTCCCGCGATGTTGACTGCAATTGCAAGTACTGTCCAAAATGCACATTCTAATCCTCTGTACTCTCAATATTTTGGTTACTTTTCTGGGGAGCCACAAGCAAGTGATTTTGTGCCAGTGAATGGGTATTTTCAATCTCAAATGCCTGTCGCTCACAATTTTCAGCAGCCGATTTTTTCACAGCATGCTCCCAGTCAGGCGGTCCCACAAGCTGTATACCCTCACCCTCCTGATCCAGCTGTGCCTCCACAAGTTCCTTGGACTTACGGTGAGTTGTGTTAAGTTTTAATGCTCACTTGACTGAGTTTTACTTTCATCTTTGTACGTTTATGTAAATTTACAACAGATGGTGATATATATAGCAGTCATTTTTCTGTGCAGATTTGTAGACTCGTTACTATCTTAGGCAGTTGGATTATGTTATCACATGGGAATCTGGCTGTCAAAGACTGGTAATATCACAAATACGTTCTTTAATAAAACCCAACTTTGGGAAATCGTTAAGTAAGTTATAGTTAATCCATACTGCAAAATACAATGCAACAATCACAGAGTTTGTAAACATTTTTAATGACAGTTTTAAAAACTATGTCATATAAATTTACCTGTGTAAATAAAGAAATGACTAGGGGCGCCTGGATGGCTCAGTCGGTTAAGCATCTGACTCTTGATTTGGGCTCAGGTCATGATCCCAGGGTCGTGGGAGCTAGCCCCATGTCAGGCACCATGCTGACAGTATGGAGCTTGCGTGAGATTCTCTCTCTCCCTCTCTCTCTCTCCCCCTGTCTCCCACTCATGCCCATACTTGCTCTGTCTCAAAACTAAATAAACTTTTAAAAATGCCTAGAAATACTGAAATGAAATGCACCAACATTTTAATTTGTCTGCTTCTGGGTAATAAAATCAGGGATTGTGAGAGTGCTTTTTGGATTTTCTAGATTTCCTACTGTGAAAATAATTATATTGATAAGTGGAGAAAAAAGAGTAAAAAACCAATTTGAAAAAGAAATTTCAATCTGATAAAGCAACTTCCTCGTGGTTCTTGTTTTTGTTTTTGTTTTTTTGTTTTTAGAGAGAGTGAGCTGGGGAGAGGGGCAGAGGGAAAGAGAATCTTAAGCAGGCTTCATGCTCAGCATGGACACGACGCTGGGCTGGGTCCCATGGCCCTCAGGTTATGACCTGAGCCAAAATCAAGAGTTGAGATGTTTAATTACCTGAGCCACCTAGTCGCCCCTCTTTCTCTTGGTATTCTAATATAATATCTGGCCATAAGTGAATGAAACAACTTAGTAATTTACCACTGGAAGTTGAAATTTTTTTCTCTTAAGCACAATTGTATTTATAAAATATCATAATTAGGGGCGTGTCGTTGGCTCAGTTGGTTTAACGTCCAGCATTGGCTCAGGTCATGATCTCGAGGTTCTCATGAGTTCAAGCCCCACATTGGGCTCTGTGCTGACAGCTCAGAACCTGGAGGCTGCTTTGGATTCTGTGTCTCCGTCTCTCTCTGCCCCTCCCCTGCTCATGGTGTGTCTCTCTCAGAAACAAACATTAAAAAAAGTTTTTTAATATCATAATTAGAACATAAATTTTTAAAATTAAATTAAAATTTATATACACCAGTATGAAATCAAAGTTTAAAACCAATTACTAATTCTGCAAAAACTACAATTATCCACTAACACTCCAGTATTCTACCATCAAAGGTGATGTGTATCATGAGTAAAGTTAACCATCTTTGAAGGTATTAGAGGAATGTAAGAGAATTTTTTTCAAGTTAAAAAGTTATTTCTCAGGGCTTCTGGCTGGCTAGTCAGAAGAGCATGCGACTCTCGATCCCAGGGGCATGAGTTCAAGCCCCATGTTGGGTGTGTAGAGATTACTAAAAATAAATAAACTTCCAAAAAATGGTAATAGGGGCACCTGGGTGGCTCAGTCGTAAGCGTCTGACTCTTGATATTGGCTGAGGTCCTGATGTCATGTTTGTGAAATCAAGCCCTGAATCCGGCTCTGTGCTGACAGCTCAAAGTCTGCTTGGGATTCTCTCTCTCCCTCTCTCTCCCTGCCCCTCCTCCTTGTGCCCTTTCTCTCTCAAAGTAAACATTTAACAACAACAACAACAAAAATGTGACCACAGTACTACATTGGAGTTACCATTGACACTCTATGACCTATAGGATAAAAGTCAAATATTTTAGCTTAGAATGCAGGGTCCTTCACAGTATACACAGCCGCCTCTCCCACCACCTCCAGCTTTGTGTTGAGGCCACATCGAACTTCTTACTGTTCTCCCCCATGTGACAGTTCCTCTTGTACTGTTTGTGCACGTGTCTCACATGCTACGGCATGTGAGTATTATATGGTATTGTAATTATAAGTGTGTCTTTCCCTTCCCACCTGGCACACCAAATGAATTTAAACAGGACTGTACATTGTTCACCTAAAACAGAACCTGAAGAAAAACTATAAAATAGGAGAAGAGAAAGAAATAGGAGTGGACGTGGGGAAGTATATGACTGCCCTTCCCCCCCCCACTTTTTTTTTTAATGTATTTTGAGAGAAAGTGCATACCTGCAGGGGAGGGGAAGAGAGAGGGGGGGAGAGAGAATCCTAAGCAGGCTCTGCATCATCATCACACAGCCAGACGCAGGGCTCCATCCCACGGGAGATCATGACCCAAACCGAAATCAAGAGTAAGTCGCTCACCGGACTGAGCCACCCAGGCACCCCATGTGCTTTTTCCTTTTTGATTAACTTGACACACTGTCGCTGCTGTAATGATAAACACATAAAACATAGTAGATGTGGCAAACCTATGAATTAAAGTAGCAATTTTCATTTCTGAAGTAGAAAATCTCAAATATAATTGTTTCATAAAGGTTCTCAGTTTGAGCTTTCATGTATTCTTTTTAAAAATTTTTTCTTAATGTTTATTTTTGAGACAGAGAGACAGAGCATGAGTGGGGGAGGGACAGAGAGCGGTAACACAGAGTCCAAACCAGGCTCCAGGCTCCCAGCTGTCAGCACAGAGCCTGATGCAGGGCTTGAACCCACAGACCATGAGATCCTGACCTGAGCCGAAATCGGACACTCAACCGACTGAGCCCCCCAGGCACCCTGAGCTTTTGTGTGTTCTTAATACTTAAGCTGTTTGTGATGATTAAAAAGATTCTCTGGAATCAAGTTCAGCTTTGATTCTCAGAAATATTAATTGTTAACCTACTTGGTTATGTTAATCAAGTGAAAATAAAAGGAAAAGAAACAATTTATCTACTTATTGTATTATTCAAAAGTAACTCTAAAAATATTAGGCAATAAGCACATCACTCAGTTTTCATGAGTGCAAATAATCTATAGCGATCACCTCTCAGGCTTTCAGGAACTGCCCCCTTCTAAAGGTATGAAAATCCTTGTGACTCATTTATTGATGCTTTTGCTCATGATGCTTGTATTCAGCACCATAAATGGAACTAGGGGAAGGAGCTAAGTGAGCCCTGTGTGGGAGGCACAATGAATCTGTTACTCCATTTAAATCTACCAGAATACCTAAGAGGGAGGTAGAGATATTACTGTTCTTTTACGGATAAGGAAAGTACTCCTTGGAGAGTCTTAAATAACCTTCTCAGGATCCCACGGCTATTAAAGGGCAGATGTGCAGTTTGAACTCTAATCTATTGGTTCTAACTTAACCCTGGTCTTCCACTGTGGTATTGTGTGTTGTAGTCTGTATCGTTAACTTATCTCAGATCTTTGTGGTTTTTCCTTCCAGTTCCATGGCAACAAGAACCCTTTCAGCCAGGACGTTGAAAAAAAGTCTTCTGTCTACTGAAATAAAGGGGATTTAACAGTTTTTCCAAGCATTTTTTACTTCCGTTTTTTTATATATGTAAATGTGGTAGGAAATATAAACCATATAGCCCTTTATAAAATGTTTAAATGTAAGCACATCATATAATGCAATTGGAAGTCAATTTCTAACATTTCTAAAATACCAAAATTATTTCCATGCAATACTTTACTGAAGCTGTACTAGGCTATTTTCAATACCTATATTTTCAATAGGCTAATGTTTCAATATCAGAAACATTAACGATATTTTGAAATTTGTATTTTGAAGTGTTTTCTGTCACAACTGTTAACAGCTTATATAAAGATTCTTTTGAGATTATTCTAATGAAGCAAGAAGAGTAAATGTAACATTAGATATGATTAAAGTTAAGCAATAGTAGTAAAATCTTTAAAATAAGATTTTTGTAAAGTCTGATATTTTTGGACATATTGTTTATGGTAACATTGTGCCATTTAAATTAAAGAAGGATTTTTTTTTACTTGAATTGGTCGATCGGACCAATAAGTTTATAATTCTTGATACCTAATGTAAATTACAATTCTGTGTCTAATGTGACAAATTCCTTTAATTTCAATATTTTCTCATTTTTACTTGTAAAGAATATTTTAATAGGGAACTTGGTTTGCATATTTTTAGTGTTTGCCCTTGAGTAGAGATTTTTTAAGTTTTTATATTTGAAGTAGTTTTATGTCATATTAAAATTAAAGCACATTGAACACTTTTTCTAGTGAGCCCTTTCCACAAGATTATTTCTTTCGTTTTGTATTTCATAATTCAAACTTTTTTTAAAAGTGATTTTGTAGCAAATAATAAGAAGTAATTTCTTTTGCTTTTTTGGAAAAAAAACTTAACGGAATAGAGAATGACTGGATGATACGTACGTAAGCTGAGATGTTCAGTGAGGTAATCAAACTAACTTCTATATTCTTATGTTTTAATTATAACACTCTGCCTTCCATTGATGTAAAAGTGCCTCTACAACTTAAGATCTGAATCTAGCCATTAGCTTAGTTGTATTTTAGTGATTTAAATAATCCAGCACATAGAAGTTTTTTAATCCTGTAGTCATAGATTTTTTTTCTTTTTCCAGAATTCCACAAAAGCAAAAAAATGTCTCAGTAATAATCATAGAACCAGGAGTGCAGTGTATAACTATGGTCTTCAGCACTCTCTCTGCCCACTGACACCAATTCCTGTGTTCTATAAGATTCTAGCTAGACAGATCCCTCTCAACCTGACCTAGTGCTAATGGGCCCAAAAAATGTGACACGAAATTTGCATTGGCTGAATCTAAACAAGATAGTAGCAGAGCTCAGTGTTTTCTCAGACTTTCTAATTTAGCAAACTTTTTATGCTATCTAACACAGGCAGGCCTCCAAAAAATTCAGCCAAATTTATTGTAAAATAACTAATTTTTCAATTTAGAAAAACACTAAGAACCCCCAGGATAAGCCTCTTTACTCACAGGAACCAAATAGGGTAGAACTCAGAGAACACTTAGGAGTCTTCTCTAACAAACAGATCTGTAAAGGGGGGAGAGTCCAGCTAAGACGGCAACTGAAAGAAATAAGGAATCTGGAGACTACAGAATTAAAGCAATATCAAAATAACACAGGTGGGGGGGTGTCCATATAGTTGTTTTATTTGAAAATAGTCTAAAAATCCAAACTCCTGAACAGGTATTAAAACAGTAATACTAACTGTTACTCAGAAAATGACTTGTCTCAGTCATTTGGTTTCTGCTTGGTTATGGCAAGACGTTACAAATTTATTATTAAAAATGTCTCTATTAGGTAAACAAGGAGTTAAATGTTAAAAGGATGCTTTCTTTTAACAGCGTTCAGATTCTTTTGATTCTGTCTTGTGATATTTTTATTTCATGAGTTTTAATTTCTTCCAAAAAAAATGAAAAAATGTATCTAAATATTCAGTTACATTTTAAAATCTGCACTTTGAAATAGAACATGAGTAACTGGAGCATTTTCTTTTTTCCCCCCTCTCAAATATGTGTTTTGGTCCTAAAAATAAAAGAACAAATTAAAATTGGAGCAAACATTATAAATGAACAAAACACCCTGCTTATTTGTCAATATTACTGTTTTGGAACTTAAGAGTTGTCTGAATAAACTGAATTCCTTCTAGTTTCAGTGGGTTTGGTTTTTTTTGTTTTGTTTTGTTTTGTTTGTTTTTTGGCCTTTTGGTTTCTTGACTAATGAGCAAATATATGGATGATCCTTGGTGTACACATACCCATTACATGAAAAACAACCCACAAAGAACTGGCTGAATTAGATGACTGAAGTGCTGGAGCCCTCCATCTACTACAGCTGGTTTTTTCTTCATCTCCTTCTTCCTTTCCCTTCACTCTTCAAACTTCCTTACTGCCTGGAGTTTCATAGAACAAACCAGAGCCCCTGCCTTCATTTTCTCATTCTGTTCTCATGCTGTTCAAGAGACACAAGTAATAAACGTGTAAGTCATCCCTTTCACATCATGAGAAGTAATATGGAAAAAACACTTAACGGAATAGAGAATGACTGGATGATATGTACGTAAGCTGAGATGTTCAGTGAGGTAATCAAACTACTATATTCTTATGTTTTAATTATATCACTCTGCCTTCCATTGATGTAAAAGTGCCTCTACAACTTAAGATCTGAATCTAGCTAAAGACTCTACCTCCATTTCCCTAATGAGAAGATTCCCAAAGGAGTTTTTTAGTGAACTTAAATAAATACATAAATGTTTTTAGAGATATAGATACATGTTTAAATGCCAATTGGATATTGTTAAAATCCAATGGTTTTTAAATATTGATTTAAAAATATTTAAAATGCTTTAACTCATTTTGTAGAACAGTTTTCATTGTATCCTGTCATGTGTCTTTGACATCAATGTCTTCGCCATCATTAGAGCCTTTTTGAGCCGTATGACAGAATTGTCCAAGGCAAGTCATCCTTACTTATAAGTTGTTTAAGGTGTATGCTTTTTAAATCTGTGTACATATCAAAATTACTTTTCACCGTGGTTATTTCAGACTAATTTCTTCCCCAAAGACATTCTTTAAAGTGATGACTTAAGGCTTTGAAATAGAGTAAAGCTCCATACATACTCAGTTCGATGGGTGTAATTTTAGGGGAAAAAATGTGTTCAGGTATATGTGGCATTTTAAAACTATTTAATCTTTTTTTACAGGCATAGTTTGATTACAATTTTTACCATACTGACAGCGTTTGAGTAACATGGTAAACTCCCAGTTTTTCATCCAGCTTGAAAAATAGCAGATCGTGGAAGTAGAAAATTAAATTATCTTTATAAGACAAACACTTTTTTAAATTCTGATGAATATAATCATAAGAGCGGTGACTACAGATTCGTAGTTAGCTAATGACAAGAACCTGAGAAAGTAAGAAGTTGTTGCTTAATAATGCAATGTGGAAATAAGATTTAAAAGAACTCAGAGATTAAGACGGGAAAATTTTGTAAGGCTATAAATCGTACTCATTTCTTGAGGTGTAAACTCTGCTGCCTGCTTTATTGTTATCATCTTATTTCTTAATCTCATAACCATTAAAGAACCCCTCTGGTTCTTTAATTTGTAAGAAGCTTCCTCTGAAATATTCTGTGGAACTCTTAATCTCATAATACACTGCATTCTAATTTGTTGTCACCGGAAGCTGCATAGATCTTGGGATTTGTAACTCCTTTCATTTTTAAAGTATATTTTCCTTTATTTGATAAGAATAACACTTAGGCCTGTGACAGATTCATTTTTTTATGTGAAAATATTTGTTTTGAGAAAACTAGTCAATTGAACATGTTTGGTTAAAGATTCCATTTACATTCAGTCAACATTATTGATCGTATGGCTTGTGTTAAAAGTATGCTGTTCTGTTTGTGTGTGCATCAACTAATCTTTACATCAGTGCCATGAAGGAAAGCATTATTTGCTCATTTTATAATGCATTCATTCGGAAGACCCTGCAAGATATTTTCATACCTGAAGTCATCTTTGTGACCATCAGTTAAAAGTTTCCAGTATTGTTGGATTAAGAATATAAGATCTGTCTTAAATTTCTCTTCTTTGACATGTTACTTGCTTTTTTAATTCCAGACATCAATTTGCGTACCTGATACATAATCCCTTCTTTTAAATTTTGACCTATAGAATATGCACAAAGCATTATAATAATTTTAGATTTTTGCATGTTCGATTAAAAAATAATTGCTCTCTGTGCATACCAATAATTCTAGTCCTTTGGCTAAGATTATTTTAGTTCTACTAAGAAGCAAGTGTGTTTTTCATGTTGGAAGTTCGGCTAAATCAAGTAACTGATGGCTCCTAATCCACTGACGCCCAATTAAGCTGTTTTGAAACCATGTCTGAATATTAATGAAAATACTACACTACTGAATTGTAAAGTTAAAAAATGATTAGGGTGGTAAATTTTGTTGTGTATGTCACAATTTAAAAAATAAAAATACAAAAGAAGAGTCCTGCCAGGAATACTTTAACCAGGGACATGTTCTGTAGGACGTGGCTGTACTTCCTTTCACTCCTGTGGTAAAGGGTTCGGCCAGCAGGTAATGCCAAGTTACTATGCTAGATTGAGATCTTGTCAAGGATGTAAAGTCTCTTGTTCCTCTTTGTCAACTTAAATCATTCCATGGGAGATGGATGGTGTGATGTATATCCCTATTACTTCCCCATATTGCATACACCTGCACACATAATGTCAGTAGAATGCTTCACATTATAATGCATTCACACGTGTCTCCTCTGTCTAAAGACCTCAGTCAGTTGAGCATGTGACTCTTGATTTCAGCTCAGGTCATGACCCAGAGTCGTGGGATCAAGCCCTGAGTCAGGCTCTATGCTGTGCATGGAGCCTGCTTGAGATTCTCTCTCTTCCTCTCTCCGCCCCTCCCCCACTCATCTGTGCATGCTCTCTCGCTCTCTTTCTAAAAATAAAAATAAAGACCTCTCAACTTTTCAACATGTATAACTCAAAAAAAATTGTTTAAGACTCATCTTCGGGGGCGCTTGGGTGGCTTAGTCGGTTGAGCGTCCGACTTCGGCTCAGGTCATGATCTCGAGGTCTGTGAGTTCGAGCCCCGCGTCGGGCTCTGTGCTGACAGCTCAGAGCCTGGAGCCTGGTTTGGATTCTGTGTCTCCCTCTCCTTCTGCCCCTCCCCCACTCGTGCTCTGTCTCTCTCTGTCTTAAAAGTAAATAAACATTTAAAAAAAAAAAAGACTCATCTTCGGATTGCCTTACTCTTAAAGTATTCCTAAATCCCAGTAGGATGAATTATATACTCTTCCTCTTAAGACCTATTAACATCCGGCAGAAGAATTTTTTCACATTATTTACCTCACTTTGTTTTCTGCCGGTTACTTGCCTGCCTCTCCCACTCTTACAAAGACCATTAGTTCCTTTCAAGTCAGAAATGTCTCATTGATTCGCTAATTCCAAATGTCCAGCATATGGCTGAGCTCAGCAATAAAAGATGCCTAATACACATTTACTGTTTGTAACTTGGAGAATATTTATATTGAGTGGAATGGATTTTCATTTTGTCTTTATGAAAGCAAGCAAATTATTGTCATTCCCACCCTCGAATCTTTTTGGAGGTTTTTTTTTTTGTTTTTACTCTTGACTAAAGGGAGCACTCATGGGGTGCCTGGCTGGCTCCATCAGTAGTACATGAAACTCTTGATCTTGCGGTTAGGGGTTCAAGCCCCACACTGTGAGTAGAGATTATTTAAAATAAACAGGGACACCTGACTGGTGTAGTTAATAGAGCATGCAACTCTTGATCCTCGAGTTTGTGAGTTCAAGCCCCACGTTGTTTTTACTTTGCCATTTGATGAGTACTTGCAGAAGGTTATAGGAGGAACTTCATTATTGCAGGTTCCTAGATCAAGAACCCAAAAAATAGGAAGAGAAATTAGTTTTTAGTCTGTCCCAATGTTTTGCCCTGAAAAATTGGTTGGAAGTAACACCAGTAACATAGACAGCTGAGCAGGTTGTATGTGTGCATTTGCAATAGATGACGTATTTGAAACATTAGTTTGTTTGATTTTGTATCGTTGACCCGTGAGAAAGGTTTAAGAGGGTGGATATAGGGTCCAGGAAATTATCACAGAAGTAAATAGTCTTGGGATAGCTTTGAAAAGGAGAGAGGGAAGGAAAGTAGAGAGCCAGCCTCTCCTAAGGGATGTGGAGCAGAATAAGCTTCAGGACAGCATTTGAAGAGGAAAAGTGGGGACAGAGTCAGTTTCGAAGAAAGTGCCACCCATCTCCAGAACTTTCACATTTTGCAAAACTAACTTCAAACCCATTCTACAACTCCCCCCTTTTCCTTTCTCCTCCAGTTCTGGCAACCATCATTCTACTTTGTCTCTGTGATTTTGACTCCTCTAGATACCTCAGAAACTGGAGTCCTACAATATATGTTATTTTTTTGACTGACTGACTTCACTTAGCATAATGGCCTCAAGGTCCATCCATGTTGTAGTATGTGTCACAATTTCTTTCCTTCTTAAGGCCGAACAGCATTCCATTGTATGTAATACTTCATTTCATTTATCCATTCATCCCTTGAACATTTGGGTTGCTTGCATTTTATGGCTATGATGAATAATACTGCTATGGATATTGGTGCACAAATATCTCTTCAAGACTGCTTTTTAGGGGCGCCTGGGTGGCTCCGTCGGTTGAGCGTCCGACTTCAGCTCAGGTCATGATCTCGCGGTCTGTGGGTTCGAGCCCCGCGTCGGACTCTGTGCTGAGAGCTCGGAGCCTGGAGCCTGCTTTGGATTGTGTCTCCTTCTCTCTCTGCCCCTCCCCCACTCGTGCTCTGTCTCTCTCTGTCTCAAAAATAAACTTAAAAAAAAAAAAAAAAAAGGAGGAAGGAGGCAACATGGCGGAGGAGTAGGGGGCTCCAGTATTTCGCTTGCCCTTTAAAGGGGGACGACTGAAACCATTGTCTCTCTCTCAACTCCAAAAATCGGGGGGAAAAGGTGCTAGAGCTGACAAGAAACTAAGGCGAACACAGACACGGCCCAACTGAACTGTGAGTTTAATCTGGGTCGGATAAAACGAACTCGAACTCGGGAAGTTGAGCTGAGGGGAGGGTGAGCGTCTTCGGAGATAGCTGGGAAAGTGCCGACCGAACAACATCTGAACGAGAGGGCCAGAGCGGGTGAGACCACTACCATCCAGGCCCTAAATGCAGGGCTTTTGAAGAGAAGTTCAGTGGCAAACAGCAGCAATCCCCGCGCGCTGCTGGGACCGCACCAACCTCGTCCTGAGCCACTGGGACGCGCGCGGGAGGGACTGGCAGCAGGGACGCAGGCGGCGCCGCCTGCGGAGCACCTCTAACCCCGGCACAATTATAACGAAATCGGGGGGTGGCAGACGGCCGCACCACCGCGCCACCCTCGCCCAGCGCCTCCGGGGCGCGCGCGCTGCCGGGACAGGCAGGGGGGACTCAGGCGGCGGCTCCTGCGGAGCACCTCTAACCCCCGCACAGTTATAGCCAAATCGGGGGGTAGCAGAGGGCCGCGCCACCGCGCCACCCTCGCCCAGCGCCTCCGGGGCGCGCGCGCTGCCGGGACAGGCAGGGGGGACTCAGGCGGCGGCTCCCGCGGAGCACCTCTAAGCCCCGCACAGTTACAGCCAAATCGGGGGGTAGCAGACGGCCGCGCCACCGCGCCACCCTCGCCCAGCGCCTCCGGGCACGCACGCTGCCGGGATAGGCAGCAGGCACCCAGGCAGACCCAGGCGCGGCTCCAGTAAACCACACTAGGCTGGCGTGGGCGGTGGAGAGAGAACAGAAATAAAGGGGCGAATAAAGCCTCCAGGACTGGTGGCGCGGGTCTGGAGAGACGCCATTGTTGTCTCACAAGCCAGGAAGTCACCCCAGAAGCCATCCCTGCAGCAGTGGAGGCCGGACCGCCTACACTAAACCACGCCCCTCCCAAACTATCAGCAGGAGCGACTGATCCAAGTGGAGATTGCTGCCTGGAGTAACGCCAGTCATTTCTTCTTTTTAAATTTATCCCTCCCTTTCTCATTCCTACCGATCCCCATCCCTGAGCTGGTCATCCAGGGTACTGACTGGCTTAATCATTTTTTTCGTTCTTTTTGTTTTTTGTTTTTTTGTTTTTTGTTTGTTTGTTTGTTTTGTTTGGGTTTTTTTTTGTTTTGTTTTTTGTTTTTTGTTTTTTGTTTTTGTTTTGTTTTTTAACCCACTCTTTGAGGACATGTCCTACAACCTCTTCTTTACTTCCCTAGCCCTTTTTCTGGAATAACCAGGCCGTATAAGTTCATCTAGACGACATCGATCTTTATTCCTTTTCCCTCGCACCTGTCCTTATTCTGATTTCTATCAGTCTGGATTAAACCCTTTAGTCGCTCTACCTGGGCAAAGTCCATTTCCTTCTTCTCCCTGCACCAGTCATTATTCTGTCTATATATGCTCTGCCACCAGCACACTACATACCCTGTCCTTAACGTGTAGCTGTTACTTCAGGACATTGCCCTCAGAGAGTCACTTGTTATTTTTTTCTGTTGTGAACTGCTTGTCTGGACCATTTGTCGGTACGTTTGAGTATTTCTGTGTTCTGTGTGTCTGTCAGTTTTCCTTTCCAGGGCAACTTCAAGAAACAACCCATAACACATCCAGCCAAAATGACGAGACGGAAGAATTCTCCTCAAAAGAGTCTACAAGAAGCAGTGACAGCTCAAGAATTAATGAAAAGAGATATAAGCAACATAACAGAACTTGAATATAGAATGTTAATCATAAAACTAATTGCTGGCCTTGAAAAAAGCTTAGATGAATGCAAGGGGTCCTACGAGGCAAAGTTCAAAGACCTTAAAAACGGTCAGGAAGAATTAAAGAAGACATTGGAAGAAATACAGGGGAAACTGGAAGCAACCACAGCACGGATTGAAGAGGTAGAGGAAAGAGTTAGTGCATTAGAAGACAAAATCATTGAAAAAGAGGAAGCAGATAAAAAGAGAGAGAAGCTGATCCAGGAACAGGAAAGGAGAATTCGAGAGTTGAGCGATGCAGTCAAAAGAAACAATATCCGTATCATAGGAGTTCCAGAGGAAGAAGAGAGAGAGAAAGGAGTCGAAGGGGTTCTGGAACAAATCATTGCTGAGAACTTCCTCAACATGAGAAAGGAAACGGGCATGGAAATCCAAGAGGCACAGAGAACTCCCCTCAGACGTAACTTGAATAGACCTTCTGCACGGCACATCATAGTGAAGCTGGCAAAATACAAAGATAGGGAGAGAATCCTGAAAGCAGCTAGGGACAAAAGAACCCTAACATACAAAGGGAGACCTATAAGGGTAGTAGCAGACTTATCTACGGAAACTTGGCAAGCCAGAAAGGAATGGCAGGACATCTTCAATGTGATGAGCAAGAAGGACATGCAACCAAGAATTCTGTATCCGGCTAGCCTGTCATTCAGAATAGAAGGAGAGATCAAGGTTTTTCCCAACAAACAAAAACTGAAAGAATTTATCACAAATAAGCCAGCACTGCAAGAGATCCTGAGGGGCATTCTATGAAAACAAGGAGGCAAAGAATACAAACTACCAGACACAGCCTTACAAACATGAAACTTACAGATAATACAGTGACTGTAAGCCCATATTTTTCAATATTAACACTGAATGTAAATGGACTAAATGCGCCAATCAAAAGACACAGGATAACAGAATGGATTAAAAAACAAGACCCATCTATTTGCTGTCTTCAAGAAACTCATCTTAAACCTGAAGACACCTTCAGATTGAAAGTGAGGGGATGGAGAACTATCTACCATGCTACTGGAAGTCAGAAGAAAGCCGGAGTAGCCACACTTATATCAGACAAATTAGACTTTAAAATGAACGATGTAATAAGAGATGAGGAAGGACATTATATAATAGTCTCAGGGACCATCCAGCAGGAAGAGCTAACAATTGTAAATATCTACGCACCGAATTCAGGGGCACCCAAATTTGTAAAACAACTAATTACAAACATTAGCAACCTCATCGATAAAAATGTCCTAATAGTAGGGGATCTCAACACTCCACTCTCGGCATTGGATAGATCAACAAAACAGAAAATCTCCGCAGAAACAATAGCCCTGAATGACACATTAGGACAGATGGGCCTCACAGACATCTTTAGGGTCCTTCATCCAGAAGCAAAGGAATTTACATTCTTCTCATCTGCACACGGTACATTTTCCAAGATAGACCACATTCTGGGGCACAGGGAAGCTCTGAATAAATATAAAAGAATTGAGATCATACCGTGTACAGTGTCAGACCACAATGCTTTGAAACTTGAAATCAACCACAGGAGAAAGCCTGGAAAATATCCAAGAACATGGCGGCTAAGAAATAACCTACTAAAAGATGACTGGGTCAACCAAGCCATCAGAGAAGAAATTAAAAAATACATGGAAACAAATGAAAATGAAAATACAACAATCCAAACGCTCTGGGATGCAGCAAAGGCAGTCCTGAGAGGGAAATATATTGCAATCCAGGCCCATCTCAAGAAACAAGAAAAATCAATAACACAAATTCTAACAGCACGCCTAAAGGAACTAGAAGCAGATCAACTAAAACAACCCAAGCCCAGCAGAAAGAGAGAAATAACTAAGATCAGAGCACAAATTAACCATATGGAGACAGAAAAGGTAGTGGAACAGATCAATGAAACCAAAAGCTGGTTCTTTGAAAAAATAAACAAAATAGACAAACCTCTAGCCAGGCTTCTCAAAAAGAAAAGAGAGAGAACTCAAATAAATAAAATCGTGAATGAAAAGGGAGAAATTACAACCAATCCCTCAGAGATACAAGCAATCATCAGAGAATACTATGAAAAATTATATGCCACCAAACTTGGCAATCTGGAAGAAATGGACAGCTTCCTAAATAGCCACACGCTACCAAAACTCAAACGGGAAGAAATAGAAAATTTGAACAGACCCATAACTAGTGAAGAAATAGAATCAGTTATTAAAAACCTCCCAGCAAATAAAAGCCCTGGACCAGATGGCTTTCCTGCGGAATTTTACCAGACATTTAAAACAGAGTTAATTCCTATCCTCCTCAAGCTGTTCCAAAAAATTGAAACGGAAGGAAAACTCCCGGACTCATTCTATGAAGCCAGCATCACTTTGATTCCCAAACCAGATAGAGACCCAGCAAAGAAAGAAAATTACAGGCCAATATCCCTGATGAATATGGATGCAAAAATTCTCAACAAGATACTAGCAAATCGAATCCAACAGCATATAAAGAGAATTATCCACCATGATCAAGTAGGATTCATCCCTGGGTTGCAGGGCTGGTTCAATATTCGCAAATCAATCAACGTGATACATCACATCAACAAAAGAAAAGATAAGAACCATATGATCCTGTCAATAGATGCAGAAAAAGCATTTGACAAAATACAGCATCCTTTCTTAATAAAAACTCTCGAGAAAGTCGGGATAGAAGGAACATACTTAAACATCATAAAAGCCATATATGAAAAACCCACAGCTAATATCATCCTCAATGGGGAAAAATTGAAAGCCTTCCCCCTGAGATCAGGAACACGACAGGGATGTCCACTCTCGCCACTGCTATTTAACATAGTGCTGGAAGTCTTAGCATCAGCAATCAGACAACAAAACAAAATAAAAGGCATCAAGATTGGCAAGGAGGAAGTCAAACTTTCACTTTTTGCAGATGACATGATACTTTACATGGAAAACCCGACAGAATCCACCAAAAGCCTACTAGAACTGATTCATGATTTCAGCAAAGTTGCAGGATACAAAATCAATGTACAGAAATCGGTGGCATTTCTATACACCAACAATGAAGCAGCAGAAAGAGAAATAAAGAAGCTAATCCCTTTCACAATTGCACCAAAAACCATAAAATACTTAGGAATAAACCTAACCAAAGATGTGAAAGACCTCTACACTGAAAACTATAAAAAACTTATGAAGGAAATTGAGGAAGACACAAGGAAATGGAAAAACATCCCATGCTCATGGATTGGAAGAATAAATATCGTCAAAATGGCAATACTACCCAAAGCAATCTACACATTCAATGCAATCCCAATCAAAATTGCACCAGCATTCTTCTCAAAGCTAGAGCAAACAATCCTAAAATTTGTATGGAACCACAAAAGACCTCGAATAGCCAAAATAATACTGAAGAATAAAACCAAGGCGGGAGGCATCACAATCCCAGACTTTAACCTCTACTACAAAGCGGTGGTCATCAAGACTGTATGGTATTGGCACAAAAACAGACGCATAGACCAATGGAATAGAATAGAAAACTCAGAAATGGACCCGCAAGTATATGGCCAACTAATCTTTGACAAAGCGGGAAAATGTATCCAATGGAAAAAAGACAGCCTTTTTAACAAATGGTGCTGGGAGAATTGGACAGCAACATGCAAAAGAATGAAACTAGACCACTTTCTTACACCACTCACAAAAATAAATTCTAAATGGATAAAAGATCTGAATGTGAGGCAGGAAACCGTCAAAATCCTAGAGGAGAAAACAGGAAAAAGCCTCTTTGACCTAAGACGCACCAATTTCTTACTCGACATGTCTCCAAAGGCAAGAGAATTAAAAGCAAAGATGAACTATTGGGACCTCATCAAGATAAAAAGCTTCTGCACGGCAAAAGAAACAACCAACAAAACGAATAGGCAACCAACGGAATGGGAAAAGATCATCGCAAATGACATATCGGATAAAGGACTAATATCTAAAATTTATAAAGAACTTACCAAACTCCAAACCCGAAAAACAAACAACCCAGTGAAGAAATGGGCGGAAGATATGAATAGACACTTCTCCAAAGGGGACATTCAGATGGCCAACAGACACACGAAACGATGCTCAATGTCACTCAGCATCAGGGAAATACAAATCAAAACTACACTGAGATACCACCTCACACCAGTCAGAGTGGCTAAAATGAACAAATCAGGAAACTATAGATGCTGGCGAGGATGTGGAGAAGTAGGCACCCTCCTACACTGTTGGTGGGAATGCAAACTGGTGCAGCCACTCTGGAAAACGGTGTGGAGGTTCCTCAAAAAAATGAAAATAGAGCTACCCTATGACCCAGCAATAGCCCTGCTAGGAATCTACCCAAGAGACACAGGAATGCTGATGCATAGGAGCACGTGTACCCCAATGTTCATAGCAGCACTTTCGACAATAGCCAAATCATGGAAAGAGACCAAGTGCCCATCAACTGACGAATGGATAAAGAAGTTATGGTACTTATATACAATGGACTATTACGTGGCAATGAGAAAAAATGAAATCTGGCCATGTGTAGCAACATGGATGGAACTGGAGGGTATTATGTTAAGTGAAATAAGTCAGTCAGAAAAAGACAGATACCATATGTTTCCACGAATAGGTGGACTTTGTGAGACTAAGCAAAAACCAGGGGGAGGGGAAGAGGGGAAAGAAAAAAAAGACACAGAGAGGGAGGGAGATAAAACATAAGAGACTCTCAAGGACTAAGAAAAAACTGAGGGTAAGGGGGATGAGGGAGGGGGGAGAGGGGGTGATGGGCATTAAAAAGGGCACATGTTGGGATGAACACTGGGTGTTATATGTAAACCAATTTGAAAATAAACTATTATAATAAAAAAAAAAAAAAAAAAAAAAAAAAAGACTGCTTTTAATTGTTTTGGTTGTACACCCAGAAGTAATACTGATGAATCACATTGTGATTCTATTTTTAATTTTCCGAGGAAATACAGTGTTTTCCATAGTGGCTCCACTGTTTTATACTCCCACCAGCAGTGCAAGAGGATTTCAGTTTCTCCATATCCTCACCAACACCTGTCATTGCTGGGTTGTTTGTTTATAGTAGCCATCTTAATGGATATGAGATGACATATCATTGTGGTTTTGATTTTCATTTCCCCAATGCTGCTGCTCAGCTTTTAATACTCAAAATTCACTATATACATATGTACAGATATATCTTGATATATTTTCAGTCAGTTGAATATTGGAAAAATCATGTCCCCCACACTTGATGTATAGAAAAGTCTTAGGACATTCCAAATGCAAAGAACGTTATGGTGTCAAAAATAGGTTAGGTGTGTTGATATCACAGCTAATATTAATATGAACCTTTTCTCAACTATTATGTTTGTCCTGAAGGTTTTTTTTCACATTTATCTTTCATGTGTAGCCCTTGGCTTTCCTGGAATGTCATGGGTCCCATGCCAGATGAGAGCATATTGAAGAAAATTGTAAATATACAAGATAACTGTATAAAGCTACTGTTTATTAAAACCATTTTGTGGTCAGAAAGCCACGTTTTAAGCATTTTACACAAACACAATAGCTTCTCGTTTGTGCAGGGGTAATTGATCATGTTGCGTTACATTTTAGGAAATTGGAAATTTGGGGTTGGCATGTGCATATAATTTTTCCTATTTAAAGAATTGAAAAATGGGTTCGTGTGGATGCAGAATGACCTTGTTTTCAGGTAAAAGTTACTGATTTTGCCTCTATTTGGATCCGAAGAACAACAAAAAAAAGGTTTTAAAACAGTCACAAACTTACAGAAAAGTTGGAAAAACTTTTGCTCTTGGACTATTTAAGGGTAAGTTACTGACTTGATGCCTCACACTCCTGGATACTCCAGTGTGTGTTTCCTACAAAGAAGGAAGTTCTCCTACATAACATACAATCATTAAAATCAGGAAATTAACACCAATACCTTACTACTTAGACCTTAGACCCCATGTAATTCTCACCGTTTGTCCCAATAGTGGGTCTTAAGCAAAAAGATCCAGATTAGACCCACATATTGTATTTCATGGCCAGGTCTCTTTAGTCAGGAATGTTTCATCAGGGTTTCCTTGATGTTTATACCTTGACACAATTGAAATTTATAAATTTATACAATGTCCCTTGGTTTGGGTTTGTGTGGTGTTTCCCAGTGATTACGTCGTTGGCTAAACCCTGGCTTTTCACATTGAACAAACCTATACTAAGAACTAATAAGCTAAAATGTAGACCTAGGAGCAAGAAATGATTTAAGACCCAAAAATCACAAAAAGGAAAATAAAATGGATTTGACAACAGTTTCTATTCAAAGAACTTCACAGAGAGATGACAGACTGAGGGAAGTTACTTGACACAAATAAGACTAGGGATTGACATAGAGAACATACTCCCAGGAATCAAACAAAACAAGAATATTGAGCCTGCTGCGACTTGAATGGGCAAATCACAGAAGAGGAAGCCCAAATGTGATGAGATGTTCAAATAAACTAGTAGAGGAAAAATGCAAATTATAATGAAATACCACTGCATACTCAGGAGAATTGCAAAGAATAAAAATCAGAAAGGTGGATAATATCATTAGGAAAATTCATACGATGGAATTGCTTATTAAAATTTAGAAGCAGGGCCCCCAGGTGGCTCAGTTGGTTAAGGGACCAACTCTTGATTTCAGCTCAGATCATGATCTTATGGTTGAGAGAGACTCCGTGTCAGGCTTTGCACTGACACACAGAACCTGCCTGGGATTCTCTCACTCTATCTCTGCCCCTCCCCCACTCACGCGCTCTCGTCTCTCTTAAGTAAACTTTAAAAAGTATTAAAAAGAAAACTTAGAAGCTAAATACAGTGATGGTCATCATTTAGTGAAGTTGGAAGTAAATGCATAGCACAATACGAATATGCACGCAAGACACAATACAGTGTCTTTCACATGGATAATTGAAGGATATTTATCAAATACATTAAAGGATACTTTTCAAAGGAGAGAAATGAGATCCTGTATCCAGGATGAAACGGGAAACCCAAGGATTTTGCACAGACATGTTGACAATGTACTGTAAAAGAAAAGGATTAAGTATACCTGTGCATCTGGGAATCAAAAGAACGTGGGGAACTAATTTCCACAGCAAACTATGAGAGGACATAAATTATATCCATGAATTTAAAAAATATGTCACTATAGCAACTTTATTTTTTAAAGTGTTAAGATGATAAGTTAAATATAGTTGTAACCAAGACCTTAAATGTCAAAAGTTTACTTCTCAAAAGATGTATTAAGATAAAAACTTACTGTGTTGCACTGCTCCGTAACTAATTCCATGACAGTAAATGGACAAATTGCAATTCATTTTGATTCTGCCACTTAGCACAACACTTAGAAGTGAAGTGCAAAGTCCTTCACAAGACTGTCCCCGCTTCAGGCTGCAGCCACAAATATCAAGCGCATCCCTCGCAGGCTGCAAATTCAGGGGTTCCTGCGACTCTTTTAGGCTCAATAATTGGCTCGAACAACTCACAAAATTCCCTGAAGCACTACGGTTACAATTATAGTTTGACGATAAAGGATACAGATCAGGAACAACCAAACTAAGAAATGTGCGGAGCAAGTGCCTTGCCAGTGGACGGGTGCCCAGAGCTGCTCTGCCCTCGCTCCTCCCGGCAGCCAGGCACCTCCTGCCTGCACATCGGCGTGCCCACCAACGTGGAAGCTCTGCGGAGGTTCAGTATCCAGAGTTTTTATTTGGGTTTCATTACATAGGCATTTTAAGCAAATCATGGGTCACACGGTTGGGCTCAATCTGAAGCTCCAACCTCCTCTGCGGTCAGGCTGGCCCAAAGTTGGCTAACCTGTCATGTGACATGTCTTTTGGGTGACCAACTCCCATCCTGTAGCTATTTTGGGGCCAATCCTGAGTCACCTCATTAGTATAACCTCATTACTATAACAAATATCCTCCTATCACCCAGGAAATTCCAAGGATTTGGGAAGCTTTATGCCATGAACCAGGGACAAAGAATATTAATATTAAGAATGTATCAAAGAATATATCTGGTCTGTGTGTGTGTGTGTGTAAAAATATATATTTAAGTAAGCTCGGCGCCCACTGTGGGGCTTGAACTCATGACCCACAAGATCAAGAGTCGCATGCTCTGCTGTCTGAGCCAGCCAGGTGCCCCAGATATATTCTTTATTATGCACTGTTAGATTTATTCCTAGGTATTTTATGGGTTTTGGTGCGATTGTAAATGGGATCGATTCCTTGATCTCTCTTTCTGTTGCTTCATTATCGGCGTATAGGAATGCAACCGGTTTCTGTGCATTGTTTTATACTCTGCGACTTTACTGAATTCATGGATCAGTTCTAGCAGGGTTTTTTGGTGGAATCTTCTGGGTTTTCCATATAGAGTATCATGTTGTGTGCAAAGAGTGAAAGTTTGACTTCCTCCTGGCCGATTTGGATGCCTTTTATTTCTTTGTGTTGTCTGATTGCTGAGGCTAAGACTTCAATACTATGTTGAATAACAGTGGTGAGAGTGGACATCCCTGTCTTGTTCCTGACCTTAGGAGGAAATCTCTCAGTTTTTCTCCATTGAGGATGATATTAGCAGTGGGTGTTCCATATATGGCTTTTGTGATCTTGAGGTATGATCCTTCTATCCCTACTTTCTTGAGGGTTTTTATCAAGGAAGGATGCTGTATTTTGTCAAATGCGTTCTCTGCACCTACTGAGAGGATCACGTGGTTCTTGTCCTTTCTTTTATTGTTGTGATGTATCACATCGATTGTTTGGCAGATGTTGAACCAGCCCTGCATCCCAGGTATAAATCCCACTTGGTCGTGGTGAATAATTTTTTTAATGTGTTGTTGGATCCGGTTGGCTGGTATCTTGTTGAGGATCTTCACATCCATGTTCATCAGGGAGATTGGTCTATAGTTTTCCTTTTAAGTGGGGTCTTTGTCTGGTTTTGGAATCAAGGTAATGCTGGCCTCATAGAAAGAGTTTGAAAGTTTTCCTTCCATTTCTATTTTTTGGAACAGCTTCAAGAGAATAGGCGTTAACTCTTTAAATATTTGGTAGAATTCCCCTGGAAAGCCATCTGGCCCTGGACTCTTGTTTGTTGTCCTTTCCTTTCCTTTTTGATCACACTGGCTAGGGGTTTATCAATTTTGTTAACCCTTTCAAAAAGCCAGCTTCTGGTTTCATTAATCTGTTCTACTGTTTTTTTGTTTTTGTTTTTGTTTCAGTAGCATTGATTTCTGCTCTAATCTTTATTATTTCCTGTCTTCTGCTGGTTTGGGGTTTTATTTGCTGTTCTTTTTCCAGCTCTTTAAGGTGTAAGGTTATGTTGTGTATCTGAGACTTTTCTTCCTTCTTTAGGAGGGCCTGGATTGCTATATACTTCCCTCTTACACCGCCTTTGCTGCATCCTTTGGGCTGTGGTATTCTCTTTCATTGTCTCCTATGTCCTTTTTAATTTCCTCCTTTTTTTCATTTTTTTAATGTTTATTTATTTTTTATAATAGTTTATTTTCAAATTGGTTTGCATATAACACCCGGTGTTCATCCCAACACGTGCCCTCTTTAATGCCCGTCACCCCCTCTCCCCCCACCCTCACCCGCCTCACCCTCAGTTTGTTCTTAGTCTTTGAGAGTCTCTTATGTTTTATCTCCCTCCCTCTCTGTGTCTTTTTTTCCTTTCCCCTCTTCCCCTCCCCCTGGTTTTTGCTTAGTCTCTCAAAATCCACCTATGCATAGAAACATATGGTATCTGTCTTTTTCTGACTGACTTATTTCACTTAACATAATACCCTCCAGTTCCATCCATGTTGCTACACATGGCCAGATTTCATTTTTTCTCATTGCCACGTAGTATTCCATTGTATATATATACCACCTCTTCTTTATCCATTCATCAGTTGATGGGCACTTGGTCTCTTTCCATGATTTGGCTATTGTCGAAAGTGCTGCTATGAACATTGGGGTACACGTGCCCCTATGCATCAGCATTCCTGTGTCTCTTGGGTAGATTCTTAGCAGTGCTATTGCTG
This sequence comes from Paguma larvata, assembly GCA_030068075.1. NCBI lineage: Eukaryota > Metazoa > Chordata > Mammalia > Carnivora > Viverridae > Paguma > Paguma larvata. The sequence goes on from CM057823.1 coordinate 12,509,747, forward strand.
GGTCATAGGGTAGCTCTATTTTCAGTTTTGAGGAACCTCCACACCGTTTGCCAGAGTGGCTGCACTAGTTTGCATTCCCACCAACAGTGTAGGAGGGTGCCTGCTTCTCCACATCCCCGCCAGCATCTATAGTTTCCTGATTTATTCATTTTAGCCACTCGAACCGGTGTAAGGTGGTATCTCAGTGTGGTTTTGATTTGTGTTTCCCTGATGATGAGTGACTTTGAGCATCGTTTCATTTGTCTGTTGGCCATTTGAATGTCCTCTTTGGAGAAGTGTCTATTCATATCTTCTGCCCACTTCTTCACTGGATAATTTGTTTTTCGGGTGTGGAGTTTGGTAAGTTCTTTATGGATTTTACATACTAGTCCTTTATCCGATATGTCATTTGCAATCATCCTTTCCCATTCCGTCGGTTGTCTATTAGTTTTATTGGTTGTTTCCTTTGCCGTGCAGAAGCTTTTTATCTTGATGAGGTCCCAATAGTTCATTTTTGCTTTAAATACCCTCGCCTTTGGAGATGCGTCGCATAGGAAATTGCTGCGGCTCAGGTCAAAGAGGTTTTTTCCTGCTTTCTCCTCTAGGATTTTGATGGTTTCCTGTCTCACATTCAGGTCCTTCACCCTATTGGAATTTATTTTTGTGAGTGGTGTAAGGAAGTGGTCTAGTTTCATTCTTCTGCATGTTGCTGTCCAGTTCTCCCAGCACCATTTGTTAAAGAGGCTGTCTTTTTTCCATTGGATACTCTTTCCTGCTTTGTCAAAGATTAGATGGCCATATGCTTGTGGGTCCATTTCTGGGTTCTCTATTCTATTCCATTGGTCTATGTATCTGTTCTGGTGCCAATACCATGCTGTCTTTATGACTACCGCTTTGTAGTAGAGGTTAAAATCTGGGATTGTGATGCCTCCCGCTTTGGTTTTATTCTTCAGAATTACTTTGGCTATTCGGGGTCTTTTGTGGTTCCATACAAATTTTAGGATTGTTTGCTCTAGCTTTGAGAATAATGCTGGTGCAATTTTGATTGGGATTGCATTGAATGTGTAGATTGCTTTGGGTAGTATTGCCATTTTAACGATATTTATTCTTCCGATCCATGAGCATGGGATTTTTTTCCATTTCCTTGTGTCTTCCTCAATTTCCTTCATACGTTTTTTATAGTTTTCCACGAAAAGGTCTTTTACATCTTTGGTTAGGTTTATTCCTAGGTATTTGATGGTTTTTGGTACAATTGTGAATGGGATTTGCTTCTTTATTTCTCTTTCTATTGCTTCATTGTTAGTGTAAAGGAATGCAACTGATTTCTGTACGTTGATTTTGTATCCTGCAACTTTGCCAAATTCATGGATCAGTTCTAGTAGGCTTTCGGTGGATTCTGTTGGGTTTTCCATGTAAAGTATCATGTCGTCTGCAAAAAGTGAAAGTTTGACTTCATCCTTGCCTATCCTGATGCCTTTTATTTTGCTTTCTCGTCTGATTGCTGATGCTAAGACCTCTAACACTATGTTAAATAGCAGTGGTGAGTGTGGACATCCCTGTGGTGTTCCTGATCTCAGGGGGAAGGCTCTCAGTTTTTCCCCATTGAGGATGATATTAGTTGTGGGCTTTTCATAAATGGCTTTTATGATGCCTAAGTATGTTCCTTCTATCCCGACTTTCTCGAGAGTTTTTATTAAGAAGGGATGCTGTGGGGCGCCTGGGTGGCTCAGTCGGTTAAGTGTCCAACTTCGGCTCAGGTCATGATCTCGCGGTCCGTGAGTTCAAGCCCCACGTCGGGCTCTGTGCTGACAGCTCAGAGCCTGGAGCCTGCTTCGGATTCTGTGTCTCCCTCTCTCTCTGCCCCTCTCCCACTTATGCTCTGTCTCTCCCTGTCTCAAAAATAAATAAACATTAAAAAAATCATAAAAAATAAAGAAGGGATGCTGTATTTTGTCAAATGCTTTTTCTGCATCAATCGACAGGATCATATGGTTCTTATCTTTTCTTTTGTTAATGTGATGTATCACGTTGATTGATTTACAAGTGTTGAACCATCCCTGCAACCCAGGGATGAATCCTACTTGATCGTGGTGGATAATTCTTTTTATATGCTGTTGGATTCTATTTGCTAATATCTTGTTAAGAATTTTTGCATCCATGTTCATCAAAGATATCGGCCTGTAGTTCTCTTTTTATTGCTGGGTCTCTATCTGGTTTGGGAATCAAAGTGATGCTGGCTTCATAGAATGAGTCCGGAGTTTTCTTTCCGTCTCAATTTTTTGGAACAGCTTGAGGAGGATAGGTATTAACTCTGTTTTAAATGTCGTAAAATTCCGCAGGGAAGCCATCTGGCCCTGGACTTTTATTTGCTGGGAGAATTTTGATAACTAATTCAATTTCTTCACTAGTTATGGGTCTGTTCAAGTTTTCTATTTCTTCCCGTTTGAGTTTTGGTAGCATGTGGCTGTTTAGGAATTTGTCTATTTCTTCCAGATTGTTCAATTTGATGGCATGGAGTTTTTTATAATATTCTCTGATGATTGCTTGTATTTCTGAGGGATTGGTTGTAATCATTCCATTTTCGTTCGTGATTTTATTGATTTGGTTTCTCTCTTTTTTCTTTTTGAGGAGCCTGGCTAGAGGTTTATCAATTTTGTTTATTTTTTCAAAGAACCAGCTCTTGGTTTCATTGATCCGTTCCACTACTTTTTCTGTTTCCATATGATTAATTTGTGCCCTAATCTTTGTTATTTCTCTCTTTCTGCTAGGTTTGGGCTGTCTTAGCTGTTCTGCTTCTAGTTCCTTTAGGCATGCTGTTAGAATTTGTGTTAGGAATTTTTCTTGTTTCTTGAGATGGGCCTGGATTGCAATATATTTCCCTCTCAGGACTGGCTTTGCCACATCCCAAAGCGTTTGGATTGTCATATTTTCATTTTCATTTGTTTCCATGTATTTTTAATTTCTTCTCTGATTGCTTGATTGACCCATTCGTCTTTTAGTAGGTTGTTCTTTAGCCTCCATGTTTGTGGGGGCTTCCCAGACTTTTTCCTGTGGTTGATTTCAAGTTTCAAAGCATTATGGTCTGAAATTGTGCATGGTATGGTCTCAATTTTTTTATACTTATTAAACGCTCCCTTGTGCCCCAAAATGTGGTCTATCTTGGAAAATGTACCATGTGCATTTGAGAAGAATGTAAATTCCTTTGCTTCTGGATGAAGGGCCCTGAAGATATCTGTCAGGCCCATCTGTTCCAACGTGTCGTTCAGGTCCATTGTTTCCATGCTGATTCTCTATTTAGTGGATCTATCCAGCATTGTGAGTAGAGTATTAAGGTCTCCTGCAACTAGCACATTTTTATCAATAAGATGGCTTACGTTTGTAATTAGTTGCTTGACAAATTTGGGTGCCCCAGAATTCGGCGCGTAGATAATTTATAATTGTTAGCTCTTCCTGCTGGGTAGTCCCTGTGATTATTATATAATGCCCTTCTTCATCTCTTATTACATCTTTTACTTTAAAGTCCAGTTTATCTGATATAAGTGTGGCTACTCCAGCTTTCTTCTGAGTTCCTGTAGCATGGTAGATAGTTCTCCATCCCCTCACTTTCAGTCTGAAGGTGTCCTCAGGTTTAAAATGGGTCTCTTGAAGACAGCAGATAGATGGGTCTTGTTTTCTAATCCATTCTGTTCCCCTGTGTCTTTTAATTGAAGCGTTTAGTCCGTTTACATTCAGTGTTAATATTGAAAAATGTGGGTTTAGAGTCAGGGTGTTGTCTGTAGGTTTCATGTTTGTAAGGATGTCTCTGGTGCTCTGTGTTCCTTGCAACCTTTCCTTCATAGAGTCCTCCTCAGGATCTCTTGTAAGATTGGTTTATTTGTGATGTATTCCTTCAGTTTTTGTTTGTTTGGGAAGACCTTTATCTCTCCATCCATTTTGAATGACAGGCTGGCCAGGTAAAGGATTCTTGGCTGCATGTCCTTCCTATTCATCACACTGAAGATTTCCTGCCATTCCTTTCTGGCTTGCCAAGTTTCTGTGGATAAGTCTGCTACTACCCTAATGTGTCTGCCTTTGTAAGTCAAGGCCCGTTTATCCCTAGCTGTTTTCAGGATTCTCTCTTTATCTTTGTATTTTCCCAGCTTCACTATGATGTGTCCTGCTGAGGGCCTATTCGGATTACGTCTGAGGGGAGTTCTCTGTGCCTCTTGGACTTCAATGCCCATTTCTTTCTTCATGTTGGGGAAGTTCTTATTGATGATTTGTTCAAGTACCCCTTCGACTCCTTTCTCTCTCTCTTCTTCCTCTGGAATTCCTATAATATGGATGTTATTCCATTTGATTGCATCGCTCAGCTCTCGAATTCTCCTTTCCTGTTCCTGAATCAGTTTCTCTCTCTTTTTCTCTGCTTCCTCTTTTTCTGTAATTTTATCTTCTAATTCCCCTATTCTCTCTTCTGCCTCTTCAGTCCGCACTGTGGCCTCCTCCAATTTGTTTTGCCCCTCATTTAAAGCATTTTTTAATTCCTGTAGATCGGTTTTTAGGACCTTGATCTCTGCCTCTAGGGTCCCCCTGCTTTCTTCTATGCTTTTTCCAAGCCCTGCGAGTATTTTTATGTTCATCATTCTGTATTCTTGTTCTGTTAAGTTGCTTATGTCTTCTTTCATCATTTCTTGTGCTGTCACTATTTCCTGTAGAGTCTTTTCAGGGGAGTTCTTCCGTTTGGTCACTTTGGCAATGTGTGTATTGGTTTATTTCCTATTTTTCCCTGGAAAGGAAAAGGGTCAGACCGACAAACAGGAAACACAAACTCACAGCCTTACTGACCAATAATACAGACAAACAAATCACAACATAAAAAAGATTAACAAATGTCACTCTGGAGGCACGCAACCTGACGTACCAGCTACACGATAATGATGGGATGGGTTCTCTGCTGCTGGCAGAGCATACATAGAGTAGTGACAGGTGTGGGCAGAAGAAGAAATTGAACTTTGACCAGGTAGAGAGATTAGAAGACTTGATCCAGCAAGAGAGAAATCAGAATAAAGAAGGATGGGAGGAAAGAGAAATGAAGTTAGATTTTGCCCAGAAGCACTATGTGGTTTGACTGTTCCATAGAGAGAGATAGGAAGTTAAAGAGGGAGGTGTAGAACATGCATTGAGAGAGTGGGTAAAATGTCTGTTTAAGCAAGCCAAAACCCCCAGGTGACAGGTTTAGAGGTGGGGAGAGATAGGAAGGAGAAGAGGAAGAATATATCTAAAACCGAAGAATTGACCTAGAATTAATCCAGGCAATGCTGCAGTATTTGTGTCTCCACGGCTACCACTCCCACAGAAGGGCATCTCCCATATGAGGAGGGGCGTTGCCTAGTGTAGGTGGGTCCCACCTCCACCGCTGGGGGGTGGAGTCCTAGGGTTTGGCTTTGTGGGAATGCGCGACCACAATGGCACCCTCCCAGCCCCAACAGTCTCAGATCACTCCTCACGGACCCACGGTCTCAGATCACTCCTCAGTTTTCGTCCTCAACTCTATCCAGGTTACCAGCACGGTTCAGTTTTCTGGGCGATCGTGCCCCCAAGCTCATCTGAGTTCCTTTAACTCGCTCTGACTGCCACACCTTATGTAAATTGAGTCTCTGACTCAGCACTGGTGCAACCACAATGGCGTCCCCCTAGCCTCTCTTCACGGACCTGGAGTCTCTGAATCCTCCTCTGTGACCATCCTCGACTTGGTCAGGGTGCAGGGGCAGCACGACCCGCTGGGTGGTCGCGAGACCCTGCACTCTCAGCCTTCCCCACCCAAATTATGCCTCTGACTCAGCACCGATCCAGCGATGGCATGCGCCTCTCCGTGTCAGGGACTGGGACAGCGTCGCTGGCTCTGGAGTGAGGAAAACTCCGCCAGCTCCGCCGTGAGCAACGACCCTCTCTCCAAAAAGCCTTGCAGATAAAGACTAGATGCTAAGCTCCCTCTCCGCCCAGGGTTCGATGTACTTTCCCCGCTGCTCTTTCTCTTCCCCTTGTCTTTCGGAGGAAGGGGCCCAGGGCCCAGGGCCCACTCCCCACAGTCCGCACCTCTGTGGCTCTCTTTCTTTCTCCCAGATTGCACTCATTCAGTCTCCTCAGTTTCTCTGGATTTCGCGTTCTCTTTCCTGTAGCCTCCAACTCCTCTTCCTGCAGATCTCTGCGATTGAGAGTTTCTCGGTCTCAGTCCCTCTCAGATTAAGAGTCACTGGAGACCAGCAGCAGGTATTCCTACTTGTCCGCCATGTTGGGGATCTAATTTCCTCCTTAAGTTCTTGATTAGCCCATTCATATTATGCCACTGTTGCATATAAAAGATGTTAAAAGTGGAAAGATAAACTTCACACTTTAATATTGGACAAAGATTTACCAATTGTCCTATAGAAAACTGGTGATAATATTAATAAGCAAAATTACATTAAGATAAAATCTGAGAGTAATAAGTTATTATAAAGTCAATATTATCAATACATAACATATGAATGTATTATACACAACATTATTTGTACTTCATTTTTTTGTTATGTTTTATTTTTTGGGGGGAGAGAGACAGAGTGCAAGTGAGAGATGGGGGCAGAGAGGGAGATACAGAATCCGAAGCAGGCTCCAGGCTCCAAGCTGTCAGCACAGAGCATGAGGCAGGGCTCAAACTCATGAACCATGAGATTGTGACCTGAGCAGAAGTCAGACTTAACCAACTGAGCCACCCAGGTGCTCTTTAATGTGTCCTTTAAATTAGAAAATGTTTTAGGAAAAGAATTTTAGAAACCCAGAAAGAGACAAAAAAAGATTATTATGGGAAATTTTTCACTTTACTGGCTTCTGATAGATTTAGTAGATTTAAATAAGGCCATAGAAGAAATGAAAAGAGGGTAGGTAGATGATAGATAGATAGAACTACCCAGAGTAACTTTTGCTTTTCTAGCTTTCAATGGCTTTTTGTGTAGAAACATGGAACATTTTCAGGTGATTTAATCCCTAAGTACTCATTGACTCAGAGATTGTTGCTGAATACTCTCAAATGTTCTCCCATGTTTTTGTTTTACGTGTATCTACAAAGGCAGCTCTCAGAATCAGCATCTCAAACATTTTCAAGTGAAATCTTTTGCTTCTGTCAATATTTAATATATTTGTTGCATTTAATTCTTATCCACCGTATCTTGTTTTTCTCTGCTCACTGTTGTCAAACATAATCCCTGCATTTCTCTCTTCCCCTTTGACTACTACGTGGTGGTCATTTGTATCCACTACTTCCATATTTGATTACTTGAGGCAACTCCAGTTTCCATCTCCAATCATTCATAGCTTTTAAATATTTTTAATGTTTTTTTATTTATTTATTTTATTTTTTATTTTTGAGAGAGAGAGAGAAAGACAGAGTGCAAGCAGGGGAGGAGTAAAGAGAGAGGGAGACATGGAATCAGAAGCAGGCTCCGGGCTCTGAGCTATCAGCACAGAGGCTGACATAGGGCTCGAACTCACGAACCGTGAGATCATGACCTGAGCCGAAGTTGGATGCTTAACTGACCGAGCCACCCAGACGCCCCAAATCGCTCAAAGCTTTTAGATTGTGACTTAGAGATTATCTCAACACTACTTTTTAAAATAATTTTATTATTTTTTTTATTTATCCATTTCGAGAGAGAGAGTGCGCACGAGCAGGTGAGGAGCAGATGGAAGGAGAGAGAGAGAATCCCAAGCAGGTTTTGTGCCATCAGTGCAGAGCCCAATGCAGGGTTTGAAACCAGGGACCCCGAGTTCAGGACTGGAGCCAAAATCGAGTCAGATGCTTAACCGACTGAGCCACCCAAGCATCCCAATAATTTTATTATTTTTAAAATGAAAATAGGGGCACCTGGGTGGTTCAGTCGGTTGGGCGTCCGACTTCGGTTCAGGTCATGATCTCACCGTTCTCGAGTTCAAGCCCCGCATCGTGCTCTGTGCTGACTGCTCGGAGCCTGGAGCCTGTTTCGGATTGTGTGTCTCCCTCTCTGTCTGTGCCCCTCTCCCACTCATGCTCTGTTGGTCTCTCTCTCAAAAAAAATATTTAAAAAAAATTTTTAATGAAAATAACCTATCCAATTTTTGACATTTACTCCCTACCTTGCCAGTCAGCATCGGCATTAATAAGTGTGCCAGTGTGTTTCTTACTCACTATATTTTTACATCTAAATTTCTTTCAAGGACCATATGAGAAAGCAGGCATAAGTGAACTTAGGGTAGATCTACCCTCTGTGTTGCTGACACACTCTCCTTTGCCAACTCAACAGTCATCTCTAGTTAGAAATGTATTTCTTTGATGTTACCCAAACCCCAATTTTGTTCAGATCATTGCATGGAGAGCCCTGGAAATCGGGGGAAGATACATCCCTGCTCCAGACCTAGGGAATTATTCATAATTAAGCCAGTCATAGTAACCGAGTTTGGGAGAAAAATGAAAAAAGCACAAATGCAAATTAAAAACACATCAAGAGGGGCACCTGGGTGGCTCAGTTGGTTGGGCGTCCAACTTCATCTCAAGTCATGATCTCATGGCTTGTGAGTTCAAGCCCCACATCGGGCTCTGTGTTGACAGCTCAGAGCCTGGAGCCTGCTTCGGATTCTGTGTCCCCCTCTCTCTCTGCCCTTCCTCTGCTTGTGCTCTCTCTCTCTCTCTCATAAATAAACATTAAAAATTTTTAAGAAATAATAAAAACACATCAAGATACCATTTCTCACCTATCATATTGGCCCAATTTTAAAAGCTTGGCCATGTACTCTGCTGGAGAAGCTGTGGGGACACAGGCAGTCTCATACACTGTGGGAATGTTAGGTGGTACAATCTCTATAGAGCAGAAGTTGTCGACGTCTAATGAAACTACACTACATATGCCTTCGTAACCAGTAACCCTACTTTCAGGAATTTTTCCACGTGATAACTCTCCAATAATATAAAAATGCAAATGTATTGTCTGTCATTGCAAAAGTTGGAAAATGACTTAAATTCCCATTTGGGCACAGTTGAATAAACTATGTGGCATATGTCAGTGGAAGACTTTGCAGTTGTAAACAGAATGAGGACAATCTTTATGAACCAATAAAGACTGTTTTCTGTGAAATATTAAATTGAAAAAAGCAGAGTACAAAAGAGTACCTAACATATTACCTTTTGGATAAGAAAGAAGGGGAAATATACATGCAGAGTTTTGCATAAAAGAACACCAGAAAAAGGAGAAAACAATGAAGCTGGTTCCTACAGAGAAAACAGGGTGAAAGGGGGAGGGAAAGAAGGACATTTTCCCTGAATTCACCTTTTCGGATAAATTTTACTTTTGGGAGCTTGTGTCATGTTCGCAAAAAGAAAACTAAATCAAGAAGGATGGGACTAAGTTAAACTATAGGCAAGCAGATACAAAATTAATTGTTAAATGAATACTATACACACACCGAAATGAAGAGTGGGGAGAGACCAAACAAAAGTAACTTGAACACAGGACTTTGGCTATAAACAATAATAAAAAGGGATTTGGTTGAATGTGAGATATCGCTGACTGTAAAATGGGACTCGATTTCAGATCTGTTACGGTCTGAAAAAAAAAACGGTATCTTAGAATCGATGGAATATGATGTAATATGGAAAAACGCATATTAGAGTTAGATCAATAATCCAGATAACTCAGGAGTGTTAGAATAAGCACCAAAAGCTTCCTGGGTGTCAGAGTGAGGGCTCTGCTGAGGTTTATGATAAATAATAACAGGGTATATGTATATTTTGGGGAATGACGATTATTGTTTAATTGGTACAGAGTTTCTTTTTAGGGATGATGAAAAAGCCCTGGAGGAGGGAGGGGTGAGGGTTGCTTAACATTGTGACTGTACTTACTGCCATGGAATTGTGTGCTTAAAAATGGGTAAATTGGGGCTACCTGACTGGCTCAATCCATAGAAGACACAACTCTTGGGGCGCCTGGGTGGCTCAGTCGGTTAGGCGGCCGACTTTGGCTCAGGTCATGATCTCACGGTCTGTGAGTTCAAGCCCCGCGTTGGGCTCTGTGCTGATGGTTCATCAGAACCTGGAGCCTGCTTCGGATTCTGTGTTTCCCTCTCTCTCTGCCCTTCCCCTACTCATGCTCCATCTCTATGTCTCTCAAAAATAAATAAAAACGTTAAAAAAAAATTCCTTTAGAAGACACAACTCTTGATCTCAAGGCCTCGAGTTCAAGCCCCACAATGGGCAGAGCTTACTTTATTTTTTTATTTTTTTAATATAATTTATTGTCAAGTTAGCTAACATACAGTGTATACGGTGTGCTCAAAGAGCTTACTTTAAAAAACAAAAAAACAAAATCAAGGGCGCCTGGTGGCTCAGTCAGTTAAATGTTGGACTCTTGATTTTGACTCAGGTCATGATTTCACGGTTCATGGAATTGAGCCCTGCGTTGGGCTCCCTGGTGATAGCGCGGAGCCTGCTGGGAATTCTCTCTCCCTTTTTCTCTGCCTCTCCCCCTGCTCACGCACCTGCATATTCTCTCTCCCTCAAAAATAAACAGTTTGAAAAACAAAACACTCTAAAAATGGTTTAAGTCGTAAATTGTGTATTTTACCACAATAACAAAAATCGCCAAAAAAAATTGTATTGCAAGGACATCTACAGAAATTGTTGTGGTCTATGAAATAAACAATAACATATTTTTGTAATTTGGGGGCAGAGAAGCCTCTTTATTTATTTTTTTAAAATTTTTTTTAATGTTTATTTAATTTTGAGAGAGAGAGAGAGAGACAGAGCATGAGCAGGGAAGGGGCACAGACAGAGAAGGAGACACAGAATCCGAAGCAGGTTCCAGGCTCCGAGCTGTCAGCACAGAGCCCGACGCGGGGCTCAAACTCGGGAACGGTGAGATCATGACTTGAGCCAAAGTCGGACATTCAACCGACTGAGCCACCCAGGCGCCCCCAGAGAAGCCTCTTTAAACAGCCTTAAGCAAATTACTAACAGGATGATGGCGGCATATAACACAGGTATCGGAGATGGCAGGCTCTGGCTACCTCGCTTCATTTCCCAGCTCCAGCTGAGTGACCTGGGGCCGGTAACTGATTTTCTCTACCTCAGGATCCTCATTTGGTTCATTAGAACAGTATTCATAGCACTTACTCCCTAGGGTTGTAATGAAGGGAACAAATGAGGTAGTAATTTGAGTACTTAGAATACTGCCTGAAATAAATACTCTCACTACAACCAAAAACATTTTTTTAATTTTTGTATCCAAGTAAGACACTTTGTAAACTATTTGAAACGTGTATATCGACAGCCTATAAATCAGTAATAAGGAAGTGAAAAGCCCAATAAAATAATGAACACTCAAGGGGCACCTGGGTGGCTCAGTCAGTTAAGCTTCCAGCTTCGGCTCAGGGCATGATCTCCCAGTCTGTGAGCTCGAGCCCCTGGTGGGGCTCTGTGGTGACAGCTCACAGTCTGGAGCCTGCTTGGGATTGTGTCTCCTTCTCTCTGCTCCTCTTCCTCTGCTTATGCTCTGCCCCTCTCTCTCTCAAAAATAAACATTAATAATAATAATAATAATGAACACTCAATTCATATACACAATCTAAATGTCAAAAAATATGAAAACTTGTTCAACTTCACTAATTGTCAAGAAAAATCAGATGATTTTCCACCTATCATTTAGTCAAAGCATAAAATGAGTAGTATCTGTATGTATCAGCCAGGTTTGTGTTTAGATGTAACAAAGCCCTCAAATGAAGCTTAAACAAATATGAAGGTTGTTTTTTGTTTTTTTTCACCTATAATAAGTTTGGAAGTAGGCAGTCCAGAGCTGCTCTTCTGGTCATGCTGTCATTAGAAACCCAAGTTCTTCTTATCTTTCTTTTTAGCTATCCCTAACATGTGGTCTTTCGTCTCTTGCTTTTTTCTAGAGGCTTCAAAATGGCTGTGGCATCTCCTACAATGAGTTCCAGGCAAGAACACTTTGACTTTACTCCCTAACAAGCATTCTTGTACAACCCCTCTCAGCTGCTTCTACTTATATCTCTTTTGCCAAAATTACACCACACACCCACTCCTAGGTATTTTTTTTTAAGTAGGGCATTTTGTTACTCCGAACAGAATTGTACAGTGGGTATTAGCTAGACTACAGCAATCTCTGCTATACCGGTGTTAGCTAGAATGAAAACTATAGTATCGAAATCATACTGATAAGAACTGTGATCTTTTTATTAACAGTTTATTAATAGCGATTTGTAGTTTTTATATTTAAATAAAGCATGTCCAAGTTGACTTTATCTTTTTAATTTCATCATAATGGATGGAGACTCTGACCCAGAATTCCCTGTGTCAATTTCCACAATATCATCTTCACATTCCGGTCATCAGAAAGTTTTTCTAACTAGAAGTAAAAATACTTAATCTTTTGAGAATTATGGTGGTTTAGAAGAATCTTTTTTAGAACACTACAATGCATAATTTTAAATCTAGCATATAACTTCCTGGATATATTATAAAATATAAACATAAATGATTCACATTAAAACCATTTAAATCAAGAAAATTATCAATATTTATATATTTTAAAAGAATCTAATCTGTTGTGTAAGAACAAAATCTAACATGTAATTTTATTTTTTTCAAGTTTATTTATTTTGAGAGAGAGCAGGCAGGGAAGGGGCAGAGAGAGAAAGGGAGACAGTGAGAATCTCCGGCAGCTTCCATGCTCAGCACAAAACCCGACACAAGGCTCCGAACCCATGAACCACGAGATTATGACTTGAGCCAAATTCAAGGGTCAGACGCCCAACTGACTGAGCCACCCACGTGCCCTATATCTAATATGTAATTTTTTTAATGTTTATTTAGTTTTGAGACAAAGAGACAGAGGGCAAGCGGGGGAGGGTCAGAGAAAGAGGGAGACACAGAATCTGAAAGAGGCCCCAGGCTCTGAGCTGTCAGCACAGAGCCCAACGAGGGGCTAGAACTCCAGAACTATGAGATCGTGACCTAGGCCAAAGTCAGACACTTAACCGACTCAGCCACCAGGTGCCCAGAGCATGTAATATAAGGCAAAGAATCTACTGAAGTCAATGATTTTAAAATTCTTTGATTAAAAGGAAAAAGAATAACTAACTTTGTTACTCTTCCCTATAGGACTTTTGTACATGATTAAAAGGAAAAAGAATAACTAACTTTGTTACTCTTCCCTATAGGACTTTTGTACATAAAAATGTGTGAAAATTTAGTCCAATTGCTTAAGTGAACAACTTCAGCTCAGGTCATGATCTTGGGGTTCATGAGCCCGAGCCCCACATCGGGCTCTGTGCTGACAACTCAGAGCCTGGAGTCTGCTTCGGATTCTGTGTCTTCCTCTCTCTCTGTCCCCCCCCCCCTCTCTGGGTGGCTCAGTCGGTTGAGCGTCCGACTTCGGCTCAGGTCATGATCTCGCAGTCCGTAAGTTCGAGCTCCCGCATCGGGCTCTGTGCTGACAGCTCAGAGCCTGGAGTCTGCTTCGGATTCTGTGTCTCCCTCTCTCTGTCCCTCCCCCACTCATGCTCTGTCTCTCTCTGTCTCAAAAAAAATAAACATTAAAAAAAAATGAAGATTAGTTAAAAGTTAAAAAAAAATACTTTGAGGGGCACCTGGGTGGCTCAGTCAGTTAAGTGTCTGACTTCTGCTTAGGTCACAATTTCATAGTTTGTGGGTTCCAGCCCTTCATCGGGCTCTGTGCTGACAGCTCAGAGCCTGAAGCCTGCTTTGGACTCTGTGTCTCCGTCTCTCTGCCCCTTGCCTGCTCACACTTTATTTCTCTGTGTCTCAAAAACAAATAAACATTAAAAAAACATCTAATAAAAATAAAAATATAAATAAATAAATAAAAAGTTTTAGGGGTGCCTGTGTGGTTCGGTCACTTAAGCCTCAGACTCCTGATTTCAGCTCAGGTCATGATCTCAGGTTGCTGAGATTGAACCCCGCATCCAGCTCTGCACTGTCAGTGTGGAGCCTGCTTGGGATTCTTTCTCTCTCCTCTCTCTGCCCCTCCCTTGCTCTCTCTCTCTCTCTCTCTCTCTCTCTGAAAATAAATAAACTTAAAAAATCTTTTTTCAATTTTTTTAAAGGAAAGAGGTAAACAAATAAAAACGAGTACATTTCTGGTAAACACAGAAATTTAGAACTGGCTTGCAAACTTAAGATTAAATGCAGTTTTACATGGCGAGTAATTAGCAAGGATTAGAGGTTGATGATTACATTGCGCAGGATGAAACACACAACAGAAACACACGTACGCACATATATGACAGAAGCAAAGCACAAAGAAAGAAAGATGTTTAGGGATTATGGTTTTTATTTTTAATTAAGATACCTTTACAACCAAACTACCAAAAACTGATATTGCGCTCACCTACTCCTGTCAGACCGCTGAGGTCATAGAACAGCAAGTACAGGAGTGGAAGTCGGGCAGGCGTGGGTATTCATTCCTACTCCACCAGTTACTACCTGTGTGTCTTGGACGTGTTTTTAAACCCCTACGTGTCTGTTTCTTCATCTGTAAAATGGAGGCTAATAGGATTATCGGAGGATTAAAGGAGGAGATACAAGTAAAACGCATGCCTCTAGGAAGGACTCAAAAAAACATTCGGTTTTGCTTGACAGCATAACTTGACTGAACTTTTTGGAAGCACTATTTTCACAAACTCACTTCCCTACCCCCAACTCTAAGAACCGTCTCTCACATTGACTCCAAACACATCTGCTTCCACGTCAAGGACCTGCCTCCCCCCAAACTATCTGTGGTTCCCATTTCTCCTCCGGGTGTGTTTTTCTGGGCTCAATCCATTTTCTCTAGGAACTTCAAAAATGCCACTTGCATTTGCAATCCGAGCTTTCCAGGTCTGGCTGAAACTCAGCCTCCTTTAAGCCTTTCTAGATATAGACCAAGGTTCCTCAGCTACTGCAACATCTACTGCGATCATGCACGTGCCCCTCTCTTCAGTATTGTTTCGTCACCTTTTCATGTTTTGTTCTTTAATTGGTCTAGTACTGTTTACAGGTCACTTGAGATCGGGATCTCTTCCAGCCTTATTTCCCACCATATGACCTATTTCTGTTGAGGGAAGTAGCTTTCCAGACCATATGTCACACATGTGTTCTCTACAAAAAAATAATAATTATGTATGAGTGTATGTGTATCCTTGCAGATTTTTTCCTCTTTTTCAGGCAGCATCAAGGTTTGACCTGGGGAGAAGGTTCAAACCTCAGCTCACATACCGCCTTCTTTTTGTAAAATTTTTTAAGTTTATTTATTCTGAAGGAGAGAGAGAGCACGAGCAGGGGAGGGACACAGAGAGAGAGAATCCAGAACGGGCCCCACGCTGTCAGCGCAGAGCCCAACAAAGGGCTCGAACTCACCAACCTGTGAGATCATGACCTGAGCTGAGATCACGAGTCAGACGCTTAACCGACTGAACCACCCAGGTGCCCCCAAATGCCACCTTCTTAAAGCTTTCTGTGACTGTTGCCCAAGGGTTCAGGAAAGGTAACTAACATGTTCCCTTACTGTCCTATTGGGATAGGCACTCGTAAAATGTTTCTTCACAACCTGAAAAGGTGGACCTTACTGAGCCCTCTTAACAGATGAAGAATCTGAGGCTGGGGGAAGTTGGGTGACTGCCCAAGAACACAGCTATGAAGTTGGCAAAGCCAAGCTTGGAAACTTGCCTTCTTCTCTCACTTAGGTTGAGTCGGCAGTAGTATGTGCTTTATAGAGTCAGTATGGCTGTTTAGCACGTGCTGTACAAGGGATTCGGCAGTTAGCAGTTGGTCAATAAATTTTTGCTGAATGTACAAATCATTAGAACTCAGGAATCACTGCAGTGAATGCGGTGAAGAATACTGGAGACAGAAGGGACACAGATTGTTGTCATATGGAAAATTCATGAAAGGGAGGCCTCAAGATACAAGGGTGCACAGCTACTTAGTGGCAGAGATAAGACTAGAACGAATTCATTTATACACCCAATAAATATTGAATGCTTGCTATGGGAGAGTGCTAGAGTCTGGGGAGACAATGCTGCCAAGAAAAGGCACAGGTTTCCCAATTCCTCTCCAGAGCGCTGAAACAGTCCTGCAGCAGACTAAGGTGGGTCTAAGTTCCCAGAGAAAAGGATGTGAAGGAAGAACCGGGAGAGATTGATCCAGATCCCAAGTGGGTAAGGAGAATAGAGAAGGAATGAGAGAAATAGAGGAACCACCCTTGGCACCCACGGGCCGTTTCTCCTCCGAGCCACACGGGGGCGCTGCACCCCCTCCGCGTTCCTAGCCCCGCCGGCGCCGCCTGCTCGCCTGTTCCCGGCGGAAATGCCCAGGCGATGACGGAAGCCCAGAGGGAGGGGAGAGAAAGAGCGAGAGAGGGGGCGAGAGAGCCGGGAGAAGCCGGCGGGCGGGAGGCGGCGGCGGCGGGTGGCTAGCTTCTGGCGGGTGTTGCGCCGAAGACCCGCGCCTCACTCCTCCCCCAACCTTCCCGCGCCCTTCACCGACTCCCGGGGCGCGCAGCCGGGCGGGTGAGGGGCTCCTCGAGGCCCCGCGCTTGGAGCCGCTCGCTGGCCTTGGGCGGGGCGAGGGGCCCGCAGCCGCCCTCCCCGGCTCCCTCCTCTCCCGCTGGGAGCTGGCGGCGGCGGCTGTGAGAGAGGGGAGCGGCGCCCGGGGTAGGGGTGGGTAGGGGCGGGGAGGGGGGGAGGGAGGCGGCAGGGAAGGGGATCGGGCCGCCATGGACGACAAGGCGTTCACCAAGGAGCTGGACCAGTGGGTTGAGCAGCTGAACGAGTGTAAACAGCTTAACGAGAACCAAGTGCGAACGCTGTGCGAGAAGGTAAGAGAGAAAAGAAGAAATGTAGGAGCGCTTGGCTGGGTGGGGGCGGTCCCTCTCTCCCCTCCCCTCCCGGGCCTGTCCGCTCTGCCCGGCCTAGCCGGTCCGGGCCCCAGCGGGGCTGCGTCTCCCTGCTGGGACGTCCACCTGGGCGGCGGAACGGGTCCTTCCGGGACCTGGCTTGAGGGGGCCACCCCGGGCTCCGCCGCGTCCCCTCTGGGCCCTCCCTGCGGCCCCGTACGGAAGCTCACTTCGCTGGCCTAAGGGGTCGGGTGTAGATGGGCGGGGAAACGTGAATGTATCTTAGGGAACCCACGCCCTAGATTTTATTGGGGTCACCGACGCTCTTTGTGGGATTACTGTCCCTAACGTTTCACGTGGGGACTGGCGATCTCGGCGATTTAGAATGCAGGCAAATTAATGTAATGCAAGCTCTTACTTGACAATGCACCGAAAGTTAACCTGGATGATATTAATATTAATGAACTTGTTAATGGACGTAGAATTTTTCTCCGGTAAAACGGGGCCTTCAAAAATCACTAACCTGGGATGTGTCACGCGTTTGTTTGCAGAGGGGTGGGTGTAATGGCAGGCTGATATTTTAAATAGAGGTTGACTGTGGTTGAAACAGATGGTGACTGGTCTTCGCATTGAGTGGGTCTTGGAAGCAAAATGTTTATAGTCAAAAACAAGACAGCATGTCTTAAGTTTGGCAGCAGTCGTTTCTTGAAATGATAAATGGGTACACGTTTTGGTGCACAATAGCCCTTTTCAAAAAGTTATTTCCGTTTCTATTCTATCTAAAGTGTTTGGAGTTTGTTTTTTGTTTTTGTTTTCTATCCCAAAGAATAATAAAATGTGCAGGTGGTTAACTGCTGACAGTAGTTCTTGATTAGTGATCTTGGGCAACTTTCTGAATTCTGTATTCGTTGTTTTCTTAACCACTGGAATTATTTCGCACTCTCCATTTTATTTTAAAGTCTGGAATTTTTCTCATTCGGTCCTTAAATCTGGACTAAATTTTCACACATTTTTATGTAGGAAAGTCCTATAGGAAAGAGTAACAAGTTAGTTACTCTTAATGCTGTTGGGTTTGTACTTTTAAGGCATAATCTTTAAGTTGTTTGATCATTTGTGTTTGGAAATCAGAATGCCTCAGAAATGCACTGGAGAAGGAAATAATAGGGCACTCTTAAAATTATGCAACTTAGAGATGGAGGAGTAATAGCTAATATTAATCTAGAATAGTGCTTTTAACAAGTAATGTTGCCAAGGACTGTTATATATATATTAAGTAACTATAACTCTTAACAGAAGAGAATTTCTGTAAATAGAACTGTCAAGCCAGCGGTGTTTTTTTTTTCTTTCTGAAACAAACATTGCTTCTAGCTTCGTCGACATTGTTTTCTTGTTTGATAACCTATAATTTCATGAGTCTTAAAATTTACATTTTAAATTGCACTCTCGAGGCCTAGCGTCAGTATTCAATTTTGAAATACCTAGTTTTGAAATTAGTTGAGTCGGTTAACTCTATATTATAGACCTTAAGTTGTGAACAGAATTGGTGTTGAATCAGCTTTTCCCTTTGACTCTCAAATAATTTTAAGATACATTCTTAGAGAAGAGTATTGTACCACTCCTCAAGCACACTTATGTCGCTTTTGGTTTTTTAATTTTATTTAAGTAATTTCTGTGTGCCCCGTGGGGCTCGAACCCACCCCAAGATCAAGAGCTGCAGGCTCCCCCTGAGCCAGCCAGGCGCCCCTCAGTCAGCTTCAGTCTTAATCACTTGAGGAAGCTTTCTGTATTTTAAGAGAGATTATTGTACTTCGGCACTTAAATAAATTGGACTACAAATCCCTAAGACCTTATAGATATATTTAAGCTTATATGTTCCTCACTCTTTTTTTTTTTTTTTTTTTGAGAGATAGCCAGTGTGCAGGCAAGAGGGAGTGGAGGGACAGGGAGAGAGGAAGAGAAAGAAACTCAAACAGGCTCCATGCTGTCATCATGAGCCAGTGTGGGGCTCAATCCAAGAACCATGAGATCATGACCTAAGCGGAAATCAAAAAAGTCAGATGCTGACTGAGCCACCCAGCCGCCCCCCTACTTTAAAAAAGAAAAAAAAAGGTGTATGTATCCACTAGCCGTGAATTTTTAAGTGAAAATAACCCAGCCATTTATCTTTGGCCTCTACCCCTTAGCTGGAATTGCTAATGGAATGGAGACGTGTTAGTGTTTCTTTCTCACCACCCTTTTGAGCAGTGCTTAGTTTTACTAAGCACTCTCTCCTGGCCACAGTGGTATTTCTCGGTGGCATATATATTCTGTCTTCTAACCTTAGTCTTTGGTTTCCACTTTATATCTCTACCCCTGGCATTCTTTTTCCTGACAGTTGTAGTATTTACTTACAATGAACTCTGGTAGTGAGCATATCTGAGTTTAAACCCACTCTCTTTGCACCTCTAATCCCTTTTTTTAAGACAAGAGTAATATTAAGATACTACCTGTATAAAGTACTGACAAGCAATAAGCCCTCAGTGAAGCTTAGAAAAAGCCAAATAGCAATAGCCATTTTATCTTGTTTTATTTATATTTTTTTAATTTGTTTATTTTTGAGAGAAGGAGGGCACAGAGAGAGAGGGAGACAGAGAACCCGAAGCAGGCTCCTAACCGGGGCTTGAACTCACTAACGCGAGATGGTGACCTAAGTCGAAGTTACAAGCTTAACTAACTGACCCACCCAGGCGCCCCCATTTTATCGTGTTTTAAATCTATCATCTCATTTTCTTTTGGGAAAAGATGCAAATTTATGTGACTCTATGGAGAATGTACGTCTAAAGAGGTTTTATGTATAGTGGTTGTATAAAAATAATCATTTCAGTATTTCATGAAGTCCCTGTTATCTGAAGCACAAAGTACCAGGATTAATAACAGTTTTGTGAAGTAACTTTAAACTCCTTGCCTGGTCTACTTAATACTTCCTCTACCTTTCCAGGTCAAGAATGGCAGGCATAAAGAAAGAATATAAAAGAAAAATAAAATGT
Organism: Paguma larvata; assembly: GCA_030068075.1. Lineage (NCBI taxonomy): Eukaryota > Metazoa > Chordata > Mammalia > Carnivora > Viverridae > Paguma > Paguma larvata. The sequence goes on from CM057823.1 coordinate 12,529,644, forward strand.
TAAACCTAGTCATATAGACCATCTTTTTGTACAATTCTTTGTGACTGTGGTTTTTTTTTATTTTTATTTTATTTATTTTATTTTTTTGAGAGAGTGAGACAGAGTGCAAGCTGGGGAGGGGCAGAGAGAGAGGGGGACACAAAATCCGAAGCAGGCTCCAGGCTCTAAGCTGTCAGCACAGAGCCCGACATGGGGCTCGAACTCACAAACTGTGAGATCATGACCTGAGCTGAAGTCAGCCGCTCAACTGACTAAGCCACCCAGGCGCTCCCCCCCCCCTTTTTTTTTTTTAATAACACGACTTTTTTCAAGTCTAATGAAAATACTACTCTATAGGAATTGCGTTATATGGTGGTGGTTTTTTTCCCTCAAAATTAAATTCCAGTTCTAATTCAGGTTGCCTAAAAACTGAAGGAGTCAGCTGAAATTGAAACCAAAGTGGGACTGGTAAAAGCCCTATTTTGAGATAGTGGCAAAAGTAAGATCCATCCATCCTGACTGATGCCAAATGAACTACCAAAAACATGGATATGAATGGTCTGGCCTTCGAGGTTCATTTCTGTGTAGACAAAAATTATTTGCATTAAATAATAAGGTACATCTGAGAGGACTAGCTCTTAAATAACAGTCCAACTTTTGAAGCTAATTGCAAATTTGACCAGCGTGTATAGAGAATCTGTTTCTGTGATTCATTTCTGCAACAGCAGTGTGTACAGTAATTTTAAAAGATAGTATGCCTGGAGAGCCAGTCTGGCGCTGTTCAGGACATTGTGTGACTAGAACTATATTTAACTCTTGGTAGCATCTCAGGAAGAGAAACTTTTTAGGCTCTTTTATCCAGTAAACTTTATTTTATCCTGAAGAACCTCAGCAATGATACCGTACGTAGGTAAGGAGACTTAGCTGTGTGCTAGCAGATCTTTATTCTGATGATTACAAAGTGTCTACTCAGAAAAATTTTGAGGCTTGAACCGCCTGGGTGGCTCAGGCAGTTAAGTGTTGGACTCTTGGTTTTGGCTCAGGTCATGATCTCACCATTCGTGAAATCGAGCCCCGCAGAGCACAGGCTCTGTGCTGACAGCAGGGAGCCTCCTTGAAATTTTTAATTTTGAGGTTTGTGTAGGAGTGTAAATATGTAAATTTCGTGTTAGACTAACGGATATGTTTCTGGGTTGTGGCTTCAGCCGTGAAATAAACAAACATCATTAGGATATTACTTACCTTGTTAATGTGAAATAGCGTACTTAAGTTCCTGAATGCTTAAAACCATCTTCATGAAGATTAGAGTCTGGTAAAAATGAATGATTTTTGTGAGCCAAGAAAAATCTTTTGGATTACTTTTTTCTTTGATAGATTGTAGCTAAAAAAAATAGTAGTCTTAGTAACCAGAAAGCCTAATTGGTGCTTTGTTTTAATTTCCCTTAAGCTTTGGTGGTCCGTTTTAATAGAGTCTAAAATGCAGTGATGTAGAAAGTAGCTCCTTCCTTTCTAACTGTAACACAGAATGACCCAATTACAGTGGAATATGAGGTTAAAATCCAGTTTTGCTGACTGAACCAATCTTCATTTTCCGTGCTTATCTAAGCCAGCCTCTCCTAGCAGGCAGGTAGAGAAACTAAACCAAACCAGATTAGCACAAACTGCTAATGATTAGAAAGCAGACTTTTTAAAATCAGTTCATTTCTCAGCTTTATATGATATATAAAATCATATCTGTAGGTAGATAAAATGAAGATGTCTACATTATATTTTTTCACATGGAGTAGTTTTCTTTGTAATAGATGCCTTTTATTTTAATTTGAAGAGCTTGTCTTTTCTTCAGGACAAATACTATGAGGGACTTGCTCAACTTGAGGTCCTTTGGAAAAAGGAAACCAGATACCAGAAGTAGAAGATTAAATTAATGCCAAAACCATCACTGTGTTTTAAACTATCGAAACTATATCTCTTTCCTGAACTTAGTTTTTCTAAGAAGAATGGCATTAAAATCATAGATGTAATCTATTGTGTGTAAGAATTTGAGTCTAAATAGGAATTTGAATTGTTTTGAACTAATTTCCTTATAATTCTGCTTCTTCATGTAAATGTAGTTAAATGTGAACCTAACCTTGGTTCTTTAAAATGACTTGTATACAGAAATATCTTCTTCCACACTATTCCTTTAGTAATGATTAAATCTTGTCTGTGCTTCCAGTACCTTTCTTTCAAGTCTGAATTTCTTTAATAATCATATTAGTCTAGGGAGTGAGGTCAGTTTATTACAGATTTGGTTTCTTTTCTAGGGAATGTTGGGGAGCTCAAGCCTAGACTTGGTTTGCTGTCTCTTGTAGTGTGGGACAGTTTATTATGCCTTGTAAACTGCCCTTTGACAGAAATTACTTTTTTGAGCAAAAGAGTTAAATGATAATCTTGAGGGGCAATCCGTGACAACCGACTTGCACTATAATGGCACTGTGGTATGGTACAGTGAAAGCGTGCAAAGCTCCACTGACTATCTCTTAAATATTTTATACAAAGGCGTCATTTTTTTGGGGGAATGGGACAGGAAAGTTAGATCGTGCCTCCTTGCCTGTTTCATCTCATATGAAACATTGTTTGAAGTGGCTTTTTAGCATATAATTTTTACATGTGTGTAATATGTAGCCTATACCTTAATTTTGCTCTTTACATTTCATAGAGAGGAAAAACTTATAAAAGTGTCTTCTGCCTTCGAAAGTTTTCCCACATGACCTGGATAAGGAGCAGAGTTGGCTCTGTAGTCTTGCCTCTGCTTTAGTAGCAAGAGAGACACTTGCTCTGTGGGAAATGAGAAAGAAAAGAATGGTCGAGTAAATGCTGTCATTGTGTTTTTACACCGTAGATTCAGCAAATTTTAGTTGCACTCCTATGTGCCAGCCGCTGTTCAAAGTGCTGGAGGTTCAGCTGTGAACAGAAGAGGGGACTGACGATAAACAGATTTAACAGAATGCCAGACGGTGATTCTTGGTAGGAAGAAAAGCAAAGGATAGAGGAGAGTGATAGTCTTGAGCTTAGGAGGCTCTCTTAACAGAGTGGTTAGAGAAAGCCTTGCAAATTATTCATTAGGTGATTTACTTTCGTGATCTGAAAGTGTATTGGAGGAGTTAGAGGGCACAGGTCCCAAGACTACCCTCGTTTGTGACACCGGTTGCATGTCCAGTGAGTTCCACAGACACTCTCTCAGGTTCAGTAATTTACAGGAAGGCCTCACAGAATATACTCGTGATTACAGGGAAAGAATACAGATTAAAATCAGCCAAGGGAAAAGACACACAGGGCAGAGTTCAGGAGGGCCGATGTCTTCTGTCTCCAGAGGCAGAGCTGGCACCGGGTCACCCAAAGCCCTCATCGTAGATCACCTTGTTAGACTGTCCAGCGGTCAAAGCCCCCCGGCAAAGACACTTATGTGAAGCAGGACATTCTGGGGCCTAACAGTCACTTCACAGTAGGTGAGCGCAGACGCCAGACCTCTCTGGGGAGGGTTCTTGCATACACAGGTTTTTACTTCATAACAAATTTTAGGAGACAAGAACTTGTAATAAATAATTAAGGGGAAAATAATGCCAAAATACATGAAGAAAATGGGTAGATTTATCAGAATCATAGTGTGTGTAGGATATGAGGTTATTTTCCTGCAAATTGAGTTGGTATATTCTTTGTTGTAATTTCATAACATTTTCTTTTCTTGACTCTGTAAATTTCTTGAAAATGCAGAATGTTGACCATTTAATGTTTAAAATATTCCTTCCCTATTCTTAAAATTTTTATTGGACATTTTAGCATTTTTGTGTAGTCAAATGGTCCAGTTTTTCCTTAAACTTTGTGTGTGCATAAGAAACACTTAGAGAGGAAATAAAAAATTCAGATTCCTAAATTCCATCTCAGAAACTGATTATGTCTTGGCAGGTCCAAAAATCTGCATTTTTAAAAAATACGTATGATTTTTTTTTAAGTTTATTTATTTTGAGAGAGGGGAATGGAGCTCAGAGGATTCAAAGCAGGCTCCAGACTGACAGCAGAGAGCCTCAAGTGGGGCTCAAACCCACAAACCATGGTACCACAACCTGAGCCGAAGTGGGATGTTTAACTGACTGAACCACACAGGCGTACCTACATTTTTTTAAACGTTTGTTTTTGAGAGATTGAGCAAGTGCAAGTGGGGGAAGGGCAGCGATGGGGGAGAGAGAGAATCCCAAGCAGCCTCCACACTGTCAGTGCAGAGCCTGACGTGGGGCTCAAACCCACAGACTGTGAGATCATGATATGAGCTCAAATCAAGAGTCAGATGCTTGACCAGCTCCACCCAGGCGCCCCTACCTTTTTTTCTTAAGTTTGGATCAGCTACCAACATTTTTTCATTTGTGTTTCAGTGTCGCAAGATGTCTCTGAGAGCTTTTTTACTGAGATTTTTGCCAGCGTCACTTCCTCTGGGATATCATCATTCTTTTCGTCACAACCACTTTCCTCATATATGTCGATAAGTTTCCTTATTTATTTATTTATTTGTGTCACTAAGTCTTTATTTTCTGGCCACGTATCTAGAATCTCCCCAGCAGCAGTATCCGTACCCCGCAGACAGCCATTTCTTCTATATATTTTTTATTTGAATTTCGTTTTCAGTTTTACCACTTTTCATTTCCTTGCTGCGGTTTCATCAGTGTTGACCAAATCCCTCTTTTTGAGTATCCATTTTTGTAAAATGTCACATGAGTTTATTGCTAGAAGATAAGGAGGCGACATAACTGTACACTTTGCTACGCGGGTGTAAACCTAACAACAAATGTGCTGTGACCCATCCCTAAAAGTTTTGAAAGAAACGATATGGCACCTCTTCTTTATATAGTAACTTATATACCAACAACAACAACAAAATTTAAGTTTATTTACTTATTTTGAGAGACAGGGACAGAGTGCATGAGCAGGTGAGGGTCAGAGTGAGAGGGAGAGCCCCAAGCAGGCTCCTTACCGTCAGCAAAGAACCCAATGCAGGGCTTGAACTCACATACGATGACATCATGACCTGAGTCGAAATTAAGTTGGACACTTAACCGACTGAGCCACCCAGGCACCCCGCAAAAAAAAAATCTTTTAAGTAGGCTTCACACCCAGTGCAGAGGCCAGTGTGAGACTTGAACTCACAACTCTGAAATCAAGATTTGCTGCTTAACCTACTGAGCCACCCAGGGGCCCCAGCAGCAAAATTTTTAATTACGGTAAATATACTGTGGTAACTTAAATTCGAACCTTGTTATTGGGGGCCTAATTTAAACCTAATTTCATGGTGACTGAAATTCATGTGTATAGGAACTAATACGAAGTGAGAATTACCTATATTAAAGAGAAATGATTGGGTAGGATTCAAATCCACTAAATAATTTTGTTGGAACTCCATTGGGCTACAGCAGTATTTCATACATTTTCATCACCCCGAAAAAGAAACTCTGTCCCCATTAGCAGTTATTCCCCATTTTCCCCTTCCCCCATCCCTTGGCAACCGCTAATTTACTTTTTCTGTAGACTGTCTCTGTTCTAGACATTTTATATAAATGAATGGAATTTTTTTGAAGTTTAAATTTTTTTTTCAGATTTAAAAAGTAATACATACTTTTTAAAAATTTGAAAATAGAAGTGTAGGGGAAAGAACACAAATGCTCTTCACTGTTGCACCCACCCTCCCCATCCACTCCCCTCCAACCTCAGAGAGCAACATAGTTTTCCAGACCTTGTTCTTGAGAGCCAAAAACATCTGTTGGGGAAGGGGATTGTTTTTGGTATAATGTTATTATTAAAACGGGATCATAGGTGTAACATCGGAAAACATTTTTACTGAGCAGAGTATCATGACCTGTGTACATACACATACCTCATTATTTTTATTTCGTCAGAGTATATGACTTATTTTTATATGTGTTTCCAGGCTTGAAATTGCTTGGCATACAAATCGACTGTTGCTGAACTGAAAGAAAAGGTCATTTCCTTGTATTTAAAAAAAAAAAGTCAGCTGTCATTTTATCATTTATGGAATAAACTTGTAACTATATGGCTAAAGTCAAAAACACAAGAAGTATCAAGTGTTGGTGAGGATATGGAGAAAAAGGAACCCTTGTGCACTGTCGGTGGTCATGTAAATTGATGCAGCCACTACAGAAAACAGTATGGAGTTTCCTCAAAAAACTAAAAGTAGAATCATCATATGATTCAGTAATTTCACTATTGAATATTTACCCAAAGAAAACAAACACTAATTCAAAAAGATATATGCACCTCTGTATTTATTGCAGCATCATTTATAATAGCTAAAACATGGAAACAGCTGAAGTATCCACCGATAGATGAATAGATGAAGAAGATGTGTGGTTTGTATGCAGTGGAGTATTACCCAGCCATAAAAAAGAATGAAATCTCACCATTTGCAACAACATGAGTGAACCTAGAGGGTAATGCTAAGTGAAATAAGACAGAGAAAAACAAATACCAGATGATTTCACTTGTATATGGAATTTAAGAAACAACAAAAGAATGAAACAAAAACAGACTTTTAAATACAGAGAACAAACGGGGCCACCAGGGTGGCTCAGTCAGTTACGGGTCTGACTTTGGCTCAGATCATAGATGTCACAGTTCGTGGGTTCAAGCCACACGTCGGGCTCTGTGCTGACAGCTTGTAGCTTGGAGCCTGCTTTGGATTCTGTATCCCCCTTTCTCTCTGCTCATTCCCCACTCGTGCTCTGTCTCTCTCTCAAAAATAAACATTAAAAAAAGATTTAAAAAAACAAAGTGATGATTACCAGAGGGATGGGGTAAGGGCATGGGTGAGATAGATAAAGGGAACTAAGAGTACCTTGAACACTGAGAGGTGTGTAGGATTGTTGCATCATTCTGTTGTACACCTAGAACTAATACAGTATTGTATGTACTAATGTAGTATTATATATTTGAAGAAAAAATAGGTCAAATGTCATTTACAGAAGAATCTTGTAACTATAGGAGGACAGGTACCCTGCTTATATTAACTTAGCTCTGTAGGGTTTTTAACTTCACTTAATCTAATCTCTTTCATAGATCAGTCTGTTCTGTAGTCTTCTTCAGATGAATTTACCTCTAATGTTTTAGAGCAGATTATGTGTAAATAGAGGGGGGAGATTTGCATACTGACTCTACCAAAACCAGATATAGTAGCTTTTCATTAATATGGCTCTGGCGATGGGCACCAGCACAAAAATAGAAATAGAATGTCACCTGTTGGGCAGGGGAGATTGTAGTACATTTACATGTTAGGCATTCCTAAAACATGGGTAGGAGGGAAAATATTTTGTTCATCCTATTATATATAAACGTCATTCCCAAATTTTTGTTTTCTCAGTTCTTTTCCTAAGATAGATTTGGTTCATAGCAGCAAGAAAGAATATGTCTTAAATGGGTGAGAAAGGAAACAAGTTTAAATGGATGGGTATACAGCATTGTGTGCAGCAGTAACAGCTTCCTGCCAAGTGGCATTTACCATCCCCACAGCCATTCACTTTACAGGTTTAAAGTTGGTCTTATCCGTGTCCTACAGATAATTAAAGTTTGGGTGCTAAGTCACATTAAAAATCACTCGTGAGGGGTGCCTGGGTGGCTCATTTGGTTAAGCATCCAACTGTTTATTTTGGCTCAGCTCACAATCGCACGGGTTCGTGGGTTCAAGCCTTGCATTGGGCTCTGTGCTCTGGCAGTGCAGAACCTGCTTGAGATTCTCCCTCTCTCTCTGCCCCTCCCCTGCTTGTGTGTGCTCTTTCTGTCAAAATAAATAAACTTAGAAACAAAAATCACTCGTGAGAGTTACATATACAGTCACAAGATGTATAAAATGAGTTGACATAGCAGTCCTGAGACACTATCTGTAGAAAGGGCTCGTTTCAGGGTTGCCTTTGGATGGTGTCTGGGAACTTGAATTTGGGGAAGGTTCCCATCATCCCATTACTAATGACTCACTGTGCCTAAACTTTGTATGCAAGCAGTATGATTTATGCTGAGCTCGTGCTTTCCTCACTTTGGTTATGCTTGGCAAGAAGGTACCTATGTGACCAACTTTGCCCCCATATGCCTTTTCCCTTCACTGATTTCACTTTGTATCCTTAATGTTGTAATAAATCATAGTGTGATTTATTAGTGAGTGCGACTATATATTGAGTTCTATTGGTCTTCTTTGTGAATCGCCACCAAGCCTGGGGATGGTTTTGGGAGGCCCTGACACACAAAGGTTTTTATATGGAGACTTTTAAATATCAGGTGAACTATATATATACTTCTGCCAGTCCAACACATGATTTCCCAGAAGGCAAGCCAAAGTGATCTTACAGTAATATGAACACTTGGTGAGCCAGGAATCCTGAAGAAAGGGTGTGAGTTAAAGTCAAGAGTTTTAAAAACATGAGGGGATCTATACAATGGAGAGAGAAATTGGGAGGTAGAATGGATATCACACTGACCTGAGGAGTATTTTCTTCACTACTATGTAGTGAGAGGCTCAGGGAGTATTATTGTGAAACATAGACACATTCTATATCATATCTTAACTCATCCGGGTAGTTTTGTGAAACCTGTGCTGGGTTAAGATAACCATCTATCCTTAAAATAACAATTGAATTGGATAATACTTGTACTTTTGTCCTTTTTATTTCTATTTTTAAAATAAGACAGTAAGTGATAAAGGTTGCATATCAAGCAGAATCCCTTTTCAGAGTTGGAACCATCGGCCGAGTGTTGATTTTTTTTTAAATAAGTAATAAATAGGAGACATCAGCTCTGAATGGACATTCTAATGCTTTGTGCTATTCAGTTTGATTTTTCTTTTCCTGAACAAAATTGGGAAGCCGTCTTATGGAGTAAACTTGGTAAAAGGTTGTTTCATTTGTAATTTTAGACATTTTTGAGCTGTTTGTCAGACCCATGTAGGAGATAATTGATAATTTAAAATTTTCTTCAGTTGTAATTGGAATTACATCTTGTAGTGACTCTACCCTCGTTCTACTCACATGCCAGTGATGGATTGGGGCAGCAGGGAACATGTGTCTCAGCTAGACGGTGAGATGTAACAGAGTGGCTGAGTGGGACTTCTGAGGAAGTTTTGTAAGATGGCTAGACTAAGCTAGCATGTACTCTTTAGTCTTCTGTCCCTTTGCCTTCTTGCTGAAATAGGGCACCAGCTACAGTGACTAGAGATGCACCACCATTTTGTGACCATGAGTTGACAGTTCTGTTCACTGCGGGTCACAAAGAAAGTAGGTGGTAAGAGTCTGCTGACCTGGTGACCCTTGAGAAGCTGCACCAATCCACAGTGCCTACCTCCAGGCTTCTCTTTAACCTGAGAAAAATAAACCCACAGTTTGTCTTCTCCCCCATCCCACCCAAAAAGGGTAATTTCAGTATTATAATGATAATAAAATAATGTATTTGCCACACAGCTAAAAATCAACCCTAAAGAATATTAGTTTGCAAAAGAATAGCTATTTCCAGATTATACATGTGGAAATAAGACTGTATATTTTTTAAGTTAAAGTAATTGCTGCACCCACTGTGAGTCTCGAACTCACAACCCTGAGATCACGAGTCACATACTCCTCCAACTGAGCCAGCTAGGCACTCCAAGACTGCATATTGTAGAGATACAGACAAATAGATACCTTGTCTAAATGGAGAAAGTGAAAAGTGTATAAATCTTAAGGTTACACAGATTTGAACCAGAAAGGGAGTCCCTGTTTCCTGGAAGATTTCTGTACATGCAGTTTCACTCTAACTAATTATAGGCAGAGAGAAAACGGGCCACATTGTTCCTAACTCTTGGGAAGGTCTACCAAGCTAATAGAAGCAGAAACAATATTTGGTAGCCTAGAATCAAAAGGAAACTTGGAGAGCGGTGCTGGGTGGCTCAGTGGATTAAGCATCTGATTCTTGATTTCAGCTCAGGTCGTGATCTCACAGTTGTGGGGTCAGGCCCCGTGTCAGGCTCTGAGATGACAGGAGCCTGCTTGGGATTCTCTCTCTTTCTCTCTCTCTCTCAAAAGTAAAGAAACTTAAAAAATAAATAAATAAAAGTAAGCTGGAAAACCCAGCTTGGAAATTTTGCAGAAGTTAACAAAGAATGGAGCCACAAGCAAAGTCATACCATAGAAATGTTTTAGAACACTGGAGAGAATTGCTCTTTTGGAATAGAACTTGCTATTGTCCCTACTGCTTAGAGTCACTTCAAATTAAAAGTCCGGGCTAGGGGCATCAAATTGGCATAGATGAATCTGGAGATAGACTTCGTGATTCCTACAGTATGTATGCAAACTTTTATTGCAATTTGTTTTATGTATTCTAACATCAGTACTTATGATTAGTGTAACAGGACACCAATAGTCCCTGAAAACAAGTTGAAGTGAACGGAATACATGTCTTTGTAGAAATGTGAATCTGCTTCCCCTTACATGATCTCTCTCGTCATCTTACATGTAGGTCAACAGAACAGAAGCATTAACGTAGAGATTTTTTTAAGCTTTTTAGTTTCCTGACCCCTTGATACTCCTAAAATTTGAGTTCCAAAAAGAGCTTTTCTTTATGCGGGTTGCATGATTGTTACTTTATTAGCAGTTAACACTGAAATATTAAAAAATAAAGTTTCTTCAACATTGTCTCAATATTACACATCTTGCAACTTTTTTTTTTTTTAATTAACGCATGTGCAAGAAGGGGGAAGAGAAAAATCTTAAGCAGGCTTCACATTCAGCAAGGAGCCCAATGCAGGGCTCAATCCCACGATCCCCAGGATCATCACCTGAGCTGAAATCAAGAGTCAGACACTCATTCAACTGAGCCACCCAGGCATCGCACAAGTCTTAGAACTATGAAAACCATCAGTATTACAAAAATCTCTTTACCTACACTTAAAATAACTTTTTGATGTTGAAGTACAGAAAAATATAACTTTAAATTACATTTTAAGTCATTATCTTTTTGTGTAAGAAATTTTTATTTTGTTTGGTTGAGCCCGTCTGAGCCAGCCTGTTGATGCTAGAGGGTTTACCCGTTCCTCTTTATCTCTGCCGCCTGGCCTGCGACACTCATTTCTACATGAGCACTGCTATCCAGGAATATTTTGATGTGTCCGGTGATTGCTGTGTGTGGTGTACGTCACACTGAATGTTTTATCATCCTAACGAATGTTGTCCTATGCAGTTACTATATGTTAAATAATTTTTCCTCTGTTTTTGGTAAATATTTCCTTTAGTAGATTTGTTCATGTGACTGGCTTGTTAAATTATTATTGTTACATGATGAGGATTTTAACTCTCCAAAATCTTGGTTACTTGCTCCTATTTAGCTTGAAAAGCAAATTACTTATTGCGTGCTAAGTAAATGACAATGATTTTCGCATTTTAAGCCTCTTGCCATTGACCTTTTTTTTTTCCCAGTTGATAGTTAACGTTGCAAGAGGTTATGTTGCTTTTGAAGGTCTTCTGCTGGTTGTTTTCTCAGTCGTCAGCTGTTAACTTTGGAATTTGGCTTTTGTAAACTCGTTCTTATATTAAGGACTTTTCTTCTTTATGCCCCCATTCTCCTGATGCGTTAGTGGTTTGACTGAACTTGGCTGACTTTGCTGTAAGTATTTTGCCCTTGTGATCTAAACGAGCTATTTGGAGAACCTAACATTTAAAAATGGGCAGAACAGCTTCTTGGAGTGGAGCTCCGAGACCAGTTTCCTTATTTAACAGGTGATCGTGTAGTAGTTTTATGATTTGTCTTTTTCATTTATATGTCAAATGCCCTTTATAACAAATCAGCATGAGGTTTCATATGTGTAACAGAAAACCTAAAATAAAGGTTTAACCAAAGTAGCAATTTATAGTTTTCTTATGTATAGGCAAATCTGGAGGTGATATGGTAGCTGTACAAAGTTACTAGGAAAACTCAGACACTTGCTGTATTATTTTTTGGTGGCTCCTGTAACAAAATATTACAAACCGGGTAGCTTAAAACAGCAGAAATGTATTGTCTGACAGCTCTGGAAGCCAGAAGTTCAGAATCAGTCTTTGAGCTGGAAGCATGGCGACATTGACTATAATTAGTGTAATGATGGAGAAGGAAGGGGAGACTAGATCTTGAAGTTAAGCATTCTCTGCCTTAGATCACTTTGCATATTGGATAGCTACCGTCAGTTGTTTTCCGAAGATGTGTGAATGTTCATTCTCTCCAGTAGGGTATGAGAATAGGCTTGCTCACAGTAAGTGAATGTCTTTTTTGCCAATCTCATGAATGGAAAAGAAGCATTTTTTTAAATGTTTTATTTCTGAGAGAGTGAGAGAGAGACAGAGTGTGACCAGGGGGGAGGGGCAGAGAGAGAGGGAGACAGAATCCAAAGCAGGCTCCAGGCTCTGAGTTGTCAGCACAGAGCCTGATGCGGGGCTTTAACTCATGAAGCATGAGATCATGACCTGAGCCAAAGTTAAAGGACAGGATGTAATCAGCAACTAAAAGAAAAGAGGCACAGCCCAGGGCTGTGATCACCAAAGTGGCACAATGAAGTACTACTCCTCACTGTACCCTGCCACTCCAAGCCATATGAGTGAACCCGCAAAACCCAGAGGGTTTTCATTGATAACCTCCGTCTCTGAAAAGAGGCAGCTAAGTGGGATCTTGATCTTGGCCGTCCTTTGTCTGAGAAATAGTGGGAATGCCTATTGGAAAGAAATGGGGAGTGAGCAGTGGGCCTGACTGTGACTGAACCGAATGCGTCACGGCTGCCCCAAACTGAGACAAGACGATTGGGAAATATGTCCAAAGCCTGAGAGTGTTCCCTTATGGGAATGGAGGGAGCCCTAAAAAACCTCAAGAAGTGAATGCAGTTTGTAGGCATTTTAGACACCACACATCCTCTTGTGAGCCCTCTTACCTCCTCTCTTGGCTACAAGAAGAATTGAAATTAACTACCTCAGCTTTAAACCTGTGGTTCAGGGGCACCTGGCTGGCTCAGCCAGAAGAGCATGCAACTTGATCTCAGGGTCATGAGTTCCAGCCCCACAATGGGTGTCAAGACTATTTAAATAATTTTTTTTTTTAACTTTAAACCGTTGGTTCATTGAAGAAAACAAACCAGTCTCACGTGTGGTAGAGTGGGAGTTAATAAATCCCCCACAATATATTGGCATAAATAGAAGGTTTGGACTGATAGCCACAAAGTGAGAGCAGCATGGCAAGCAAATTACAGCAAGCAAGAAAGGAACATAGCTTGGGAAATACTGTACAAGAACCCAAAGTAAAAATAAAAGCAAACCTTATCCCAAGGAACAAGAAGAAATTGTGGTCGAGTTATAAAACAATTGACTATGATGTGGATTAAATAAAAGAAGCTCAAAAAACGATCGCATAGCAGGAAATGAATAGAGATTTAGGAAACAAATTAAGGGCAAAACCAGTAGTAATAATTAAGAACAGAAGAAGCAAAATAGATATAGCAGGAAAAATCTGTCTCCAGAAAGTTAAGATAATCACAAGGAATGCAAGTGACAACAAAAAAGACAAACATAATTAAAAAATAATTCAAGTAATTAAAATTTATTTTTACTTTTTAAAATAATTTATTGTCAAATTGGTTTCCATACAACACCCAGTGCTGTCTTTTTAATTTTAAATTCCAGTCTAGTCAGCACCGTGTTATATTAATTTCAGGTGTACTATATAATGATTATATAGTAATAGCAATATACTAATATAGCTATCGTATAGCAATTCCATACGTCACCTGGTGCTCATCACAAGTGTACTCCTTAATCTCCCATTACCTTAAAACTTCTGAAATAGGAAATTCAACAAATAGAGCAGACTCCATGTCATGACAAGAAAATTTCCCCTAACTTAAGAAATTATGAGATTTATAAGTCAAAGGAGTGTGATGTAAGTTTCAGGAAACATATTCTTAGGATTCCAGAACTGTGAGAAGTAAAATTCTGTTGTTTCTAAGCTACTCTGTCTACAGCAATTATATTATAGCATGCCCAAGAGACTAAGACACTAGTACTTACGAGATTTATAAAGGAAAAAAAAATTGTCATTCTGTAGTGTATATGAAAAATCCAAGAGAATCTATAAACTATTTAAAGTTTTAAGTATTCTGGCGCGCCTGAGCGGCTCAGTCGGTTGGGCGACTGACTTAAGCTCAGGTCATGATCTCGTGTTCATGAGTTTGAGCCCCACATCAGGCTCTCTGCTGTCAGTGCAGAGCCTTCTTCAGATCCTCTGTCTCCCTCTCCCTGCCCTCCCCCATTTGTGCTCTCCCTCTCTCTCAAAAATAAATATTTGTAGGGCGCCTGGGTGGCTCAGTCAGTTGGGCGGCTGACTTCAGCCCAGGTCATGATCTCACGGTCTGTGAGTTCGAGCCCCGCGTCGGGCTCTGTGCTGACAGCTCAGAGCCTGGAGCCTGCTTCAGATTCTGTGTCTCCCTCTCTCTCTGCCCTTCCTCTGCTCACACTCTGTCTCTATGTCTCTCAAAAATAAATAAAAACGTTAAAAAAAAAAGTTTAAAATAAATAAATATTTTAAAAAATTTTTCAATAAAGTTTTAAGTATTCTAAGTTATGAGAGTATTATGTAAAACTCTGGAGTAGGAGATATTTTTTAAATCCCAGCATAGTATCAAGGCTAGATTACCTCAGATTATGTATGACAGCTGCAATAACAAGTAGACATTATTAGACAATTGAAAGAAACTTGACTGAAGAATAAAGGAAATCTAAATAATCGTCAATACCATATTTACTGGTGAAAAAACTTAGTATTCTAAAGATATCTACTCCAAATATATAATTTCAGTGCAATTTGAAATTATCAAAATCTCAACAAAATTTTAATAGGCCTTGACAAATTAATTTTAAAATAAATATGACAGGTTTAATGAAAGGACCAAAAACAGATAATTTTGAATAAAAGGAATAAGGAAGAAGCCACACTTCTCTTACTGATGTGGGGGTGGTAGCCCAGTGAGAAGGGAATCTGAGGCGGCAAGGGTAAGGGACTGTGTAGGCCCAAGTAGCCCAAAAACCAGGCTCGAAAGCCGGGAAGCAATGTGGTATATGACGCATTACCTTGAGAGGCGGGGCTTCTGCCGAATCCAGGGCAATCCGACCTCAGATTCCCCATGAAAGGAAAAACAGGCTGGCAGATTATTTCCCTGCTCCCTTCTTTACTCCCTCTTCCCATCGGTCCAGGTGCACTCCAGATGACTCCCACCTATTTCCAGATTGTGCATCCTGCCTCCAGCACCTGCTCAGATCCCACATCCCCACCATGTGGCATTCCATGCCTGGAAGTAGAGGAGCAACTTGGCATAGTTCGGGCTCAGTGTGAGGGCCAGCCAGGGATGCTAGCCAGCTCGGGGCACCATCAGTGATGACAGCAGTTCAGTTCAAAAGACGGGCAGCTCTTTTTTATATTTTTTATTTATTTTTAATGTTTTATTTCATTTTCGAGAGAGAGCACAAGCAAGGGAGAGACAGAGAGAGAGGGGGAGACACAGAATCTGAAGCAGGCTCCAGGCACAGAGGCCGATGCGGGGCTTGAACTCACAGACCACAAGATCTTGACCCGAGCTGAAGTTGGATGTTCAACCAACTGAGCCACCCAGGCACTCCGACAGGCAGCTTCTTAAGAAAAAGAATTATAAGGGAATCTGAGAAAGTGTACAGGGCAGTTTCCAGGACAAATAAGAAATCAGGAAACAACGTTGGTCTTTACAAAAGGATGGCACTATAGAAATAAATAATGCTGGGCTAACTGACTAAGCGCTAAGAACAATAAAGTTCCCATGGGCACCTGACTGGCTCAGTCAGTAGAGCATGCAACTCTTGATCTTGGGGGTGTGAGTTTGAACCCCACTTTGGGTGTAGACATTACTTAAAATCTTAAAAAAAAATGAATCCCTATATTATCACATAACAAACTCTAGCTGAATTCAAGATCTGTTAAATGTGAAAAACCAAACTGGGATTATAATACAGGAGTGCTGTAGAACCTGGGTGGCTCAGACTCCGTCTAAGCTCAGGTCTTGATCTCAGGGTTGTGAGTTCAAGCCCAGTGTCAGGCTCCGCGCTGGGTGGGGAGCCTACTTAAAAATACAGGAGTGCCTTTTTTGACCTATATGTGGAGAACAATTTCTAAAACAAGACCCAGGCAGCAGAAACCATAAAGCCTTTTTTGACCTTTATGTGGAGAACAATTTCTAAAACAAGACCCAAGCAGCAGAAACCGTAAAGGAGGAAGAGAGATAAATTTAGCTGTCTTCAAGTTTCGAAACAACAAAAGAAACTTTACTAGTGACACTAGAAGCAAAATAAAAACACCAGTCCCAGACTGAGAGAAGATACTTAAAATGCATAAAACCAATAAAAGGTGAATATTCATAATTTTTTAAAAATTGGTACAACTTTATAGGGAAAATATAAACAACCAACTAAAAAAATTAGGCCAATTTTGTGAGTAGGGGTTTCACCAAAAAAAGAAAAATTCGGGGCGCCTGGGTGGCTCAGTCGGTTGAGCATCCGACTTCGGCTCAGGTCATGATCTTGCGGTCTGTGAGTTCGAGCCCCGCGTCAGGCTCTGTGCTGACAGCTCAGAGCCTGGAGCCTGCTTCGGATTCTGTGTCTCCCTCTCTCTCTGCCCCTCCCCCACTCATGCTCTGTCTCTCTCTGTCTTAAAAATAAATAAACATTTAAAAAAAATTAAAAAAAAAAAAGAAAAATTCAATGACCAATAAAGATAAAAAGCTCCTTTAAAAAAAAAAAAGCGGGGCTCCTGGGTGGCTCAGTCGGTTGAGCGTCCGACTTCAGCTCAGGTCATGATCTCACAGTCTGTGAGTTCGAGCCCCGCGTCGGGCTCTGGGTGACAGCTCGGAGCCTGGAGCCTGCTTCGGATTCTGTGTTTCCCTCTCTCTATGCCCTTCCCCCGACTCATGCTCTGTCTCTCTCTGTCTCAAAAATAAATAAATATTAAAAAATAAAAAATAAAAAAAAAAAAGCATACCTGTTAGAGTTGCAAATTAAAAGGTACTATTTCACACCCATTGGCAAGAATGTTAAAGTCTGTTGACAGAGATGCAGAGCAGAACTTCTGTATAGACATTCAGAATTCATGTTCTTAAATGCTCATTAGATGATCCCGTCTGCCAAGGCAGAGAAATGTCTGTTCCTAAAATTCTGCTTTCCAAAAAAAAAAAAGGGGGGCGCCTGGGTGGCTCAGTCGGTTGAGCGTCCGACTTCAGCTCAGGTCATGATCTCGTGGTCTGTGAGTTCGAGCCCTGCATCGGGCTCTGTGCTGACAGCTCAGAGCCTGGAGCCTGCTTCACATTCTGTGTCTCCCTCTCTCTCTGCTCCTCCCCCACTCATGCTCTGTCTCTCTCTGTCTCAAAAATAAATAAACGTTAAAAAAAAAAAATTTAAAAAAAAATAAAATTCTGCTTTCCTACCAGCCTTAGCTCTCCTCTACCGGGTCCTACTTTCAGCTTTATCCTTAGCGTTTGACATTTGTTGCCATGTCATTTTCACTACCTTCACTTTACTTCGTGCGTCTTCTTTGGTCCGGTTCTTACCTCTTATTCTTCATGGTCTTCTGCTCCTAATCTGCCATAGATCTGGAAACTCTGTAAATAGCTTCTTAAAAATTTTGTACATAATTAAGTAAATAGACCCCAAAGAAGGCCTAAGAGACTCTTCTGGCAGGTTGGTGGGGAAGTACATAAACTTTTATCATATCTGTTTTATTACTCAAGAGGCCTTTTTAATTTTCTCTGATTCTGGGCTTGTTTTCTATTAGGCAAAGTTGCTGGGTAGATGAGACGTAATGAACTTTAGTTTGTACGTTTATTTACATATTTTGCCATCGTTTATATAAAAATTCTGTCCTTCAGGGCCTTCTATTTTTATTTTTTTAATCTTTATTTATTTTTGAGAGAGAGATAAGCCTGCGAATAGAGGAAGAACAGAGAGAGGGAGGGAAATATAGAATCCGAAGCAGGCTCCAAGCTACGAGCTGTCAGCACAGTGCCTGACGCTGGGCTTGAACTCCCAAACCATGAGATCATGACCTGAGCTGAAGTTGGCCGCTTAACCTACTGAGCCACCCAGGCGCCCTGATTATTGCTATGTTGTAATTTGACTCAAATGTAAAATAGTTGGAATAAGGAAGCTGAATGTTAACCTATGAATTGGTGTAAGAAATACAAAACCTTCGAATAGCTGATTTGTAACTTTATTGACCTTTTTAAAAATACAAATAAGATTATTTTTTTAGGGGCACCTGGGTGGCTCAGTCGGTTGAGCGGCCGACTTCGGCTCAGGTCATGATCTCACGGTCTGTGAGTTCAAGCCCCGCGTCAGGCTCTGTGCTGACGGCTCAGAGCCTGGAGCCTGCTTCAGATTCTGTGTCTGCCTCTCTCTCTGCCCTTCCCCTGCTCACGCTCTGTCTCTATGTCTCTCAAAAATAAATGTTAAAAAAAAAAAAAAAAAAAGATTATTTTTTACATAAAAGCTTTTTTGAGATGGAAATCCTTATTGGTATATTCCTGATAAATACAGCACCTTCTGAATATACAGGTCACTGGCTTTTAGTATATTGCAAATAAACTGTTACCACAATATTAGTACATTTTCGTTACCCACAAAAGGAACCCTAGACCTCTTAGTTATTATCCCCTAGTCCTGTCAGCCTTAGGCAACCACTAATCTTTCTGTCTCTGTATAATTGCCTGTTCTGAACATTTCATGTAAATGGAGTCATACAACATATGGCCATTCGTGACTGCCTTCTTGCACTTAACATGTTCAGAGTTACAGCATGTATCAATTCTTTTTATTGCTGAATAATACTACGCTGAACTAGTAATACCACATTTTATTTATTCCCTCATCATTTCCTGGGCATTTGGGTAATTTCCACTTTTTGGCTGTTATGAATAAAGCTGCCATGAACACATGTAAACCTAAGTTTTCATTTCTCTTAAGTATATGCCCAGGAACAGAATTACGGTGTCACATGGTAATTCTATGTTTAACATTTTCAGGAACTGCCAGACTTTTCCAGGGTAGCTGCCACTTTACATTCCCACCAACAGTGTACAAGCGTTCCAGTTTCTTCACGTCCTCAGAAACGTTTGTTACCTATGAAATTAAGCTGTCCTAGTTTAAAGCGGTGTCTCGTTGTGGTTTTAGTTTTCTTTTCCAAGGCTCATTTCAGGTATCTTTTTTCCCCATATTTTCTTTTAATACACAAGAAATAAAAAATTTTTTCTTTAAACAGGCTAAGGAAATTTTAACAAAAGAATCGAATGTGCAAGAGGTTCGTTGTCCTGTTACCGTGTGTGGAGATGTGCACGGTCAATTCCATGATCTTATGGAACTCTTCAGAATTGGTGGAAAATCACCAGATACAAACTATCTCTTCATGGGCGACTATGTAGACAGAGGCTATTACTCAGTGGAGACTGTGACTCTTCTTGTGGCATTAAAGGTATGATTAATGAAATTCAGATTTTTTTTCCAAGCTTCAAACCAGCAAAAGACGAGCATGACAGTATTGCATATCATCTGTTACATTTTACAATCCATTCAGTTTATAGCCCCTTAAAATAGAATCGTTGGTTTTACATCTTGTAAAAGAGAGAGAAATGAAAATGATAGCATTTAACTTGTCCTGCCTACTCCTGGTAAATCATTCCCTTAGGTAATCCACAGCTAAAGTCTTGGAATCATTTTTTACTTAGGTATCCCTCATAATCGGTCAGTTAGTAAGTCTTTTTAACTCTTGCCTTGAGAAGTCTGTTATTCCTGTGTCTGTTTTTTTCTATCACACAACACATATCATATCTTCATCACTTATTTCACAGCTTCAGAGAGTATAAGTGTGGTAACTAATATTTCTGACCTCTCCAAATGTGCCTTGCATATGCTTTGAGATTAAATCTGTTGTTTAAAACTTCGTCACGTTATTTTTGGCCGGAAACTCTTCAGGGATTCCATTTGCCTATAGAATCAAACTCCTTGGCTGGCCCTCTGTATCTGGCCTGAAGTTGCCTGCTAGGAGTCGGTAGCATAAAGTCTGTATTTCATATCAAAGAGTCAAAACACTTTGCCTGTCTCATGATTTCCTTTAATTTCCCCACAAGGTGACTCCGATTTCTTATCCCCTCTGCCAAGAGTCAGCTTAAGTCCTACATTTTCCTTGAAGCCTTCAGCCATTTTTAGCCTTGTTCCTTCTACTCACAAGTACTGGGAAACGTATTCTCTCATTCCTAATTTATACTACGTAGTGGTTTACTGCCTTGTAGTATTTACATCTCATAGCTCCTTAGATTAGTCCCTAAACAGCATGAGTCGTGTATTACATTTATGTGGCCCTGACACCTGCGTTTTAACACTGAGCTTAAGTTGGACACATAATGGTTAGTTAATAAAGATGTATAAATTGAAGTATGCATTTGCAGCTTTTTGGTTAATTTGGCTTACAGAATCTGATACTTTTTCATACTTCTTATCAGACACACTCCTAACTAAACAGTATGTTTATAAGGATACTCTCTGTGTTTTGTTATGAAAAGGAGACTGACTATAAATACATTTGAAATCTTGCCCAGATTTGGAAAGGGCCTATTTTTGTGTTTTTGTTAGCAAATAACAGTCTTCCTGTGGGAAATAAAAATTGAAAGGAGAGAGAAAGTTACTGTATAGAGTAGTTTGTCTCAGGTCCAAATCTTTGACCTTTGGTATCCTTTTAGCAGTAAGATATCATAGTGTTCTGGAAAGACCTAGAAGACTGGTGATTATTTGAGGATGAAGAAGACATTAAATACCAAGAATCAGATATAATTTTATTAACATTGGTATCAGTTAATAAGGGTTCCAATGAGGGTGGTATAAATAGTATTGAAGAAGGACTATAAATATTTCAAAAGTCAGTCAATAAAGAATGAGAAAATGTTTAACTCTGAAAAAGAATTAGCGTTTAATGTAATAGACAAAAGAGCCATTGAAAGAAATTGGTCAGAAATTTGCTTAATGTAACATTAGTAAAAATGTGCTTTATACCATGAATTTTTTTTGCTTTTCCTCCAGGTGCGTTATCCAGAGCGCATTACAATATTGAGAGGAAACCACGAAAGCCGACAGATAACCCAAGTATATGGCTTTTATGATGAATGTCTACGAAAGTATGGAAATGCCAATGTTTGGAAATATTTTACAGATCTATTTGATTATCTTCCACTTACAGCTTTAGTAGATGGACAGGTGTGTATGTGCTTACATGGTGGGTAGGGGAGGAATAAAAGTAAGAAAACCTGTGTGTTTTTGTTTTGTTTAAGATTTTCTGATAGTAATTTAGGAGTTAGATTTACATGACATGCTACCTACATCTACTTAGCTTTTCCTGCCCCTTTTCCTTATAATTAAAATTTTAGAATATGGAATTGGGGGTAAGTTTTATGCACATTGGAACCAGCGGATTTCCATGTTGTTCTCAGAAATGTAAATATTTTGACCGAAGAATTTGCCAGTATGCTTTTTTTATTATAGATAAATACCATAATAAATGCTTAAGACCCTGATGTGCAATACTAGTAAAGCAAAGCTTTTTTTAAAACTAGCTACACACATATTACACAGTTTGCTGACTACTATTAACTTTTTTATTCCTATTTTCATGGTAATTGCAAGCAGTAATGTTGTATATTACATCTTCTTCACTAAGAAGGGCATGCTTTTGAGCACTTTGGTAGCTCAGCTGGTTAAGCATCTCACTCTTAATTTAGGATCAGGCTCAGGTCATAATCCCAGGGTCGTGGGATGAAACCTTTAGTCCATGCTGACCGTGGAGCCTGCTTAAAATTCTCTTTCCCCCTCAGCCCCTTCCCAGTTCGCACACGCATTCTTGATTTTGGCTCGGGTCATGATCTCATGGTTTGTGGGATCAATCCCATACCATGATTATGTACTCAGAGAAAGCTGAGTACTTTAAGAAAGCTGAAAAACGGAGTAGGAATTGATAGTGTCTTTGCTATAAGAGAAACAAAAAATTTTTATATGTCAGAAAATGTAATGGTGAGTCACGAGAATGGAAATCACATTCACTAGAGGAGGGGAAAAGACACTATACAAAATATTTAGGAATATAAGCGGGAAAAAATTTTTGAAGTTTATTTGAGAGAAGTAGTGTGCATGTAGTGTGCATGCACATGCACATGAGTTGGGGAGGGCAGAGAAGGAGGGAGAGAGACAATCCCACACAGGCTCTGTGCAGTAAGAACATAGGCTGACCTGGGGCTCAGTTTCAAGAACCATGAGATCATGACATGAGCCAAAACCAAGTTGGATGCTTAACCGGCTGCGCCCCAAGAAGAAATATTGCAAAGTATCAATAGCTCTCTCTGATGATGTGATTTTTGTTTCCTTTTCTGTTGTATTTTATAAACTTTCCAAGTGAGTATTATCAAACTTTATTTTGAAAAGAAGAGCTATTAGGATTGACATTTATAACCATTATTGACTCTCCGTTAACTTTCAGCATTTGACAAAACAATTTTTCTTTTATTCGTAAACAGATATTCTGCCTTCACGGTGGCCTCTCGCCATCCATAGATACACTGGATCATATAAGAGCCTTGGATCGTTTACAAGAAGTTCCACATGAGGTAATCTTAGTTTTAATTTTGGAAAGAAATACAACTACCCTGTGGTAAAGCTAGAGGAGCTAAACCTAACCGTCAATAATTTGTAACATGTCCTTAATTTTCTTGGCCAGGGCCCAATGTGTGACCTGTTGTGGTCAGATCCAGATGATCGTGGTGGGTGGGGTATCTCACCACGTGGTGCTGGCTACACATTTGGACAAGACATTTCTGAAACATTTAACCATGCCAACGGTCTCACACTGGTTTCTCGAGCTCACCAACTTGTAATGGAGGTATGTCCTTTCCCTACAGGGTCATCTTTATTTCTAATAAATCTCTATCTTTATAATAAGGCTTCATGAAAGATTCCTCCCTATTACCTAAATGAATGAAGACAATATTTGGCTGGTTTTAGCAAGTAGAGAAAGTACTAGTTGGCCAGAGAAAAGTTGCAAAAATATTACCAAAAAATTTCCTTGTATCCTATACTCAGATTCCTCAAATATAAAAATTTTCATATATTTTCATCTTTGCTTTATCATTCCATCTCTACCATCTAGCTCCCCTTCCTCCCTGCACACATTACTTTCTTTTAAACTTATTATTTGAATGCCAGTTGAAGACATGGTACTCCTTTATCTCCAAATTTCCGTGTATATTTTGCAAAACTAAAGATTTTTCTCTTATATTATGACAACATGGTTTTTGCAGTCCAGAAATTTGCATTGATATATTACTATGATCTAATCGAAACACTTCATTTGAATTTTTTAGTATATCACTAATGTTCTTAAAAGGAGAATTTAATTAAGTATGTGCATGTATAATCCAGGACCATGCTGTATTTGGACTCCTTTGATGTAGAAGTAATTCCTCAGATTTTCTGTTTTGCATAATGTTTATATTTTTAAAGACTATAAGCAATTTTATTTTGTAGAAATAGCCTTCATTTGTGGTTTGACTGATGTTTCCTTGTGATTCAGAATATGCCTTTTTTTGCAGGCACATTGCAGAATAATGTGATCTGCTTCTCCTTTTAGAGTCCTGGAATCTAGTTCTCCTATTGGTTATTGGTGGTGTCCACTTGAATCAGTAAAGCTGGTGGCTGCCAGATTTCTCTATACTAAAGGAATAGAAATAGAATTTTATCCTTTCAAATCAGTAGGGAGTGGCTTCAACATGTTACAGAAAACTTCAACCCAATTGAGGCAGGAGGAATGAGAATATGGTTAAGGAATATAAATTCATATGGTAAAGATAAACCTAATTCTGTCAGTAATCATAAGAGATTTGAATGGATGAAAACTTTTACTTCCCTAAAATACAGAGACCCTGAAGTAGATAATCAAAACTCAGCTGCTACTTGGGATGAATCTAAAACATAATGAAAAAAATAAATAATAAAACTTAAAACATGACACTGCAGCCTAGAAATAGAGGGAAAATGATGTACTGCTATATCAGTTAGTTATCCAGAATACAACTAATAATGTGAATCAAAATAGGGTCTAAGATGAAAGGTATATTTAGAAATAAAAAAGAGGTCATTACTGATGAAAACTGGCCCAGTGATCTAGGGAGGAAATAATTCTAGGTTTGTGTTTGCCTAGTAATAACAGATTCAAAATATATAAAGCAAAAGTTGATATAATTTATAAAGAAAAGTTAATGTGAAATCTTCCATCATTGGGGGAGAAATTTTAGTACACATCCTAGCCAAGAGCTGAAGCATAGAACTAAATAGAACAGCACCGTTACTGAGCCTCCGTGTCACAGAACCCTGTGCCCAGCAGTTGAGTATTCAGTACAGGTGCACAGTGTTAAGGATGGATACTGTATAAGGTAGCATAGAAGACTACGTTTCCACCAAGAATACTTATAATTTTTGAATTTAGTTTTCTAAACTGTGTCAAGATTATAATTTTATAGTGAAATGTTTTGTGTTTGTTTTTTTTTTTTAATGCTATAGGGATACAATTGGTGTCATGATCGGAATGTGGTTACCATTTTCAGCGCACCCAATTACTGTTATCGTTGTGGGAACCAGGCTGCTATCATGGAATTAGATGACACTTTAAAATACTCCTTGTAAGTAACTTACTGTTAAATACGGTTTTTAAATTGTATATAATTGCTTTTGGAAGGAAAATTTTAAACGTAGATAGAGGATTTCTGGGGCTCCTGGGTGGCTCAGTCAGTTAAGCATCTAACTCTAGATTTGGTTCAGGTCATTTTCTTTGGATTGAGCCCCATGTCACGCTCTACGCTGCCAGCTTGGGATTCTGTGTCTCTCCCTGTCCTCCCTGCCACTCCCCCGCTTGCACATCATTGTTCACTTTCTTGCTCGCTCTCAAAATAAACTCCAAAAAAGAAAAAAAGAGGATTTCTGCTTCTGGAATAGTGGAGTGAGGAACATGGCAAACCCTCTCCCCAACAGAGACAATCACTTAACTGGAAAAAAGTGATTTTAAACCGTTATTACATGTTTTCGAATATTGTTCTAAATGCTTACAGTTAATAGAGAAACATTCTAAAAAATCTACTAAATTTCAATAAGAACAGCCACAATCTGTGGGATTTGAGCCATAGCATGTCGCTTCCTCTCTTTCCAGATTCTGCAGAAATTAGTCCACAGTCATTCTACTCTGCCCCTGCTCCGATTTTTTTCTGGTTTTAATCTTTTAGTCTCTGCTAACTACCCAACAGAGTCATTTAGAAGTTCCCTCTCTGGGGCGCCTGGGTGGCTCAGTCGATTAAGTGGCCGACTTCGGCCAGGTCATGATCTCACAGTCTGTGAGTTCGAGCCCCGCGTCGGGCTCTGTGCTGATGGCTCAGAACCTGGAGCCTGTGTTCTGATTCTGTGTCTCCCTCTCTCTCTGCCCTTCTCCTGCTCACGTTCTGTCTCTATGTCTCAAAAATAAATAAACGTTAAAAAATTAAAAAAAAAAAAGAAAGAAAAAAAAAATAAAGAAGTTCCCTGTCTGTAGGCACAAGCTACGTATTGTCAGAGGTTGTGCCGAAGCCTCCTTGGTTGGTAAAATTTTAGGGCCCACCCTAACATAGTAAGATGGGTGGTAATGCATGTGGCTTAGAAGTTGCTATCGTAGTTGAAGGAATTTACATTTCGGCTCACAATTCAACCAAGCACCAATATGTTGGATTTTCGTTTGTTCGTTTGAGTGGTCCTGAGAGGGCACAACCTTGACGATGGCACATAGTGTTGTTTTCCCGGCTGTCAGAGGTATGTGTGTTTGGGATTTTAAGCCTGGCTTCCTAGGAATTGCTTCTGGGTCAGAGGAACTTGTTTATTAGCCACTATTTGATTAGAGATTTTCTGTAAGCCCCTAGTACTATTGAGGGTTATACTCTTTTGCTGATTAACCTAGGTATTAGTTTCCTAGGGCTCCTGTAACAAATTGCCACAAAGTGGGTGCCCGAACGGAATTTATTCTCACATTTGTGGAGGCTAAAAGTTTGCAGTCAAGGGTTTGGCAGGGCGATGTTCCCTGTAAAGAATCCTTTCTTGCCTCTCCCTAGCTTCTCATGGCTCCTGCAGTCCTGTGTGTGTTTCTTCTGAGGATACCATCAGAATGAATTTAGAGCTCAACCTAATCAAGTATAACCTAACCTTATCTAATAAATCTGCAAAGACCTTGTTTCCAAATATCGTCACGTCATGAGGTTCTAAATGGGTGTGAATTTTGGGGATAAACTATTTGACCCAACTTAGTCTGTGTGTGGCTTGGGAATGTTTTTAAGAATGCCCCAAAGGGCAGCTAAGTGGTTCAGTTGATTCAGTGTCCAACTCTTGATTTCGGCTCAGGTCATGATCTCCCAGTTCATAGAATTGAGCCCTGCATCAGTTCCTATGCTGACAGCACAGAGTCTACTTGGGATTTCCTCTCGCTTTCTGCCCCACTTCCCAGCTCACGTGCATGCGCGCTCTCTCATATTTAAAAAATAAAATAACATGCCCCAAATTCCACACTGATTACTCCAGTTGTAGGTATAGTTCATATATGTGCAGAGTCATCTGGTCTCTCAGTGTTCTCTGTGATCCGAGAAAGCCAGGAAAGGTTCTTCTCTGCTCTTTTGTGTATTACATTTTTTAAAAGTTCAACTGTACTACAAATACATATTTTTTGCACTCATATGCAGCTGGTTTTTAAATCAGTTATGAAGATGAAATTATACTGCCATTTACAGTTACTGTCATGTATGTCCGTTTCTTAATTGATGATAAATCTAAAGGAAGAGTGTGAATAAAATAAAAATGAGAGAGTTGGGGCTCCCAGGTGGGTCAGTCAGTTAGGCGTCTGACTTCGGCTCATGTCATGATCTTGTGGTTCCTGAGTTCAAGTCTCACATCGGGCTCTGTGCTAACAGCAAGAGCCTGCTTTGGATCCTCTGTTCCCCTATCTCTCTCTTCCCCTCCCCCTCTTTCTCAAAAAATAAACTGTAGGGGCACTTGGGTGGTTCAGTTGGTTAAGTGTCCAACTTCGGCTCAGGTCATGGTCTGGCAATTGTGTTTTTGAACCCCATATTGGGTTCTGTGCTGACAGCTCAGAGCCAGGAGCCTCCTTCAGGTTCTGTGTCTCCCTCCCTCTCAGCTCCTCCCCTGCTCATGCTCCCTCTCAAAAATAAATTAACATTAAAAAATTTTTAATTAAAGAAGTGAGAAGGTTAACAATCTACACACTCTCTTCAGCTTGTTTAAGGGCTTGAGGTTATATGGAATAGTGGAGTGAGGAGTGTTATAAGATCAGTAGCAAAAGAGGAAATGGAAAGGAGCTTACTATATAGTAGTAACTGTTTTCTTAATTCACTAGAATTTATAAATCAAGTAGAATTCCATAAGTTAAGTGATATATGGTAAGTTCTAGAGCAACCAGTAATAAAATAATTTAGGAAAAATAAGTTATTAAAGGAATTTAAATTGCACACTAGAAAATGTGCTTTTATTATTTTTTAAATGTTCATTTATTTAGATAGAGAGCGAGCACAGGGGAGGGGCACACAGAGAGAGAGAACCCCCAAGCAGCCTCCGCGCTATCAGCCCAGAGCCTGACATGGGGCTTGATCTCATGACCCAAGCCAAATTCAAGAGTCTGATGCTTAACTGACTGAGCCACCCAGGCACCCCAAAATATGCTTTTAATAAAATGGCAGTTAAAGTAGGAACCAAGAAAATAAGACAAAGAAAAAATGGCAGGTATAAATCCAGTCATATCAATATTTTTTCTTTTTTTTTTATTATTTTTGAGAGACCTTCGAGACAGAGCAGGAGCAGGGGAAGGGCAGAGAGAGAGGGAGACACAGAGCCCAATGCGGGGCTTGAACTCACCAATGATGAGATCATGACCTGAGCTGAAGTCGCCAAACGACTGAACCACCCAGGCACCCCTCATATCAATATTAAATGTGAATGAGCAGTTTAAGTAATGTACCCAAAAGGCAAAGATTATTAGATTGGTTTTATAAAGATCCAGCTTTATGATGTCTACAGGAAACATTATTTAGACTAAAAGCAAATAGGTTAAAAATAAATTAGGTGAAAAAAGATACACCATGCTAACAACAACCACATGACTGCTAACCTGGTTATATTAGTATCAGACAAAATAGATTTCAAAATAAAAATTGTTACACAAAGACATGTCACAATAATGAGAGTCAAGCCATTAGGAAAATATACCAGTTAAAACATATGCACTTAACTATGGAACAGAAATGAACAGAATTGAAAGGAGAAGTAGACAGTTCGGCAGTAGTTGGAGACTGTATGATGGCACCTTCGATGATGGAACTAGGCAAAAGATCAGCAATGAAATAGAAGACTTGAGAGACTATAAACTAACTTAACATGTATGGAACACTCTACCCAAATGCGCCAAAACTCAGGGATTCAATGAAAGCAGTGTTTGCAGGGAAACAAATAACTGTAAATGCCTATATTAAAAGTTAGATTTTGAGGAAGATTTCAAGTCAGTAACCTCAATTTACACTTTAAGGACCCTAGAAAAAGAGGAGCAAACTAAACCCAGTCCAAGCATCTGGAAGGAAATAAAATGAGATAGTAGACAAATAGAAAAAAAAAATCAAAACCAGAAGTTGATTCTTTTCAACAAAATTAAAAAGCCTTGACTGGCCAACCAAAAGTGAGTAAAGATTCACATTACCAAAAATCACTGCAGACCTTACTGAAATAATACGAATTACAAGAGAATACAGTGAATAACCGTATGGCAACAAAGTAGGTGACTAGGTGCAATGGACAAATTCCTAGAAGACAAACTGCCAAAATTGACTCAATTAGAAATAGAAAATCTGAATAGTTGTAAACAACATAGTAAAAGTGGGAAGTCAGCATGGCTCTACTACAGTGCCTTCTTTATTGATTAATTTGCTTGCAAATTCAAATCCTTTAACTGTTTGCTTTCTCTCTTGCCACATACAGTCTTCAGTTTGACCCAGCACCTCGTCGTGGAGAGCCTCATGTCACCCGGCGCACCCCAGACTACTTCCTGTAAATTCCTCCTGGGAAAAACCTTTGTATGTGGAAGTATACTGGCTTTTTAAAATATATATATTTAAAAACAAAACAAAAAAAGCGACAATAATCTATGTGTTTCTGTAACAAATTGGGATCTGTCTTGGCATTAAAACCATATCATGGACCAAAATGTGCCATACTAATGATGAGCATTTAGCACAATTCGAGACTGAAACTTAGTACAACACTTTGTTCTCGATCGGTCAGTCTTAACAGTTTGCCTGCTGTATTTGTAGTAACCATTTTCCTCTGGACTGTTTAAGCAAAAAAGGTAACTAACTCCTTCATCTCCTTTTGCACTTATTTGGGAATTTTAGTTCTAGTGTTTAACTGGCATGGATTGATAGAGTTGGAGTTTTATTTTTAAGAAAAATTCACAAGCTAACTTCCACTTAATCCATTATCCTTTATTTTATTGAAATGTATAGTTAAATTAACTGAAGAAAAGATTCTTGGGAGTATGTTGTCATAACATTTAAAAAGCTTTCCCTTCATTTAAACTAAATTACTGTTTTATGTTGATCTGCATATTTCTGTATATTTGTCATGACAGTGCTTGCATCCTACTCGGTGTACTGAGCAAATAAACTTTCCATTTTAAACAGAAGCAGATTGGTTTACTGTGGTACACTTTCAATGAAAATTCTTCTTTTTTGACACTTAAAACCTCTTGACGTGTGATAAACACTTGTGTTGAGGTAACTTAAGTGTCATGTTTAAGGCTTATTTTCAGAAGAAAAATTGAGATAGTAGGCTGGTATCTTTTAGACCATACCAAAGCCATTTTTATTTCTAAATATAATTTCAATAGGTAGTTTGTGTTAATGTATTAAAGTATGGATTGTATGCTAAAACTGTAAATATTGTATAGCTAGGAAAACTCTTAAAAACCAACATAGGGGCACTTGGGTGGTTCAGTCAGTTAAGCGTCCAACTTTGGCTCAGGTCGTGATCTCACAGTTCGTGGGTTCCAGCCCCCATCGGGCTCTGCACAGACACCTCAGAGGAGCCTGGAGTCTGCTTCGGATTCTGTGTCTCCCTCTCTGCCCTTCCCCCTCTCTCTCTCTCGTGCTTTTTCTCTCTCAAGAGTAAACATTAAAAAAAAAAATTAAAAATAAAAATATATAGGGGCACCTGAGTAGCTCAAGTCTATTGAGCGTTTGACTCTTGATTTTGGCTCGGGTCATGATCTCATGAGTCAGGAGTTCGAGCCCTTCAGTGGCCTCTGCACTGACAGCACAGAGCTTCTTGGGATTCTCTCTCTCCCTCCCCCACTCATGATTGCTTTCTCTCTGCTTCTCAAGAATAAACATTTTTTAAAATAAATCCAAATATATGTTATCTTTATCCATTTCTCTAGAAATGAATATAATTTCAAAAATAATTTAGTAGGAGTGTATAGTAGCACCATTACTAATGTATACTATAAATTCCAAGTAGTGGGGGAGATGCGGAGTCAGTGTTGAGACAGAGTGTGGAAGGATGAAAGACAGAGGAAACTAAATTTTTTGAGTTCTCTAGTTAAAACACAAAGGGTCAAACTTGATTTTTAAAATCCAACAATATCCTGATTACAGGGCACATACCAAAAGCAAAGTCAGATAGTGTTGAAAATAAAAAGATGAAATAGACCAGGAAGATACTAAACAAAGGAAATCTGGACCAGTTAATTTTTAAGTAGAGAAAATTTAAGAACAGAAGATGAATGCAAATAAACGGTTAAAGCACAGTTCTACACCTGTATGCATATACCAAAATAGCCTCAAAAGTTAAAAGCAAAAATCCTTAGATATCAAACTGACAAGTTTTCATTAAAACAGCTGATTTCAATTCCTTATTAAGTCAAAGATACAGATTTGAATAACACATCTTAATAAGATTGATACAATAAACATGTAGATAGATCTCTGCGCCCTAACAGTACACGTTTTTGTCAAGTTTATATGAAAATTTACAAAAATTGGCAACAATTAGGACCTAAGGCAAGTCTTAAATTTTTCAAAAAATTGAAATTTTTACTACAATGCCATTTAGAAAATAGCAAAAATAAAACAACATGATACTCTATGTAGAAAACCTGAAAGACTACCAAAAAATTGCTAGAACTAATGCATGAATTCAGTAACATTGCAGGATACAAAATCCATGTACAAAAATCTCTGCACTTCTGTACCCCAATAATGAAGCAGCAAGAAGAGAAATCAAGGAATCGATCCCGTTTACAATTGCACCAAAAACCGTAAGACACCTAGGAATAAACCTCACCAAAAGAGTTCAAAGGTTTGTACTCTGAAACCTGTAAAACACGTAAGAAAGATGACACCGAGAAATGGAAAAACATTCCACATTCTTGGATTAGAAGAAAATGTAATAAAGTGTCTATACTATCCAAAGCAATCTACACATTTAATGCAATCCCTATCAAAATACCACCAGCATTTTTCACAGAACTAGAACTGCTAAAATTTGTATGGAACCACAGAAGACCCCGAATAGGCAAAGCAATCTTGAAAAATAAAAGCAAAGCTGGCATCATGATTTTGGACTTCCAAGTTCTATTACAAAACTGTAGTGATCTGGCACAAAAATAGACACTCAAATCAATGGAACAGAATAGAGAACCCAGAAATGGACCCACAAACATATGGCCAACTCATCTTTGACAAAGTAGGAAAGAATATCCAATGGAATAAAGACAGTCTCTTCAGCAAGTGGTTCTGGGAAAACTGGACCACTTTCTTACACCATACACAAAAATAAACTCAAAATGGATGAAAGACCTAAAAGTAAGGCAGGAAGCCATCAAAATCCTCAAGGAGAAAGCAGGCAAGAACCTCTTTTACCTTGGCCACAGCAACTTCTTACTCAACACATCTCCAGTGGCAAGGGAAACAAAAATAAACTATTGAGACCTCATCAAAATAAAAAGCTTCTGCAGAGCAAAGGAAACAATCAACAAAACTAAAAGGCAACCAAACGGTATGGGAGAAGTTATTTGTAAATGACATTTTCAGATAAAGGGTTAGAGTTCAAAATCTATAAAGAATTTGTCAAACTCAACACCCAAAAAAATAATAATCCAGTGAAGAAATGTGCCAAAGACATGAATAGACACTTCTCCAAAGAAGACATCCAGATGGCCAACTGACACATGAAAAAAACAATGAGATACCACCTCACACCTGTCAGAATGGCTAAAATTAACAACTCAGGCAACAACAGATGTTGGCAAGGATGTGGAGAAAGAGAAACCCTTTTGCACTGCTGATGGGAATGCAAACTGGTGCAGCCACATACTGAAAACAGTATGGAGGTTCCTCAAAAGATTAAAAGTAGAGCTACCCCACAGATGAACAGATGCTATGACTCAGCAATTACACTAAGTATTTATCCAAGGGATACAGGTATGCTGCTTCGAAGGGGCACATGCACCCCAATGTTTATAGCAGTGCTATCAACAATAGCCAAAGTATGGAAAGAGCCCAAATGTTCATTGTTGGATGAATGGATAAAGAAGATGTGGAGTATGTATGTGTATACACACACACACACAATGGAGTATCACGTGGCAATCAAAAAGAATGATATCTTGCCATTTGCAGATACATGGATGGAACTAGAGGGTATTATGCTAAGCGAAATTAGAGAAGGACAAATATATGACTTCACTCATGAAGAACAGATGAACATAAGGGAGGGGAAGCAAAAAGAATATAAAAACAGGGAGGGGGACAAAACAGAGACTTTTAAATACAGAGAACAAACATCATTACTGGAGGGGTTGTGAGAGGGGGAATGGGCTAAATGGATAAGGGGCATTAAGGAATCATTGCTGCACTATATGCTAAGTAACTGGATAGCTGTTCGAAATTCACTACAGTGTATGTTAACTAACTTGAATTTAAATAAATTGGAAAAAACTGTAGGGATCAAGTCAATATGGTACTGGCACAAAAACAGAAACATAGATCAATGGTACAGAACAGAAAACCCAGAAATGGAACCACAACTATATGGTCAACTAATCTTTGACAAAGCAGGAAAGAACATCCAATGGAAATGAGTCTCTTCAACAAATAGTGTTGGGAAAACTGGACAGCAACATGCAGAAGTATGAAACTGGAATACTTTTTTTATACCATACACAGATATAAATTCAAAGTGGATGAAAGAACTAAATGTGAGACAGGAAACCATCAAAATCCTAGAGGAGAACACAGGCAAAAATCTCTTTGACATTGGCCATAGCCACTTCTTACTAGATAGGTCTCCGGAGGCAAGGGAAATAAAAGTAAAAATGAATTACTGGGACCTCATCAAGATAAAAGGCTTCTGCACAACAAAGGAAACTAAAACTAAAAGGCAGCCTTCAGAATGGGAAAAGATATTTGCAAATGGCATTTCCAATAAAGGGTTACTATCCAAAATCTATACAGAATTTATCAAAACCCAAAATACAAATAATCCAGTGAAGAAATGGGCAAAAGACATCAATGGACATTTTTTCCAAAGACGCAGATGGCTAACAGACACATGAAAAGATGCTGAACATATCTCATCATCAAGGAAATGCAAATCAAAACTACAATGAGATCATCTACACCTGTCAGAATGGCTAAGATTAACAACACAGAAAACAACAAATGTTGGTGAGGATGTGGAGAAAGGGGAGGCCCCTTATACTATTGGCAGGAATACCAACTGGTACGGGCACTCTGGAAAAAAGCATGAAGTTTCCTCAAAAAGTTAAAAAAAGAACTACCTTATAATCCAGCAATTGCACTACTAGGTATTTACCCAAAGGATATAAAAATGCTGATTCAAAGGGATACACACACCGCAATGTTTATAGAAGCATTATCAACAATAGCCAAATGATGGAAGGAGCCCAAATGTCCATCAACTCACGAATGAATAAAGAAGAGGTAGTATGTGTGTGTACACACACACACACACACACACACACACACACACACACTGGAATAGTATTCAACCATAAAAAAGTGAAATCTTGCTGTATACAATTATATGGATGGAGCTAGAGTGTATTATGCTAAGCAAAATAAGTCAGAGAAAGATATGTATGGATTTCATTCATATGTAGAATCTAAGAAATGAAACATGAACATGAGCGGGTGGGGGAGAAAGGGAGAGAGGCAAACCATAAAACAGACTCTTAACTATAGAGAACAAACAGTGTTGCAAGAGGGGAGATGGGCAAGCTAAATTGGTGATAAGTATTAAGGAGGGCACTTGTGATGAGCACTACTTGTTGTGTGTAAGTGATGAATCACTAAACTCTACTGAAGCTAACATTACACTATATGTTAACTAAATGGAATTTAAATTAAAACTCAGGGTGCCTGAGTGGCTCAGTTGAGCATCCAACTCTTGAATTTGGCTCAGGTCAGGTCATAATCTCAGGGTCATGTGATTGAGCTGTCCATTGGGCTCCATGCTGAGTGTGGAGACTACTTAAGATTCTCTTTTTCTCTGCTCCATCTCATCCACTGCTCTTTCTCTCTCTTAAAAAAATTAAATAAAAATGAAACTTTTTAAAAATAGCAAAAATATAATTTTTGGATGTATCCTTTTTGCTTGAAATTTTAAAAATTAGGGTCAAAGATGAAATAAAGGAAATTTTTAACTTTATAAAATAGAATTTAGAAAAGTTGGTTATAAAAATACATTTTTAAAGGCGCCTGTGTGGCACAGTAGGTTGATCGTCTGATGCTTGGTTTCAGCTCGGATCATGATGTTGCAGTTTGCAGGGTCAAGTACTGCGTTGGGCTCTGCACTGACAGCATGGAGCCTGTTTGGGAGTCTTTCTCTCCCTCTCTGCCCCTCCCCAACTTGGGCATTCTCTCTCTCTCAAATAAACATTTTTAAAAATCACTTAAGGGATTCAATAATAAAAGGGTGGGGAAGCCAGAGTGGCTCAGTCGGTTGAGTATCAGACTTTGGCTCGGGTCATGATCTTGCAGTTCATGGGTTCAGTCCCACATCGGGATCCACACTGATGATGTAGAGCCTGCTTGGGATTGTCTTTCTCTCCCTCTCTCTGCCTGGTCCCATGCTCTCTTTCTCAAATAAAATTTTAAAAAACTTAAAATGAGGGGCGCCTGGGTGGCTCAGTCAGTTAAGCGGCCGACTTCAGCTCAGGTCATGATCTCACTGTCTGTGAGTTCGAGCCCCGCGTCGGGCTCTGTGCTGATGGCTCAGAGCCTGGAGCCTGCTTCGGAGTCTGTATCTCCCTCTCCCTCTGCCTTTCCCTTGCTCACACTCTGTCTCTATGTCTTTCAAAAAATAAAATAAAAATGCTAAAAAAAAAAAAAAAAAAAACTTAAAATGAATAAAAACTAAAAGGGTATAATTAATGACAAATACATAAAACTTTGGGGGAGAGTAAAAATTTAGTCCACTTAAAATGGATTCAGCAATCCCTATCAAAATAACACCAGCACTACTAAGTGCTAGAAGAGCAGAGCTAGGAGAAACAATCATAAAATTTCTATGGAACCAGAAGAGACTCCGAATAGCCAAAGCAATCTTGAAAAAAAGAAAACCAAAGCTGGAGGCAACACAATCCCGGGCTTCAAGGGATGACAAAGCTGTAACCATCAAGACTGCATGGTACTGGCATCAAAACAGACACTCAAATCAATGGAACAGAATAGAGAACCCACAAATGGACCCACAAACGTATGGTCAACTAATCTTTGACAAAGCAAGAAAGAATACAGTCTCTTCAGCAAGTGGTGCTGGGAAAACTGGACAGCAACATGCAGGAAAATGAACCTGGACCACTTTCTTACACCATACACAAAAGTAAACTCAAAATGGATGAAAGACCTAAATGTAAGACAGAAAGCCATCAAAATCCTCGAGGAGAATGCAGGCAAGAACCTCTTTGACCTTGGCCACAGCAACTTCTTACTCAACATATCTCCTGAGGCAAGGCAAACAAAAGCAAAAATGAACTACTGAGACCTCGTCAAAATAAAAAGCTTCTGCACAGTGAAGGAAACAATCAACAAAACTGAACTAAACTAAAAGGCAATCGATTGAATGGGAGAAGATATTTGCAGATGACATATCAGATAAAGGGTTAGAACCCAAAATCCATAAAGAACTTATCAAACTCAACACCCAAAAAACAAATAATCCAGTGAAGAAATGGGCCAAAGACATGAATAGACACTTCTCCAAAGAAGACATCCAGATGGCTAACAGACACATGAAAAAATGCTCGACATCACTCATCATCAGGGAAATACAAATCAAAACCGCTTTGAGATACCAAACCTTGTCTCTCCTGTGACAGGAGATTCTCACACCTGTCAGAATGGCTAAAATTAACAACTTAGGCAACAACAGATGTTGGTGAGGATGCGGAGAAAGAGGAACCCTTTTGTACTGCTGGTGGGAATGCAAACTAGTGCAGCCACATACTGAAAACAGTATGGAGATTCCTCAAAAGATTAAAAATAGAGCTACCCTATGACCCAGCAATTACACTACTAAGTATTTATCCAAAGGATACAGGTGTGCTGTTTCGAAGAGGTGCATGTACCCCAATGTTTAAAGCAGTGCTATCGACAATAACCGAAGTATGGAAAGAGCCAAAATGTCCATCAATGGATGAATGGATAAAGAAGATGTGTGGGGCACCTGGGTGGCTCAGTCGGTTAAGCATCTGACTTCAGCTCAGGTCACGATCTCACGGTCTGTGAGTTCTAGCCCCGCGTCAGGCTCTGGGCCGACAGCTCAGAGCCTAGAGCCTGCTTCAGATTCTGTGTCTCCCTCTCTCTCTGTCCCTCCCTCACTCGCGCTCCGTCTATCTCTCAAAAATAAACATTAAATTAAAAAAAAAAAAAAACAAAGGCTGTATGTAACAAGAGACAAAAATGACACTATATAATAATAAACTCTTGATCTTAGAGTTGTGAGTTTGAGCCCATGTTGGGTGCAGACATTACTTAAAATCTTAAAAAAAAAACATAAAAAATATGTTATATTATAACATATTAATAAATGTTATATTTATTAATATATAAATAATAAATAAGGGAACAGTAAGAAGATGTAACAACTTTAAGTATTTATGTACCCAACATGAGAGCACCCAGATACATAAAACATCTGTTAACAGATATAAAGGAAAAAATTGATAGTAATAGTAGGGGACTTTAACACTGCCTAAAATCAATGGATAAAGAAAATCAACAAGGAAACAGTGACTTTAAATGATACATTGGACCAGATGGATCGAACAGATACATTCAGAGCATTCCATCCAAAACAGAAGATACATTCTTTTTGAATGCACGTGGAACATTCTCCAGAATAGATCACATTAGGCCACAAAACAGATTCAAAATTCTCAACAAATTCAAAAAGTGTGAAGTCCTATAATGTATCTTTTCTGACCACAATAGTATGAACCTGGAAATTGATCACAAGAAAAAGTCTTGGAGGAGCACCTGGGTGGCTCAGTTCAATAGACAAAAAGGCCGTCTCGTCAGCAAATGGTACTGGGAAAACTGGACAGTACATGCAAAACAAACTGGACCCCTTTCTTACATCATACACGCAAAGAAAATTCGAAATGGATTAAAGACCTAAATGTGATACCTGAAACCATAAAATTCCTAGAAGAAAACATAAGCAGCACTTTGATACCAGCCGTAGAAACACTTTTCTAGATACGTCCCCTTTGGCAATGGACACAAAACCAAAAATAAACTACAGGACTACGCCAAAGTAAAAATCTTTTGTACAGTGAAGGAAACCATCAACAGGGCAAAAAGACAACCTACAGAATGGGAGAAGATATTTGCAAGTGATATATCTGAAAAGGGGTTAATATCCAAAATATACAAAAAAAAAACAATACAAATCAAAACTAAAAAAACATAATCAAATTAAAAATGAGTAGAGGATATGAATAGACATTTTCCCAAGGAAGATATACAGGTGGCCAACAGTATCATCATCACTTACCATCAGGGAAATGCAAATCAAAACCACAATGAGATATCACCTCAGTCCTGTCAGAATGACCAATAAAAAACACAAATAACGAATGTTGGCAAGGATGTGAAGAAAAAGGAACTGATGAGAACGTAAGATGGTACAGCCATTATGGAAAATGGTAGGGCGATTCCTCAAAAAATTAAAAACAGAATTACGATATGATCCAATAATTCCATTACTGGGTATTTACCCAATGAAAATGAAAACCCTACTTTAAAAAGACACATGCACCCCTATGTTTATTGCAGCATTATTTACAATAGCCAAGATATGGAAGCAACCCAAGTGCCCACTGGTAGACGAATGAAGATGATGTGGTGTCTATACGAAATGGACTATTACTTGGCCATTAAAAAGAATGAAGTCTTGCCATTTGCAACATTATGGACAGATCAGAGGGTGTAATGCTAAGTGAAATAAGTAGGGCGGAGAAAGGAAATACCATATGATTTCACTCATGTGAATTTAAGAAATAAATGATTAAGAAGAAACAAAAAACAGACTCTGAAATACAGAGAACAAACTAGTGGTTGCTAGAGGGGAGGCAGGTTGGGGGATGGGTGAACTAGGCAACGGGGATTAAGAACACACTTATCTTGATGAGCACTGAGTAATAGATGGAACTGTTGAATCCCTATATTGTACACCTGAAACTAATATGACGCTATATGTTAATTATACGTGAATAAAAAATTAACTGTTGGTGAGAACACAGAGAAATTGGAGCCCTCTTACGTTGCTATAAAAAGATGTAAGTGATGCAGGCCCTTTGGGAAACTTGGCAGCTTCTTTTTATTTTTTAATTATTTTTTAATGTTTTTATTTATTTTTGAGAGAGAGAGAGAGAGAGACCAAGCACGAGCAGGGGAGGGGTAGAGAGAGAGGGAGAAATAGAATCCAAAGCAGGCTCCAGGCTCTGAGCTGACAGCTGGCGAGGATATGGAGAAACATGCACCCTCTTACACTGTTGGTGGGAATGCAAACTGGTACAGCTTCTCTGGAGAATGGTGTGGAAGTTCCTCAAGAAAATGAAAATAGAACTACCCTATGACCCAGCAAAAGAACTGTTAGGAATCTACCCACGAGATACAGGAGTGCTGATGCATAGGGCCACGTGTATTTATAGCAGCACTTTCGACAATAGCCAAATCATGAAAAGACAGTAAGTGTCCAACAACTGACAAATGGATAAAGATGATGTGGTATATATATATACATACTACGCGGCAATGAGAAAGAATACAATGGAATACTACGCGGCAATGAGAAAGAATGAAATCTGGCCACGTGTGGCAACATGGATGGAACTGGAGGGTATTATGCTAAGTGAAATAAATCAGTCAGAGAAAGACAGATACCACATGTTTTCATGCATAGGTGGATTTTGAGAGACCTAGCAGAAAACCATGGGGGAGGGGAAGAGGGGAAAGAAAGAAAGAAAAAAAAAAACACAGAGAAGGAGGGAGACAAAACATAAGAGACTCTTAAATACTAAGAACAAACTGAGGGTTGAGGGGGGTTTGGGAGGGGAGAGAGTGGGTGACGGGCACTGAGGAGGGCACTTGCTGGGATGAGCACTGGGTGTTGTATGGAAACCAATTTGACAATAAATTGTTAAATAAATAAATAAATAAACAAACATTAAAAATTAAATATAAATAAATAATAAATAAAAAGGAATGAACTGAAATGTATTACAACATGGATGAACTTCACAATGTGCTAGTGAAAGAACGAAACATGAAAGACTACGTATTATTCTATTTATATGAAAAGTGCAGAAAAAGGTAAATTTAGAGGAACAGAAGTTGATCAGTGCTTGCCTTGGGCTGCCCAATAGAAATGGGAAGTGACTGCAAACAGGCACGAGGGATCTAACTGGACCGATGAAAATGTTCTAAGACAGATTTATCATCATAGCTGTTTCATTTGGTAAATTTACCAAAAATCTTTTTAAAGATATTAAGTAATTTCTACTCCCAATGAGTAGCTTGAACCAACAACCCCAAGATCCAGAGTTGCATGCTCTACTGACTGAGCCAGCCAGGCACTCCCAGAAGTCTTTTATTTGTACCTTTGAAATGGGAAAATGTTATATATAAACTGTACCTTAGTGAAGCTGTTTACATACCAAAATAAAACTTGTGGAATGTAGGGGCACCTGGGTGGCTCTGTCAGTTGAGCGTTGGACTCTTGATTTCAGGTTATAGTTTTGCAGTTCGTGGGATGGAGCCCCATGTGGGCTCTGTGCTGACAGCTTGGAGCCTACATGGAATTCTCTCCCTTCCTCTCTATGCCCCTCCCCAACTCATTCTCTCTCTCTCTCAACTTCTCTCTCTCTCTCTCTCTCAAAGTAAGTAAATATACATTTTTTTAAAAACATCAACTCGTGTTAGCACACCTGGGTGGCTCTGTAAGGGCAAACTGGGACTGACTCCATTGTATTCCATGTCCTCCACCCTGAGTCCCCAGTGCCTGCTCAAAACCTGCAACTTCCCGGTTCCAAAAGAACCACGCCCAGTGGCCTATGGAACAGGACCTTTGACCTTTCCTCAGCCAATCAGCTAGGGTCAGGACCATCACCCCTCCCACTGCCGCTAGACCCCTTTAAAACTATTGTGTTTTTGGAACGGGCTCTCTCTCTCTCTCGACCCACCGCTGCGTCAGTGCGGTAGGAGATTGAGCTCGAGCTAGCTCGAATAAAGGCTCTTTGTTCTTGCATCGGACTCGGCTCCCTGGTGGTTTTTGGGGTCCCCGAATTCTGGGCATAACAGCTCAATTGGTTAAGAGTCCACCGGCTCAAGTCACGATCTTGCGGTTCATGAGTTTGAACCCCTCATTGAGTTCCATGCTGACAGCTCAGAGCCAGGAGCCTGCTTCAGATTCTGTGTCTCCTCCTCTCTCTGCCCCTCCCCTGCTCACACACTGTTTCTCTCTCTCTCTCAAAAATAAACATAAAAAAATATGTATTCATGCAATGTAATCAAACCAATCTTTATAAGGAAATTTATAACTAAATGCTTGTAATAAAGGAAAAGTTGAATATTAATGACTAAGTGTTTACTATTCCATAAAAGTTAAAAGATTACAGCAAATATTAAAAGAAATTAAATATTCCAAAGAAAAGATCAACAAAACCAAAGCTAGTACTTGAAGACTAATAAAATATGAAGGCAAGGAAGACACAAATAAAAGCATGAATCTGGAAAATAGAATATACAAAAGGGAATAAAAAAATTAAAAGGGTACTATGAACACTATTTGCCCATAAATTGAAAACAGAAGCAATAGGCAAATAACTAGAGTATCCTGACCTTATGAAAACTGACTAAGAAATAAAGGGAGTCGAAATAGTCATCTTACCAGGGGTGCCTGGCTGGCTCAGTCAGTAGGGCATGCAGCTCTTGATCTTGGGGTTTTGAGTTTGAGCCCCATGTTAGGTGTAGAGATTACTTAAAAATAAAATCTGGGGTGGTACATATATACAATGGACTACTACGTGGCAATGAGAAAAAATGAAATCTGGCCATGTGTAGCAACATGGCCGGAACTGGAGGGTATTATGTTAAGTGAAATAAGTCAGTCAGAAAAAGACAGATACCATATGTTTCCACGAATAGGTGGACTTTGTGAGACAAGCAAAAACCAGAGGGAGGGGAAGAGGGGAAAGAAAAAAAAGACACAGAGAGGGAGGGAGATAAAACATAAGAGACTCTCAAAGACTAAGAACAAACTGAGGGTGAGGGGGATGAGGGAGGGGGGAGAGGGGGTGATGGGCATTAAAAAGGGCACATGTTGGGATGAACACTGGGTGTTATATGTAAACCAATTTGAAAATAAACTATTATAAAATTTAAAAAAAAAGAAACTATAATGCTAAGTTAAATAAGTCAGTCAGAAAAAGACAAATACTGTATGACATAACTCATATGTGGAATTTAAGAAATAAAATAAAAGAGCAAAGGAAAGAGAGAGTGAGAGTGACTGACACACACACACACACACACACACACACACACACAGAGAGAGAGAGAGAGAGAGAGAGAGAGAGCGCAGAAAATGGAGTCTTAACTATAGAGATCAAACTGATGATTACTAGAGGGGATATGGGTGGGGAGAAAGGTAAAACAGGTGGATAAGGACCAAGGAGAGTACTGGTTGATGTATGGAATTGTTGAATCACTATATCATAAACCTGAAACTAATCTAACACTATGTTAACTATACTGGGATCAAAATTAAATCTTAACAAAAAATAAAATACAAGGACCGGTCAAGAAAAAAAAATAAAATAAATAAAAAAAAAAATCTGGGGGTGCCTGGGTGGCTCGGTTAGTTAAGGGTCTGACTCTTGATTTCGGCTATTGCAGCTCAGATCATTTCATGATCTTGAGGTTCGTGTGTTTGAGCCCCGAGTTACGTCGGGCTCTGTGCTGACGGCATGATGGAACTTGTTTGGAATGCTCTCTCTCTCTCTCTCTCTCTCTCTCTCTCTCTCTCTCTGCCCTTCCCCCACCTCACCCTCATAATAAAGAAGTTTAAAAAGCCAAGTTTATAGTCTACCTTCAAGGGATATTCCACCACTTCACGTACAGTAGAAGCTCTCACTAGTATCCGTCCATTGCTCCCCTCATATTTTGTGCTCCTGTTGTCATACATCTTCCTTTTACGAGTACTAAAAATCCCCTAGGACATTATCACTAGTGTTGAAACAGTAGACTACTATTTAAAGGGATTTCTATAGTAAGGAAAACCTTACCTGGATGTACTCATGTCGATCTATACCATTTCCAGTGCTCTTCATTCCTTTACGTAAATTTCTATTTCCATCTGGTAGAATTTTTTTCTTCTGCCTTAAAGGCTTCCTTGAATATTTCTTGTAAAATCTGCTGGTAATGAATTCCTTCAGCTTTTGTGTATCTTAAAAAGTATTTGTTCAGGGGGGCCTGGGTGGCTCCGTCGGTTAAGCACCGACTTCAGCTCAGGTCATGATCTCACAGTTCATGGGTTGGAGCCCCACCAGGCTCTGTGCTGACCACTTGCTCAGAGCCTGGAGCCTGCTTTGGATTCTGTCTCATTCTCTCTCTGCCCCTTCCTGACTTGTGCTCTGTCTCTCAAAAATAAATAAATGTAAAAAAAAATTTTTTTTAATATTTGTTTTGGGGCACCTGGCTGGCTCAGTCTGACTTTGGCTCAGGTCATGATCTTGGGGTTTGTGAGTTCAAGCCTCATTTTGGGCTCGCTGCTGTCAGCACAGAGCCCATTATGGAGCCTCTGTCTCCCCAACTCTCTGCCCCTACCCCACTCACGCTTTCTCTCACACAAATAAATAAAACATTAAAAAATTTTAAATAAAACTTAAAAATTTTAATTAAAAGAAAGTATTTGTTTCCTGTTCGGTTTTGAAAGATATTTTCACTAGGTATAGAATTCTATCGTTACTCAGACTCAGAGCCCATAGCTCTCACTTCCACTAATGGTGAGCTGAGGGTAGGGGTTGGGGCACTAAGTTTTTCCAGATGCCTGCTCCCCCCTCGACTCTCCACTGTCCCTGCATACCTGTGTCGGAGAGAGGGCCTTTCTCCAGGCTCTCAGCCTGTGTGTTGTAGCTGCAGCCTGCTGGTGCCTGGGACCGGGTGCCTGGCTCATGGCGGGAAGCTCACGGCAGGAGCAAAAGAGAGGCCCTTTTGTCCTAATTCGGCCTCCACCTCAGCCAGGCCCTTTGTGCTTTGGCTTCAGAGGTGAGGTTATCTTAGGATTCCTGCTCTCCCTACCTGTGGCAACCAAACTCCGCCTTGTCTCTGTGGTCGGTCTAGGGTGGCTGTCTTCCGTGCCACCCCCCAGCGATAGCAAACATCTGTTTGATATCTGTATCCCTCCCTCCCCCAGGAATGAACATTTTTGCTTCTGCTCTTCCCCCAGGAGCAATAAATCTTTACCTATGTCTTGGGAGAGGCAGATGGATCTTGCTTTTTCTGCTTCTCGGGCAACAGTAGATCTTCGCCGGCGCCCTGTGGTCTGGGTACTTGGTGAACCGCTCATGCCGGGTTAAGACCCTGGCTTCGTAGAGAAAGTTCGCAGAACGCTAGCGGGTCTTTAAGCTTGTTCCTCCACAGCCACCAATCACCCACCTCATTTGCAACCCAGGTTGGCTTTCCCCGGTCATCTCCCCGCTCTCGCTCCCCCTCCCGGAACACCTGGTGAATGAAGGCTGATGGAGAAGCGCTTTCAGGAGAGTGGAAACTCCCTCTGCCTCAGACCACCGGCCAGGGCCGGCTTCGAGGCCGGCGCCCTGTGCAGTCACACACAGCCCCACCCCTACAAGGTGCTCGTGCTGACTTAATGCTCGCCGTCGCCATCTTGAATTCTTCATTTTCCAGCAAGGTTTCTCACATTTTCGTTTTGCACTAAGACCCACAAATTAAATAGCCAGTCCCGGTCCAAAGTGATACAGCAGCCCACACTTGGCCTTTAAAAATATTAAAATCTTAGCTGGGGTTTTCATA
Source organism: Paguma larvata (assembly GCA_030068075.1). NCBI lineage: Eukaryota > Metazoa > Chordata > Mammalia > Carnivora > Viverridae > Paguma > Paguma larvata. The sequence goes on from CM057823.1 coordinate 12,574,426, forward strand.
TCTGTTCTAGAGCACCCACAGTTCTGCCAGGTTCTGCCCAAGTTGGAAACCTGGCTGTGTGTCCTGTCTCTCCTTGCAGACGGTTATCCAACTTGGGAATTCTGGTTGCCTGAATCCTTTGCAGCCTCAGCAATCTGAGGCTCAAAGATGTTATGATTTTCTATATTATCCAGCTGTTTCTTGTTAGAAACAGTCTTTACAGCTTTCTTTACCCTAAGTAGAAGGATATGTATGCTTTAGAATTTGTGATTTTTAGGATCTCAGTTTCAGCTAGCAGAACAATTAACTGATTAAGACTAGTCCTCCTGGGGCGCCTGGGTGGCTCAGTCGGTTGGGCGGCCGACTTCAGCTCAGGTCATGATCTCGAGGTCTGTGAGTTCGAGCCCCGCGTCGGGCTCTGTGCTGATGGCTCAGAGCCTGGAGTCTGCTTCCGATTCTGTGTCTCCCTCTCTCTCTGCCCTTCCCGTGTTCACGCTGTGCCTCTATGTCTCTCAAAAATAAATAAACATTAATAAAAAAAATTAAAAAAAAAAAAAGACTAGTCCTCCTGCCCATCTCCCACCACCTTTATTTTTTATTTTTTTGTTAAAAAAATTTTTTTAGGGGCGCCTGGGTGGCTCAGTCGGTTGGGTGGCCGACTTCAGCTCAGGTCATGATCTCACTGTCTGTGAGTTCAAGCCCAGCGTCGGGCTCTGTGCTGACAGCTCAGAGCCTGGAGTCTGCTTCAGATTCTGTGTCTCCCTCTCTCTCTCTGCCCTTCCCCTGCTCACGCTCTGTCTGTCTCTCAAAAATAAATAAACATTTTTAAAAAAAGTAAATTTTTTTAAGGTTTATTTATTTTTGAGAGAAAGAGAGAGAGAGAGAGAGAGAAACAGAGCATGAGCAGGGGGGAGGGGCAAAGGGAGGGAGACACAGAATCTGAAGCAGGCTCCAGGCTCTGAGCTGTCAGCACAGAACCTGATGCAGGGCTGGAACTCACAAACCTGCAAGATTGTTTCCTGAGCCGAAGTCATACATTCAACTGACTGAGCCACCCAGGTGCCCCTCTTGCCACTAATTAAATGGGAATGTCACAGGGTGGCTGGGTGGCTCAGCCGGTTAGGCATCTGACTTTGGCTGACGTCGTAATCTCACCATTGGTGGGTTTGAGCCCCCACGTTGGACTCTGTGGTGACAGTTCAGAGCCTGGAGCCTGCTTTGGATTCTGTGTCTCCCTCTCTCTCTGTTCCTCCCCCGCTCACACTCTCTCTGTCTCTTTCTCAAAAATAAAGAACAAAAAAAAAAGTTTTTAAAAAGGGAAATGTCACAGCTTAAAAATTCTTTCCCTTAGAAAAAAAATTTTCCCTTTAGAAAAAGATGGCTTTATGGTTTTTTTTTTTAGTTTTCTCCCCATGACAAAATACACCTTAGTGTCACAATCATCATAGTAAGGCAACCTAAAGTATATTTATGTTGCTTTGATAACAGGCAGCTATTGTATTATTAAACTCTAATGAGTAGTCTCCCACGTCAGTCCATTACAGTGAGGTTTACAAAGTGAAGCATGAACAGAGATGAAGAGTAATACAATTAGGGTAAATTCTCTGGATAAGGCTATGTGGCTCGTGGGCTAGAGAGAAATGGGTTGTATTGTGCGCTCCTGCTCATTTCGACTGCATGCTACATTTAAATACTCAGAAGAGGGGCGCCTGAGTGGCTCAGTCAGTTAAGTGTCTGACTTCAGCTCAGGTCATGATCTCCTGGTTTGCGAGTTTGAGCCCTGCATCAGGCTCTGTGCTGACAGCTCAGTCTGGAGCCCGCTTTGGATTCGTTGTCTCTCTCCCTCTCTATCCCTCCCCTGCTTGCACTCAGTCTCTCTGCCTCTCTCTCGAAAATAAATAAACATTAAAAAAATTTTTAATAAAAAATACTCAGAATAGCCTGTAGTATACTTAACTATACTTAAACATTTTAAAGTTTTTCGATTTCATTCCTTCACTGAAGTGTATTAAAAGCAATTATAAACAAGCTAAATTGAAATAGGATTCAAGTTAGTTTTCTCTGAGGCTTTTTTTTTTTTTAAATCTAAAGCTATTTTAAGTCACAGCTTTCTCATAAATCACTTGGCAAACTTATAAGTCTGTCCTTTTTTTTTTTTTGAAATCTTAAGCCTATTGATAACACTAAACAGTTTATCACGGAAATTATACAGAATTAGAAAGAAGAGTATAAGGTACCCCAATGTATCTTTTATTTAGCTTTAATATTTATTCAGCTATATACCCACCTACTGTCCTCTCCCCATATTTTGAAGCAGATTTTTACCATAATTCCTATTATATCACAGCATATATCTTTAAAGATTCTTTTCTTTCTCACCTAACTACAACCCCATCATCATACCTAAAAATAATTCCTTAATTATGTTTCTAATTTTTGCAACTCATTGCGAAGGGACCAGAGTTGAATAGTGTTATATTAACCAAGAATCTAAGGATTTAAGGCATGTGTCCTCCCAGGAGAAGAAATTAGTTTTGTAACTAAGGAAACAATTAACCATCTATCATCAGCGCTTTAGCTGTGCATCAACTAATAGTGTTTTTTCTTTGCTTTAAGAAAAACCTATTGCTATGCAAAGAAATGGCCCTAATGATGTTTGTGTTAGAAATTGGGGAGTCGGGAGGAAACTATGCCACAAATTTTAAAGACCATTTGCTAATTACTAGAATTTTGGCTTTTTGAAAGAGAACAAAGATTTTTTTTTAATTTTTTTTTTAGCGTTTATTCATTTTTGAGAGACGGAGCGTGAGTGAGGAAGGGGCAGAGAGAGAGGGAGAAACAGAATCCCAAGCAGGCTCCAGGCTGTGAGCTGTCAGCACAGAGCCCAAAGCGGGGCTCGAACTCATGAACTGTGAGATCATGACCTGAACCGAAGTCGTATGCTTAACCAACTGAGCCACCCAGGCGCCCCAACAAAGATTTTTTAACGATAATATTTTCTGTAGTCTGTATCCTTGGAAATGGATGAGGATGGACAACTGAAAATAGAGGCTATGAAAGTCTGTGATCAGAACAGGTAAATACGGAAGTGTTTGTTTTCTATTGTATTTCTATCTGCACTTGAGTCTATTTCAAATAGTGGAATCTTACTGACTCTTTGAAAGGAACCCTAATTAACCCATATTACCAGCTACAGAAACCAAAGAATCTACCCAGAACAGCAAAAGTCATTCACCCTAAGGACATTTTAACCTGTTAGGGAGAATATCCTCAATGTTTCTTGTACTAGTTCTCCCTTGCCACATAACAAATTTCCCCACCGCGGAGCTGGCTACCAAAATTCCTAAGTAGCAAAATTTCTTTTTAGCTTTCACAATAATCAATTTTTCAAGGGTTCTAAAAATGTGGGGTCCTTTTTGCCTTTTCAATCAATTGTACGTAAGCATAGAAAGTCCAGCAGGACATACAGAAAACTGTAATTTTAGTCACACTTATTTCCGGGTATTGAGATTATGGGTTATTTTGTTTTTATAACTTTGTAAAGTCTTGAAACCCTTTCAAGTCCTGAGTGGCTCAGTCGGTTGCGCATCTGACCTTGGCTCAGGTGATGATCTCACAGTTAGTGGGTTGGTTGGAGCCCTGCATCAGGCTCTGGGCTGACAGCTCAGAGCCTGGAGCCTGCTTTGGATTGGGTCTCCCTCTCTTTCTGCTGCACCTCCCCTGTTCGTGCTCTCAAAAATAAAAATAAACATTTTTTAAAAATTAATAAAAATTGAAACTTTCACAATTGAGTCTTTTTTATTTTAAAAATTTTTTTTAATATTTATTATTTTTGAGTGAGAGAGAGAGTGCAAGCAAGGGAGGGGTAGAGAGAGAGGGAGACACAGAATCTGAACTAGAGTCCAGAGTCCAGGCTCTGAGCTGTCAGCACAGAGCCTGACACGTGGCTCAAGCTAACAAGCTGTGAGATCATGACCTGAGCTGAAGCCGAACACTCACCTGGCTGAGCCCCACGGGCCACACCCCCTTTTTTACTTTTCTTTTTTTTCAATGTGGAATATTGCAGAGACCAAAAAAAAAAAAAAGGTTAAAGGTTGAGGCAACTTACTTTTTCAAACATATATTAAGTATATACTGTATACTAAGTACTTCTGGAGGGGAAAAAAAGTACAATTTTAAGCAACTATGTGTTTGGGAAAACAAAAGCATACCCACAGTCCAGTCTAATAAATTCTACAGAAGAGGTAAAAGAAGCACTAAAGAGGGGCCAAAACCCAGAGGAGTCAAGTTAACTTTTTTTTTAAATGTTCATTTCTTTATTTTGAGAGACTGGGGTTAGGGCAAGAAGGAGAGGGAAAGAATCACAAGCAGACTCCACACCACCAGGGCAGAGCCTCATATGGAGCTCCATCTCACAAACGGTGAGATCATGACCTGAGCTGAAATAGAGGTGGACCAACCGAGCCCAGGTGCCCCCAGCACAAGGAACTTTTTTTTAGGAAAAAAAAAAAATTTTTTTAGAGTTTTTTTTTTTTTTAATGTTTGTTTATTTTTTGAGAGACATAGAGACAGAACATGAGCAGGGGAAGGGCAGAGAGAGAGGGAGACACAGAAACTGAAGCAGGCTCCAGGCTCTGATGAGCCATCACACAGAGCCCGACGTGGGGCTCGAACTCACAGACCGTGAGATCATGACCTGAGCCACCCAGGTGCCCCAGCATTTTTATTTTATTTTTGAGAGACAGAGAGACAGAGCATGAGCAAAGGAAGGGCAGAGAGAGAGGGAGATACAGAATCTGAAGCAGGCTCCAGGCTCTGAGCCATCAGCATAGAGCTGATGCGGGGCTCGAACTCACAGACCGTGAGATCATGACCTGAGCTGAAGTCGGCCGCTTAACCGACTACGCCACCCAGGCGCCCCACAAGGAGCTTTTGACACCACTTCAGAGTAGAACTTGGTATTATCGTACATGAATATACCATTGCAGGAAAATGAAATGACCACATATACTAAAAAAAACAAAAGCAAAAACAAAACACCTCACCCAGGGGCACCTTGGTAGCTCAGTTGGTTAAGTTTCCGACTCTTGGTTCTGCTCAGGTCATTATCTTGCAGTTCGTGGGTTTGAGTCCCATGCCAGGCACCATGCTGGCAGTGCAGACGCTGCTTAGGATCTCTCTTCTTCTCTCACTGCCCCTCCCCTGCTCGCTCTCTCTTGAAATAAACTTTTAAAAATGTAAAAAACTCACCTGTATTTTAAGAGAGAGAACACGAGTAGGGGAGAGGGGCAGAGGGAGAGAAAGAATTTTAAGCAAGTATGGAGCCGGACGTGGGGCTTGATCCCACGACTCCGGGATCATGACCTGAGCTGAAATCGAGTTGGATGCTCAACTGAGTCACCCAGGGACCTTTTCATTGTTTTATTTTTAAAAATATTGATTCATGTGGAACTTGCAAATGTTCCAATTTAATGTAAGGTGAAATGAAATAAATCTTGACACTGATTAAACAAAACATACCTATCAAAAAGAACTTTATTTAGGGCGCCTGGGTGGCTCAGTCGGTTAAGTGTCCAACTTTTCCGCTCAGGTCATGATCCCATGGTTCATGGGTTCGAGGCCCGCATCAGGCTCTGTGTTGACAGAGCCTGGATGCTGTTTCAGATTCTTTGTCTCCCTCTCTCTCTGCCCCTCCCCTGCCCACACTCTGTCTCTGTCTAAAGAATAAATATCTAAAAAATTAAAAAAAATAAAAAAGAACTTTATTTAAAAAAATTTTTTTTTTCATTTTTAGTTTTTATTTTAATCACCCAGGGTTCATCACAAGTGCACTCCTCAATCCCTATCACCTATTACACCCATCCTCCCACTCACCTCCCCTCTGGCAACTGTCAGTTTCTTCTCTATAAAGAGTCTATTTCTTGGTTTGTCTTTTTTTTCCCTTTGCTCATTTGTTTCTTAAATTCTACATGAGTGAAATAATATGGGATCTGTCTTTCTCTTATTTTGCTAAGCATTATACTCTAACTCCATCCATGTTGTTGCAAATGGCAAGATTTCATTCTTTTTTATGGCTGAATAATATTCCATTGTACACCTACACCACATCTTCTTTGTCCATTCATAACTGATGGACACCTGCACTGCTTCCATTATCTTCGCTCTTGTTAATAATGCTGCTATATTGGGGTGCCTGGGTGGCTCAGTCGGTTAAGCGACCGACTTCAGCTGAGGTCATGACCTCATGGTTCATGAGTTCAAGCCCTGCGTCGGGCTCTGTGCTGACAGCTCAGAGCCTGGAGCCTGCTTCCGATTCTGTGTCTCCCTCTCTCTCTGCCCTTCCCCTGTTCACGCTCTGTCTCTATATCTCTCAAAAATAAATAAACGTTTAAAAAAAATAATGCTGCTATAAACACAGGGGTGTGTGTATCCCTTTGAATTAGTGTTCTTGTGTTCTTTACCTAAATAGTGCGATTACTTGATCATAAGAGAGTTTGATTTTTAACATTTTGAAGAACCTCCTCACTTTACCACAGTGGCTTCACCAGTTTGCATTCCCACCAATAGTGCAAAAGGGCTCCTCTCTCTTCACATCCTCAACAACACCTGCTGTTTCCCATATTGTTGATTTTAGCCACCATTTCTGACAGGAGTGAGGTGATACCTCGTGGTAGTTTCGATTTGCATTTCCCTGATGATGAGTGACGTGGAGCGTCTTTCCTGTGTCTGTTGGCCATCTGTATGTCATCTTTGGAGAAATGTCTGTTCATATCTTCTGTCCATTTTTAATTAGATAATTTCTTTTTTGGGTGTTGAGTTAATAAGTTCTTTATATACTTTGGGTACTAACCCTTTATTGGATATAAAAAAGAACTGTAAAGCATTAAAGACCTTTGAAATGTCTTTAAAGTTTCATTTCTAGAAATATAGCAGAACAAACATTTCTATTTAATGGATTTTAAAGAGTTTAACTGAATTGTGAAATGTTCAGTATAGCAAGGTGGAGTGAAGAGACAGAAAACAAAGTCATATGATTTTGTGTTTCAACGTAGTGATAAATGATGTTAGCTAGGAAAAATACAAATCGTGGAGTGCCTGACTATATATATTTTTATCTAGTTTTCAGGTGGTAAGTTATGATGGCACATTCCAAAACCTATTATATGCAGAGAGCAATCCTTTTCTAACCCTTCGGGTCCATATGTTCCCAAGGATATCAACATTAAAGTGTTTACTGCCTTGAACTCAATCAAGGTATGGCATGATTTTAACGTGAATCCTTTATTGTCCTGTAAGATCGTGGCATAACTGATTTTATGTAGAACAGGTCACTCTCATTTCTTAATTATTTGCTCTGGTCTTTCTCTTCCACATTGAGTACAGTATCCACAGTTATTCCTATGTCCTGTAGGGACCAGCCTTCCTCTACTTCCAGAGGCCTTCTGGGAAAGGAAGTAGAAAGGCTGTATAGGGATGTGTGGTACCCGATTTTCATCATCCAGTGAATTAAGACCTAAAAGATAAAAAGTTTAGTTATCAACTTCTCTGGACAGTTGTATACCCCTAGTCATCATGATATTTTACAATTCCTTCACTGTTAAATCATGCCCCGAGGAGTAATAAAACAGAACCTTCTAGAATTTAAAGAAAAATAATATACCATGAATTGTGAGAATTGAATAACCCTTCATATCTTTTGGAAGTTACAGAGAAGGCCTTAGGACTACAGGCATCTATAGACAGCAGAAGCATTTAACAACTAGGGAAGTCCCAACCACAAAGAATGGGACAGTTATTCAATATAGATAAGTTGAGAACAGAAGTTTAGCACTTGGGAAAAAAATTATTTAGATCAAAATCTAAGCCAATAGTCCACCTCAAAATCACTCAGGAACTTTGTCACCATAGACATGTCCAAGCCTCAGGGACTCTGCCTTAGGATAGCCCAATTTCCAACGGACCATCCCTGTAAGGTGAAAACACTTCCTGTTGCGAAGATTTTCATAGTAATTATCAAAAGTTCCACTTATTATTGCCTAAAAATGCCTGCCAAAAGGACGGTTTGCTGCTTTAGGAAGAAAGTTAGATACTACAATGTTCTCAAGGGAAGCTGGAGTATCAATTACAGATAATCTCTGACGTTTCCTGCTAACCACCATCCAAGAACCTACCGATATTCCATGTAATATATGTACCTCTATGTCATAAAGCTTCTTAATTTTCCAATATTTGGATATACCTTAATTCAACCAATTCCCACATTATACTTTTGATCATTTATTTTATTTCTATCGAATAAATTCTCATAAATGAAATTAATGAAACAAAAGATCTATTTTAAAGATTACACTGGTAAATTATCCCATAGGTACAGTGTCCCAATTTATAAATTTATATTCAGGAACAGTTTATGAGAGTCACTATTTTCTCCACACACTGGCCAAAACTGGGTTACTCTTTTTTTTTTTAATCATTTATTTACGTTTTGGGAGAGAGCAAACAGGGGAGAGGCAGAGAGAGGGAGACAGAGGATCTGAAGCAGGCTCCTCTACACTGTCAGCATAGAGCCTGATGCGGGGCTCAAACTCAAGAGGTGTGAGATCAAGAGTTGACCCCTTAACCGACTGAGGCACCCAGGTGCCCAGGTTATTCATTTTAATCTTTGACAATCTGATAGGTAGAAAATTATGTCCCATTTTAATTTATACTTCTTTGATTCTAAGTAAGGTCAAACATTTTCTTCCTATTTCTACCTGTCACTTTTTTTTTTTCTTTAGGAAATCCTATTTTTTTTTTTAACCTGTCATCCTACTGAAGCGTTTACCTTTTCCTTGATTTGTCTATTAGCTCCTTATAAAGAAATGACTCTAGGGGTGCCTGGGTGGCTCAGTCAGTTGAGGTCCGGTTTCGGCTCAGGTCATGATCTCATGATTTGTGGGTTCAAGTCCCACGTCAGGCTCTGTGCTGACAACTTGGAGCCTGGAGCCTGCTTTGTATTTTGTGTCTCCCTCTCACTCTGCCCCTCCCCTGTTCACGCAGTCTCTCTCTCTCTCTCTCTCAAAAATGAATAAGGTTAAAAAAAATTTTTTTAAAGAAAGGACTCTATCATACATAGATGTAAAATATTTTTTCCAAATATTTAACTTTATGAACTTTTTCTTTATAGAATGTTATATTTTTATGCACTTGAATCCATCAGTATTTTCTATTACGGTTCATAGCATGCTCATCGCAGAAGGTTAAGTGCAATCAGAATAAAAAACTATTTAGATACATTTCAATACAATGCATAATTATATGTTTAAATGCACTTAAAAGCAGAAATACACCAAAATATTAGCAACTGACCTTAGGCATCGGACTGTGGATCAAGCGCTTTTTCTCTCTACTTTTCTACATTTTCCAAATTATTGCTAATGAACAGAGCATTGTTTTTAAGAAAAAAAATCTATTGGAAGAAAAGGAAATAAGCCCTAAAGAATGATCTGAAAATTACATATAAGCCATCGGGCTTAAGTTAATAATCAGGGATAATGGGAACAAAGTTAATACTGTCTACTTCGTAAGGGTCTGAAAGCACATTATCTACCAAGCTGTGAAAGTGTAATTAATTAAAAAACAGCAAACAAAAAATAGGAAAATAACTGGGGGGAAAAAAACTGAAAAAAGATCCAGCATGCTTAATTACCCAAATTTCTGCAACACAGAGTCTGTGTAAATGCCCTTTACCCTTACCCGAAGGGAGCGCCAGACAAAGGGGTGGTACTGTCTCCCCCACTGCATGGGAGTAAACTATGGTCAAATTCAACAAAAACATTTCTCAAAATACGAATTTCCTCACCTGTGAACTGCAGGACTTAAAAAATCTTCTTCTCAGAACCCTCCCACTTGGACATCGGAGAGCAACAGCAACTACCTGAGGAATAAAAATGTTCAAATAAGAATTCCAATCCACTGCGCTCTGCAATCCCAAAATACTACTCGTGGGAAATATCCATAATTCTGAAAAGCTGATGTGGGGTTTTGTAGGCATTTAGCTCTGAGAGGAGTAGACCAACATGAGGGTCCAGATGAAATCTGCTCAAAAGGTAAACATGTCTTCTGAAATAGAAGAGAACATCTTCCTCTTGATTGAGATCAGTGACAGAGCCTTCCGGAGAGGACACCAGAGACTAGACGCTCTGTCTGTCCAGATAATACCAAGGTTGCACGTGGGCTTCAAAATTCATCTACCAAACCAAGAAGATTCAGTCCACCTTGGAGTCTACAGACATGAAAAACACCGGGTTGCAAGGAAACAAGTATCCCAAGTTACTCCATCATCATAAGCTGTGCACCGTGCCTACGTCCCCCAAGCAAATGACAGACGGGTGTGGAGTTGGTCCTGGATGCTGGGAACTCTGAGAGACCTCCTCTCCTGGAGGAGCTCCTGCTCCATCTACTTTACGTATTGAGTTCCCCCATCATCTCTTCTTTGATCAAAGAGTTAAATAGCTAAAAAGAGCTTGCAAGCTACCTTAATATTATAAGACTTTTTTTTAAAGGATGAAGAATTAATAATTTATTTTGATGTTCATTATTTACTGGTAAGGAAGGAAGGAAGGGAGGGAGGGAGGGAGGGAGGAGGAGGAGGAAGGAAGGAAGGAAGGAAGGAGGAAAGGAAGGAAGGAAGGAAGGAGGGAAGGAAGGAGCTCAGTACGGAGGTTCAGTCGAACCCTGACCCCCAAACAGCAAACCATCCTTCAGTTCAAACCGCAGCTGCATTCTTCATTTTCTCTTTGTTAAGGGGAAAACTACAATGTGAAGTCATCTGCCTAGTTTTGAGAGACAGAGTGTGCGCACGCGCAAGCCGAGGAGGGACAGTGGGAGAGGGAGCATCTCAAGCGGGCTCCAGGCTCAGCGGGGAAACTGCGAGGGGCTCAATCCCACAACCCGACCCTGGGATCGTGAGCTGGGTCGAAATCAAGAATTGGTCCCTCAACTGACTGAGCCACGCAAGCGTCCCTGATTCTCTTTTAATAAAAAGTAACTCCTGGGGCTCCTGGGTCGCTCAGTCAGTTACGCGTCTGCATTCGGCTCCGGTCGTGATCTCAGCTGATGTGACCCCACGTCAGGCTCGGTGCCGTCAGCACAGAGCCCCCTTCGGAACCTCCGTCTCCATCTCTCTCTGCCCCTCCCCCCTGCTTGCTCTCTGTCTCTCTCAAAATAAATAAACAAACAAACCAACAAAAATCTAGAAAAAATAAGTAACTCCTTTACTGACCTAAAGTTCTGGAAAAGCCCATGTATCCTATCTTTGCCTGATGACGTGGGGAGGGCGGGGGCTCTAAAGACCCACTCGGCGGACGGCAGGCTCCAAAACGGGACCCGGGCTGAGAGGTTTGCTGTTATACCACTTTCAAAACAGACCTAATTACAGGGCAATCACATAGACACGCCTGCTCTCTTCTCTTTGTAAACCCAAACTGAGATAAGATGTACTCACTTGATGTTAAATAAAACAAAATATATTTAATTTCCAAAGAAAAAAATGAGCTTACTTCTTCAGCTGTTTCAGGAGGCTCTTCAGGTAGATCAAGAACCTAAAGAAAAGTAAGTATTATAAAAAGAATGTAAACATTTTGAAGAAAAAAAAAATCTCAGTGAGAAAAGTTCCTTTTAATATTAGAGTTTATACATATCTAAGCTTAATGAAATCTTTTATTTCTTTTTTAAAATTTCTTTAATACTTTAATACTTACTTATTTTGAGAGACAGTGCACACACAAGCAGGGGAGGGACAGAGAAAAAGAGGGACAGAACCCCAAGCAGGCTCTACACCATCAGCCCAGAGTCCGATGTGGGGCTTGAACTCAAACTGTGAGATGGTGACCTGAGCTGAGACAAGATTTGGACACTTAAATGACTGTGCCACCCAGGCGCCCCAATGAAATCTTTTAATATACATTTATAAAAATTGTATAATATGAAAGGGCTCAATTAAACATTTTTGGGTAAGCAATTCTTGCTAAATAGATTATAATAACAGGATGTAGGATAACAGCTACCAATCTATGCATATTTGAGAATCTTATTTTTGTGGTATTCCAAGATACTATACAAAACTATACTATTTAAAGAAACAGAGGGAGGGGCGCCTTGGTGGCTCAGTTGGTTAAGTGGCCGACTTCAGCTCAGGTCATGATCTCACGGTCTGTGAGTTCGAGCCCCGCATCGGGCTCTGTGCTGACGGCTCTGAGCCTGGAGCCTGCTTCGGATTCTGTGTCCCCTTCTCTCTCTGCCCTTCCCCTGCTCATACTCTGTCTCTATGTCTCTCAAAAATAAATAAACGTTAAAAAAAAAAGAAAGAAACAGAGGATAAATATTAAGTTCAACAGAACCCAGTTGTTTAGGTTCATACATATATACATTTTAAATGTATATTTTTCTTCACTGGCACTTCTAGGGGACCGGATAACAAACGTTCACTTGGGTTGTCTCCATGATTTACTCATGTTTCCTGATTTCTGTTCATTTCAAAACCAGCTGTTCATAGGGTTACCAACAATGTCAGGGACACTTTTTGTTTTTTAATACCACAGACCCATGTTTTTTAGCATTTTATCCAGCCAACATTAATTGCATTTTATCAAATAAGCCATTTATTTTCCTTTGGTATCAAAAGCCTGAGAGTCAACCAAAATTTACCATCAACATGAGACCATTTGTGTTATTAACAAAAAGCAAAGAATCCTGAATGTTTTTAGTCCATAAGATCTCTTTGAAATGCTAGAAATAGTTCAATGACTTGACTGCCACCTTCGGGCCCCATTATGGGACTAAGAAATCTGAGACCAAGAGGCAACACATTAGAAACTATTTTCAGGGAACATATGGCCTCCATGCTTTCTATAAGAGTCAGTGAAAAGAGATCTATTTCCAACCTTTGCCAGATCCAAGTGAGAGTCAACTTAAGGATTAAAGATTTCAAAGAACAGAAGGAAGAATGAACCTCGGCCCTGTTCCAAAGTGAATGGTTGCTAACCCATTCCCTAAAAGGGGCAACTGAGAAAAATATTACCCGTGTTAATAATATTAGCTCCACTGGTGAACCACCCAACTCTTGATCTAGGGGTTATGGGTTCAAGCTTCATTTGGAGGTAGAGACGACTTAAAAATAAAATATTCAAAAAAATGTTTTTAATTAAAAAAAGAAGAAGAATAGTCGCTCACTAAATATGGATTAATCATGTCTTAGTTTCCCGTAGGAATATTTCCCTTAGTAAACATTACATTTTTCATTTCTACATAATCAAATTACTTCCTCAAAAGAACTGAGTATTCTGTAAACCTTTCATTTATCTTCATACTTCCTTCTAAGTGTGGTTCAGAACATTAATATTAGTATCAAATAGGAAAACTGATTCTTAATGAAGCTGATCCCTTTGTAAGGTAGTGGGAAGACACCATCTGGGTTAAAAGCCAGTCCTAATCTTCACTCAGTAAAGCACCTTGCCCAGAGGACAATATTCCTCCTGCACACGGACACAATTACATGAGTAGGCATTCGGTAATGAACCTCCTTCCGCGTGGGCCGTTCAGCAGATGATGGAATTTTGGTTAATGGCTCAGGCAGGTTTCGTCTCTTTGCTGCTTCCCTGCTGTTTGATGTTTCAAAAGATGTCCGACTCCCATTTTCAAGCACCAACTCTTCATCGCCCTGGTCAAAAACAACAATCAATTTCTAAATGGTCTCTATTGTAAACCTTATTTAGTATTCCCAGTGGTTATTTCTTTTACCCTGACAGCATTTCAGTAAAAAATGGGATCTCGGTTAAAAAAAAAAAAAAATCAGTTAAAAATACTGTCTGGCTCAGTTGGCAGAGCATGTGACTCTCAATCTCAGAGTCGTGAGTTCAAGTCTCACAATGGGTGTGGAACCTACTTAAAAAAAAAAAAAAAAAGAACTTAGTCAACATTAGGTCCAGAAATTTAAAGCATTCTCATTGACAAGGAAACAGAGTTTAACATCCTGTAGAAACTACCCTTATCCAGCCCGGGGCTCCCTCTGATAGACACAAGGCTGAGAGGGATCTTTCCATTTTAATTGATCACCAAGTTTTTTAGTAGGATGGAAGAAAGAAGAAAACCTGAATGATATCTTTTTCTCTTCTCGATAAAGGACGCAAGACAGTGCAAGCGATTATGCCTTAAAAAGCTGTGAAAAACGTATGTATGTAAAAACGTGTCTGTGTATGTAACCATGAAATACTTCCATAGCTGAATATGGCCCTAGTATCCTGTCACAGATAAACATATTTTAGTTCCCAAATTCAAACTCTGATCTTCCTTTTGAATTAATCACTTTAGAAGGCAAAGGATTTTATTCCAGAAACCATAAATATTACTTTTTATCGATATTATCCATTAAAATTTTTCCTGAGCAAAGTAATTAACTTAAATGTCAAATTCTCAGATACATACTTATTGGTTCAATAATACCTTTTTCTACATCCACTGACTTCTAAAAGTTCTCTTCATCAAACTAAAATGGTGACCATTTTGGTGGGCTGTTTTCCCCATTCCTTTATCCTGAGAAAACCTGGTGGAAGGCACAAGGGTCCAGAGATCCGGGCACTCAGCAGTTAACTGGCCAAACCGGCCGTCTGACTGCAAAGTACCAGGCTCCATGACTGACGCCCACACTTTCTCTCAGCAATTAACATTCCGATTCTCACATTCTTCTTTTTTTTTTTTTAAGTTTATTTATTTACTGACAGAGAGAGAGAGAGAGAGAGAGAACCAGTAGAGAAGGGGCAGAGAGAGGGGAGCAAAGGCCCAGAGAGCCCGATGTGGGGCTCAAACTCATGAATAGTGAGATCATGACCAGAGCCGAAATCGGACGCTTAACCGACCGAACGAACCACCCAGGTGCCCCCTGATTCTCACATTCTTGATAGTCCTAAGAGCTTATGTCATAATAATACCAATGGTCTGTTGATCCCTGACTTCTTCTTGTCCCCACTAATTAGGTTAAAATATATACTACTATTGTCATGAAGACATAGCCTAACAGCAAGGGTCAGAAAGACTAATTTACTCTGTGACCATTTCAGAAAAAGGTGTGGCCGGCTAAAATCAGGCTTCTGAAGAGAAGACAAACCGAACAGAAGACAAACTCCTCTCAGAAGTGAAATCACTCCACAGAGCAGGCGCATTTCATGCTGCACATCTTTCACATTAATTTTGTTACCCACCCTTGATGGTTTTATGACATATTTGCCATTACGAAATGAATAACAACCGATTCTGCTTCACGATAAGAATCCTGTTAACCTTTACAGGATCATTTTATTTATAGGATGGTAAAAGGTGCAATATAAACAGAAAGCAAAAAAAAAAAAACCCAGAAATCTTTGGGACAGAAATGATCTTACACATACAATCTGTGACTAGTTACTCTCAAACGTAATTTTTTTTTTTTAGGTAGGCTCCAGGTCCAACATGGGGGAGCTTGAACTCATGACCCGGAGATTAAGAGTTGCATGCTTTACCAACGGAGCCAGCCGGGTATCCCTGAAATTAATTCCTCTATGAATATCTTTTTTTTCCTCTGTAAAAAAACTTTAAATTGTGCACTTCCACTAGCAAATGACAAAGTTCATACTCAATGCCAAAGGAAAAAAGAGCCAAAGGTTAATTTGGCTTTATAGAAACAGAGCAAAACATAATGAGTATAATGTGAGCTTGTAGTACCTTGGAGATCTTACTTAAGGAAAGATCTGAATTTCCTCATATAAAACATGGTGATTGGGCAACAGTTTTCTCAAAGATAACTTTATGTTAGAGCTTCTCAAGCATCTAAGTTATATGTTCTTTGGGCACTGAAGGCACTTAACCCTTCGACACACAAATATGCTCTATGTACAATTATTAGTAGTAAAGATTTCTAAAAACCAGACCATTTAACATCATTTGAAACTCAAAAAATCCATATATGTAATATGCTTACACATTATACGTATTTATACATTATATGTAATGTGCATATATTGCATATGTGTAGTAGCAGAATTCAAAATATAAAGTAGACTATTTTCTAACCCCAAGTTTATGACCATTGCTTAACTTCCAGGTTTCACCCGTCATCTGATAAAAGCGCTCTTCCAATTTTCTCAATTTCATCTCCTGGTGAGGTTTTAGAACATTCTCTATGTATCTGTTGACCTATTCGAAAAAAATAAATAAATAAATGAGGTGTTATTACCATAATATTCCTAAGATCTTGCACTGTCTATAAAGTTGTCAGTAAGAACCAGGTTAACAAATTGTGTTTTCTTTCACACTAATGCAATTTTGTCAACAAAGCAGCCGCCTCCACTTGTACATCACTCTCTAAAAATCTGCATATATACCTGCAGCAGATAAAAACAAATGCTCTATGCTTACGCTTATTTGGCAGTAGGCCTTTAGATATTTTACTGTGTTTTCAGTACAACAAAAACCTACTAGGAGCTAGGGATACAAAGATGCTAGGATGTGATTCTTGGCTTCTAGGAGCTTAAAGTCAAAGTCGTTTGTTCAACGCATGACGCCCAGGCATGCAGTCACTTGGAAAAATGTTAATGAATAGCTTAATCTTAGTAAAGTAGAAAGTATTTTTGGGCTTAAAAGAAATGGAGATTCTGGTGGAATTTTTTTGTTTTTTTGTTTTTATAAGTTGCAGGCTCACACTGTCAGCACAGAGCCCAGTGTGAGGCTTGAACTTATGAACTTCAAGATTATGACCTGAGCCAAGTCAAGAGTTGGACGCTCAATCAGCTGAGCCACCCAGGTGCCCCAGAAAACGAATATTGTGAACAAGTGTAGACCATTAAATTAGAAAACCAAGATGAAGTGGACAAACTCCTAGACTACAAATTGCGTAAATTGACTCAAGAAGAAATAGGAAATCTCAACATACTTACCAAGATATTGAATCAGTAATTAAAAACCTCCCAGTAAAGAAAAGTAGATTCACAGGTGAATCCTATTAAATCTTTAAACATTTTTAAATGTTTATTTATTTTTGAGAGAGTGAGAAAGAGAGCTCGCTCATGTGTTCATGCACAAGTGGAGGAGGGGCAGAGAGAGAGGGAGACGCAAAATCCGAAGCAGGTGCCAGATTCTGACCTGTCAGTACAGAGCTGCAAGTTCTTGGCTTCCTGCAAGCCAGAACCCATGAACTTCAAGATCCTGACCTGAGCAGAAGTGGGATGCTCAACCAACTAAGCCACCTAGGTGCCCTTCTATCAAACCTTTAAAGAAGAGTTAACAGGGGCGCCTGGGTGGCTCAGTTGGTTAAGCAACTGACTTCAGCTCAGGTCATGATCTCACGGTCTGTGAGTTCGAGCCCCACGTCGGGCTCTGTACTGACGGCTCAGAGCCTGGAGCCTGCTTCAGATTCTGTATCTCCCTCTCTCTCTGCCCTTCCCCTGCTCATACTCTGTCTCTATGTCTCTCAAAAATAAATAAACGTTAAAAAAAATTTAAAGAAGAGTTAACACTGTCCTGTTGAAACTCCAAAAAATAAAAGAACAGTTCCTAATTAATTACATGAGGTCAACATTATTCTGATACCAAAGCCAGGCAAAGACACAACAAGAGTGTACAAACCAGTATCTCTTATATAGATGAAAAATCCTCAACAAAATTCTAGCAAACTGAATTCGATAACATACTGAAAAGATTATATACCAGCTATGTGTGATTCATCCCAAGAATGAAGACGTTTCAATATAAGAAAACCAATGTAATACATATCAATAAAACAAAGGGGAAAAATACATGATCATCTCAATTGATAAAGAAAAAAAATCTGACAAAATTCAACACTCTTTATGATAAAAATACTCAGAAACTAGGAATAGGAAGGAACTTGCTGAATATAATGAGTAGCTAGAAAAAACCTATAGCTAACATCACATTCAGTAGTGAAAGACGAAAAGCTTTCTAAGACCAAGAACAAGGCAAGGATGCCAGCCTTCACAACCACTACTCAATACCACTTAGAAGTTTTAGCTAGAGCAATAGGCAAAAAAAAAAAGAAAGCACCAATTCTGGAAAGGAGAAAGTAAAACTATATTCTCAGATGACATGATCTTATTTAGGCATATATTAGAGATATTGCAGGTTCAGTTTGCAATAAAGTAAATATCTCAATAGAGCAAGTCAAATTAGTTTACTGGTTTTCCAGTGTATATAAAAGTTATGTTCAGGGGCGTCTGGGTGGCTCAGTCGGGTACGTGTCTGACTCTTGGTTTTGGCTCAGGTCATTTGGCGGTTAGTGGGTTTGAGCTCCAAATTGGGCTCTGTGCTGACAGTGTGGAGCCTGCTTGGGATTCTCCTGATCTTTCCCCCTTCTCTGACTCTCTCCTACTGGTTCTCTGTCTCTCCTTGTCTCTGCTCCTTCCCACTTGTGCTTTCCCTCTCAAAATAAATAAAGTTAAAAAAAGTTACGTTTATACTATACTGTAGTCTACTGAATGTGCAATAGCATTATGTCTATATAAATACTTTATTGTTAAAATACGTTATTGTTAAAAAATGCTAACCATTATCTGAGCTTTCATTGAGTTGTAATCACTGATCACATATTACCATAAAAATATAATAATAATAATAATATTTGAAATATTTCAGGAAGTACCAAAATGTAACACAGAGATATGAAGTGAGCAAATCTGGCACCAACAGACTTGCTTAATGTAGAGTTGCCATAAACATTCAATTTGTAAAAAAAAAAAAACACAAAAAAAACATGTATCTGAGAAGCACAATAAAATGAAGTATAATAAAATAAGGTTTGTCTTAAATAGAAAATCCAGGGGCGCCTGGGTGGCTCAGTCGTTTAAGCACTGACTTTGGCTCAGGTCATGATCTCACAGTTTGTGAGTTCGAGCCCCACGTCAGGCTCTGTGCTGACAGCTCAGAGCCTGGAGCCTGCTTCAGATTCTGTGTCTCCCTCTCTCTCTGCCCCTCCCCTGCTCACACTCTGTCTCTCTGTCAAAAGTAAATAAACATTAAAAAAAATGTTTTTTAATTAAAAAAAAAAAGAAAATCCAAAAAATCCATGCACAGCAATCACTAGAGCTAATGAAAAATAAA
This sequence comes from Paguma larvata, assembly GCA_030068075.1. Taxonomy (NCBI): domain Eukaryota; kingdom Metazoa; phylum Chordata; class Mammalia; order Carnivora; family Viverridae; genus Paguma; species Paguma larvata. Next base: position 12,593,530 of record CM057823.1, read on the forward strand.
CAAAATGCAGGGTACAAGATCAACACACAAAAATCATTTGTATTTCTATACACTAGCAATGAAAAGTCAAAAAAGAAAAGTAAAACCACAATTACTTTTAAAACAGCATCCAAAATAAAATATGTAGAAACAAATTTAGCCAAAATGGTAAAAACTATGTACACTGAGAACTATAAAATATTGCTGGAAGAAATTAAAGATATAAATAAGTAGAAAGACATTCCAGGCTTATGGTTGAAAGACTTAATATCATTAAGATGTCAATACTAGGCAAAGCAAGGAAGACTTCATATAAAATGTCGAAACTACCCAAAGCAATCTATGGATTTTGATGAAATTCTTCTCAAAATCACAAAGGCCATTTTTACAGAAATGGAAAAGCCAACTCAAATTCATATGAAATTGCAAATAGTCCCAAATAGCCAAAACAATATTAAAAAAGAAATTGAATCCCCACCTCACACCATATACAAATATTAACTCAAAGTGGGTTAATAACCTAAATATAAAAGCTACAAGTATACAAAACTCTTGAAAGAAAAATATATAGGGGTAAATTTTTATGGCTTTCAATTTGGCAATGGATTCTTAGATGGACAATGGATTTGGCAATGGACACCAAAAGGATGAGCAACAAAAGAAATAACTGGATTTCATCAAAACTTTTGGGCATCAATGGACAGTTATCAAAAGAATGAAAAGACAACCCACACAATGGGAGAAAATACTTGGAAATTATGTATCTGATAAGAGTCTGGTATCCAGAATACATTAAGAACTCTTAAAAAAAAAACAAAAAGACAACACAATCCAAAAATGGGGAAAGAACTTGAACAGACATTTCTGTGGAGAAGATGTAAGAAGACCAGACATTCCTCCAACAAGATATGAAAAGATGCTCAACATTATTAGTCATCAGGGAAATGCAACTCAAAACCACAGTGTGATACCACTTCATACTCATTACAATGAGAATTTATTATTTATTTTTATTTATTTTGAGAGAATGCGTGGGAAGAGCAGAGAGAGAGGGAGAGAGAGAAAATCCCAAGCAGGGAACATGGGCTTGAACTCATGAACCTCAAGATCTGAGTCAAAATCAAGAGTCAGATGCTTAACCAACCTGAGCCACCCAGACGCTATTACAATGAGTATTTAAAAGGAGGTGGGGGTGGGAATAATTATGTCCATGAGGATATAGAGAAATCGGGACCCTAAGAAACTGGTGAGAATATAAAATGGAACAGCTGCTGTAGAGAATAGTTTGGTTGTTCCTCAAAAAGGTAAACACAGAATTACCAGATGACCCAGCAATTCCTCTCCTATGTATATACCCAAAAGAACTGAAAACAGGTACACAAAGACTTGTGTCCAAATACTCATAGCAGCACTATTCACAATAGCCCTACGGTGGAAACAACCTAAACGTGCATCAGAAATGAATGGATAAACAAATTTTGATATATCCATACAATGAAAAATTCACCCACAAAAAGGAATGAGGTACTGATTGATACATGTATATAGATGAATCCTAGAAAACATTATGCTAAGTGAAAGAAGCCAAACACAAAAGGTTACATATTATGTGATTCCATTCATATGAAATATCCAAAATACATAAATCCATACAGACAGAAAGGCAATATGATTGCCAGAGGATAGAAGGAGTGGGGAATGGAGAAGTGACTATTTAATAGGCATAGGGTTTTCTTTTGGGGTAAAGAAAACGTTTTGGAACTAGAGAGAGGTAGTGATTGCATAACACTGAGAATGTTCTAAATGCCAGTGAATTGTACATTTTAAATTGGTAAATTTTTTTTAATTGGTTAGTTTTAAGTCATGTGAATTTGACCTCAATAACTAAAAAATCCCAGTACATGGGACACACCTGGGTGACTTAGTCAGTTAAGCGTCTGACTCTTGATTTCAGCTCAGGTCATGATCTCACAGTTCCTGAGTTTGAGCCCCGAGTCAGGCTTTGCACTGAGAACACAGAGCCTGCTTGGGATTCTCTCTCTCCTCTCTCTCTGCACCCCACCGCCCACTATCGCATGTCAGCATGTTCTCTCTCTCTCAAAATAAATAAACTTAAAAAAAAAAGTCTGAGCACAAACGTAGAAAGCAACAGACCTCATTTTATTTATTTAAAAAAAATTTTTTTAACGTTTATTTATTTTTGAGAGACAGAGAGACAGAGCATGAGCAGGGGAAGGGCAGAGAGAGAGGCAGACACAGAATCTGAAACAGGCTCCAGGCTCTGAGCCATCAGCACAGAGCCCGATGTGGGGCTCAAACTCACAGACCGTGAGATCATGACCTGAGCTGAAGTCGGCCGCTCAACTGACTGAGCCACCCAGGTGCCCCTATTTATATTTTTTTTAATGTTTATTTACTTTTGACAGAGAGACAGAGTGTGAGCAGGGGAGGGGCAGAGAAAGAGGGAGACACAGAAGCTGAAGCAACAGACCTCATTTTAAATGCCCCAGATACTCTGTGTTCTCCTTATATATACTCTCTAAAAATTATGCTTTACCTTTTCACCCTGTGCCTCTTGTTGTTTTTTCCTGACAAGTTGTTGCCTTTTTTCATTCTTCTTCTCTTCTTCTTCTAAGACATCAAAACATAAAAATGCTTTTTAATTCTCAAATATCGTAAGTTGAATGCTCTTTTCTCTGAAAGTAGTCTATAGATAACATTTTGGGAGAGACGAGCCTTTGAAAACAGACTGTATTTTTCAAATGATGAAAACGAGGTACGTGCAGACAGTTCAAACAAAGAAACATACAAATAAAATCTGTAAGAAAAGGTCTGTTCTGAAACTAAAATTCTCTGACATGCATTAATATCATATGTTAGGGTTTTGGTGAGGAGGCTTCAAGAATGATTATATTGGATTTTTCATGCCAGGGCTTCAGCAGCTCCAAGACATGGCATGAAAACCCATTTCTGCACACGAAGTGCAGAACGCTGCCCGGTTAGGCATGTGTGCCATTTGGTCACCCTTGACATGACAGTAAAAGCAACAAGCCTGGGTGCCTGGTTGGCTCAGTCGGTGGAATGTACAACTCTTTTTTTTTTTTTAATGTTTAATTATTTTTGAGACAGAGCCAGAGCCAGAGCCAGAGTGTGAGTGGGGGAGGGGCAGAGAGAGAAGGAGACACAGAATCCAAAGTAGGCTCCAGGCTCTGAGCTGTCAGCACAGAGCCCGACGTGGGGCTGGAACTCACCAACTGTGAGATCATAACCTGGGCCAAAGTTGGACGCTTAACCAACTGAGCCACCATGGCACCCCATGTGCGACTTTTGATCTCAGGGTTGTGAGTTCACACCCCACATTAGGAGTAAAGATTACTTAAAAATAAAATCTTTTAAAAAATAAATACATAAAGGGGCACCTGGCTGGTTCAGTGGGTACAGCATCCAATGCTTCATCCCAGGGTCATGAGTTCAAGCCCCACATTGGGTGTGGAGCCTCCCTTAAAAAAAAATACATACAGGGGTGCCTGGGTGGCTTAGTCAGTTGAGTGTCCAACTCTTGGTTTCAGCTCAGGTAATCTCATAGTTCATGGGTTTGAGCCCCAACTTGGGTTTTACAGTAATGGTGCGGAGCCTACTTGGAATTCCCTTTCTCCCTCTCTCTCTGCCCCTGCCCTAGTCTCGCTCTCTCAAAAAAAGAGCTTTAAAAAAAAAAACACACACATACATACACACATATAAGCAACATGCCTAGACCCCAAAAGTGGAGTTTGCTTGGCAACTCCCATGACTGAACCAATATTAGGTTATTAGCCACTGAATGGCAAGAGAAAGGATTTTTGCTATTGTATAAACTTTTTTATTCCAGCTACACTAAGTTTCATTTGAATTAATTTCATTTAACTGTATTCCCTTGAGGAATTATACATCTTTTTGGAAAATATATCCTTTAACCTGCCCGGCTCCTTAAATAGGAGCGTTCCTTTCTGTCAACAACTTTCTCTCCTGGCAATAAACGCTTCCTCAAGTTATTAAGGAAAGACCAGGGCAGCAAAGCACATAGGAAATCAGAAGGCCTAGTCTGGCCACTAACTTGCTATGTGACGAGTCAGACTTAGTGATCTTAAGACTCCCCCTTCTGACTCTGAATCAAAGAATATAGCTTCTAAATAAATCAATAGCAGGTGATGAAGGGGCTTTAATCCTTTTTTTCTTTTTAAGTAGGTTCCAGGGGCACCTGGGTGGCTCAGTCAGTTAAGCGGCCAACTTCAGCTCAGGTCATGATCTCACGGTCTGTGAGTTCGAGCCCTGCATCAGGCTCTGTGCTGATGGCTCATCAGAGCCTGGAGCCTGCTTCAGATTCTGTATCTCCCTTTCTCTCTGCCCTTCCCCTGCTCACGCTCTGTCTCTATGTCTCTCAAAAATAAATAAACGTTAAAAAAAAAATCTTAAAAAAAAAAATAATAAGTAGGTTCCATACCGAACGTGGGACTTGAACTCATGACCCTGAGATCAGGAGTCACATGCTCTACTGACTGAGCCAAACAGGTGCCCCAAAGGGCTTTAATTCTTAAGGCCACTGAGAACTGACTGCTTCTGAAGTTTTGATACACCTCATCATGCAAATCTTTACAAAACATGGAGGATTAAAGTTTTGGATGAATCAGAAGTCTTGTATCTCAATATCTGATGACACTAGGGAAGATAGAAAGTGTATAAACGAGAGGATGTTTTTCTCATTTGAAGAAAATTTGACAATAATAAAGCAATTTTAATACAGTCTTAATCACTTCTTAAATAGTTTTAGCCTTCAGTGAGGATTATGTCTCAAAATCATTAATCTATAAATGTACCAGAATGATGTACACTCCAACAACAAAAAGGTATAATTTAAACTACAAAAACTATATCAAATACACGTTTCCCTTATTTATAAAACACAGCATACTTGACCATTTAATGCATGCAGCAAATTTCCAAGAGAAGTTACAATACTCTTATTTAATTTTGAAGTAGACACCAAATAATTTACCAAAAGAAAAGAAGAATCTCTATAATCTATGATTGAGACACCCTAAAACATCCAGATTGTCTTTTATGTTCGGGTTGAACAGTATAACCTTTTAGGATTATGGTTATATTCATGGTTAATTTGGAAGGGGCTATAAATTAAGCACTGCTCATTTTCCTGTATTTATTTACCTTTAAATAAGCACCAAAACGAAACACAATGTACCAAAGTCACTATTGGCAAGCTTCTTTTAAAAGGATAGAAGAATGCAGGCTTTAGTTTTAGGATTCATCTGTTCTGAAGTGAACTATAATATTGTTTTAGAAGGCTTCTAACACTTTCAACATTATCAAAAGGCTTTGACAAGTTTTTACTTACCGAAATTAAATTACTTAAAGTAATTTTTTGCTTATCAAACATAAAATAAGAACAAGCATGGTTTCCTAAAATTAAGAGTAAGCACTTAACTGTACAGATAGATAGTGTGTAAACAAAAACTGCGGAAGTGAAAGGAAAAATAAACTGGGTTAAAAAGCCTCTACAGATTAATGGTGGATACAATTACCATTTGTTGAACAGTATATTAATTGAAAACATAAACATGAAAAAACAATGAAACTGCACAATTTAAAATTAGAGAATCTACAATGTATCAATATAGGAATGCTATTGTTTCAAATGTATATACAAGGATAATGCACAATTTCCCATAAAAATGTTGGGATTTCTAGTCCATTAAAAATCAAGACTAAAGTAACGATCAGCTGAAATTATATGTCACAAGTTAACGGTAAATGGTTCTAATTATGCAAAATCCTAGAATAAATAAAGGAAATAAATTTGAGTAGAAAATTATAAAAAGAAATAAACTTACCTTTCAGATGCACTTGGGAAGATTTAAATGAATTAAGCCATGAGGTAGCCACAGAAATAATTAAAGTAAGAAGAGCAAGCAGTAATAAAATCCGGCCACACAGCAAAATTATATCTTTAACTCCTTAAAAAGGTAAAAATAATAATTATTAAAATTCAAAATATTTTCCTTTTTTAAAAAAATTAAATCTATATTATTTTTAAAAATTTACATCCAAGTTAGTTAGCATACAGTGCAATCATAATTTCAGGAGTAGAATCCAGTGATTCATCCCCTACATAGAATACCCAGTGCTCATCTCAACAAGTGTCCTCCTTAATGAACCTTGCCCATCTGGCCCATCCCCCCCACCCAAAGCCCCTCCAGCAACCTTTAGTTTGTTCTCTGTATTTAAGAGTCTCTTATATTTTGGGGCACCTGGGTGGCTCAGTCAGTTAAATGTCCAACTCTTGGTTTCAGCTCAATCATGATCTCACGGTTCGTGAGTTTGAGCCTTGCACTGGGCTCTATGCTGACAGTGCAGAGCCTGTTTGGGATTCTCTCTCTCTCTCTCTCTCTCTCTCTGTCTCTGCCCCTTCCCTGGTCGCACTCTCTCTCTCTCTCTCAAAATAAAGTTTAAAAAAAAAGTCTCTTATGTTTTGTCCCCTCCCTGTTTTTATATTCTTTTTGCTTTGCTTCTCTTTCTTTATGTTCACCTATTTTGTATCTAAAATTCCACATATGAATGAAGTCATACGATATTTGTCTTTCTCTGACTAATTTTACTTAGCATAATACACTCTAGTTCCACCCACGGTGTTGCAATGGCAAGATTTCATTATTTTTGACTGTCGAGTAATATTCCATTGTGTGTGTACACCACATCTTCTTTATCCATTCATCAGTTGATGGACATTTGGGCTCTTTCCATACTTTGGCTACTGTCAATAGCACTGCTATAAACATTGGGGTGCAAGAAAACAGAACACCTGTATTCTTTGGGTAAATACCTAGTAGTGCAATTGCTGGGTCATAGAGTAGTATTATTTTTAATTTTTTGAGAAAACTCCATACTGTTTTCCAGAGTGTCTGCACCAATTTGCATTCCCACCAGCAGTGCAAAAGGGTTCCTCTTTCTCCACATCCTCGCCAACATCCGTTGTTGTCTGAGTTGTTAATGTTAAGCATTCTGACAGGTGTGATGTGGTAGGTAACTCCTTGTAGTTTTGATTTGTATTTCCCTAATGATAAGTGATGTTGAGCATTTTTTCATGTGTCTGTTAGCCATCTGGATGTCTTCTTTGCAAAAGTGTCTATTCATGTCTTTTGCCCATTTCTTCACTGGATTTGTTTTTTGGGTGTTGAGTTTGATAAATTCTTTAATGATTTTGGATTCTAACCCTTTATCTGATATGTGGTTTGCAAATATCTTCTCCCATTCTGTCGGTTGCCTTTTAGTTTTGCTGATTGTTTCCTTCACTGTGCAGAAGCTTTTTAGTTTGATGAGGTCTCAATCGTTCATTTTTGCTTTTGTTTCCCTTGCCTCTGGAGACATGTTAAAGTAAGGTTGAGGTCGAAGAGGTTTTTGCCTGCTTTGTCCTTGAGGATTTTGATGGCTTCCTGCCTTACTTTTAAGTCTTTCATCTATTTTGAGTTTATTTTTGTGAATGGTGTAAAAAAGTGGTCCAGGTTCATTTTTCTCCATGTTGTGGTCCAGTTTTCCCAGCACCAGTTGCTGAAGAGACTGTCTTTATTCCATTGAATATTCTTTCCTGCTTTGTCAAAGATTAGTTGGCCATACATTTGTGGGTCCACTTCTGAGTTCTCTATTCTGTTCCATTGATCTGTCTGTTTTTGTGCCAGATAACTACAGTTTTGTAACAGAACCTGAAGTCCAGAATTGTTATGCCAGCTTTGCTTTTCTTTTTCAAGACTGCTTTGACTATTTGGGGTCTTTTGTGGTTCCATACAAATTTTATGATTGTTTGTTCTAGCTCTGTGAAAAATGCTGATGTTATTTTGATAGGGATTGCACTGAATATGTAGATTGCTTTGGGTAGTATCGACGTTTTAACAGTATTCTTCCAATCCATGAACATGAAATGTTTTTCCATTTTTTTGTGTCTTCTTCAACTTCTTTCATAAGCTTTCTAATAGTTTTCACTGTGTAGATTTTTCACTTCTTTGGCTAGGTTTATTCCTAGGTATTTTATGGTTTTTGGTGCAATTGTACATGGGATTGATTCCTTGATTTCTCTTTCTGCTGCTTTAATACTGGTGTATAGGAATGCAACTGATTTCTGTGCATTGATTTTACATCCTGCAACTTGGTTGAATTCATGGATCAGTTCTAGTAGTTTTTTTGGTGGAATCTTTTGGGTTTTCCACAGAGTATCATGTTGTCTGTGAAGAGTGAAAGTTTGACTTCCTCCTTGCCTATTTGGATGCCTTTTATTTCTTTGTGTTGTCTGATTGCTGAGGCAAAGACTTCCAATACTAGAGTGGACATCCCTGTTGTGTTCCTGACCTTAGGGTGAAAGCTCTCAGTTTTCCCCATTGAGGATGGTATTAGCAGTGGATCTTTCATATATATGCCTTTTATGATCTTGAGGTATGATCCTTCTCTCCCTACTTTCTTCAGGGTTTTTATCAAGAAAGCATGCTGTATTTTGTCAAATGATTTCTCTGCATCTATTGAGAGGATCATGTGGTTCTTATTCTTTCATATCACATTAATTGATTTGTGAATATTGAACCAGTCCTGCATCCCAGGTATAAATCCCACTTGATTGTGGTGAATAATTCTTTTATTATATTGCTGGATCTGGTTGGCTAGTATTTTGTTGAGAATTTTTGCATCTGTGTTCATCAAGGAAATTGGGTCTGTAGTTCTCCTTTTTAGTAGGGTCTTTGTCTGGGTTTGGAATCAAGCTAGTGTTAGCCTTATAGAATGAGTTTGGAAGCTTGCCTTCCATTTCTGTTTTTTGGAACAGCTTCAGAAGAATACCTATTCTTCTTTAGATGTTTGGTAGAATTCCCCTTACTTTCCTTGATACTAATAACAAATAAAAGGCATTAAGAAGATTATTTGGGGGCGCCTGGGTGGCTCAGTTGGTTAAACGGCCAACTTTGGCTCAGGTCATGATCTCATGATCCTGTGAGTTCGAGCCCCACGTCGGGCTCTGTGCTGACGGCTCAGAGCCTGGAGCCTGCTTAGGATTCTGTATCTCCCTCTCTCTCTGCCCTTCCCATGCTCATACTCTGTCTCTATGTCTCTCAAAAATAAATAAACATTAAAAAAAAAAAGATTAGGGGCGCCTGGGTGGCTCAGTCGGTTAAGCAGCTGACTTTGGCTCAGGTCATGATCTCTCAGTTATTTGTAGTAGTAAAGAATAGTAAAAGTTAAGCAACTGTCTTATGATTTTTTTACATATTCTCCTTTGTGAGCCAAAATTCATCATGGTCAATTATTACCAGAATAAGTTTTCAGAAAACAATTTTAGAACATCTTCTGTCTCATGAATATAGGTATAATTCATGTGACTGGCTACATTATTAACATTTTGACTATCAATAATGCATAAATTCTGGTTTCCCTCTGTCCAGAGAAGTAGATAAATTATCCCATTGGGAATTAAACTGTGACATTAGCATCTTGTCAAATTCAGTTTGTTCATTCATTCATTTAAAGATTTTTATTTTTTTTTAAGTACTCTCTCTACCCAACACGGGACTTGAACTCACAACCCTGAGATCAAGAGTGACATGCTCTACTGACTGAGCCAGCCAGGCACCCCTCAAATTCTAGTTCTATTTAAAAACAGTCATTCTGAAACACCAAAGGCATATTTCTCACAAGTGAATTATGCAACTGTGTACTTCTCTATTTCTCAATATTTATTCAGGATTTGAAAATAAAATCAGTATATAAATACATGTTTAGCTAGAAAAAAGTAAAACCAGGGGCGCCTGGGTGGCTCAGTCAGATGGGTGTCCGACTTCGGCTCAGGTCATGATCTCGCGGTTAGGGTTAGGGTTAGGGTTAGGGCTGACGGCTCAGAGCCTGGAGCCTGCTTCGGATTCCGTGTCTCCCTCTCTCTCTGCTCCTCCCCTGTTCACGCTCTGTCTCTCTCAAAAAAATAAATAAACGTTAAAAAAAAAAAAAGAAAAGAGAAAAACCAGTATTTGGTCTTATTTTAAGAACAAAGATGACAATTAAATGAGCAAAAATGTAGTCAGTACCTACTTTGTGTAAAACAATTTGCTAAGTGGTGACAGAGCAGATATAAAGTTGGGTTAAAAATGGTTTCTATGTCACAAGAACAGACACATAGACCAATGGAATAGAATAAAGAACCCAGAAATGGACCACAAGTATATGGCCAACTAATCTTTGACAAAGCAGGAAAGAGTATCCAATGGAAAAAAGACAGCCTCTTTAACAAATGGTGCTGGGAGAACTGGACAGCAACATGCAGAAGAATGAAACTAGACCACTTCCTTACACCACTCACAAAAATAAACTCTAAATGGATGAAGGACCTGAATGTAAGACAGGAAACCTAGAGGAGAAAGCAGGAAAAAGCCTTTTTGACCTGAGCCACAGCAATTTCCTACGCGACACATCTCCAAAGGTGAGGGAATTTAAAGCAAAAAAATGAACTATTGGGACCTCATCAAGATAAAAAGCTTCTGCATGGCAAAGGAAACAACCAATGAAACTAACAGACAACCTATGGAATGGGAAAGGATAATTCGACATATCGGATAAAGGACTAGTATATAAAATCTATAAAGAACTTACCAAACTCCACACCCAAAAAACAAATAATCCAGTGAAGAAATGGGCGGAAGATATGAATAGACACTTCTCCAAAGATGACATCCAGATGGCCAACAGACACATGAAACGATACTCAATGTCACTCATCATCAGGGAAACACAAATCAAAACCACACTGAGATACCACCTCACACAGGTTAGAGTGGCTAAAATGAATAAATCAGGAAACTATAGATGCTGGCGAGGATGTGGAGAAGCAGGCACCCTCCTACACTGTTGGTGGGAATGCAAACTGGTGCAGCCACTCTGGAAAACGGTGTGGAGGTTCCTCATAAAAATGAAAATAGAGCTACCCAAGACCCAGCAATAGCACTGCTAGGAATCTACCCAAGAGATACAGGAGTGCTGATGCATAGGGGCACGTGTATCCCGATGTTCATAGCAGCACTTTCGACAATAGCCAAATCATGGAAAGAGACTAAGTCTCCATCAACTGATGAATGGATAAAGAAGATGTGGTATATATATACAATGAAATATTATGTGGCAATGAGAAAAAATGAAATCTGGCCATGTGTAGCAACATGGATGGAACTGGAGGGTATTATGTTAAGTGAAATAAGTCAGTCACAGAAAGATAGATGCCATTTGTATCCATGCATAGGTGGATTTTGAGAGACTTAGCAGAAAACCATGGTGGAGGGGAAGAGGGGAAAAGAAAAAAGATACAGAGAGGGAGGGTGACAAAACATAAGAGACTCTGAAAGACTAAAAACAAACTGAGGGGTGAGGGGAGTGTGGGAGGGCGGAGAGTGGGTGATGGGCACTGAGGAGGGCACTTGTTGGGATGAGCACTGGGTGTTATATGGAAACCAACTTGACAATAAATTATTTAAAAAAAAATGGTTTCTACACTCCAGTTTTTAGCTTTGTAGTTCTCAACAGTCACCAGGCAGAGGTACAGAGGAACCATCTTACGAATGTGATCAGGGCTGGTAGTCAATGAAAGATTAAAAAAGGACTTACATATAGACTTAAATATGTCTTTATTTTTATTCAAGTACAGTTGACTACACTTGGGATAAATATTTTATTTTTAACTTAAAACCGATATATAGAGGTGCTTGGGTGGCTCACACTAACTCTTGGTTTCAGCTCAGGTCATGATCTCATAGTTCGTGAGCCTGCATCAGGCTCTGAGCTGACAGTGGGGAGCCTGCTTGGGATCCTCTTTCCTCTCTCTCCATCCCTACCCACTGGTGTGCACTCTCTCTCTCTCTCAAAATAAATAAATAAACTAAAAAAAACCAACCCAGCATATATGTTATCCTTTTTAAAAAAAGCAAGTTAAAGCTGTTTATTTATTATTTATTTTTTTAAATGTTTATTTATTTTTGAGAGACAGAGAGACAGAGCATGAGCAGGGGAGGGGCAGAGAGAGAAGCAGATACAGAATCCGAAGCAGGCTCCAGGCTCTGAGCCGTCAGCACAGAGCCCGATGCAGGGCTCGAACTCACAGACCGTAAGATCGAGACCTGAGCCGAAGTCGGCCACTTAACCGACTGAGCCACCCAGGTGCCCCTAAAGCTGTTTAAAGAAATACTTGTTTCATTTTGCCTCACAGGCTCCAACTTTTTGCCAGCATTAGCTGTTGATTCAAGAGTTGTTCGAGACAACATCTAATTAAATCTAGGGTATTTTTGGCTATTACAAAAGTAATTTAGTGCTGGAGTATTGGTATTTAGAGAAACCACTGAGTTATGGGATTTACGTTCTATGATACCGCTCTTTGTTCTAACAAGCAAGCAATTTGCAAATGTCATATGGGAATATAAAAGAACTAGACTTATGTTTGTTTACATCTTTCAAGTAAAACAATTTGTTATTAAATTGGTTTTTTGGGTTTTTTTTTTGGGGGGGGTCCATATTCTCAAGAGCCCAAGTGCAAGACACTTCAAAGAATAACAAATGTGAGGATGCAACATTAAAATATTTAGCTTGATGTGCCTGGGTGGCTCAGTAGATTAAGCGTCCAACTTTGTTAAGTGTCACAATCTCACAATTTGTGAGTTCGAGTCCCAGGTGGGGCTCTGTGCTGATATCTCAAAGCCTTGAGCCTGCTTTGGATTCTGTGTCTCCTTCTCTCTCTGCCCCTTCTGTTTCTCTTTCTCAAAAATAAACATACATTAAAAAAATTTTTTTAACTAAAATATTTAGCTTTAAGTACAAGTAAAAATGACAATGAAAGCTTTTACATAGTAGAAAAAGATAGGAATCATTTTTCAATGTTTGTCCAAAAATACAGCCCAGGTGAGTGAATGGGTCTGGGAATTCTAGTTTTTCCAGCTAGGAATTCAATTAGCAGTCCCAGCTAAAAGTATTAGTATCAGTACGTACTGTACCACACATAACTAGCCCTGCAGCTGTTGACTGGGACATAAAATAGACTTGAATACTGTTACTGGATATTTGGAAAAGGAGTATCAAGAAGGCAAAGCACGGGTACCTGGCTAGCTCAGTTGATAGAGCACGTGACTCTTGATCTCAGGGTCTTAAATATGAACCCCACATGGAGTGTAGCGATTTCTTAAAAAATAATAGTAATAGGGGTATCCGGGTGGCTGAGTCAGTTAAGGGTCCAACTCAGTCTGGGCTCAGGTCATGATCTCTTGGTTTGTGGGATCAAGCCCCTTGTCAGGCCCTGCACTGACAGCACAGAGCCTGTTGGGGATTCCCTCTCTCTCTCTCTCTGCCCCCTTCCACTCGCACTCCCTCCTCCCTCTAAAAATTAACTTTCAAAATAAAAATAACAATAATACAATCTTAAAAAAAACAAACAAAGAAAACGAACATCAGTTCACAACTGAGAGGTTTCTAGGAGAAAGGAGTTAATTTAGTAAAAAAAATTCATTTATTTTTATTTATTTTTTTTAACGTTTATTTATTTTTGAGAGACACAGAGACAAAGTATGAGCAGCGGAAGGGCAGAGAGAGAGGGAGATACAGAACCTGAAGCAGGCTCCAGGCTCTGAGCCGTCAGCACAGAGCCCGACGCGGGGCTTGAACTCACAGACCACGAGTTCATGACCTGAGCCGAAGTCGGCTGCTTAACCAACTGAGCCATCCAGACTCCCCTACTAAAAAAAATTCAGGAACTACACAGAGATGCTACCAGGAGTCCAGTTGCATTTTCTAGAATATTTGGTCTGCTTTATTAAATTAGGCCTTGTGGGGGCACCTGGCTGATTCAATGGGTAGAGCATGTGACTCTTGATCTTGGGATCATGAGCTTAAGCCCCCCACTGGGTGTGGAACTTACTTAAAAAATTTAAAAAATAAATAAATTAGGCATTGTGGTAATTGATGGGAACACAAAAACAAATTAGATGTGGTCTCTGCCTTCAAGAGGTGTATTTTCCTGTTGTCAGAGCTGATTATGTGAGCAGATTTCCTTCTGCAGCCCTCCCTAACTACCTTCTCATTGACTAGTGACTTAAACATTAACGCAAAGAAGAAGAGATTCTAAATTAACAGAACCGCGTTGGAGGCTGTAAAGACAAGAGGTGGAGCATGTAAATCCTGGACTAGGTAAGTGTGAATTTAACATTTCTGTGTATCATTTGGAAAAGGTCTTGTTAGATTCCAATACAGCCTGAGTGAGTAGGAGGTTTCTAAAAGGAGTTTGAAGATTTTTTTTAAAAGCCTTTTATTTTAGGTTATTTCGAGCAACATTTCTGAGTACCTAACCTCTTGGGAGTTGGGAGTGAAGAAATATACAAAGCTAGGTTTCATCAGCGTCTCTCCAACGTTAGAAATGACTATAAGGGAGACGTCCATATAAACCCATAACTAATATATCCAAAAAAGGACTGATTCGCCATAGGCCCACCATCTTCCTCTCAGTTTCCCTTTTATCACTGGCACTACCAAGTACTTAGGTTGTTCAACTTCATATGTAGGAGTTATCCTTAAATCCCTCCTTTCCCTCACCCAAACATTAATCCGTCCACAAATCCTGTTGATTCTACTCTGTAAATATCCTACATCTGTGCACATTTCATCTCTGTTATCATCCTAGTCCAGGCCATCATCACTAACTTGCCTACTTCTAGAGCCTCACTTGCTCCACTGCTTCCACTACAGCCTCCCTCCAAAACACTCGCCACAGAATCCAGTGACTACCTATGCATCCACCCCCATCCATCCATCCAGTAATCCCTACGACCGAAGCGGGGCTTGAACTCACCATCCCAAGATCATGAGTCGCATGCCTACTGACTGAGCCAGAGCCAGGCGCCCCTCCAATGACCCTCCCTAAATCTGTTTCCTCAAGTGTAAAATGGGGATTATACCTCACCCCCACCATGGTTACGATACAGACTGGAAGCGATAATGAATAAACAGCACTTAGAGTTACGTTTATAAGAGGTGGCCAGCGAATGTTATTAACTCGAGCCACTCTCCCCCTTAGTCTCCCTGATCCATTCACAGCGCTCTTCATCCTTTTTCTCCAACTTGTCAATTCCTTTGATCTAGAATGTTTTTGACCCAGGCTCCGTATTATTTAAAATCTCTGCTTAAATTCTTCAGAAGGCCTACATCACATCACCCTGTTTCCTTGTGAGCATTCAAAACGACGTGAAAGTAGTATCTATATATGTTCCTGTGCTTTCTGCCAGCTTCTGTCACCTTGCACGCAAAACGAGACGGGCACTTCCTCCGCGAGGAGAAGTTGGCCTCCCCAGAGCAAGGAGTTTCGCTCCCGGGCAGGAGGCCCGGGCGCAGGACAAGAGAGGCAGGCGCTATGCAGCCTGGGAGTCGTAGTCCAAGCCGCCCGGAGGGGACATGGCCGCGAGACTGGAACCGTACGCAACATTCATGGGAAAGTTACGCGGATGCCAGCGTCAGAAGGGAAGAATCAACAGTTACCTAGATCGGGAATCCCACGCCGGAGCTCTAGACACAAGAGGGGGAGAGCAGAGAGGAGGAAGATGCCAACGACCCCACAAGTAGCCATGATGGCGGGAGCCCCGCGTCCGGCGGGAGGCCCGCCCCTTCCGGTTGCGCTTTCCCTTGGATGGTGGTGTAGAGCCCTTCCTGAGGGAGGGATTTTCGGGGAGAGCTAGACCCTGAAGCCCGGTGGTTGGTTCGACTGAGATAACCCCCAGTTTTCGAACTCATAGTCTGTAGTTTTATATCATTATAAATGCAGGTCACTTCCCCCATGTCACATGATGTCCAGGAGAGAGAGCCAGTCTGGCAGCCCGCCAAGCCCAATCCTGTGAAAGAAAGCAAAGCTTGGGCGCTAGCGTGGCAGCTCCCCAGAGGCAAGGCCCTCAGCACTCGTTCCTTTGGACTCTGTGAAACTCTCAAGAGTAAAATGTACTGGAAGAGAAAGTGGACGGGCGGTTGACGCTGTGAGAAGGCAGCCCCGTGCCTCGGTTTTGTGTCCTAGAGGGTGACTGCGGGCTTTTGGGTCAGAGTAACTAAGCACTACTCTTTTGAAGCACCTTCCTTATCTCCCTAATGGTTCCTGCTCTTCTTTGGCCTCTTATTATTCTGGGAAGATGCTTGTAAAGGGGAGCCTGGCACCTAATTCTAGATACTGGAAGACCCTTAAGTCCCGCTACTCCGTGTTCTGCGCCTCAGTTTTGCCAACAGGTGTATTGTTAATGACTAAACTTGGCCTCACAGTTCTATGACCTCATTGCCATCCCATGAGTCACCACTGTGATTTCTGCCAAACTACAACTTAATTAAGCTGCGGTGGTCCTCACAATTTACGCAATTTAGTGCTTTGAAATTTCGTTTTCTGACCCATCCGTCAATCTCCCACCTCACCCTTCCACTGAGTCAAACTGACGTTTATTGAGCCCCACCGTCTGTGGGGTGCTCCCACCGAACTCGGGGAGATTCAAATACATGTAAGTTCCTGAATTTGTCCTTGAGAAACTCAGTTAACTAGCCTTGTAAACAGATAAATACAATACAGCACCTGAGTGCTATGAGAGGGACACACACACACACACACACACACACACACACACACACATACACACACGCTACTAGCTAACCCTATACCAAGGGCTTGGGGGGACGGGCTTTAAATTGTGTAGAATTGAGGGGGGAGTGAGGACTAGGGAAAGAGTGGGATTTCAAGAACAGTGAGCCGAATGCAGGGAACTACCAGTTTAAGTATTTAATAGGTTAAATATTAAGGATTTAAGAGTTTAAAATATTGCGATTTAAAGCTCAAATGAAGGTGTGTAGATAGGTTGGAGCTAGGGCCACAGGGGACTTTGCTTTGTTGTATAAGCTAAGAATCTTGTCCCGAAAGTGAGCGTGAAAAATAGGAGGGCACAATCTCAAAATCAATTGGGGTGAAGTAATATAAACTGTAACATGTAATACCAATTAAATAATTAAATATATCAATTCATTCAGAAATTCTCATTTGTTTTCTCAGGAAGACAGGAAAGAAAGTTCTACAGCTTTTACCGTCTTCATTTTGGTATGACTGCCTCTTTTTTTTTTTTTTTTTCCATTCTCTGGCTTTCTATATTCTTAGTTTCATCTGTTGATGGCGCTCGTGAATCTTTGTCAAGACAATGAAGTGGAGGCTTGCAAGCTTTCCAGATTTGCCTGGGGTCATACACGTTTCCCAAACTTCATTGATTGTGAAGTTTGGTCACTGTGATTGTCTACTGCTACCTCCTCACAAAAGACCACCAGAATCACCCATTGGAGTAAAACCAAATTTCTTACTGCGTAAATGGAGAATTCTGTTTTGACAAAATCTTAGTAGTGTCTCAGAGAGGAGGTCAAGAGTGATTTTTATAAGGTTTTGGAGTTTTGGTTGGAGTGGCTTAAGGTGACCTTTTTGATTTGTTTGTGGGTATCTCGCTGGGACTGGATATAGTGCAAGGTATAATAGTTTAGGACTGGTGGACTGAGCAAGATGAGGGACTTAATAGGTGATTAGGAAGGGGATTTGCCAATTGAGTGATCAGTTCGACTTGTCAGTACCTTAAAAGGAAGCTTTTCACCCAGATAAGCAACCTATTGTTCTGATAAATGGATTTTCAGGAAAATTGAAAGCAAATGATTAAGTTATGCACTGAATGACAGCCAACTTGTGGGCAAGAATTTCCTGGAACAAACAGTAAAGTCATTATGTTGATGTATGTAGTTCTAAGTGATGATAATTAAGCTGCGGGCTACAGATGTCTCATTTCCCACAGTAAAATCTTAAGAACATCCTTGAGTATAAAAGGAAAGGATTTTAAAATCTAGATAGTTTGTATTAAATGATTAACATTCTTAAGACACAAATTTCACATTTTTCATAACAAGTGACAAAACCTGTTTATGGATAAAAAAGTAGGATTGTTATTTAACACATTTAAAAATGATATATAATCATATTTGATTAGGGGGACAAATGTTTATTACAATGTAGCCTGAATTATATATATTAAGTGTATCCAAACTGCTTTTGTGACCTAAACTGGAATATTTGCATTAAAAAAAAATCAACTAGTGGGGTACCTAGGTGGCTCAGTCAGTTAAGCATCAGACTGTATTTCAGCTCAGGTCATGATCTCGCAGTTCCTGGGGACAAGCCCTGCATTGGGCTCTACAGAGTCTGCTTGGGATTCTCTCTCTCCTCTCTATGTCTCTCAAAATAAATAAATAAGATTTTAAAAAACCAACTAATTTTTTCAACATTTTATTAAGAAATTTTTCAGACAAGGGGCACCTTGCTGGCTCAGTTGGAAGAGTATGTGACTTTTTTCTTTTAATATATATAAATATACATATTTATTTATTTTGAGAGAAAGTGCATGAGAAAGAGAGCAAGCCTGGGAGGGGCAGAGAAAGAAAGAGAGAGAGAATCCCAACCAGGCTTTGTCCTGTCCGCGCAGAGCCCAACGCAGGGCTCAAATTCACAAACTGTGAGATCATGACTTGAGTCAAAATTAGGAGTTGGACACTTAACTGACTGAGTCACCCAGGCACCCCATGAGGAGTATGTTACTGACCCTTGATCTCGGGTCCACCTGGGGTGGAGAGATTACTTAAATAAAAGTTAAAAAATTTGTTTTTCAGACAAAAATGTTTAAAAGAATTTACAGTCAGTAACCATATACTCACTCCACTACATAGTAAAATAAATAAGACTGATTTTATCAAATATCAACCTGTCTTTATTTATTTATTTATGTGTTAGAGAGAGCACAAGCTGCAGAGAGGGGAAAGAGGGAGAGAGAGAATCCCAAACAAGCTCCATGCTCAACACAGACCCAGATGTGGGGCTTGATCCCATGACCCTGGGATCATGACCTGAGCCAAAATGAAGAGTTGGACACTCAACTAACCGAGCCACCCAGGCGCCCCACAACCTGTCTGTCTTGATGCATTACAAAGACATGCATGATGCAGACATTAGAACACTTCCCCCAAAATACTTCAGCCTGCATATCATTAACTATAATATATGAATATGTACGCTTCACATGATACACAACTTAAGCATGCCTATCATTAACTACAAAGAGATGTAAACATCTTAACTGTACCATTCGAGTTCCAATATAAACATTGTTAAAAGATGAATTGTGGCATATTAAAATTTTTAAGTGTTTATTTGAGCAAAAATCTATTTGGATTGGGCGGCATCCAATCCCATAGACACAAAGGAGCTCTGAGTTGCTATACAAAATGAAAGACTTTCATAGCCAGAAGGAGAGTGAACAAGGAAGTTGTTTTAGGCAAAAAAAAAAAAAGGGTTGGTTATTGCAAGCTTACTTTCCTTTAGGAGATGGCAGGGGTGTATCAGGCAGATTACTTAAGCAGAGCTGAACAGACAATTCCCTTTCTGGGAAAGCCAAAACTGTAATTAAGCCTCAGTTTGGTGACGTGGGGCTTAGCACAATAGTTGACAATTCTTGTCAAGTATGGGGCCTGTTGTCTTCTTCTTAATAGCATACACCATTGCAACCCATATCCCTATCAAGACAAAACTTTGCCCAGAAAATAACCATCGCTCTGTCATTTTGTTTTCTATCATGGATTAGCTTCGCCTCTTTTTGGACTTTTATAAATGGAATTCAACAAAAAGTAGTCTTTGGATTAGGCTTTGTTTATACAGCATAATTGTTTTTTAACTTTTTATTTTGAAATAATTATAGGTTCGCACAGAGTTATAGGAAATAATACAGGTAGATCATATACATCTCTCTATATTTATCCAGTTTTTCCCAATGATAAATTCATGCGTAACCATAGTGCGGTATCATAAGAAATCAATATGGGCACAATCTACCAATCTTATTCAGATTTTACCAGTTTGACATACAATCATGTGTGTGTGTGCATGTGTATTTGTCTCTCTGCAATATTATCACTTGTACTGACTCACGTGGCCACTACCAGTCAAGATACAGAAAAGGTCCATCACAGGAATCTCTGTGCTGCCCTTTTGTAGTCATAGTCACCTCACTTTCTGTCCATCAACACCACTAAACCCTAGGTACTCATTAAATGTGTTCCTAGCTTTTTAATTTTGTCATTTCAGGAGTATTAGGGGGGTGCCTGGGTGGTCTAGTTGGTTGAGCATCCGACTCTTGACTTCAGCTCAGGTCATGATCCAGGGTAGTGGGATCGAGCCCTGTGTCAGGCTCCGTGCTGAGCGTGGAGCCTGCTTAAGATTCTCTCTCGCCCTCTGCCCCTCTCTCCCGCTTGCACTCTCCTTCTGTTAAAAAAAAAATAGAAAAGTATGTAAGTGGAATCCTATAGCATGTAACATTTAGAGATTGGCTGTTTTCACTCAGTATAATCTCCTTGAGATCCATACAAATTGTTGTATGTATAGATATTCATTCCTTTTTTTTTAATGTTTATTTATTTAGGGGTGCCTGGATGGCTCAGTTGGCTGAGTGTCCAACTTTGTGCTGGCAGCTCGGAGCCTGGAGCCTGCTTCAGGTTCTGTCTCTCCCTCTCTGTGTGTATTTATTTTTGACAGAGCACAAGTGGGGAAGGGGCGCAGAGAGAAAGAGAGAGAGAGAGAGAGAGACAGACAGACAGACAGAATCCAAAGGAGGCTCCAGGCTCCAAGCTGTCAGCACAGAGCCGGACATGGTGCTTGAACTCACAAACTATAAGATCATGCATGATCTGAGCCGAAGTCAGATGCTTAACCAATGGAGCCATCCAGGTGCCCCTCATTCCTTTTTTTAATTATTATTAAATGCTTATTTATTTATTTTGAGAGAGAGAGAGAGAGAGAGAGAGAGAGCATATGAGCAAGGGAGGGGCAGAGAGAGAGAATCCCAAACAGGCTCTGTGCTGTCCAAGAGCATGACTCGGGGTTCAGTCCCATGAACTACAATCTCATGCCCTGAGTCGAAATCAAGAGTTGAATGCTTAACCGACGGAACCACCCAGGTGCCCCAATATTTGTTCCTTTTTATTGCTGGACACTATTTCACTTTTTTTTCCTCTTTAAGTAGATTCTGCGCCAAATGTGGGGCTTGAACTCATGATCAAGAGTCACAGAAGGGAGAGGAGGAGGAGGATGTGACTAGAATAGTTATACAGAACTATTAGTATGGTAGTACTTCATTTGTTTAGCTGAGAGGTGTGGATGTTTGCTGCATTACTCTTTATATTTTACCTTAGATATTGCACATACATTTTGAAAGTAAACAGGTACAGAAATGATGACATATTTAGATTCAGAATAAGAATATTAATGTTATTTCTAAAGCTTTTTATGATCTCCATTTTCTTTCAAAATACATTGGTAACACAAATAGAGATCAGAAGGTGAAAGAGCTACTGAGTGCATGTGTGATTTCCCCCAGATGTGTCTTCTCAGCTAGTGTCAGTTTCCAAGAGCAAGCAGACTTACTATTCTTTTTGGAAAGATTCCTTCTGCTTATCGTAAAATCTTCTTTTGTTAATCTCACATTCATTACACCTATTGTTCTCTGTCTCTTCAGTGTTTATCCTTTGCCTCAATATTAAACACTGAAATTGTGTAACTGAGTATTATTTGTTGTATTCATTTCCTCATATTTTTATCCTCCTAAATGACTGCAATTATCTTTACACATGCATAACGAGAAATACATTTCGTTGAGCAACTTGTATGTGCAAGCTTCCTTGTTTACCACAATTTCCTGTACAGGCTTTTCAGATTGTTTATAGAAGTACTATTACCACCTTCCTTCTAGTATAATATATCTTGATCTGTAATCTCGACACAGAAGTTGTGATATAAATTAGTCACTGATGAATCACGATGAATCACAAATATGTTTCCTACAAATTACACCATAGAAAGAATGCAGAGGGAGAAAGAGGCTACATTTATTTTTTTGAATTTATTTTATTTTTTATTTTATAGAGAGTGCAAGTCGGGGAGAGGGGCAGATGGGGAGAGATAGAAAAAGAATCCCAAGCAGGCTCTATGCTCAGGGCTTGATTCCAAGACCCTGGGATCATGACCTGAGCCAAAATCAAGAGTTGGACACCCAACTGACTAAGCCATCCAAGTGCCCCAAGGGGCTACATTTAAAAAGAAGAGTATAATGCTAAGTGAAATAAGTCAGAGAAAGAAAATATCATACAATTTCAGTCATATGTGGAATTTAAGAAACAAAACAAAGGAAAAAAGAGACAAACAAAAAACCAGACTCAACTATAGAGAAGAAACTTATGGTTACCAGAGGGGAGGTGGGTAGGGTGGAAGGGTGAAATAGGTGATGAGTTCTAAAAGTACACTTACCATGGGGCACCTGGGTGGTTCAGTCGGTTAAGCATCCAACTCTTGATTTTGGCTCAGTTCATGATCCCAGGATAGTGGGATCAAGCCACTCACTGGGCTCAGCACTGAAGGGGGGGAGCCTGCTTGGGATTCTCTCTCCCTCTCTCTCTCTGCCCCTCCTCCAAAATAAATAAACTACAAAAAAAAAAAAAAAAGCATACACATCACGATAAGCACTGAGTAATGTATAGAAGTATAGAATTATTCTTTTGGTGGTTTCTTTTCCTTTTTTCTTTCTTTTTTTTTTTTTACAGAGGCTCCATACCCAACATGGGGCTCACACTCACAATCCTGAGGTCAAGACTCAGATGTTCTACCAACTGAGCCAACTACATGCCCCAATGTATAGAATTGTTGAATCACTATATTGTACACCTGAAACTAATATAACACTTATGTTAATCATACTGGAATTAGAATTTTTTAAATTATTAAATTATACACTTACAGTAGGTAAATTTTATGTATGTAAATTCTCAATAGTTTTAAAAAATAAATAAATGAAGTGATAAAAAATGATATTGGACATTTTCTCCTCCACAAAATATCATTTAAAAACATCTTGGATCTTGTATTTTTACCACAGAACACTATCTGTAATGGTTTCTTTCCAGTAATGGTTACGACCACAGACTTCAGAGTTAGGACTCTAGGATCTGAATTCCAGCTCTGCCATTCACTAGCTGATCTTGTACAGTTATTTACTCTCTTTGAACCTCAGTCTTTTCATCTATAAAATGGAGATAATAATAGTATTTATTTCTTGGGACGAGGAGGAGACAACATAGAGTTCTTAGCACTGTGCCTAAATAAAGCTCTTAAGTACAGTGCCTAGTTGAATACATATTAATTACTGATTTATTATTTTGACAAGTATTTCACAATGTCTTTGTGGAAATCACCTAAATGTGTCTAGTGTTCAAAGAAAAATTCAACGATGCAATTATTAAGAGATGAAATAACTGCTTGGGTCTCTGCTATTTCTCACAAATCATGCTAGTTTATAATGTCATAAGACTGTCACATTTGAATAACTTAGTTGATTTTCATTCGCAGCATTTTTTAAAAAGTTTTTTTTTTTTGTTTAATCTTTACACCAAACGTAGAACTTGAACTCATGACCTCAAGATCAAAAGTTCCATGCTCTTCTGACTGAGCCAGCAGGGCACCCCCATTTTCAGCATTTATTATCATCCTGAAACTACCTTTTATTAACTACATTAACTAAACTTTTACTTTAGCTGATATGTACATACATATGTTTTGTTTTTGCTTGAAGAAAACTTAGAAACCGTCTGAAGTCTCTAAGTGCTTGAGATATGGCTACCTCTTCCCCTTCCAATGTAAGTCAGAAGCAAAAGGTCAAAACACTTATATGAAAATAAAATATTTTAGTCCCAAACCATACCTTAAAAATCTTTAGTTTTAACATATTGCATGGGATTATGTAATTAGATGGCAAAAAAGTTCTTTCCTCTTTTAAAACCAGCAGGGAAATAAACCTTTACCTCCTTTCATCGCCTTTATGTTGTTTTATGGCATCATTTTTCTCCCATATTTCCTGGTTCAAGACTTGTTATCATTGACTGTTGTACCCTGGCTCCCCATCTGTCAACTTCACTTCCTTATGCCTGTCCCAATCTGTTCTTCCTATCTGTTCTCAATACTGCCACCTCTGCCTCCTATACAGTCAATTTTCACCATCTCCAGTTCATTTCATGTATTTCCAGGGAAAGACACCTCTGAGAAATCTTCAGTGACTCCTTATCGCCGGAGGTGAAGTCTATACTCCAAGCAAGGCTTTCCAGGACTCCACCCACTTCCATTACCGCTTCAAAATGCCTCAGGTCCAGCCAGTCTGAGCTCCTCCACTTCTGTTTCTACAATTCCTACCAACTCATTTCCTCCACTCTTTGACAGGCCTATCTCCTTTTTTATCAGCCCTCTCATTTCACAGATGAAGAAACTGACACCTAGAGAGGTGAAGGGACTAGGACAATGTCTGTGGTGCGAAATGAATCCAAGTTTTTCACTCAGACTTTTTACTCCTCTTGTTTCTTGGCTCTTTGGCTAAGATCAAGGGCAGACTCTATTCGAAACACTTCGGTGTGTAGGTCTTAAGAAAATGGATATTCTCTTACACAGTACAATGATGGAACTCGGGAAATAGTGCACTGATGTAGTTCCAAACGAACTGGAGTAGTTTTATTCCAAGTTTTATTTTCAAGAGATTGATAGTTTTTAAAGAGTACAGACTAGTTGTAAACTTCCCCTCAGCGTGGGTTTCTCGGAGTGTTACCTCACGCTTAGATTCAGATTATGGATTTCCAGCAGGAATACTACATAAATGAAGTTGCATCACATCACAGGGCACAGGACGACAACTGTCTCATTACTGGTAATATTCAACTTTGATCACTTGGGTATGGTGGTTTCTGGATCCCTGTAACATTACTTTTTTTCCCCCCTTTGTGATCAATAGGAATTTGTGGGGACATATTCGAAGACTGTGTAAATAAGCTCCTCCCCCATCAAATTTTCACCCAGGTGGTTTTAACATTCACGGATGTTTAATCACACAACAATTATCATTAAGATCGTTGCAAAAGGTTGATTTTTCTAACTCTGTTGCTCCTTCTACATTACATGGCATTGTGCTGGAAGAACTTTCCTTTCTTCCCCTATATTACTTTTTAATCAGGAAAAAAAAAAGCTTTAAAAAAAAAGAACTGGATACCATTTTAACTGGAACGTCATTAGCTCCCATTCCCCTTCAGTGTGCTGGGCCGGCTTCTCTGTGACATGGACCTTCCTTCCTGGACCTACAGCGAGCTCTCTCAGCCTTGTGGGTGATGGTGTGGGCCAGAGGTTTGCAGACGGTGGACTACCACTACACAAATTCAAAGCCCACTTACTCCTCTCTGGTGCTGTAGGTAGTTCAAGATATTCTAAAATGATACCCTACTCTCTATTGCTAGGGAGTAAAATGCTACCTTTATGCCTAACCTGTGAATCGCAAAAATATTTATTCCAACGTTTCCCAAACGAAATGTGCTTTAGAATCACCTGAAAGCTTAAAGTGTAGATTGCTGGGCTCCGGCCCCCAGAGACTCGGATTTAGTATATCTGGATTAAGGCCCAGGAATCAACAACTCAAACTTTGAGAACAGCATCTCCAAAATAAAGAAGGGCAAACCTCCCTTCCTCGAGAAGTTGCCGCCACTGGCAACTTCCAAGGGGCCCGCTCAGGAAAAGCCGAGTGAAACAAAAGAAGGCGTTCACCCTTCCTCGCCCCACCAGCCTTCAGAAACTATATCCGGTTGATGCCCCTCGGGTGCGTTGGTCCCAGGTGCTGCGGTGAAGGCGGGGATCTGGCTAACCCGCTCTCTGGGGGCAGGGCCTCCAGGCTGGCGCGCAATGGGGCGGGAGGGGGCGGGTCCCCCTCGGTGCCCGCGGGGCTGCGGCCGGGGAGCCCCACCCCTCCCCTGAGCCCCCTCCCCCAGCGCCCGGGCCCGGTGCTTAGTCACCGTGAGGCTGCGCTTGCCCGGGGCGCGGTCCCCCCCCCCGCCGGGACCGCTCCCAGGTCGCCCCCGTCGCGCACTTCCGCGTGCATGGCCCTGCTGCCCCGGGCCCTGAGCGCGAGCGCGGGGCCGAGCTGGCGGAGGGCGGCGCGCGCCTTCCCCCGCTTCCCGCTGCCTCAGCCGCGGCCCGCCCGCGCCCTCTCCCGCGCCATGGCGTGCAGGCAGCAGCCGCAGCCGCAGCGCCCGCCGCCCGCCGCCGACGCCGTGGCCTCGTACGACTACCTGGTGATCGGGGGCGGCTCGGGCGGGCTGGCCAGCGCGCGCAGGGCGGCCGAGTTGGGCGCCAGGGCCGCCGTGGTGGAGAGCCACAAGCTGGGCGGCACTTGCGTGAGTACGGGGTCCCTGCCCGCGCGTCTCCTGGCGCCTCTGCGTCTGCAGCGCCGCGTCCCGCTGCCCGGCTTTCTCTTCGCTATGCTGGGACAGCCTGTCCTCTTTTCTGGTGTTGTCCGTCCGTCGGGAGATGGGTCCCCAGAGCCGCGCTCTCCGCTTTCCCACCCGCACCTGAGGTCAGGGTCCTTAGCAGGTTTAAAGGAGGAAAGTGTCAAGGGCTTCCTTGCGCCTCCCACAGCTAAGCCTTCGTCTGTTTCTGCCCAGGTGCAGTGTTAACCGTAGGTGATTCCTTCCCAAGGTGGAAGAGTATCGTATTCCATGTTGATCTCCTCACCAGATCCTGGAAACAGAGTTGTCTGTAGAAAAATCGCAGCTGGCTGGGGAGTGGGATTGGGGATATGCCCTTGAGGCGTGTGGATCCTGCTTCAGTCCTTCCAGTTTTACAGGCAAAAATGATTTACCACACTTTCGAATCACCGGAGGAGTTGGAAAAATTCTGCTGTCTGGGTTCCACGCCCTTGACTTCTGATTTCACTGGTTCGAAGTGCAACCTGGGCTTTGGGATTTTTAGAAGCTTCAGAGGTGATTCTGGTTGCAGCCAAGGTTGACAACCACTGCCTTAATGTAGGATTTACAGAAATTCGCAGACCTTTACATTCTGTCTTGTTGGGCCGGGGAGGGATTTTAAAATTGCTCCCAGAAAGAGAGAGTTGTCAGTCTTATGACTGAGACGCTGTATCATTAAAAAAAGGTTTTGTTCCCATGCTATTGGTGTGGCTTTTTCTATTACAAGACTTGAGGGAGGTACTTGTTAATACTGAAAATTCTGCATCCAAGAGTAACCTGGGATTGGGGACGGGTTCTCCACATTGTTTTGGAGACTGATGTTTAAATTATACCAAATTGGGGGCACCTGGGTGGCTCAGTCGGTTAAACATCCGACTTAGCTCGGGTCATGATCTCGCAGTTTGTGGGTTCGAGCCCCACATCGGGCTCTGCGCTGACAGCTCAGAGCCTTGAGCCTGCTTTGGATTCTGTGTCTCCCTCTCTCGTTGCCCCTCCCCCCACACTCAGTCTCTCTCTCTCTCTCTCAAAAATAAATAAATGTTAAAAAAAAAAATTATACCAAATTGGGAACTCCTTAAGGGCAGGGATGGGCTCACGTGTTTGTGTACCTCATATAACCTTAACGAAATATGTTGCTCAATAACCATATGTGTAATAAGTGAAACTCAGAATTGACAGTTTGTGAAAGGGCTGACTCCGCTGTCCTGTAAGCATTTTTCAAGTTCAAGGGGCGCCTGGGTGGCTCAGTAGGTTAAAGATTGGACTTCAGGTTTTGGCTCAGGTCATGATGTCACAGTCCTGAGATAGAGTCCAGGATCCAGCTTTGCCCGGAGCATGGAGATGGCTTAAGATTCTCTCTCTCTTTCTCTCCTTCCTCTCTCTTCTTCTCTCCCTCTCCCCACCTCACTTTTGTGCGTGTGCGTGCGCTCCCTCTCTCATTCTCTCCCAAACTAAATACATAAGCATTCAAGTTCAAAATGAAAGTGGGAATGGAGGAAAAGATTGTCAACTCGGACCTTGACGTCTTAGTCCAGACTCCTTTAGAAGTCTGTCTCTGCAGAAAGGCCTTCTGGACAGCTGGTGCGAGCACTTGACTTCTCATCTTTGTACCTCTTTACTTCTCTCAGTTTTCTCCTCCTGCGTTATGTCATAATCAACTTGTGGCATCCGTCGTCATTGCCTGGTTCCACTGGTATTAGTCAAAAAGGGGCTGGCCCCATTTTTAGGTTCTGGTTAGGAATATGAACGCGCTAAGAGGTGAACTACTTCCAGGAGTGAGGCGAAGGACGGCTTTGGACAGTCGGCCTTTTACTGCTTCCTTATCGTGTGCCCGGACTTGCTTGTATCATTCAGCCGCCCCAAATTTTTATTTCCTTGTAACCAGTGGTGTCTTGAGGAAAATCCCCCATTTCACATTTTCCTGACATTCCATTTGGGTTCTTCTCCAATTGGCGTTTGGTTTTGAATTACAAGGAAAGGGTGTAAGTCTCTGTTGAATATCAGAGAAACTGTAACGATAAGACATGAGTTTAGATCTAAGAATTCCAGTTATCTAGGCTACCCATAGTTGCAATAATAAACTTCTGATGTCCAGTGTTTTCCAAGTGGGTATAGGAAATGGCGGCCCTCTGAAGCACATCATTTCATATGTTCCTGTCTTCATTTCTTGTTTTAAGTGCTAAGTACTGGGATTGAGGCTGGTGAGAGAAAAGGGCAGATACAACATTTGTTTGTTTGTTTGAATGTTTATTTATTTTTGAAAGGGAGACACAGCGTGAGCAGGGGAGGGGCAGAGAGAGAAGGAGACAGAATCCGAACCAGGCTCCAGCTTCTGAGCTCTCGGCACAGAGCTCGACGCAGGGCTCGAACTCGTGAGCTATGAGATCATGACCTGAACCGAAGTCAGACTCAGCCACCCAGGCACCCCTAGATACAAACATTTGTAAGATACAGGTCCATTCCCACAGGAAATTTGCAAAATGGGAGGGGAGCAAAATGTAGACAGTCAACTCCAAAGTGAGGTGGCCCGTGTTAATTGCTCCTGATAGTAAAAAAATTGCAGTAGTTGAGAGAAGAATTGGAATCCTCACTTCTGTCCGGGCACCATGGGACGGATGGTTTTGTGAAGAAGAGAGTCTTCCTGAACTCGAACAGATAAATACCATTTTTTGACATGTCAGGATCAGAGGCAAAGGCACAGAGGCAGGGTATATTGTGTAATTGGATTTGATTGGCACGCAGGGTATCGAAGTGAGACATGGGAACTGATGAGTACGTTGTAGTAAAAAATGAAGTTTCTGGGGTGTCTTGACTGGCTCAGTTGGTAGAGACTTTTTTTTTTTAATGTTTGTTTTTGAGAGAGAGAGAGAGAGAGAGAGAGAGAGGATCTGAAGCAGGCTCTGTACTGTCAGCACAGAGCCCAGTTCGGGGCTCAAACTCACAAACTGTGAGATCATGATCCGAGCTGAAGTTGGGCACTTAACTAACTGAGCCACCTGGTTGCCCCTAGAGCATGTGACTTTTGATCTTGGGGTGTTGAGTTCAATCCCCACGTTGGGTATAGAGCTTACTTCTAAGAAAAATGAAGTTTCTGGAAGCACAGTGAACTGTGTGGAAGGGTTTTTGAACATGAGAGTGATTTAATGAAAGTGTTGTTTTTTTAATGTTTATTTATTTTTCAGAGACATAGAGACAGAGTGTGAGCAGGGGAAGGGCAGAGAGAGTGGGAGACACAGACTCTGAAGCAGGCTCCAGGCTCTGAGCCATCAGCACAGAGCCCGACGCAGGGCTTGAATTCAGATTCGATTCAGATTGTAGCAGGGCTACAAGTTCATGATTCGAGCTGAAGTTGGCCGCTTAACCGACTGAGCCATCCAGGTGCCCCTGAAAGTGGTTTTATGGTAGTGGTATTATTGAGAGATGTCCCTTGGGGAAGTCAAATACTTATTAGTCTTTAATACTAACTCTTTAACCATTTTTTTTTTTTTTCTAAATAAAATATTTCGGTTCTGGAGCTTGGTGAATTTTTTAAGTTGTAGACGAATTCACACTGAAGTTTCAAATTAAAGTCTTCCTGTAGACAGTGGGATTGTGTTTTGTTTTTAATTGTTTTATTTTTGTTTGTTCATTTATTCATATTCCAGGTATACAGGTACGTTTTTAAATGCTGGGATCATAGCAGCAAACAAAGCAGTTAAAAATCCCTGTCCTCATGGAGCTTACATTGTAGTTGCATGCAATGTTTTTGTAATCATTTTTTTAAAAACCGAGTTTTTGTTTTTAGGGCTTTTTTGTCGTTTTTTATTTTTTTGTTTTAAACCTTCCTGCATTGAAGTTTAGACTCATGATGTGATAAAGCTAGAAGTGATTTTGGAGATCCACTAATCCAGTCAGACTATATTTTATTTTATTTTTTTAGTGTTTATTTATTTGTGAGAATGTGCAAGCAATGGGGAGAGGGGCAGACAGAGAAGGAGAGGGAGAATCCAAAGCAGGCTCTGTATTGTCAGTGGAGAGCTTGATGTCGGGGCTCAAACTCACAAACTGCAATCTGACCTGAGCTGTAATCGGACACCTAAGTGACTGAGCCACCCAGGCTCCCCAGATTATAGTTGTTTTAAGAAAATAAGGGGCGCCTGGGTGGCTCGGTCCGTTAAAAAAATGGAAGCACTATCATAAGCTTGCTGACTTAATTTTTTTAGGGTAATGGCCATTAAAAAAAATTCTATCACAATCTTTTTTTTTTTTTTTAATCAAGAATGATGTTTTCATTACAAGTAAGAAGCTTATAATTTCAAGTAAAGGACAGTCCTTTAAATTGAATACTTAGGGCTTTATGAAACTCCACAGGGACCCTATTGTTTGCATTTCTTTAAGGATTAGGCTTACCCAGGGTTGCCTGGTGGCTCAGTTGGGTAAGTGTCC
This sequence comes from Paguma larvata, assembly GCA_030068075.1. NCBI lineage: Eukaryota > Metazoa > Chordata > Mammalia > Carnivora > Viverridae > Paguma > Paguma larvata. Next base: position 12,624,388 of record CM057823.1, read on the forward strand.
GACTTCGACTCAGATCATGATATCATGGTTTGTGAGTTCAGCCCCACGTCAGGCTCCACACTGAGTATGGCATCTGCCTGGGATTCTCTCTCTCCCTCCCTCTCTGCCCCTCCCCCACATGCACTCTGTTTCTCTCTCTCTCAAAATAATGAACTAAAAAGAAAAACAAAAGGATTAGACTTACACAGATCCTTGTAGGAATTCGGGAAGCATTGTTCTGGTTCAGCAGCCTAACTTTACTGAGGAGCAGAGCGCCAGCTAAAATGTGGTTGAACACAAACCAAGCATAGTGTAACCTCTGGAATTGGTGGCCCAGCCATCAGAATCTACAGCTTTGGTGTATTTATGTGGAGTACACTGTGACTTGTTGAACCTGTTTAAGCATTATTCTTTACTACAGGGGAGGAAACTTCTTATGCTTCCTTCTTAGGAACCAAGCATCATTTACTCCAAAAACACTTAGTTAAATAGGGTCTACCACATAGGTCTTCACTCCATAGCTCCTGGTTGAGTAGATGCAGGGTGAAGCCCCAGCAGAGCTCTATTCTTTTTTTTTTTTTTGAGAGAGAGTGCACACAAGCAGGGGAGAGGGACAGAGGGAGAGGGAAACTCTCAAGCAGCCTCCATGCTCCGTGTAGAGCCCAATGCAAGGCTGGATCCCATGACCCCGGGATCATGACCTGAGCTGAAATCAAGAGTCAGACACTAACCAACTGAGCCACCCAGGCACCCCTAAAGAGCTACATTCTGATTTTGTGATTTTGGTGTAACATGAGCCAGACACGATGGTAGTCTTCATACAAAGAAGGGAATGTACGAAGCATTAGAATCCTGAATAATTGTGTGGGTCAGATGACAGTGAGTTGGGTCCTGGAGTCATTCATTTCCTGGTTTCATAATTTTATGCTTCCAAGGTTGTCTACACAGTATGACTGTCTTGATTTTCTGACACTCCTTCAGTCTTCATTTTCTGTTATAAATTTTTTTTATGTTTATTTGTGAGAGAGAGAGAGAGAGAGAGAGAGCGAGCATGGGAAGGCAGAGAGAGGGAGAGAGAGAATCTCAAGCAGGCTTTCTGCTGTCAGTGCGGATTCCAACATGGGGCTCGATCCCACAAACCATGAGATCATGACCTGAACCAAAGTGGGGTGCTTAACCAACTGAGCCACCCAGGTGCCCAGTATTTGTTTCTAGGAGGCTTTTTTTTTTTTCATTTTTACTTCTATGATCCGATAGAGTAAGCCCCTTCCAAAGAGACTTGTATTTTCAAAATGAGTGATGTGTGTTGGTATGCTTAAGAGTTCATCTTTTCTTTGACAGAATTTTTTAAGCTGTTAAGTTCAGATATGAGATGACTTTGCCCTGTATTATGTTCTCTAGGGGAGGAAAAACTTTTCCTCTACCCTCTGAGGTTCAATAGCTGGAGTCTACAAATTAGACCAACAAGAGACAGGTTAATAAGGGTTTATTTCACATGCATGTGAGACTGTCACAGAGAAGTAGTGGGGGGAAAGAAGCACTTAGGCCTGGGAGCTTGATACCAATATAAGAAAGAGTGATAGGGGTGCCCGGGTGGCTCAGTTGGTTAAGCAGCTGACTTCGGCTCAGGTCATGATCTCACAGCTTGAAGGCTTGTGAGTTCGAGCCCTGCATCGGGCTCTCTGCTGACAGCTCGGAGCCTGGAGTCTGCTTTGGATTCTGTGTCTCCCTCTCTCTCTCTGCCCCCATCCCACTTGTTCTCTGCCTCTCTGTCTCTCAAAGATAAATAATGTAAAAAAAAAATTAAAATTAAAAAAAAAGAAAGGGTGATAAATTGTGGAGAAGTGATTAGAGAAAGGAAAGGGGGTTTGGGCTTCTAGGAACAGTAAGTTGTGGGACGGTAAATATATGCGAGAAACTAACAGAAGATAAAGGTTACTTTAATAAAGTTTTTTTGGTGCAAATTCTGCTCTCCTCTCTTTCCATTTTTAGTGATAAGGGTTCTCCTCGTGCAGGAGGGGGGCCGGAGACACCTTCACAGAGGGGGATTTCTGCCTTGCTTTTGGGCAGAAAAGGAGGGGGCAGAGAGGTCCTCCTTTGCTCTTTCCTAATTATCTTCAGCTCAAAATAATCTGTATGCCAAAGTAGCATATTTTGGGGTAGCGTGTTCTTATCTCCTTTAGTTCAAAGTGAAAGAAGCAACAGGGACCAGGGTTGCTACTAAACTTCTAATGGCTAAACCAGGTCAAGAGACATGTATAGCTCAAATAATATGGTTCCATCTTTAAATTCATCTTTATTTTTCTCCATCAGGCAAAAAAACTGTAGTAGTAGGATATTAGGTTAGATGCCAAAAGTGGGAAACTGAAAGAAGTTCTCTTTTTCCCTAGAATTCAGTTAAAGATAGTAATCTCTTGTTGCCTACTGCAATTAAGTCATTTCTGGGGGCAGGAAAATAAAGGAGATGATCTTTGAATTCAGTGTTTGGCACCTCTGAAAAGTGAAAATGTAGTACTTCTCTCATGATCAGATGTAGACCAAGGAGAAATGCAAAGATTCCCCAAAGCCAAGGTGAGAGAGAACTTTCTGGGAGCTTTGTATCTGTGGTTCAGTTCTCCGCCTATGCAGACGTGGGAGGAGTTCACTTGAGGAAAAGTTCTTTCTGGTTTACTGCTCCCTTTGCCCCAGGGCCTGTGGGAGCGCATGTTCTAGTGTTCTTGCTGAGCAGACGGACGGACGGACTGATTCTGTGATAAAAAGTAACTGAGTTCTTGTGGTCTAGGCATGTGGTACTCCCCAATGAGAGTTGGGTAGGTAAGAAGGGTTGATTACTGGGACAAAAGCCTCCTTTTCTTTTTTATTTAAATTGAGGTATAGTTGACATGTAACATTGCTTTAGTTTAGGTGTACAGCATAATGATCCCATATTTGTATATCCTGTGAAATGATCACCACCAGAAGCCTAGTTAATCTTGTCACCATACATAGTAACAAGTCTTTTGTTCTTGTGATAAGAGCTTTTTAAAAAATATTTATTTTGAGAGAGAGAGCATGCATACACAGCTGTGGAGGGGCAGAGAGAAGGGAAGAGAGAGAGAGAGAGAGAGAGGGAGAATCCCAAGCAGGCTCTATGCTCTCAGTGAAGACCCCGATGCGGGGCTTGAACTCACGAACTGTGAGATCATGACCTGAGCTAAAATCAAGAGTCAGATGCTTAACCAGCTGAGCCACCCAGGTGCCCCTGTGATAAGAACTTTTAAGATCCACTCTCTTAGCAGCTTCCAAATATGCAACATAGTAATGCCAACTTTATGTACCATGCTGTACATTACATCTCCATGACTTACTTATTTTGTAACTGAAGATTGTACCTGATAAAGTCCTTCTTGATTATTAATGTCATTGTGAATTGTGCTGCACGCTGCCAATTGGAGGTGCCAGCAGAAGAGGGGTGGGGGTTTTAAAAGATGCCTGAGAAACAGGCTGCTCAGTAGACTGTATTTATCTAGGCTGAAAACAATTACTTAGCAACATGTAAATCAACCTAACGTGGAGATGATAGCGTGCACTTTGATATTATGTCTATATCTCCACAAGGCTAAACATGCTTTTTAAAAATTTTCACTTACACGAAATCTATTCTCTTAACAGATTTTCGAGCATACAGTACGGTCTTACTGACTATAGGTACAGTGTGGTACAGCAGGATATCTAGAACTTACTCATCCTGCTTGACTGAAAGTTTGTGCCTGTTGGTTAGTAACTTCCCATTCCCCTCCCATCCCTGCCCAGATCCTGGCTACCATCATTCCATTCTTGGGTTCTATGAATTTGACTATTTTAGATATCTCAGGGACGCCTGGCCAGGTCAGTTGGTGGAGCATGCGACTCTTGATCTTGGGGTTGTGAGTTTGAGCCCCATGTTGGATGCAGAGATTACTTAAAATAGATATCATAGAAGTGGAATAATGCAACATTTGGCTTATTTCCCTTGTTTTAGTATAATGTCCCAAGATTGACCATGGATTTTTATTTTTTTACAATGTTTGTTTATTTTGAGAGAGAAAAAGCACAAGCAGGGAAGGGGCAGAGAGAGAGAGAGAGAGAGAGAGAGAGAGAGAGAGAATCCCAAGCAGGCTGTGTGCTGTAGCACAGAGCTCAGTGCAGGGCTGGATCTCATGAACCATGAGCCAAAATCAAGAGTCAGATGCTTAACCAACTGAACCACACAGAGGCCCCTGAACATGCATTTTTAGATGGACATTTACAAAAAGAAGATCATACCTTCAGTATTGACAGGTAGCCCTCAAAAACAGAAAATTACCCTAATTTGTTTTGTGGGTTTAGAGTTTCATAAAGTGTGGCACACCTATATTCATAAATGCTAAATAAAGGAGCGATCAGAAAGGGTGGGGTTGAAGTAGGCAAATCCTAATGTTGAAATTGGTCTTTTGATTTACCTTGTCAATTGTTTAATTTTTTGTACCAGGTTTAGTATACTGCTTAGCTGTCTGCCTAAATCTGCCGAGCCAGAAAAGAAAGGCTGCCTCTGAATCCCTCAGAGGGTTTTACCCTTATGTGAAAGGTACTTTGAACAAGTCATAACAGAATATTTCTCATAGAGTGAGACTGAAGGAATTCTGTGGAAAGACTAAAGACCTTGGGCGTTTATAAGTGGATTACAGTCCGTCATAATTGATAACCATTTATTCTTCACTGGGTGTTGCAACATTAGGTATGAGATTATGCTACAGGATCTTAGATCATTTTCTTGTGGTGGGAGGAGCAGGAGGTATGGGGCTAATGGGGTGACTTTTGGAAAGAACCTAAGGATGAGGGCTGGTTAGCTGAAGAATCAATCTTGTGATTTGAGGCTTAGGATTTCATTCCCATCCCCCTGGCCTCTGGGGAGGGGAGAAGGAAGAGGAGCTGGAGGTTGCATCAATCACCAGTGGGCAATGACTTAAATCAATCATGCCTGTGTAAGAGAAGCTTTATCAGGGGCGCCTAGGTGGCTCAGTTGGTTGAGCATCTGACTCTTGGTTTTGGCTTAGGCCACGATCTCCTGGTGCATGAGTTCCAACCTCACATCGGGCTCTGCACTGATAGTGGGGAACCTGCTCGGGATTCTCTCTTTCCCTCATTCTCTGCCCCTCCCCTGCTCATGTGTACTCTCTCTATTGCAAAATAAATTAAAAAAAAAAAAACTGTCATTAAAAACCAAAAGGGATGGAGTTCAGAAAGCTTCGGGGTTGGCAAATACGTGAAGACTGGGGAGATGGTGTATCCGTGGAAGCTCCACACCTTCCCACTTACCGGCCCTATGCATCTCTTCCACCTGCCTGTTCCTAGGTTATATCCTTTTATAATAAACTGGTAATCTAGTAAGTAAAATGGTCCTCTGATTTCCATGAGCCACTCTAGCAATTAATCCAGCCCAAGAAGAGGGTTGTCAGAACCTCTAAGAGCGGGTCTGAAGCACAGGTGACTGTTGGACTTGAGATTGGCCTCTGAAGTAGGGGCAGGAGGCAGGCTTGGAAGACTGAGCCCTCAACCTGTGGGAGCTGATGCTATCTCCAGGTGTAGATAGTGTCAGAACTGAGTTAGTTGCTTGATGGTGTAGAAAAAGCACATGCTTCAGAATTGGTGTCAGAGCTGTATAGGCACAGGGCCAGGAGGTCTTATTTAGCCACTGTGGGTGGAAAGCTGATGAAACTCAACAAAGACAGAGATGTTTGTTCTGGTCGCCTACGTCTTCCAACCCCTAGAACAGTCCGTCATGCACTAAGTAGGTATTCGGTATACAGTTGCTGAAAGAATGAGTTGATGAATTGATAGGGTTTCGCTCAGTGAATGATGACTCGTCCATCATATTCTACATCTCTTTCCTCATACCGATCTTGAACTAGATCGTGGGATGCAAAAAAGGAAAAACAGGAAACCGTAGGCAACTCTGGGGTAGGAGACAGAAGTGAGGAACCAGAAGAAGGAAGTTTACTATTGAGTGCAGGTGACATTCCTGACAGGTGCAACTGTAAATGGATCGAATCCTTATTTTACCACCGACGTGGGCAGTGGGAAGTTTTTACCTATCTCAGCAGAACTGAAGGTGAGAGGGCCCAGCCTGGAAAAATTGTGAAGCTCCTGACTTTTTCCACGTGGATCATCCGACTCTTTACATGTTCTGTCCCTGTCGAGAGAGGCCCCTGTCTTCACTGTGAGCCAGTGCTGGCAGGCCTACTGAACAGGCTTCTGAACACGAGGTTGGGATAGGGAGTTCTTAGAGATGGATTGCAAGATTGGGAAGGAGGCAAAGCTACTGCAGTGTCTTGGCATTGAGTGGAGTCAGGAGTGCAAGAGACTTCTATCTATCAATTGATAATTGATCATGATAATTATCCAGTTATCATTGGATAATGCCCCCCTGAGGAACGAGGGTTCTGCAGGGGAATTTGCCAGGTGGAAAGTATTTTATGTTTCAGGTCGTACCAGCCGTGAGTACCCCTGGGAAGTCAAAGCTCTGAGAACCCATCACCCTGGTGTCTCAGTCTGGGAGGCAAGCTTTCTGCCATCAGTTGATTTGTTCCTAAAAGGGAGCAAGCCACCAGGGAAATTTATCTCCTCTCTTTCCAGTAAGCCTTTTGTGAACTTGGGGACCCAGCAGTCTGCAGAAATAATTCAAAAGGGCCAGTGTCCTCATCAGATCTATCATAAATTAGAAAAGAGGTGCTTTTTATTTGCATGATCTCTCATCTTCTCAACACCTCTATCGTGTATTACCATTCCCATTTTATTGAAGAAGAAACTGAGCTCAAGAGATTTAGAAACTTACCAACAGCCAGTAAGTGGGAGAGAAGATTGGGATTCAACTAGAGTCTGTCTGACTCTAGGCTTATGCTCTGAGAGCGTAATGTACTCATCAGCTAGAGAAGGGTTCAGCATGACTTTTTATAGCTCTCCACCCCTGGCTTCCTCAGCTCCGTTGGTAACTAATTGCTGTTTTTTTTTTCTTCTAAGTCAAAGAGGCATCTGGTTGTTGTAGTGTCGTGCTGAAGTGTAACTAGGCTTCTAAAACCAGTGGAAAGTCCTGGAGGCCTATTACTAGGAGCTGCCAAAATAGGGCGAGTGGTATTTTAAGGTCATGAACTTTTTAATCATAGGCCTGGGGCACTTGGGTGATTCAGTAGGTTTAGCATTGACTGGATTTCAGCTCAGGTTGTGATCTCACACTTAGGTTCATAGGATCAAGCCCAGCATCAGGCTCTGGCTGACAGTGTGGAACCTGCTTGGGTTTCTCTCTCTCCCTCTTTCTTTCTCTGCCTCCCCCTCCAGTTCCATGTGTGAGCGCTCTCAAAAAAAAAAAAAAAAAAAGCCCAACCACAGATCCGTGAGAGCAGGGACTAACTGTATCCATTCAGTGCTTTCTTTTTTGCACAATACCTGGCACATGTGAGTGAATGCTTAATACTTTGAAGAATAGTTGTAAGTTAACACATTTTAGAAGTCAAAAGGCAGAAACTTCTAAAAAGTAAATCAAATCCAAAACACTCGAAACCAGTGAAAGTCGGGCCATCTTGGCCCTTAGAAGAAGCATGTTCCAAACTTTTAAAAATTAGTGCCAGGGGCGCCTGGGTGGCTCAGTCGGTTTAGTGGCCGACTGCGGCTCAGGTCATGAGCTCGCGGTCTGTGAGTTCGAGCCCCGCATCGGGCTCTGTGCTGATGGCTTGGAGCCTGGAGCCTGCTTTAGATTCTGTGTCTCTCTGCCCTTCTCTCTCTGCCCTTCTCCTGCTCACGCTCTGCCTCTATGTCTCAAAAATAAAATAAACGTTAAAAAAAAAAATTTAAAAAGTGCCAAATGTACATGAGTAAATTGGTGATGTGTGAGGGTGGTTCAGGACATTTAGTGCCTTATGATGGCTTAAATTGCACGTTCCTGGGAAGTCGGCGAAGGTTGACTATAGGACAAGAGGAGTGTATTTATTTAGTGTGTTAGAATCCTCTCTTTCAGAGACATTGATTTTGTAGTCTGTCCCTATTGAAGCCTCTTAGTGAACTACAGGGTATGGAGGTGTGGGTAGAGGGACTGGGAAGGGGTGCCTGGGTAGCCGAGTTGGTTAACTGTCAGACTCTTGATTTCAGTTTAGGTCATGATCTCACAGTTTGTGGGATCAAGTCCCACATCAGGCTCTGTGCTAATAGCACAAAGCCTGCTTGGGATAGTCTCTTTTTCTCTCTCTCTCCCTCTCTCTCTGCCCCTCCCCTGCTCGCTCTCTCTCTCGAAAATAAATAAACATAAAAAAATAAATAGGTTAAGCACTCAACTCTTGATTTCAGCTCAGGGCATGATCTCACAGTGAATTCGAGCCTGTGTCAGGCTTTGCTCTCCCTTTTTCTCTGCCCCCTCCTGCCCTCTCTCTCTCTCTCTCTGTCTCAAAAATAAACAAGCTTCAATTAAAGATAGATAGATAGATAAACAGACAGACAGATAGGACTTTAAAAAAAAAAAAGGCCTTTAAAAGCACTTTGCCTGGGGCACCTGGGTGGCTCTGTCGGTTAAACCGCTGACTTCGGCTCGGGTCATGATCTCGCGGTCTGTGAGTTCGAGCCCCACGTCGGGCTCTGTGCTGACGGCTCAGAGCCTGGAGCCTGCTTTGGATTCTGTGTCTCCCTCTCTCTCTGCTCTTCTCCTGCTCACGCTCTATGTCTCAAAAATAAATAAATGTTAAAAAAAAAAAAAAAAGCACTTTGCCTGCCAAATGAGCTGGAGAAAGCAGGTGTGATGATGAAATCATCGCCACCAAGGAGCTGGGATTCAGCTATCTTCCTCTCCTCTGCCACATAGGAAACATCTGTTCTCATCCTTCCTTAGAACTGGCCATTCCATCTATTTCCAGAACTCAAATAGTTGGGGGTTGAGAAATAGCATATCCTCTGCTTTGACAGATGGGAGGGCAGTGAGGGAGAAAGCCATGCATTATTCTGATTGCTAATAGAAAATACTTCCCTGCATAGCTTGCTTGTAATGCTGCTGTAGGTGTGATTCCTTCATTTTCCTGGGCTTGACTTCTGCACCCTTCTCTCAATCCTGTGAGTTCCTACTTCTGTTGCCTTCTGACTCCTTATTGTAGCATAATCTCATAGAAAATCCGAGTCCACTACTAGATAGTATATGACTTGTCTCTAGGGAAAAAACCTCCAAATGACTGATAACTTGAAACTCCATAGAAACAAAACATAACTCACTCTTTTATAATTCCTGAATGCAGAATAATAGGAAATAAGAGCGTTAAAATGAAAACGCAGGAGGTATGCTGCCAGCAAGTAGCATAACTAGAGGACTAGAAGGTGACTGTTCATAAGACCTTCTTTTTCAAATATTCCAGACCTCAATGAGATTTGGGCGGGCTTCTTTTACTCTAGCATTTCATATAAAGTCCCTTGGCAAGTTAGAATGTAGTTCAGATTTCACCACAGGATGCCCAGAAAACATTCTGTAAGACGTAGGTTTATATTCTTTGAGCTTGCAGGGAGCCAGTCTAGTTCCTTACGGTCATGATTAGCAGAGCCGTAAGCACCTGATGTAAATTATGGCACCAGTCTTTACTCTGTCAATAGACACGAGTGCAAGGCTCTGCAGCTGAGACCTCGCTTAAATCTCGTAACTTCATTGTGATGGCCAACACGTCACCAACACCTCCCAGTCAGTATTTAAAGGTTATCTGGAATGTACGCTGCATGGGAGGGTTTCCAGAGCCGAGGGAGCTCTAATTACGGTCTATATACTAAGAGTAGTCTTAGTCTTAACCTAGCTTTGTCTCCTCATATTATAAATTTTAGCATATGATCAAAAGGAAATAAACAGATGTGAACAAAAATTTGTATGAAAATATATATCACAGCTTGTTTATGTGGACTGTTGGGAAGAATTTCTCTTATAGTCTCAGGGGTCCGAATCGTTGTTTTCTGAAAACAGCTGGTTAGTTTTTATCTGAAATCTTAGAACTGTTTGTGTTTTCCTTTGTGTTTTGGCTGCTAGAAGGCTAAGAATAAAATTTGGTGGGGGGGGCGCCTGGATGGCTTAATTGGTTTCAGTAGTTTCTTGATTTTGGTGCAGGTCATAATCTCACAGTTCATGAGATTTGAGCTCTGTGTCAGACTCCACGCTGTGATCGCAGAGCCTGCCTAGGATTCTCTCTCTCCCTTTCTTTCCGCCCCTCCCCTGTTCGCTCTCTCTCAAAAACAAATAAACATTAAAAAAAATTTATTTTTAAAAAAAATCAAATTTGTGGTTTGTCTCTGGCAAGCATATAAGCATGGATACACACACACACACACACCTATGTACACATATGTACAATAGCATGGATGAACCTTATTGCTTGATTCTTCATTATCTTTTTGGCCCTGAAAAATAATGTAGATTTCTGCTAGAGATTTTTTTCAAAGGGGCATTCTGAATGTTTTACCCCGCATATGCCATTATAAGTTTCCCAGAAATCCTCTAGAATAGCTGCTCAGATGTTTCAGTCGCCCTTATTCAGCTGGTGCGTTTTCTTACCTCCTGCTGCTATTTCTCTTCTGCTTCATCCTTCTGGGTTCTGTGCAAGCTCAGGCTTTGGCCACCTCCGAACCGATATGATCCCTGCGCTGCACAGCCCCTGGACATGGAATTATTTCCTTCCCTTTCTCAGTGACTGTTTTTCTTGAGAAAATGTTAATGACTAAAATTCTCTGCCTCATCAAGTAAGAAAAAGAATATTCACATCTTTTCCAACTCCATAGTAGAAAAAAGGAAGTACTGTAGATTTTGACTTAGAACTTGGGGTTGATTCTTGGGGTTTGTTGTCTTTCAGGTTTGTTTGAGGATTCGAGTTTAATATTCTTAAAATTTGTCCTTTTTTTTTTTTTTAGGTGAATGTTGGATGTGTACCCAAAAAGGTAGAATTTTTATTTCTTCTTCCTTCCACACTCCTTTTACATATTTGATTAAGCAATGCATTGATTTATTAGTTTTGAGCGAGTGAGTGAGATTATATCTAGGTCTGGTATTTAGGACTAGTTATCTGCACAGATCGCTTTTTCTCAATCTAAATTACTGAATGGAATCTTCTAAAGTATTCTCATTCAATTCTGTAGTCTTATAGATTCTCTTAACTGTGGTGAGATTTGTTCCTGGTGTCTGTGGTGCAGATTACATTGAAGGAATTTGTCCTTTACCTGTGACAAAGAGGAAGAAATAGCAGCTCTTATTTCCCAACATGGATCTTGCTTATACTTGCAAATAATTTTACTCTACATTTGAATGTACTTTCAAAACATGTTATAATCCCCAGATGACAACCTTTTGTTACTGAGATTACATTCTAAACTGGCATTTTTTGGTAACAGGTAAGCAAATATTCCTAATCTCATCAGTGACAAAAAATAATTCTAGGAGAGTTTTTGATAATCTGTTCCCTAGTGTAGGTAGATGTTTTTTAATAATAGGAAAGTTTCTTTCTTGCTGTGGGACACTTCCTCAGTTATTTGGAATCTGTTCTAATTGAAGTCCTACAGTTATATATGAATTATGTAAATCAGTTATAAGTTGGTTTTATGTAGTTTAACCAGTTATGGTAGTAAATCCATTGATAGGCGCTACATCAGTATTTAAAAATATTACCTGGGCATAGTAGCCTGAATTCGTAATTTTTTTTCCCATATATTAAAAAGGATTTTTAAGTGTTTATTTATTTTTTAGAGAAAGACAGAGTGCAGGCAGAGGAGAGTCAGAGAGCGCGGGAGACACAGAATCCAAAGCAGGCTCCAGGCTCTGGGTTGTTGGCACAGAGCCGAATGCAGGAACTCGAACTCACAAACCATGAGATCATAGCCTGAGCCAAAGTTGGATGCTTAACTGACTGAGCCACCCAGACCCCCCCTGTTGCCATGTGTTATGTTTCATTTATTCCTTCTATACTGATCATTTACTGATAAGAATATAAGGAAATATATCAGGACATTTACCTTATATTTTCATAGGGGTCTACTGACTTCAAAGTGCTTTTCCATTTTTGAAGATCAGTTGGTAATTGCCTCTTGTTTTCTAGAACAGATTGAAGGCTGGAGTAACTCCCCTCCCTCCAGGAGGGTAGAGTGAGGTAGCAGCAGAGAAGGAATCAGATGGGTGCGCCTGCTACTACCCTCATTAGGATGAGCCTGGAAGCCCAATGTGGTTCATATACAGCACCTTCTCCAGAGAGTGTTTGAGGCTTTAGCATCATACATAATATAAGTTGGAAGTAAATAAATATGGCTCCTCATGAAGAGATGAGATATAGTGATGTTTCTTTTTTTTTTTTAATTTTTGTTTAATGTTTATTTTTGAGAGAGAGAGCAGTTGAGGGGCAGAGAGGGAGGGAGACAAGGATCTGAAGCAGGCTCCATGCTTACAGCAGAGAGCCTGATGCAGAGCTTGAACTCACGACCTGTGAGATCATGACCTGAGCTGAAGTCGGACGACCAACTGACTGAACCACTCAGGTGCCCCTGGTAGTGATGTTTCTTAAAATAATCTTTTTTATTTTATAGTACTGAGAAACCTTTCATGTGTATTAAGATAAACCGTCTAGCAGATGAAATGGTTAATACTATATTATATGAGTTTCACCTCAGTTAAAAAAATGAACAGGGTGCCTGATTGACTTGGTGGGTTAAACATCTGACTCTTGCCTTTGGCTCAGTAAATGATCTCACGGTTTTGAGTTTGAGCTCCACATTGGGCTCTGTGCTGACAGCCTGGAGCCTGCTTGGGATTCTGTCTCTGTCTCTCTCTGGCAGTCTCCAGCTTGTTCTCTCTCTCTCTCTCTCTCTCTCAGGATAAATAAAAATAAACTTTAAAAAAAGAACAGACTCCAGCAGGACCATCAATTCTTCATTTTTAGGCATAAAGAGAGAATGGTACAAAGTAGAAATCAAAGGCGTGTCAAAAATGAAGTCTCAGGTGTGTCTGACAAAGAAAACTGATAGTTTGTCATCTAGAGTTCTGGATGCTACCTTGAATTCTGTTACCTTGATGACAGTTGGCATAAAAAGGCCTTTACAGATTTCAGGCTGCATTCCACAGAAATGTTTAACAAATCTTTGAGTTCCAGATGTCTACACTTGATCTTAGCCAAAAGGCTGAGAAGCGATTGAGTTCCAGATGTCTAATTACACAGGTCGTTACAAGGACACGTTCATAGGTACTATGTCATAGGGATTTATTTTCTTAAGGTTTTCAGTCCTCATCTTTATCATATCGCTTCTTCTAAATCACTTTACTGTAAAGCTACAGATGCAATTCAGTTTCCTAGAACTAGTCACAAAAGACAGGGCTTCAGGAAATCTGAAACTTAAAAAGAGGCCGTAAGCAATAAGAAATTTGACCGGAAAGACTATGAGGCTTATAACATCCTGCTTTTATAGAATTTATAAAATAGGGAGTTTAATAGAATAAATCCTCCAACATTTCAGCAGCCTCCCTACAAAATCTGTCTGGTCATATTTCTGAACTTTCTCTTTCAAAATGTTTACATTTGTTTTTATTTTAAAATTCAGTCTGTTTATCTGCTTTCGTGTGGTCACCTTTTGTGCATGATTTCTTTTTTCCCTCAGGACTCATGCACTTCTGTTGTCGCTACATATTTTTTTTTTATAGGTAATGTGGAACACAGCTGTCCACTCTGAATTCATGCACGATCACGTTGATTATGGCTTTCAAAGTTGTGAGAGTAAATTCAATTGGCGGTAAGTGTTAATGCTTAGAGGGTTCTGTTTACAAATATTAATATTTTTCTTTCATAATAAATGAGCCATAAACTTTTTTGGGAGGGTGTTCCTGTGGTAAAAATCTATGTACCATAAGCTTTTGGAGGTGATGGATATATTTGTGGCCTTGATTGTGATGGTGGTTTTAGAGGTATATACTTATCTCTAAACTTACCAAGTTATATACAGTAAATACGTACTGTTTACTGTATGTCAGTTGTACCTCAATAAAATGGTTTTCAAATACACAGAGTCCATTTTAGCTATTTTTAAGTTGTCAGTACAGGGCCATTAAGTATATTCATAGTGCGACTATCACCACCATCCAGAACAGAAACAATGTGTTCATTAAACAATAACTCCTCAGCTGCTCTCCTACCAGCCCGTGGTATCACTCTTGCACTTTCTGTCTCTATGAATTTGCCTGTTACAGGCACTTCGTATGATACTCGTCCTTTTACACCTGGCTTATGCCAGGTGCATAATGTTTCCAGAATTCATCCGTGTTGTGACACGTGTCAGAGTGTCATTCCTTTTTAAGGCTGCATACTATTCCCTTGTGTTCATACCACATTTTGTTTATTCCTTCATCCTTCAGGAGACTTCTAGGTTGTTTTCACCTTTTGTCTACCGTGAATAATGCTGCTGTGAACATTGATCTATAAGTCCCTGGTTTCAGTTTTTTTAGGTCTGTATCTAGAAGTGAAATCGCTGGGTCAAATGGCAGTTTTATGTTTAACTTTTTAAGGAACTGGCATAAACTTGTAGAAGCCTCAAAATTTTAGCAAGTTCATTCATTTATTCCACAAATATTTATTGAGTGGCCACCAAGTACTTAGGCACTGTGCCAAAGCAGCCGTCCTTCTCTTCTTTGCAGAAAGATGTTTACATATCATGGGCGCCTACCGAATATTCTCCTTGGAGTCGAATAAGGGCTCTCTGCGTCTGGCTGGGGGAAGGGGTGACTGCCTTCAGAGATACTCACTCATGGGGTTCTTACTGACTCTTTTCTGTATGTGTGATTCTCTGCTGATGGGGGCGTTCAGGACAGATGCTCTAGTCACTAACTGAAAGAAGAGAATCTTGTTTCTCAGTATTGACTTAAGTTTCATTACAGAGTCATAAAGGAAAAGCGTGATGCCTATGTGAGCCGCCTGAATACCATCTATCAAAATAACCTCACCAAGGTGAGTGGGCTGGGAGCTCTGAAGAGCTCTCCTCTGTTGGAGTATGCTACCAATCTGACCAGACAAAAACATAGCCTTTGCACATGTCTCTGTTTCTTTTCTTTCTTTCGCAATTAACGATTTCGAGGTTGACCTGCCAAAACAAAAGTTTCTGTCTCGGTAAGCCAGTCTTTTTTCTTTTTTCTTTTCTTTTTTTTTTTAAGTTTATTTATTTTGAGACAGACCAAGTGTGAGTGGGGGAGGGACAGAGAAAGAGAGAGAGGGAGACAGGGAATCCTATGCAGGCTCTGTGCAGTTAGCACAGACACGGGGCTTGAATCCACAAAACCATGAGATCATGACCTGAGCTGAAATCAAGAGTTGGACATTTAACTCACTGAGCCACCCAGGCGCGCCTGCCCAGTGTTTTTTCTATAGAGTGGGCAGTGCATGCCATGATCGGTAGACCAGATGTCACATCATCGGTGTACCGTGAGTAGGTCTGGGTCTCCAGTTAGTTCCAGAAACCAAAAACACGAGAGACTCATGTGCATAACAATTTGCCAGTTTATTCATTAAAATCAAAAGTACTGTCTGGCTGGAAAGCTGCTCGTTTGTTCACAGGAACCTCGTCCTCAAGAGACCAAATTATGGTTCAGAACGTTGTTTCTGTGAATGAAGTCCAATTACTTTGCCCAAGAACACTGGGCAAAGGTGTGTTTGCCTTCAGCAAATCTATATGGTCCTTTGTTAGTCTGAGGCTTTTCTGCGTTAGTGCTTAAGCGTCGCACTTCTGCCACTTGGGGCTGCTGCAGACATCGACAAACGGTGCAGCCTCCAGCTGTCCTTTTTCTCGACAGCGTATTTCCCACCACCTTTCATTTGCCTTTGTGGTTTCACTTTGCAGTTCCTCAGATTTCTGCGTAGCTTGGATTATATTTAGATCTGTAGATTCTTGGTGATATTTGGGCCACCATAATCCCACGGCAGCATGTTTATAAATCAGTTTTTAGGGTGGGTTACTTTTATACACGGCTAACTTCATATATGTTTATGTTGATTCTTCTTCATTAGGTTTATTTTTTGGTGGGCGATATTTTCTGACTTTAATCCACAATTGAAGGGGGAAATATTTGGGGCCTTCAGTGCCTGTACACTGGTGACAAGAGAGTTTAAGGCTGTTAGACATGAATGTAAAGGTGCCACTCTCTGTACTAAAACTCTCACATCAGTTTTTTTTTTTAATGGAGCGAGCTAAAATGCTTTTGCAAAAGAGACCGGAAAATCACTCAGAAAACAGCATTTAAAAAAAAACAAAAACAAGTCTTGGTGTGTTGTAGAACTTAACTATGTATGACCTTATGGGAAGGAATTACTTATAATTGATCCGGAAATTCTGAAAAGGAAAGGAAACTTATTTTTTTAAAGGAACTTCACTGTGTGTGTGTGTGTGTGTGTGTGTGTGTGTGGTCTTTTTTAATGTTTATTTTTGAGAGAGAGAGTGAACAGAAAACGGTCAGAGAGAGACGGAGACACCGAATCCAAAGCAGGTTCTAGGCTCTGAGCTGTTAGCACAGAGCCCTACATGGGGCTTGAACTCATGAACTGTGAGATTATAACTTGAGCCAAAGTCTGCCGCTTAACAGGCTGAGCCACCTAGGTGCCCCAGGAAAGAAACTTTCTTTCAAATAAATATTATATCAGTTCCTCCCCCAGTTGACAGTTACTGCCGGTTGACTCATACCCTTTTTGTCTTCTGAAGGAAGGTTTTTCTTGTGGCTTCTGGCATTGATCTTGATTCAGCTTGGCTAAAGCAGGGCATCTATAGAACAGGCCTGAAGGGCTGTTTGGAAAGGAGGAAAGAACTTAATTCAGAACCAAGCATGTTCCAAAATGTTGAAACATGCTATTTTGTGATCAAGCTTCCACAATTCCATTATCCTGGTAAGTTGCCCACATTTGGTTGCCAGTGCACGTATCGTGGCTTCAGAAGCTTGCCAGCAGTCCCCAAATGGAGGCCCTGGCTCAGAGGATGCGAGTCTGCACTGTCAACATCTCTAGCATAGAACTTCATTGTCATGTTTGTGGTATTCTTCCATTTTGTTCAAGAAAACGGAAGCACTGCATTTTCCTCCCTTGACCAGAGTATCCCTCTGTTGCCTCTACTCCCTTCACCTTTATCCTTTTGTCTTTCTCGGCCTTCTGTCCCTCCTCCAGACACACCATTCTTCAGTGTGATTTCATTGCAAGTGAGGAAGACTTTCTCCCGCAATTCCTGGGGACAAGGTTATAGCGTTTTCCCTTGTGGAGGTGACTTGCACATGTTTTTCAGTCTCTGGATTTTGGCCCAAGATAGCATCTTCTTACAGTACACTTCAGCAATCAAATGGCAACCCCCTTCCCTAAGTATCAGTTAACAGAAGTTCTGCAGAAACTCAAAACATTAGGGAGTTGTCTGGCATCAGCAAACCTAAACTCCAAATCCTCTAGAGAAATGGAGAGAGCTGATAAGTTGCCACAGGTGTTTTTCTTTTATCTTGAGGACAGGCTAATGTCACGGTTCCTTTTCCAGTCCCATATAGAAATCATCCATGGCCACGCAGCATTCACGAGTGACCCCACGCCCACAGTAGAGGTCAATGGGAACAAATACACCGCTCCTCACATCCTGATCGCCACAGGTGGCGTGCCCTCTCGTCCTCAGGAGAGCGAGATCCCCGGTGAGTCTTCTGAAGGCAGATGCTTGTTGTTAACAGTCAAGAGGAGTTTACTGTTGTCTTCACCCTTACAAGCCATGCCAGGGGGTCTGCCTATACCAGTGCTTGCTCTTGGACAGGCCACATGGCCGTGAGAGAAAGTCTCTGCAGAAGCTAGATGTAATTGGCGTAAGTGGTGTCTCGTGATGGGGCAGAGAAAGATATTTCTTCCAGCTCCAAGCTCCTACATACTCCAGGTAACACAGGAAGAAAAATCAGTGAAGAGTCTCATCCTTTCCTTCTCAGCATGGCAGATATCGTCATCTGCCTGAATTTGTCACATGAATTGTTATTTACAAGACACGTCTTGTAGTTACTCTTGTGTTCAAGGGAGTGAAATCTTAGGGATGCAACTTAATCACTCACCTATAAAGCCTTTGTGTGCATGGTTTTCTCACAGAGAATTCTAGAATTAAAGCAGTAAGGTTTTTCAGATAGTCATATTTGCTCTTGCATTTTATGCACACAGGGATGAGCCATGAACACACTGCCTTATTCTCACATAAGCATTGTTCATGTCTTTCTCCCCAACCAGATTATAAGGTCTTTCTGGGTGGTGATCATAGCTTCTACATGTTCTGTATTCTCCCTGGCTCAGCTTCAGAAGACTCGTGACCAGCCTGAATTTATGTGGGAAATTTTGAGTGTATATGCATTATGTATTTTCTTTTCCCTGGGAAGAGGATCCAAAACTTCCCACCAGTTTTTCAAAGGGGTTTCATGACTCCCAAAAGGTCAAGAACACCTACTGTAAAAGATAGTCAGATGCTGTTCTCAAGTACCTTAAAATTTAGTTGGGAAGATTGGACATAAGCATCCTAATGTGAAACAGTCTCCGGGATTGGTTGTTACATGGAAAAAAAGCAAGGTGTGGAACAGTGCGTACGGCATGCTCCGATTTGTGGAGACCATACGTGCAGGGAAGACTATGCGTGCCCTGGCATATCTGTGGAAGGACACTCCAAGCCCCGTCATGCTGACCCTGAGAGTCCTAGAGGTCGGGGGTGGGAAGGATTTTTGCTTTTCACTAGATGTTCTGTTGTGCTTTTTGGATTTTTAAGATACATACATTTATTAATTTAAAACCCGTAATAAAAACAAATGCAAAGAAATAAAAGGTAAATGTTCCAAGGTTCATTCGTTCGTTCTTTTTTTTTTAATGTTTGTTCATTTTTGAGAGAGCGCGCAAGCAAGGGAGGGACAGAAAGAGAGGGAAACAGAATCTGAAGTAGGGTCCATGTTCTGAGCTGTTAGCACAGAGCCCGACGCAGGGCTTGAACTCGTGAACCACGAGATCATGACCTGAGCTGAAGTCGGACACTTAACTGACTGAACCCCCCCAAGGGCTCCCCAAGCTTATTTCTAGACAGTGAGGCTTGGGTTGTTCAGAGGTGGGACAGATTACTAAACATAAACCGAAACGACTTTCCAGGAAAGGGGCTCACACGCTGAGCAGTATATGCTGAGGAAGAGGAAGACCGAAAGAACCAGTGGAAAATAAAGAGGTCTTCGAAGGACATTCAGCCAATTCGACTGAATTTAGCACTGAAGTTCTGGGGGCAAATACATTAAGCTGAGCCTGGAAGAGGGTCAGGGCCAAATTGTAGAGTCAAGTGAAGGAATCTATAATTCATGACCACTGGGTCAAATAATTGTTAGCTTATAAATAGGGTAGTGACAAGATCTGAGTGATAATTTTAGAAAACTAATCTGACAGTGACTTATAGTGGAGGGAGACTAGTTTGGGGAGCTGTCACCTACAATGTGCAGGAGGCGAAGGCATGGTCGTGAGGCCCTGCGTTAGCATCTGACCTATCCAGGAAAAGCTCGGCTCTGCAGACGGTTACTGGGCCGCATCAGAGAAGAGGTGCGGCATGACAGACTCTGAGAAGGGAGAATCAGGTACTGTATTTCACTGATTCCAGGACACATGAAAAAAAGTATATTCATCACACCTGAAATCAGGATGTGTCCTTTCATCATGGTGCCTTGAATTTGGCAAAGTGCAAAACTTTTTTTTTCTTAAATGTTTATTTATTTTTGAGAGAGAGAAAGCTCAGGGGAGGGGCAGAGAGACAGAGAGAGACAGAGGATCTGAAGTGGGCTCTCGTGCTGACAGCAGAAGCCTGACATGGGGCTCGAACCCGCTGTGAGATCATGACCTGAGCCGAAGTCGGACGCTTAACCGACTGAGCTACCCGGGCTGATGAGATGTTGTGGGGAGCCCTGAGAGAAAGAATCACAGATTGACAACCCGGGACTTCATTCGGATTATTGGCGGAAGGTGGTCCATTTAACTGAAGTGGTGAACTTGAGAGAGGGATACGGTTGAGACATAAAGTTAAGGTTTAGTTCTAAACATACTGAGTTTGAGGCAAAGTAGAATTATATGGCAAGGCAGTTAGAAACATGGACTGGAACTTGGGGAGAAGGTCACAACTAGGATATTTGGAAGTTATCTACAGGGAGGGAGGACTTGGCTGAAACCTTTGAAGAAAAATGGAGAAGAGAGTCAAGGCTGAGCCAAGGGGCTCCGCCTACATAGGGGCAGGAGAGTGAAGCAGAGCTGACAAAGAATCTATTCATGAGAGCCGAGAAGATCCTAGTTCCTCAGAGAAATGTTACAGGTAGTCGTTACTGCTCTTTGTTATTTCTAGAGAGAAAACAGAAATGTGCACTCAGGGAAGACTGGGTTGGGAGGTTCCCAAGTGGAGACTTTGACAAAACTTGTCGAAACAGAATGCGATGGCTGAGAAAGTGTCCGGGTCCCGTACAAAATGTTGGTGTTGTTTTACAAGAGAAAGCTCAGTCTGTGTGAACTGTATTGCATTTTCCCATATAGGTGCCAGCCTAGGAATTACTAGTGATGGATTTTTCCAACTGGAAGAATTGCCTGGGTAAGTTGGTTTCCTTCCCAACCTCAGTGTTCATTCTTCCTCAGTCTCTCCGGCTAACATTTCTTCTTCCTCCCCTTCCCAACCGTTAAATGCAGGCATTCTTTGAATTGTCCTCTCCTGCTTCTCTTTTTATGACTTTGGGTATCACATCCACTAATTCCCCAGGGAACGACTGGGATCTTTCATCGCAGTTTTTAGGACCAAAATCAAATATAGGGTAATTTTGAAGAATAAATAGTAAAGTCCTGAAACGATCTTCTTTCTTCACTTTGATACAGCATCAACTGATAATGTGTCTCAAGTAACCGATTCTGGTTTCCAAAGCAGCTAGTGCAAAGGGAATCTGCATGAATGAAGGCTCTGTCACTGTCACAAAAAAAATAGGTTTTCTGAATTTCTCCTTTATGTTTGTTTGTCCAAACAACCTTAATATAAACTTCTGTCATGGATTTAGATACATAGAGAAAAAATATACTGAGGAAGATTGTTTCTCCAATTTGAAGAAGCTGCCAGTTGCAGGTTTTCTAGGATGGAGGAAGTGTCCTTTCACTCCTGATAAGTGAGGACACCTCGGGGACTGGAGGAGGGACCCTTTTGCCCCAGGGACCAGCCTTTGTCCCCTTCTGAATAGCACCCACTCTGGAATCAGTATTGCTCAATTCTGCTGCTTCCTTGGCGGTGCTGCCAATCCAGTTGAGGTCTTAATCCTGTGTTTTTCTAAAGGCCTTCGTGGAGGGTGACTAATGATCCATGTCTATGCCTTTACCTTTAATGACCTGGAGCCACAGACAGCTAATGGGCAGGAGGGCGTCTTTGCAGTTCGACAGGTGCAGTGAAAACCTCCCACGAAGATATGCCTGTCAGGCCATCTTCTGACTTTGAGAAAAGCACGGTCTTTTCAGACTTGCTGTCTGCAGGGCATACAGCTAAGCTAGAGGACAGCTTTTCATCCCTCACGATCCACCCTGTACTGTTTGGTTTTAGGATTGAATGATGACGTGTGTGAGAATGTTCCCAGAAATGTGCTCATGACTTGTCATGTTTGGGTGATATAAGTCAATCTAGACTCGCCCTCAGAGAAGCTTCTTTATAGATACCTGTCTGTTAAAAATTTTAAAATAAATGGTTTAGGGGTGCCTGGGTGGCTCAGCCTGTTAAACGTTGGACTCGATTTCAGCTCAGGTCAGGACCTCATGGTTCATGAGCTCGAGCCCCGCGTTGGGTGCTGCCCTGACAGTGTGGAGCCTGCTTGGGATTCTTTCTGTGTCCCTCCCCTGTTCACATTTTCCCTCTCAAAAATAAATAAACATTAAAAAACAAATGCTAGTGAGGCGCCCGGGTAGCTCAGTCAGTTGAGCATCTGATGTTGGCTCAGGTCATGATCTCACGGTTCACGAGTTCAAGCCCTGCATTGGGCTCTGTGCTGACAGCTCAAGCCTGGAGCTGTTTCAAATTCTGTGTCTCCCTCTGTCTCTGCCCCTCCCCTGCTCATGCTCTGTCTCTCTCTCAAAAATAAACAAACATTAGAAACTTTTTTAAATGCTACCAATATAAATTTAATAAGTGAATTTATGTATTTTAGAAACAAAAGACTCTGGGAACATAGGAATTGAATGGGCAGGTTTTTTTTCTTCTTTTAAGAGTCCTGTATCATTGTTAATTTGGTAAATAAGTAAATAATTGAAGAAAGAACAGATTCTGTAGGTAAGGTGCCCTGTGCTATGGGCAGTATGATCAGTTTTTGTCCTCATTGTGCTTTCTTTTTTTTTAAGTTTATTTATTTTGGGAGAGGGGGAGAGAGAGAATCTCAAGCAGGCTCTATGCTTTTAGCACAGAATCCAACACGGGGCTAAACCCCACAAACTATGAGATCATCACCTGAGCTGAAGTCGAGAGTCAGATACTGAACCACCCAGGTGCTCCCTCATTGAGCTTATGGTGGGATGGAGGCCGGAGCATCGACCCTGTGAATGCTGTGGTCCAGGCTGTTCCAAGGGCCGCAAATGATGAGAAGTGCTCTGGGGCCTTGGAGGATATAAGATCATTTCCGGGGGATACTTAAGTGGTAAGAGGTAGAAGAAAAGTACCTCTGGGAGCTGAGAGCAAAACACCGCGCTCACAGTTCTCTGATGAAGCCAACTTGTCTACACCTGTTTCTCATATGTCCCCTCTGCTTAGAAATATCCCTCACCCCTGTGGGAGCTAGTCCTCTTTCGGGAATCCGGAGCGTGTTCTGAGCCCTCGACCCTGCACGCACTGACTGTTGACTCGTTGACTCTGTGCTTCGGCACATGCCGGCACGCATCTCCCCTCAGGAGTTCCCCCAAGGTGGGAGCTGCCCACCCCGCCTCATGCGATGCTTAACCAAAGTAGTAATGACAAGTGTCTGGGGAAGAAGGATGGATAAAGGAAAGAAGAAGAGGGAAGACCCAAAGGAAGGAGAAGAGATCAAGTATAGTAGGAAAGAGGGAGGTAGCACTGGAAGAAGAACTATTTTGTGGTTTCCAGGCTATGTAGACCTTTCTCTTTTCAAGTCCTGGGTTGTGAGATAAGCTGACTTGAAGCTGTTGGGTTCACACTTCATTCTCTATCTAGACCAGAGCCCTCTGACGGCACAGACTCACCACATGGATACCTTGCTATTAGAAGGTGGTAAAGAAAGGTTTCCTTTATTCTTCCCAGATGGCTACTTCTTTAAAATTGTTTTTAATGTTTATACTTGAGAGAGAGTGAGAAAGAGAGAGAACGTGCGCATGTGCGCACGTGAGCAGGGGAGGGGGCAGAGAGAGAGGGAGACACAATCCGAAGCAGGCGCCAGGGTCAGAGCTGTCAGCACAGAACCCAACACTGGGCTTGAACTCAGTGAGCTGCGAGATCATGACCTGAGCGGAATTTGGACGCTTAACCGACTGAGCCACCCAGGCGCCCCCAGAATGCTTGCTTCTTATCCAAGGGTTGTAATGATGGTAGAGGACTGTGCTTGAAGTGTTCGAGGACTCCAGCCTTGAAAGGGATGGCTCCGACTAAGGCTCCTGCTCTGTAGGCTGCAGCATGGAAGTACCCTTCTTTGCTCGAGGGCCAGGATCACCTTCTCCACCACTGATTCAGACCTCTGTCAGCATTTATCTAGTGTTTAAGATGCCTTCTTAGACCAAAATTTATGCAGGGAGTCTAGTTTTAATTCAGGTCTGACAACTTAAATGACTTGCTTTAATTGGCCTTTAACCTATAACAAAGATTGGTAGAATTGAATAATCAAGGAGAAGTTCTGAGCAGGGAAGAATTGTGGTGAGCATGTTGCCAGTTTTAGTTTTAGGTGCGAAGGTCACTCTTAAGGTATCATCTTTAGTTTCAAAAGTTTTTTTTGTTTGTTTCTCTCTGAAGGAATGAGGCTAAAGAACTTTTAACAACTAAAAATGTATTTCCCTTCTACAAAGGGATATTTTCTACATAAAATTACATTGTGGTATCCAGGACTGAACCTTGGAGCAGAGAAAGGAAATGAATGGAAACACCGGTGGTCTGGATAAAGCCTGGAGTTTAGTCAGTAGACTTGTACCAAGGTCAAGTGCTTAGTGTGGACTGTTGTTCCATGGTTATGCAAGATGTTAACTTGTAGAAAAAGTGGGCGGAGTGTATACAGGACCTCTCTGTGCTATCCTTTCAACTTTTGTGTAAATCTAAAACTATTCCAAAACAAGTGTCTTTACAAATGTTAACCCTCTCTTTCGTTTTAGTCGCAGTGTCATTGTTGGTGCAGGCTACATTGCTGTAGAGATAGCTGGGATTCTTTCCGCTCTGGGTTCAAAGACATCGCTAATGATACGCCATGATAAGGTAAATCCTATCCTTTTCCCTTCCCTTTGCTCGATGTTAAAGACCCACAGTGAAAATATTCTCTTATGTTGTCATTAAATACAAGGGTCCCAAGCATGTAGAGGTTGGTTGGTTGGTTGTCTGTGAAACCACATTGAAGCTGTTTGAATTGGGCCTCATGTCCTTACCAGCTGCCAGTTGATGATAATGATTTTCATTTGATCAAACCGGCTGGTATTTTTCTCATGAAGTGCTAGATAATATCAGGTGCTTTCGTAAGGAAACATGCAGGCTTAACTATAAATGTTAGTTAAATTAAACAGACTGTCAGGTTAATTTCTTATTCTGGAAATCAGTTTCACATGACCAAGAGGTAGTGTTAGATTTTTAACACTCAGTCAAAAAAATTTACTAAATTCTTTGCATTAAA
Source organism: Paguma larvata (assembly GCA_030068075.1). Taxonomy (NCBI): domain Eukaryota; kingdom Metazoa; phylum Chordata; class Mammalia; order Carnivora; family Viverridae; genus Paguma; species Paguma larvata. Next base: position 12,649,220 of record CM057823.1, read on the forward strand.
AGAAAACCCACCAAACCTAAATGCACAATTATGTTCATGGCAGCATTATTCACAATAGCCAAGACGTTGAAGCAACTCAAGTGTCCACTGACACACAAATGAATAAACAAAATGTGTATATCTGTGCAATGAAATATTTTTCAGCCTTAAAAGGAAGGACATTCTGACCCATGCTACAGCATGGGTGAACTTTGAGGACATTATGCCAAATAAAATAAGCCAGGCACAAAAAGACATATCTGATAAGGTTCTACTTATATGAAGTATCTAGAGCTCAGAAAATCAAAGAGTAGAATTGTGGTTGCCGGGGGTTAGGCGCAGAAGGAAATGGGGAATTGTCTAATGAGGACAGAGTTTGTTTCGGAAGAAGAAGAGTTTGGGAGTGGGCAGCACAACAGAGTAAAAATACATAACACTACGGAACTGTATCCGTAGAAATGGTTAAGTTGGTAAATTTAATGTTATGTATTCTTTACCACAATAAAAAGACAATAATAATGATAGAAGCAGCTTATAGATATCTTATTGAAATGTCATTTATAGATGAAATTAAGGCCAAGCAAGATTTTGTGACTATTAATTAGCATCATAACTGAGAGTCAGCTAAGGTCTTAGAAAGCCCAGGCCGGTACAGTTGACCCTTGAACAACTTGGGGGTTAGGGGTGCAGACACTTTGTGCAGTGGAAAATCCGAGTGTAACTTTTGACTACCTAAGAACTAGTAGCCTCCTGTTAACTTTGACATGAAGCCTTACCAGTAACATTAACAGGCAATTAACATATCTCATAAATGTGTTATGTATATTTTTTTAATGTTTTATTTTTGAGAGAGTGTGCAAGCAGGGGAGGGATAGAGAGAGGAGTGGACAGAGGATCCAAAGCAGGCTCTGTGCTGACAGCAGCAAGTTCAATGTGGGGCCTGAACTCACAGACTGTGAGATCATGACCTGAGCCAAAGTCAGACGCTCAACTGGCTGAGCCACCTGGGCGCCCCGTATATGTATTGCATATCAAATCCTTAGAATAAAGTATCCTGGGGTAAAGAAAATGTTACTAACAAAATCATAAGAGAAGGTTGCCTGGCTGGCTCAGTGGGTAGAGCATGTGACTCTTGACCTTGGGGTTGTGAGTTCAAGCCTCACACTGGGCATAGAGCTTACTTAAAAAGAAAAAGAAAATCCTAAGAAAAAATACATTTACAGAATTACACTGTAAAAAATCTGCATATAAATGAACCTATGTAGTCCAAACACGTGCTCAAGAGTCAACAGTTTTTTTCTACTAAAACACAGCCTCCACATCTTACCTGGCAAAGTGTTACTTTATGTTTTTTTAAATCAATCATGGAAGTACCACTGGATTTTGGTACAATATTAGAGCTTTCAGAGACCTGGTTTGAGGCAGTAGCAAGAGTGTTGGCTTAAGACTCTAGCTGATCTCAACAAGTGTGTGACCTGAGTAAGTCATTTAATGCTTTGAGGACAGGATTTATCAGATCCCTCACCACTCAGATGCTATGGTTCTAATTCTTGCTTATTTGAGCAAATAGAAGGAGACTGGGGAAACCGATAACCCTGGTCAACACGTACTCAAAGAAACTTTCTCTTTGGCTTTGAGACTTGTCATATAATTAGCCCCCAGGAGATGTACGTCCTGAATAATAGCATTTTCCCCAGGTAAGTGGTGTTGTTTTGCATTGCAGGAGTATGTCCAGCAAACTGGAAGGAAGGAGAGAGGCAGTGGGACGGCTAGTCTGAATTTAATGTGTAAAGAAGTACACAAACTACAGCAGTTTGTCAATAGAGGCCTACCCAATTCCTGCATTTGGAGAATAGGCTCGTTTGCACCTGCACTTGGCCTTCCTGCCCTCCCCAAGCCCCAGTGCATCAGGCTCATTCTCCCTCTTTTCCCTGTCCTGGTGTAACTCTGTTTTAGAACTGTCCTACGAATAACTCAAACCCTCTCACCTTTTTTTTTTTTTAGTTTATTTTTGAGAGAGAGAGAATGAGAGACAGCACATGTGCGTATGCACACCTGAGTGGAAGATAGAGACGGAGAGAGAATCCCAAGCAGGCTCTGCACTGTCAGCACAGAGCCCGACGTGGGGTATGAACTCACAAGCTGTGAGATCATGACCTGAGCCAAAGTTGGACACTTAACTGAGTCACCCAGATGCCCCCAAACCTCGCGTTTTTACCCTGCCTGGGGTTTGTTGCATGTTGAGTATCACAAGAAATCTCCACGGCCATGTTCTGGACTCTTTTGCTTAGATAGGAGATTTTGCTAGAGAGGTTCTCCTCCCTTATATCAGAGCGGAAGCTGCCCTGGAATACTGAAACAGGAAGGAGGATTTTTTGGTCCTGAGACATAATTATGGAAAAGAGGAGCAAGTTTGGGAGGAGAAGGACATGGCAAAGATAGTAGAAGCCTGAAGCTTGCCTGTCTATTTAACTTTAAAACTGGAGTTGGTGAAATCAGACCCAGTACAGACACTGGTGGTGACGTAGGAAAATAGATTAAAACTCCACTCACTATATGGCCATGAATGAAGAAAGAGATAGGAGAGAAGATACTGAACGTGGCTCCCAAGTTTGTAACATTTCTTTTTTTTTTTTTTTTTTAATTTTAAATCCAAGTTAGTTAACATATAGTGTAATAATGATTTCAGGAGTAGAATTTAGTGATTCATCACTCACATATAACACCCAGTGCTCATCCCAACAGGTGCCCTCCTTAAAGCCCACTACTCTTCAAGCCCGTCCTCCACCTGCCTCCCCTCCAGCATCCCTCAGTTTGTTCTCTGTATTTAAGAGTCTCTTATGGTTTATCTCCCTCTCTGTTGTTATCTTATTTTTGCTTCCCTTCCCTTATGTTTATCTGTTTTGTTTCTTAAATTCCACATATGAATGAAGTCATATTTGTCTTTCTCTGCCTGACTTATTTTGCTTAGGATAATACACTCTAGTTCCAGCCATGTAGGTGCAAATGGCAAGATTTCATTCTTTTTGATCACTGAGTAATACTCCACTGTGTGTGTGTGTGTGTGTGTGTGTGTGTGTGTGTGTGTGTGTATACATATGTAAATATATATACACCAAAGCTTCTTTATCCATTCATCAGTCGACGGACATTTGGGCTCTTTCCATACTTTGGCTATTGTTTATAGTGCTGCCGTAAACATTGGGGTGCATGTGCCCCTTTGAATCATGTAATGTATCTTTAATCAAGTTTTATTCCTTTCCCACCACCCATCCCTCTGGTGTCTCTGTATACAGGTACTTAGAAATTTTGATTCAATTATCAGTTCAAACTGCACTGAAGAGCTGGAGAATTCTGGCATAGAGGTCCTGAAGTACTCGCAGGTATGGCCAAGCCCAGGTCACGCTTACAGCCCGTGGTCCTCTGTGCGTTGTGACTCACACTGCTTGCAGCTTCACCTGAGGGTTTTATAAACACAAACTCTGTGTCTGCCACTATCAGTGGTTCCCTTTCTAAATTCTACCAATTCTTATCTTTATCTTAAGAAGCTGTGTTTCTCAATATATTAGTGAAGCCAAGGTATAAAAGATTAAAAATCTGGTAGTTGAATTTAGTTAGAACTAAAACTTCGTTTTTTTGTGCTTGGATGCCTTATTGAACACCCTTAGTTTCTGGGTTTATATTTATTTTTGAGGAAATAATATGCAATTTACTTTTATAACTTGTGAGTTTTGCAGATGGACAGAATTACAAAGTACTTTACTTCTTAGGGAATCATTAAATTTCAGAATTTTCCTGGAGCATTAGGTCTGTAAAAGCAGCTTTTTCCCCGTAGCTGCACCCTGTCAGCGATGGCCCTATCAAGTAAAAATCATAAATATGAACTTGCATTATGCATGTAAAAGTGCTAAACTGTAGCACCCCTTGAGATCTTTACTAAACTGTGTGCACCCAGCTCTTCTGACTCGACTGTCACCTTCTCCCCGTCTCTTGAAGAACATCCAGGAGAATGCCCCTCGTGAGGTGGGAGGAAGTTTCTTAGTGACGCTGCTACAGCCTGTTTCCTCCCTACGCTATGGTCACGAGTCACTGTGCTTATATTCTTATATTTGTGACTTAAATTTTTATCACATTTTAAGAGGCACAGCTCAAAATACCTTGTTTTTACATTTTTTTAAAGTATTTTTGAGAGAAGGAGAGTGAGTGGAAACGGCAGAGGGGCAGAGAGCAGGGAATAGAGGATCCCAAACAGGCTCTGTACTGACCGCAAGAGCTGGATGTGGGGCTCGAACTTATGAACTGTGAGATCATTCCCTGAGCCGAAGTTGGACACTTAACCGGATGAGCCACCCAGGCGTTCCTAAAATACCTTGTTTTTATGCTGAAGCATGAGGGGGTTGACACGAGCTGACATTTCTGGCCTTTGGCCAGATGATTTGGGCCAACCTAGGGAACCATCTTGACTCCTGGGAGTTGCTGTGTTGGTGGCCTTTGGGCAAAAGCGAATGTGTCAGCATGGAGGATCCACGTGTAGGATTTGATGAGGATTTTTTAAATGTGAAGAGTTCGAGTTTTCCTTTTTGCTTTCCTTCTTCTCTCCCTATCCCCATTAACACATTTGATTTGCCAATAGGTCAAGGAAGTTAAAAAGACTTCTTCAGGCTTAGAACTCTGCATGGTCACTTCAGTTCCTGGTAGGAATCCCACCTTGACCACGATTCCAGACGTTGACTGCCTGCTCTGGGCCATTGGGCGGGACCCAAATTCCAGTGGCCTGAATTTAAACAAAGTGGTAAGCTGGCTTAGTCTAACCAAAGCATTCTTGAATCTGCTAGCAGTCCTGTGTTCTCCACTTTGTGGCCTCCTAAGCTTTGGTGGGTTCTGTTAGGTTTGTTTCTCTTTATTTCACGCATCCAGTTTGTCATCAAATCCCATTGCTTCTTTGAAATTGAAAAAAAAATTTTTTTTCCCCTTTTTAGTGTCATCACTGTACATCAGGTCTCTGTCACCTCAGACTTAGATTGTGCAGCAGTGCCCTGACTAGCCTCTTCCGTACAGATTTCCTTTTTACTATTGTACTTGTCTCTTTAAAGCCCTGTAGTTATTCCTTATCATCTGCAGCTCTAATCTCCATCGCCGAGCGTGTCGATCATCCTGGACGTTGCGGGCGTTTGGGGATGGAAGTAGATGTGAAGCCACTCTGCCAGGGTTATAATTAGCATTCTTAGTTGTTTTTTTTTTTTTACTTATGTTTTTAAGATATTTTTTTGAGAGAGACAGATACAGCGTGAACGGAGGAGGGGCGGAGAGAGAGGTAGAGAATACCAAGCAGGCTCTGCACTGCCAGCATAGAGCTTGACTTGGGGTTCAAATTGCAAACCATGAGTTCGTGACCTGACCCGAAACCAAGAGCTGGTCACTTAACCAGCTCAGCTACCCAGGTGCCCCTTTCTCAGTTGTTTTAATTTTTTTTAATGTTTGTTTTGAGAGAGAAAGAGAGAGAGAGCCAGGGAGGGGCAGAGAGAGAGGGAGAGAGAATGCCAAGCAGGCACAGCACTATCCGCACAGAATCCGACGTGAGACTCGATCCCACAAACTGGGAAATCTTGACCTGAGCCGAAATCAAGAGTCAGACACCTAACCAACTGAGCCACTCGGGGTTCTAGGTCCCAGAGTTGGACCCAATTTGAATCTTAGTTCTGCTACTTCCCAGTTGCATGGTCTTAAGCAAGCAGCTTAATTGCTGTTAAGTTTCAATTGCTTTATATAAGTATAGGAATAAAAATAGTACTTGTCTCACTGGTTTATAGAGAAGAGTAGATGATGAGAAGGTGCATGCAAAGTAATTAGATGCTGGTGTACAGTCTGAACTCAGCCCGTGCTAGCCAGCTGCTTTTGTTATTGATGGTGATTTTCCTGATACGCTATCCCACTCTACAAGTAATAATAGGATTGCTTTATGTTTGAGGTTTATGTGTTTGATGGAACCTCTTGAATGGTGTGTAACATTTTGGTTTTTGTTCTAATATTAATATCCTTTATCATGCAGATTCCTTTTTCATTTCATATAAAGTATTTTTTATAAAGTAAACTATACAGGAAGATGTTTTCCTTGTTTTTAATCTTACTGTTTGATGACATTTTAGTAAAACTAGTTGTCTGTTTTCATATTAACAAAACCAGTCATCCAGGTTTTCACCTTTCAAGATTTTGTCATTGTACAGATAGATACAGGCAGTGGTAGGTCCAGTTTTCAACTATATTTGCTGAATCTTTAAAAAATGAGATAAAAGTTTTCAGCCTCACTCAGGGTTAAGATATATTTGTATAATGCAAATGGAATTATTACTATGTGTAGGTCTTTTCAACATGTTACTAACCTACTTTAATCTTGAGATTACCCCTCAACTCTTTGAGAGGTAAGGACGAGGAAACCAGAGACACAGAGATACTCATCAGTCCGCCAGGCTGTAAAGTCCATGGGGCAGGGAGCATATCTGTATTACTTATCACTGTTCACAGTGACTAGTTAAGGCCTCATTCGTACTAGAAGCTCAAGTATTTGTTGATAAATAGGTGTTGTACGAGGTCCCGTAGCTAGTAAGTGGTAGAGCTGGGATTTGAATCCAGGTCTCTCTCCTTCTGAAGGTTATGCTCTTAACCACTGTGCTACCTACTTCCACTGTCTCTTTCCCCACACGGGAGTTTATACACCTGAGATCTGCAAAGCCATCTTCTTGGAGCAAAAATGTAATTCAAGATACGGGGGGAGAATTTGGTAAAGAAAACGTCAGTATGTTTTAGAGAGAATGCCAAACTTACTTGAATCTTTAAAATTAAAATGGTAAGCCACGGGGCACTTGGGTGGCTCAGTCAGTGAAGCATCCGACTCTTAACTTCAGCTCAGGTCATGATCTCATAGTTTAGGAGTTTGAGCTCCACATGGGGCTCTGTGCTGACAGTGTGGAGCCTGCTTGGATTCTGTCTCTGTCTCTCTCTTTCTCTCTCTCTCTGCCCCTCCCTTGCTCACGCTGTGTCTGTCTCTCTCTCTCACTCAAAATAAATAAGCTTTTAAAAAAAAGAATTTGTTTAAAAAATAAATTAATTAAATTATGTTAAAACGGTAAGCCTCGAAGAAACCTGGTTTTGATGACTGCTTCAAGCTGTCCCCCCTGAGTTAGTACGCTTCAAGAGGAGTGCTTCATGGGAAGAGTTTTAAAAGCTCTGCCTTCGGTGGACTCCCAAGCAGTAAGAAGTAGCACATCTGCCAGCTGAGTGTTTCCTTTTCATGCTCACCTGGCCAGTTGAATTGCATTCCAAAGGCAGGTTCTGTTAAACACCTCCAAATTGGATAAAATATTTACATTTTAAATTAAGCAAAAGATCTGAACTTGCTGGCTGTTGAGGTGTTTTTCATCTTGTGGTTGAGTGTTGTGGTTTTTAGAGATTCAGGCTGAAGAGGTGCTTGAGGTGAAGTAGATCCAGAGATTCGATCTGCCATTTTTTTGTAGAGGCCAAATATTTACACGATATCCTTTCAATGTTTTAGGGGATTCAAACTGATGATAAAGGTCACATCATAGTAGATGAATTCCAGAATACCAGCGTAAAAGGTGTCTACGCAGTTGGGGACGTGTGTGGAAAAGCTCTTCTTACTCCAGGTACTGTTTCCTCTTTTCTTGGGTAAGAGAGGCTCTGTGTGTTATATAAGATTGCTTATAAAACAGTCAAATCAGCTTAAGCAACGGTAAAAGGAGGAGTGTCTTTTTTTAAAGTTTTTTATTTTTGAGAGAGAGAGTGAGCAGGGGAGTGGCAGAGCGAGAGGGAGAGAGAGTATCCCAAGCAGGCTCCACACTCTCAGCACAGGCCCAACACAGGGCTCAGACTCATGAACCGTGAGATCATGACCTGAGCTGAAATCTGGAGTCAGAGGCTTAACTGACCAAGCTCTCCAGGCGTCCCAGGATGGGTGAGTGTCTTAACGTTGTCAAAATAATAAGAATATACTGAAATAGTTTGGTACCTGAGGTTTTCTGAAACATTATTTTTCCTTAAAAGACTTTAAAGGCGCTTAGTGAAGGCTAAAATTATTATAGAGGTGATGGGGTCCCCCTCTGGAGAATGCTTGTTAGGATCTGCATTGCATGTGTTGACAGTGGAAGGGAGTGGCTTTGGGAAGAAGTTAGAGTGACATTCTTACATGATTATTTAGTCTTTTTAAAGGTTTTTATTTTTATTTTTTTATTTTTTAAGTAGTTTCCATGCCCAACATGGGGCTTGAACTCATGACCCTGAGACTGAGAGTCGTTTGCTCTACTGACTGAGCCAGCCAGGCACCCTGATTGTTTAGTCTTGATATGACCAAGATCGACTCCCCCTCCCTGATCCCATACCTCAGCCTACTTTCTGAGTTAACTGGCACCGTTTCAAGCTCTTCGTCCCACCTTTATAAGCAACATCACTCCATCCACTTTCACTCTGTACCCCTTGTATCCCTGTAGTACCTCACCAGCCTTACCAAAATGGCCCGGGCTCTTTCCTCAGAATGGAGACGTATCCCCATCTCATACCCAAAGCCTTTTAGCCATTTTAGGGAGTTCTCTTAACAAAAGCAAAATAACAAGCAAATTTCAAAAATTTGATTAATGTAATCTAATAGTCAAAAATTATTTCAAGTGAAGAAAATTTCTTATGTATCCTACTGATAGTTTATTTTGGAAAAAAACTGTCAATTCGAAATCAACAAAATTAATAAATTATGCTTTTACTGAATGCAGGCATTTTTTTCTAAATACAGAGATAAAAACAGGCTAAGGAGAATAAACTTAAGTCAGAAGCAAAAATAATTTTTTTAGAAAGAACATGAGAGGAATAGAGGGAAAAAGAGAGACTCTCTTAAGCAGATTTCATACTTAGTACGGGGCTTGATCCCATGACCCTGGGATCATGATCTGAGCCAAAATAAAGAGTTGGGGGACGCCTGGGTGGCTGAGTTGGTTAGGTGGCCTACTTCAGCTCAGGTCACGGTCTCACAGTCTGAGTTTGAGCCCCGCATCAGGCTCTGTGCTAATGGCTCGGAGCCTGGAGCCTGCTTTGGATTCTGTATCTCCCTCTCTTTTTGCCCTTCCCCTGCTCACTCTATGTCTCAAAAATAAACGTTAAAAAAAAAAAAAAAGAGTTGGATATTCAACCAACTGAGCCACCCAAGCACTCTACAAGTAAAAATAATTTTAAAAATAAACTTAAGGGGTGCCTGGGTGGCTCAGTTGCTTGAGTGTCTGTCTTCGTCTCAGATCATGATCTCACAGTTCATGAGTTCGAGCCCTTCATCAGGCTCTGTGCTGACAGCTCAGAGCCTGGAGCCTGCTTCTTATTCTGTCTCCCCCTCTCTCTGCCCCTCGCCCGCTCATACTCTGTCTCTCTCTCTCTCTCAAAATTAAATAAACATTAAAAAATTTTTTTTAATTAAAAAACATCTTACTGTGTCAAGTCGGTAACAGTACGACTGAGTGTGTAACTGGTGGTTATCAGAGACCATGAACACTGGAACCATATGGGCCCAGGACTCCCCTTGGACAGCAGGGGAGAGTGTGGGGTCATTCACCATCCAGAATTGTGGTCTTTATCCTTGCAAACCAGAGCTCACCCCTAATCCATCAGGAGCAGCCAGGAACAGGGAGCCACAATGTTCCTGATAGACAGGCTGAGGCTGAGGGGCCTTCTAGGGAATTAAAAAAACAAAACCAAAAACACCTTCCTGTGAAATGAATATGATTATAAAGTAAAACTGCAGTTGCTCAAAAGTGACGTAGTTTGCATCATTCATATTGTATCAGAAAGCTAATATCCTGATTAAGTAGGTGACTGCCAGGTGATTGGGAACTCGTAAATGTGCCCCCCCCCACTTTTTTTTGCCTTAATAGAATGTACAGAATTCATATAAGCCGATAGTTTTGAATTGTCAACTAAGGCATTGATAGGCCTTCATACTGAGCTAGATCTTATCGTGAACATTGGCATAAAACTTTGTCAGAAGTAGTATGTTAAGCCAGATGACTACTGAATGATTCTGCTGTTTTAAAATGAGCAATAAACTGAAATGTGGATTTAAAAATATCTTTATAGTTGCCATAGCTGCTGGCCGAAAACTTGCCCATAGACTTTTTGAATGCAAAGAAGATTCCAAACTAGACTATGACAACATCCCCACTGTTGTCTTCAGCCACCCTCCTATTGGGACAGTGGGACTCACGGAAGGTAAGTATTTAAAAATGAAGGTGATTTATAGTTTCCCTCTTCCTCCTAACTTCAGGGGGAAGTCTCTGGCTAAATCTGTCTTCACCCCCTAAGTTACATTTCTTTCTGGTTGGCCTCTTATCACAATTCCAATTCCTCCCTAGCTACTAACACCTGGAGAATATAATTCATTTTCTCCAAATCACCCTGTGGATCTCTGCGTTTTTTTAGCTTTTTGATTTTGAACTACCTTCAAATTTAAAGAAAAGTTGCAAAAATATTGTAGTTCCCCTTATCCGGTTTCAGTTTCCTGGTTTCAGTTACCCATGCCAACTGCAGTCTAGAAGGAGATGATCCTCCCGACTTATTGTCAGAAGGTCAATAGTCACCTAACGCTAGGTCTCAACACATCATCACCTCACTCATCTCCTTACGGAGGCATTTTATCATCACACATCTTCACGAGAGGGGTGAGTGCAGTGTGATAAGGTGTTTTGAGAGAACAGATTCATATAACTTTTATTACAGTGTATTGTAGTTCTATTTTTATTATCAGTTATTGTGGTTAATCTATTGTGCATAATGTGTAAGTTAAACTTTATCGTAGGTGTGTATGAATAGGAGAAAATAGTGTACATAGGCTTTGGTATTATCCACAGTTTCAGGGATCCACTGGGGATCTTGGAACATTTTCTCTGTGGATAATAGGACACCACTGTGGTACAAAGGACTCCTGTATACCCGTAACATTTTTGCTTTACCATATTTTCTCTCTCTCTACACACACACACACACACACACACACACACACACACACACACACACACACACACACACACTTCAGTATCCATTCCCTAAGAACAATGTCTTTCCTTCACATCAGCACAGTAGAGTTTTCAAATGATAACATTTAAATTGATACAATAGGGGCACTTGGGTGGCTTAGTTGGTTGAACGGCCGACTTCAGCTCAGGTCATGATCTCTCGGTCTGTGAGTTCGAGCCCCGCGTCGGGCTCTGTGCTGATGGCTCAGAGCCTGGAGCCTGCTTCGGATTCTGTGTCTCCCTCTCTCTCTGCCCTTCCCCTGCTCACACTCTGTCTCTATGTCTCTCAAAAATAAAAAAATAAAATAAATTGATACAATATTGGATGGAGGGATAGGCAAACTAGGTGAAGTGGATTAAGAGGTATAGACCTCCAGTTATAAAATAAATAAGTCATTGAAATGAAAAGCACAGCATAGGGAATATAGTTATTAATATTATAATAAACTTGTATGGTGATAGATGGTGACTACACTTCATCATGGTGAGCATTTCCTAATGTTCGTAATTGTTGAATCAGTATGTTGCACACCTGAAACTAACATAATATCATACATCAGGTATACTTAAGTTTACAAAAAAGAGTATTAAAAAAGAAATAAATTGATAGAATATTATCCAAACTTCAGATCTTTTTCACATTTGCCAGTTATCTCAATGTCATTTTTTTTTCTTTTTTAGATATATTTTTTTTAAGTAATCTCTACATCCAGGGTGGGGCTCGAACACACAACTCTGAGGTCAAGAATCCCACACTACACCAGCTGAGCCAGCCAGGTCCCTGTCAAATAATGTCATTTTTAACATTTATTTTTCCCTCCAAGGCCAGGATTCAGACCAGGATGAGGCATTGTATTTAGTTTTCATACCTCTTTGGCTCCTTTACTCAAGAGACGAATTTCCTTAGCCTTTCTTTTGTCTTTCATGACATCAACATTCATGTTATAGAACGTCCCTTGTGATAGTTTTGTTCGATATCTCCTCGTGATTTGATTCAGGTTATATATTTCTGGCCATCTCTCTCTTCAATAGCTCAGTGGAATTGTTCAGGTTTTTGACAGATGCTTTTTTCCCCCTGCGCATTATAGATGAGGCCATTCATAAATATGGAAAAGAAAATGTGAAGACCTATTCAACCACCTTTACCCCAATGTATCATGCAGTTACCAAAAGGAAAACGAGATGTGTGATGAAAATGGTTTGTGCCACCAAAGAGGAGAAGGTATGGGAAACATGCAGTAAGTTTAAGACTGTCTTCAAGCCTGGCAGGGGTGGGGGGTATTCTGGTGTGGTGGGGAGTGGGGAGACCAAGTCAGGAGTTAAGCCTTCTCTGATTCAACTGGTACAGTCCCACTTTTATCTGCCTGCATATACTGGGGTTCTTTGTAATATTTTATTTAAAAAAATTTTTTTAACGTTTATTTATTTTTGAGACATAGGGACAGAGCATGAGCAGGAGAAGGGCAGAGAGAGAGGGAGACACAAAATCCGAAGCAGGCTCCAGGCTCTGAGCTGTCAGCACAGAGCCCGACGCGGGGCTCAAACTTATGGACCTCGAGATCATGACCTGAGCCGAAGTCGGCCGCTCAAGCGACTGAGCCACCCAGGCGCCCCTTAATGTTTATTTTTGAGGGAAGGTGGGGGAGGGGCAGAGAGACAGACAGACAGACAGACAGACACAGAATCCCAAGCAGGCTTCAGGCTCTGAGCTGTCAGCACAGAGCCTGATGCAGGGCTCAAACTCACAAACTGTGAGATCATGTTCTGAGCCAAATTTGGACGCTTAACCGACTGAGACACCCAGGCGCCCCTGTAATATTTTATTTAGAAGGACGGATCCACTGCCTTTTTTTTTAGTGTTTATTTATTTGTCTTTGAGAGAGAGAGAGAGTGAGGCCTAGGGAAGGGCAGAGAGAGAGGGAGGGAGACAGAGAATGTGAAGCACCGATGTGGGGCTCGAACCCGTGAACTTTGAGATCATGGCCTGAGCCGAAGTCAGGCACTCGAATGACTAGCCACCAGGTGCCCCAAGATCCACTGCTTTTAAAACCTAAGAGGAAAAGGTTGAAACACCACAGAAAGCCCACTGTCATTGACCCATAAGCTGGAATAGATAGGCACCTCAGAAATACTGGTAAATGTATGATAAATTTACTTATTTTTTTAATGTTTATTTTTATTTATTTAGAGAAAGATACAGAGAGCAAGCAGGGGAGGGGCAAAGAGAGAAGGAGACAGAATCCCAAGCAGGCTTCAGCTGTCAGCACAGAGCCAGATGTGGGGCTCAGAGCCACAAACCATGAGATCATGACCTGAGCCGAAATCAAGTGTCAGACACTTAACTGACCGAGCCTCCCAGATGCCCCTATTCTTGATTTATGTTTAAGCAAAATGTTTTTGTGCCTAAATTTTATACATTCTAACTTTGCTAAGAATATTTGCCGGAGGGGAACGTTAACATAGGTTTAAAATTATTGAGAAACCAAACCAGAAAATGAGAAATGAAACAAATGCAGTCATCCAGTAGTTACAGACTGAGCGCCTCCTGGGGGCCATACTTGTGCCTGGTCATATGGAGAGAGTGGGAAGCAAATGTAGGCAGGTCCCCTCTGTCTAGAGATTAAAATCTGCGGGGAAGATGGACTGTTATTTTTCTGGTCCCCAAATACATAGAACATTGTAGTTGTGATAGAGTGATGATGCAGAGATACGGAGAGATCACGTAATAGGTAAGTTTGCTTGGTCGGGGAGGCAAGTGTAGCTATCTGAAGAATGAATGGGCTTTCACTCTTAAAGGAGGGGAGGAAAAATTGTCCAGACCGAGGGAGCAACTTGTGCAGTGGAGAGGGCATGGTGACTACTCAGGACAGAAGGAAAGCGGGTGGGGCCCGAGCGAGGACAGCTTGAAGGCGGGCTCTGTGGGGTGGGCTGGGGAGGGATGTTGAGGCAGGACTGCATAGCACTAGGCAGGCTCTCTTATGCCATACTCAGAGAAGAGATTCGAGTTTTTTAGAGGTTTTAAAATGTCATATATCTCCCATGACTAATAAAACATTTATTTGTATACCTAAAAAAACTTACGTTAAGAATTTTCTTTTCTGGGGAGGTGCCTGGGTCGCTCAGTCTGGTTAAGTGTCCGACTTTCGCTTAGGTCATGATCCTGCGGTTCATAGGTTTGAGCCCCACATCAGGCCCTGTGCCGATAGGCAGATCCTGGAGCCTGCTTCAGGTTCTGTGTCTCCCTCTCTCTCTGTACCCCCACCCCTGCCAAAGAGAAACATTAAAAATTTTGTTTTAAATTTTTTTTAACTTTTATTTATTTTTGCAAGAGACAGAGACAGCACAAGTGGAGGAAGGTCAGGAAGAGAGGGAGACACAAACCAAACCAGGCTCCAGGCTCTGAGCTGTCAGCACAGAGCCGGATGTGGGGCTTGAACCCACAAACTGTGAGATCATAACCTGAGCCAAAGTTGGAAGCTTAACCAACTGAGCCGCCTAGGCGCCCCCTCCCCCAATTTTTTTTTTTAAGAAATTTTTCTTTTTTTTTCCCAGGTGGTTGGGATCCATATGCAAGGAATCGGCTGTGATGAAATGCTGCAGGGTTTTGCTGTTGCAGTGAAAATGGGAGCAACAAAAGCTGACTTTGACAACACGGTTGCCATTCACCCTACCTCTTCAGAAGAACTGGTCACACTTCGTTGAGAACCCAGGGACTCGAATGGCTGGCAGCTGGACCAGCAGACCTTCTGAGATGAACCAAATGATCATGTTTACTTACTGTTCCCATTTTATGTGTTTCTTTATTGTAATCGGGATATTCCAATAGTGGAAATTTTCAGTGAATAGTAGAACTTATTTATGTAATTAGAAATTTGTTTTGTTATCCAGGCTTTCCATTTGATTTGCATCTCACAATAATCAATAGTCTAAGGTTTTTTGTTTGTTTTTGTTTTTTTATTAACAGCTCTGTGCTAGCTGGGTTTTTTTTGTTTTGTTTTGTTTTTGTCTCAGCCTCATCCCAGGTATAAAATTGTATGAAGTACAGTTAATTAAGGTACTTGAATGATTATAGCTCGCTAATTTTTATAGATGAAACTGACAGCAGCTCTTCACATTTAGATAATGCAAGTACACAGGCCATTTTAACTTTTTTTTTTTTTTTTTTTAATGTGAGTAGGCTTCATGCCCAGCGTGGAGCCCAACGTGGGGCTTGAACTCATGACCCTGAGGTCAAGATCTCAGCAGAGATCAACAGTCGGACTCTTAACTGACTGAAGCAGCCAGCGCGCCCTTTGAACTTTTTTTTTTGAAGCCAGTACTGTGCTCTGCATATCACGAAGCTGCTTCAAAGGTGTGACCTTTCTGTAAAAGCATATAACATAAGAGACCTGCCTCCCCTATTTTATTTCTTTTATTTTAAAAGATTAAAAATTGTGTTCCTTTTATGAGGTGAAATCGAACTTGGGAAAGATTTACACAAAGGACGGAGATTTTAGAAGTGATTTCTGCTTTTAGAAGGAGAGGAATTCAGATACTTCAGAGTCCTTCCTTTGCTAAGAGTTCATAGTTCTATGAATGACTTCAGGTTTTTTATGTGTTCTTGTAATTTGTTTTCTGAAAACTATTTCCAAAAGTCTGAAAATAAAATCACAACCTTTTCTTCTTACGAAATTTGTTACTACAGAATTCGTAGGTAACCATTCATTTTCTAAAAATATTTCACATTGGAGCATTACATGCTAACAGTGAGCTAACCTTCAGTAGGCTTAAGGCCTTATGGGGGCAAAAGATTTTTATAGATTAAGAGCAGAGATATAAAAGAAACATTTAGCAAAGGTAATGGTTGAGTTGGAAGAACAGTCTAGAAATCAGGTTTTTAGCATTTTATTTCCATTAGTTTTTACCAACTAGGTAAATTCATTAAATTTTTCCATGGTTTTCATTAGTGACATAGTTCTAGTGACTTCTTTCATTAAGCTTTTACTGTATGTCTTTCTGGTTAGCCATGGCCAGGTTGTTGCCCTGAATGATTAAGTAGGTCTGATGTCAATATAAGAAAAACACTGTGTTAGTAACTAGGTTATGTAACTGTTGGGGTAAGAAAATGAGGTCTAAAGACCCGGACATGGACCAACATAACCACTCTTTCCCGTCTCTTTTCCAACAGCTTAAAGGGTAGTGGGCCAAGGTTCTGGGCTCTGCTGACCTGGTTAGTTTCTTATTCTGCATAGGGCCCAGGCTTTGGGTGTTTCTTTGTAAGGAACAAGGGAGACCCTAGTAGTTACATCCACTCTGACACCATGTGTTTGTTTTTTGTTTTGTTTTGTTTTTTTCATTTTAGAACACAGAGGAGAAAGAGAGAGAGAGAGAATCTTAAGCTCCATAGAGCCCGATGAGGGACTCGATCTCATGACCCCAGGATCACGACCTAAGCCTGAGCTGAAATCAAGAGTCAGATACTCAACTGACTGAACCACCCAGGCACCCCTAAGCACCATGTACTTTTTTTTTAATTTTTTTCTTTTTTCTAAATATGTATTTATTTTGAGAGAGAGAGCCACGTGCACATGAGCTAGAGACGGGCAGAGAGAGAGGGAGAAAGAGGATCCCAAGCAGGCTCTGTGCTGTCAGCGCAGAGCCCTATGCAGGGCTCAAACTCACAAACTGTGAGATCATGACCTGAGCTGGAACCACAGGGTCAGAGGCCTAACCAACTGAGCCACCCAGGCGCCCCAATCCTATCATGTATTTTTTATCTTAGGGGTCCTTGCACTGCTTCCCTCCCCCACCCCGGGTCTATAATAGGTTTGGAAGTAACCTTTTCCAAGTTATAGTCTTCATTCTCATCAGTTCCCAAATAGGTCTAGCCTGTGAGTGATCTGGCACAACAGCCTCCATTACACAAAGCACTGGGGAATGTGGAAGATACGCGAGGCAGCACATTGTATAATATCTGGCACATTGTAGGCACTCAGCAGGTATTTGTTGAAGGGAAGACCAGGGTACGGTTGACCCTTGAACTACATGGGTTTGAATTCTGTGGGTCCACTTATATGTGGATTTTTTACAGTTACAATACTGTAAATGCATTTTCCTTCTGATTGTTTAAGTAACCTTTTCTCTAGCTTATCTTTTTTTAGTGAGCTCTATGCCCAAAGTGGGGCTTGAACTCACGACCCCAAGATCAAGAGTTGCAGTCACATGCTCTACCGACTGAACCAGTCAGGTGCGCCTCTAGCTTATTTTATTATAATAGTGCATATAACATACAGAATAATGTGTTAATAAAATACTTATGCTATCAGTAAGGCTTCTGGCCAACCATAGGCTATTAGCAGTTAAGTTTTGGGGGAGTCAAAAGTTACACAGGTGTTTTTTTTTACTGCATGGGGGGTCGGTGCCCCTAACTCCCACATTGTTCAAGCATTAACACTACTTGCTTTCAAGTAATCATGTGGTTTGGAAAAAGAGATAAAATTCTACACAAATAACTGATTCAAAGCTGTGTGTTAATCACAGGGTGACCATGTAACCTATTGATTAGAATGGGGCCCTTTTGTGAGTGAAAGGGGGCACAATTAATTGGGACAACAGGCACTAATTTGTACTGTTGCAGGAAAATGGGAAGGTGCCACCCTAAATAAGCATCATTGGAGAGGTGGAAGTACGCAAGTTTATAAGAGATGGAAATTGCCATTTTTCCGGGAAAACTGAAGGCTATGAGAAAGAAAGAGATTATAAAGGGCTTGGAATTTGGGATTGTGGAGGAGGTCAGAACATGTGGAAGGTACAATGAGGCGACTTGGTCAAAGTGCATGTGAGAAGCAGAGTTCTGTCTGGAGCATAAGGGTGAATATTGGTTTTGTGTAGAATAATTTTTGTAGAATATTCATACTGACTTACATCTTACATACCTGAAGATCTGGTTCTGTATTGTTGCATCACAAACTTTATGAAAGCTTAGTGGCTTAAAATAACAAACCACTTTTCTTTTCTTCTTTCTTTCTTTCTTTTTTTTTTTTTTTTTTATGTATCACAATTTTGTGGGTCCGGAATTGGAGCAAGACTGAGCTTGCAACGATGACTCTTGTGTTGGTGTTGACAAAGATCATTTGTTGGTATTCAAATGGTAGATGGGCTGGTCTAGAGAGTCTAAAACCATCATTCATTCATGTCTGGCACTTAGACAAGGATGACCAATTGGAATGCTGGCCTTAGCTGGGTCTGTGAACCTGAGTGCCGACACGTAGCCTTTCCAGCTTAGCAGTCTGAGCATTAATGGACTTACATGGAAGCTCAGGGCTCTCAGAGATTGTTCCAAGATTCCCAGGCAGATGCTGCAAGCCTTATGATCTAACCATTGAGGTTCTAGAACATCACCTGCCACATGCTATTAGTTAAGCAAATCATTAAGGCCAGCCCAAATTTATGAGGAAGTGAATTGGACTTCGCCTCCCAGTGGCAGGAGTGGTAAAGAATTTGTCAGCCTACTCGGTTTACAAGGCTTGACTTAAACCACCATTGTGAAGACTTCTTTGATAGTTTTATGTATTATATGTTCCCTTAACACCTTGTCTCATAGGTTTTTGGTCACAAAGTAGGTTTGTACTATGTATTCACCTGGTATATGTCATTTTACATTTAATGTCAATCAGTTTTATATTCTCAGTGTTGAGTTTCACAGCACTATTCCTGATATATCATGTAGCAACTTTGGCTGGAAGAAGGCAAAGGTGTGTTACTGTGTGACTTTTGACACTAAGGTAGTAGAAAAGGCCACCATTTTAATCCTTTATTTTTTTTGAAAAATTAGTAGGCAGGATATTCGGGTCTCCAACCAACTTTTCCCTTTCCATGAATCTGACCTGGATGTAGATGAAGAGCTGTTAGAGGTACATACGGAAGATTGTTTCCATTGAGCCTGACTCCAAACTACTCTTATTGCCATTACCTTTGGTACAATATTTTAGCATGTTGATTCTTAAATGAAGATCAGAGTCCATGTTTTTTAAAGGTAAGAATGATTGGGGTGTCTGGGTGGCTCCGTCGGTTGGGTATTCTACTCTTGATTTCATTTCAGGTCATGATTCCAGAGTCGTGGGATCGAGCCCCATGTCGGGCTCCGACTGAGCATGGAGCCTGCTTGGGCATCTCTTTCCCTCTGCTCCTTCCCTCCCTCGAGTGTGCGCTCTTCTCTAAAAGTAAAAATAAGGGGCGCCTGGGTGGCTCAGTCAGTTAAGCATCCAACTTTTGATTTCCACCTAAGTCGTGATCTCATGGTTGGTGAGTTCAAACCGTGCATCGGGTTCTATGCTGACGGTGCAGAGCCTGCTGGGGATTCTCTCTCTCCTGCTCTCTTACCCCTCCCTGCTCCTTCTCCCTCTCTCTCTCTCTCTCAAAATAAACTTAAAAAATAAAAATTTAAGAAGGTAAGAATGCTTATATACAGTCATTTCTGTATTCTGTGTAGCATATTTTACATGCTATTTAATTTGTTGGGGCAGTGTCAAAAGGTAATGTGTTGGATGCTAGGGCCGGCTTGTTTCTAGACTTTAAAGGTTTTTGTTTGTTTGTTTTTTAATGTTTATTTATTTTGAGAGAGAGTGTGCACACATGAGTGGGAGAGGGACAGAGAGAGAATCCCAAGCCGAATCTGTGCTGATAGTGCAAAGCCCAACACGGGGCTCACACTCACAAACCATGAGATTATGACCTGAGCCAAAGTCCAATGCTTAATGGAGCCACCCAGGTGCCCCTAGACTTTGTATAGTTTTATGGAAACAAGTCCCCTTTTAAATTCTTCATCTGTAAGTTGTAGTAGCCGACATTTGGTTTTTTTGGCTGTTCAGCATCTAGATTCCTTAAGTTTGGGAAATCCCAACCTTAATGAGCCGTGGAGACACAGCCCATTTCCCCATATAAACCTGAAAATGCCAGATGCATGTTTTCCCAGGCTGCCTTGCAGCTAGGGAGAAGGCACATGATATGGGCTTGGCCAATCAGATGTGCCCACCTCTGACTACTCAAATCAGTGATGCATAAAAATAGGGATAGGAGAATCCATTCTAGTAGCAGGTGATGGCAGCTGTGGCAACAGTATCAAGGGGTGGCCTGGCAGCAGTACCAGTCCCTCCCATGTCAGTTTCTAGCTGTGGTGGCTAGAACCCCATGGCAGCAATGGTGAGCTCACTGGCCCATTTCTGAATCATGGTTCTGGCCACCATGCCTGTAGCTGTTTAGCCTCAGGCTGGATCATCAGCCCTTCTGTGAGCCACCCTACAGACAACACGTTTCATTCTACTTAAATTAGCCTGTGTGAATTTCCAATGTTTAAGAACTGTGACTACTAGTTTTATTTCCTAAAATAATCTTGAATTACAGGAAAGCTTATCTATTCTAGAACTTGTTGCATTGCCATTAAGTATTTGTTTCTCTTCCTTTGCTCCTTTCAAAGACAGGGAGCATGCTCTACTCTATATTTTCAATGTTTACTAAAATGCCCCATAGTTTTGAATGAATGAGAGTGGTGGAAGATGACAGTAGAGAATTAGAACATGCTGTTTGAAGAGGACTTTGATAAATGGATGAAAAGATGAGCAGTAAGGAATCATTAAAGATGGTGATGGGGCACCTGGGAGGCTCAGTCGGTTAAGCATCCAACTCATGGTCTCAGCTCAGGTCTTGATTTCAGGGTTGTGAGTTCAAGCCCTGTGATAGGCTCTGCGCTAGGCACGAAGTCCACTTTTAAAAAATGATAATTTAAAGATGATGAAAGGAAATGCCATCAAAGTGGGGTTGGAAGATTGAAGTGGAAGTAGGAAAGGGGCACCTGGGTGACTCAGTTGGTTAAGTGTTGGACTTCGGCTCAGGTCATAACCTCATGATTCATGGTTTGAGCCCCACATCGGGCTCTGTGCTGTCAGTGCAGAGCCCGCTTCATATCCTCTGTGTACCTCTCTCTGCCCCTATCCCCTCCTCAAAAATAAACAAACATTTAAAAAAAGTGAAAACAGGAAAAAAGTGGAGAGTAGGGTGGGAGATCAGAAATGAGGCTGAGACTGTGTGAGGTAACAAAAGGTTTCGATTGGGGTGGTGGCAGCGGAATGGAAAGGGACATATACAAGAAAATTTGCAACAGAAGAATCAACAGGATTTGTAAACTGGTCGAACTTAGGGCTTGAGGGATAGGGAAGAGTCAACTAGCCCTGAAGTTTACAGCATAATGGACTGGGAGAAATATGATGCTATTAATAGATCATTCATAAAATCCCAACAGGTGGAGAAAGTGGTTTAAAGAGGGCAGATGCCAAGTTCTGGATTTGTGGTCCCAGTATTTATCTGGATATGAAAAAGATGGAGTTTAGGAGAAAAGTCAGGAGTAGGAAGACAGATTTGTGAATTACATACTTGGAGGTCATAGTTAAAGCTACATATACATGTACACATACATACACATATACATACACAACCTTTAAAGCAAGAAGGCATGTTGAGAGAGGAGGCCAGAGTGTCAATATTGCCCACACTGAGGGAGATAAGGAGCCAACACCTCAGAGGAAAGAGATGGAGCAGGAGTAGAGCCATGGGGAAAGAGCTCGAAGGAGAAAGAATGGTACACAGGAGGCCACTGAGCCTAAAGACTTAAGAAAGCTACAGGAATTCACAGGAGTGTCAATCTTCTTTAGCCAAGGACCAAAGGAACCCCTGTTGTTGGATCAGTTGGGTTTGTTACTTCTTGCAGGAAAGGGTGACATGTGGTCATAGGATGTCTCAGCAAGAGGTTTTTTTGTTTCTCTTTAGTTGTTTGAGAGAGACAGAGACAGCGTGAGTGGGGGGCAGCCAGAGAGACAAGGAGAGGGAGAATCCCAAGCAGGCTCTGCGCGGACAGTGCAGAGCAGGACATGGGGCTTAAACCCATGAAATTGTGCGATCATGACCTGAGCTGAAACCAAGAGTCAGACACTTAACCAACTGAGCCACCCAAGCACCCTAGCGAGAGGTTTTTTAATGTTTATTTTTGAGAGAAAGAGTGTAAGCAGGATAGGGCCAGAGAGAGGAGGAGACACAGAATCTGAATCTGAAACAGGCTTCAGGCTCCAAGCTATCAGCACAGAGCCTGATATGGGGCTCAAACTCATGAACCGTGAGATCATGACCGGAGCTGAAGTCGGTTGCTTAATCAACTGAGGCACCTAGACACCCCTCAGCAAGAGTTCTAACAGACAACCCATTACAAGAAATGGTCTTCCATTGGGTAACTTCGGGGAAAGTATCAGGAAGCAGAGGTTGATTCTAGATTGGTATTGTCAGAAAGCAGGCGGCAATCTTCTGATTTGATATTATAATACATGTTTGTAGGGAGGCAGCTCCCTACACATACACACATACACACACACCAGTTACTGGTAATTGGTAAAGAAGTAGCAATGATTAATTCAGCAAGAGGGGGGTGTGTGGTATTTCATGCTGCATAGTGATCTTGACTAATGTGAGTGTTCTTTGAAATTTTATGTTTAACGGGAAAGATACGATTTAGCTGGGAGCATCAGATTTGTTCTCAGACATCATAGATAGATAAGATAGATAGGGATAGAGATAGATAGATCTCTATTATGATAGAGACCAGAGAAAGGGGGAGTAGAGTTAAGGGAAAAATGGGACAGACAGGTTGAACATTCTACAAATATTTGCTGTGCTCCTTTTTTATTTTTAATGTTTATTTATGAGAGAGAGAGAGAGAGAGACAGAGCACAAGCAGAGGAGAGGCAAAGAGAGAGGGAGACACAGAATCTGAAGCAGGATCCAGGCTCTGAGCTGTCAGCACAGAGCCCGACATGGGGCTCGAACTCACAGACTGCAAGATCATGACCTGAGCTGAAGTTGGACATTTAGCCCACTGAGCCACTCAGGCGCCCCTTGCTGAACTCTGTCTATAAGCCAGGTCCCAAAGCAGATAGAAGCTTTGGGTCAGGAAAGAAGCAGAGACCTTGCACTAAAACCAGAAGCTCCAGTTGAGGGGCGGGGAGGAAGGGAAGGAGGCACAAAGTGCTTTGAAGCCTAAAGATTCTGCGTCTTTGGCCTCTGGCTCTGTGACAGGCCATCTGCTGCCCGCGAGGCTCATCTAATGTGTGCACATTAAAAGTATGTTAAAAGTGTCCACATCCTCTTTGCTGTCCTCAGACAAACGTGAGCTTTTCTTCCTAAATGTAGCCCTCTCCATTCACCAAATTTTGCCTGTTATGGGGAGGGAAAGCTGACAAGTGAACAGTGGAGTCAGAGCTGTGATACGGGAAGCACCCAGAGCTATGGAGCAAGCCAAGGGCAGGAGCAACCCATACTGAGGGGTCCAAGGAGGCTTTGGACTTGAGGTCTTGCCTTTTGTCTCTGCATCTTAAATTTCTCTTTATTGAATCAGAACCATTAACATACACAATTCGGATACCTTAGCTCCCATTGAACCCAAATCCTTCCTTGACCCTGTATCCTCTCTTGCTTTATTACTTTGCATTTATTTCTAGCCAAACCTTAAAAGAATTGTCCAGACATTCTGTCTACTCCCTCAGTTCTCAGGCATTCATCTGAATTATGGAAACTGCCCTAGTGAAGGTCATTAATGACTACATGATATGAAATGATGATATGAAATGGTTAATTCTCCTAACCGTTAATTCTCAAGGTTTGTCTTGTAAGACCTCTCACCGGTATTTGACATTTGGTCAACACTTTTCTTGAAACTTCTTCACTTGCTTTCTGGGATACCCACTCCCTCTTGGTTCTGTTTCTCCTTCACGGACACCTTCTCAGCATCCTTGGTAGTCTTACTTCAGGTGTCCTAAAGGTCATTCCTTAGCCTTTTCTTCTCTCTGCATTTGCTTGGTAGATGACCTGATCCAGCTCCACAGCTTTAAATACTATCTCTATGGGGCGCCTGGGTGGCTCAGTCGGTTGGGCGACCGACTTCGGCTCAGGTCATGATCTCGCGGTCTGTGAGTTCGAGCCCCGCGTCAGGCTCTGTGCTGCCGGCTCAGAGCCTGGAGCCTTCTTCGGATTCTGTGTCTCCCTCTCTCTCTCTGCCCTTCCTCCACTCACGCTCTGTCTCTATATCTCTCAAAAATAAACTTTAAAAAAAAATAAATACTATCTCTAGGCTGACTCCTACAGCCAACTGCTTACCCCACAACTCCACCTAGATATCTGATAGGTATTGTCAGCTTAATGTGGCCAAACAAAACAATTTCCTCCTCCAGACTTGCTTCTTTCCCAACACAGCCCGTCTCATCGAATGGATCACCATTCATTCAGTTACTCAAAGCCACGATTTGTAGTCATCCTTGCCTTCACTCCTTAAGTGAAAGTCCTTATAATGGCTTGCAAGGCTTTATAAGATTTGCGCTGTTCCACACTGGCTTCCTCTCAATTCTTCAAAAATACAAAAACAAAAACAAAAACAAAAAAAACACCATCAGTTTGCTCTACCTAAAAAACTCCCCACACTCCCACACCCCATGGTTCACCTTTCCTCTTACTTCAGGTCTAAGCTCAATTCTCACTTTATCAGAGGTGCTTTCTCTGATTCTGTCAAACCCTATCTGGTCCTTTCATATTCTTCATATTGCTACCCAACATTATGTCATGGTTTTCCTATATATGAATATAAACTAACGTAATATATAATTTATACAAATACATAATTTATATATTTATATATACAAATACACATTTTATATGTCTACATATAGGTACAGGTGTATAGATATATTTGTGAGAGCGCGCGCGCGCGTGTGTGCGTGTGTGTGTGTGTGTGTGTGTCTATCTTCCCCACTAAAATCGCTCCACTAGGTTAGGAACTTCGTATTGTTCATCTGTGTGTCCATATAGTGCTAGGGTAGAACCTAGATCATGGCATTTGTTGAGCAGGGAGAATATGGCATGAGGTGATGGGCATGATGATTGGAACACTGCATCAAAGGGATTGGAGATGATACTGGAAAGCAGGTCAGGTTGGGATGTAGGTCCTTCAGAGGAGACGGGACTTTATAATAGAGACCTGTGTCTGGGCAAAGTATTATTTTTGTTTAAGAAAGCTACCTGGAGAGAGTGGTGGTTCAACACCCAGCTTTGTGATGTGTTTAAAGGAGACTAGCCTGAATCTCAGATGAAGAGGAAGGGACTGGATGGAAAGGGGGCCATAAGGGTCTGTGGATGGGATGGGACTTTTGGGTAGGGCCGAGCACCCTAGTAGGTAAGAAGCTCCTTTCCAAAGGCAAAGGTGAAAGGGGTTAGTCAGAACTCAGAGATCAAGTTGAAGTACTCAAAAGGGAATCAACCCAACAAATTACTCCAAAAGGAGTGAATTTGAAGGATGAGAATGAGTCCAGGAGTCCACTTTGTCAAAAGCATAAGGTAAAGGGTGGCATTGGATAGATCTGGTGGATACACTATCTGTATATGTCCTTATCAGGAAGACAATGAGGATACTGACAGGCAAGGGGTTATTGAGAGAGCTGACTATGTCAGAAAAGGATGGTGTTGAAAGTAGATGTTGTGTCAGAATATCAGTTGACCACTTATGAAGAGTCTTGATGAGTCAGTAGGAAACAGGTTAGTACTTAGCTTCATAGCTTTATAGGAGCAAAAGCTAAAAGTGTCAGTGAACTCACACTTTATCGGGCTGGGGAGGAATTCAATGGCTTTCAGCCATCAAGTTTATTCCTCACCCATGCTACATATTTATTATGGATGGACCACACTATGCTTCATATCATCTTCAGTCCAGCATCAGGTTGACGAAGTGCCCCAGTCTGGAATACGGCAGTGTCTTATGGCAGAGGGAAAGCAAGACAGTGTTTTTTTGAAGTTAGCTCTTAATTAAATCATATTGGATGTCACACCTGTCATTCTGTTCACATTCCATCAGCCAAAGCAAGTCACATGCCACTCTTGTGTTCAGGAAGAGGGGGTGAATAATTATGAACAATTATAGAATCTACCACAGATTTCATTGGATTTGGCAACTGGAAAAGCCAAATTGGTGATATCTGAAAAGAGTTTAACTGGAGAATTGGAATCTAATAATAATCATCATCATAATACTGGCTATAATTTACTAATTACTTGCTATAGTTCACATACTGTGGTGAGTGCTTTATATTTATTATCTCATTTTAATTCTCTTTATGGGTTCCTCCTCAATTTGTATGTTGAAACCTAACTCCCAATTGAGATGGTATTAGGAGATGGGGCCTTTGGGAGGTAATTAGGTTGAGAGGGTGGAGTGCTCATGATAGGATTAGTGCTTTATAAAAAGAGACAGGAGAGAGCTTGTTTGCTTTCTTTCTGTCTCTTTCTCTCTCACACACTCCAACCCCCCACCCCCCACCATGCGAGGACACAGCAAGAAGGCAGCCATCAGCAAACCAGGAAGCAGGCTCTCACCAGATACCAAATCTGCTTGGACTTTCCTCCAGAACTTGGAGAAATAAATGTTTGTTGTTTAAGCCAGTCACCCAGACTATGGTAATTTGTTATAGCTGCCCAAACTGACTAAGACCATCCCCTCCATTACATTACAAATGAGGATTAGAGAGATCAGGTGCTGGCTAGAAAATGATGGAGCAGAGATTCGGGCTGGTTCCTTCTGGCTCCAAGGCCAGTATTTTAACCCCTGCGGAGTAAAAGTTACTCGATGGAGGCAATAGCAAATGTTTTCTTTTTGAAGAAATTTTGTGAGAGTGAGGGATGTAGGGTAGCATAATCTGCTACCACAAAATATGCCACTTTGGCATAAAGATTATTTTCATCTTAAGATAATTGAGAAGCAGATATTACAAAGCTTTCTACCCTCCCTTCTATTTGCCTAAAAGTAGGACATAAATTATAAAGGTGTTCTAAAAAAAAAAAAAAAGGTGTTCTCCCTACTCTCTCTACCAGGAAGGGCAAATGTAGTCACTGGAGACAACTTTAGTTTTTAAGGACCTTATTTATTTAATATTTATTTTTGATAGAGGGAGTGTGAGCAGGGGAGGAGCAGAGAGAGAGGGGGACAGAGAATCCAAAACAGGCTCTGTGCTGACAGCAGAGAGCCTGATGTGGGGCTTGAACTCACAAACCGTGAGACTACAACCTGAGCTGAAGTTGGACACTTAAGCAAGTGAGCCACCGAGGTTCCCCAAGGATTTAAGTAATCTCTATACCCAATGTGGGGCTTGAAGCTACAACCCTGAGATCAAGAGATAAATGCTCTACTGACTGAGCCAGCCATTTAGTTCTTTGGTTACTGCTCTTTTGTTAAGATGCTAAATAAGCTCAAGTTCTATCCACCCCTTTGAGTTACTCATCTCCAGGTACTCCCCCCCCCCTCGTGTATGTGTGATGCTCACTAATAAACTCGTCTTTCTTTTGTTAATTTATCTTTTATTAGTCTAATTACAGGGCCCCTGCTGGAAAACTTACAACGGGGTAGGGAAAGAAAGACTTTTCATCCTTTATGGGATCAATGTTTGAGAAGGAAGCAGGGACCTGGGAAGATATTTACAGGATTGGGTAGGTTAAGAAGGCTGGGGAAAGGTCTCTTAGGGAACAGAAACAGTTAATGCTAGGGAAATCCAGGACAGGTGATGAGCAAAATACTTACTTTAGCTCTTGATTGTGTGGATGTGAGCTAATTTGCTTTTTTGAGCTAAATTTGCTAATTTGAGTATTTTGAGAATTTAGGTTTCTATTTCGTTTGTTGAGATAGATTAACAGGTGAGGGGAGTTGAAAGGCAGTTATTATTTCATGGTAGAATGAAGTAAACTTTTTTGTCTTACCGTAGTTTTCCTCTTCCAAGCAATTACATAATGTGAAAAATTAAGTTGTAAAATTAAACTACTACATAAAAAAGAATAAAGTTCTGATACGTTATTGGATGTTTCTTGAAAACATTGTATCAAGTGAAATAAGCCAGACAGTAAAAGACAAATATTGTATTATCTACTTATATAAAATATCTAGAATTAGAGCAAATTCATAGAGATGAAATGTAGATTAGGAATTACCAGGAGCTGGGGGGAGGAGGGAATGGCAAGTTACTGCTTAATGAGTACAGAGTTTCTGTTTGGGGTGATGAAAAAGTTTGGAAACAGTGATGATGGTTGTGAATGTAGTCAATGCCACCAAATTATATACTTTAAAAATGGTTCTGGAGCACCTAGGTGGTTCAGTCAGTTGAGCATCCAACTCTTGATTTCAGCTCAGGTCATGATCCCAGGGTCATGGGATTGGGCCCTGCATTAGGTTCCATGCTCAGTTTAAGATTCTCTCTTTCTCTCCCTCTGCCCCTCCCCTAATTGCATGTTCTCTCTCTAAAAGAAAATAATAATCAAAAATTAAAATAAAGTGGTTGAAATGGCAAATTTTGTCATATATCACAATTTAATGAAATAGTAAGAAAAATTAATCCACTGTATTAGAATCCTGTGGTTATACTGAGTTGAGGTAGTAGGTCAGGACAGAAGAGTGTTTCATAAAATATGCAAATTATATTTCTCTGATGGGTGCCAGGGTTCGTGAGTTCAGGCCCCATGTTGGGCTTTGTGCTGACAGCACAAAGCCTGGTTGGGATTCGCTCTACCTCACTCTCTGCCCCTACCCCACCTGCACTCTCTTACTCTCTCAAAAGTAAACATTTAAAACATTAAAAAATAAGAACAAAACAAGTCACCATACTTCCCACCAAAGAGTATGTAGGGTATTATAATCATTCATGAGATAAGACATGAATTGCTATTATATTAGTGGCTTGGATAATTCCTCATATAATTTGACACTAGACCTGGAAGTACTGAGGCTGCCAATATCTAGGTGGTCTGAATTATTGTAAATATTTTTTTAATTTTTTTAAATATTTATTTATTTTTGAGAGAGAGAGAGACAGAAAGAGCATGAGTGGGGGAGGGGCACAGACAGAGAGGGAGACACAGAATCCGAAACAGGCTCCAGGCTCTGAGCTGTCAGCACAGAGCCCGGTGGAGGGCTCGAACTTGGGAACGGTGAGATCATGACCTGAGCCGAAGTCGGACGCTCAACCGACTGAGCCACCCAGGCACCCCTATAAATAATATATTCTAACATTGGCATTAGAAAGCTTACCTGTCCAGTATCTGTCCCGAATGGACATTTTGTTACAGTAATTAAACAGGAAGGCTATTAGACTGAAGAAGCTCTGAATGCCTTGGTAACCTACATAAACAACCTGAAAGGCCAGAGTCGATGCAACCGAATCTGAGAGAATGAAACTTAATAATTACTAATCACAAGCAACTGAGTAGGCTTTCTCAAACAAAGCAATCGCTTATTCAAATACTTTTGATTTGCTTCTGAATCTTCTCTATTAAATCTCCTTTCCTCTAGCTCCTGTAAGTGGAACACTCCTAACCATTTTCTGTTTGGGGCTATCTGATTTGAATCAGTGTTTGCTCAAATAAACTCTTCAAAAATTTAATGTACCTCAGCTTATCTTTTAACAGTTCATTGAGTGCTTTCCATGTGGTTAGATCTAGTTCTGTAAAAGCACAATTCTCTAATTGTTAAACTCCATTCTCAAGCTACTAGAACACGAGCAGGTGTCAAAGTTTTATTTAACACAAGTGGAAATAAATGAGGGCCACTCAAATGAGAAAGACTACAGAGTGTGCTCTATAGCAAGGGAGTTAGCCATCACCACTTGTGTTTGGTAGAGATTCAAAGGCAGTCAGGAAGCTTTGAAAAAAAGAGGGGGGATGCTTCTGGTAGATTCTGATTAAAGGTTGTTGGCAGGAGAAGCTGGAGGTGAAGCCACTATAAGTGGGGTCATCAGTGTTATCGGTTTGGGGAGCATATCCATCTGGTTTTCACTGCTTGGTCCTGACGCACATGAACAACCGTGTGTGTGTGTGTGTGTGTGTGTGTGTGTGTGTGTGTGTATTGGCTGGAGGTGTCTTAAAATAGGGAAGTTGGCTGCCTTTGAACAAATCTTGACCATCTTGAGCTGATTGCTGCAGAGGTTGTAGCTAGGTTTCTTATGTGGGTCAGAGTTTTATTATTACATATGATCTAGCCATTGTCCTGTTTGTATATTGAGTTTCTCACTCATTAATAAAAGAGCCAGAAAAATGATGGAAATGGTTCCACGAGGATATGAGAAACAGGAATTTATATAATTGGGGAAAGGAATGATGAAATAAAAATTAATAAATTGATACGAAACTGGCTCATG
Organism: Paguma larvata; assembly: GCA_030068075.1. NCBI lineage: Eukaryota > Metazoa > Chordata > Mammalia > Carnivora > Viverridae > Paguma > Paguma larvata. The sequence goes on from CM057823.1 coordinate 12,679,494, forward strand.
TTTCTCAAGACAATGTAATTTTTTAAATTTTTTTAACGTTTATTTATTTTTAAGAGATATAGAGACAGAGTGTGAGCAGGGGAAGGGCAGAGAGAGAGAGGGAGATACAGAATTCGAAGCAGGCTCCAGGCTCCGAGCCGTCAGCACAGAGCCCGACGCGGGGCTCGAACTCACGAACCATGAGATCATGACCTGAGCTGAAGTCGGCCGCTTAACTGACTGAGCCACCCAGCGCCCCAAGACAATGTAATTTTAACTTTAGGGATAATTTCTTTCACTTGGTACCCTATTACTCCTCAGTTTTTTTTTTTTAAACCAATCTCTGCCTTTACTGGGTCGTACTATTCCAGCAAAGTTACATTTCATGAGGGTCTCAGATGAACATCAAGTGGGTTTATTAGAAAATCCTCTAGGATGAAACTAATTTCAAAAAGCCACACACAAATCACTTTTTAGCTTTATTTCTAAGCTTTGAATAAAAATCTATGTATTATCTCATTTAATCTTCACAACAGTACAATTCAAGTACCCCATTGTGGTAGTACAATTATTATTCCCATTTCCCAGGTGAGAAAACTGAGGCACAAGTTAAGCATTTGACTAACAAGGACTAAGTAATTAAACACTAGATACAGAATAGTTGAGCACTGGCTTTGATGCCACTTTAGGTTATAAGAGTGGAATGACAGCCACAGGAACTTCGACACACTCTAATATATATAAAAGTGAAAGGCCACAGAAATTTGACACACTGTAATACATTGGTGGCTGTGGGCAAAGCCAATTATCTTTTTCGTGGCTTTATTCCTACCTCTTTAAGTTGCTTCCGAATTCAAAATCCTTTACTTTAAAAAAAAATTTTTTTTTAAAGTTTATTCATTTTTGAGAGACACAGAGAGACAGAGCGTGAGGAGGGGAAGAGCAGAGATAGAGAGGGAGATACAGAATCCGAAGCAGGCTCCAGGCTCCGAACTGTCAGCACAGAGCCCTACGCGGGACTCGGACTCACTGACTGAAAGATCATGACCTGAGCTGAAGTCCGACGCCCAACCGACTGAGCCACCCAGGCGCCCCTGGGAATCCTTTTCTAGGGGTGTTCACAGATGTGGTGGTTGGGAGTTTAGAAGCTAGGCTCCATGTCCGTATTCGCCTTTGCTAGCTAGCTGTGCTGTGCTGAGCAAGTCATTTAGCTTCACTGGGCCTGTCGTTTCCTCACTTGTAAGACTGCTGGAACTGGTGACTTAGGTGCTGGTCACTAGCATTTGATGAAAAGTACAAAACACTTGCTAGATACTTAGTAACTTGAAAGATCGCATCGCCACTGCGGTTAAACAGATTCCAGAGCACGCTGGAGGAGGATCTGGTAACTTTAAACTTCTGCACAGTAAAGGTTTTCTTCCTTTAGCAACGGCTACTCTATGCCACCTCTCATTCTCCCCCTCGCCCCGCTAACCCCCGAGTTGTCTCGGAAATTCAAGACCCCTCAGCTGGCCGATTCCCCCCTCCCGCGGTATTCCAGTCTGGGCACGTGACGACGCACGCGCGTTCTCGGCGGCGGGGGCGCCGCGGTGCCTGCCGGGACTGAGCTCTTAGTAGCCTGATCAGGAAGTGGCGGGCGGAGCCCGGGGCCGAGTAGCGCCGCGTTAGCAGCCGCCGCCGCCGCCCGCCAGTGCCGCGACCCCGGCCTGGCGGGGCTGCGCTGGGCGTGCGTGCGGGCAGGCGGGGGCGCTGACGAGGAGTAGGAAGCGGTGGCCACGCGGGCGTGGGCGACTGGTCGAGGTGGAGGCGCTGGGAGGCGGCGGCCGGTCGCGTGGGGTGGCCCTCCTCGCTCAGGTAGGGGCTGCGGTCGCCGGGTGAGGGGAGCGGAGCCCCGGCCTGTTGTTCCTCGGGACCACCTCCTCCCGAGCGGCGAGCTTGTCTTCCGTCTCTCGGGAGGCTGGGGCTGCGGTTCTCTCCGCGACACACTAAACACAGTAACAACTTCTTGGGGAGCATTGTCTTTTTAGGCCGGAGGTCCGTTGAGCAAACTTTCGGGTTGGAAAGAGAGGAAATTGGCAGTCGGGGAGCTGATTGTGTCTCTTGCTAGCCTCCGACTTAACATTAGCAGCAGCCGAGCGAAACGTGTGTGGAGTTTGTGGAACCACGGTGTGCAACTAAAGGCTGTGATTTAGATGCATCTTCACGATTATGATTTTTTTTTAAGCTGCCTTTTGGAGACTTGGTTTGTAGTGATTCCTAAACTTCAGTTATTATAGTTGTCTGCAAAGTCTAAAGAGATGTTCCAAATCAAAACACTACGATACCTTTTCGTCCGCCCCTACATTTCTTGTCATTTAAGAGGTAAGCAGCCTCTTTTCTTACCTTGCTGACTGTTCTTAGCAGTATTCTTAGGTACCAGGGGCCGCTCTGAGGCTTGCGCAGGGAAAGAACCAAGAGAGAGGAAAAGTAGAAAGGTTGAAAAACATCGAATGATACAGAGGAAAGAACGTGTGATTTCGAGCCAGAAGATTTTGATTTAAGTTTTGGCTTCTCAGTGACCACCCGTGGAGGAACACTTGAACTCCCTGGGTTGTGCTGATGATTTTTGTTGTTGGTTGTTATGGAAAATGGGCATGGCGAGGTCTCCTGTCTACTACACAGGCCAGTGTATGTAAAACAGGACAAATTTTTTGAGTAGTCTGTTTTTTTTAGTTTTTGTTGTTTTGAGTAGTCTGAAAGAAAAAAAAAGGAGGCAAAGTTAGGTGGAGCATGCGATGGTGAGAAAGAGACATTAAGCCTTTTGCTGTAGGTGCCATTGAACGGTACCCTCATCACACAGGTCGCCTTTGTTTTAGAGGCCTTTACTAGCGTTTCAGATCTGGAGTAAGACGCATTTGATTTAGGAGGCAGGGTACGCGTGTCCTGGCTTAGGTACTTACAACTATGTGACCTTAACTGTACCTCTTCGCTTCAGATTTCACATATTAAAGTAAGGAGTAAAACCAGTATGTGTTGTCTCAAAGTTGTGAGGCTCAGATGCTGAGAACAATGAGGGTTTTTGTAAACTGTAAGGCTTTTATTTAAGTCTGTGTTAAAATCGTGATTAAAAGCCTGGTTTAATTACCTGTCTTTACAAGATGAAATAAACAAGCTACACATATTTCCTGTTTTAGGTGTGTTGCCCCCACTTTATCACTTGTGATTTCTCCTTTCGTTTTTCTCCCACACTTTGCCTCCCCCCAGGACTGTCTCCTACCTTCCTCACCCTGGTATAATCATTATTTTTTTTTTTTCAGATCTAACTCGGAATAGTAACACTGAAATAACTTATATTTATTTGTATCGCTTTATTCTTTAAAAAAAAAATGCTTTTCACAGTTGTCTCATTTTGAAGTTGGGCTAGATGTAGACAGTATTGGTAGTGTCTTTATTTCGCTTATGATAAAACTGAATTTAGGTCTAGCGGATGGCCCAGGGTCGTGTTGCAGTTAGAGATTAGTACTGAGGGGAGAAGTCAGGTCTTGGATTCCAGGGCCTGTGACTCTCATTCAAGTAACGTTTACTCTGATTCTTTTTTTTTTTTTTCTTTTTTTTAAACGTTTATTTATTTTGAGAGACATAGAGACAGAGTATGAGCAGGGGAAGGGCAGAGAGAGAGGGAGACACAGAATCGGAAGCAGGCTCCAGGCTCTGAGCCTTCAGCACAGAGCCCAACGCGGGGCTCGAACTCATAGACCGTGAGACGACCTGAGCCAAAGTCGGCCGCTGAACCAACTGAGCCACCCAGGCGCCCCGCTCTGATTATTTCTTATCAGTGCTTACATTTTAAATTTAGCACTGAGTCCCATTTTATCCATTGTTTTTTAAGTGAGGTGCTCAATTCTTTCATGTTCTTCAGCGTAAGCTGCTTGAAGGCAAGGATTTATCTTCTAGAACCCTCAAAGCTTGGGAGTATGCAACACAAGGCAAATACACAAAGCTTGAAGTCACAAACACAAGACATTTAATAAAGGCCTGTGAAACCTGTAATGAGGCTAGAGCAAGTTTAAGATGTTTTTGTGTTTGTTATTCATTTAACAAATATTTATTGAGCTACTCTGTGCTTGAAGGCTTTTAAAATTAAGATATAATCTTTTTCCTCCCAGACCTTCTTTCCCTACTTGTGAAGAATGTAAAAGTCATTTACATGGTCAGCTTCCTAGACTTTCCATGCTGTTCTAGGAGAATTCAAATGAGAGAGGAACTTTTTTCTTTTTTTTTTAACAATTTTTTTTTAATGTTTATTTATTTTTGAGAGAGACAGAGTGAAAGCAAGGGGAGGGCAGAGAGAGAGGGAGACACAGAATCTGAAGCAGGCTCCAGGCTCTGAGCTGTCAGCACAGAGCCCGACGTGGGGCTCAAACTCACAAACTGTGAGATCATGACCTGAGCTGAAGTCAGTTGCTTAACCAACTGAGCCACCCAGGCGCCCCACTTTTTTTCTTAATAGAAGTATAATTGACAATGTTACATTCATTTCTAGTATACAAAATAGTGGTTTTACAACCCTGTGCCTTATGCTATGCTCACCAGAAGCATAGCCACCATCTGTCACCATACAGTGCTGTTATAGTACCACTGATTCTGTTCCCTGTGCTAAACTTTTAATCCCGGTCATTTATTCATTCCATAACGGGAGGCCTGTAGAGCCTACTGCCTTTCACCCATTTCCATATCCTCCATTTCCCCCTCCTATGACAACCATCAGTTTATTCTGTGCTTATGGGTCTGAAGAGAGGAACTTTTTTAAAAATTTCAATTCCAGTGAGTTAACATACAGTGTTGCATTAGTTTCAGGTATACAATATGGTGATTGTCCAGTTCCATATATTACGCCATGCTCATCAACATAAGTGTCCCTTTGGGGGGACTGAGTGACTCAGGTGGTTGAGCATCCGGCTCTTGATTTCGGCTCAGGTCCTGATCTCACGGATCAGGTTTGAGCCTCCCATTGGGCTCCGTGCTGACAACACGCAGAGCCTACTTGGGATTCTCTCCCTCTCCTCTCTGCCTCTCACTCGCTCTCGCTTTCACTTTCTCTGTCTCTCAAAATAAAGAAACTTAAAAAAAAAAAAAAGATAAGTATACTCTTAATTCCCTTCTCCGTTTTACCCATTCCCCACCCGCCTCCCCTCTGGTAACCATCAATTTATTCTCTATAGTTAAGAGTCTTTTTTGGGTTGTCTTTTTCTCCCCCTTTTAAAATAGTTTCTTAAATTCCACACAGGAATGAAATCATAGGGTATTTGCCTTTCTCTGGCTGGCTTGTTTTGCTTAGCAGTATACTCTAGATCCATCCATGTTGCTGCATCTTTTTTATCCATTCATCTACCACTGGACGCTTGGGCTGCTCCATCATTTGACTATTGTAAATAATGCTGCAATAAACATAGGGATGATATATCTTTTCAAATTAGAGTTTTCGTATTCTTTGGGTAAATACCAAGTAGTACAATTATTGGACCATAAAAGAGAAGAATATTTTATTTTTTATTTATTTAGAAAATTTTTTTTGACAGATTGAGATTTTTATTTTTTATTATTTTTTAATGTTTATTTTTGAGAGAGGGAGAGCATGAGCCGGGGAGGGGCAGAGAGAGGGGGCAACAGAAGATCTGAAGAGGGCTTCGCGTTGACAGCGGAGAGCCTGACACGGGGCTCAAACTCACGAGCCATGAGATCATGACCTGAGGTGACAGTGGACTATTAATTGACTGAGCCACCTAGGTGCCCCTAAATTTTTTAAAAAAGTTTATTTATTTATTTTGAGAGACAGCAAAAGTGGGGGAGGGAGACGGAGAGAGAGAGAATCCCAAACAGGCTCCACAGAGCCTGACATGGGTCTTGAACCCACGAACAGTGAGATCATGACCTGAGCTGAAACCAAGAGTGGACAGCTTAACTGACAGAGCCACCTAAGTGCCTGAAGAGAGGTACATTTTAAAATATTCATGGGGCCACCTGGGTGGCTCAGTCGGTTAAGTGGCCGACTCTTGGTTTCAACTCAGTCATGGTCTTGCAGTTTTAGGTGTACTCTTGGGTTCAAGTCCCATGTCGGGCTCTGTGCTGACAGCTGGAGCCTGGAGCCTGCTTTGGGTTCTGTGTCTCCCTCTCGCTCTGCCATCCCCCTGCTTGTGCTCTGTCTCTGTCAAAAATATTAAAACAAACAAACAAAAAAACTTGTTGAATGATCTGTGGCTTCTCTGGTTGTACTAAATTGCTCAGGATCTGGAATTTGAGAACTGGGAAAAAAACGAAAGAGGTCTAGTCCCACCTCCCTCTAAATCAGGAATTTTCTGTTTATATTTCTAACAAATTGTAATCCAGTGTTTTTATCACTTAAAGATAGAGAGTTCACCAGGTCTTTTTTAATTTTAATTTTTAAAATTTGCTTATTATTACTATTATTATTTTTTTAATGTTTATTTGTTAGCACAGACAGGGTTGGACAGACAGAGGGAGACAGAGAATCCCAAGCAGGCTCTGCACTGTCAGCACAGAGCCAGATGTGGGGCTCAAACTCATGAACTGTGAAATTATGACCTTAGCCAAAATCAAGTCAGATGCTTAACTGACTGAGCCACCCAGGTGCCCCTTTTTTTATTTAAAAAAAAAAACAACAACTTTTTTTTTTTGAGAGAAAGCAAGTGAGCAGGGGAGTGGGGCAGAGGGGGCAGGGAGAGAGGGAGAGAGAAAGAAAGACTCTCAAGCAGGTTCCACAGACAGCACAGACCCTGACTCAGCTTGATCCCACAACTCTGGGATCATGACCTAAGCCGAAATCAACAGTTGGACACTTAACCACTGAGCCACCCAGGTGCCCCGACGGTTCACCAGTTTTAAAAGACATCTTTTCATTTATAAGTAATTCTGATTTTTTAAAAAATGAACCTATATTTGCCTCCTAATTCTGCCTAGTAGTCTGATGTTCTAGAGCAGTGTTGTCCAAGAGAAATACTGTGAGAGCTGCAAATGTAAGCCACACATGTAGTTTAAAATTTTGTTTTTTTAAAAACATGTTTACTTATTTATTTTGAGAGAGAGGGAGAAAGTGTGCCTGTGAGTACAGGGGAGGGGTAGAGAGAGAGGGAGAGAATCCCAAGCAGCCTCCACACGGTCAGCACAGAGCTGGGTGTGGGCTTGAACTCACCAACAGACCACAACTTGAGCCGAAACCAAGAGTTGAATGCTTAACCTACTGAACCACCCAGGTGGCCCATAAAATGTTTCAATTTTTAAAATTGTATTTTTTATTTTTTGTTATTGAAGTATAATTGACATACAATGTTATTTTATTTTTAGGTGTACAACATAGTTTTTTAGTTTTAATTTTATTTTATTATTTTTTTGAGAGAGATAGAGATGGCACAAGTGGGAAATGGGCAGACAGAGAAGGAGAGAGAATCCCAAGCAGGCTCCATGTTGCCAGTGCAGAGCCTGATGTGGGGCTCAAACCCATGAAACCGTGAGATCATGACCTGAGGCAAAACCAAGAGTCGTATGCTTAACTGACTGAGCCACCTGGGTGCCCCTTGGTGTACAAAATATTGAGTCAATGGTTATATATATTGCTCAATGTTCTCGGTGAAGTGTATAACCACCATTTGTTACCATGCAACATTATTGCATTATTATTGAGTATATTCCCTGATGCTGTACTTTTCATCTCTGTGACCTATTTATTTTATAAGTGGAAGTTCAAAAAAAAAAAAAACTGAAGTTTATACCTTTCAATACCCTTTACCTATTCTGCCCATCCCCCCACCAGCCTCCCCTCTGGCAACCACCAGCTTATTCTCTGTATTTAAGAGTCTATCCATTTGTTTTATCTTTTAGATGACATGTATAAATAAAATCATATAGTATTTGTCTGCTTATTTCGCTTAGTACAATACCCTCTAGGTCTACCCTTGTCTCAGATGGCAAGATCTCATTCTTTTTTATGGTTAATATTCCATTGTGTGTGTATGTGTGTGTATACACATATATATATACACATGTGTATATGTGTGCATTGAATCACATTTTCTTTATTTAACTATTAATAGACAGTTGGGTTGCTTCCATATCTTGGCTGTTGTAAATAATGCCACCATAAACTTAGAGCTGCATATATCTCTTTGATAGTGTTTTTGTTTTCTTTGGGTAAACATTAGTAATGAAATTATTGGATCATACAGTATTTCTATTTTTAGTTTTTTGGAACCTCTATACTGTTTTCCACAATGGCTGCACCAGTTTGCATTCCCATTGACAGTGCATGAGGGTTGCGTTTTCTCCATGGCCTTGTCAGCACTTGTTATTTCTTTTCTTTTTTTTTTTTTTAATTTTTTTTTTAATGTTTATTTATTTTTGAGAGACATAGAGACAGAGAGTGAGCAGGGGAAGGGCAGAGAGAGAGGGAGACACAGAATCCGAAGCAGGCTCCAGGCTCTGAGCTGTCAGCACAGAGCCCGACGCGGGGCTCGAACTCACGGACTGTGACATCATGACCTGAGCCGAAGTCGGCCACTTAACCAACTGAGCCACCCAGGCGCCCCAAGCACTTGTTATTTCTTGTCTTTTTTATAACAGCCATTCTGACTGGTGTGAGGTGATAGCTTGTTGTGGTTTTGATTTGCATTTCCCTGATGATTAGTAATGTTAAGCATCTCTTCATGTGTCTGTGGGTCACCTGTATGTCATCTTTAAAAAATGTCTATTCAGGTCCTCTACCCATTTTTAATTGAATAGTGTTTTTTTTGGTGTTAGATTATATATGTTCTTTATATATTTTGGATATTAACCCCTTATCAGATATATCGTTTGTAGTTATCTTCTCCCATTCAGTAGGTTATCTTTTTGTTTTGTTGATGGTTTCCTTTGCTGTGCACAAGCTTTTTGTTTTGATGAAGTCCCAATAGTTTATTTTTGCCTTTGTTTCCGTTGCCTCAGGAGATGTATTTAGAAGTGTTGCTAAGGCCAGTGTCCAACAGATTACTGTCTGTATTTTCTTTTAGGGATTTTAAGGTTTCAGGTCTCACGTTTGGTCTTTAATCTATTTTGAGTTTATTTTTGTGTATGGTGTAAGAAAGTGGTTCAGTTTCTTTTTTGCTTGTAGCTGTCCAGTTTTCCCAACACCATTTGTTGAGGATTCTTTTTCCCATCGTATGTTCTTGTCTCCTTTGCCATGAATCCGTTGACCAGTAAGGGTCGGTTTATTTTTGGCCTCTCTCTTCTGTTCTATTGGTCTACATGTCTCTTTTTGTGTCAGCACCATACTGTTTGATTACTGTAGCTTTGTAGTATAGCTTGATACCTGGAATCATGATATCTTCAGGTTTTTGCGCTGCTTTTTCAAGATTCTTTTGGCTATTCAGGGTCTTCTGTGGTTCCATACAAATTTTAGGATTATCTTGTTCTAGTTCTGTGAAAAATGCTATTGATGTTTTGATTGGTATTGCATTGAATCTGAAAATTGCTTTGGATGGTAAGGACATGTGAATGATCTTCTTTTAATCCATGAACATGGAATATCTATTTGTTTCATCTTTAGTTTCTTTCATCAGTATTCTGTAGTTTTCAGAGTATAGATCTTTGATCTCCTTGGTTAAATTTATTCCTGAGTATTTAATTCTTTTTGGTGCATTTGTCAATGGGATTATTTTCTTAATTTCTCTTTCTGCTACTTTGTTATTAGTGTATAGGAACAGAACAGATTTCTGTGTATTAATTTTGTATCCTGCAACTACTCTGAATTCACTTAGTAATTTTTTGGTAGAGTCTTTAGGGTTTTCTGTATATAGTATCATATCTTCTGGAAATAGTGACTGTTTCACGTGTTCATTACATGTTGGGATGCTTTTTATTTTTCTTGTCTGTCTGCTGTATCTACAACTTTCACTGCTATATTGAAAAAGGCTGGTTAAAGTGGACGTCCTTGTCTTGTTCCTGATCTTAGAGAAAAAACTCACTTTTTTTTACCAATTGAGTATGATGTTACTTTTGAGTTTTTAATTTTGACCTTTATTATGTTATGTTGAGATATGTTCCTCTAAACCCACTTTGTTGAGAGTTTTTATTCCAAACAGATTTTATATTTTGTCAAATGCTTTTTCTGCATTTATTGAGATGATCATATGGTTGGGAATACCAATATTAGTTTAATATTTTATTTAACCTAGAGTATCCAAATTATCACATCAACATATAATCAGTCTAAAATATCTCATCAGTGGGATGTCTGGGTGGCTTCCTGATCTCACAGTTCATGAGATTGAGCCCTGGGTCAGATTCTGGGCTGTTGGCACAGAGATTCTCTCTCTCTCTCTCTCTCTCCCTCCCTCAAAATAAATAAACGAACTTAAAAAAAATCTCATCAGTAATTTAAAAGTTCTTTTTTTTGTACTAAATCTTTTAAAAATAGTGTGCACATCTCCAACTCCAGTCCCATTTTAAGTGTTCCATAGACACATGTGACCAGTGACTATCATATTGGATGGTGCAGTTCTAGAGCTTTAGAGACTAATTCTGTTTTTCTTCATTAGTGCCTAGCACAGTGCCTGGCACACGATAGGCACTAATTAAAAATTTTTAAGTGAATCACTAAGTGAATTAAAACAAGTGCTGTAGAACTTATAATAAAAGGAAATGTTTGGAAGAATTCTTGGGACCTATGGATTTGGCCTATAGGTTTGCATGATTAGAATCTGTATTGAAGATACTTACTTTTATCTTTCCAGAATTATGGACCCAAGCCTGTTGAGAGAACGAGAGCTGTTCAAAAAGCGAGCTCTCTCCACTCCTGTAGTAGAAAAACGTTCAGTACCTTCTGAGTCGTCGTCGTCATCATCAAAGAAGAAGAAAGCAAAGCTAGAACATGGAGGATCATCAGGCTCTAAACAAAATTCTGGTCAGTAAAATTGTTTACAACTGTTTTTATTTTTTAGGAAACCATTTAATCATGGCAAGTTCATTTTTTAAAGTTTTATTATTTTTTTTTGAGAGAGAGAGAATGCACACACCGGCTCACTGGGGTCAGTGGGGCAGAGAGAGAGGGGGAGAGAGAGAATCCTAAGCATGAACCATGAGATCATGACCTGAGCGGAAATCAAGAGTCGGATGCTTAACTGACTGAGCCACCTAGGCACCCAGCAAGTTCATTTTTTAGTTCAACATTATGCAATGATAAGAGAGTGTGTTGCTCTTAAGATATTAATAGTCTTGTGTTGTAGTTAGAATTTAGGTTATCTTTTCACAAAATAACTTTGTTGAAGTTTCATTTATATACCATATAGTTCACTCATTTTAAATGTATGATTCAAATTTTTTAAATAAATTTCGAGAATTGTGCAACTATTGATGTAATTCAATTTTAGAACATTTCCATCACCCCCAGAAGATCCTTTGTGCCGGTTCTCTTCTTGTTCCCACCCTAGCCCTAGATAACCAATAGTTTTCTTTCTGTATGTATTTGCCTTTTCTGGAGATTTCATATATGGAATTGTACGTTAAGTGGCCTATAGTGCGTGGCTTCTTCTGCTTAGCATTTATTGAGATGATCATGTTCTTTTTGTTGTTTATGCAGTTAACTTGGCATGTTACATTTATTGATTTTTCAGATAAAGTCAGCCTTGCATTCTTGGAATAAATCCTACTTGGTTGGTGTATAATCCTTTTTATTTGTCGTGGCTTTCAGTTTGCTGGTATTTTGTCTGGGATTCATCCATCTGCAGCACGTATAAGTACTTGTTTCCATTTTATTGCTTGAAGGGTAATCCAGTGTACCGGTGTACCCAGTTTGTTTATCTGTTCATCCTCGTTAGTGGACATTTGGATTATTTCTACTTATTGGCTATTATGAATAGTGCTGCTCTGCACTTTGATGTACAAGCTTTTGTGTGGACTTGTTTTTGTTTTTGTCTTTTTCTCTTGGGTAGAGGACCTAAGAGCAGAACCTTAGAGTCACGTGGTAAATTTATGTTTAACTTTTTAAGAAGTTAGTAAAATGGCTGTACCGTTTTACATTCTTACCATCAATGCGTAAGGGTTCTATTTTTTTTTTTTTTTGATTCTTGTTAAGATTTGTTATTTCTTGTCTTTTTCTTTATAGTCATTCTAGTGGTTATAAAATTTTATCATTGTGGTTTTAATATGCAGTCCCCTAAAAATGACTAATGTTGAGCACCATTTCATTTGCTTATTGGCCCGTTCATAGTCTTCTTTGGACAAATGTCTATTCAGATTTTTTTGCCCATTTAAAAATGTTTCATTATTTTCTTCCTATTGATTTGTAATTGTTCCTTATAGATTCTGAATACAGTTTCTTGATCCAGTATCACTTGCATTCTTGGTGTCGTATCTAAGATACCTTTGCCTAACCCAAGGTCGTGAAAATTTACTCCTATGTTTTCTTGTAAGAGTTTTATAGTTTTAGCTCTTACATTTAGGTCTGTGATATGTTTGAGTTGATTTTTTTGTGTATGGTTTTAACATAAGGGTCTAACTTCCTCTTTTTGCATGTGGTTATTCAGTTGTCCCCATGCCATTTCTTGAAAAGACCATCTTTCTGAAAAGACATGCCATTTCTTTGAAAAGACTGACTTTCATTGGCCCCCTTGTTGATTATCAGTTGACTATGAATGAATTTATTTCTAGAATCTCAGTTTGGTTCCATTGACTCCCATGTCTATCCTTAAAGCTATACTCTCTTGATTGCTGTAGCATTGAATTGGGGGAAGTGGAAGTCTTCACTTTTGTTCTTCTTTTTAAAGATTGTTTTGTTTTTTCCTGGATTTTTTGCATTTCCAAATAAATTTTAAGATCACCTTCTCAGTTCTTATCTGTAAAAGAGCCACTTGTGATTTTTATAGGAATTGTATTGAATCTGTAAGTCAGTTTGGGGAGAATTAGTATCTTAACAATATTAAATCTTCCAGTCAGTGAACATGGATATCTTTTCATCAAGTTAGATTTTTAATTTCTTTTGGCAATGTTTTGTAGGTTTATTTTTTTCACTTTTTTAACGTTTATTAGAAAGAGAGAGACAGAACACAAGTGGGGGAGGGGCAGAGAGCGAGGGAGACACAGAATCTGAAGCAGGCTCCCGGCTCTAAGCTGTTAGCACAGAGCCCAGTGCGGAGCTCAAACTCACAAACCCTGAGATCATGACCTGAGCCAAAGTCGGACGTTTAGCCCACTGAGCCACCTAGGCGCCCCCGTAGTTTTTAAGGTATAAGTCTTACACTTATTTTGTTAAACTTATTACTGAGTATTGTATTCTTTTTGGTATTACTGTGAGTGAAATTGTTTTCTTATTTTGATTTTTGGATTGTTCATTCCTGGTGTATAGAAGTACGATAGATTTTTGTACGTTGATCTTGTATTCTGCAACTTTGCCGAACTTGTTCATTATTTCTAGTTTTTTGTGTGAATTCCATGGGATTTTTTACATGCAAGATTATGTCATCTGTGAATAAGGACAGATTTATTTGTCCTTTCCAGTGTGAATGCCTTTTCTTCCTTCCTTTTTTCCTCCTTTTCTCTCTTCCTGTCTGGACTGGCTAATACAGAATGTTGAATACAGGTGGTGAGAGTGAACAGCTTTGCCTTGTTCCTGATCTTAGGGGAAAAGCATTCAGTCTTCCATCATTATGTATGATCTTAGCTGCATGGATTTTATAGATGCCCATCATCAGGTTGAAGTTTTCTTCTACTTCTAGCTGTTGACTGTTTTTTTAAAATTATTTTCTTCTTATTTTTTAAAGTTTATTTATTTGAGAGAGAGATAGCATGAGTTGGGGAGGGGCAGAGAGAGAATCCCAAGCAGACTCCCCACTGTCAGCACAGAACCTGATGCCGGGCTTGATCTCACGAACCATGAGATCATGACCTGAGCTGAAACCAAGAGTTGGACGCTCAACCGACTGAGCCACTCAGGTGTCCCAGTTTGTTGAGAGTTTTTAATCTTAACCGAGAATTGGATGTTATCAAGTGCTTTTTCTACATCTGGTTAGAAGATCATGTTGTTCTTTATTAATATTACATTAATTGAGTTTCAGATGTTAAACCAACCTGGCGTTCTTAGAAAAAATCCTGCTGTTGGTGGGAATGCAAGCTGGTACAGCCACTCTGGAAAGCAGCGTGGAGGTTCCTCAAAAAATTAAAAATATAGGGGTGCCTAGGTGGCTCAGTTGGTTAAGTTGCCGACTTCGGCTCAGGTCATGATCTTGTTGTTTGTGAGTTCAGGCCCTGCATCTGGCTCTGTGCTGAAAGCTTGGAGTCTGGAGCCTGCTTCGGATTCTGTGCCTCCCTCTCTCTCTGCCCCTCCCCTGCTGCTGCTCTGTCTCTGTCTCTCAAAAAAAATGAATATTTTTTTAAACTTTTTTTTTAATGTTTATTTTTTGAGAGAGAGACAGAGACAGAGCATGAGTAGGGGAGGGGCAGAGAGAGAGAGGGAGACACAGAATCTGAAGCAAGCTCCAGGCCTTGAGCTGTCAGCACAGAGCCCGATGCGGGGCTTGAACTCACAAACCACGAGATCATGACCAACCATGATCTGAAGTTGGACATCCAACCAACTGAGCCACCCAGGTGCCCCCAAAATAAATAAATATTAAAAAAATAAGAAAAATTATAAATAGATTTACCCTACAACCCATGAATTTATCCAAAGGATTCAGGAGTGCTGATTCATAGGGGCACATGTACCTCAATATTATAGCAGCGCCATCAACAATAGCCAATTTATGGAAAGAGCCCATAAGAGAGAGGGAGAGAGACAGAGACAGAGACACCCCACAGCAGGCTCCACACTGAGCCTGGAGCCCAAAGCAGGGCTTGATTCCACGACCCTGGGATCATGACTCCATTTGGAATCAAGAGTCAGCCACTCAACCAACTGAGCCACCCAGGCACCCCTTCTCTCTTTCATTTCTGATTTTAGGAATTTGTGTTTTAATTTTAATCTTTTCAGAAAATCATCTTTTGATTTCATTGATATTTTTTCGTGTTTTTCTGTTTTTTATTTTCTTTATTTCTACTTCACTATTATTTCTTTTTTTCTGCTTATTTTGGGTTTAGTTTAGTCTTAGACTGTTACCTTTCTTTTTTAAATTTTTTTTAAGGTTTATTTTTTTGAGAGAGAGAGAGAGAGAGAATGCAAGTAAGGGAGGGGCAGAGAGAGAGGGAGACACAGAACCTGAAGCAGGCTCCAGGCTCTGAGCTGTCGGCACAGAGCCTGATGCGGGGCTCGAACTCACGAACCGCAGGATCATGACCTAAGCAAAAGTCGGACACTTAACCAGACTGAGCGACCCCCAGAAAAATTCTTAACGTAAGTTTTTTTAGGTATACAAATAAATGTTTTATTAGTCATGGGAGATATATGACATTTTAAAACCTCTAAAAAACTCGAATCTCTTCTCTGAGTATGGCATAAGAGAGCCTGCCTAGTGCTATGCAGTCCTGCCTCAACATCCCTCCCCAGCCCACCCCACAGAGCCCGCCTTCAAGCTGTCCTCGCTCGGGCCCCACCCGCTTTCCTTCTGTCCTGAGTAGTCACCATGCCCTCTCCACTGCACAAGTTGCTCCCTCGGTCTGGACAATTTTTCCTCCCCTCCTTTAAGAGTGAAAGCCCATTCATTCTTCAGATAGCTACACTTGCCTCCCCGACCAAGTAAACTTACCTATTACGTGATCTCTCCGTATCTCTGCATCATCACTCTATCACAACTACAATCTTCTATGTATTTGGGGACCAGAAAAATAACAGTCCTTCTGTTTAGATCATGTTTAGATGTTTAGATCATGACCTGAGCTAAAGTCGGATGCTTAACCAACTGAGCCACCCAGGCGCCCCAGACTGTTACCTTTTAAACAAGGTCAGTCCAACTTAATTCACAATAAATTATTTACCTACTTAAAAATGTAGCAACAATAATCTTTGTGGATATCATTTTGTTAGGTGTTTTTCAAGCTGTTTTACTAATCGATGGTAAAGCAAAGGTAGTCTTTTTATCAAGTAGAGCTATTATTAGCACATACATGAAGTTTGATTATGTCTCATTCCAATGAAATATACATTGAATTAGCTCACAGTACACTGTTTTAAACATTACCACGGGTGCCTGGGTGCCTCAGTCGAGTAAGCATCTGACTCATGATTTTGGCTCAAGTTATGAATTCACGATGCATGGGATTGAGTGCAGAGCCTACTTGGAATTCTCTCCCTCTCTCCCTCTCAGCCTCTCTCCCTCTCCGCCTCTCTCCCTCTCCCCCCCTCTCTCCCCCTCTCTCTCTGCCCCTCCCCTGTTTGCATTCATGCACTCTCTCTCAAAATAAATAAACTTAAAAATAAACATTAGCATAGACCCACTCTTAGACCTAGTCTCTTCGATCTGCTTAAGAATGTCTTTGCTCCTGCTGAATAACAAAATTCAACCACGTAAATTGGAAGATCTAATTGGCTTTATTAAATGATTCATGAATCAGGCAGCTTCCCGCCGAGCAAGTGCAAAGGCATTCCAGGGAATTGTACCAAGTGGACAGTTCTTATAGAAGGAAGGTGAAGGCAAGAAAGTTATTAGCAAAAGAAAAGGATTGTTTTAGGCCAGGCTGCTTTCTGGGGTTGGTGGAGGGGGGAGCCAGGAGTCTTATGCAGATGACCTCATCTTCCTTTGGTAGAGAGTCCATGTGGCATCCTCATTGGTGTCAATGGAAAAATTTCTGACTGATCATTTAAGACTGCATTTCTGAGGGAGTTTGAAAGTGCAGTTAGATTATATATTAAGCACAAGTTTTGGAACTTGGTCAAAGTGACATGATTTTGGGCTTGTGGCTTTTTTTTTTTTTTTAACCAAAATCTCAGTGGTTTAAAAACAACAGAAGTTTGTTTCTCTTTCATACCATGTGTTTAACATGTGTTGGCAGGGGTCTTAGCTCCTTCCAGTCACTCAGGGACCCAGGCTGGTAGAATAGCTGATGTTTCCAGTCACTGGTTTCAGGGCCAGAGGGAAAAAGAGCTCTGGAAGATCTTGCCTAGCAGTTTAAATCCTCTGGCCTGGAGGCGAGACCTCACTTTCTCTCACAGCTCATTGTCTAGCGCCCCTCACAGGGCTGAACCCAGCCACAAGGGGAGAGCTGGAAATACTGGGTGTACACAGTGAAGACCACCATACCCCCCTAGTTGGCCTAGTTGGGGTCACTATGAGTGGATTGCTGGCTTACCTGCTTTATTGTCCACTCTCTGTACTGAAGTCAGTGATTTTTCTAATCATCCGTCTGATAACGTCAGTCTCTGTTTAAGGCTGATGATCATTGCTTTCCAGATGAAGCCTATCTTTTCCTGCCATCTGCGTGCCTTACCTGATCTAGTCTCCATCACCTTTTATGGTACCCATAAATACCCATAATCCTTGTTTTTCTTGTACTCTCTCCTGGTGATATTAGCCTGTATGTAGCTCTTTTAACATGCTTTATGCTCTCTTTTGCCTCTTAACCTTTACCCACATTGTATCCTCTTCCCGGAATAGTCTTTCTAAGCTCCTTCCCTCTTTCCTTTAGAGTAAATTCTATTCCTCTTTTAGGTTGCAGCTTAAAAGTCCTATTATCTCAACTTTCCTATTTGAATCTGGTGCTTAGTCCTTGATTCCCATAGCACCCACTATTTCTGGCAAAGCTGTTGTGTGTCATTGCAATTGCATGATTGTTTGCCATTGTAACCTAATCTTTCACACATAGAAGCACTCAGTGCATGTTTGTCGAATGGCTAATAAATTATAGCATAAGGTATGGAAAAATTAATAGTGTCCGTTATCAAGAAATTTAGTAATTAAAGGATCTGTAGGCTTTCCATCTATGGTGAGGACTCCAGAGTTTACCATTTATGAAAATGTGGTTTTAACGGTGCTCAGAATAGTTCCTGCTTACCTAAGTATTGAGTATACCAGGTTTCGCAAGTCCTTTGAAAGTTGGTTATATTATTTGTGTGTGTTTCTAATGTTAGAAAAAAACATTTTGTGTATATAGGATTTCAAACTGACAGGATTCTCTAAATTGAGAATGATATGTATTTTTTCACTTCATATATCAGATATTTTCTATTTTGCCTTAATTTTCAGTAGCTTTTTAATCTAGGTTGATGTGTCATATTTAATCTAGGCCGTTATTTTTTGTTGGTTGTTGTTATTTTGAGTAATGCTATTACAAATATCTTTGTATCTTGAGCTTTTTTCTTTGAACTAATTTCTCAGGGTCGATTTCCAGGAGCGATATTTCTGGTTAAGGACAGTCGTAGTGGTTAAGAGCATGCTTAGATTTGTTCATGGGTGGTAGCAAAAGGATTAGGGTTATAAAATATATCTTTACGGCCCTTGTAATTCCAAGAAATAAAACTGAAGTATTTCTTTTTAAAAAAAAATGTTAAAATATTTATTTTTTAGAGAGACACGGAGTGCGAGTAGGGGAGGGGCAGAGAGAGAGGGAGACAGAATCTGAAGCAGGCTCCAGGCTCTGAGCTGTCAGCACAGAGCCAGACCCGGGGCTCAAACTCACAGACCGTGAGATCATGACCTGAGCTGAAGTCGGCCGCCCAACCGACTGAGCCACCAGGCTCCCCAAAACTGAAGTATTTCTTAACAGGTGTTACACGGTCCTATCTTGTCTTTTTTTAAATTTTTTTTGGCAGTCTTTTCTGCATCAGGTATCTTTAGCCCTTGAGAGAATGAATATGAGCAACAAAAGAAAAAGCTCAAGAAGTACAACTTAGGGGTGTGCTAGAAAGTTTTAGTTCGAAAACAGCCTGGTTCTTCTTATACCATGTCTTTATTATTAAACAGTAAGTCAGTTTTATGAAAATTTTATGCAACTATACTTGTGACCTTTCTATTTTGAGGCTTTTTCCACACTAATCTTTATATAAAACTTAAGTCTTTAAAAAGAGTATAAGTCCTCTTCAGTAAACTAGAAAATACTGCTTTTTAATAAGTAGGGACTTTATGTAAAAGTGGAATTATTTTACTTTGGATTTAGGTAATCATTTTAAATAGCATTTTATTACCAAAACACATGGAGGGTAGTTATTGTTTTGGTCTACATGGTTTGTGTAGGTCAAAGTTATTTGATATTGCTTGGGTTTTCTAGCTTACATTTTGCTGCTTAATATTGAAATCTAGGAATCTTTTATCCAGTTTTTGAAGTGTCATTTAAAATAGATTGGTAACTTATTCACGTCTGTGAAGATTTCATGTGTATTTAATGAAAAGGATACACACAAAAGTGCATATTTAACTTGTTTTTCCCTTCTATTAGAAATCTTTTAATTATTCAGAATCAGAGTCCATTAAAAATTTTTTTTAATGTTCATTTATTTTTGTGAGAGAGAGAAAGAGTGCGAGTTGAGGGAAGGGCAGAGAGAGAGAGGGAGACACAGAATCCGAAGCAGGTTCTGGGCTCTGTGCTGTCTGACGCGGGGGCTCAAACTTACGAGTTGCGAGATCATGACCTGAGCTGAAGTCGGACACTTAACTGACTGAGCTGCCAGGCGCCCCTCAGAGTCAGTTTTATAGTAACAGTTGGCCTCAGAAAATTTTCCTTTTTTCTCAGTAGTTGAAGGCTATTTTCAGAGATTTTGTTCATCTTAGGTAGAGTGCTAGACCACTTCAATTTCACGTTTTCTGATGTTGTCCATCATACTTCTAAGAGGGTTTGGTTCACTTTTCAAGTCTTTCACAGTCTTGTTTTTTACACAGCAGCAACAGTCAAGCACTTCATAAAGGAAAGCCAACACCACTAAAGATACCACTGTAAATATGAATAAAAGCAGAATGACAAAGCAGGCAGTGTTCCAGTTATCATGAAAAGGGTAAATTTTTTGAACTTGAAAACCAAGGTACTGATACACAGATGTAGTGGTCTCATTCCAGAGGCTGGAGCTCAGGGAGGCCATTCTTAGGGATTATACTTCTTATATTGGTTCTTTGGAATCTGTAAAAAGGTAGAAAATGAATACATGTGATCAAATTCTACAGATTTGTCAATTCAAGTCTCAGTACTAAGATTTGTTAGTAAATTTATATAGGTAATATGAGTTTTCTTTTCTGCCAGAATTAATGCCCAAGTGGTATTTTTGAATTTCTTCTTTATCTTAAGGCAGTGTACTCTGTAAACCATACTATATATATGTATATTTTTTAAAATGCTTATTTATTTATTTTTGAAAGAGAGGTAGGGAGAGCGGGCAGAGAGAAAGGGAGACAGAGAATCCGAAGCAGGCTTTGTGCGGTCAGTGCAGAGCCTGATGCGGGGCTCGAACTCATAAACTGTGAAATCATGACCTGAGCCAAAATCAAGAGTCAGATGCTTAATCAACTGAGTCACCCAGGCGCCTCCATACTGTGTATTTTTTTATGTGTCTCATTTGCTAGACAAATACATATGTTTAAGGTTTATATACAGAACTGCTAATAAAGGGGAAAAAGAGCAGCTGAATTGTTTTAAAATTTAAAGCAGTGGTCAGTGATCTGTTAACTTTAAAAAATCTTAGCGTTTTAAGGTGGTGGTCTTCATATTGCCCCCAGAAAAGATTTTCTCATTACCTTTGTGGATCCTTCTCACCTTGTTGGCTCTGTGTATTTCTGTCTCCTATTTCCTCTCCTTTAAACTTTGAAGACAGGTGACCTGAATCAAGAAATAGTGGCTAAATGAAAAATATTAGAGAAAGAAAAAGCTAAATAATGGCAGTTTTCAGAATAAGGATAATAAAATTTTAGGTTCGTATTGCCAACGAAGAGACCTTAATCTTAATTTTTTTTTTTTGTTAAGTATATGATAGTATTAACTGTTCAGATACCTGAATGATCTATGGATATGAATTTTACCTTTTTTTTTTAAGTTTATTTTGAGAGAGTGAGCACGCATGCACATGGGGGAGGAGCAGAGAGAGAATTCCAAGCAGGCTCTGCACTGTCACTGTGGAGCCCAGCAAGGGGCTCAAATGTATGAACTGTGAGATCAAGACCTGAGCTGAAACCAAGAACCAGATGCTTAACCGACTGTGCCACCCAGGTGCCCCTTCTTGAAACTTAATTTTAAAAAATTATAAAATGCTGGGGCGCCTGGGTGGCTCAGTCAGTTAAGTGGCTGACTTCGGCTCAGGTCATGATCTCACAGTCTGTGAGTTCGAGCCCCGCGTCTGGCTCTGTGCTGACAGCTCAGAGCCTGAAGCCTGCTTCAGAGTCTGTGTCTCCTCTCTCTGCCCTTCCCCTGCTCACGCTCTGTCTCTATGTCTCTCAAAAATAAATAAACGTTAAAAAAAATTTTTTTTTAAAATTATAAAATGCTTATATACTAAGAAAATTTTGGAAATAGAAGAAAAAATAGTTCTATTTCCTTAATTCAATAATTGTTGTCAGTTTGAAAGCTTTATTTTATTAAAGAAATGACTTATTTTGTGTAATTTTTCTTTCCTACATTTTTCTTTCATTCTTGGAAACAAATATCTAATGATTACTTACTGTGTTGCAGAGTTTTCTGAATGCTGGAGACACTTGTGTGTGAGAGTATATTTCAATTGAATAAAACTTCAAGATGGTTGAAGTAGGAGTATAATGAACCCCTGTGTACTCATAATACAGCTTCAGTTACAAATTTGTCTATACCTTAACCATTTGCTTCTACCCCATAGATTATATTTTTAAAGTTTGTTTATTTATTTAAGTAATCTTTACACCCAGTGTGGGGCTCAAACTCAACCCTGAGATCAAGAGTTGCGTGCTCTTCTGACTGTGCCACCTAGGCGCCCCATGTTTCTAGATTATTTTGAAGCAGATCCCAGACATCATAATTTTTCCTAGACATATTCATTGTATATCTCTTAAAAGGTGAGGATTCTGTTTTTAAATTTTTTTTTTAATGTTTATTTATTTTTGAGACATAGAGACAGAGTGTGAACAGGAGGAGGGCAGAGAGGAGACACAGAATCCGAAGCAGGCTCCAGGCTCTGAGCCGTCAGCACAGAGCCCGATCGGGGGCTCGAACTCACAGACCGTGCGATCATGACCTGAGCCGAAGTCGGCCGCCCAACCAACTGAGCCACCCAGGCGCCCCGGATTCTGTTTTTAAACATAGCCAACCATAATATTTTCACACCAACAAAGATGAAAAAATGACTTAAAACCCAAAGCCATAACATTATAATTGTTCACTTTCTTTGTTTTCTTTATAAATGTAATTTTAAAACTTTGAAATTGATAAAGTAATACTTTCTAAGGTTTTTGTTTTCTATCTTTTTATAACTTTTTACTTTTAAGTAAACTCTATGCCCAACATGGGACTTGAACTCACAACCGAAGGTCATGAGTCACGTGCACTACTGAGCCAGCCAGGCACACCAAAGGTTTGTTTTCTTTAAATCATAGTTGCTTGGCAAGTCACTGCACCTCTCTGGATGGACTTGGTTCTTTGTGTATTTTAAAGGTTAAATTGATGATCTGAGAGGTCCCCTTGGTGGTTCAGTCGATTAAGTGGCCAACTCTTAATTTCAGCTCAGGTCATGATCTCACCAGTCCTTGGATTAAACCCTGACTCTGGCTCTGTACTGGGCGTGGACCCTGCTTAAGATTCTCTCTATTCTTCTCGCTTTCTCTCTATCCCACTTGTTCGTGTGTGTGCTCTTGTTCTCTCTTTGTGCTCTCTCTTTCAAAAAAAAAAAAATTCTGAGGCCGAAGTCAAGGCTTAAATTCATTTTTTTCTTTTTGGATTTAAGAATCCTTCAGTTTCATGGTTTGTGGTGGTCCTTCATCTTGGAACAAGGGATGGCAGACTAATGGATGGTAATTGAATCATTTGCTTTTATTAGTTCTGGGACATACAAAAATACATTGTCTGGAACACAGGTATGTGAGGAACTTCCCAGTACATTACAGTATTTCAAACTTTGGAGACCCAGCCTTTTAGAGTTATCCTCTTTTATCCCTTAAATTTTTCTCTTCATAGCATATTCCTTTTGTTGTTGTTGTTTTTTTTTTTTTAGATGTTTGTTTATTTTGAGACAGAGAACGTGAGCAGGGTATGGGCAGAGAGAGGGAGAGAGAATCCCAAGCAGGGCTCTGTGCTGTCAGCATGGAGCCCGACTCAGGGCTCAGTCTCATGAACCGTGAGAGCATGACCCAAGCCAAAACCAAGAGCTGGATGCTTAATTGACTAAGCCACTCAGGTGCCCCTCTTCTTAGCACATTCTTATAGAAAGTGGGGCTGCTACGTTGCACACCTCCAGGGAGCAGCATTCATATTGTGTTGTGGGTGCCATTCATGTAGAATACATAGTAAGTGGTGCCCCTGGGAGTCTAATGCGGATGTCTCAATAGGCCACTCCTCCATCCTTTGCACTGGTGCTGCCTCTGATTCTAATCGCCATGCACACAAGTAAAGTAACCCATAGAAACGGACTCAAATGGGGGCAAATAATAGTCCTTTTTGACCCAACCTTCCTAATAGAGTAGTAACATGTGTGCAGACACACAGATGCCTACAAAATGTTCAGCTTTGGAACTCCTTTAACATTTTTAGTACTATTAAAATGCAGATCCTTCTGGGCGGGATAGTGCACATTGTTAGTTATATTTACTTCAGTGTGAATGAGTTTTGGATCCTTTTTGAAAAGCAGAGCAAATAGAAGAAAAAGAAGAAGAATAGGACCTTGAGGAAATAGAGAACAGTGCCATTTATTATATGGATAGGTAAAAAGCAGGAAGAATCTCTGGAGGGTCTGTCTGATAATTTTATCTGGGTAAACCTAGGACCTCTCCAGCATTGATGAGCATATTCCTTAGACTTTCTGTTAAGGCCTTTCAGGTTGATTCCTTTTTTATTATTTTTTTTAAGATTTATATTTTTAAGTAATCTCTAAATCCATTGTGGGACTCAAACTCACAACCCCGAGATCAGGAGTTGCATGCTTTACCAACTGAGCCAGGTAGACACCGCAGGTTGATACCCTTTTTGTTTGTTTGTTTTTTTAATGTTTATTTATTTTTTAGAGAGAGAGAGAGAGAGAGAGAGACGGAGCATGAGTGGGGGATGGTCAGAGAGAGAGAGGGAGACACAGAATCCGAAGCAGGCTCCAGGCTCTGAGCTGTCAGCACAGAGCCCGACACAGGGCTCGAACCCATGAACCGTGAGATCATGACCTGAGCCGAAGTCGGACGCTCGACCGACTAAGCCACCCAGGCGCCCCGATACCCTTTAAAAAAAAAATTTTTTTTTTAATGCTTTATTTGTTTTTTAGAGCGAGAGAGACAGAGTACAAGCAGGGGAGGGGCAGAGAGAGAGGGAGATACAGAATCCAAAGCAGGCTCCAGGCTCTGAGCTGTCTGCACAGAGTCCATCGTGGGGCTTGAACCTGTGAACCACGAGATCATGACCTGAGCTGAAGTTGAATGCTCAACCGACTGAGCCACCCAGGTGCCCCAGGTTGATACTTTTTTAAAATCTGGGAATTTCTTTCCACATTGTGTCTCTTAAATTAGTCTAATGTACCTTATCAATTCACTTAAAATACTATTTAATTATTGATTTCAGAAGTGTTACAGTAATTTTATTTTGTTTTTACATTCTACTAATTTTTTTTAAAATTAAAAGCTTTGTTAATAATCCTGTCTTGCTGACATATCAAACTTTTAATTCATTTCTTCTAGAAATTGGCTATATAAATCTGTAACTCCTACCTGGTTGAAATTACACTGAAGTTATTACTTTGTATTTTAACTTTTTATGAGCAGGGATTTCTCATTTGTATTGACACTAAGACCAAGGAAAGTTGTAAAGACTAACGTATGTTTCTATTTAAGATGAAATAGAAATCTTAGAATTATTGGAGGGGTGCCTGGGTGGCTCAGTCAGTTAAGCCTCTGCCTTCAGCTCAAGTCATGAGTTCGAGCCCCATGTCAGACTCTGTACTGACAGCGTGGAGCCTGCTTGGGATTCTCTCTCTCCTCTCTTTACTCTCTTCTCTCTCTGCCCCTATCCTGCTTGTGTTCTCTCTCTCAAAATAAATACGCTTAAAAAATTAGAATTATTGGAAAGATGGTTTAAGGAACTTTATATTCTATTTATTTTTGAGGTACAAGTGAACTTTAAAAAGTTTTTAAGCCCTCTTGACCCCTCCTCCCAAAAAAATGGAGGGAGGGGGGAGGGAAGGGAAGGGAGAAGGCAGGGGCAGGCAGGCAGACACAAACTAAATTCAGTTATTTGAAGTTAGCTTGTACCCATCAATGAACTATTCTTGTTAAAATTAATATAGTATATCCACACGATTGAATATTATGTGTGAATGAGGTAACTGTGTAGTGATATGGAAAGATTTTCAGGTGAAATCACTGTTAAGTGAAAAGAGCAGGATGCAGGACAGTACGTATAGGAAAGGGGGAAATAACCTCTATTTTTATTTGCTTGTATCTCTGCTACCATTTTGGAAAGATATATACAAGAAATAACAGTGATTACTTACTTGCTGGGTTGTTTGGAGGGTAGAGCTGAGAAACAGGGATGTGTATGAGATTTCTCAAGGTAGATCTTGTTATATTTTAGTTTTTGAACCATCTAAATATAGTACTTACCCAAACCCAAACTAATATATTTTAAAAGTATTCCTTGCCTTTGGTTTTAAAAGTCTGTTGTGTTATATATCTATTTAATACATTTATTGAGTTTTCTGGATTACTTCTAAAAAATTAAAACTAGAATCAGTAATCAGTATCATTTGATTAGAAGTGTCTAAGCAGTTTAAGGAAGAGTGTACACATGTCATAAATGATGACAGTTTATGTTGTAAATGATGACAGTTTGCCTCTCATGTGAGTGTATTGATAACTGATGAACAACTCAAAACATTCACTCTAGTTAGCTTTCGGGCATATCTGAAAAAAGTAAACTGAAATGTGGGGTCATTTTCTACCTTAAATTTAATGTGGTTTATTTTTTTTATTTTTATTTTTTTTAGCGTTTATTTATTTTTGAGAGACATAGAGACAGAGTGTGAGCAGGGGAAGGGCAGAGAGAGGGAGATACAGAATCTGAAGCAGGCTCCAGGCTCTGAGCTGTCAGCACAGAGCCCAATGTGGGGCTCGAACTCACAGACCGTGAGATCATGATCTGAGCTGAAGTCGGCCACTTAACCGACTGAGCCACCCAGGCGCCCCTAATGTGGTTTATTTTTAAGTACAGTAGAGCTCTAGTGATTTTTTGTGCTAAATTTAGGATAAAATCTGAAACTTACTTTGATGGAGAAGACATAATTAGACATGCAGAAAAGTATTATTATTAGGATTTTCTCCTACTCTGAGACTGTATTTTTGAAATTAAAATGTAAATTTATATCAAGTACCTGTTATAAACATGCTTTATGAAAAAGGAGTAAGTGGTAAAAAACAGAATTGTGTACTTTTTTGAATCTTCATCCCCTTTAAAATTTCATTACAGGAATGGGGAGTATTAAAGTAAATACTGTATGTTTTTTAAGTTACCTTTTGATCTATTCTCTTCCTTTTTTTCCCTCCCATTTCAGAAGACTCTAGTGAAATATTTATGGGGATAGGACTTGGGAGTGTTCTGGAACCTTGAATTGTCAGATTAGAATAAAATGACGCTTTTGCTCTAATTATGTTAAAACTCTGGAGTTGAATTCTCTAATGCCTTTAAGCATATCACTTTGAAATATGATCAATTAATCATATTGGCCTTTAGATATAGAGCAGCACGCCCAGTCCTGGACCTGTCTGAGATGGGCCATGCGTCTGGCCAGTTTGGTAAAAGAGCAGTGAACCTACATCTGTGCTAACTATAGATAGATCACCAGTAAGATGTAGGCTGATTATAGTGCTAATAATAGGAGAGAGTATTTGTGACTAAAATTCATAACTGAAAGTTTAGGTAAATTGTAAACTGTTTTATTTGATAAGGTTGTTTTTTATTTATCTGAGGCTTTTTTTTTTTGGCTCTCATAATTTGTACAGCAAACAGGAATCTTTTCTAGGTAATTAACCCCATTGTGCTGAACCCGGGGAAATATAATATCTCCTTACAGCAACCTTTGAGCTTTGTAAGGGATGCTTTGCCCCTGCTTTTGATGCTGAGTAAGAAATGGAGTGAATAAAAATTTAAAAAATAGTCATTTAAAATTTAAATAAATTTATCAGCGAAGAATAGGGCAGAAGTTGAATCTTTACATCAGTTTGTTTAGGTAATATCCTGGAACTCCAGAACCCACTAAGTAATGATATTTTCGTGCTGGACTATTATAAAATTAGAAATTTGGTTAGTAGTTGATACTGAATTTTTTGGTAGACATGAATAGTTACTCTGAGCCATGGAAATAATCTTAATATCTACCTTGATATATTCCTCCCTTAACCAGTTCTTCTTAAAACATCTTTTTATTTTAAAATGTAGTTTATCAAAAAGACTTTTGCTATGTGTTTGAGGATCAGTTTAGAATAATTTTCACATTATATTGAAATAGGGTTATAAATAGATGTTTTTGTGGCATATAAAAAATGAGAGACTATTTAGAAAGGTTATTTAATAACAGAATGACTTGTGTATTACAGTAATACAGATTTTAAAATTTAACTCTAAGGAATTATTTTAGTTAAAATGTTAAGAAAGTCTGAAGCTCTACAAATTGATCTTTCCGGCTACAGTACGATGCAGCCTATATAATGATAACCTTTATGTTCCTTTTATTTTTATGTAAAAATCACAATCATGACAATTTCTCAGCATTCTCTGCATCTGCACTCAAAGTCAAATAAACAGTTTTGAACTATTTTCTCACATTTGTTAAAATATAACAAATATAACAAACTTTCTTGTAAGGGACTCCCTTTTTATCAGCCAATATAATTTGCACATATAATCAGAAAGCTTTAGTCCAGGATTTGCTTTTAGTCTAGATTTTTCTTTAAGAAAAATCCTTTGTTAAGGCAGACCAAATTGCTGAAATGAAATAGCTCAGAGAAAATAAATTAGCAAGTAACCACTTAACATTAAATGCTTATGGTTTACTCTAAGGTCTGGATATAGATCAGGTTCATAGAAAATCTCATGAATTTTCCATAAGGCACAGATGGTGAGGGTGCTTATCAAATAGCACAAGGCAGTCTTCACATTTTCATAATAAAATGCTACCAAGCCGCGAAATGAATACCTTTTTTGGTCTTCAGTAGGAACAAAGCTTTCTGCTTGGTTTTTATGGTAAAATATTTTTAAAATTATATCCTAAGGACATGTATTTGTAAATGCAAAAGATCGGATAAACCTACCTCTTGTCTGAAGGCTGCTGTTGAAGCGATGGTATCGTCTGTTTGTAATGCAGTCCAGTGCACATCCAAGATGGAGCTGCGCTTCTATTGGCTGAACCACAATGCAGCTGACAGTTTCCTCTTCGTTCATTTGCATTAAGTCCTGCCACCCTTAAGTGTAAATCATTCATAAACTTGAATAGAGCTGTCTGGGATATCAACTGTCCCCTCTTTTTCTTGCCTTATTTTTTGTCCGTAAGGTAAATTTCTGCAAAGGAATTTGAGTTAGTAATGAATTGGTGATTCCTTAGTGTTTAGCCATAAAATTTCGGATCCTTCAGTATTTCACTGCTAGGGCTAGAAGGTAATGTTGAGAGAGGTAGTAACCTAGGAAACAAACAGTCGAGGTTTATTAGCTTGATGTTTCCTTCCGGAAGTGGGCATAAAATCTCATAAATGATATTTTCTTTCTGTACTTGTGTTCAATATAAATCTTGCCCTCTGGAAGCGATTATTTCCATGTGGTGGTTTGATTTAGGAGAAATTCTAAGGGAAAAGAAATAAGGTTTTCAGCTCTACTAGTTGGGATAGGGGGTAGTTTTTGGTAGGTACACCACCTACATTAAAAAGCAGTCTGTGAAACAGGGCGCCTGGGTGGCTAAGTCAGTTAAGTGTCCGACTCTTGATTTTAGCCCAGGTCAGGTCATGATCTCACGGTTCATGAGTTCGAGCCCTGCTTTGGGCTCTGCACTGAGAACACAGAGCTTGCTTGGGATTCCCTCTCCTTCTCTCTGCCCCTCCTCCGCTCATGTGCACTCTTCCCTCTCTCTCAAAATAAGTAAATAAAACATTAAAAAGAATCAGTCTGTGAAATTTAAATGGTAAAAAAGGAATAAAAGGTACAGCATAGGAATTATAGTTAATGATATTGTCAATAGTGTTATATAGTGACAGATGGTAGCTGCACTTGTGGTGAATATAGTAAAACCTATAGAGAAGTTAAATCACTGTGTTGTACACCTGAAAGTGACATTGTGTGTCAACTATACTCAGAAAAATTTTTAAAAAATGGCAGAAGAATCCACAACTACAATGCTTTGAAGATAGAATATTTATATTTGTATTTATGACATATTGTTTAAGCGTTGTATGTGGTCCAAGCATAAGAGTATCAAGGTTGTATATTATGGAGAGGCTATTCTAGCAATAGCAGATTAGGTAAATGCTTGCTATCTCTGCAGGCTTTATTTCATAGGTCACATTTTTTTAAATTAGGAGATAGGGGCACCTGGGTGGCTCAGTTGGTTAAGCGGCCGACTTTGGCCCAGGTCATAATCTCATGGTTCCTGAGTTCTACCTTGCATTGGGCTCATCGCGGTCAGCACAGAGCCTGTTTCAGATCCCCTGTCTCCCTCTCTCTCTCCCCCCCACCCTCTCAAAAACAAATAAACATTTAAAAATAAATAAAATAAAATAATAGATAAATTAGTAAATTATTTTCTTGGACCATAAGGAAGTACATAGAAATACCCTTACTTCATTCATTCATTCAGCTAATATTCACTGAGCGTTTACTCTGCCTGGCACTGAGCTAAATGGTTAAGACTTCATGATAAACAAAACCGTGTGTAGTTCACGATTGAACATTTGTGCAATGCATATTCTTAACATAGTGTCATCTGCTTTTCATAGCTTTCCCACTTAGTTTATACAGGAGTATAGGATAAACATTTTTTAAAAATTTTTTCCTTTTTTTTTAATTTAAATCCGAGTTAGCATATAGTGTAATAATTTCAGGAGTAGAATTTAGTGATTCATCACTACGATAAACTTAATATTTTCCTAAGTTAAACAAGAAAACATTAAATCTGCATTTATGAATTTTATACTCTGACAGAATAATAGCCAGTTTCAGATGGAATAGTCTGTGTTAAAGGCTAATGATTCTTTTATTAAATTTAAGCTTATTTATGTATTTTGAGAGAGACTGAGACCGCGTGAGCACAGGAGGGGCATCGAGAGAGGGAGGAGATAGAGAATCTCAAGCAGGCTCTGTACTCTGCACTGTCCATGCAGAGCCCAATGCGGGGCTTGAACTCAGGAAACTGTGAGATCATGACCTGAGCTGAAACCTGAGTTCGATGCTGAGCCGACTGAGCCACCCAGATGCCCCATTAATGATTTTTATATAAGGCAGTCTCACAGTATTTACAACTGCATTTAAATCTGTATTCTGGGCGCCTGGGTGGCTCAGTCGGTTAAGCGTCCGACTTCGGCTCAGGTCATGA
The DNA here is from genome assembly GCA_030068075.1 of Paguma larvata. Taxonomy (NCBI): domain Eukaryota; kingdom Metazoa; phylum Chordata; class Mammalia; order Carnivora; family Viverridae; genus Paguma; species Paguma larvata. The sequence continues at coordinate 12,710,074 of CM057823.1, forward strand.
TCTCACGGTCTGTGAGTTCTAGCCCCGCGTCGGGCTCTGTGCTGATGGCTCAGAGCCTGGAGCCTGCTTCGGATTCTGTGTCTCCCTCTCTCTGCCCTCCTCCTGCTCACGCTCTGTCTCTATGTCTCAAAAATAAATAAATGTTAAAAAAAAATAAAAAAAATAAATCTGTATTCTTTTACTTACTTCTCTCAGCTTTCTTAATTTAAAAAGGGACAGGATATTTGGGAGGTATTAAATCAGAAAATCAAATATTTATCATGGCACTTGGCAAATAGTAAGTGTTCAGTAAATGTTGCTGTTACTGTTAAAGTGTCCTGAACACCTTGGGAAAATGAATCACGTAGGTAGTATTTCACAATTGAAATAATGTGAAAGCACACCTGTAAGGCATTCATAGTATTATTTTTGGAAACATAGTAGACTTTAATGTGCCAGTTAAGTTGTCAAAATTATAACAGTGACTTTTAAAGGAAAATTATATATCAAGTCTCCTTTTAGTCTCAAAAAAACATATTAAGTAAAGCGTTTTCATGAACTAATCTCAAAGAAGTATTATGTTGCCGTCTAAAAGCTATTCTCTGGGGGAAAAAAACAACTATTCTTTTGGATCTCTGACAATTGTTAACATTTGACTTGCACTGTTCTAGTGCATTCTTTTGTTTAAATTATTACCAAGCTGGTGCCAGAGATCATCCCCCCACCCCTGCCTTTTATTTAACCTCTTCCTTTGTGGATCGGCTACATGGGAACTTTATATCTGAGCTGATGGTTTGCTAATAGAATGTGTACTTCTGAATTGTTTTTCTAGTGTTCCTTTGTGTTTTTTTTGCTTTTTTTGTTTTTTCTTTTCTTTTTGAGAGAGAGTGAGTGCGAGCTGGGGAGAAGGGGGAGAGAGAGGGAGTGAATCTCAAGTAGGCTCCATGCTCAGTGTGCAGCCTGTTGTGGGGCTGGAACCCAAAACCCTGGGATCATGGGCTGAGGAAGAGTTGGATGCTCAACCGACTGAGCCACCCAGGTGCCCCTGAAATGTTTTTCTAGTATTTATGATGAGTTTATTTTTTGAACTATTCCTCCTTATGACTAATGGAATGTATTTGGGATTCGCGGTAGGGTTAGGATTTCTGCGTATAAAATGCCAACAAAATGATACAAGTTCTGGAATAAATTATCTTCTATAGGATTTGCTCCTTGTTTCATGCTGTCATCCCCCCCCTTTTTAATTTTTTTTTTTTTTTTGAGAGAGAGAGAGAAAGACAGCATGAGCAGGGGAGGGGCAGAGAGAGAGGGAGACAGAATCCAAAGCAGGCTCCAGGCTCTGAGCCGTTAGCACAGAGCCCAACATGGGGCTCGGACTCACAAGCTGCGAAATCATGACCGGAGCTGAAGTTTGGCGCTCAGTCAGCTGAGCCACCCAGGCGCCCCTCGTGCTGTCATCCCTTTTTTAAGCATCCATGGTTTTTCAGTGGCAGTGCCTATAATTTATTTTTCCCTAATTTATTTCCGAAGTTTAGTTAGTTATGGTATTATTTCTTTTATTAATTCCCATTTGCTTTAAGTTGATAGGCAGACATTGATGTAATAGGTGATAAATGGAACTTGTTATACCTCAGAAGTAATTTGCTCATTTCTCATGGTTTTATGTCTATTAGAGAAGCTCTGTGTGTCAGATTGAGATTTGTTATTATCCTCTTGTTTAAAAAGCTATGCCTCTAGGAATGCCTGGGTGGCTCAGTTGGTTAAGCATTCAACTTCAGCTCGGGTCATGATCTCCTGGTTCGTGAGTTCAAGCCCCACGTCGGCTCTGTGCTGACAGCTCAGAGCCTGGAGCCTGCTTCAGATTGTGTCTCCCTCTGTCTCTGCCCTTCCCCAACTTGCACTTTCTCTCTCTGTCAAAATAAATAGGGGTGCCTGAGTAGCGTAGTTGGTTAAACACCCGTCTTTGGCTCAGGTCATGATCTCATGGTTTGTGAGTTTGAGCCCCGCGTTAGGCTTTGTGCTAACAACTTGGAGCCTGGAGCCTGCCTCATTTTTTTTTTTAACTTTGTTTCTTCTTCTTTTTTTTTAATGTTTATTTATTTTTGAGACAGAGAGACAGAGGATGAGTGGGGGAGGGTCAGAGAGAGAGAGGGAGACACAGAATCCGAAGCAGGCTCCAGACTCTGAGCTGTCAACACAGAGCCCGACGCAGGGCCTTAACTCACAGACCGCGAGATCATGACCTGAGCCGAAGTTGGATGCTCAACCAACTGAGCCATCCAGGCGCCCCTGGAGCCTGCTTCAGATTCTGTGTCTCCCTTTCTCTCTGCTCCTTCCCTGCTTGTGCCTGTGTGCCTCTCTCTTTCAAAAATAAACATTAAAAAAAAATTAAATAAACTTAAAAAAAAGCTATGTCTCTAGGGTGCCTGGGTGGCACTCTCTCTTTAAAAAAAAAAAAAAAGCTATGCCTCTATTCTTGGGGGGAAATCTAATTAGAATTAAGGAAAGAGTGAGACAAAGGTACTTATGGAGGAAACGTATTTTAATGCTTTTGAATTATCCACACTTTGTTCCTATTCTTAGTGCAAAAATTGATAAATTTATTATACACTCAAAGGTTTGAATTTTTCACAAAAATTTTACAGGGTAGAATACACTGAGTAGAAAAACTCAGAACAAGAAATATTTTACTAGGGGCGCCTGGGTAGCTCAGTTGGTTAAGCGTCCGACTTCGGCTCAGATCATGATCTCACTGTTTCCGAGTTCGAGCCCCTCGTCAGGCTCTGTACTGACGGCTCAGAGCCTGGAGCCAGTTTCAGATTCTGTGTCTCCTCTCTGTCTGTGCGCCTCCCCCGCTCATGCTCTGTTTGTCTGTCTCTCTCTCAAAAATAAATAAACGTTAAAAAAATAAAAAATATTTTACTAGAGTTAAAAATCTTAGCTGCTTGGGATGCCTGCCTGGGTAGCTCAGTCAGTTAAGTGTCTGACTTTGGCTTAGGTCATGATCTCACTGTTCGTGAGTTCAAGCCCTGCATTGGGCTCTGTGCTGGCAGCTTAGAGCCTGGAGCCTGCTTTGGAATCTCTGTCTCCAGCTCTCTCTACCTCTCTCCTGCCTCCTGCTCACAATCTGTGTCTGTCTGTCTCAAAAATAAACAAACATTAAAAAAAAAAAAATCTTAGCTGCTTAAAAGTCATAATCAAACCTAATAGGGACATGTCTTAATTGTTTTTCAAACTTCATTTCCAGATCATAGCAATGGATCATTTAACTTGAAAGCTCTGTCAGGAAGCTCTGGATATAAGTTTGGCGTTCTTGCTAAGATTGTGAATTACATGAAGGTAAGTACTTTTTTCAGATGAGACAAATCCTATTTAACTTTTTGGTAGGGGAAGAAGATTGGGATTTTCAGAAGTTAATTTGTATATACATGTCAAAATTTATCTAATTGTATGTTTTAATATGTGCAGTCTTTTGTATCCCTTTTCAGTAAAACTAAAAAGTGTTTAATATTTTAAGCCTTTTACATTATATCAGATTAGCACTGCTATAGTTACCTAAGTATATTTAAAAAAATTTTTTAACGTTTATTTATTTTTGAGAGACAGAGTGAGCAGGGTAGGGACAGAGAGAGAGGGAAACATAGAATTTGAAGCAGGCTCCAGACTCCAAGCTGTCAGCACAGAGCCTGACGTTGGGCTCCAACTCACGAAACCGTGAAATCATGACCTGAACCGAACTCGGATGCTTAAACGGCCAAGCTACCAGGTGCCCCATATTTAATTTACATTAACTCAGCTATACAGTTTAAGCCCACCATTTCACTTAAAATTATGCCCAGCCAGTAGATAGTCACCTCCCAGCTACTCATCACTTGCTGGCGAAACCAGTGGGAAGATGTGGATGTTTACAGATTCTGATTTCCACTGATGTGAAAAGTAAAAAGTTCAGGCATATGAAGGTGATGGCCTTTCTGCATCTTTGGAGGAGGAAACTAGAAAATTACTGAAGGGCTCAGAAAAACACTGTCTCTCAAAAGAGTTAGAATTTAAGATTTGATGAAGGATGTACTGTTTTTTTGAGGTAAGTTTTGAACTTCTGATGATATAACATTTTGGCTTTACCAAAGACTTTGGATCCTAACTTATTAAAGTGAAATTTTATTTATAGCTAAATGATTTCAAATATGCCTCCTTCTTCTGCCAAACTCATTCCTATTTAGTTACTATTTGCATCTCATGAAAAAAGTCAAAGTGCTGTATTTGTTGTTATTTCAAATTTCACCTATGTATTGCTTAAAGTATAAATCAGGTTTTCTTTTTATGGCTTTTCTTGTGTAATTTAAGAACTTAATGTCTGACTGTGACTGGAATCTGTAGTTTATATTTGACTTGTAGTAGAAATCAGTTAGTTTATGATTTCCCATTGTTAAATAATACACATTGACACATATTCACCATTCATTCGTTCCATCCACTTATTCCGCCTTGTGGTAAACAGTTATTAAAACCTACTGTATGCTATGTATATACTAATGGTGGGACAACCCAGAAAAACATGCCCTCATGGCTATTAGTTTATTGAAGGAAATTGATATTAAAATATCTTATTTCTGTTACTCTGCTGATAACAGTCTTCACTTAATCTGGATGACCCTTCTAACTTTCTTTAGGACTGTGATCTTCAAATTTGCACTCAGTTATTTCCTGAAACAATTTCGAGAGATTGTGTATCCCTTTGCACATATTGAAAGTGACAATTACAGTTTTTCAGTAAAAGTCGAAATACAGTGACAAAGGATGGAATTTCCGACACATTATCATCTTTCAACAAAATGCCTCACTCTATCTAAGAGGATATAAGTCCCATTATTTATTAAAAATATAAAAACAAACATATGGTTGGAAATTTTAGTTATTTTCCTTTTGAACTTGTATGTCTGCTCTGTTATTTCCACTTCATTTTATCCTAATGTTCTGTATTTTTATGCTTGAAAAATACTTTAATCATCTATCAAACTTCTTTGCAACAATACTGTATATAAGTTGGAATTGGAAGTGTTTTTCTTGGGGCACCTGGGCGACTCAGTAGGGTAAGTGTCTGACTTCAGCTCAGGTCATCATCGCATGGTTCATGAGTTTGAGGCCACTTTGGACCCTCTGTCTCCTTTCTCTGCCCCTTCCCTGCTTACACGCACACTCTCTCTCTTTAAAAAAATAAACAAACATAAAAAAAAACTTTTCTTGTGTCCATAAGGTTCTAAATACTGTCAAAATTATTAGCACATAGTTGATTAGAATAACTTACGTAATTAAAATTTTGATAAAGTTCACTTTGTAATAATTACTCAACATGGGTTCATTTTTAAAAAAAATTTATCTTAATGTTTATTTACTTTTAAGAGAAAGAGAGTGAGAGAGAGAGAGAGAGAGAGAGAGAGAGGCATGAACAGGGTAGGGGCAGAGAGAGAGGGAGACACAGAGAATGAAGCAGGCTCCAGGCTCAGCACAGAGCCCGATGCAGGGCTCGAACCCATGAACTATGAGATCATGACCTGAGCTGAAGTTGGATGCTTAACCAGCTGAGCCACCCAGGCACCCGGGGTTCATTTTTTATTTTATTTTTTTAACATTTTTATTTATTTTTGAGAGAGAGAGAGAGCGTGAGTGAGCATGAATGGGGGAGGGGCAGAGAGAGAGAGAGACAGAATTCAAAGCAGGCTTCAGGCTCTGAGCTGTCAGCACAGAGCCTGACGTGAACCGAAGTGAACCCTGAGATCATGACCTGAGCTGAAGTCGGACGCCCAACTGTCTGGGTCACCCAGGCGCCCCTTGGGGTTCATTTTTTTTTTTTTAACATTTATTTATTTTTGAGAGACATAGAGACAGAGTATGAGCAGGGGAAGGGCAGAGAGAGAGGGAGACATGGAATCTGAAGCAGGCTCCAGGCTCGGAGCCTGACGGCACAAAGCCCGATGTGGGGCTTGAACTCACAGACTGTGAGATCATGACCTGAGCTGAAGTCGGACCCTTAACCAACTGAGCCACCCAGGCGCCCCTTGGGGTTCATTTTTTTAATGTAGTGAATGGATTTGTCTCCTCTATTCTTCCAGAAGGTTTTGTATCTGGAAACATATACTACATATTGATAGAATGAAACCAGATTTGGCACCAATTTCTATTCTTTTTAGATTTCGTAGGTTTGTTTATTAAGAAATAAATGTTCATTTAAATAAGCTCATTCTTCTGCAAGTTTTGTGATAGTAAAACCTTCCAAGTTATATCAGAAATCACTTAAAGATTTATCATCAAGCATCCATTAGTTGATAGTTCTGTTAGCTTCTCCTTCAGTTTTGTTGAAAGCAAAAGAATAAGAATCACCTAATTTGTCAAAAGGATTTATTACCTGGTCCTAATTTTTTATGATTTCTATGAAATATATCATAAAGGCTTTACCAAGACATAGCAAATGTCTAATTATATCAATTCCCCCTTCTTCCCCTTATAGGCATTTTCTTTAATCTGATATAATCATAAGTCATTGAGAAAATAAAAATATTTTTACATTTATTTATTTTGAGAGAGGCAGAAACAGCACAAGTGAGGGAGGGGCAGAGAGGGAGACAGAGAATCCAAGCAGGCTCCACACCGTAAGTACAGAGCCTGATGCAGGGCTTGAACTCACAAAATCACAGGATCATTTCTCAAGCAGAAACCAAGAGTTGGACCTTCAACTGACTGAACCACCCGGGCACTCCCCAAAAATCATTATTAATTTCAATATATCTTTGCCAGTGAAGTTTTTTCACAAGATGCTTTTATGTTATTATATATATAAATATATTTTTGTCAAAACATGCAGGTTGAAAGTTTAGCTTATTATATTGATAGAAAGTATCTCCCAGTTAACAAAGCCAGAGAGAGCAAGAGCTGGCAAGGGGCAGAGGAGAGGGAGAGAGATGCAAGCCCATCTCTTTGCAAATGATGGATGCAAAGCAATTTCTTTGGGATTCTTTCTCCCTCTCCCTCTGCCCCTTGCCAGCTCTTGCTCTCTCTTTTTCAAAATAAATAAACATGAAAAAAAAATCATGTTGAAAGTTTGGTTATTTTGGTTTACTATCCCAGTGGTTCTCAAAGTGTCATTCTCCAACCTGTGGCGTCATCATCACCTGGGTAGTTACTTATTTTTTTTAACTTGGGAACTTATTAGGAGTGAAAATTTGGAGGCCCCTTCCTAAATCTTGTTCAGTCTGAAACTCTGGGAAAGCAGTTCAACAGTCTGAGGTTTACTAAGCCCTTCAGGTGATTGATACAAGCTGAAGTTTTAGAATCACTGGCTTGGCTCCTGTCTGAATTAATTCTAACAATTATATTTGAATTTAGAAACTCTGAAGTCCAGGGAAATTAAATGGCTAGCTTATAGGCACAGTTCCGGTTGATAGCAGGGTTGGGTCAAGAACCTGAATTTATTTACAGTTTTAAATAAAGTATTTAAATTATACACCATTATCTCTCATAAATACAGATGTAAAAATCCTTAAAAAGGTATGAACAAATGGAATCTACTCATATATAAGAAGGATAATATGATGAAGTAGAGTTTATTTTAGGAATATAGTAGTTAATATTAAAAACAATTTAAATCATATTAACAGATCATCTCATACAAAAAAAGCCTCTGGGGGCGCCTGGGTGGCTCAGTCGGTTAAGCATCCAACTTCGTCTCAGGTCATGATCTCACAGTTCGTGAGTTCGAGCCCTGCGTCGTGCTCTGTGCTGACAACTCAGAGCCTGGAGCCTGCTTCGGATTCTGTGTCTCCCTTTCTCTCTGCCCCTCCCATGCCCATGCTCTGTTTCTCTCTGTCTCTCAATAATAAATAAAAACGTTAAAAAATTTTAAAAAAGCCTCTGACAAAAATTTAACGCTGATTCATGATGAAAATTGTAACAAATTAGTAGCAGAACCAAACTGCCTTAAAGCAGTAGAACAGCATTTTGTCAGTCATCATACCCTGAACCCTTGATATATTTAATCATTTTTAGGTCTCAGAGAATCTTGTAAAAATTGTTATATCTGTAGTTCACGTTTATTATCTAATCAGCAAATTGTAGATATAAGCCAATAATAATTGTCAGTTTTCTTTTGAGTGGAGAGTGTTATTTTTCTGTCTTTGTATTTTGGCCTGTTTTTTGGCCTACTCTTTTCCTTTTTGTGGTTCCTCCTCCCTGGATAGGTATCACCTCTAATGTGAGTCCATAGTATAGGTAAAATTCAGTTTTCCTATGATATTTTTTAAAGATTTTATTTTATTTACTTTAATTTTAGAGCGAGCAAGCAGGGAGGGGGGGTAGGGGGGTGAGGAGAGAGTCTTAAGCAGGCTCCATGCTCGGTACAGATCCCGACATAGGGCTCAGTCCCATAACCCTGGAATTATGACCCGAGCTGAAATGAAGAGTCAGACACTCAACCGACTGAGCCACCCATGTGCCCCTAAAGATTTCATTTTTAAGTAATCTTCACATCTAACAAGGGGCTTGAACTCACAGCTCTGAGACCAAGAATTGCATGCTCCACAGACTGAACCAGCCCCATTTACGATTTTTTTCTCTTAATCTTACCTAAGTGGGCAACTTACTTGGTCTCAGATGAACAGAAGAATCAGAGAAAGGGTCCTTCTTCCAGGTGTAGATTTGTGTTGTAAGGGAGGAAAAACATGGTTTAATTTTGTTTTCTTAGTTCTTCCAGGTGGTTTTCAGTAATGCCGGAGACTTACTAATATCCTGCCTCACTCTCCAGACCAAATAGCATTACAAAATTTTCTTTTGTCACATGATTTTTCCAGAGATTCTGTTTTCCTTTGAAGTTTTATCACTTAAAGCATTGTTTTAGAGGCTTCTTGCAGAAACTTGTTCGGCCAGTTCATAGGTTTAAAAAAATGCCTGCTACGAAAGTTAGCTTCTGCAGTCATTCTTCATCTTCAGAGCATTCAGTAAAATATGACCTTTCAGCTGTAATTCACTTTTCAGCTTAAATGTTCTTTCAAGGACTCCTCTGCTAAGCCACTGAATTTCTGTACATAGATTTATGTGTCGAAGTGCCCTAGTCTCTGCTTAATAAAGCAGATCATTTTTTAGCATCATTTGGGACATTTTTCATTTCATTTCCAAGGGTTTTTGATTCCAGTACCTCTCTGAAGAAATAGTGTCTTTTGATGACATCAGAATATTATTTTTTTTACAAGAGTTTAAACCTTGTATCGAGCCACGCGTTGACAGGGCACATCAGTGAACATAACAGAGCAGTTCCTCCGAGGGACCTCTGTCTCCAGGTGTGAAGGCACATCAGGTATATCCTGCTGTCTGCTTGGTCGTGGCACTTCACTGTGGCAGAAGGGTTTTTCTTGAAATTCATCATTTAGAGGGGCGCCTGGGTGGCTCAGTCGGTTAAGCGGCCGACTTCTGCTCAGGTCATGATCTCATGGTCTGTGAGTTCGAGCCCCGCGTCGGGCTCTGTACTGACGGCTCAGAGCCTGGAGCCTGCTTCAGATTCTGTATCTCCCTCTCTCTTTGCCCTTCCCCTGCTCATACTCTGTCTCTATGTCTCTCAAAAATAAATAAACGTAAAAAACAAAACTTTAAAAAAAATTCATCATTTAGAGATTCTGCATATATTACTACGTGACATTTATTAGTGAAACCTGTTGATTTGCCAACTTGGATAGACAAGCTGTTGTGAGTTCATTAAACTTGTGCAACATTTCGTGACATGTCCTCAGTTTATCCACTTACCTTATACTTTTTGGTACTTTCCAATTTCTCATGCTGTGCATTTTACTATCATCTGTCATGTTGTCATTATCAGTTTCCTACCAACTGGGATTTCCTTCCACTAAGTCTCCTCTTTTCTGGGCAATAAGTTCTGTTACTAATAACTTATTTCCTGAGCTTTTTCACTGAATGTGACTTTTTTTTTTTTAAGCAAAAGCTTTATTCTGTTTAGTTTGAGATTCCAGTAGCTATCTAAAATGTTAAGTACATCGACTGTATCTAGTGTCTGTGATTTATTTTTAAGAGTCTTTTCAGTTTTGCTGAGCCATTACATATTGTTTGCCACAGACAGTATACAGTGGAATAGGACACCTGGGTTACCAGCCCATATAAAATTGGTGAGTAGCTTTCATTATAACGGAAGGCCTCTTTTTTTTTTTTTTTTTTATTTCTTGTTGCACTGATGTAGTGAAATGGCTCTGAAGATTATAGTTTGTTTTGTTTTGTTTTGTTTTTTAAGATTTTATTTTTAAGCCATCTTTAACCCCAAGATCCATTTGCATGCTGGCTGAGCTGGCTGGGTGCCTCTGGTTAGTTTTAAGTTTTCATTTTAATCCCAGTGTAGTTAATATACAGTGTTATATTAGTTTCAGGTGTACAATAAAGTGATTGAACAAGGGATTATAGTTTTTTATCACTAACTTTATTAGAATTGTTTGTGGGCCTGGGCTTCGAATCTTCTCTGTCACTAATCTCATCTTAAGAAATCATTGCACTGGACTGTCAGACATGTTTATAAAACAAATGCTAACAAATTATCAAACCACAGGGAATTACTAAATGAGAACATTGCAGAAAACAAACACTTCACAATGTATTTTACTTCTTTTTACTTTGTAATCTGTGTTTTACAACCTATTTACAAGTGCAAAGCAGCCTGGGGCAGGTGAGTCCTGGTCTGTAAAAATTCCTTGTTCAGAATGAGTATTTCCCTCGGATCTCCTGTTTCCAGCAGAGCTCGCTTACTCCCTGAGTGAGTCAGTGCTGCATAGTGGGAGGTCAGGGGAGGATAGCGGGAGGTCAGGGGAGGATAGCGGGAGGTCAGGGGAGGTAATTCTGAAGAGATTGCTGACACTGTCAGCCTGCTGTGCTCCCACTCGTGCAATATAGAGCTTACCAATTATCAGCAGCTTCTCTCTATTTCATCAAAAATGGATAACGGGCTTATCCAGGTGAACATAGCCCTACTTGCCACATGGTGCTGAAAGACCTACTGAAAATGTTAGCGTGGCTGCTCAGTAGTTGTCTGTTGCTGGGAGCACTCGGGGTTGCACGGTATGTGCAGTCAAAGAACTGATGTTTAGTTTTTAGATCACAGTTTCTTATGCTACCCCTAGTGACATCTTACGGACCCCTAGGATTCTGTGGAATACTGGTCGAGAAACCCTATGATGAGATGGTATCTGTGAAAACCCAAATACTTAGGGTAAAGTAGTGAATAGTTTTCTCCTGAGGTCAGCAAAAGATGAAGATACTGATTGTCACAACATCTATTTGTATTACACTGGAAGTCCCGCCTAGCGCAGTGAAGTAGGAAAAAAGAAGTAACAGGTGTAAAAATTGTAAAGGAAGAAGTAAAACTGTTGATGAAATGATTAAATACATAGGAAAGCCAAGAGAATATGCAAACTATTAGAATTAAGTGTATTGAGTAAGATCGATAAATATAAGGCTGCTATTAAAAGAAACCCAGTTTCTACAAAGTTGCAAGAAAAAAAATTAGACAATGAAATAAAATACAAAATGCAATATACAAAAATCATCTGGGGGCCAGGAAGGAAATTAACAAAGGTGTGTAATAGTTCTTCACTAAAAACTGGCTTTAGAGTATTATGTAGTCTCTCTGTGCATCCTTCATTTTTTTTTTCATTTTTCTTAATTCCTGATCTAAGAGCAAGAAATAAGAAGTAATTTTGAGTTTCTCAGGTTTATCTCTCTTGCTGTCTTTTTTTTCTCCTCATTTTGTCATAATAGCTTTTCCCTTGATAATTTGACAGCTGCATTGTTTGGTTTCTTTGTTTATACAGTTCAGTGAAAACGGTTAGGCTTTGATACGTCGAATATTATTTTTGAGCTTGTTCTGATTCTAAAAAATCCCATTTTTAAATTTAAAAACAATAATAGAGATGGAGTAGTGCTTTTATATTTTTCTTGAGCTGTATTCATTCTTTTTTGCTTGGATTTTCAGATTAACTTGGCCTTTGATAATTTTATATTTAACTTAATGGGGGAAGTTTTTAATGTGAAGAAACTATGGCAAATATGTTAGATTTGGTAATCACTGTTAATGGAGGACACTAAATAAGTATTTTTTTTTTAACTTTTCCCCCCTAAAGTTTATTTATACTGAGAGAAAGAGAGAGCATCTTCTTGTGTGAACAGGGAGGGGTGGAGAAAGAGTGAGAGAGAGAATCCCAAGCAGCCTCTGTGCTGTCAGTGGAGAGCCTGATGGTTGGACTTGATCCTGAAAAGTGTGAGATCATGACCTGAGCTGAAATTAAGAGCTGGACGCTCAACCGACTAAGCTACCCAGGCGCCCCTGGATACCTGGTTTTAATCGAGGTATAGCTATAAATACTTCATGATTTATAGATTTAAAGGGAAGAAAGTGCAGGTATTCGTTTTCTGTTGCTGCTGTAACATTACCACAAACTTAGTGACTTAAAGAAAACTCAGATTTATTATTTTACAGTTTTAGAAATCAGAAGTCCGAAATCCATCTCACTGGGCTGAAGTCTGGGCATAGGCAGGGCTGGTTCTTTCAGGAGGCTTTCTGAGAACTTCTGTTTTCTTTTCTTTTTAAGACAATTTTTTTTTTACCTTTCTTTTTTGAGAGAGAGAGAGTGTGAGTGGGGCAGGGGCAGAGAGAAAGAGGGAGACACAGAATCTGAAGCAGGCTCCAGGCTCTGAGCTGTCAGTACAGAGCCTGACTTGGGGCCTGAACTCATGAACTGTGAGATCATGACCTGAACCAAAGTTGGATGCTCAACCGTCTGAGCCACCCAGGCACACCTGTTTCCTTTTTTGGCTTCTAGAGCCTGTCTGCATTTTGTCTGCATTTCATGATACCTGCCCTTTCTTGCATCACTCCAGGCTCTTCCACCGTCCCGTCACTCTGACTCTGCTGCCTCCCTTTTCCCCTTATGAGAATTCTTGTGATTACATTGGGCCCACCTGAATAATCCACAATAATCTGTCCATCTCAGGATCCTTAATTTAGTCACACCACTAAAGTCCCTTAGGTCACATAAAGTAACATAGTCACAGGTTGCAGGGATTGGGCATGGAAGTCTTTCGAGAGGTTGCAGTATTTGGGAGAGGGGAAGCAACAGTGACAACAGTACATAATTACAAAATTATGGCTTTAATTTTTTTAATCCCTCACACCAGTTGGCAGTTTGGTTAGTAAATTTCCATCTGTTCTTACGTCAGTCAGCTCATGCAAACATCAAAAGGGTTTTTTAATTTTTAATTTTTGTGATGAATTGATTTTTTGGATGGAGGGAGTGTGTGAGCAGGGGAGAGGGGGGAGGGGGAGAGAGAATCTTAAGCAGGCCCTATGCCTAGTGCAGAGCCTGATGTGGGGCTGGATCTCGTAACTGCGAAGATCATGACCTGAGCCAAAATCAAGAGTCAAATGCTTAGCTGAGACTCTCAGGCACCCATGTAATGAATTGATTTAAAAATTTTTAACGTTGATTTATTTTTTGAGACAGAGCGCAAGCAGGGGAGGGGCAGAGAGAGAGGGAGACCCAGAACGCAGGCGCCCCTGCATGTGTTTTTTATTCAGTAATTTGTTCTGGACATCTTTCCAAATTAGCACATAGAGAACATCTGCATTTCCTTTTTAAACATCTGTAGTAGCATAAATGTGCTAGAGTTTATTTAATCAGTCTTGGTGATTTAATCAGTTGGTGACCACAGATTGTTTATATTTTCCTTTTGCAACCAGAGCTGCAGTGACTGTGTCACTTATTCTAAGTTGTGCTCTAAGGTAAATTCCTAGAACTGGATTGCTGTGTCAAAGAGTTTAAATGCATTTATATTGCCAAATTGTGTTCCCTAGGGGTGATATCAATGTGCATTTTTACCAGCAGTGTGTGGGAGGGCCTGTTTCCTTACAGCCTCACTGATAGAGTCATCAAATATGGATTTTTGATGGGGCACCTGGGTGGCTCAGTCTGCTAAGTGTCCAACTTCGGCTCAGGTCATGAACTCACGATTTGTGAGTTCAAGCCCCATGTCGGGTTCTGTGCTGACAGCTTGGAGTCTAGACCTTGCTTCTTCTGTGTCTCCCTCTCTTTCTGCCTCTCCCCTCAAAAATAAACATTAAAAAAAAACTTAAAAAAAATACGGATTATTGTCAGTGTAATAGTTATGAAATATTTTGGTGGAAGTTGTGTATCTTTTCATATGTTTAAGGCTTTTTACATTTCCTTTTCTGTGATATATATGTTCCTGACTTTGGGTTAGTTTCCTCTTAGGTTTTTGGGAGTGTTAAAATATTAGGAAGATTAGCTTTTTGTGATATGAGTTGAAAATATTTTTTCTCAGTTTATCATTTGATTTTATAGAGCTATGAGTTTGAACTCAGTTCTGTTTGATTTTTATAGTCCATTCTCTTCATCACTATAATTGTGTTGCCTCGAATAATACACGTTCCATATTCCTGAAAGATTCCCTTACTTGTATCTATTACTTAATACATCTAGCATTTTAAAACTGTCTCCTAATAACAATTTCTTCCCTCAATAGACACGGCATCAGCGAGGAGATACACATCCTCTCACTTTAGAAGAAATTTTGGATGAAACACAACATTTAGATATAGGACTCAAGCAGAAACAATGGCTAATGACCGAGGTAAGACTAGGCTTAAAATAGCATTAAGAAAATTAGTCGGTTACCATGAAATATTTGCTGTAAGTAAGATTTTTAATATACTGAAGTCTGATAATAATTTTCACTTAAAAGAATTGGCATAGGGTCTTTGCTTTTGTTTTTTAAACGTACACATTTTAAGGTGGTTTGATTTGTTGGTTTTCTTAAAATCTTACGTATCTATTTCAAAATGTCGAAGACTTTAGCATAAAAACCATAAAGAAGCCCGTCATTGTACCACTTCCATCTAAGTTTTTATAGAATAATTGATGCTTTTTTTGAAATGCACATTTAAATTCTGTTGCTTTACCCAATCATGAAATTTTATGGACTACCGACATTAGTTTAAAATTTTTTTTATTACTATTCTGTTCCCTCTCCTTTCTTCTTTCTTTCTTCTCTTTCTCCTTTCCAGGGTCAGGCTGGCAGCTGCAGAAGAAAATAAATAGGATAGCTCTTCCTTCTGACACTAGCTGTACAGCAGAACTGACTAGGAATATAATCTTTATTCAGTAATTCCTGCCTTCCTACTCAGTTTCATTCTCAAGTGCCATTATTGGTAGATTTCTTATATGCACAAGTCTGGTGCTTTTCAGTTCCTTCCACACCTGTAAGTGCCATTTGATTGCAGGTGGGGCAGACTGCTGGTCCAGTCACCCCAGGGTTATGTCTCTCACATGGTGCTAATATGCGACAAACTATACTTTGAGGGTGGGATAGGCAATACCCAGTTCACCTTGTCTGTTCATGTTAATTGGCATTTATTGATTCTTTTTTATCTTCCAAAAGAATCTGGGTACAGTTTCTTCAAATCTGTTGTGATAAAATGGGTTTTCTTATTTAAATAATTTATGTAGATAATAAAAGGTTTCTTTTCTAAAAAGTGAGCAACATGCTGATCTCTACCTGTTGTTTCTGGATCCTGGATGTCCAGTGTTTTAGATCTGCTGGTCGATATTCACAAGATACTTTTAATTTACAACTGTATTGGGTATCGATGTCTTTAAAATAATTAGTAGAACTTAATGTATAAATGGGTTTTCCTTTTGTTAATATATCCAAAATCTGTCATTGTTACAGGCATTAGTCAATAATCCCAAGATTGAAGTGATAGATGGGAAGTATGCCTTCAAGCCCAAATACAACTTGAAAGACAAGAAAGCCCTCCTCAGGCTGTTAGATAAGCATGACCAGCGAGGCTTAGGAGGAATTCTTTTAGAAGACATAGAGGAAGGACTTCCCAATTCCCAGAAAGCTGTCAAGGTAACATCTCTTTTCTTTCTGTACCTTATATAATTTGAATTAATAATACCTTTTTTAAAAAAACAGAGGTGTTTTTAAGTTTTTATTTTTAAATGTTTCTTTTTCAGAGAGAAAGAGGGTGAGAGAGCGCATGTGTGTGCATGAGCCAGGGAGGGGCAGAGGGGGTGGGAGGGAGAGAGAGAGAATCGCAAGCAGGCTCTGCACTGTCACTGTGGAGCCCGATGCAGGGCTTGAACTCACGAACCGTGAGATCATGACCTGAGCCAAGATCAAGAGTCAGATGTTTAATGGACTGAGCCACCCAGACACCCTGGTGATGAGAACTTTTAAGATTTACTCTATTAGCAACTTTTAAATATATAATACAGTTTTATTAACTGTACTTACTGTGCTGTATATTACATCCCCATGACTTATTTTATAATTGATAGTGTGTGCCTTTGACTCCTCATCCATTTTCTCCATCTCCCACCTGCTGTGTCTGGCAACCACTCATCTGTTTTCTGTCGATGAGCCTTGTTTTTTTTTTTTTTTAGATTCCACGTAAAGGTGAGATCATACATTATTTGTCTTTCTCTGTCTGACTTATTTCACTCTGCGTAATGGCCTCAAGGTCCTTCCATTTTATTGCATATGGCAAGTTTTCACTCTTCTTTTATGGCTAGATAATATTTCATTTGTGTATGTGCATCATATTTTCTTTGTCCATGTCTTCATCCGTGGACGCTTAGGTTGTTTCTGTATCGTGGCTTTTGTGAATAATGGTGCTGTGTACAAGGGAGTGCATATATTCCTGTGAGTTAGTGTTTTTGGTTTCATTGCATAAGTACCAGAACTGGATTACTGGAGTATAGGGTGGTTCTGTTTTTAATATTTAGAAGAGTCTGTTGTTATTATAGCAGTTGCACCAATTTACATTCACACCAACAGTTCATGAGAGTTCCCTTTTCTTCACGTCTTCTCCAACAGTGATATCTTGTCTTTTTAATAATGGCTATTATTAACAGGTGTGAGATGATACCTCATTGTCGTTTTGCATTTCCCTGATCATGATGTTGATTGTGTTGGTGGCCGTCTGTAGATCTTCTTTGGAATCACGTCTTTTGTGATCCTCTTCCAATTTTTAAATTAGACTGTTTGTTTTTTGATGTGAAGTTCCGTGAGTTCTTTATATATTTGTGATCTTAACCCCTAATCAGATATATGATTTGAAAATATTTCCTCCCATTCAGTAAGTTGTCTTTTCATTTTATTGGTTTCGTTTATTGTCCAGAAGCTTCTTTAGTTTGATGCAGTGCCACTTTTTTGCTTTTGTTGCCTTTGCTTTTGATATCAAATTTGATAAATCATCACCACAGCTGATATCCAGGAACTTATCCACCTATGTTTTCTTTTTTCTTTTATGGTTTCAGGCCTTATATTCAAGTCGTTAATTCATTTTGAGTTAATTTTTGTTAATGGTTTATAATAGTGGTCCAATTTCATTCTTTTGCATGTAGCTGCCCAGTTTTTCCAGCACCATTTATTGAAAAGACTGCCCTTTGTGCATTGTTATTCTTGGCTCCTTTGTCATAAATTTACTGACCTATATGCATATATGGGCTCTCTATCCTGTTTCATTGATTTATGTGTTACTTTTTTTGTCAGTACCATACTCTTTTGATTACTGTAGCTTTATAATATAGTGTGAAGTCAAGGGACATGATACCTCTAGCTTTGTTCTTTCTCAAGATTGCTTTGGCTATTCAGGACTTTTTGTGGTTCCATATAAATTTGAGGATTAGTTTATTCTTTTTGTATGAAAAACGCCATTGGAGTTTTGATAGGGATTTCATTGAATCCATAGTTTGCTTTGGGTAAGATGGACATTTTAACAATGGTTCTCGTCCAATCCATGAGCATGGTATATCTTTCCATTTGTTTGTGTTGTCTTCAGTTTCTTTCATGAATTTCTTACACTTTGCAGTGTAGAGGTTTCTTACTTCGTTGGTTAACTTTATTCCTAGGTATTTTATTCTTTTTTTTTTTTTAAATGTTTATTTATTTTTGACAGAGAGAGAGAGACACAGAGCATGAGCGGGGGAGGGGCACAGACAGAGGGAGACACAGAATCCGAAGCAGGCTCCAGGCTCTGAGCTGTCAGCACAGAGCCCGGTGCGGGGCTCAAACTCAGGAATGGTGAGATCATGACCTGAGCCAAAGTCGGACGCTCAACCGACTGAGCCACCCAGGCGCCCCGGTATTTTATTCTTTTTGATGCACTTGTAAATGGGGCTATTTTTTAAATTTTGCGTAGATTGTTAATTAGTGTAGAGAAATGTAACTTATTTCTGTATGCAGGTTTTGTATCCTGAACCTGTACTATATCTGTTTATTCTAAAAGTTTGGTGGAGTCTTTAGGATTTTCTATATATATTGTATTGTCTGAAATTACTAATAGGTTTAGTTCTTTCCAATTTAGATACCCTTAATTTCTTGTTTAATTGCTCTGGGTAGGACCTCCAATAATGTGTTGAATAAGAGTGGCAGGAATAGTCATTCTTATCTTGTTATGATCTTAGAGGAAAAGTTTTTAGCTTTTCACCAGTGAGTGTGATATTGGCTGTGGAATTGTTATAAGTGGACTTTATTCTGGTAAGGTATTCCCTGTATATCCAGTTTGTTGATAGTTTTTATCATAAGTGGATGTTTAGTTTTGTCTAATGCTTTTTCTGCATTTATTTAGAGATCATATGATTTTCAAGTTTTGTATTGTTAATGTGGTGTATCCCATTGTTTGATTTGTGCATTTGAACTATCCTTATGTCCCTGGACTAAATCCTATTTGATCATGGTATATAATCCTTTTAGTGTATTGTTGAATTCTATGTGCTAATACTGTGTTAGGATTTTTGTATCTATGTTCATCAGAGATGTTGGCCTATCAATTTTTTTCTTGTGGCATCTGTGTCTGGTTTTGATATCAGGTTAATGCTGGCCTTATAAAATATGTTTTGAAGTGTTCTCTCCCCTATTTTGGAAGAGTTTAAGAAGGATCGATATTAATTCTTTTTTGAATATTTGGTAGAATTCATCAGTGAAGTCCTCTGGTCTTAGACTTTTTTTTGTTGGGAGGTTGTATTTTTGGATTACTTGAGTTAGTATCTTTATTAGTAAATGATGTACTCAGATTTTCTGTTTCTTCATGATTCAGTCTTGGTAAATTTTTTTGGTTCTAGGAAATTATCCATTTTTTCTAGGTTGTTAAATTTGTTGGCATATAACTGTTTATAGTCGTCTCTTATGATCCTTTGATTTTCTGTGGTATGGTTGTAATGTCTCCTCTTTCCTTTCTGGCCTTTTTATTTATTTATTTTTTTGGTAAGTCTAGCTAAAGATTTGTCAATTTTATTTATCTTTTCAAAGAACCAGCTTTTAGTTTTAGTGATCTTTTCTACTGCTTTTTAAGCTGTTTCTATTTTTGCTCTGATTTTTGTTATTTCCTTCCATATACTAACTTTGGACTTCATTTATTTTTTTTCTAGTTCCTTGAGGTTTAAGTTTTAGTTGAGATTTTTCTTATTTAAAACAATTTTTTAATTTAGGAAAATATATTTTTTAACATTTAATGTTTGTTTATTTTTGAAAGAGTGCAAGCAGGGGAGGGGCAGAAAGAGAAGGAGACAGAGAATCCAAAGCAGGCTCCAGACTGTGAGCTGTCGGCACAGAGCCGAACGCGAGGTTTGAACTCACTAACTGAGATTGTGACCTAAGCTGAAATCAAATGCTCAACTGACTGAGCCACCCAGGTGCCCTGAGTTTTTTCTTATTTTTTGATGTAGGCATTTATAGGTTTGAACTTTCATCTTAGAACTGCCTTTGCTTTATCTCATAAGTTTTGGTATGTTGTATTTCCATTTTCATTTGTCTCAAGGTATTTAAAATTTCTCCTTTCATTTCATTGTTGACCCATTAGTTGTATAGTAGTAGTATGTTGTTTAGCCTCCACGTGTTTAATGTGTTTTTCCACTTTTTCTTCTTATAACGATTTCTCTTTCCATACCATTGTGGTCAGAAAAGATGCTTGAGGGGCACCTGGGTGGCTCAGTAGGTTAAGTGACCTTCAGCTCAGGTCATGATCTCGCGGTTTGTGAATTTGAGCCTTATGACGGGTTCTGTAATGACAGCTCAGAGCCTGGAGCCTGCCTCAGATTCTGAGTCTCTCTGTCTCTCTTTCTGCCCCTCCCCCACTCACACTCTGTCTCTCAAAAATAAACATACATTAAAAAAAAAGATGCTTGATATGCTTTCCGTATTCTTAAATTTACTGAGATTTGTTTTCTGATCTAACATGCTATCTATTCTGGAGAATGTTCCATGTGCACTTGAAAAGAATGTGTATTTTGCTGTGTTTGGATGATATGTTCTGTATGTATCTGTTAATTGTATCTGTTCTGATGTATTGTTTAAGGCCAATATTTCCTTATTGATTTTCTGTCTGGATGATCTATTCATTGATATAACTGGGGTATTAACTACCCTACTGTTACTCTCAACTTATTCCTTTATGTTTGTTAATATGTGTTTTATGCATTGAGGTGCCTCTATGTTGGGTACAAAGATATTTATCCTGTATTGGTCCCTTTATTATTATGTAATGCCGTCTTTGACTCTGTTACAGACTTTGTTTTGTAGTCTGTTTTGTCTGATATAAGTATTGCTAACTCAGCTTCCTTTTGGTTTCCATTTGCAGGGAATATCTTTTCCATCTCACTTTGAGTCTCTGTGTGTCTTTAGATCTTAAGTGAGTCTCTTGTAGACAATATATGTACGGGTCTTGTTTTTGTCTTGTTTTGTTTTGTTTTATCCTTTCAGCCACGCTGTCTTTTGATTGGAGCATTCCGTACATTTACATTTGAAGTAGTAATTGGTACTACTCATTGCCAGTTAATTGTTGTCATTCTGTTTTTTCTTCTTTTTTGTCTTTCTTCCCTTGCGGTCATACTTTTCCTTAGTGTTTTGTTTTCCTTTCTCTTTATCTTTTAGTGTATCTGTTATAGGTGTTTGACTTATGTTTGTCATGAGGTTCGTATATAGCATCCTATAACAAAGTGGTCTATTTTCTGTTGATGGTTGTATAAATTCAGATATGTTCTAAAAGCCTTACATTTTTACCACCCCACCCCCCATGTTTTGTTTTTTTGTGTCATATTTTATATCTTATTTTTTGGTGTTCTTCGACTAATTATCGTCAGTGTAGATGATTTTATTACTTTTGTCTTAACCGCCACACTGGTTAAAAGGTGTTTGATCTATTATCACCTTTACGTTTGTTTACCTTTATCACTAAGATGTATTCTTTCATAATGTTCTTCTAGTTATGGTCCTTTCATTTATAGAAGGTCTTTTAACATTTCTTGTAGAGTTGGTTGTTGAAATCCTGGGGCTTTTGCTTGTATGGGAAACTCTTCTTTCCTTCACGTCTGAGTGATAATCTTGCTGGGTAGAGTGTTCTTGGTTTTAGATTTTTTACTTTCCACACTTTGAATATGTTGTGCCATTCTCTTCTGGCCTTTGAAGTTTTCTCTGAAAAATCAACTCCTAGCCTTAGTGGGGTTCTGTAGGTCATAAATAGTTGTTTTTCTCTTGCTGATTTAAGAATCACTCTGGGGTGCCTGGGTGGTTCAGTCGCTTGAGTTTCCGACTTTGGTTCAGGTCATGATCTCACAGTTTGTGAGTTTGAGTCCCATGTTGGGCTCTGTGGTGACAGCTCAGAGCCTGGAGCCTGCTTCGGATTCTGTGCACCCCTCCCCTGCTCATGCTCTCTCTCTCTCTCTCTAAAATAAACAAACACTTAAAAAAAATCACTCTATATCTTGGGGCGCCTGGGTGGCTTGGTTGGTTAAGCACCTGACTCTTGATTTCAGTTCAGGTCATGATCTCATGGTTTGTGAGATTGAGCCTTGTGTTGGGCTCTGCGCTGACAGTGTAGAGCCTGCTTGGGATTCTCTCTCTCCCTCTGTCTGCCCCTCCCCTGCTTGTGTGCTCTCTCTCTCTCTCTCGCTCTCTCAAAATAAATAAACCTAAAAATAATCACTTTTTATCTTTAATTGTTGTTAATTGTATTAAAATATGTCTTGGTATAGCTCTCTTTTGGTATAGGTCTCTTTTGTTCATCTTATTGGGGACTTTGTATATTTCCTGGACTTGGATATCTATTTCCTTTGCCAAGTCGGAGGAGTTTCCAGCCATTATTTTTTTAAATAGATTTTCTTTCCTTTACTCCTTCTGAGATCTCTATAATTTGAAAGTTAGTATGCTTGATGCTGTCCCAGAGGTCCCTTAAACTATCCTCATTTTTTAAAATTTGTCTTTTTTCTTTTTGCTGTTCTGATTGGGTGATTTCCACTACCTTACAAATAACTGATCCATTTTTCTGTGTCATTTGATCTGCTGTTGATTCCCTGTACTGTATTTTTCATTTCAATTATTGTATTCTTCAGCTCTGATTTTTCACCTCTCTTTTTAAATTTTCTCTTTGTTTTAGTTCTCACTATGTTTACCTGTTTTTCTTCTGAGTTTGGTGAGCATTTTTATGACCATTACTTTGAACTTTCATCTGAACTATTTTTCAAAGTATTTTATGTCATGAATAATTTTTATAAATCAGAATGAAGGGATAGTGAAAAGCAGCTTTATTAGAAATTTTTATAAGATTTTAACATAGCAAACTTCTGTAGCAAGTGTGTTTTGGCAGACATCAGAAAGATGGGAGAATACTTTTATATGTCTTTTTAGCAAAGTGAAATGGCAAAGGCTCGTGTCACACAGTATTGTACGGTGAATTCCATCCTGTTGAATAAGTAACTGAAGGAAAATACCTTATATTTTTGTGTCCTTACAAATATGTCATTTAACCATTAATTCTTAAGCTTGAAGTAACTCGTCTGTGGGATTGTCATCCAAAGACTCCGAGGTTTAGATTTTATTTCTATGATAAATTTTACCATCATCAGAGTCTAGAGTGAGTGCTACTATCAGGCTTTCTGTGTTCTTGTTCTCATTCATTAATAATGGTGAACTGTTTTCTGTCAGTTTTCTTGTCATTGCTCTGAGGAGCAGAAAGTAAAAAATTCTGAATTGTCAAGTATTTAATGAAAGCTAAAAGACAAAAAGACCACTCTGTATTCTTTTATATCTTCTCAAAGATGATGCAGTAGTTTGGGTAGTGCAGTAACACAAATTGAATCACACTTGTGGTGATATAATTTCAGTGTTTGACTATTACATCATACTTGTAGGTGATATAGTCATCTTTCCTTTTTTAAAAAACTATTTTAGCTGTTCATTTATTTTTAATGTTTCTTTATTTTTTGAGAGAGAGAGAGAGAAAGCAGGGGAGGGCAAAAAGAAAGAGGGGGAGAGAGAATCCCAGGCAGGCTCCATGCCGTCAGCAAAGAGCCCAGGGTGGGGCTCGAACCTGTGAACCATGAGATGATGAACTAAGCTGAAATCAAGAGTCGGACACTTAACGACTGAGCCACCCAGGTGCCCCCACTATTTTAGCTTTTTAAAGCATAATTGGAAATAATTGATTGGTAATGGTAAATAAGTGGCAAATATTTTAAGGCAGAAGGAAAGTAAGAACACTAAGATCACACAACTTTTCTTAGATTAATAAAAGGCTCCAGTGGACCTACATCCTAATTGCAACATAGATTGGATTTTTTTTTCAAGAATAAGTTTTCTTTTTGTACTTTGGAAATCTCTAAGAATAAAAATCTTGAAATATCAGTCTGTAACAGTAGCAAGAACTGCTCATAGAAAGAAACTCAAGAACTAAAATTGGGTGTAGTAGATCCTAATGGTATACTGAAGGGTAAAAGAAATAGGAGTCCTGGGGCACCTGGGTGGCTCAGTCGGTTACTTGTCCGACTCTTGGTTTTGGCTCAGTCATGATCTCACGGTTCGTGGTTTCCAACACTGCATCGGGGTCTGTGCTGACAATGCTGACTGAGCCTGCTTAATATTCTTCTCCCTCTCTCTTTGCCCCTCCCTGGCTCTCTCTCTCTCTCTCTCTCTTACTCTCTCTCTCAAATAAATGAACTTAAAAAAAACTAGTCCTTTTGTTTTAAAAAAAATATTTTGACGGGGGGAGCTAATTTGGAAGTTAACTGAAAAAAAATTTGTTTTTTGTCTTTTAAGGCTTTGGGGGACCAGATACTATTTGTAAATCGTCCTGATAAGAAGAAAATTCTTTTCTTCAATGATAAGAGCTGTCAGTTTTCTGTGGATGAAGGTGAGCCTTTCTGTTTATTTTTTAAGCATGTTACAAATATAGGGTGACAAATTTATATTTATAATCCTATTATAGGGGCACCTGGGTGGCTCAGTCAGTTAAGCATCTGACTTCAGCTCAGGTCATGATCTTGCAGTTA
Source organism: Paguma larvata (assembly GCA_030068075.1). NCBI lineage: Eukaryota > Metazoa > Chordata > Mammalia > Carnivora > Viverridae > Paguma > Paguma larvata. The sequence goes on from CM057823.1 coordinate 12,734,439, forward strand.
GTGGGTTCGAGCCCCAAATCAGGCTCTGTGCTGACAGCTCAAAATCTGGAGCCTGCTTTGGATTCTGTGTCTTCCTATCTCTCACCCCTCCCCCGCTTGTTGCTCTCTCTCTCTCTCTCTCTCTCTCTCTCTCAAAAATAAATATTATAATCCTATTATAACAAATTTTGTAGTAGTGCTTTTTTAGCTTTATCATATTTTAGAGCATAGCTAATCTTCTAATATATTGTTTCTGAGAATGCAATTTGAAATATGTAATTTGAAAGGTTTTAGGTTAATTGTACTTATAATCATATAGTAGGTTAGATATTTTATGCCTATATGTCAGCCATACCAGTTTCTTTTTTTTTTCTTTTTTTTTTAAAGGTCCTGGTGTTTTAATAGAATTTTTTTTTTTAAGTTTATTTCTTTTTGAGAGAAAGAGACAGGATGTGAGCGGGAGAGGGAAATACAGAATCTGGAGCAGGCTCTAGGCTCTGAGCTGTCAGCACAGAGCCTGATACAGGGCTCGAACTCACAAGCAGTGAGATCATGACCTGAGCCGAAGTCGGACGCTTAACCGACTGAGCTACCCAGGCACCCCCAGTTTATTTCTTTATTTCTGTTATTTTTACAAATACTACTTCATATCTTGTTATGAAAGCTTGATGTAGGATGGGAAAAAACAAAATTCTGCTGAATTTTGACTAATATTCTCTTAAGTATTTTATGAGTCTTGCTTATCAGGTTGGATAGGGAGGATTACTTTTTTCTCTGACTCTTGTAGAGCCACGTGCTAAGTTTATGGTGAGTCTTGTACTAAATGTGTGATGTCTGTGTTTTGAATTTTAGTTAAAAATATTTCATTAATACTTGTCAGGTAAAGTAGTTAAACAAAGGTTTAGTCATGAGAAGTCTCTACTATACAAGTAGAAATTCTCACTTAAGGGTGCTGGGTGGCTCAGTCGGTTAAGTGACCAACTTCAGCTCAGGTCGTGATCTCATAGTTCCTGAGTTTGAGCCTCATGTTGGGCTCTGTCCTGACAGCTCAGAACCTGGAGCCTGCTTCGGATTCTGTGTCTCCTGCCTGTCTCTCTTTGCCCCTCCTCTGCTTGTGTTCTGCCTCTCTCTAAAATTAAATTAAAAAAAAAAATCTCATTTAAACAAGTGTGATACTGTACTGTAAGTTGGTATTAATTTTGAACTAAAAAGGCAAGAAGAGAATTAAACACCATTTTAATTATAAAATTTGAAAAGTAATACAAAAAACTCACACCAGAATATCCTAACATTATAGAATTACGTAAATAAAAAAGTAATATTAAATTCCAAACTATTATGCATGCCTGGTAGTCATAGTAACTCTTATTTACTGTATTAAATAAAAAGAGTTTCTATTGAAGGAATAATTTAGTATAAAAATGCATATATAATTCCTGTCCCTTTAGTATCCCATACATGTCTTATGATTTTGTAATTTGTGCAATAGCTCTAAGTTTTTCTTTTATTTGTTATCCGCTGCAGATATTAGGCTTGTGGTGCTTGTCGAAGGAGTTTAGTCAGCCTGCAGTTACGCAGATGACCGCGATTTGTTTTAGGAAGTAGAATGCTGTGTTTCGGTAGAAAATCATGATTGAAAGAACCTTGTATAGAGTTGGTTCTCAATAAATCTTTGTTATTTGAAATAAAAATTTTCAAAGCATTCGAAGCATTTCCAAAGTGCAATATTCTGTATTGCACTTTCTAATAAATGAGGTAAGCTTTCTGTATGTCAGTAAGGTAGTAGTGACCTTCTTCTGTACATTCTAGTGATAGATACTCGTTTAAGAAAAGTGTGGCTTAGCAGTTTATGTATTGCTTGGATCTCCTTTACTTGCAATTTTGCCTTTATGGAAATTTTTATAATTGTCATGTTGACTTGACACTTTGAAAAAACATAGTGGCAGACTTGATCTTTAAGATACAAGTTTAAGGCAATAGCTGATTGCTTTCTTCTTTGGCATAGTTAATCCATTTGAAAGCAATTTGCAGTATTAAAAAAAATCACAAGTATCACATGTTCAAATAGGAAGATCTTATAATGAGAAGCAGTTACATTTTTCCTTTCACTAATTTGAGTTCCTTTCATTTGTAGCCATACTCAACTGGATTTATTTTAATTCTTTGGGTGGTTTTCCCCTGGTAAAATGCTTATATTTTTATTTCTTGACTTTTCAGCTTGAAGTATTATAATGTCTTAATTCTTATCATGTCGCTGATTCCACCCGCTGTCTCTCTTCTTCACTTTCTAATATAGCACTAGTTTTAGTTTCTCTACCGTTTTTCTTAGTCCCTTTAACCATCAAAATTGAACATTCTCTGGGAGTTTTTAGTGTTACATCTGCTCTGCAGATGGCAGCATGGTGCAGCCTGTCTCTGTTAGTGGGTGTCTGATGTGAGGCAAACGTTGAGGTTGCAGGAGCTCTGTAAGAACAGCACGGAACTCTAGGGTTTCTTGGTAATATTTCACTGGAGAAATTTTAGGAGTATACTTGCTTTCCGCTGTAATCCTCACACTAATCATTATACCAAGTCATTATTGTTTTCCGTCGTCTGTGCGATTTTCCTGTGGATATCACTATTTTAACTTTGCTCAGCCTTTTCCTGTTTGTGTATCTTTTTCTTTATTTCTGTTCCTTAATATTATCCCTATTTTCATTTGCCATTTTTTTATGGCCTTTGTTGGCTTAAACTCTTCCCATCTCCTTATTACTTGGCTTATTAGGACAAGATGAGGATTTTCACTTTATTTTCCCCAGATTATAAAAGTAACCATATATGCGTGTTCGTAAAACCCTACACATCCTGAAGTTGTGTAAATTGTGTGATGTTTATTTTTCTAGTTTACTTTTTCTCTGTTGGAGATCTTTATATGGCTATTTAGTATCCATTATATAAGTGTACCTGATAAATGGATTTTTAAGTATTTAATAATGCTGCAGCAAATATTCTTACACATCTTATATGCTGGATATGTGTATGTATTTTTTATGGTATGAAATAGCTGTATATATCAAGGGGTATTGGGAAGGTAAATTGGCAAATTATTTATACATCTGTTAAGATCTTTGTTTTTTCTGATTTTAATATATGTTGAAATATATTACTAGATTTCCTAATAGTGAACTGTCCTTACACTCCTAGAATAACCCTTTTTTGACTTTATATATTTCTGGATTCTTTTTCTGTGTTTTTAAGGATTTCTGCTTCAATATTCAGTGTTCTTTTTCTGTTTACTTTCTCAGGATTTGTTTTGTGTGTGATGCTGGATAAAGAAGTACTGTTTTTCCTTCCTTCCATCATTCCTGTCGTTTTCCTTCCCTTTCCATTCTTTCCTTGCAAGAATATTCCGTTCTGCGAGGGTTGAACACAGACACTCATGCGTGCACGTATCTGGCTGCGGCTTCTTTGACAGCAGTCTTCACATCTTCTTTGGTTACGCCCTTCATAAAGTTTCCGACCTTGTGAATGAGTTTTGGTAATCTGTGTTTTCCTAAAATCATTTTTAATTTTCAAACTTAGTAGAATATACTTTTGCAGAGTGTGGCCCTAGACTTTGTTTAATTTTTTTTGTGTAATTTTCCCTTTTTATTGCTAACCCTTTGTATTTGGGTGTTCTCCCTTATTTCTGTATTATGCTTTTGGTTTGTCTACTTTACTTTTGCAGCGGTGTTTTTGTTTTAAAGGAAAATCTCATCTATCAGATCACCCTTCACATATTAGTTTTTGACTACTTCATATGAGTGGTGACTGAGCAAACATTGAAATCTGCTATTGCCTTTTTTTTGTTAATTTTGCCAGTACTGCCTGTAAATGTTTTTCTGCAGAGTTTTTAGCTTATAAACATTCTTTACAATTCTAGTTTAAGGACCATATCCGTAATCATTATAAAACTTCGTCTTGGTTATAGTTCATGTTCTTTTTACTTTAAAGTCTGGCTTTATCTTGGGGTGCCTGGGTTGTTCAGTCAGTTAAGCGTCCTTCAGCTCAGGTCATGATCTCATGGTTCATGGGTTCAAGCCCCGCATCGGGCTCTGTGCTGACAGCTCAGAGCCTGGAGCCTGCTTCAGATTCTGTGTCTCCCCCTCTCTCTACCCCTCCCATGCTCATGCTCTGTCTTTCTCTGTTTCTCAGTAATAAATAAACGTTAAAAAACAACTTAAAAAATTTTTTTACGTCTGGCTTTATCTCATTCTTCTAATCCCTTACCCTTTTTTTTGCCTGTTATATTTTTGCGCATTCTTTATATCCTGTCTTCTTCTGTTATAGTTCCTTTGTAGTCGGCATATATAGTTGGTTTTAACTTTTTGAAGTATCATTTTATATTTATTATCTTTATTACATGATATATTCTCCCCATTATTGGAAATTATATAATTTGGGGGGGGCTCTCTTGTGGATATAAAGTGATTCTCTTTATATCTCTAAGTAATTCGCTTAGACTTATTGGTATCATTTTATCAACTTCGTTCTTTTGTTTTGATTTCCTAGTTGACACTTTCTGAGATTCTGGTGACAATCTGTTATTATGTATTCATGAATTCATTTATTCAACAAATATTTACTGATGTCCTATTATGTGCCCCATTTTATTCAATGTCGGGATACAGTAGTGAACAAGGTAGACAAGTCTCTGCCTTTGTGGAGTTTACATTCTAAAGGATAAGTAGACAATATAAAAAGTAAAAATGATTACAGATTGTATCAAATTCTAGGAAAGAGACAAATGACGTCTGTGCAAGCTAGTAAAGCCGTGGGGGGTGGAGCTCAGAGAAGACGCCCATGCAGGAGCCAGCCTTGCAATGTACCAGAGGGTGCCTGTGGGTGCCCTTGTGGGGGAGTGGGGTTCAAGTGGAGAATAGTGAAGGCAGAGGCTGTAGGAAAGACATCGATTTTTTTCATAGGCTAGTGGTTTTTAATCCCGTAACCAGAGTCAGTGGGCTTTGAGTAACAGATACTTTGTAACACCCTTTTTGCTTTTATAAAATGAAATTCCAAGATGATACAACCTACTTTTAGACATAATTTGTTCAAAGTCGGTATAACATTGGGATGCCTGGCTGGCCAGTCGGTAGAGCATGTGACTCTTAACCTCAGGGTTGTGAGCCGCACATTGGGGATAGAGCTTTCTTAAAAAAACAAACAAAGAAACAAAAAACTACCCTAACTGTAACACACAGGAGAAATAAAAGGAAATTGATTTATATTTTACAAAAAATTTATTTCAATATTTTAAATTGTTCAAGCACATTAATATTAGAATATAAAAGGAATATAAATAACACACTCGTTGACTTTTATGTGTAGGGTCACCATTGAATGTGATGGCTACAAATAGACCAATACAAGTGTTACGCAGTGGCAACCGATTTACCATAACCAGTGTTTTCCTTAAGTGGTAATGAGTTCTTGGTCAAAGGTCTGCAAAATACAAGTGAAGTTTTTCTGTGATTTGCAAAGGTTAATCATACTAACCTATCATAATATACAGAAATCATACTAACCTAATCATAATATACAGATTATTCTCTGTATATCTTCTATGTTCCTAGAAAATCATGTGCATATTAAACCAGTGTAAAAAGTACTTTGTTTCTATATGTAAACAGATTTTGATTATAGGCTCAGTTTGTTATCATAAACTGGTGTTTTTTCACTAATCTTTGTACTTTCGGCTGGGAGGAAGAAAGGTTTTTCAACAATGGCAGTATTGATATTTGGAGCTGGGAGGTTGGTTGTTTTTTTTTTTTGGTGGTAGGGTTGTTTCTCTGTATTGTAGATGTTTTGCAGAATCCCTGGCTGCTTTAGATGCCAGTAGCATGCCTTTCCCTACGGTGACGACCAAAAATGTACATAGATATTACCAATGTTCCCCCAGGAGGCAAAACTACCTGGGTTGAGAATTCTGTTGAAGGTACAGTTTATGTTTATAAAATAGACAATAGTTAATTAAGATACATTGTCTTCAAGCTTCTTTTCATGAATTCTTTCATTCAGCACATTCAGTGATACAGGGATGTCAGAATGAAAAAGGTTTCTGTTCGTGAGCTCACCGAAGGCCGAGGGAAGATTGACGTGGGAACTGATATAGTAGCTCTTACATACTGTCATTGTGATGCTCGTACAGTCACAGGATGACAGTGTCATCCACTGTTCTTTTAGTTGAAATTGTCAGTTATGGCATAAATCACTAGTTAAAAAAAAACTGAGTCTTTGCTAATGGTATAAACAGCGAAGGCCCACTGAAAATGTATGCATGTCTTAATTTTTATCTTCCTCACTCTTTTTTCATAGTTTACTCAAAATGGTTTGTCCTGATTGTATTGAAGATTTTTGTTTTAGCCCAGTAGATGGCAGTCTTAGCTAGAGAGAAAATCTTGAATGATGAAGCTTTCAGTTGCGCTTAAGATTCACCATTCTTTTTATCTATAAATAGAAGCAAATGTCCTAAGATGAGAAGCAGTGAACAAGTAAGGAGAGAGTTTATTCGTGGTAATTTAAAAAATCAAATAGGTAAGCGAACACAGTGCAGCTGCACTTAGGGACATGTCTTACTTCACAAAGGCATTTCCTTGTATCGGGATCGCATTCATTTAGAGGTAGTAGAAATGCGGTGGTTAAGAGGATGGTTCGAGTAGTTAACCCGTCAGTTTATGTCTTAGCTTTGCTCCTTGTTGGCATAGACAAGATACTCTGAGATGCCTCATCTATAAAATAGGAGTAATGGTATCTGTCTTGTGGTCCTTATGAGAATTAAATGAGTAATATAAAAGTTCTTAGAGCTTGGAACAGAGCCTGGCACATAGTAGGAATAGTAGTACCAGTAATATTAGCTATTATTATAGAATTGGAAATACCAAATAGTACCAAAAGACCAGGTGTTTAAATCCTGCCTGGTTATTTATTCACGTTTCCTTAGCTATCTGGCTAATTAAGTGGATCTGTAGTTCTGTGTTTTGTTACGTAGCAAAGAGCCAGAGCCAGTGTAGCAGTCTAAGGCCACATTTGCATTGATCTTTTGCAGAAACATAATGTTAGTCGGTGTTCCTGGTGAGAAGCCCAGTGACACACTGATTTTTCTTTGTTCTTTTCTGTCTGAAAGCTTAAACAATTTAAACTTTATCCTTACAATATAGGACTTCTCGCAGAAACTCCTCTTTCTGGGGCTCAGGTGCTGTTTTATTTTTTAACGGCTATACAGTATTCCATTTTATGGATGTGCTTTAAAACAGTTTTTCTGATGCTCCACAGGTGGAAATTTAACTTTTGTTTTCCTATATGCTATTATAAACAATGCTTAAAACTTACACATAAATATATGTGTACTTACCTAATTATTTCCATATTGTAGTTTCTTTAAATAGAATTGTGAGATCAGAAGGTAAGGCATATTTAAAATTTTCCTTTTATTTAAAAAAATTTTTTTAATGTTTATTTTTGAGAGAGAGAGAGAGAGAGAAGGGGCAGGGGAGAGGCAGAGAGAGGGAGCCACAGAATCTGAAGCAGGCTCCAGGCTCCAGGTTGACAGCCCAGAGCCCGATGCAGAACTCTAACCTACCAAATGTGAGATCATGACCTGAGCCAAAGTTGGACACTCAACCAACTGAGCCACCCAGGCGCCCCTAAAAAATCTTCAGTACCTTGCCTAATGCCTTTTCTAAAGTTTGCGCCAGTATTTTGGGACCAAATTATCCCTTCACAGCAGTATATGAAAAAATATCCATTTCTTTACCCTCACTAGTACCAGATGTTTTTAGTGGACTTTGCCAGGCTCATAGAAAATAAAGATTATCTTGAATTTGTATTTTTCTTGCAACAACCTGATAAAATTAAAGAAAAACAGACTATTTCTCTTTGTACCTCTGTCAACTTTACATTTTCTGTCCCCCCATACATTAAAATGTAATTAAATTTGGAATCCTGTGAAATCCTGCCTCTAAAATTTGGCCCTGCTTTCCATTGTTCATCTTAAGTATTTGTGCAGCTGTGATACATTTATGTAGTACATGTAATACTTAAAGACTGCAACAGCACTAAGCTAAGGAAACAGGGATTAATGGAGAAATGTTTTATTGAAAAATAACAAAGACATTGAAGAGTTTTTTTATTCAGGGATTTTCCTCTGAAAATAGCTCAAGCAACACTTTTTTAGCAAGAGAAGGTAGTTAAATTTCGTCCTAATGTACTTTCATTTCCACCGTGCCATTAAAATTTACATTGTATATTCTTTTTGGTGGTACATTAATATATATATTAGCTTTCTCGACCATTGCTGTCACTTTTAATAGGCATTATTACCTGTGTAATTGTGTCTGAAGAGGCCTGAGGCATATGAGCTCTGTACAAATCAGGTAGAAAGTCACAGTAGTTTCAGTCTTTCAAAGAACTGAACCTTTACAATGTTGGTAACATAGATGCTTCGTAGAAAGTGAATTGACTAAAATTTACCATTGAGGAAAAGAGGTTTTTCTCATCTATGCTTTTATTCTCTTTATCTTTTATTCTTCTGCAAGAGAAAAGCATACACTTTATTGTTATACATTTATATCCTGTAATACTCTGAAGGAATACAATTTTTACATGTTGATAGAATTTAACAAGTCATGGCTTAAAACACCTGAACTATTCACTAGGTCGCATACTTCCTTCAGCAATTGTGGTAAATTAGACATAAAATTCTAGTTTGGTATCGAATTTGAAACAGTATTTGTGTGCTTTCTTGGAATTAGAGTGATGTTTTTATTGCTGACTCGGAAGTCTCACCTGAAGCCGTTTTCTCTCACATAAGCCTATAGCGAGCAGAGCTAGTTGCATTAATCACATTGTTCTTTAGCTAAAAAAAGTAGATAGTCGGGGACTTCTGGCTTCCACTTAAAATGGAGAAAGCTGGGCAAAGCATCATTCCACCCCTGTAGCAACAATAATAAGCCCTAGATAGCTGCAGATTTATAGTCTTCTTGAATCCATTAGAGAGCCGAGCTTCCAGGGCAACCATTTAACCTGAAATCTAAGGAAGATGAGCACCTCTGAGAAAAGAACGGATGCAAACACCTGTTTGTTTACCTGGGACAGTCAGAATGAACACCAGTCAGAAGAATCCAGTTAAACATTTTACTGAATTGCTGCAGGCATGAATCGGACTAGCAGGAAGATACAGAATCCTTGGGGCTGTGAACACTTGAGAATTCACAGCTACCTGCAGGCTCTTTTCCACAGACTCCACTGGATGCTTACAAACATGATCGAGGCTAGGGCTGGATACCACCCTCATTGGGCAGGCCTGGAGGAGGGGAACGGTAGATACTTCAGGAAAGACACGAAGCCCTGTCTGAGTGCTGCTTTCTGCCTCTCTCCTGTGAGACCAAAGCCTTAAACTGTGGTTTGAATGGAGCAGAAAGAAAACCTTCCACCCCTAGGGAAGGGGCAGGAATATGTGCTGGGCCCAGAACTGTAGCAGAGGGGGATGGCCAGGAACATCATGAAGGCCACATGCCAGATACCCAGAACATAGTCCTTGGCTACGACCAAGGCTTCATCAGAATTTCAGAGAGCTACCACCCTATACCAGGCTAAGAGATGTAGAGTAATGGGTAACAGTGGAATTCTGCGAGAGTTGCAAGAGCTTGGAGGCAGACAGACCATAATTAGTTGCAGCCTAAACAGAAGACCTAAACCTGAAGATTGAGTAGACACTGAGAAAAAACTTTGGCAAACAAGCCTGTACCCTAAACACAAGGTACGGCTAGAGCAATTTAAAGCTTGCGGTGCCTTGTGGGTATCCATAGCAGCAATAGATTCCAAACCAAGTTCATGTTCTGACAGTAGAATGACTCTGCCATGACACATTAGAGGCCTAGCAGAAGGAAAGTCATGGTCATATCCAGACATAAAAACTATCTTAGTCCCAGCTGTCCTACAGAAGATATCCTGGTTTCACATGTATGTATGTTATAAAAACAAGGAGAGCAATACAGTATTGAGACAGGGGAATTGACAAACTTCTTAGGTCACAAGTACTGGAAACTGTTAGACATGGAATGTAAGATAAACTACGATTTATATGTTAAGGCCTCTGGTTTCGAAAAGGCAGGCAAGATCAGGTAAGATATTGGGGCGCCTGGGTGGCTCAGTCGGTTAAGTGTCCAACTTTTGCTCAGGACATGATCTCGCAGTCTGGGGATTCAAGCCCCACAGACAGACTCTGCTGACAGCTCAGAGCCTGGAGCCTGCTGCGGATTCTGTGTCTCCCTCTTTCTGACCCTCCTCAGCTCATGCTCTATCTCTTTCCATCTCTCAAAAATGAATAAACATTAAAAAAAATTAAAAAGATCAGGTAAGATATTTCAAAGATAGACATTATAAGAAAATCTAATGAAAAGTTTAGAACTGAAAAACACAGTAACAGAAAAAGGAATTCCTTCAGTGAGTTCATCAGTAAACTTGGCATAACCAAAGGAAGTTGGTTAAACTAAAATTGTCTAAATTAAAATCCAAAGAGAAAACAAAAAATATGAATTGTCTAAATTAAAATACAAAGAGAAAACTGAAAAAATAGAACATCCATTAGCTATGAGATAATATCAAGTGGTCTGCATGTGTAATTCAATTCTCAGAAGGAGAATAGGACAAAAGAAATAATGGCCAAAGATTTTGAAAAACTAATGACAGACACCAGAACAAAGGTTGAAGAAGCTCAGAGAATATGAGGCAAGATAATCCCCCAAAACAGATGACAGAAAAACAGCCAGGCATTTATATTCAAACTGCCGAAAGCTGAAGATGATGACAAAATACCAAAGGAGTTAGAGGAGGAAGCTCTTTACAGAGAAAGAAGAATCGTCATTTGAATCTATGGAAACCAAAAGACAATGCAGTGACATCTCTAAGGAATCAAAAGGGAAAAAATTTCCAACCTAGAATTCTGTACCTAGCAAAAAGTCTTTATTTATTTATTTATTTTTTTAAATGCTTTATTTTTGAGAGAAAGTGCGAGTGGGGGAGGGGCAGAGAGAGAAGGAGACACAGAATCTGAAGTACGCTCCAGGCTCTGAGCTGTCAGCTCAAACCCACGAGCTGTGAGATCATGACATGACCCAAAGTTGGACACTTAATGGACTGAGCCACCCAGGCACCCCAATAATTAAGCAAGTCAATGGCAAATTAGTATGGATATGAAAATCTTAACACTATCGACCAACTTGACCTAATTGTCATTTATAGAGCAGACTATGCGATATTAATGGTAGACTATATACACTTTCCAGTGCACTTGGGATATTCACCAAAACAGTTGGTATTCTGAGCCATGAAACCTTAATGAATTTAAAAGAATTGAAAGCATACAAAGGATGTGCTTGGACCATTATGGAATCATACTGGAAATTAGAGATCTATTCGGAAACTCTCCAAACTATTTGGACATTAAATAACACGTTTAAATAATGGCTCAAGGAGGAAATCACAAGGGAAGCGAAGAAAATGCTGAATTAAATGAAAGCAAAGCACACATACCAAAATTCTGGGATGCAGCTACCACACTGGTTAAAGGGAAATACAAAGCATTAAATGCTTATGTTAAAAAAGAATTATTACTTTGAGGTGCCTGAATGGCTCTGTCTGTTGAGTGTACAACTCTTGGTTTTGGCTCAGGTCATGATCTTGCGGTTTGTGGGTTCGAGCCCCGTGTTAGGCTCCAGAGCTGGCAGCGTGGAGGCTGCTTGGGATTCTGTCTCTCCGTCCCTCCCCCACTCCCGCTGTCTCTGTCTCTGTCTCTCTCAAAATAAACAAACTTAAAAAAATATTACTTTGTATGCATATACCACATTCATTTATCGTTTCCTTAGCTGATGGACATTTGGATTGTTTCATTTTTTGGCTTCTGTGCATGATGCCGCTGTGAACATATGTGTGCATGTTTTTGTGTGGACGTGCTTTCGTTTCTCTTAGCTATGTACCTGGGAGTGGGATGTGGTAATTCTTTAACTTTTTGAGGAATTGCCACGCTGCTTTCGCAGAGTTGGCCGCATCACTGCATTCACACTAGTGATGTTTGGGGGTTCCAGCTTCTCCGCATCCGTCCTAACACTTTGATTTTCACCATCTTCCTGATGTGAAATGAACGGTATTTTACTGTGGTTTCGATTTGCAGTTCCCTAGTGACTAATGGTGCTGAGCATCTTCCCATGTGCTTTGTGGTCACTTCTCTATTTCCTTTTGAGAGATGTTTATTCATATTGTTTGTCCATTTTAAAAATAAGGTGTGTTTTTTGTTTTTGTTTTTTTTGTGGAGCTCTTTATTCTGGATGTAAGTCTCTAATAAGATACATGCTTTCTGAATATTCTCTTCCATTCTGTGGGTTGTCTTTTCACTTTTTCGATAGTGTCCTTTGAGGCATAAAAGTTTTTACTTTGGATGAAGTACAGTTTATCTGTTGGTCTTTTGTTGCTTGTGCTTTTGGCGTCCTAAGAGAACACTGCCTAATCACAAAGATGTATGCTCCTGTTTCTTCTTCTGAAGGTTACAGTCTTAACTCTTACATTTAGATCTTGGATCATTTTGAATTAATTTTTGCATAATATGTAGTGCAGTTCCAAAGATACTCTTTGGAAAGTTAAGTGTTTATTACTACATTGTAATATATATTGTGGTGGCACTTCGCCATCCTACTCTCATATTTTTACCCAAACTCACTCCAAGCCCATATGCATTTATAAATATCAACTCTATTCTTAAGTGCCAAAACCTGGAAATAACTCAGATGGCCTTTAACTGTCTCTTAAATTACCTCGTGGTATGTGCTTACAGTGGAACACAGCTCAGCAACAGAAAGGAACAAAAGTACTGACCTGCCTAGCCGTGTGGATAAATCTGTGTCCTGCTTAGTGAAGGAAATCAGAATTCAAAAGGCTACAAACTGTATTATTCTCTTTATATGACACATTTATGATATTCTTGGGAAATAAAACTATAGGAACAGATAATAGATCAGTAGTTGCCAGGGGCTTGAGGTTGGTGGAGGGGTTGACTTTGGAGCATAGGGGTGTTTTTTGCATTCCTGGAATTGTTCTATATTGTTTCTGTGATGGTGTTCACGTGACTTGTATGTTTGCTAAAACTTCAGGAACTATACACCAAAACGTGTAAATTTTGTTCTCTGTAAATTATACCTTAATAAAATCAAGGGAAGGTTAAAAAGTAGTTATTCAAAAGGATATTTCCCTCCGAAGATGGTGTTTCTCCTATTGCAAAGCAGTTTTCAGATTTACCTTAGGGTTTCTTTTCTTTGCCTTTTGCGCTGGTATCACTTTCCCGGGAGTAAAAGTAACATTGTTCAGGGTTGTATTTCTGTAGGGTCACTAAGAACATACAGTGCTGCCAAGTTCTTTTCATCCTTCCCGACCCCAGTCTGCCTTTCCTGCCCAGTTGCACGGCCACACACACCCTGCGCATTCTTTGCAGATATCCAGCAGGTAACACCACGTTAGTGACAGTTATCAACAAATAGTTGTTGGAATGCTGAGAAGGAAATACCAGTTGTTTGTATAACCTCATTTGCTTAAATTATACTTAAAAAAAAAAATGCTGATTTTTGAGAGAGAGAGAGCATGCATATGCATGAGAGGAGGAGGAAGGACAGAGAGAGAGAAAGAAGATCCCAAGCAGACTTCGCGCTGTCAGTGCAGAGCCCGATGCGGGGCTCGATCTCGCAAACCCCGAGATCATGACCTGGGCCGAGATCAAGAGTTGGACTCTAACTGACTGAGCCAGCCGCCCTCTACTTTTTAAGAAGAAGAATCTAAAGCCATGTATATTAGTTTTCAATTGCTGCTATGACAAATTACCATAAATTTGGTAAGTTAAAACAACACAAAGTTATTCATTGACTTTCCATTCTGGAGGTTTGGAGTCTAAGCTGGGTCAGCAAGGGCAGCCTTCCTTCTGGAGGTGTCAAGGAAACACCTTTTCCAACTTGTAGAGGAGCCTGGATCTCTTGGCTCACAGCCCTCCTCGCTCTGATGCCTGCTTCTGCTGCACAGCTCCACTGACCCTCCTGCTTCTCTCTTCCCTGATACGGTCCTTTGGTTACATTGGGCCCACCCAGGGAATCCAGGGTCACCTCTCCATCTCCAGATTTGTAATCCTGTCTTCAGAGTCCCGTTTCCTATATGAGGTCAAACACATTCACAGCTTCTGGGGTTTAAGATGTAGACATTTTGAGGGGAACCATTTTTCTGTCACACACAAGAGAAATCATTTAGTAATGTCAAAAATTTAGGATTAGTACGTTAGGGGATGAGGGGAATTGAGAAATGTCCTTGTATTTGGAGGTGCAAAATGGATAATAATATTTGTGAGGAAAAAAGAGGCATCTTAATAACAAGAAAAATGCAGGAAGATATAGTGCATTGGTATATGAGACTCTGCTCTTTTTAAAATTATTTTTATTTTTATTTTTTTGATGCATATTTATTTTTGAGAGAGAGAGGGAGACAGCATGAGTGGGGGAGGGGTGGAGACAGAATCTGAGGCAGACTCCAGGTTCTGGGCTGTCAGCACAGAACCCGATGTGGGACTCCAACTCACGGACAGCGAGATCATTATCTGAGCCGAAGTTGGACGCTCAGCTGACTGAGCCACCCGGGCACCCCCTCTGCTCCTTTTTTTAATGGCAGAGGCACACCTTAACTTGAATACTCTTAGAACCCGTGGCCTAATGTGGATGTAAGAAAAAGCAATGTGTATTAATGATAGTAAGTGTGATCCTTCTTAGGTTGCCGTGTATTTAAAAAAATTATACTAGTGATATGTAAGTACCTCACGGTGTATTAAAATTTTTTGTCAAGAATTGTATCACGCAAAAGTGGAAATTCACCAAGCAAACTTTATTTGTTCCTCTCTGGGGATATATATTGGTGTGTTTTTCCAGACCTTTATGATTCATTTCATATGTGTGTACTTTCTGTTTTTAAATAAATTTTTAGAATTATAGTTTTTTCTATTTTACATAAATGAAATCATATATTTGTTAGCCAATCCTTTTCTTAGGTGTTTTATACTGCTTTTGTTTAGTGGTGTCAGCACCTAGAAATAGAGCTGTCAGATGATGACGGGAACTAACAGGTATAGATAGTGCTTTTTTCTTGGCAGGCGATACATACATTAGCTCGTTGAATATCCACAACTCTGTGAGACAGGGATCCTTATTCTCCCTGTTTTGCAGATCAGGAAACGGAGGCAGAGAGGCTAGGCGACTGTTACATAGAAATGTTACATAGAAAATGGAATGACTGGTTTCACATTCAGGCCGTCTGGCTCCCAGGCCGTGTACTGTACAATTCTGCTGGTTTTGCATTTCGCAGGAAAGGTCTGGGCACAGCCCAGATGTGATTGAGTTATTTGGGAATTTAAGTAAAATCTCTTTAACGAGTTTGCTTATTTCCTTTCCTTCTCTGGCATATTTTCCATTACACGGTTTTCATTCTTAGTTCAAGTGGGACAGGGATTTCCTTAGTGCAGAGGCTCCAATCTGAGTTTATAAATTCTAGGCTGTTTTCGTTTTTTTGTTGTTGTTGTAAAATTTCTAAATCCGTTTCTGTTTTATTTACTTTTATAGTTAGAGCATGCCTGACTTTCATGATACTTGGAGGTCTTCTGCTAAAACACATCTCTGCCTTTAAATTCATTATCCCCTCATCATTTGCTGTTATCGGAAAAAAAAAAAAAATCCTGACTGAAGAAGAAAACAATGCCCAGATCTTGGTTTCCTTCTTTTTTTTTTTTTTTAAGGTTTTAAAAAATGTTTATTTTGAGAGAGAGTACACACCCACATGAGTGAGGGAGTGGCAGAGAGAAGGAGAGACAGAGACTCCCAAAGCAGGCTCTGCACTTTGAGTACAGAGCCTGATAGGGGCTCGATCCCACGAACTGTGAGAGCCTGACCTGAGCCGAAATCAAGAGTTGGATGCTTAACCAACTGAGCCACCCAGGCGCCCCCAGATCTTGGTTTCTAAGCAACATTCTCCAATAAAAGCAGTCCGGACTCTTTGATGAATTGGTTGATTCCAAGTTTGGGGAAATACAAGATAAACTTGGAACGTCTTTCGGTACCCAGAAATAAGTGCTCAACAAAACAGGCAAACCAAAAACAAACAAAAATACCAAAGAATAAAAAGGGAAGCAAGTAAAAAAGATACAAGAATGATCTGAAGGGGTTCTTAGTGACCAAAGCCAGCATGTTTGAACAACAAAATGATGATAGCAATCAATTGTAATCCACGAAGTAAGTATCCATGAGTCCATACTACATCAAATAAACAACTGAATAAATGGAGAAAGAACAGTCCTTGCTTATAGTAGAATTCTAATTAACACATCTGGAAGGAATGATGGAAATAATTTGCTATTAGGCAAACCCACAAGTAATAATTGTAGGCAAGAGCTGTCCGTGGATGCTAAAGTTAGCAAAGACTGTGATGAGAAACAGAGTGTTTGCTTAGTCTCAGTAGATTTCCCCATAAGGTCCTTATTAATTACAAAAGGAGAAATAATAGCTTCATGGTGGAAAACTCAGATAGCAGCTTAACGAGCGATCAGTTTATCAGCCTCAGGAACAAGACCGTGACATCATGTCCTTTGCACTGAGAAGGGCACAGCAGATTTCTGTGATATTCTTGCCGAAAGTGCACTACCTCAGTTTAATCATGAAGAAACATCAGACAGCCCCAAGTTGAGGGCCGTTCTATGAAATAACTGGCCCAAACTCTGTACGAGTCTTTATGACCTCTTAGTCACCCATCTCCAGGTATTTGGTTTCAAAAGTCTCTTCTGTTAACAGACTTTTATAATTCCTTATCCCCATATACAACCTTGGTTCCCCATCTCCCTTCTTGCTTGTTTTTACTGATAGGGAAAGGAAATGGAGTGTACTGAGCTCAGAGAATGAGCAGGAATTTTGAACTATTTCATTGCAGAGAACTGACTTTTGGACTAAGAGTGTCAGCTGCTCTCTTTCCTCAGGAAAGCAGGGAATTCTCAATGACACTGCCCTTCATTTACTAGACCGAGAATAGAACACTACTGCTCTGGTCAGTCTGTGTTCCCTGACCCTTCTACGCACTGTCCAGCACTTCAGGATTCTTGTCTTTCTTCCTTTGTTGTTGTTGTTTTAAGTAGGCTCCACACCCAGCGTGGAGCCCAACATGGGGCTTAAACTCACGACCCTGAGATCAAGTCCTGATTGAGATAAGAGTTGGATGCTTAACCGGACTGAGCCACCCAGGCGCCCCTCACTTCCTTTGTTTTTTTTTTTTATTTTTATTTTTTTAATATTTATTTATTTTTGAGAGACAGAGCATGAGCAGGGGAAGGGCAGAGAGAGAGAGAGGCAGACGCAGAATCTGAAGCAGGCTCCAGGCTCTGAGCCATCAGCACAGAGCCCGATGCGGGGCTCGAACTCACAGACCGTGAGATCATGACCTGAGCTGAAGTCGGCCGCTTAACCGACTGAGCCACTCAGGCGCCCCTTTTCGGGGAAGGGGCTTTGTTTTTATAATGAAATCTTAGATGTGCTAATTTAAATTTTTTTTTTAATGTTTTTATTTATTTTTGAGACAGAGACAGAGCATGAGTGAGGGAGGGGCAGAGAGAGAGGGAGACATAGAATGTGAAGCAGGCTCCAGGCTCTGAGCTGTCAGCACAGAGCCCGACGCGGGGCTCGAACTCACAGACCGCTAGATCATGACCTGAGCCGAAGTCGGACGCTCAACCGACTGAGCCACCCAGGCGCCCCTAGATGTGCTAATTTAGACCAGAGGAGATACTATCTAGGCCTGGCTTTCTGTCACAGATGCTATAGCTTGTAAATACCTGTTGTAAAAAAACTACTCTCTTGGCGGCAGAGTTTCAGAAACTTTGGAGGAGTGTCACCGTGGATTCGATGGATGAGGAGAAAATTGAAGAATATCTGAAGCGACAGGGTATTTCTTCCATGCAGGAATCTGGACCAAAGAAAGTGGTAAGTAGCCTCCGGGAAAAAAAACCCTCAAAACATAATCCTCTGTTCTTTGAACTGTGAGCCTGCTTTCTGTTCTCTCCAGAGAACAGGTAATCAGTTCTCCCACCCAGTTTTTTCCTCAGCGTCCTAATCAGCGATCTTGGATGCAAGCCAGATCATGTCTCTGCCCCCGGCTGCTGCGACCCGGGCATGTGAGAGCTTGCGTCATTACCCCTCCAGCCCTTGTCCTAGCGGCGACTACCCTTAGGTCAAGTCATCCTGAATGTTTTCTAATGCCCACGTGTTGCCCTTCCAGTTCCTAAAAGGAGGTCGTTTCATCATCTTGGCCTTTAAGACCTTAATTGTGCTCCCCTCCCCTTGCTCCATGAGCCCTGTGGTCTTGGCTCGTGGCTCTGCCTTAGCCCTGATCACATTGAACTGTCCTGGTCGACTTTCAGATTCCTTAGGAACCAGCTATTTTCTCATAGTCCCAGAGCCCCATCAGAGGAGGGATTTTAATTGAAAGACGACTTGTGATCTGAATTGCCTTGTACCAGCTAACTAGTTGTCTGTAGTCCAAGGACCACCCAGTCGGGGGACTCACTCACCCACACCCTAGACTGTAGCTGCCCTGCCCCTCCCCTTCCCCTGGTGTGCCATCAGTTTTCTAGCTCACCTTCTTTGTGATTTCATCTGTGTGTGTGTGTGTGTGTGTTATATGCAGTGAGTTTTTAGGATGCCTTAAAGGGCAGGACTTACTGCCCAGTGATCTCCATGATTATTAGTGTAATTGCAGCACTTCGTGAGCTATTTTTTCCTATCATTGCTTTGTGGGGTTTTTTTAATCATGTGATTTTAAACTTCAAGTGTACAGAAAAGAATGGAGAATGATATTTAACAAATGTTGCTCTGCTCGTCCATTCCTCAAATTTGCCGTATCTCTGTATTTTGCTGCATTTCAGAATTTTTTTATTGGATATACTTTTAAACCTAACGTTAGAGATGAAAAACAGAGAGCTTTACTGCCTCTTTTTTAATCCACTTAGGGTGGAGACTAGTTCTGGGAAGGTAGTCCCGGTGGGCATGTGCACGGCAGTGTAGCAGGTGCTCCCTTATGCTGGGGATTAGTATGTGAGGCCGGGCCACTGAGCAGGAAAAAGGCTTCTTTGCTGCCGGTTTGAGAGCATCGTTAGTAAATCCTCACCATTCTGCCCCTCCGAATATCTGTATCTGTTTTTACTTTTCTTGTAGGCCCCTATTCAGAGAAGGAAAAAGCCGGCTTCACAGAAAAAGCGACGGTTTAAGACCCACAACGAGCATCTGGCTGGAGTGCTGAAGGACTACTCAGACATTGCCCCTGGCAAATAGCCAACAGTTTTGTTCGTGAGCAAAGAGTTAAATACAACATCAAGGTCTTTCTCGATGATGCTGGGCTCTGAAGACCGTCTTCCCGTTCTCCTTCTAAGGCCTGAGGAGAGGAGCAGTTCAGTTTACAGAACAAGAGCAAATTACCAAACTCCAAGCTTTCTTTCATGGAATGGGCTGATGAGATGAGTGATACCTTCTGTTACTTCCGGGAAAGGCGCTTAGCATGGCATGCAAGTGTCTTTGCTGCTTATCTCTATTTCTAAGTGGTTCCTGGTTCCATTTTTCTTCCTTTCTTCCCTTAGAACAAGTTTGCAGATAGTCTTGAATGCAATTTTGTTTATTCCAAAAGGACATATTTATAATAAAATCATCGTAGAAGGAACTCTAAGATGTTAGTGGATTCAGTTTGTATTCTTTCTGTTCTTGGCAGTGGCAGACGGCAGCTCCGGCCTTCACTCCCACAGGACGCACGTGTGGGCCGTTGTCGGATGCTGTCGTCTGTGCTGTGGTGCTGAGCCTGTGGATTTCGCAGTTGGAACACACGGTGTCCCCTTTGTTAGCAAATGAGACAATAAAGATACACTACATGTGATTTTTAATGTTTTCTTTTAAAAAGCGTAAGTCAGTATTTATGTTTTAAAGTTTATTTTGAAAGAGAGCACGTGTGCATGTGCAAGAGCGGGGGAGGGGCAGAGGGAGAAGGAGCGAGAATCCCAGGCGGGCCCCGTACTGTCAGTGTGGAGCCTGCGTAGGTCAGTACTTAGCTTCTTGGATTTGCAACCTGGGCTCGTGCCATCTCTAACAAGGATGGATCGAGTCTTCTGGCCGACCTGAGCATCATCTTCGCCCTGTCCTGACCCTCACAGGATTTGACCGTGATGTTTTTTTCTGGGGGAGTCTCCCTCTATCTCCCTGTCGCTGGCCACTCCCCGTCATGAGAGCCATTACCTAATACGTGGGTTCTTCACAGTCACGGTGATTTCTAGGAAGGAGGGCCGTGTGGGCATCCAGCCTTCTGAGGCAGACGCCTGTTTCCCTTCCCCGCAGGTTACGTGGTATGGGGTCCTTTGGGTTGATCACACAGTCTTCATGTCATGCCCTGAAATGGCAGCGGACTGTAAAAAGAAGGCTCAGTGCTCTCGGAAAGGTGTGATGGCAAACCCAGAGCAGCAGGTACTCTGTGCCGGCGAGCAGCTCTGTTGGCTGTTCTGGTTTTTCTCCTTTCTATGGATTTCCCAGCCTTTTACATAGTCCTCTCATTGCTTGCTTCTGTCTTCCATCCCAGCCCCAAAACATGGCCCCAGAAGATGTAAAACTAAGGTTCCCCATGGTAATTTACTTCTTTATTTTAAAGTTTACTTTTTATTTTTGAGAGAGAGAGCGAGCACGCAGGAGGAGGTGAGAGAGAGGGAGAGAGAGAGAGGGGATCCCAAGCAGGCTTCGCACTGTCAGCACAGAGCCGGACACCGTGAGAGCATGACCTAAGTTGGAATCAAAAGTCGGACGCTTACCTGACTGAGCCACCCAGGTGCCCCTCCTCATGGTAATTTAGAACATGGGAGACTTAATGTGCCTTTGTATTAGTTTTTGTTTTTGTTTTTGCTGGTAAGGAGAAACTTTTCAAACTTTTAATGTCTTATGAAGTAAAACTAGTTTTCTTGTAAAAATTCTGGAGCAAGCTTATCTCCAAGTATACCTACCTTTTTGTGGTCTGTATACATCAGCGTATTTTATTTTCCAGTTTGATTGAGATGTGACTGACCTACAGCATGGATTTAAGGCGTACAGCACGATGATTCACCCTCCATCTATCATGAAATGATAACCATAGTAGATAATATCCACCATCTCATACAGATATGAAAAAATAATTCTTTTTCCTTGTGAGAACTCTTTGAATTTACTCTGTTAATATATACCATATATACCTTTCATATATACCACGCAGCAGCGTTAACTGTAGCGTATTACATCCTGGTACTTATCTCAGAACTGGAAGTTTGCACCTAATGACTACCTCCATCCGGTTCCCTCTGCCTGACTCCCGCCTGTGATAACCATAAATCTGATCTCTTTGCCTTTGCGATTTTATGGTTTTGGTTTCACATAGAAGTGAGAGCACATAGGATTTGCCTTTATCATATTTCACCTAGCATAATGCCGTCAGGGTCCATCCGTGTGGTTTCAAATGGCCGATTTCACCCTTATTCCAGCTGAAGAGTATTCCATTAAAGACCAACGTTCCATTCCATCCACATCTTTATTCACTTAACTGTTGACAGAAACTTAGGTTGTGTCCATGGAGGTGCAGACAGCTCTTTCACGTACGGTTTTTTGTTTTTTGTTTTATTTTGGATGTATTTCCAGAAGTGGGATTGCTAGATTACATGGTAATTCCATTTTTAATTTTTTGAGGAACCTCCATATTTTGCGCAGTGGCCGCACCAGTTTGCAGTCCAGCCAGCAGTGCATGAGGGTTCCCTGTTCTCCATGTCCTTGTCAGCATTTATTTCCTGTCTTTTTGGTGCTAGCCACTCTAATGGCATCAACATTCCTCATTGTGGTTTTAATTTCCACTCCCCTAATTAGTGAGGTTGAGCATCTCTTCCTGTGCCTGTTGGCCATTTGTGTATTTTCTTTAAGAGAATGTCTATGTAAGGTCTTTTGCCCACTTTTTAGGTGGATTTTTTTCCCTCTTGTATGAGTTTTTATATTTTTGAATATTAACCTCATCAGATAAATGAGTTTTTATTATTTATTTATTTATTTAAAAAATTTTTTTGGTCATTTATTTATTTTGAGAGAGAGAGAGACAGAGCATGAGCCGGGGAAGGGCAGAGAGAGAGGGAGCCACAGAATCCGAAGCAGGCTCCAGGCTCTGAGCTGTCAACACAGAGCCTGACACGGGGCCCGAACCCATGAGCGAGATCATGACCTGAGCTGAAGTCGGACACTCACCCAACTGAGCCACCCAGGCGCCCCGAGTTTTTATTTTTGAATATTAACCTCTTATCAGATAAATGGTTTGCAAATATTTTTTTCAAATTCATAGGTTTTTTTCATTTTGTAGATTGTTTCTCCGTTGTGCAGAAGCTTTTTAGTTTTATGTAGATGGTCCCATTTGTTTAATTTTGTTGCTTGTGTGTGGTTTCAGAAGATCATCTTCAAGACCCATGTCAGCGAGCTTTTTTTCCCATTTTCTTCTAGGAGTTTTATGGTTTCCACTCTTACATTTAAGTATTTAATCTATTTCGAGTTAATTTCTAGGAGTGGTGTAAGATAGAGGTCTAGTTTCATTCTTTTGTGTACGAATGTCCAATTTTTCCAGCACCATTTATTGAAGAGACTTTTCTTTATTGAGTGCTCTTGGCTCCCTTGTCAAATACTGGTTGACATATTTGTTGATATTACTTGATATGTTTTAATTACTATAGCATTATAGTCTACTTGAAATCAGAAAGTAGGATGCCTCCAACTTTGTAGTTGTGACTCAGGATTGCTTTGGCTATTTGGGTTTTTTTGTGATTCCATATAAATTTTAGGAGTGTTTTTTCCACCTCACTAGAACATGCCATTGGAATCCTGATAAGGATTGCATTGAATCTGTAGATTGCTTTAGGTAGTGTGGGCATTTTAACTATTCTTCCAGACCACGAACATAGGATACTTCTCCACTTCCGGTTATTGTCTTTGATTTCTTTCATGAACGTCTGGTAGTTTTCAGTGTAGAGATCTTTCACCCCCTCGGTTAACTTTATCCCTAAGTATTTTATGTTGTTTTTGATGCTTTTGGAAATCAGATTTTCTTTATTACTTCTTCAAATAATTTGTTGTTAGCGTATAGGAAAGCTGCTGAGTTTTGCATGTTAACTTTGCATCCTGCAACTTGACTGAATTTAGTGATTAGATCCAGCAGTTTTTTGGTGGCATCTTTAGGATTTTCTCTATTTAAAATCATGTCATCAGCAAATAAAGACAGTCTTACTTCCTTCCCAGTTCTGATGCCTTTTATTTCTTTTTCTTGCCTGACCGCTCTGGCTAGCCCTCCGGGACTGTGTGGAATAGGAGTGGTGAGATTGGGCACCCTTGTCTTGTTCCTCATCTTCGAGGAAAAGCTTTTAACCTTTCACTATTAAATATGATGTTAGCTGTGGGCTTGTCGTATGTGGCCTTTTTTATTTTTTTAATGTTTATTTAATTTTTGAGAGACAGAGCATGAGCAGGGGAGGAGCAGAGAGAGAGGGAGACAGAATCTGAAGCAGGCTCCAGGCTCTGAGCTGTCTGCACAGAGCTGGATGCGGGGCTCGAACCCACAAGCTGTGAGATTATGACCTGAGCTGAAGTCAGACGCTTAACCGACTGAGCCACCCAGGCGCCCCTGTGGCCTTTATGATGTTGAGGTATGCTCCTTCTGTATCTGATTTGTTGAGTTGTTTTTTTTTTTATCATAAATGGATGTTGAATTTTGTTAAAAGCCTTTTCTGTATCTATTGAGAATATTTTCTGTCATTCTGCTGCTATGATGTATCACATTGCTGGATTTGCATATATTAAACTGTCCCTGCATCCTAAGGATAAATCCCACTTGATCATTACGAAAGATTCTTTTTAATGTGTTTTCGAATTTGGCTTGCCAGGATTTTATTGAGAAGTTTTGCATCTGTGTTCATCAGGGATATCGGCCTGTAGTTTTTTCAAATAGTGTCCTTTTTGGCTTTGGTACCATTGAAATGCTGGCCTTCTAAGGTGAGCTTGGGATGTTCTCTTGGAGATTTTGGAAGTTTGAGAAGGACTGGCATTAATTTCTTAAATGTTTGGTGAAATAACATCTTCGAAGCTATCTGGTCCTGGGTTTTCTTTGTTGGGGATTTTTGATTACTTCTTGTTTCCTACTAGTAATTGGTCTGTTCAGATTTTCTCCTTATTCCAGATTTAGACTTGGTAGGTTGTATTTTCTTTTTTTTCTTTTCTTTTCTTTTTAACGTTTATTTACTTTTGAGAGAGATAGAGACAGAGTGTGAGCAGGGGAAGGGCAGAGAGAGAGGGAGACACAGAATCTGAAGCAGGCTCCAGGCTCTCATGAGCCATCAGCACAGAGCCCGACGTGGGCCTCGAACTCACAGACCGTGAGATCATGACCTGAGCTGAAGTCGGCCGTTTAACCGACTGAGCCACCCAGGCGCCCCGGTAGGTTGTATTTTCTAAAAAAATTTCCCATTTTGGGGCACCTGGCTGCCTGAGGTGGTCAGGGGAAGATGCGACTCTTCATCTTGAGGTCGCGAGTTCCAGCGCCAGGTTGAGCATAGAGCTTACTTAAAAAAACAAAAACTTGGGGCACCTGGGTGGCTCAGTCGGTTGAGCGTCCGACTTTAGCTCAGGTCACGATCTCACGGTCCGTGAGTTCGAGCCCGTCGGGCTCTATGCTGACAGCTCAGAGCCTGGAGCCTGCTTCGGATTCTGTGTTTCCCTCTCTCTCTGCCCCTTCCCTGCTCATGCTCTGTCTCTCTCTGTCTCAAAAATGAATAAACGTTAAAAAAATAAAAAAAAACAAAAACTTATTTTCCATTTCTTCTAAATTGTCTAGTTTGTTGGTATACAGTTGTTCATAGTAGCCTCTTACCTCTGTATTTCTGTGGTATCAGTTGTAAACTTTCCTTTCTCACGTATAATTGTGCTGATTTGGATCCACTCTCTTTTTCTCAGTCTAGCAAAATGTTTGTTAATTTTATCTTTTCAAAGAACCATCTCTTTGATTAATCTTTTGTATCATTTATCTGTTCTGTATTATATTTCTTTTTGATCTAATCTTTATTATTTCTTTGCTCCTGTTCACTTTTGGCTGAGTTTTTTCTAGTTCTTAACGCTTAGAGTTGTTTATTTGAAGTCTTTTTTCTAAAGGGGTTTATTGCTCTGAACTTCGCTTTAAGAACTGCTTTTGCTGCATCTATGTTTTGGTAGATTGTGTTTCCATTTTTGTCTCAAGATTTTAATTTCCTGTTTAATTTCTTCTTTGGTCCATTGGTTGTTCAGGAGAGTGTTTAATTTCCATATATTGTGAATTTTCCAGTTTTCCTTCTTTTATTCATTTCTAGTTTCATACCATTGTGGTCAGAAAACATACTTGACATGACTTGAACCTTGTTAAATGTACTGAGACTTAATTTTTGGCCTACCGTGTGCGTTATGCTAAAAAATGTTCCACGCGTGCCTGAGAATGTTCTGTGTATGTATGTTAGGTCAATTTGGACTGCAAGTATTGTTCAAATCTGCTGTTTCCTGCTGGTTCTCTGTCTGGGTGACCCATCCATTGTGGAGTGGAGTATTAAAGCCTCCAGCTAAAATGTATCACTGTCTGTTTTTCCTTTTAGTGCTGTTAGTTTTTGCTCTATATATTTAGGTGTTCTGGTATTGGTGCATAAACATAATTGTCAGATCTTCTTGAAGTATTTATTTTGAGAGAGAGAGAATCTCAAGCAGGTTCCATGCTGTCAGTGCAGAGCCTGACACAGGACTCGAACTCACAGACCGTGACCTAAGCCAAAATCAAGAGTTGGACACTTAACCAACTGGGCCACCCAGCCACTGCTTTACCAATTTTATTAGAAGTCTGTTTTGTCTGACAATATGTACAGCTACTCTTGCTTTTTCTTTTCTTTTTATATAATTTCCTTTAACTATCTTTTACCATCATCCCTTCATTCTTAGAATTTTTTTTTTTAAACTAGGCTTTACACCTAGCATGGAGCCCAGTGTGGGTCTTGAACTAATGACCCCGAGATCAGGACCTGAGCTGAGATTGAGAGTCGGATGCTTAGCTGACTGAGCCACCCAGGCACCTCATTCTGTGCGTATCTTGAGGCTAAAGTGATTGTCTCCTAGGCAGCATTTCATTGGATCTTTTTTTTTTAATGTTTATTTTTGAGAGAGAGAGAGAGACAGAGTGCAAGTGGGGAGAGCAGAGAGAGAGAGAGAGAGGGACACAGAATCTCAAGCAGGCTCCAGGCTCTGAGGTGTCAGCGCTCGAACCCACAAACCACAAGATCATGACCTGAGCCAAAGCCAGACGCTTAACTGACTGAGCCCCCCAGGCGCCCCTGTGAGATCTTGTGTCAGGTGTTCTGTGTGTATCAGTGGCAGAATTCATTTATGCTTAAAGGAATTCTAGATAGAGGCTTATAGTTGCTATTTTGTTAAATTTTTTAGATTCATTTTTGTAGTTTTACAGCTCCATTATTCCTTGTTTCAAAGTTTGTCTATTTTTGTGTCTTTAAAATTTCTTTTTATTTATTTAGAGAGAGAGCATGGGAGGGGGAGAAAAGGAGAGACAGAATCCTAAGCAGGCTCTGCACTCATAGCCCCAACCAGCGCAGGGCTTGACCTCACAAACTGGGAGACCATGACCTGAACCGAACTCAAGAGTTGGCCACTTGACCAATCGAGCCACCAGGTACCCCTTTTTGTTTTTTGATGTCTTCTGGTTATCAATATGCTTTGACTTCTTTATCATGTTCTTTCGTGTAATTATTATAGGTTTTTCCCTTGTGTTTGCCATAGTTTATATAAAATATCTTAAAATTATAACACCTTGGGGCGCCTGGGTGGCTCAGTCGGTTAAGCGTCCGACTTCAGCTCGGGTCATGATCTCACGGTCTGTGAGTTCGAGCCCCGCATCGGGCTCTGTGCTGATGGCTCAGAGCCTGGAGCTTGCTTCAGAGTCTGCGTCTGCCTCTCTTTTTCTCTCTGCCCTTCCCCTGCTCACGCTCTGTCTCTCAAAAATAAACAAACATTAAAGAAAAAAAAAACTTTAAAATTATAACACATTTTAACCTGATAACACCTTCAGTAGGATTTCTCAACGTTACACTTTTACTTTTCCTCCTGCTCACGCTTTGTTACTGATATTAAAGTTTACCTATTTTTAATATTGTGTAACTAATAACAGGTTATTGTTATTATTGTTCTTTTTCCTGTGTTTGTTTTCTAACTTTTAAACTAGAGTTGTAAGTGAACTATGAACTGTTATTATCATGTTACAGAATCTTTGACTATATATTTACAATTACCAGTGAGTTCTACTCTTTCTGTAGTTTTTCAGTGTTAGTTTCCTCCTAAGAACTTCCTTTAGCATTTCTTGCAAGGAAGGTCTAGTGGTGAATTCCCTCAGCTTTTGTTTGTTTGGAAAAGTCTTTATTTCTCCATTTCTAAAGGCCAGTTTTTCCTGGTATAGAATTCCTGGTTGACAGGTTTATTTTTCTTTCGACATTTTGAGTAGGTCGTCCTGTTCTCCCCTGGCCTGAGATGGTGCTGGTTAGAAATCCTCCGATGGTCTTACGAGGGTTTCTTTGTATATAATGTCCTTTTCTCTTGCTGCTTTCCAAATTCTGTCTTTGACTTTTGGCAGATTTTCTAACTTGTCTTGGTGTATCCCTCTTTAGGTTCAACCTATTTGGGGTCCTTTGGGCCCCGGGATCTGCATGTACATTTCTCTCCCAGGTTTGGCAAGTCTTTTGCCGTTATTGCTTTAAACACACACACGCTTGCTCTTCTTTTCTCTTCTTCTGGATTTCCCATAATGCGAATATTGTTCCTTTTGATTGTGTCCAGTAAATCCCATAGGTTTTCTAGCTCCTTTTCATTCTTTTTCCTTCCTGCTCCTCTCACTGGATAATTTCTAGTGTTCTTTCCCCGATCGCTGATTCTTCTACGTAGGTGAATCTCCTTTTGAAACTTTATTAAATTCTTCAATACAGTCACTATATTTTCAGTTTTAGGATTTTTTTTTAATGCTTTCTATTTCATTATTGAACTTGTAGTTTTGTCCATTGATTGCTTTTAGACATTGTTGTCTGTGTGTTCTTGTAATTCACTAAATTTAAAAAGGATTATTTCGAATTTTTTGGCAGTTCATAGATCTCCATTTCTCTGACTGTATATGTCTGGTTTGGCAGAGACCATTTGGGTTTCTGGATGTGTCTGCTAATAACGTCATTGGGCAGGTAAGGCTTGCTATCAGGTTGTTTCTTGATGAAGCCACTGCCCAGGCTCTGAGTTCAGGGGTGTTGGGGGTGTTACTGGCCGAAAACAGTTGGGAGGACTGCTGGCCTGGTTTCCTGGCAAAGTGAATCTATAGGATGGGCTTCACCGTTGCCTGGGTTCTGTGGTCAGGTGTTCTAGATGGTCAGGACTGGGTACTGTCCTCAGTAGGTGGGGCTATGAATCAGCTTCTCTGCCCTGGGAGGGCGGCCTGTCTGCATGGCTCCATTTGGGTCCCCAAATCAGGCATGGCTCTACATTGAATTCCCTGGCTAGTTGGAGCCCATGGTTCTGCTCTGCAGATGGGATGCTCTCAGTTCAAGTGCTACTGTATGTGGGTCTGTTGGATGGTCCATGCAGCCCTGTGTGTGCTCTGGTGAGGCTCCCTGGGTGGGTGGGCTGAGCGCTGTATCCACCAATGGCTGGGGCTATGACTTAGTTTCCATGTGCAGGCTTAGCAGGGGAACTAGCTTCAAGGCCAGTAAGACTTTGTTGTCTTTTTTGTTTTTTTTAGATAACATTTATTTATTTACTTAGAGTGTGTGTGAGTGGGGGAGAGGCAGAGAGAGAATCCCCAGGCTCTGTGCTGCTAGCCCAGAGCCCAACAATAGGGCTCGAACTCCTGAACTGTGAGATCATGACCTGAGCCAAAATCAAGAATCAGCCGCTTAACCGACTGAGCCACCCAGGCGTCCCGAGACTTTGTCGTGTTGACTCAGGCCGACCCACAGGCCATGTTCTCTGGCTGAACAGGGCCACTGGCTTTGCTCTGCAGACTACTGAGGTCCGCCTGCCAGACCTCAGTCCGGAGTGCTGTGGGCTACGGGGCTTTCCAGCTGTTCTGGCCAGGCTCTCCGGTTGGGCAGGCCTGAGAGCTATGCTCACCACTGGCCTAGGCTTATGAGTCCACTCCCTCCAGGGCCGGAAAGTCTCTTCATCTGAGGACCCAAATCAGGCAGACCTGCGCCCCACTGAGTTCCCTGGTCAGGCTACGTAACGGACTTGCTCCTGCAGTCCAACACCGAAGCCACCGGTTAGCACGGCTCCTTGGGCGCTGCAGATGGGAACGTGGGCTGCTGAGATCCGAGTGCCCGTTGTTGCAAGTCCTTCCGCCCTGCTGTCATCAGATTCTCGTGGTCAAGCTCTGTAGATTCCTCCAGAATCTGTGTGGCCAGACCGGTGTTGGGGCTCCTAAGAAGTGACCCAAGATGCTGGGGAGCTCGATGGCCACCCTGGGCTGTTTCCACTGGAGGAACCACAGGCCCAGGGGAGGGCAGTGCAGTCTGTGGGGAGCCGCTCCTTTATTCTTCTGATGTGGTCTGTTGTGGTCTCTGGGGTGCAGGAGGGTGCTGCAGCCTTGCCTTTGTGTTCCAGAATTCTCTGTGGTATTTTGTCCTTCTGTAGTTGTTTTTGTGAAGGGGAGCAGTCAGGAATGACCTATGTCGCCATCTTGGAGATCTGGTCTGTCACCATCCTGTTTCATTGGTTAAGTCTGGAAATGCACTTTGGATATCTCAAGCACTTCATCTTGTTTTGCAAGGAGAGACACGAAGGCCCGCATCCCAGATTCTAAGGTAAGCTATTTTACTGCCAGGCGCGTATTGCTAGTAGTTTCTAGCCAAGCCTGCGCTCACCAGTATTGTAAACCAGGTTGATAATCGATTTGTATTCTCTTGTCTAAACTCATTTCAGAAATGGGGAAATTGAGGTCTGGAGAAGCATTTTGCTGAATTGTCACACTTGCAAATTCCACATGTAGCTTTACCTCATTCACCTGCATTGTGTGTGTGTGTGCGTGTGTGTGCGTGTGTGTGTGTGTGTGTGAAGCCTTGATCCCCTTTGCCTGTTGTGTGGAAGAGAATTTTCTCCATCTACCCCTTCTTGTGGTACGGGGCTCAGGTCACCCGGTGCTGTGCGGGGAGGGACATAGCCTTTGTGGGACATTGTGACAGGGTCCCAGTTGTGTCTCACTAAGAAGTCTATTAACAGGTCGTCTGGGTGTCTACAACTATATCCACCAGAAATTCAAGTTAGAGTTGAAGTCCCGTTCTTGCTTCCGCCCATCTCTGCCGGACCTGCTGGCCGTTTAGAAGTGGGAGTGGGCGCGGCTGGTGCGGGAAATGGCGAAGACAGCCTGCGGTGCATTTCGATCTCCAGGTGAGACGGTCACTCGGGGCTTTCAGGCGATGGCTGAGACAGATGTAGTTGTGCCCGGACGAGGTGTAAACCTTGATCGTGTGGCTACCGCCATCACAGCCTACAAGTGTGGCCAGAGGGGGGGGTTGGATTGGTACCCCTGGAGCGGAGTATCAGCGTGAAGGCAGGGCAGGGACGCCCACGATCTCCAGTCACCGTTCACAGGGAGGGCGCCGTGAATCTTCAGTCCTTGACCTGTTTTGTGAGCTGTTTGAAATCACGAGCAGAGAAGACGTGTTCTGGCAGTGGGATTATGGCATTTGGATTTATAAACTCCCCAATTCCTACCAGATAATGAGTTTTCTGAGGTACAGGGGATGAGCCTCCGTGTCCCCTCTTGCCTGTAGCCACTATTTTTATAGGTTTCATTTGTCAGGAAGATTTTGGGTTTTCTAAGGCTTTTTCGGATTGTTCTTAGCAAGCCGAGACCAGCCCTGTCCCTGTGTGAGGCTGGAGTGGCGTGTGTGTGTGTGTGTGTGGGCAGCGGCCGTGACCTGCCATCAGTGTACTGCTGTCCTCGGGTGAGACATTCTGTTCTTTCCCAGTGTATTTTGTGAGCTCGTCCCGCTGGGTGTTCTGTGGGCAGAGGGTGGGCAGGTCCGAGGGCCCCTAAACCACTTCTTACACGAAGGGGATCCCTGCCCTGTTGTGGCAGTGTCGTGTTGGGTGAGTGCTCCCTACTTGGGGCTCAAACTCGCCACCCCTGAGATCAAGAGTTGCCTGCTTCGCCGACTCAGCCAGCCAGGTGCCCCGCGGTGAGAGCACGTTGGCAACACAGAGCTGGAACAGCCCCTGGCGTTGCCTGTTGACCTTCCTCCTGGCTACAGTTAAAAAAAAAAAAAGCAAAGCATTTCACAGAAGGACTTCAATTAGAAATAAATGTGGCTGGTGCAGGGCAGGAGTGGGCAGGCTGCTGCCCCAGGCCACGCGGGGAGGGGGCCGGGCCAGCGCACTTCCTGCGGCACAGACTGTGTCGTTTCAAGCAAGACCTTGCGAGAACCCAGTGACTTTTCAACCACCCAGAATGCTGCAGCACTCGTACCCCAAAAGATATCCGATCTAAGGACTTTAAATTTTTCAAAAAATAAAAATCCAGGATGCCACAGGGAGAACTGAGCAGATTACAGCCTGACTTCGGTGAGCCCTGCTCCAGAAACACCAAGAGCAGGTTGGCCGTGCGCTGGACTGTTGTAAGGTTTTGCTTTCTTGCCGAGCCCCTCCCACCCAAGGCCCGTGCTCTAGTTTCAGGGAAAAGTGGTCCTTGTCCAGGTAATTATTGTTAACTGAGCATTTCTCCAAGTTTGGGTTGAGTTTAAGCATAAGACCTGGTGTGGAGTCCGCTTGGGCTTTTGTCTCCCTCGCTCCCCTTCCCTCCTCTCACCCTCCCAAAAATAAACAGTAAAAAAAAAAAACTGTCTGCCCTAATTTTCTGATTTAGTGCTAATTAGCCTGGTCAGAGGTTCAGGTGGATTTTAAGCAAGAGCAGCGGAGAACGGAAAGCCCTCTGTCATGTTTATGGGCGTAGTAAGTTCTCGCTTGTGGGGGCGGGGCCGTTTTCCCCCCCTTACGGAGCGAGAGGCAGTGTGGCTTTGACTCTGGAAGCAGTGGGAAAATGCACCTGTGGGAGGTGCTGCGGGAATGGACGAAGCAGGAGGAGCTCTCGTGGCGTGCGGCGTCTTGGGGCGGTTACAAAGCCAGTTTAGGGAGGCATGACTGCCACTTCAGAACTTCTAGAAGGTTCTGCAGCAACAGCAGAGGTTACCCGTGGCAGTTTTCAACTTTCCCTAATCTGGGGCCCTAACCGGTGAGCTAACTGCATGTGGTCTCTCAGCGTCACAGCGTTTTAGCGTAGGCACCCTGAGGACAGTTTCAGGGAACACCTCACCAGTAAGCAGTATTCTTGTGGCTTCTAAGAATGTTGGAGTGCATGATGGCAAGAGGAGGTGTGGGATTTAGAGTTGAAGGTTAAGAGCAAACTGGGTAGGAAAGCTCTTTTTACCCCACATCTGGATGTCCTGGTGGCACGGAACACGGATGTCCTCCCGCTCCGTGCTCCCCGCCCAGAGCCCTCAGAGTTAGCTAGCTGTTGCCCTGACACCGGCTGTGTCGAGAGAATTCAAAGAAGTCAGACACGGCTGCCGCGCTCTCCCGAAAGTTCCATATGCCACGCAACTCAGGACCCAAAGATGCCCCGGTTTGGGGGGACCTCGAAGATGACAGTGGTGATTGCCATCTGGTCCAACATCTGTGCCAGCCCTGGGTCCGGCGAGTATGAAGCCCAGAGATGATTACCTGGAAAATATGATGGTCATTTTGTAAGTTTTAAGGTTCTTTTCCAAATTTCTTTGAATTTGCAGTTTCACCACAGAAGTGGAGGCCTAGTGATTAATTTCTGGTGTCAGGTTGATAGCTAGTCTTGTGCCCACAAGTGGTACACGTAGGCAAGAATGGTCACTTGGGATCAAATCAGATGGCCGGGTGGCTGAGTTCCAGGAGCCTGCAGCCTGGGACGCTGTGCCCGCAAGCCAGTGGGAACAGACCCTTTTCTTCTCTGAAGCTTCCAACTCCAAAGATAACAGTATTCCCGCTCAACAGGTGACAGAAAAGGCAGTTTCTCGACTGTCCTGAAGCTGGCGTTTAACTGGTCAGTGGGAATGCATCCGGCGCTCGCACTGGGCCGGGCAAGACCATCCATTCTTGTCGCCTGCACATCACCCGTGGCCATCAGTGCAGTGCTGACTGGGGCGGCATACGGACGTGGCGGTGAGGTCCCAGGGCAGGGTGGCCCGAGGCAGGCTGCAGAGCTGCCCTCTGTTCCTAGGCTGCCCGACCCGTGTGGTGGCCGAAGTGGGAAGTCGCAGATGGGCTGAGGCAAGCTGGGTATTGGTTTCCTGAGGTTATACTGGGGCTCCGGGGCCCTGGGGGGCGAGCCTGGGCCCTGCTTCTGGCGGACAGTCCCTCTGCCAAAGGGAGGTAGACAGCAGCGCCCACCGGGAGTAACGGCTAGTTGCTGCTGGTTGGCGCCGTTGCTCAGAATTGAGCGCTGCGGGTCTCCCCCTCCCTTCTGGGGGAGGAGGGGTGGGCGCCTGTCTGCCAATCGCCTTATTGTCATTGCTGTCGACGCCTGGCTCGTCACTTAGTTTACTGAAGTTGGCAGAAAACCATACACGACCCTTCCTTCATAGGCTTCAAATCCTCTTGAGCTAAAGCTCCGCAGGCCGAGGCAGATGTGGGGGCTGCTGGGTGCAGGAGCAGGCATCGAGAAGGCTGGGGGTCTGCCTGGAGTTCCTCCTGCCGGCTCGGGGGGGCTGTGGCGAGGGGCTGGGCATCGGCGCGTCACCACGTGCCCCCAGTCGTTCTCTCTAGAGACTGTCCCATCCCTAGACTCTTGCTCTGTTCTCAGCGCTGAGGACGGAAAGGAACCACACGTGCTTGATCTTGCAGGAAGGAAGGAATCTGCCAGGCAATGGTGTGGCGACTGGGAAAAGCATTTTCAAAAACGACAGTAGAAAGGTACCTTTAAACAGTTTATGAAAGTATAGTAGCCTGTGTGGAAGTTCTCCTTAGAAAGAAGAGTACGTCAGTCTCCCCAAGGGCCAGGCGCTGCTGAAGGCCGGCAGGGCTCGAACCACCTCAACCCCGGCTCTTCTTGTCCACTGTGTTTTTGTAAAGCTGTAAAAGTTTCTTGATATCTGCATTTCTAGTGGAAAATAACCCCCCACGTCCCAGAACCAACCACATAACCATGAAAACATTGGCGTCTTCAGCGCAGTGTGAGACCGAGCAGGTCGTGTTCAGCTGTTAGCAGCTGAGAATTTTACACACGGCTCCTCGACCACAAGAGGGAGAGACTGAGCGGTCACAGGCTCCACACAAGGCTGGTTTTGAGGCCGTGAAGCTGGCTCCGCGGTGTTCACGGCGGCCGCCCGCCGGCTGTGGGAGGAAGTCATGAGCGCTTCGACCCGGCGCGGTGCTGCCCAGACTCAGGAACCCCAGCTCGGCGCGACCCAGGTTCCGCAAAATCACCCGGGAGACCCGAGCCGCCACTGGCAGCCAGCCGGGTTGGGCAAGGCCACCTCCCTTCTCCCATGCCCGAAGGGGGGGGGGGCGGGGGGCGGTCACACCCAGGGGGAGCGGGCCCCTCCGGAGCGGCCAGGGCTAACGGCACACTCTGATCAGGACTGCGGACCACAGAAAGGCTTCTCTGTCCAGCTGGCGACATGCCATCACAGGAGAAGCTCCTGGAGGCTTCTGATGGTCCCGGGGACGGGTCCTGCGCGAACCAGGGGGACGTGCCTAGGGACGCAGCTCGGTCCTAACTTCCCCTGGCCTCACGCTAGGCAGGCGGATTGCTGTACATTCACAATACGATTCCGGAAATTTTGTAACGTTTAAAGACATGCCTCAAACATGCGGCTTGGAGGAAAAAAATAGATATTTTTAATTACAAGCATTCAAAAGTCAAGCACAAAAAACTGATCCAACCCCATGATCACCCCTCCTCTCATACTTAAATGTTTAGTATAAAAATACTCACTCTCTTGGTTTTATTGACATCTTTTATGTGTCGTTTGAAAATATCTCCAAACTGTACAGAAAGGTCAGACCATGCGTTCACAAATAACACACTATTTCTTAAAATTATACAGTGTAAAAGAGTAAAACATTTTTATTATATTTTTTTCTTCGAGAAAACCAGATGTGTGATAGAGGCTGTGGCAAAGTCTTGAAGGGATCGAAACCGGGCAAGGTCTGCTCGCGCCTGCAACAGAAAGAACACGTGTGAGGGGGGACCGCACCCTCCTGCGAGCTTGCGGGGACCCCGGGACGCTCGTGCCGACTTCTCGGCAGCAGCCGGCTGCACACACACGGAACAGACTTCCTGAGCCTCCCGAGAGCAGCGGCGGCGTTCTCACCTTAGAGACACAGCGACAAACATTTCTCTCTTACCAGAAACCTCTCAAGACCCCCTTCCCCTGCACTTGCAAGGAAATGCTCACATGTTTTGCTTTGTGGCAAAAAAAACAGGGGGGGGACTTCGAATCCTCACTGAGACTTTGCCGAGTCCCACCGCGGTCCTACAAACCGTAAAACTTAACAAAACCATAAAACAAAAAACTTAAAGACTGCACAGCAGCACCTCTACTGTTCCTCCGTCCAACTCTGGTCTCTCGCCATCCTCACCAGCACGTCAGACTCCTGAGCTCAGGGCTGTGGAACAGGTGTGTAAAGGGGCGCCTGGGTGGCTCACTCAGGTAAGCATCCGACTTCAGCTCAGGTCATGATCTCCTGGTTCGTGAGTTCGAGCCCCACGATGGGCTCCGTGCTGACATTGTGGAGCCTGCGTGGGATTTTCTCTCTGCTCCTCGCTCACTCACACCCTCTCTCTCTCAAAAATAAAAAAAATAAAGGCACACAAAGGTCTGTGCAGAAGCAGCTCTGCTTATACTGGAATCTTGTACAGGGAAATGCTGCTTTGTGCTGGGAGGAAGCTAGAGTTAGTAACGGCCCATCTAACTAACTTGGGAAGATGTGGATTTGGCAGTAAACCCTGACGTGAGAAGCACGCTGCGAACACTCTCCGACATCACTAACCGGACGACCTGGGTAAAGACTCCGGTGCAGACCAGACCTGCACGTGCACTGTGACCCGGGGAACCGCGGCAGGGCCTGCTTTGTACATGACGGCAGAAGTAACGGGCCACCAGGCAGAAGATCCTGCGAAATTACCACGACCCCTGGATCACGGTAAAGTCCCCCCAGGGAGAAGCCGGGGTGCAGCTCTCGAGGGCAGGGACCTGGACACTGAGAGCCTCACCTGTGATGCGCGCGTGACGCTCACCAGTCTCTGGAGCCTGTTGCCACTATTCTGTTAGTGCTGGCACACCAGTTTAACTGTGCCAGCGAGACAGCCCCGGGGTTGGGGACGCTCCCAGCCTCCGCGACCCTCCGCCCTCGCTGCATTCTCTCAGCAGAGCTCAAGGGCGGGCGCGCGGGAGGAGAAAAACTCCTTCTGGAAATCTCACTCTGACTGCCCTGCCTCCCCTGGGGGCCCAGCACAGGACAGGGGTCACCGGTCACTCGGCAGGTGCTTGAGTGGGCCGGGACCAGGCACGTCCCATCGTGGGTACATGTCACAAGACCTGTGTTGCTCAGTGAGCAGGGCCAGCTCTTGAAAGCTGCGTCCCATCGCTCCGCCCTGACTCGTATCCGGCCGGGGCACCGGGGTCCCATGCTCGGGGCTGTGCGGCATGGAGCAGCCCTGCGAGGGTGGGCAGGGGCCGTGGCGCCAAGCGTGATCTCTGGGGCTGGAGCGGCTGACCTTCCCAACGACCCCATGACCTAACGACAGGCCCTCACAGGCCTGATCTGCCTTTAGCAACGATGAAAGAGCCTCCCCACCAGAGGGGCAGGAGGGAGTGTCCCCTTGTGCCCCCAGCTCTGGGCGGCCACGGCAGGGGGAACCTGCTAAGAGGAAGTAGACGTGAGACACTTTCTCTCCCCCCCGCCCCCACCGACTCGGCTTGGCAGGTCTGGAATGACAAGTCCCGCGTCATCCCAAACTTGATCATGGGCCAGCAGCCCAAGCTGTTGTGTCGATTCCAGGAAACCGCTTCTGAGCAACAGCAGTCACCCTATGGCTGTTCCTACTTTGGAACGACTCCCAGGGGACGGCGCTCAGCAGCCCCTGGACGCTGGGAACCGCGGGGGCTGCGTGCTGCGCTCGCAGAGCGCCACCTGGGGAAGGCAGCCCAGACTCCACGCGGGGATGCGGCCACGAGACCCGAGCTGCCACACTGCCTTCAGGGACAGAGAGAAGGGACTGAACAAACAGGCAAAGGAACATGGGCCATATGTGTTCACGCCTGCCCTCGGGCTGGGGATGGACCAAGTCCCTGTAGTGTCCTCCAGCCCGGGCAGGGGCCGGGCGGGTCTGCCTCCTCCTCCGCTCAACAACTGTCTTTGGGTAAGTGCAGGCTGCTACTTCTGGCCTTTCTGGTTCCACAGCCAGTTCCCAGACAACTGTCCCCACTGCTGTCAGCTGTGCCCTGGACATTTCTGCCATGACCCCAAAGGCACCACGTCTGGACCCAGACTCCCCACCTCGCTGTAACACAGCTCCAGCTCCCACCCCTCCGCCTGTGTGGCTGTCTCTCCGCCCAGCCCCTGGGGGACATGGACCACTGCTACTTCCCGACCCCACCACCCCCGTCTTGGGCTTGCCTCTCCCGGCATGTGTTTCTAACTTGACTCTTCGTTTTGGTGCGGACAAGATGACAAAGCTTCAAAAGACCCCTCCCCTGCAGCCCCAAGACCCGAATCCCTACCCCTTCCCTTGAGGCCCTCAAAGCTTGGCCAGAACCCACTTCTGACGAGAACACGCAGGACACGGGCTTCCACCCCCCTTCTTCTGTTCTCACAAACTGCGCCCTGAGAGCCCGGAGCACGCGCCGCTTCTCTGGCCTTCCCTGAGCACCTCGGCCTGCAGGCCTTTCTCCTCGGCGCCCTCACGAGGAGTCCTCACCGCCCAGGCCATTTGTTCGGCCTTCTCGAGGATAATTTCCCCTCTAAGTCTGTGTCCTCCTTCCTCCGCCCCAGACATCGTTACTTGCATGTAGAAAAACTCCCGCCACCTGCACTCCGGGGCAGCAAGGGGAACGCAGCGGGGGGTGATAAATGCACGCGGCACTGAGACTTGCTCACGACCCGGCGGGGGGCGGCCCCCGGCAGCAGGTGGGGGTGGGTGGGAGGGTGCGTCTGGCTTCCCCACCCGGGCCCGCCCATCCCTCTGTCCCCTTCCTCCTGAGCGGGAAGCGAGGTGCCCCGAGAAAGGCTTTGAGGTGAAAACCACGGAGGGGGGGAGGGAAGAGAGAAGGGGGGGATGAGAGCTGATAGTTTCCCGAGCTTTTCCATAACTGTGCCGTGTAGATGTAATTCTCACATGGGAAAAGAATGCGTCCACATTGCCATAGATGTTCCCAGACTGAACAGAAGGTCAGAATGTGGCTATTTCGGTCCCTGTAAACAAGGAAGGGGTTCAGCTAAGAACGGAGTTCAAACCTTGGAATGCATTAACAAGGACATTTTAAACAGAACACAGACATCCGGGAACACGGCGCACCACGGAGGGGTGGGGGCTGGGCGGGAGGGGGTCGGGCTCCGCTCGCAGAGCGCCTCTCCCCAGACAGCCTTTCCTGAAGGGGTGGGGGCCGAGCCACGCCGCGCATGGGACAGGACACGCAGGGAGGAAAGTACACGTAAACGATCCAGTCCCAGGTCGGTCACGACGGTCCCGCTGAAGACCACGGAGAGCGCTGCTCTCTGAGAGCATATTCTACAATTCTAAAACATTGCGTGTCAGTCGTCCCAGATCAAAAAGATCGGCCTGTGGC
Source organism: Paguma larvata (assembly GCA_030068075.1). Lineage (NCBI taxonomy): Eukaryota > Metazoa > Chordata > Mammalia > Carnivora > Viverridae > Paguma > Paguma larvata. The sequence continues at coordinate 12,773,440 of CM057823.1, forward strand.
CCTCGGTGCGGGGGCTGCTGCTGGGTGTGGGGCCAAGGTGCTCCCCGCTGCTCGGGAGCGACGCCAGCCCTGCCTGTGTGGCTGCTCCTCCCGCCCCAACTGGAGCCCGTCCTCCCGGCAGGAAGAAGACCGTCTCCCCCAACCTCCATACCCTTGACCTATTTACCCATGACTTCTTCCCCCAGGGTCCCTCCAGCATGTATTCATTTCTCCCCAAAGTCAGGTAAGGAATATTCCCCCCGACCCAGCTCTCAATGAACATGGGACATAGTTTTCATTTTATACCTGTTGGCTTTTTAAAAAATTCAAATGCCAATATTAATTTGTAATAAAAAAAAAACAACCCAGCTACCAGCATTTCAAAAGGTTCATAGTCTCGAGTCTTCAGGAGTTGGAAACTCCTCTCCCCCATTTGGAACACACCCCCCCGCCTGCCTCTCTCCATGCGCTCCCGTCGGCCCCTGAAACCTGCACAGAGCATGGCCAGCAAGCCGCTTCCCCGTGTGGGTCGAGCTCCCACGCTTGGCCAGAGAAGGCTCAGCCTCCCCATGGTCCAGGCCCGCTGAGGGCCCACGAGGGCAGGCCAGAAGCAGTGCTGTCTCATGCTAGGCCTCCTCCAAACTCATTCTTCCCATGGTCAGCTTCAGAACTGGGGAGCCCCGAGTTGAACGTGGCTGGTGCCGAAGACACCCCGCACCCCGTCTGCCCCATGCTGGCCGGCCGCCTGCAACCTGACGCGGCTCCTCCCTGAGTCCTGGGTCCACCCCTACCTCTTTCCTGCCCCGGGTCACCAGGCCCTTCCGCCGTCTAAATGAAGTCACCGTGTGGTCCAGCTGCTGCTGCTTCCTGACGGGGCTCATCTGCATTTGCCCTGAATTGCTGATGTCTGGGTCAATTTACTGCATTAAAAAAATCATTCTAACTTGCTTCCAAAAAATTGTATGGGTAGCTTGTAATTGGTCCTTAAAGTTTGCCAGAGGAGGGGCAGAAAAAAAACAACAAAATCTCGTCTTTTAAGAAAGCTTTACCAGGTGATAATATTGGTAGGAATAACACGGGCATTGCTACGAAAAGAACCATGGCAAAAGGACAATCTAATGTATTAGCAGGCTGTGGAATTCGTGGGAGAAATACTAGCCGCCCTACACGACCTGGAAAACGTTTACCTGTTCTAAGTTTGGTCAGTGGGGGGAAAAGCCCCCAAGTGCAGGCTGCTGGGTTCCCGTCCGGGCAGGAGGAGGTCGGATCCAAAACCCGGCACCCGGGGTGTGTCTGCCAATGGACGGGCGCTAATCTGAGCAAGAAATTACCTAAGTCCCAAAAATGTGTTAATGACCTCCCTGGCTAGCTCTGCCCGGTTCTCTGTCCTTAGCAGGAATCTTGCCCTCTCTCTGACTCATCTCTTCTTTACAAGCCCCTTTTAGGGATGAAATTTGCTGCCTTATTTGGGCTGAGACATAACCGCTGTTGGCCTGCCCTTGGCATGGCTGTTGTTCAAGGGCAAGTTTTCCAGGGAGACTGGAAGCCCCTGGTGTCGTACCTGGCTGGCAAGCCGGCCACCTCCGGGAATGCTATGTTATTGTTTTAAGACAACACTTCCTACTAGAGGCTAAGAAATTAAAGAGTAACAGCTGGCATCAACTGAAGGGATGAACAAATCACCAAAATCATCACCCCGCAGGAAGGCGCAGAGTCTGGAGGAATCCTACCTGATTCGGTTATGCCCAAAGAGGGTCACGGGCATGTCGGAGTCATCGGGAAAGGGATGCACTATGTTCAGTATAATTGGATTAATAAGTCAGAAGGAATATACACACTACATCTAAAAAAGATCCTCACCAAAATGGTTAATTTCCAAAAGTGGTTTAAGGGCTTGAAGGGGAAAGTGTCATTCATCTGTAAATCCCCTCAGGTGGAACAGCTCCTCCACACCTGCGGGACGAGCGGGCCCGCTCTCCCGGGCGCCCTGCCCTACAGGCGGGGGCAGGAGGAGAAGACGAAGAGCAGAGCCCTGACCCCAGCGCTCCGCGCCAGCATGTCCCCCCGCAGAGCACCCGTCGGAATCATCTGGGGGGTGAGGATGGAGGAGTGGGGACACCTAGATGGCTGGGCCCCATGCCCCGGGGCCTGGGACCACCTCCCACATGGTCTACACCGCCGGGCCTGGTCGAGCCACACCGCTTCCCCAGACGGCCTGCTCGGCCTCTGCCTGTGGAACTCACCAGCACGCTCCAGTTTTGTAGGACAGCTTGAGTACAGTCGCCACCACTGAAGTTGCATTAATACCCACAAGACAGATTGCAGCCACCATCACACACCTGGAACCTGGGAGGGAGGAAGAAATCACCCATCAACATGACGTCCAACCCCAGGCCGGTCCACTCGTGGGGTTCCCTGAATCCAGCCTGTTCTGAGGGCAAAGCCAATGCCAAAGGGACCAGAGGGCTCCGATGCGGCGCGGGGACAGGCGCCACGTGAGGACGGCCGTACCTGCGGCACAGCAGCTCTCAGCGGGAAGTCTCAGGTCACGGTCAGAGGGGAAGGACTCTGGCAGTGGGGAGAAGTGTGCCACGGAAGACACTGTCTTCGCACACTCACTCAAGGGTACGTGTGTCCACCACACGGGGCGGGCAGAGCAAAGCTGCACACGCGGTCCCGAGAGCTGGGGCCCCAGGCCCGTTCAGAAGCCCCGCTGCGGAGAGCTTCAGGACTGGAAGGTCCTCCCCCGCCACCCCCCCCCAAACCTAAACAAGTTCAGGAGCTGCCTCAGACCACAACTTTGGTCAGGAAAACAATTCTCCAGGAGGATCCTGTGGGGTCACACGCACCAGTGAGATCAATTTTGCTCTAAGCACCTTCTGAAAAACAAAAACTAAAAGGAAACATTTGTGACTATAATCCCATTCCCTAGGGTTTGAGAATTTTGAAATAAGAAGGTGCTGAGACTCAGCAAATCATAAATTCTTAATATTCTTCTGCAGGTATGACTGCCTCTGAGCCAGCTGGCTTTCTCGAGAATTCCCGGGGCTGATGCAGGAAGCGGACTCCCAGCACGGGGACGCCAGAGGCCCCGTTCCGCACTGACAGGCCTGAATGTCCAGCCCCGGGCGGCGCTGCTCTCCTTCCTGCAGACGGAGAGGCCGATTCGGGTACACGGGGCTTCGTGAACGGGGGAGCACAGGGTGTTGCCGCACACCCCGGGCTCCCCGGACAGGCCTCGCTGGTTTGCTGGCACAGGAGGCTGCCGCCACCGGGGTTCGGACAGAGACTGGACCTGGACGGGGGCCGAGCCGTCCTCTGGGATTACGGGCAAGGCTGAAGGAAAGCCTGCCTTCCCAGGACAGCGCTCTTCACAGAACTAAGGAAACAAAATTTCCCCCAGAATTTCACTTTAAAAACATTAAAAGAGAAGTAGATGAAATTCCAGTTTCCTAGTAAGGGTTGGGTCATTTGAGGACAGGAAAACTCACCTTTGCAAACAAAACCCATCAGCTCCCCCCACTTCTTGTCTGCACTTGCCACGAACTCGCCCTCCAGGGAGGGCACCTCAGGTGCCTCCCAGAAGGCCAGACCAACACTGCCCTTTCGGGACGTCCCACCACCTGCCACATCCCCCACCCCCGGGGTCTGGCAGCACAGGGCAGCACCGCCAGGCTGCTCTTGGCAGCGACCACAGCAGCACCTGCTGGCAGGCCAGCACCCCCCACCCGCCGTGGGCAGGGACAACGCACACACCAGTCTGTTCTACGGGGACTCCGTGAGAGGACTCCCCAAAGGGCAGGAAACACCAGAGGAAAGTGCAAATCATATTCATTTTTAACTTTACAGTGAACACGCAGGCCTTCTGAATTTCCCTTTCCAGCCAAGGGGAGGGAAGATGGGGGGGGGGCGGGGGGCAGAGGCCCCCGTAGGTGGCCCTGACCTGTGCTGTGAAGGCACTTGGTCTTCAGACACTTCTCCCAGGGACCGTCAGGCGGTCATCCCAATGATGTGCTCAGGGGTCTCAAAGCTCTCCCCGCCAAAATCACAGAAAACAGGCAAGGGGCAAAAGCAGGGCAATGACAGCTCGGACCGCACTGGGTTGTCCCAACAGCTGTGGTTCACAGATGAGCTCAGTGAGTGTTTGTGTGGTTGGCAGATGTCTGTGGTGCCGTAACTGAAGGCACCTGGGAGGGCACGGCAGTGGCTGGAAGGGGTGCCCCCCACAGGCCCTGACTGGGTACGGGATTCCAGGCCCAGCTCTGCCTTTACAACTCACGCAGGAACCTACCAGACCCCAGGCTCAGGGAGCCAGAACCAGGGCGCGAGGCTGCTCACTGGAGAAGCCGCTCAGGGAACGCGAACCAGCAGCCGGCCTGCCATTCTCTGCTCCGGCGTAAGCCCACCGCAGCAGCGCAAGCCCGTGGGACTTGGCAAAGGGGAAGGCAAGAAGCCCGGAGGAGGTAAATCCATCTCTGAACTCGAGTGAAGGGAGTCCTTCCTGAAAAGGGAACCCCACATAGATCTGGGGAGGCTCTGGTCTCCGCCTGAATGCTGAGTGCCAGGCTGACCCCGGCTCCTCTGCTCCTGCCGGGCCGTGACATTTACCTCCCTCCCTCGCTTTGCCTCCTTCCCCTTGGCACTTCTCACCGCCGCCGTAGCATGTTTAATTATGGTGTTTCATTACCCATCTTCTCCCTGCTACAGAACGCCAGCCCCATGCAGGCAAGGGCTTTGTCTGCTTCTGCTGCTCCTCAGCAGCCGGAACAGTGCCTTGCGTGCTGCAGACGAACGTTCACCGGGTAAGTGGCTGCAGTAACACAGGTGAGCGGGGAGAGCCGGGAGAGCGCGGTTCACAGGAGAAAGGGGAGTGGCAACCAGGCGAAAGCCCCGCCCTCGTTCCTGGGCAGTGCGTCCTGGGACTCCTCGAGGGAGAAGGCAGAGGTCCCCGCAGGAGCCACAGTGCTGAGTTCCCAGCTCTGCCTTGACATCCAGCGCCTGGGGCTCCCTGGACAACGGCAGCATCCCCGAGCCCTTGTGCTCCTAGTAGCCCGAGACAGACCAGCCCGCTCCTCCCAGAACAAAACATAAGGCATACACACAGCTTTACGTCCCAGTCTTATCATCTCTTGCCAGGTCCTTCGCTCATTTGTTGATGCTGTAACTACACGTGCTTATAATTACTGTGCTCTGGTCCTGGGCCATGGCCAGGGAAATTATAGCTGTTAAAGAACACCCTCCCATATCCACCCCAGCTCCTTTTTTTTTTTTTTTTAATTATTATTCTTTAACTATGTTTGGATACCCAACAAAAAAGTCGTGTAACTCTCATTCCCTGTAAAAAGTTACTAAAAACTTGCTTATGCTGGCAGTGCCTGGCTGGCTCGGTCAGAAGAGCATGCGACTCTTGATCTTAGGGTTGTGAGTTCGAGCCCCACGTTTTGTGTAGAGATTATTTAAAAAAAAAAACAAAACCCAGTTTTCAAAATAAACAAGGGCACCTGGGTGGCTCAGGTCATGATCTCATAGTTTGTGAGTTGGGGCCCCGAGTGGAGCTCTGTGCTGACAGCTCAGAGCCTGGAGCCTGCTTCGGATTCTGTGTTTCCCTCTCTCTGCCCTTGCCCCACTCTTTCTCTCTCAAAACTAAAATAAACAAAAAACTTGCCCATGCTTTCCCGTTCTCAAAATATCTGGAAAAGGGATCATTTTCAACGATCATCATGTAACCTGGGGCTGTCTACCCCACGGCCGGACCATTAGCACAACCCTAGTGATGTGCAGACACAGCCTGCGGCCAGACTAAACACCATCGAGCGAGATGAACAAATCAAAACACCAACGACACTTGCACCTCTGATGGTCTATTTATGCCACCGATGCCGTAAGCATGCGCACACCCACACGCGCCGCCGAGACTTTCCTAACAGGTTCACCCTGGAGCAGCCCGAGGGGTAACTCGTTCTCTTTGAAATGTGTATCCATGACGCCCTGCCATTAGACCTGGTGTTCTTAGGGGCACAGGCCTCGTTTACACATTTTTATATTTAGTACACAGTAGACACATAATATATGTTTAAAGAATGAAGAGCTTGTTTACCTTTCTAGTCTAGTCACTGATTTCCCTTGAGAAATAGTAGGTCAAAGTGAGTCCATGAAAAATCTCTGGAGGGCCCCTCTGAAACAGGCCCTGGACTGTCCGGGCCTCGGAAGGGCGGCATCCCAGGGCCCACACACTGGATGGAAGTGATGGCCAGTCTGAGTCTGCTTATAGGTCGTCATCTCTGATACCAGACATCGCCTCTGCTCTGGCTTTCTATGCGGGTGCCATCTTTCCACAGAGGAAGGAAGTCCCCTCTGACGAACAGAGGAAGGCCACGTGGCCTAGTGGCGTCTCTGATGGCATCTATCCTACATCTGGCCTTTTCGAAAGATTCAGTTTACTCTAAAATGTTTATTATTTCACCAGAACCACGGTTTTCAACTCTAATCTACCCGTTCCCTGAAATCACACGGCCTGGATTAGTAGCTGTCCTGGAAAGGACTTGATCCAAGAGACTAGAAGGAGCCCGAGTAACGGATCCACACCGAACGGGTCTAACTTCAGGCAGGACGGGAGTCCTGCCCCCCAAGTGTGGTAACGAGTACAACTAGTCCATCCTGCTTGCTAATTCCTCCCCTCTGCTCCCTCCAGACCCCGAGGAAGGAGTCAGGCCCGAGGTCCAAGTGTAGCTCAGAACGAAGGACGCACCCACAGAGAGGTTCCATCTGGACACAGACCCTACCGTCTCGCCAGCCACACCCCTGCAGGGGAAACTGCCAGCCAGCCCTTCTCCGGCAGCCACTGCTGCCTCTAGACCTCCGGCAACACAGGGCCGTGGGGAAGGAGGGTCTGGAACTCAGGTGGGCGGACAGAAACAAAGCGCGGATCTTACTGGCCGGAACCACGCAACCGCCTACCCACCGTTCTTCCCGTTGGCCCGTATAGATGCTTGAAAACATCCTTCCTCGGGCCGAAAGCCACCACCATACTTTGCCAGCCGAAACTGCCAAAGTCGAAGCTATTCCCCTCTCTTACTCAACCTTCCCGCACCGTTTGAGAATGCTCCCCCGAGCAGCCCGCCGCTGCCGAGCTTCCAGGCTCCGGCCTGGCTCTGCTCCTGCGGTCACTCGTCACTCGCGATGTGCCGCTCTGCTCTGCTGACCCCGCGCCTCTTGGGGAGCCGCGAAGCTCCGTCCCGCCCACCTCTCTTCCGGTTTCGTCAGCTTCCTCAACCAGCCACTTGGGCTGAATGCCCGCTGACGCTGAACGCCAGGCCTACTTTCAACCCGTCAACTCTTTTGTGAGCTTCAGAGGCGCCTCTCGGTGGACACCTACCAGCCTCTGAAAGCTGGGAGGTGAGCAGTCATGGGACTCAGAGGCGCACACACGCAGTGCCTTCTGGGGCCACACGACGGCGCTGCCGCAGCATCAGCCAGGGAACGGAGGGAGGGTCCCTCGTCCCTCACAATGAGACGACGGAGGCTTTTCTCAGGGAAGAAGCAAGTGCTGGAGACACACCGTTTAAAAAATTACTCGTGGGCGTATGGATGTGGAACATGCACTCGGGAAGTCCTGGATGTAACCGGCCCTAGAATACACCTCAGAGCTTAAAAACGGTTTTTTCAGGAAGAAAAAGTCTTCCCTAAACAGAAAACTTTTAGATTTCAAGAAACAGTAACATATTTCTAAATACTTCGGGTACTTACTATGGACTGCTGACTTTTTTCTAAGAAACTACATTTAAAATACAATTGCCATTCACTAACTACCATTTCATATAAAACAGGCAACAGAACAGAATTTCAGAATAAGGGACGAATACAAGTAGTTCTAAAAAAGTAACCTAGGGGCGGCTGGGTGGCTCAGTTGGTTAAGCGTCTGACTCTTGATTTTGGCTCAGGTCATAATCTCAGTTTCTTGCCTTTCTTTTTTTTATTTATTTTGAGAGACAGAGTGTGAGTGGGGGAGGGGCAGAAAGAAAGGAGACAGAATCCCAAGCAGACTCCATACTGTCAGAGCAGAGCCCGATGTGGGCCTCAAACCTATGAAACTGTGAGCTGAGCTGAACCAACGTTGGACGCTTAACTGACTGAGCCGCCCAGGGGCCGCACGATCTGTGTCTTGAGTCGAGCCCCAGGTCAGGCTCTGTGCTGAGCCTGCATCAGGTAGAGATATGTATGTAATGTTACAAGACCTCTTCAGATTTTCTAAACGGATGAAGGTCTAGTCCTTCCCTACTCTCATTTTCTTCTGTTTTGTGAAGGAACGATATAAACTAAGAGAACCGTAGACCACAGAACTATAACATTACAAAGATCTTCCTCAATTCAGAGCAGACTCCCCAAATGTACACACCATATTAGAGTTCAGAATAATGATGCTTTGTATTTAACAGAAATTCAGTCAAGGTACTGAATTAAAGAAGGCATCTGGAATTTATACAAATGATATGTTTATAGGAAAAAAATTTATTTGGGGGCACCTGGCTGCCTCAGTCGGTGGAGCTTGCAACTCTTGACCTAGGGGTTGTGAGCTTGAGCCCTATGTTGGGCACACAGTTTACTTAAAATCTTACGAAAAAAAAATTCATTTGGTGGTTTCTGGAAGCAAGGTTAGGCCTAAAAATGGCACAAAGATGTCATTTTAGCATACTGCGTCCTTCAAGATAAGAAACTGTAAGGAAGCCTGTCGGAAACAGCACAGTGTCGGCCTTCGTCAAAAGATGAGGTGTTCCGGAAAGATTAGAACTTACCAAGTTCTAACATGCATGCGTGCAGGGAATTCTGACAAATCGCTAAGACTCCCATGACACAGCACTACGTGCACGGGGGGACAAGGCGTGCCTACACCCAGACGAAAGGTGGCTGTTGAATGCCAGCAGCAGGTGAACCGCTGTTTCCTAACCGGACGTGCAGACACCCGACAGGGACGCTAGCACTGGCTGCTGATTTAGGACATGGAAGGCCAGGACTCGGAGCCTGAAACTAGAGCACCATCCCTCCCTCTCCCTCGATCCCAGGTGAAATCTCCCGGGAGAGGCGCAGCGCCACCACCCAGGAGCTGCGCCCGAGTTGACGGATGGCGCACGAGCACAGGTGGCGAGACGGCTGTGGGCGCAGGAGAGCGTCTGCTTTGTACGGGGTACGTTTAGGTGCCTGACGGGCTGCTGCTCAAGCCGAGTACTTACATAGTATTCAGCAGAACTGACGGGACTTCCAGCCCTGAGAAGTAGCCTCGGAGGGAGGGAGCCAGCGCATCTGGAAAGACATGTGGAGAGAAGGCGGTGAGCCGCGGGTCCCGCTGGACATTCTCCAGCCTCACAGGGCATCCTGCCGGGCGGCCACCCCTTCGCTGTTCCAAGACGGTGCCCTCGCATACTCACCAGTGGGCAGGTCCCCCAGGGACTGAAAAGTATCAGACAGCGCCCCGAGAAACCTTCCTCATCCCCTGATGAACACAGGGGCCTGCACTCTCAGCGAAGATCCGCCTCGGGAGCGCGCCAGGTCCAGCTCCCATGCTCCCACCGCTGGGCTGAAGTCTGGCCCAGTGAGTCCCTGTTTCTGCACTCACTCAGCAAGGCCTAGCCTTTCCCTAAGCTGCCTAATGGTTTTCTAGGCAGGGCATGGAAACATCTACTTGCTTTGACAAGGAAGAGATGGTTCACGACCCAACTGTGCCAATTGTCTGGCCAAGGGCATCTCTGAAATTCTGCTCCTCCTCTTTTAGGAAAGGGGTTCTGGCTTCTCAGCCCTGTGGGGTACCTGGCACCCCATGTCCTCTGCTCACTCTGCTGAGGAGGACCTGTAGCCCGTCTCTTCTATCGGGTTTCTAAAGTGGAAGGCCAGCAACAGAACAAGTGGATCGAGTGATGCTCTGACCACTTGGCAGAACGTTCCCGGTCCTGGGCTGAGGGAAACGTGAAGAAACAAACAAAAGGGCAAGTGCACTTTGGCTTTAACAAATGTCCATCTGTTGGCAACATCCGTCTTGCACCTAAGCCTTTGTACAGAAGCAAAAAATGCCCACTCACCACTGCTCCTGTCATGGAGGAGGGAGAGCAAACTACACCAGAGAGCAGAGACGCTCAGGAGGGCCAGGTGGCTCAGAGCAGAGGCGCCCCCAGGAGGGCGGGTGGCTCGGAACAGAGGCGCCCCCAGGAGGGCCGGGTGGCTCGGAGCAGAGGCGCCCCCAGGAGGGCCGGGTGGCTCGGAGCAGAGGCGCCCCCAGGAGGGCCGGGTGGCTCGGAGCAGAGGCGCCCCCAGGAGGGCCGGGTGGCTCGGCAGAGGCCCCCCAGGAGGGCGGGTGGCTCGGAGCAGAGGCGCCCCCAGGAGGGCGGGTGGTTCGGAGCAGAGGCGCCCCCAGGAGGGCCGGGTGGCTCGGAGCAGAGGCGCCCCCAGGAGGGCCGGGTGGCTCGGAGCAGAGGCGCCCCCAGGAGGGCCGGGTGGCTCGGAGCAGAGGCGCCCCCAGGAGGGCCGGGTGGCTCGGAGCAGAGGCGCCCCCAGGAGGGCCGGGTGGCTCTGGAGAGCAGCACCCTCCCCAGCATGGCAGGAGGCGAAAGATGGATCTACGACCTGGGTCTGGCCCATGTCTCTAGAGTAGAATGCAACGCTGGACGGAACTTTATCCTCACAAATCTACTTCGGTGGTTTAATAAAACAGACCTTGCTGGAGAACCCCCTTTCACAGGGCGCCTTACTCAGATCTCCAAGGCATCAGCACTGAAGCGGCATTCTGGCAGAGGGGGAGAAACCAAGCGATAGCTGGGTATTCTGACGGACGTCCCCACTGGCACAGGACCCAGTGGGGTCGGGATCCAGGCTCAGGCTCCACCAGCGCTGGTAACACGGTTCTAAAAGCCGGGCCGTGGAGAGCGGGCCCCAAAGTGCACACAGGACCCCTGGGGCCTTCTGTCCTGGTGCACATGCGGGAGTGCTTAGCGTTTCCTTCTACCCCAGAGCCTCCCCACAGGGTAGCGCTCTCCTCTCTGGTTCTCAGTCAGGGAGAGGGGCCACACGGCGGAGGCGGTGCGGGGGGTGGGGATGCAGTGGCATCTGACCTTACTCAGGAAATGAGGGCCTAAAAGGACCACAGCTGCGTTTTGAGCTTCTGCCCACACCAGGAATCATCTCGGGGATCTCCTGGGGGACTGCGTCAGATACTCCCAGAAATCAGGTTACCAGCTCCAGAGGGCCCCCTGCACCGGGAGAGGGCAAAGCTGTGTTCTTCGGGAGGCACGGGCAGGCACTGAAGCTCATTAAGGCAGGGCCAGGGTCGACCAACACTCAATAACAATTAAGAGGAGAAGGGACCAGAAACTCTTTGCACGCAGGTAGGCTTTTAAAAACGAGGGCACTTTGGGCATTTAGGAACATATGCAGGATAAAGGAGAGAGAAATAAAGAAGGGAAGTGTGGGAGGACAGGAAGGGAGGAGGAGGGAGGAGTATAGGGACGCAGGGGAGAGGGCAGAAGGGAGGACAGGAAGACAGAAAGACAAAGACAAATTTCATACCTACCCATGGCTTATGGCTTTGTGCATCTGAATCCACTTGCTCACTAAGCAAAGGGCAGAGTTGGAGCTGCCTTCCTGAGACAGGTGTAAAGGACGGGACGGGGGCACAGCCCCGGGGCAGGCGGGGGGGCTGGGAACCTAAACACACAGCGGGAGGGGATGGGTCTGTGCACGCTGGAGCGGAGGGGGCACAGTGGTGGCGACTGGTGCTGCCTGGGTGTGGGGCTGGGGCGCCGAGCCCCATGAGGCCAAGGCATATTGGTGTTTCAGAGACACAGGAAGAGGGAGGTCTGACCAGGGGGGTGGAGGGCGCGGTGGATGGCAGGACTTTGGGTGACGGTGACTGCAAGAAGGCAGCCCTTCATCTCCCACACGCCCACCCCAGCCTCGGCTAACCTGTCGTGCATGCTGGGCCTCTTCCACCCACACAAGCCTCGCACCTGAGCACTGCCATCAGCCTGGCTAGAACCCCTGAGCGCTCCAGGGTGATAAACAGGCGGACTCTGGGCTGTGGGCTTGAGGATAAATGGAACTCAGCTGAGTGGAAGTCAACCCGTTGGCTGATTCTCAGGGAGGACGTGGTGGTGATGGAGTCAGTAGAAGCCCTGAAATTCATCGCTCTTGTGCACCATGGCTTGGACACCACTGCCCTTGCCAACAAGTGGGCTCTTCTCACTGCATCCCACTCAGGATGCACTCCACAATCGGAGCCTGCCCCGTCTTTCAGGTCTGAGACATGCAGCGGCACCCGCTTGCCAGCAGAGGGCAGTGTACCCACCCAGGCGAGGTTGAGCTTCTCCCCAGCATTCCTGCACAGCAGGGCGGGTAGGCAAGCTCAAGGGCAAACTGAGCAAACCGAGTTCCCAGCAGGCAGCTGGTCCAGGTGAATAAGGTGTTTTGTGCTAACCACTGCTGCCCTCCAGGGGGTGGGAAGGACACCCACTCGGGCTCCTTGTCCTGCTATGGTTTTTGGCCCCAGATCACTCATAGCCCCTCCTGCCCATTGCCTAGCGGCCACTTTTGTGCATCATAAACACTGGGGAAGCTCGTGATTCCCTGGACTCCCTCTCCGTAGACAATTCAGCAGGGATAAGTCTACGCAGCTGACCTTCCACGTAAGACAACGATCCTGTTGTGTGCTGCACACACCCACACACACACACTGCCCACTCACAATCCTGCCTACAATCCCAGCAGCTTCTCAAGTCCCTGTAGGAACCTCTAACAATACATATGATCCAAATTAACACAGATACTTACTGTGTGCCACAGACTGCTAAGCACACCATCAGATTACGACCTTAAGTCCAGAAGCAACCAGAAGACCCTGGGACACTCTCCACTAGAACCTAGTAACGGTTAAGTGACTACCACTGGAGTGAGTATCCAGGAACGGTAAGTGACTACCACCAGAGAGTGCTATGGGGGCGGAGGCACTGTTTGCAGTTCTACCATCACCCTTCTTCAGGCAGGCTTTCCTGACACACAGTGCCCCTGCAGGAGGACACGGAAGTCGCCGACACCTTCGCATGGTACCAGCTCCTGTGACTGCTGAGAGGTTGGACAGGAGAGGAGAGCACTACAAACAGAAATAACTCAGAGCGAAAATAAGATGGAATGCCAGAGAAAATAGTAACTATCCATAAAAGTAATTTCTATCCTCTTCCATTTACAGATGAGGAAACTAAGGCCCAGACAATGAAAACACATACAGAACTCACATTTCCAATCTCGCTGCCAAGCACAGGAGGACCTGGACTGGGGTCTACAGTCTGGTTCTTTTGCAGGTGATTCGCAAGCGGCACGGTGTACAGCGCTACGAGATTAATTATTCGCATGGTACTACCTCGTTTCTAGTGACTGACTGCCATCCTTACACTTGCCTTTAGAGACAGCCCTAAGGGGCGCCTGGGTGGCTCAGTTGGTAAAGCATCCAACTTTGGATCAGGTCATGATCTCACGGTTCATGAGTTCGAGCCCCGCATTAGGCTCTATGCTGACAGCTCAGAGCCTGGAGCCTGCTTCTGATTCTGTGTCTCTTTCACTCTCCGCCCCTCCCCTGCTCACATTCTATCTCTTTCAAAAATAAATAAACATTAAAAAAAAAAAAAAAAGTCCTGAGCAGTGCTTACCAAGGTGCCTGGTTCAGTTACGGGTAGTATCATTAGTAAATACTCCTTGGTTTAGCGGTTTTCTTCTCCATGAAAGAAGGGCAGTCTAGACTAGTGTTTCTCAGAGTGAGGACCCTGGCCCACTGCATCACCTGGGAACTTGTCAGAAATGCAGAAACCCTCGGAGAGAACCCAAGCACCTACATGTAACGAGCCCCTCAGGATGATACGGACACCCAGGTTGAAACGCACTGCGTTGAGCGAGGTTTCCAAAGTGTGGCTGGACGCGGGCCGTCTACAGATGCTCTGTGGTCAAGTAAGTTTGGGAGAAATGCAGTCTCTCTCTGCCCCTTTGGCAGACTTGAGATACATATTAAGCACATTAAAGACTCTGAGAAGTTCCATAATGAAGACACTTGTTTAACTTGATTTAACCCTGGGTTTCCCAAGTTTATCTGACCACAGAATCTTTCTATTACGTAGCACCCGCGGGTGCTGAGAAGGCCCCTTCTGGTGGTGGCTTTTGGTAGATCAAGGAGGCTGAGGCGTGCCGATACAGCATCCAAGCTTCTAACTCTTAACACAGCTAATCGGAACGGGAAGACCACTGGCCCAGCTGGTGCTCTGGGTGACTAATCTGCAGGAAGCAGTGAGGACGTTCTCACGCTTCCTGGAGGTGCTGTATGTGAGCACAGATTTCCCTAGCACGGTATATTCAGAGCCAGCCTCTCCTTCTGAAGGCAGGAATATTCCCGTTTCGACACTGTCCCCAAGAAGGAGTCTACGCTGCTGGGCCTTTCCCAACACCGAACCAGCTGCGGCCAGCCACGCACACATTCTTCAGTTCTCACCACTCCTGACCCGCTCGCTCTGGGCCTAAGGATCTACTCTGAGCTGCATCACCAGATAAGGCAGGTCAGATCCCACAGCACCCTGTGCCGAAGGCTGCCAGGCTAAGGGGAGGCGGCCAAGACAGAAGCACCCTGTGGCCCAAGAAACTCCGAACGCACCGAAGAGACTGGATTGATCTGCTATCCAAAAAACCGATCATTTTTATGGCGCTAATCACAGGGTTCTGCAAACCAGCACTCCTGCCCTCCTGCCATACCTAATACAGTGTTCACCAAAACTGGAAAAACACCTTTCTGAAATTTCTCTGCTTCATGAAACGAGGCCCACTGAGGATCACTCTGAAGGAACGTCCTTCCCCCATTCCCCACCCACCCCCACACCAAACTACCAGCCCGCCCTCTTTCTCAGACAGAGAGGGCGCAAAACGCACTCCCCATTCTTTACCACTTGCCTGGCATCTAATATTCCTGGCCTAGGGCCCCTGAACGAGTTGCCATTATCGAGGCAAAATGTCAAGATCTAGGTGGGTCGGTCCAGCGGTGAAGGCTGCCGTCTGACCTACCCCGACCTCCGGAAAGGAAGTGAGCAAGGAAGTCCTGGCTGGAGAAGGGCATGACGCTCCAGCCCGGCCCCAAGCCCCTGTAAGATCTCTCAGTCTGAATGGTGGGACATGGCCGGGGCTCGGGCCCAGGCAGCGACAAGGTCTAGACCCCTGCGAGCACCTCCTGCTAAGACCAGCCAAGCCTGGGCTTAATTAAACGTAAGGCTGCGGGGAGAATTTTCCCTCCTGGGTTTTGAGACGCTTTCCCTGTCTGTCCTAAGCACAAGCCAGGTTCTTGCTTCCAAAGAGGCATGTGAAATGTGCTCAGACATCCCAGAAGTTCACCCGAGACGCCACTCGGGTCGAGGGCACCCAAGCGTGTAACATCCTGTGTCAGATTAAGTCCACAGCGGCCGCTGGTCATCCATATTTAATTCTGTCAGTTTGTTAATTTTTAACCATGTTTGCTATCGAGGGCCATTAGAGGTCCCCAGGAGCCGAGCCCGGTGGAGCGAGAAGTACTTCATGGCGGAGTGGATGAGGCTTGAAGTTGGGGTGTCCCACTTTCCCAGCCTGTCGCCGAGTTCTGGCCTTCCCCGCCAGCAGCACAAATCCTGAATAAAACATGATCCCATTTGGAGTAGATTTTCCTTTTTTCCTCCCTGTCAGAATTGGTTTCCTTCAAGGAAAAGTTCACTTTCTTTTTATGAAGGCTACGTTTTGTATTTCCAAAGTTTCTTCGTAGCCTTGGTTTTGTTTCCAAAGCAGTTAGAATTCACATACTCTGGTATGGTACATGGGTGCCCATTCCTAGGAAAGGGCCAAACACCAGCGCCTCAGCTCAGCACACAGCACGGCCACTCTTGCCCTGGAGGATAAAGTCTGGGCCCTCCGGGTTCTCTCACTGGGGTGCTGGTCTCGAGTCCCTATATCCTAAGTGCTTCTAATGCTACAAAGGGAGGGCTCAGGCGCCTCTGGGCTCAGCTCAAGTTCTGACAAAAAGAAGGAAATAGAAGAGCTATTTTAATAACTACAACTCCTTGCCAAGCATTTTACTCTTTCCCTCAAAGTGACCCCATGAAGTAGGTACTTACTCATTCTTCCCACTTACAGATGAGGAAGCTGAGGATCAGTAAGGTTAAAATGAACTTGCTTAAAATCCCAAAGGTAGCAGAGTGGGTGGGGATTATCATTAAAATCAGCCTGTTTCTCGGACCCTCTGCCCCATCCCACTGCGATGGTCAGACCACGGGTCTAATAAGGGGCTCTCCCTGCTGAGGAGGTTGGGGAAAAAGACACAGGCTCTAGAAAGTTGAGCCTCAACCAAGGGCAAAATGAAACATGCTTAAGAGACCTCTAAAACAGTGCACCACGTGAAGGTAACCCTGCTGCCCCCTGGCCAGGAAGAGGCCCACTTTGAGCTGCACTCTCAACCATGGCCACGGTGAATTCGAGGAGTCTTATTGGGATCCACCACCACGGTCAGGGCCGTAGAGCACTAGAGGACGGACTCCAGTTTCTCAACAGCTGCCGAAAGCCGCCCAGGGTGGTGAAGTGTGGGTCTCAGTAGCAGCAGCTCTGACCAAAGGAACAACTACCCCATTAACTGGCTGACTGACTTCGGCCTGCTTCTGAAGAGGCCAGCGAGGACAGGCCAGATGTCTGTGTCTCTCAGATACCACACAGCAGAGCAGAGGAGACGGACAGAAAAGGTAAGCAAGGAGGGGCACTTGCGTGGCCAGGGTGGGATCCCCTGGGAGTTCAGCCACAGGCCATAGTTCAGCCAAGGCACGAGAGGCAACTCTGCCACCTGGAAATGAGGCTGGGCAGACATCTAACAGATGGATTGTGGGAAGAATGAGCCAAAGAGTCCAGGGAGGAAAGGGCTGGACGACCTGTGGGTCTTTCTCTTCTCCGGTTTCTCTGATAGGAAAGCAAGATAAGGCAACAGCTGGAAAGTTCAGGGACAACGGGTCTGAGTAAAGCAACATACAGGAACCATTTGGTCTCTCTGGGAGTTCAGCTGTTTCCCACTCTTGATCTATTTCCTGTCAGGGAGTGGTTTTCTCCCGGCAGGCGTGTCCGGGCCCAGCGTCGGGGGGAGACTTCCTGTGGGGACAAGTCCTCCCGGTGCTGACACAAGCTCCAGAAACTCCACTGCTGGATGTAGGGCATGTGCGGTCACTCTGGTGGCTGCCTCTCGAGGTCTCACTTATTCTTCCCAACCCCTGGCCTTCCATCTGGCTGAAGGCATGAGGACTCTGCAGCGTCATCGAGTGTCGTCAAGACGTGCCGGATGCCCTTCACGTTTGAACCATCGCAGCTTCCGGAGTAGCTAGTCCTCGAATTCCTTCTCTTGCTTGAAAATCCAAATGTTCCCTGAAAAGCTAACATTTATGAAGCCCTTACTATGTGCCAGGCACTCTTGTTCGACGTGAGGGATTATCAGCCCTACTTTACTTAAGCCCAGAGAAGCTAAGGAACTCGTTCAGTCACTGCTCCCACAGCTCGTAAACGGCAGAGCCAGTGTCTGACCAGGGCGCTCCATAGCCTGCACTTCCAACCCTTCCAAGGCCAGGCCCGGAAACAGCCCGGAGGCGGCGCTGGCAAAGGAAAGGGGACTCTGGGCTCCTAAGTGGGAGACACATGCCTGGGGGGCCACAGGAGGCCAGCCTGCCTGCCCTAGCCCGGCCTCCTGTGGCGGTTAGGCCAGGTGCGCCTAGACCAGAAAACTAACCAAATCAACCAGCAGATGAGGCCAGCATAGATAGGAGACAAAGCACCCAGGGGGAGTCTCTCCTCACAGTCTGACCTTCATGGAGCCATAGGTTGAAAGGGAAATGTCATGGGATTAATAGTTTCATCGATGTCTAAAAACGATTTAAAGCCTTGGGCTGATCAGCCCCCAAAAGCAATCCCTGCGGTCCTTCAAAACTGTGCTCTCTCAGACAGGCACAAGCCCTGGACTGCAGGGAGACAGCAGCCGTTGGAGAAAGCCAGGCCTCGAGGACCAGGTCTCAGTTGAGAAGAGCGGATGTTATTCGGGGGGACACAGAAGCAAACGCCGTGAATCTCCTGACTCTTCCCTTACCTTTGGGAGGCTGGCCAGCCGGGTACGGTGCCGCAGCCCCTCCCGGGTTCTGTCTCACTACGGGGCCAGCCACCATTAGAGCGCTGGCTACTGCCTTCTGAGCAGGGGGTAGAGGCTGAAAACTAAAGCGCCCTTCCCGTGGGAGACCCAGCACGTGCCTGGGTAGGGCGCATGGCCGCCATGCTGCCGGCGGGCCGTGTGCTCACTGGAGTGCGCGGCTCACACCTGACCTGCCTCCGGGCTCCCTCGAGACGCTCCCTCTCTCACGGGGCCATGCACTTTAAGTCACACCCCATGCCAAACCAGATGCCCTGGTGCCAGCTCCACAGGGCATAGTGACAGAGGAGGGGCCGAACAAAATTTGTCTTTATAAAAAAGTTTGAAGACTGTTCTCAGAAGCTGCCTATTGCTGCTGAGTAAATGCCTGGATACGGCGGGTGGGCAGCTCTGCAGTTAGCATCCACACACCGTTCCTGGCCCCCATCTCCCTGCCCGCCCTCCCCCGCCCCCGCCCGCCCATGCTCTCTCTTCCCTGTTTGCCTGGGTCAATTTCCCATGGTCCATTTTTATATTGATTTTGGGTCTAACCTTTAAAAATTTTCCAATGTGTCACAAGGCACCTCCCGAGGGGCATGTCTTACCCTGGGAAGTCTGTGTTGTGATTTTAAAACCTTCTGTTTATGTGCAGGTGATGGGTTCCAGCCGTAAGCCTTGTAAGATCTGCTGTTAGGGCAGATCCTCTGAAGGAGAAACAGGTAACCAGGACTCGCTCCCTCAGGCCTACTTACCTGTAAAAGTTTCTGGCCCAACAGTGTGGCTCTGGTCAAGGGTAAATGGTATTGTTTCTAGAATGTAATGAGAACAGTGTACTTTACTGGCTTCCTCTCTGCCCGGTCAGCAACAAGACCAAATGATTGCTAACAAGCAAAACTGAACCCGGACCGAAAAAGTGGAGATGTGTGAACATGATGTAACAGGAACTGCTTACGTTCTTTTGAGAGTCTAACTTTCCTAAAAGCCATGGATGAAACCTTCCGTCTAACTCACAGCGACTTACATAATGTATTTTAACACATTTCAAACACCAACGACAGGATGATGGTGTCTAAAAATGTCAATGATCTGAGAAATCGCTTGCTTGCTGCATCATCCCTACAGCTAATAAGCCGGTACCGCAGCTTACAGTCCCATTGCTTTACGCGATAATGCTTCAAGACTGGGATTTGGTGTCAAATAAGCATCTTCAAGTTTGGACTTGGGGTCACCACACCACACACGAAGGCTGGAGTAGAACTGGAAGTAAGGTGCAACTCGTTTTCAATGACAATTTCTGTCCCCCGGGTCCTCCTTCCTCTGGATCAGGGCGGACAGACTGGAAAGCGCATCTACTTGCTTCAAACAGGCTTCCGACAGCCAACACGGCCTCCCCGTGGAAGCAAGATCTCCAGGTAGGGGTGACCCACAGATGCTGGAAAGAGAATCTTCCAACACACAGCTTTTGATGGTTTGGGAGCCCAAGAAGGGACCGGCTGTGGCAGCGAGGCCTCGACTCTGGGCCAAGTCTCCCTGGGTACTCTGAGGCCCTCTCCCACGTAGTGTGTGATCAGTGCCACGGCGGCCCAATTCTCCCACCATCTCAGAGAGAACATCTTAGCTCCAAACTCGCATCATCATGAAAACAAAACGCTGCAGTCTACGTGAGATAATTTTTGCTCTGATTAAAATTTTTATTGAAATCTCTCAAATGTTACCAAGAAATAATTTTTGCAAAATGGGGACAAGTAGCTAACAAGCAAATTCAACATGGGAGCTCCCTCTGCTGGTCTGCAGTAGGTTGGTATGTGACAAACACATTCCCAGAGACAAATCTAATTTGCTGGAGAAGTGGACAAAAGACAGGTGTGTTGGGCTTTGCCTCAGGAGAGAAACACTAGAAGAAAAAAAAAATCCAAGTCTCAAAACAGAGCACAACATTGCTAAGAAAAACAATATAAAAGCTTCTCCAAAGACATACAGTAAGATCTCCAAACAAAACCGGAACCATCCACTAAGGAGATTGCTCCATTTGGTCTTCCCCACTGCTCTACCTCCAGTTAATAAAAGTTCTCTCAGGCCCTTTGGGTGAAGGTTAAGTTCTGATTCCCTTGTCTTTGCCTCCAAGTCTCTTCTTACTGGCTTCTCATCTACTTAGAGGAATCCAAGGAATCACTGGAGCGAGGCCTTTTCAAAATTCCATCCAAGAGCTAGGCCTCTGGTGAGCCGGCACTGAGGCGTGGGAAGAGCAAGGCCCGGAGTCAGGTAACAGGCTCCAGTCGGGGCAGAGCCATTCGCTGACTCTGGAGAACTCTCTCCATCTTCTCCAGTCTGTTTCCTCCACTGTAAAATGGGCCAGATCTGCTGATCGGTAAAAGCCCGTACCGGTTCATTCTATGATTCTCATATTGGACAAAGAAATTTAAATAACCACATCTGTTCACGAGTCTTTAGGCCTCACTGGGAATGACTCCAAACAAGTTGTGGGGTTGAGCACAAGGATCTCACTGATATCAGATGAGAGTTCTACCAACTCTAGGACCGATGTGGCAGAGCCAAGTGGATTCCAGGTTGGGAAAGTCTTGAGATCAAGGAAGAACTCACAGGGGAGGGTCCGCCACGGGCAACACAACCCAGTAAGTCAAACAGTTGAGTCATTTAATCGTAGCACTGTCTCTCCCTAACCTTTCTCCCAACGGTATGGGCTTCCTTGGTTCTTAACATTCTTTATTTCCTTTTCCCACATCCCTAGATATACTTCGGATTTCATCCATTACATAAAGGGCAAGTTACCCAGACGTTATGGCCCCAAAGCTACCATTCCTAGTCCTTTCTGGCCAGTGTCAAATCTTGCCTTTCCAGGGTAATGGCGAAAGGCTTTGCTGCTGATTAACCAAAGCCATCAATATTCAGATGACTCTACAAACTTGGCACCGTTTCATAGTACTATTAACATTGCCTCAACTGTCAATCTGTCTTTAAGCAGTCTAGCAAGAGGCGTGAAGACCTATCCGCGGATGGGGATGCGCCCACAAACAGAGGGGCCTCTCTGGGTGGCTCCCCGCCATCGACAAAGTTGTCCTCGAGGCCTCTATGAACGTTTCAAGGACTCGGCAGAAGATATGTCCACGGGTTTAGGTTTTATCCCTTCTCGCTTCCCTGCTACCTGCCCGGAGACTAAGCGCTGACACGGACAAAGGTGGAAAGCAGCGGCGGGAAAGGAAGGGGAAACAGAGCACAGCCGATCTGGAACCTGGGTCAACAGTCTGAGGATTGTGCTGCTACCGGAAGTGACACTCTGTGCCCGATGCTCTTACTGCCACCATCTACTTTTCCCTCCCTACTGGGCCCAGGCAGCCAGACTGCCAGCACGTTACGAGGCACTGGGAACCCCGCTGGAAGAGAATGGAGGCGTATGCAGCCAGCAACGCCCCTGACCCTGCGGCCTGTGAGGACGTCAGGCGGGGGGCTGCTCGTGTGCGTGTTACACAGCACGGTGAGTTCTGTACAACATGAAAGAGGAAAAGTATTCTGGGAAGCTGTGTCTTTCATCCAGCCTTGTAAATAAACACAAAGCAAAACAAAAACCCTAACTGTCTGTCTAGGCCATAGCTTTTAGAAACCAGGCTTTCCTGCTTTTAGAAAGAGTTCCACAGGCACTAAGACAGATGAAATCTGTATTCTCTCTTGCTGTTGATCATCCCTCTGAACCCAAACGTTCACTACTGCTACTTGCACTAGAAGCAAAACTAAGAGCAACATTTTTTTCCCCCAGGGGGAGAGGAAAGGTTGGTATGTAGATAGTAATCTTTGTGAAGAAACAAGCGAGTTTAAAAAACTCAGGCTACTCTTAACTGAGAAGGAGTGGGTCAGATCAGAGAGCTTTCCCTTGACCTGTAATTATTTCTTGATACTACACGGGTACCTCCTTTTCTACAGGGTTTCCTAAAAGTGGAAAAAAGGAAGCCTTCATCTTCCCTGTAACACATGTAAGACAGCACGCAGTCTTCTTGGAAGCCCCCAACTTTCCCCTTTGGCCACTCAGAGAACACGACAGCGGAAATCTCTCAATACACAGGTTCACACACAGACACGTACGTCCTGCGACAAGTGGGCACCTCCCTCTGCAGCCCTTCCACACGACCAGGCACACATGACTATGTTCCGGTGACGCCCTCTAGCTGGCTGGGCCCAATCTCTCGTGTGTGATATGAGGGTGAGGTCATTAAGGAAGAGAGAGGTGCCATCTGGGGCAAACATCAGGCAGTGGGTGATATCATTGCTGTCAGACGGTCCCCAAGTCCTGGAGGAGTGTCAGCTTGATTTAGAGGGGATCATTAATCTCCTGCAGGTGGGTCTGTTAGCTGGACAGGTGTTAGTTGTATGGTGTGCTCCGGGGAACCAGGTTTGAAAGGACCAGTGGTGGGGTGAGTGAAGTCGTGGCCGATGGGTATAAATTACCTGGGCATGCAGTGAAGCGGGATAGGTGAAAGCAGGAGGAGGTAGAGCAGGCGCTAACTCCGCTGGGTACAGAGGGTACGGGGCCCACACTTCAGGGCTACTGGGGTAAAGTGCAGGCACTGTGAGCTCATCTGCAAGAAAAGAATAAGGGAAGAGTTAGTGGTTACCAAACAGCTGCTTTCAAATCAGAAACAAACACCAAATAACCCGAGCCCCAATCAATGTCAGGAGTCAAATTACTCTCATTCTTTCAAAAACCTGCTGGTTTTGGCCCCCAAACTCCAAGCAAGGGAAGGGTAAACACAACGTGAAAAAAAGCAACAGGCATCTGCTGCCTGTCTGGCCTGCTGAGATCTCAGGCCTGGGCTCTGCCCCGGACACTCTGATGTCTTTCCAACTGGAGCTGGGGGAACACAAGAACAGTGGGGATTTCCTGCACAAAACCGCACACGTGGCCCTCCGAGGAAAAGAGGAAGAAAGAGAACCGGTAGGAGACATCCCATGAAAACTCACTGCAGAGCCTTT
Source organism: Paguma larvata (assembly GCA_030068075.1). NCBI lineage: Eukaryota > Metazoa > Chordata > Mammalia > Carnivora > Viverridae > Paguma > Paguma larvata. Next base: position 12,796,583 of record CM057823.1, read on the forward strand.
GGGAGAACAATGGCTCATTGGCAGGACCGAAACAGACCCGAACTACAGGACTTCTCTGCTTATCAGCGTAATTACTACTAAGTCACCATCACCAAGCATTATCCATTTCGCACTCAGACAGCGTGCCCACGAGGCCTCTAAAATGTTAAAAATTCAGAGAATAGAAGTGAAAAGGCCTGGAGTATCCTGATTAAAGTTAAGCTCCACAAAGATGCAAATTAGAACATTCTTAGTCCCTGCTTACACAAAGTATATTTTCTAGGGAAAAAAAAGTGAGTCATGTTGACAACTGACTGGTCTAAATCTGATTCCATTCAGGTCAAGCTGCCGTTTGCCAGACTAAAGGGCAAGTGCCTGGGGCTCAGAATGTATCAGGAAGCAATCCATTAAAGTAACAGCAAACACATGAGGGAGCGTCTCAGCAAAGGCAAAAATAACATCGGTCGATAGTTATGAATCTGGACTCTGTGAAGCAGCAATCTCGATGTGCTTTTATCACCTGTCAAAACCTGAATTCCAGTAGGCCAAGGATGCTACCCAGGACTGCTGAAGGAGTCAGGAAAAGGTGACACATAAAGCCATTAGAGACTCTGCCATTCAGGACTTTCCAGAAGTCTAGAGTGCACGTGACCCAAGGTCAATAAAGTCGTTTCGCTCCTTCCCACATGTAAGAAGCCACCCGGGCCTGCGCATTCCCGGTCTCAGTCATTCTCGCCATCTGTCAAAACTCTGGCTCTGGGCAGGGTTTTCAGTATGGGAAGGGGGCTGGAAACAGAACTTTCCTGAACGTGATGTGGGAAATCATGTGAGCAACCGGAGAGCTGCTGGGCCTGCAGGTGCACGTGAACCTGGGGAGTGTCGACGGCAGGGGGACTCCGACCATGTGGTGTGCTGTGCTGTGGCTGGTCAGACTTCCTGATGCCCTTTCTCGACAAGGCAGTTTAAAAAAAAAAAAAAAAAGGCCTCCTCGGGACTTGGTGATGGGAATACAGACTGCTGGTACATCCAAGCTGGAGGGCTGAGCCGAGAGTGGACTGACAGTTATTATTTGAATAGGAAAACGGTAGCATCCTAAACCTCTTTAAAATGACCAGGTCTACGCCACCTACTTCCAGTTCTAGGGTGTGTAGGTGTCTGTAGTTTCTGCAAGAAAACTCCTAACAGAGGGCTTGGGAGAATGCTGGACAGACTTCTGTGTTTCCGGTCACGATGAGGCCATCTGATTTCCATTAGAGCAACTCTGGTGGGAGCCCCGCTTGTGGAAACTAACTGCTGCCAGAACCCGGGCCTCAGATTCCAAACAAACAACCGTTCTCGGGAATGGCGAGCTATTATTGTTGTTGTTGTTACTGTTATTCCAGCTACCATGCTATTTTAAGATATTCTGAGACTTGAAAAAAGAAAAAAGTCAAGAGTGTCTCAGGACCCAGCACACTAATGTCTTAGCCCATGCTTGCTGTTGCTAGGCCCTACTGTGGGGCTTCTGACAGCAGAAGACTCTAAACGCCGTGAGAGAGGAGTACGCAGGGCCTGCAGTCTGAAGGCAGCCCTTTCGCGTCCTGGTGCCTAAAAGGAACTGGCCAAGTTGGGGTTGCTTTTATCTGATCGACTTTCCTTTAGAAAGTTTTAAAAATGAAATGAGATGTGTTTTAAGATATCTGATCCTAGAGAGAGAAATAGTGGAGATAGGGAGAGTCAGGGTTTCAATCTCAGCCTTGACTGATGGGATTTAGGATTTCCAGACATGTCTACATTTTTACCCTGAAGCATTACTTCCCACTGGGTCTAGACTGATGCTCACGGACTATTCACTGACCAGCATCTGCACAAAACCTAGCCCAGAATGGGGCACATCTGTTTCCAAATCTCCCCAACTCAAAGCTGCTGAGAGCACAAGTCAGGGAGTGGAGCTGAGGCCTAAGGGAAACCAGAGCGAACCCACATTTGAAAATCCTGTCATACGTCTCGCCACCCTTCCCTTCTCCCCTTGTGACGCGATGTCAAGAGACACGCAGCAGCGTGGGCTGGTCAGGAGGAAGGGGAGCTCAAAAGGGGCCAGTGCAGATGTTCGGAGCTGGAGCGTACCGGATGAGAGGAGTCCTCACGACCGAGGGCCTAAGGTTGGCTCGTGAGGGCTTAGGAAGGCAGGATGCAGGGCTTAACCAGGTCTGTAGCCCTGGGGCCAGCTCTGAGGCTGGCATTCAGTGTGGAATAATGCCTGCTGGACTGAATGGGGCCTGGCAGAACACTGTAAAGGCTGTTTAAAAATACACCAGGGGCGCCTGGGTGGCTTAGTCGGTTAAGCGGCCGACTTCGGCTCAGGTCATGATCTCACTGTCTGTGAGTTCGGGCCCCGCGTCGGCTCTGTACTAATGGCTCGGAGCCTGGAGCCTGCTTCGGATTCTGTGTCTCCCTCTTTCTCTCTGCCCTTCCCCTGCTCACGCTCTGTCTCTGTGTCTCTCGAAAATAAATAAATGTTAAAAAAAAAAAAAAAAAGATACGCCAGTTTTCTTTATTAAAGGAACTTAGGAAATATCCATAGGAACTAGATCTAAAATTTCCCAATCCTTTCAGTATCTGTCACTCTAAAACAAACACAAAACAGAAAACATGAGCAAAAGGGAGGCTCGAACCAGAACAAATGTCACAGAACAGTAGTTTTCAAAGTTCAAAATAAAAGCAATCGGAACTCTTTCTTCAAACGAACTTTCCCCAGAATCCCTTTTTAAATAAGAGAGTAGCTAATTTTGGTCGCCTTGGTGGTGGGGTAGCTGGAGACACCAGGGTTCCAGAGAACACTCTGAAAACTGCTCTTACAGCTGCGTCGCCCATGGGCAACTTTTTAACGAAGAAAGAAGAAGAAAGCAGCAGCAGCGGCAGCTCCTCTTCCAAGTCTGAACACTGAACTCATTCCTGCAGCTCCTGAAAACGCGGCTGGGGGAGGGAGGGAAGGCCACGAAGCGCCAGGGCAGGGGAAGAAACGAAGAACCCTGGAATGCCGGGCACAGAACCGAACGAGCTCTCCTCACACAGACTTCAGGGCCTGAAGTACCTTGGAATGCTGAGCGAGTCCTCAAGTGAGCATGCAGAGCCTCAAAAAGTGCAGAAAAATCTGACCCAGGAAGTACAGGTGAAATGAAAGGAGGAAAGGCGAATAAGCTAAGTCAAATTATCCACTCCTTCCTCCGCGACCCCAAACTTCACCGTCAGGGCTGCACTACGGCACCCACCGTGCACCCGCTCCTGGACTCAGTGCTTCTTACAGTTATGGTGGCAGCACCTGCCAGGGCTTTGTGCAGCAGCACCACCTGGGAGCTTGGCAGAAATGCAAATTCTTAGCTCCAGTACAGACCTACTGAGTCAGAATTCAATCTTACGTATGTCTAAATGTAAGAACCAGTGATGTAAGTTCTTTGTCTTCCGGTCTTTCTCGCTGGATTAGCAGATGCTTGAGCCAAGTGTTACGCATGTTGCTCTCAAAGAACTTAGCACCGTACCTGCTGCACAGCACTTTGTTTAATGAATGGATGAAACACTCCAGGAGAGAAAATGCAAATGAAAGCAATGATTCTGGACTTGTCTTGTGAGAGAAACTGAGGGTCAAAGCGGACCCAGTCTGATAGCACCTGCTTGGCTCACAGCCACTCGTGACAGGGCAATATAGGCACAGTGGGGACAGGTGGACCAGGGAACAATCATGCCTGTGGCGAAGCAAGCCCTCACAGACACCTACATTTCACTAGGACGCTGAGGAATCTCTGAAAATCCACACTCTCTCTCTTGGCAGAAGAGGGTAGTAAGCTCGATCTGTACATTCTTTTCGGCTGCTAAGGTGGTCATGAGAACATGGCAACAACTGAAGAGACAGGTTTTCCACAGCGCGGATGAGCCAGCGAAGGCACGGGCAGCAGCAAGGGAGCCGCCGGGCTGGCTCGGGCGGGTGTCACCCTCCGGAGTCACTGCCGGATCCTGCTCAGACGTAGCAGGACGGGAAGGCTGAGAAATGGAGTTTGCTGCCCGGGGCCATCAGGCTGCCACAGTTCAGGGAGGCACCAGGAGCCCGGGGCTGTGTGTCTGGGCCTAAGCTGACCCTCTGCTGAAAGGGTGCTGGGTCGATCCTTTCCCATCACTCCAGATCGGCAACATCCCTTCTCTTGTTGCACCTCAGAGGATTCGGTTGTTGAGGGCTCACAATACACATCTGAATGAGCCTTTTCTTTTTTTTTTTTTGCATGAAAATATGCAACCAGAAGAGCTCAAATTGTATTCTGGCCAACAGAGACGAGAAACGTCCCCAACTCCAACTTCCAATCCCTCTGAAAAAAGAGCAGAGTGTCTGATCAAGGTTTAAACGAAAAGAGCTAATGAAGATCATCTCGTCTGCCTTTTCACTTTGGACGAGGAAGCAGACGTGAAGAGGGAAGCCTCCAGCGTAAAGCCACACTGCAACAGATAAAGATGAACTGACTCTCGGAAACAACGGAGAGCAGAGGACAAGGAGAATCTTTAATGGACTGAATACAGTTGAGAACACAAGGTCCAGGAACTTTAAGACAGCATTTACTCTGCCTCGTGGATATTTCTATTTGGAAATATTCCACAGCAATCTCATACTCAACATGTCTGAACTTAACACAGTCCCTCCCACGGCCTGTCCTCTTTGGTTCCAGATTTCAGTAAAAGATGCCAATCAGATACCCAAGCCATGATGACCTGGTAGTCTTTCACCAAGGTCCCACTGAAACCATCCCACCATCCGCTCTGATCTTAACTACCACCACTGGGCTACTGCAAAGGCCTCTTCACGGTCTTGCTGGCAGCCATGCTGCGGCCAGGACAACCTTCAAAACACAATTCTGCAATGTCACTCTCCTGCTTAAAACCCATCTATGATTTCGCCGTGCTCCCAGGACAGCGTCCGAACTCCAGACGTGGTGGCCTAGAAGACCGCACACGATCCTGCCCTCGTCGCCCCATCCTGGTCTGGGACCATTCTCGTTGCTGGGCCATGCCCGCTCCTCCCCCACTTCCAGGCCTCGTACACCCTTGTTCCCTCTGCCAGGGACATTCTTCTCTCCTTTCAACTCCCTTAACCCGTATTCTTTCTTCAAAGGACTCCACTTAGATGTCGCTTCCTTGGGTTGCGGGAAGAAGCTGTGTCCTGCTTGCCGGGCAGAGCACTCACCTCCAGGACTGCACGTTCTCACCCTCTGCTCGCCCAGAGCCTAGCACAGTGGACCACAAAGTATCAAGAAGTCAACCATTTGCCCCACACTCGATAAGAACAACAGAGAAAAGAGAATATAACTTCTATCTTGCCCTTCAGAAAAAGACTCAATCAAACTGTAGGTTAATTCAATTCTATGTGGGAGAGAAATATACAGAGTAGACATGAGAGGATGTAAATGTGACTTCTTACATAAAATTACATTTCAACCCTGTTTTAATAACATGATGTATTTGCATACATTTTCATACACAGCTAAGAGGGTGTATATCCATCATCATTCTGGATACTCATCAAAAGCTCTGGAGGGGGCGCCTGGGTGGCTCAGCTGGTTAAGCAGATGTCTGACTTCAGCTCAGGTCATGATCTCAAAGTTCGTGGGTTCAAGCCCCACGTCGGGCTCTGTGCTGACAGCTCGGAGCCTGGAGCTTGCTTCAGATTCTGTCTCCCTCTCTCTGCCCCTCCCCTGCTCATGCGCTCTCTCTCAAAAAAAAAAAAAAAGCTCTGGCAAAAAGGGCAGCAATGGGTGGATGAGAAAAACTCTATCCAAGGTCTCACAGCTAACTCAGTGTCTGACTGGGACCTGAACCCCGGTCTGTCTGTCTCACGATTCAGGCTCTCTTCCATACACCATCCTGCCCAACCCCACACTGATGGGGGGCGATGTCCCTACCAGTGGTGGTGGTGGTGGTGGTGGTGGTGGTGGTGACAGGCCCCAGAGCACAGGTGGTCTTCATCTCTCATTTTTAGCATAGTCAATTTACTAGAATAAACTTAAGCAGAGTCCTTAAGGAGAGGTTGCCTGATAAATGAAAAATTTGCCCAGAAAAAAACCAAAGGCCTAAATATAATGAAAAATTCCATTTTTAATGAAAAAAAGAATTAAATTTGAAAGAAAAAATACATCAAGAACTCTGATGCACAACCAGCTCCCACTCACACATACCTCACGAGCGGTAGATCCATGTCCGTTAAGTAAACCCCTCGAAAATCAGTCTTCCGAGGACGACTCTTTGGCGGACTATCCTATCAGGACACACTCTTCTCGTGTTAGAGCTAAGAAAGCAGCACACGCCAGCTTCCGTGGACCAGCCCACTAACTGGCTCTGGCAGTGGTGGAACCATGTCCTCCCCAAATTAACATTTACCTGGAAACTTTTCTGAAAACAGGAATTTTGCGGGTGTAATTATTTAAGGAACTTGAGGAGGGTGCTGAATCCAGTGACTGATGTTCCTCTAAGAGTAGAGGACACACAGAAGGTGGTGATGTGAAGACGGAGACAGAGATTGGAACGATGCGTCTACAAGCCAAGGACTGCCAGCAGCCACCACAGTTAGGAGAGGCTCGAGACAGTCTGTCGCTCGGAGCCTCCAGGAGGAATCGGCACTGCTGACACCTTGATGTCTGTCCTCCTCAACTGCGAGAAAATTAATCTGTCTTCAGCCACCCGCTGGCGGTAACTTACTGCGGTTGTCCTAGGAAATGACGGTTCCCAGAAAAGGTCACAGACTTTCACTGGCTCCCCAAGAAGAGAAGTGTAACGCAGGAATCAAGAGATTTGGTGAGAAGCTGAAAGGATGTCTTCAGCACCACCCAGCACAAGTCACAACTGTAATTTTTCTCTTCCGCACATGGAGTTAATGGTGCTAAATGCTGGAGACACCAAGAGTAATCAAGTCCGTGCTCAGCTCTCGCCCACTTCTGACTACTCTCTATCATGGCCCTTGGCAACTTCCATTGTTTCAATTATGAGTTCTACTTAGGATAACCCATTAATTGACAGCTTTGACTCCTACTCCAATGTACACATTCCAAACTCATCCAACCCAATTCATCCAGAAGTGAACTCACTGTCACTCACAACCAATTTCTCTTCTCACCTCCCCATGTTTTCCTTTATCCCATTTATTCAGTTTCAAAGTCTCCTTCATTTCCCGTGTCCAGACAACTGCTGAGTCCTAATAACAGTAAAGATGACAAAGATACTAATAATAGGATAGTAGTAGTAGTAACAGAGTAGCAACTAATGTTCACCAAGCACATTTTGTGCCCCACACTGTGCTAGCGCTCCTTGTGGAAGGTAGCAATCTATGCCTTTTACACGGCAAGGAAGTAGAGGCACACAGAGGCTAATGAACTGCCATGTGATAGACCAGGATGTCAATCAGTCATCTGTGTCCAGAATCCAACCCTTCGCTTCCTATTATATTTCCACTACGCCTATCTTTTCCTTTTTTTTTTTTTTTTAAAGTTTATTTATTTTGAGAGAGTGGGCAAGAGTGGGGAAGGGGCAGAGAGAGAGTGAGGGAGGGAGACTCTCAAGCAGGCTCCATGCTGAGGCTGAGCTCTGATGTGAAGCTCCATCTCAGGAATCATGAGATCATGACTTGAGGGGAATCAAGACTCAGACGCTTCACTGACTGAGCCCCCTGGCGCCGCTACCATCTCTTCCTTTCCATCCCTGCTTCTACTACCTGATTGCAGGTTCTCACCTAGACTGGTTTCATGATCTTTTGACTTTTAAACTAGCTTCCTGCTAACTTCCAGTCTCCCCACTCCACTTTTTCCTCTCAGAACACATATTCCCGGAGAAACTATTCAAACCTGCAGGCAGGCCAACTCAGACCCACAAAATAAGTATGCCATGGAAATTCCAAAAGCAAGTTGGTCTTGATTCAGCTGGCCCAGAGTCCCCTTTCCTCCAGTTAACGATTTTCTGTCATGCCTGAGAGGTCACTGCACTTAACAGTCCTGTTCTTTTGTTAGTGCCCAGCTGTTCCAGGCCAAAAAACCATCCAATACAACCCGTGGTGTTAAAAAGATCTGATGCCTGATCTGAGAGTTGAAGGGAACCCAGAGCAGAAGCAGGAAGAAAACTAGCCCTCTGGGGACTTGCTTTAAGTCACTATTGTTATCCAGTCCCGCTCATCACCACTGGATCCTTTCATTCATCGTCCTTCTTGAGAAGTGCCACCGCAGGGATGAGGGTCCCCAGCCCTTCCCTGGACAATTCCCTTCCCAGACACCGGCAACTGGACTTGGAGGATATGTTGCCAGTCTCTGAGACCATGGGCTTCTTAACAACTGCAATCAAACTGAGATGTTTAATAGGAGCTGCACTTCCAGGAAGTGTCAGTTTCATATCATACTAATAATATAAGAACGTCTGCCCAGCTCCGCTCTGCTAGAGACTTTGTGAAGCTTCAGGAAGCTGGACCGCTGCTCAGCTGTTCTCACTACTGTACCCTTTCAGTGTCTGACATAAAGCAGCCATTCAATGAACACTTGCTGAATGAATATTTGCTCCCTTTTGTGGGACATACCCACTCCCCCTTTTTCTGTTCTAGAACTGTACTGTCAGTTGAAGCGAGTCTTCTCCCTCTTCCAAGAAGAGCCTCTTCCAACAAGAGCCTCTTCCATCTATGATAGATAATTTAGATCTACAGGGATTTCAGTATCGTACATATGAGTGGCAGTGTGGCTGGTTGACTGAATGGTTTGCATCTCAGACGGCAATAAGGATATTTATACAGCACATACTCTGTGCAAAACAGTTCACAGACTTTAAGCTACTTTTTCTCCACAACATCCTTCTGAGGTAGGTTCTGCTATTATTATCTCCACGTCACAAATGGAGGATGCTAAGTGATGAGGGGACAGGCCCGAGGCCACGCAGCTGGGAGTGAAGCCATAACGTGAATACAGACCATGTGGCTCCAGCGCTCATGCTCTTAACCACTGTGTTAAGATGGCTGTTTTGCCTAGCCAAACACCGCCCCCCTGAGACCCTAAAGCCTAACTTCTTAACCAAGTTAGAAAAGACAGGTCACTACCCTCCAAAACAAAAAAGAAAATATTACTTGAGGGTGGATGAATAGCTTAAGAGGTTAATTTTGAAAACATGATAATTCTGGTCTGCTTTTCTGGTCCATGACAATATTTAATTAATACTTAAATTTATAATAAGAAAAGCATACCCTCAAGGTGATTTTCACTTGTTTTTAGGAGAAACTGCAGGTCTGGATCACAGAGAGGGTACCTGATAAATGTCAACAATGCCGTATACAGAGAATCCCGGAGGGCATAGGAAGGAAGGAAAGGAAACTTCTTCATCTAAACAACAGCTAGCCCTTTACTAAAACTTCCAATTGCTACTCATCATTTTTGGTAAGGGAGGAAAGTTGAAAAGTGAGTATTTTCAAGAACATGGGGAGGCATAGGTATCTTTTAAATGAAACTGCTGCTTGGACAGAGGTCTACCGAGGCTGTGAAAACAGAGCAGCTACAAAACTATCTTATTAAACCATAAGCTCCTTGAGGGCAGGGCCTGGGTCTGTGCTGCTCACCACTGTATCTCCAGTGCCTAGCACAGTACACGTTCTGGAGCAGACGCTCATAGTTTTTAACTAGTGCTGTTAGGCATAAATCTTGTTTTCCCTTGAGATAAATTCTTAGAAAAATTATGTCTTGGGGCATCTGGGTGCCTCCGTATCTGCGTGTTCAGCGTCCGTGTCTGCTCTCAGCACAGAGCTTGCTTCAGATCCTCTGTCTCCTTCTCTCTCTGCCCCTCTCCTGCTTCTGTTTGCTCTCTTTCTCTCAACAAAACAAAAACCACAAAAAACAAAAACAAAAACTATGTCTAAGGTGATGAGCGTTTTTAGGGACCTTGATAAATAAATCTTACTGTGCTGAACTGTTTCAATATTACATTCCCCCCTCCCAAATAGATACATTACATACACGTAATTTTAAATATGACATTGGAAATTCTCATTAAACATAAAACCGAACAAAACCCAACGATTTTATAAGCAGAACATCTCTCCATTACTTTGATGTAGATTTCTCTGATAGTTAACAAAGCCGAGCCGATTCTCAGTTGGAACAGGTGCTGCCTAGAGCAGTCTTCATTAAGGCGTGATGCAGTCTTGAAAACCCAGGATGGACCACGCATCCCTCTAACAGCTCCCTCGATAGTACTTGAGTATCCTGATCACTGCATATCACTCACACTGAAAATAATCTTTCTGTACCTTTCTTATTCCCCAAATCGCAATCTCCTAGCCTCAGCACCTAGGTTTAGCACACAAAAGATATTCAATGAAAGTCTGTTAAATTTAACTGATATTACCAAGCGGCTGCAACTTCTTATACTTCTCGGGAGCATGTAAAATTGAGAAATATATAATCGACCCAATGATTTCTAGTTTAGCGGCTCTGACTTTTAAGAAAATGTCAGTCTAAATCTGCGCAGGTTCCGGTCTGGATAAAAAGGCAGAAACTTTAATAACTTGTTGCAGCTATCAGTCTTAAAGAGACTGAAACTGACTTAAAGAATGAGTCAGAATCTCAAAACATACCCTGGAGTACAAATAACACAAATCCAGACATGCAGAAGCATGGTGGCCGATGGGCCACGTGACGGATTCCTCAACGGAACGTGTGTCTGCACGGGGCTCCTGCTCCATGAGCCAAGCAACTCTTCTGGCTCCCCCATCCCATTCACTGGCTGGCGTCAGCAATTTCCCCTTGATGTACGCACAGGGAACGTCGAGAATATTCACAAACCATTGGTAGAGCATAATGTACCGGGCCGCAGAGACTGCGTAGAGATGACTAGCGAAACCTGTCATCCCTGCTTCCACCTTCCTGGTTTCCTCTCATGTCAGAGCAATCCTGCTCTACAGTGTGTCCTGAAAAGAATTCTGAATTAAATAGTAGTGGCTCTGGCGAAAAATTCCAAGCATAAATTTTACAACCCAAGAAAATTTACCCATCTTCGTGGAAACAAAAAAATAGGCACTAGCTTATGCTAACATTCTATATTCCCAAGAGGTCTTTCCAATCACTGGAAAGAGCGAGCCCACTGCATAGGTGATAAAGACTCTCTGAAGTAAAACGCCATCACCCCTAGAGATGAACAGCTGAAAAGTTCTACTGCTCTTTCCAGCTTCTCAGGTGGTACGAAAATTTTGACTCCTAGAAATTCAAACTAAAACTGCAACTATAAAATCAAACAAGTCAATCAATTAACAGAGAAGTTGCGTGAATCACTTACTGTCTTCCTGACTGAGATGGGGTGGGCACTTTACTATAATCGCCACCAGCACTGCCACCCTCCCCACCCCACTGCCCTGTCAGTGCACGGAGAATGTTGCAGCCAGAGAATTCGTCATGGCCACAACCCAGGGCCATCGGGAGCTGGGAGGACTATGGTAGCCAAGCTGCATGTGTAGTAAATGTAAAAATTCCAAGGCATGAACATGTTTTCCCAACCTATTCCTGCCCCAGCCTCTAAATGGTGTTTGGGGAACATGAGGAAGACACAAAATTATGAGGACATGTATTGCTCACTGTGTCCCAGTGATCACCATGTAAATATTTTTAAAGTGACCTGAAGGCCCGATCCTCATCACCATCCTAAAGAAAGTCTTCCTTACTCAGCACCAGATGCCTGAGCACCACAATGCTGATGGCCACGGCAGAGGCTGCTCAACGCTGCTCTGTGCTACGGTGTGTTAAACATCTCTGTCAGGGAGGTGAAAATCACTTAAATCTGGAAAGTCACACATTGCCGATTACCGTGAACTATGAAAAGCCTATAGGAACAAAGCCATCGGTAGACCTGGAACTTCCTGCCTACGGGGAACAATGTTGCTGGCACACAGAAAACTCAAATCCTCCCTTCCTTTATTCATTCAATTTTATAATCTAGTGCGTCAGCTCAAATCCTGAGTGCAAAGCAAAACTTCACTTGTAGAAACACCTGTTGCTGTGTAAGACCTGCCTCCCTTGGTCTCCTAGGCTCTCTGAGGTGACATGGGTTCCAGGAAGGACAATTCTACCTGTGTAGTCTGTGATGGAAATGAACAATGTTTCCAGACGGCAATGAACCATGAGCCCATGGACGAAGAGACTGGACTGCCATGACTTAAAAATAACAGAGAGACTAAGCTAGTTCTTAAATGCAGTTCAGGGCCAGCTTAAATGAATAAAGCCCACTCTATCCAAAAGTTTAGTCACGGCTACTTTTCTCAAATTATACCACCTCTCTGTCAATGTTTGCAATGGGTATTTACTAAGTACCCACTGTGGGCCAGATGCTGGGTGAATACCGTCATCTTTTATTTCTCCAGCCGAAATGTGAGGCACTGATGCTGAGCCACAGAAGGACCTCATTCTCTACAAACTTGAAAGGGAATTCCTATTTAATTGAACATATACAGTGATCCCGGGACAGGGTGGGGAGTAGAATACATACACGAGGAAAACTATGTAGAGATGGAACTCCTTTTAATTTCATAGTGGCAGGCTGTTAGGAAGCTGTGATTTGTCATCCTGAAAGTGCTGGGAGAACTGTAAACTTCAGGGAGTCAGCAAATGGTCACTGAAAAGAAAACTGAGGAGAGAAGGACAAATGACCTTCTGGGGACAGAACGTGTCCCATGAGGTAATTCCGGAAACGTGGTTGAGTAGTGACTCAGTACAGTTTCACCTGAGGGTCGAACCAGTGCTTCTCCTCTTTAAGTAAGTCTTTTAGTTGTAAACGTTGCTGGCTACACAACTTTGAGCAATTTACCTAATTTCTCTGATAAAAACACAGACCATCGCAAAGGTTCATTATAAAAAGTCACCGAGAACCGGAGAGGCACAGAGCAAGTATCATACAGTGTGTGTTAGCAGACAGCAGGGGCAGTAATCGGCACTAACACAGGAAAGGAGGCGAGGACACATTCTGGGGGTGTAAATAATGGTACCTATGCAACAGGCAATCTAGCCTTATTACAACAAAATTCCTTAGTTCACCAAATTGTCCGGGGCTGTACCTGCGAGGAGGCAGCAGGGAGTGGTGCTCTGGAATGTGTGTCCTCAGCCACTTCTCCTGTTGAACTCTGTTTTCTTCCTCATTCTTTTCTGCCTCATACTTACTGCTCAGCTCTTTTGACTAGGAATGAGGTGATGACCACTGAAAGCTAAAGGTTCCTTAACTACGAATGGCATTTCCTTTTTAGTTTTTTAAATAACAAGTGCTCTTCTTTCAAGAGCAGAAGGCTTCTTTTAAAATAAGTCTCATTGTCCTCCAGCTTCTCTCAAGAAATCTGATCTGCTCAAAAGACCCATTTAACCTGGTAAGTAAAAGCAAAAGCGGCCGGGCCAGGTATCCCCCCCGCAGACTGGTCCGCACTCCCCTGAGCACCCAAGGCCACTGGCTGCCAGACTCCCACATCCCAACAGCAGCTCCAGGTGTTGGCCCATCTCTCCCCCTGTGGCCAGATTTCCCCTTTTTCTCCCCATCTCTCTCTGCCTCATCAAAATCAGATTTCGCCACAACGTTTAAGAACAACATCACAAAAAGCCTAGATCTTCATTGTGCGGGAGGTTAACAGTCACACTGTTGACTTTCCAGTAAGATAAACAGTACAAACTTGGCCAGCACTAATGTATACAACCCACCCTCTCATTCCTCAAGATTGTACTCATTCTTGGGCTGTGAATGACGGCAAGAGTTCGCTGGGGAGGACGGAGCAGCCTAACCTGTCAGAAGCCCCGAAATACCCAAAGAAAGCTGGAGGAGGTTAGGCTGAGCTTCTTTATTTTGGGGAATGATAAGTAATTCTATGTCACGAGGATCTTGAGTCTGTGATGAACAAATTACCCTCCAACTCTAAGAGGCTGCCAGTTCTACTCTGCCATGAAACTCAGGGAGATCTGGGTGTGAGCACCAGGAGGAAGGCTGGCTGGCTCTGGCATGACTTCTGAGCCTTGGAGGGTGATCTGCATAGGAGCGAAGGGGCTCCCGGGCGCGCTTCACCTCCCTAGAGCCAGATACCAGAACATCTTAGAGGAGAAAAGACATGCCCAAGCCATGCTGGAGTCTGCAAGATGCCCGGCAAATCTAGAACTGGCAGCTGGTCCAGCATTAAGAAGATGGTCATACAAGTTTTTTAAAAAAGAATCAAGGAGGAGAATCTTACAATTCCAACCTGAGGCTGGTTACATGACTACAACATGGCACGTTACGACAGCCACCTAAAGGGATGATGTGAGAGATGTGTATTTATAAATATGGAAAGATGTTAACAAAATACTCAGTGAGAGAGTAAACAGGCTACTGAACACCATGTATAGCACGATCTCACTAACAGAAAGACGCAGACACATCAACGCCCTGCATGAGGGGTGGGCTTAACGCTTTGGTATGTGTTCCTAGGTTTAAGCCAATTATCAGCTTTGTGACCTGGGGCAGGTTAGCAACTTAAGGCCAAATTTCCTCATCTGGGAACTATTAAAGAGGAAGGGGGGCGGGAGAAGGGAAATACCTGTTCTCATAGGCTGTCATGAAAATTAAATGATATGCAAAAGATTTCAAAAGCTCTTTGTGATAGAACACATTTAATAATATCACTATGACTTATCTCAGGATGGAAGATTCTGCGGATAAATAAATGCCTGAGTTCTTTTTTGCTCATTATGCTTCCTGAGTTTCTACCATGACCATGTATTTTTACCATAGTGTTTTGTTCTTGTTTTTTAAAGAGTGTGTAAAAATACAAAGAGTCACAAGGACCACTTGGGGCGTGAAAAAGAAAGGACACTTATTGCTCCAGTGTTGTAAGCAACACACGGGAAACTGAGTAGGAAAACTGATTTCCTTCGTTTCATAGTTGTTAAATCTCAGTAAGAGCGTAAAGAAAAAATATTTAAACCCAGTACGCGAGCCATTAAAAAAAAATCCTAACACATTATACAACATGGATCAATTCTGAAAATATAAAGAGAAAAAAACCTAGACACTAAAGGATACATATTATATGACTCTACTTAAATGAAGTATCTGCAAGAGACACATTCACAGAGACAGAAAGCCAATTAAAGACTACCGGGGAGGAAGGCAAGGAGGGGACAGGGAGTTATTGCCTAATGGCAATAACCTAATGTCTGTTTGGAGCAATGAAAAAGTTTTGGGAACAGAGCGGTAATGGCTGCAAAACATCGTAGATACGATTAACGTTGAACTGCACAACTTAAAATGGCTAAGATGTCAGGATTTGTATCATATAGATTTCACTACGAATAAAAGAGATTGATAATGTAACATACAAAACCACACTGAACTGTACACTTTAAATTGGTGAACTGTATGGTATGTGAATTATTTTTTTAAATTGTATCTTAATAAAGTTGTTAAAAATTCAAAACCACCTTGGGCTCTGGGGCCAGAGACCGACCTGGCTTCTGAACGCCAGATGGGCAACTTAACCAACGGTGTCCCTGAACACATTTTTAAAACCCCCTGAGCCTGACCCCTCATTTGCAAAATGAAGATAATAACTGTACCTTCACAACAGACAGTTCTGAAGAGTAAGGAGATAATACAAAGAGTTCAGTAAAGTGTGCTGGGGCGCCTGGGTGGCTTAGTCGGTTAAGTGTCAAACTTTGGCTCAGGTTATCATCTCCTGACTGGTGAGTTTGAGTCCTGCATCAGGCTCTGCACGGACTGTGCAGATCTTCCGTACCCCTCCCCTGCTCATGCGCCTACTCTCTCGAAAATACACATCAAAAAAACAGCCTGGAATGAATAACAGTTGCTAATTATCATCATTATTTTTAAACTTCTCATAGCTGAAGATTCCCAAGGGTCAAACATACTCTACTTACTGACTCTCAGAACTACCACCATGGTAACCAGAAAGGATCCATATACACATCCTGGTTCCCCATTCGGGGACCATTAGGCAAACCCACCTGCAGGAGCTCCACCCTCCTCATCCTACATGTCCCGGGCAACGCCAGCTACCCCTCTTCACAATCAAAATCTCACAGCAAATCAGGAGGGACAGAAAACACACGGAGCAGTATCCTATTCCAGGGCCTGAGCACCGCAGACCACTTGTCCTAAGCACTGGAACATTCTGCACACGAAAGCCCATCACCAGACGAGGATTAAAAAATTAAAAGTATCTTTAGGGACGCCTGGGGGGCTCAAGCATCCGACTTTGGCTCAGGTAATGATCTTGTGGTTCAGGAGTTCAAGCCCTGCATCGGGCTCTGTGCTGACAGCTCAGACCCTGGAGCCTGCTTTGGATTCTGTCTCCCTTTCTCTCTCTGCCCTTCTCTTACTCACGCTGTCTCTCTCTCTCTCTCTCTCTCTCTCTCTCTCAAAAATAAACATTAAAAAAAAATTCCTTCCCCCCCACACCGTCTTATTCTCTCTCACTCTTCCTCTCTTCCCAGAGCTAAACTTACCCAATTCCTTTATCCTGTTCTCATAGCAAGGCCTCTTCCCGATCTTTCAATCACTCTCCTCACGCTGGATCCCGTCCAAGTTTCTTTTCTCCCACAGTGCTGAGGCCCGGCCCGGGACGGAGGGCTGGGAACGGTCGGGTAAGCGGGTCATAGAGCCCACTGTACATCCCATGTGGGGCCTGGAAGGTAAATTCTGAAAAGATCAGGCCGTGTGCGTAACCAGTGGCTGTAGGCCAGCTGGTGGGTGATGTGACAGCAGTTTACAAACGTCCCACAGACGGAGGAGAAACTGTTTGGAGAGCTGTCTCTGGACCTTTCCTGAGAACGGTTGAAAAAGATGAGCACCGGAAGTTGAGCTCGGAGACCTGGAGAGCTGGTGGTCGGGGGAAGAACAAATCTCACCTAGAACAAGGCCGGGAGCCCCCAAAAGGCCTCTCAGGGCCGCTGTGAGACCACAGCGGGGGCCAGGCTTCCACACTGGCTCCAGGGCTGTGCCTTATGTCAGTCCTTTGCTACAAGCGGAGAATGAGAAGCCCGCCTGAGGGCTTACACAGAAACTTATCTCAAGGTTTGTCAGAAAAGTTATACTTTTCCCACACTCAAATATCTTGGGAGGAGAATCAGGCCCAAAGGGGCAAGCGGTGCTGGAAATAAATTGAGAATAAATAGAGGGGGGGGGTCGAACTGGGAAAGTTTCTTGGGAGTACGTGTCAGAAAGACAGGCTGCTGTGTCCTTTTTAGGACAGAGCTGCAGAGCACCATCTGAATCATCGCCCGGGCACTTTTGGTGGTGCATCTGCAATCAGCTGTTTAATTTTTACAGGATGAGAAAATACCTAAAAGCCACATCTCCTTAAAAACCCACTGCTAAGTTCTTTCTGGTAATTCCTCTTCTTACAAATCTCCAATAGTTCCCCAATTCCTTCTGAATCAAAGACACGGCCCTAACTGTGATGAGGGTTTCCATTTATACCTTCCTTCCCTTCCTTCTCATACCTACCATGCACCATCGACTCACCGCTACTTACGATTTCATTAACGAAGTTATTCTTGCCACTAAATTTTAAGACTTGTCACTCTTCGTCTAAATCAAGGGATAGCCATATAGCTTAGAACAGTCTCCCCAAGGCCGCGTGTGTGCTTCAAGAGCCAGCTTCAGGGCTTCCCAACCTTCAAAGTTATTAACATAAAATGAAGCCCAAAACTTTGATCTCCACGGAATGTTTGTACTTTAAGAACATCTTACGCTTATCAGGGCACCTGGGTAGCTCAGTTGGTTGAGTGTCCAACTCTTGATTTTTGGCTCAGGTCATGATCCCAGGGTTGTGGCATCGAGACCGGGCTGAGAGTCTCTCTCTCTCCTCCCCCCATCCTGTGTTCATGCTCTCTCTAAAAAAATAAAAGAACTTCTTACACTTATTGTTCTTCTTAAATGTAGTCGGTTTTCTACACTACTACCTTTGTCTTCCTTCTTGAGAACAAACGCTCTTAAGATCTTTGCCTACCATTCTTTCAAAGGAAAGCTACCCTTTAGTCCTCTCCTCCTGACAGATGTCCCTCAAGTACATAAGCATGCTCTGTCCAGGTATAAGAACTCACTCATTCTGGAACAGTCTCATTCCTTCTGGGGAACTATCCCCCAGAAATCTAGATTCTGAAGGGCTATCATATAAAAATGGGATTAGACTTGTTCCATGAGGTCTGGGGAGTAAAAATAGGTGAGTAGAAGTTTCAGAGGGTATAGATTTGGGCCAGTTAATAGCAGAACTGGAGCTAGAATTAATTTAGCAAGTATTTATCAAACACTATGTATCTAACATTATGCAAAGCTCAGTCTTATTACTCAAGAGGCTTAGAAACTACAGAGGGAGGGGCGCCTGGGTGGCTCAGTTGGTTAAACGGCTGACTTCGGCTCAGGTCATGATCTTACAGTCTGTGAGTTCGAGCCCCGCATCGGGCTCTGTGCTGATGGCTCGGAGTCTGGAGCCTGCTTTGGATTCTGTGTCTCCCTCTCTCTTTGCCCCTCCCCTGCTCATGCTCTGTCTCTCTCAAAAATAAATAAACGTTAAAAATTAAAAAAAAAAAAAAAGAAACTACAGAGGGAGATGGAGAAGCAACTGGAAATTTCAATACAGTGTGGCAAAGAAAAAAACCAGTTTTTTCTACAGCAGCTACCAACCCAGAAGGGCAATTAATCCACCTCTGGAGAGTCAGACAAGCTTTCTAAAGGATGAGACAGTTAAGGTGACTTCTGAAGGACAAGCAGCTAATTTGCAAAAACACTGAATTTACAGCCAGGGAATGGGCACTCGGAGCGGGAAGGTCAGAGGCAAGAGGACACACACGCGGCAGTGCAGACTCCCGGCGGCGGAGCGCCGGCCGAGCACAGCTGTGAGGGCACCAGGGGCTGGGGAGGAGGACCGCGAGGGAAGGCAGACTCCATCAGAGGGCCGCGGGGCTCTTCTCAGGCACTACAGCGATTTGCATCAATTCAAGATCTCCTTCCGTCAAAAGGCCTGTTATTGTAACTGCTACTAATCTGGGATTTAAATGCATCAAATATTTTAAAATATCAGTACATTCGGCACAAGTGGTAAGGAACTCTTTCACACAACCGTGTGATGGCACTCAGGAGAGGATTCGAGAGCCAGAGGCTGGGAAGCCCTAGGCCGGGTTGTGAAGACCAGCTGAAGGGGCTGTCCCCAGTGGCACAGTGGGAGCTCTACCTGGGTTGGCCCTGAACTAGCAACAACCTGGCCTTAGGGTCTGTGCCCCATCAAACACCTTTCTCTCTATATGCCAGGATTCACCTCCATACAGTCCCCCCAAGGAGTTTCCATTCTCCTGAACTAAAATCTTAAAACAGATTCACTTAAAGGAGTAACATAATTCTTTCTAGAAACTAGAAAAAAATGCTCTTGTGGTTCCACTTAATCATTTTAAGTCACTTATTGTTTCTCAAGTAGAAAGTCTCACACTTTATCTGATGGTTTGTGTTATGGCTCCAGAATTTTAGATGACTTCAGAGAGAAAGCCATGAACTCTGAAAGGACATCATTTACATTTGTTTGCCATATCAGGTAGCACTTAAAATATAGAAATGGGAAGATGTGGGCAAGAAAAACAGAAAGATTTCTAAAGTTTCCAAAGGATTATGTAGATCTTTTTATTTGAGGGGGGGAGTGGGGGTGGGAGGGTTAAGTGGAAAAATGATTATAGGACTTAAAACATTTTTAAAAAGAGAGTTTCCTGTTTGCACGTCTCTCTTGGCATTTGTTAGTATCAGAGTCTAGGTCTTGGGAGAGGCCAATATATTTTAGACTTTTAAAAGTTCACTTGGACTTAAACTAGAAGTGGGAGACGGCTAATTGCTAAATTTAGCTTCTATGCAAAGTTACTACATTCAAAACTTAGCTCAACCTTTGAGGGGTAACTATTTGCCAGAAGTCAAATTAAACGGCTATTTTAGGAAAAGAACTTACATGAAACAGGCTTGAGAAACATTTACTATATAATAAAATGGCTTTTGAAATACCTTCTAATGACAAGGTTTATCAAACACATCTAGATTGAATTTCTTCATAAACAGAGCTACTGATAAATTAAGAGAGAAGTGTTAGGAAGACATGTTTAGGTGAACGATGGACTAAACTTGGAATGTTCCCACACGATCCCAGCTTTGGTACTTTTTATAGTGTTAATAAATGGTCTTTAAAGGGCACGGAGAAGATGTTATGAAAAGGTAAGTCTTCTTGGCGAAGTCTGAAGTGAAGATTCTAAAGCCACTTATGTTTGGTCATGTATTTTGAAAAACACGTAAGATCGAGCAATACCCTAAGGAATCACAATCAATGGTCATTATAAGCATCAGAATCAAAATGAGAGGAGAAACTGGGAAATACTCTGGCAATCATTTTTGTGTCTTTAACTCTCTTATCTGAGTTGTTCACTTCCTTTCTTTTAATCTCTCACCTTGTTTTATCTCTTCCCTTCTACCACTCCTAATTGAAGATGAGCAATTCCCTAGGGCTATGAAGGAGAAGGAAGCTGGTGTCCTGGACAAGACTGAGAAATGACTCTTTTACTGAACTTTACTCTACATGACCTTGGGGAAAACTAGGACCCTCCTAAGTCCCAGCCACCACGTGTATAAAATAAGAGAATTGCGGTACTCCAATACGCGGCTGTTGGCTATGTAAGTTGGTATAATCTTTGTACGAGGCTCTTTGGCAAATGTTTTTGTGTTGTTTTGTTTTAATTTCATGAAGGGGTGGGTGGGTGGCTCAGTCAGTTAAGTGTCTGACTCGATTTCAGCTCAAGTCATGATCTCACGGTTCCTGAGTTCGAGCCCAGTGTTGAGTCCTGTATCAGGGACCTGCACCCTCAGCTCGGAGCCTGGCTGAGATTTTCTCTCCCTTTCTCTCGGTCTCTCCCTCACTTGTGTGCTCTCTCTCTCTCTATTAAAAAAATAATAAATTTCATGAAATATAATTAAAGGCAGTAAATAACGACACGTAAAAAGGACTGGGCAATTAACCAGCATATCTAGGTAGAGCTCTCCGATGGCTGTTACCATGACACAGGAAGAGACGGCTAATCACTCACTATGCGCCTTCGGATGGAAGTACACATTGCCCTCCACCCCCAATGCTAACCTGAATCCGACTGAAGCCTCTGTAATTACTAACTCAGAGAAAATTCAGAAGCAGGACCATGCTAAACACCACCACAGAGATGCAGCGAGCATCATCCACACTGTAGGAAACTAAACGACAAACAGTCTGGGTTCCTCAGTAAATATACTGCAAGGGAAAAAAAGATTTTTATAAGGGACTGACCAAATGTAAAGATGGTATAGATTTGGACCTTGATTCAACAAACTGTTAGAAACAATAAAAGATTATGCTAAGAATCTACTTTTTGTGTGTATGAAATTTTCTGTAACAAAAAATAAAAAATTCGGAGATTACAATTAAAAATGATAACAATGAAAGCAAGAAACAATCAACTTCTAAACATGAACCCTTTTCTTGCCTGTCCTCTTGGTGACTGGTTATAACCCCGCTCACCGGAAATGATGATGTCGTAATTTGTGTCTCTATTAAGTGTAACACAATTTATGGACTTTGTAAGACCCAGGAACGAAGAAAAGAAAAAGGTATTTCTGGAGGAATCACATTCCAAATGACAATCCAAAGAATGTTATGCTTAAGCCTTGAGCTTCGTGCCCTCCTGGTGTAGCAATGTCCCATCATGAAGCGCTTCATATATTTCGAAGCACATTATCTCATTTTACTCCCACTACAACTCACTGAGATCAAGTAGAACACGGAATTCATCATTATCCTAAAGAGAAACCACCAGCTGTGAGGGATGCTCACATTATTAATTTTGACAGGGAGGGAAAAAAGAAAACACAGAATTACCATCTTCTCCTTCAACCAAACGACAAAGAAAAAATTATCTACTGAAAGTTAACCACACTAGTCAAGGAAGCACTGTTCCTCTTACATAGACCTACCAGTAAAGAAAATAAGAAATAGACGAATGAGGGCACCTGGCTGACTCAACAGGTAGAGCATACGAGTCTTGATCTCAGGATTGTACGTTCGAGCCCCACGTTGGGTACAGAGGATACTTAAAAATAAAATCTTAAAAAAAAAAAAAAAAAAAGGAATAGACAAATGGAAAAACACCTCTCTCAAATGACCTTTCAGTACCTGACAAGAAACTAATTGTATTAATAAACCATTAAAACGTTATGCCATTTTGCCTATCAGACAATGAATCTATTTACATATGATAACTCCCCCAGCTGAGGGGGAGACAGGAAAATAGGCATCTCATACAGAGTGCCTACTAAGTTTCCATCTCTGTGCTAGGCACCATAATTACTGATGCCATCAGTCCACTCTTCACAAACATGAGATGAAAAACTCACATAAGTTCGGCCTCAGACTCAAGTGTGTAGTCTTTTTGGGGAAAAAGTCAGTGAACCCAAATAGATCATAATGGAATGATAGATCCATTATGTCTTGATTCTTGAAAGCCACCAAATTTTCTATGGTATTAAAGAGACAGCAAAGAAACAACTAAAGGGCTTATACAAAGAAAATAGTGTCAAACAAACTCACCCATATCACTGAGTATCTTCCCATCTATACATTCCATCCCATGGACCAAGGTCAGGTGTTAAAACAAGCATAGGAGACATGTTCCAGGAATATTCCATCAATGACACACTGCCTCAAAACTAACATTTCACACTAATCTAAATATTTAACTTTCTGTCCCCGAGCTTATTTTTTAAAGCGTCTAGTCAAAAACACTGGTTGGTCTGTTTTACGTTTGTGTGCATAATTTGAAAACACTTTTAAGAAATAAACTTCATTTCTTTTTGATGAACATGCTATTACATGTCCCACCTTTCCATTTTTACTTTAATTTAACTGGGGGAAGTTACTGGGCATGTAAAACTTTTTTTCATTACTCTTCTGTTCACAGATTTTTAAAATTAAGAAGGAAATTCCCAATCCTATATAACCATATAACCACTAATAATCTCAGTGGTCTACTGCAGTTCTTAAGGAATCTGAATTTAAAAAGAAAAACAAAACAAAAAACTGATCTATTTTCTAAAAAATCTTAATTAACTTCAACAAAGTTGTAATAGTGGCCATTTCTGTAGATAAAAAAGTTGCTTTGAACCAAAAGCCAAAGAAACTCATTATACTCTAAGAATGATAGGTCCTACTCAAGCACTTGGAAAACACACAAAGGTGCAACGCACCAGGCCTGAACCACCAGCCCGGAAGACTCGGAAGACTCTATCCAACTGCCGGGGATTACAAAGCCCCGCCTCCTGCGGTGGAATTTCCTTCCTTCAAAAAGATGCCATGGTTCCCTGTCCCATGCAGCAGAAGTAATGAATGCGATCCACTGAAAACAGAAGCCCAAGTGCATTAAAGATACTCAAAAACAAGGAAAGTGAAAGAAAAAGTTATACCCCCCCCTCCCAAAACAGAGATAACCAGGCACCAATCCCTTATGTTCGAAACTGGCAATAAAAGGAAAGAATTCATCATTTATTTTGCTCCTCACCTTTTTTTCTGATGACCTAACTTTATTTCAGGGTAAATGAATATAATTAGGAAAAATCACTCCTTTCAACCCCTAATCAAGTTGTAAATCAAGCGGTAAAGATCAGTGTTATCCATTGATAACATGCACCACCAAGGATTCCTTAACCAAATACTTTGAATCTAATCAAGCCTTTCAATCTGCAGTAAGCGAAGAGGACACAGAAAGCAGCAGACAGACGCCTAGCAAACAGAAAACCGAGGAGGACTTTTCTCAATATGGCTGATACTTTTTTCAACAAAACGAAGGCATAAAAAAGAGAAAGGTGGGGTAAGGGGACTATTCTAGATGAAAAGACTCTTAAGAGACCTATATGGAGCCAGTTTGAACAATTCAACTAAAAAGACTGAGGAGGAGGAGAAAGAAAGAAGGGATATAAAAACCAAGTTGTGGTGTAATCTTGATAACTCTTAAATAGGAATGATGGATTTCTGGGGTTGATTGTATGATTCTCTCTATATTTTGGTAGGTTGAAAACAATAAACAGAAATAAAACAAATCTGCAAGACACCAATCTCCTCTGTATTGTGACCAAAAAGCAAGTTTCTTCTGTAAAGCAGCCAAGGAGACACGAGAAGGGGCCTAAGCCATGGGTGATTCAAGTCATCCAGGGAATGTTTTCATCAGTTCGGTTGTGCAAACATGCACGCCCCTATACTTCAAGTCACAGGCTAATGAGACTTTTTAATAAAGGTTTTCCTTTCCAAGTAAATTCAGCCTCCTAGGTGAGGAACAGTAGGCACGCAGAACCACCGCGGAATCTTTCTCTTCCCCTGAGAAAAGGAAAAAGCCAAAACAAAACAGCATTCCACTTACTCTCTGCAGGCTTTTCTCCATCTGTCAGACAGAGACAATACTACCTTACAGTTTTTATGAAGAATTAGCAGTAACATATGTACGTGCCTGTAATTGGCCCATGGCAGTGGCTCAAGTGAATGACAGCTTATTAAAAAAAAAAAATCACTCGTAGCCAATTATCTACAATCTCAAGATCCTGAAATCTACTGCAACCATGCGGGCACAAAGATGAAACCGCAGCCCAGCCAATACATTTACTTCAGCTTCGTGAGACCATGACCAGAGGGCCCACCCAGTAAACCTGTGCCTGGAATTCTCACCTACAGAATTGGTGAGACAATAAATATGTGTCATTTTAACCCCCACCCCAATCCAGCCTCCTTTACCAGCTTGCTTAGTCCATAAGTGCTTATCAGAGAGGACTGAAGCATTGTGCCGGAACGATGTGTTCCGTGAAGGAATAAAACACCTGCAAGGTCTCGTCCTGGTCACCTAGTATCTATGGATGCCCTGGGTCTGGCGCGATCTCCCGATCCAGCGTGCTCACCCTTTTCCCTCCGGGCGTCTCTCCAGCCTCACTAGACCACAAGCTCTTCTTTGATCCTTTCCTTCTTACACCTTCTCGAAAGCCACCCCCTCGGTCTGTAGATCACTTTGCATAGTCTCTGCTTACTGAAATATTTCTCATCTTCAGATACTAGGTCGACAGACCTCCAGGAGATCTTTCCCCATTCTGCCTAATTACCAGCATTCTCATCTGCACACAGCAATATCTATGGCTTCACTTTAGCACTTGCTCTGCCTTCTACTGCAGTCCTTTACAGGCTGGTGTCCCCTACAAGTGTAAACACCTCGAGAACAGAGCTGTACCTCGCTCAGCTTTTTATCTCTCACCTCCCCTCAAATGTTTGCTAAACTCAAGTGAGAAAACTGAACCAGGAACTCACCATAAATTCCTGTACAGAGCTGTTAATGTTTGACCAGTTTGATCTCCTTGACCTCGAGACAGGTATTTAATTAACACTCCTTCATCCTCAGCCACTAATTAGATTATTTTGTTCAAACCAAGATGCTGCTTCTGGCTCCAACCCGGCTGTTTCTCAGGACAGCTAAAACCCTAGCAGCTACGCACGCTGTGGAATGAAGAGGATAATGAAGAAGGACCCTGTGTTTACACTGGCTACACGCATTACACCAAGAGCTTGAGATTTTCGTTTGGCTTACTCTCCAAGCAACCACCACTTTTGCTATGCTTTTCCTCAAGGACAAGAGCCCTGATTACATGATAATCATTGTTACAGATCAGCTATATATTTACTGATGTGTAAAATGAGGCCTAGAGCAGAGAATAAAAACAGGCACCAAAGCAGCGTATAATAGGTAATCCCACTCAAATGTAAGGATGTGTATCTTTGTACAGCTATTCATCTCTAACATTAAAATGGTATCTCTGGATGGGGAGGGGGGAGACAGTTTTCTGCATCCAATTATGAAATACAAATAATACATTACATAAAAGTTGTCATACTATTAAGAAAAACGAATGGCTTTTAAGATGCCTTAAACCTCTGTATTTAAAAATATAACTCATCTGTACAATTGTATGTTAAAAAATACAAAGGAAATATAATAGAACTTAACAGCATACGTCATTAGGTTTAGGAACTTAAAAACCTTAATTCCACCTCCCCCCCCCTTTTAATCTTTTCCAAGGTTCTTGAATCGAACTTGTATTACATTTGGTAATCGGGGTGTGCTGGGGGTGATCACAGCGTTTTGAAAGGTTCTCAGTCCATATCCTTTCCCCCAAGGAAGTTCTCTGAGAATGAATGGGAAACATATTATCCAGCTCTTTAAAACCATCACACATGCAGCTATTCTTGGGAGGGTCTCTAGAGAGTAAGTGGCATAAACAGAAGCCCCTGGTCAAATGGGAGGCTGGCGTGTGAGCCTGCAGGCCCCCAGGCAGTGGAGGGGCATTGTTTCTCTCCAGTCTAGCTCTGCAGGGCTTAGGCTGCTGCAAACTTTTCTTAATCAATCAACATTTAGCACTTGCTGTGTTTTTTTTTTTTTCTTTAATGTTTGTTTAGTTTCAGAGAGAGACAGATAGAGAAAATGAGAGAGAGCATTCCAAGCAGGCAGAGCCCCACTTGGGGCTTGAGCTTGCGAACCTAGAGACTCGAGATCATGACCCGAGTTGAAATCAAGGGTCGGAAGCTTAACCAACTGATCTACCCAGGTCCCCAGCTGCTGCAAACTTAATCACCTGCCCCAAATCTACAGTAGCTATCTGGTAAATGCAGATTTCCATGTGCCCAAGCTATGATTCTATCGTATTAAAAGTTAAAACTTAAATTTTAAAAACTCATTTAAAAAACCAAGCCCATTACATATTAAGATAAATGTTTTGCGAAAAACAACTACATATTCCAAAACAAGTAAGGACAAACTTCAGTTCTACATTTTTGCAAACCTCTTTAATATCTGGTGTAATAGAAAGACAACTGAATTTTATTTGCCTTTAATTCAATCTATTGCAATGTATCGTACTGATTGTAACATATGAAAAAGAAAACCTAGCCTCACTGGTGAGATCAGTGATTATTAATGAAATTCTTTTAATGAATAAAGTGAGTTGCCATTTGGAAGATCAGCATAATTTAGTGACCCAGTATTTTCCAAAGGACCAATGTGTCCTATCATAAAATCCTGTGTGAAATGGAACTTAACCACACGAAAAGCTCATGGATAAAGTTTGATTCCACAATGCAACAAATCTTTTGCTGTAATATAAACAAGGAATAACCGCAATTACCTGTAAAAGATATTAAAATACTTCTTCCTTCACAAGCTACCTATCTCCAGGCGGCCTTATTTTTTTTTTAAAATAATTTATTGCCGAATTGGTTTCCATATAACACCCAGTGCTCATCCCAGCAAGTGTCCCAGGAGGCCATATTTTTAAATGAATTCATAAATATTTAAAAAACTGTTTTAATTAAAAAAAAATTTTTTTGAGAGAGAGTAACTGAGCAGCAAGCAAGCACAAGTGGGGAAGAGGGTCAAAGGGAAGGTGGGGGTATGCGGGGGGGAGAATCCCAAGCAGGCTCCACACTCAGTGCAGAACCAGATGAAGACTCTGGAATCATGACTTTAGCTGATATCAAGAGTCGGATGCTCAACCCACTGAGCCAGGCACCCCAGTGGTAATTTTTAATATGGTAATATGTACCTTCCCCATTTTGTCAAAAATATCCTAAAGCGACTTGTAATCAAGAGTGGAGGGGCGCCTAGGGGGCTCAGGTGGTTAAGCGGCCAACTTCAGCTCAGGTCATGTCGTCACAGTCTATGAGAGTTCGAGCCCCACTTCCGGCTCTATGCTGACAGCTCAGAGATGGGAGCCTGCTTTAGATTCTGTGTCTCCCCTACTTGCACTGTCTCTCTCTCTCTCAAAAATAATAAATAAACAAAGAGTGGAGATGGAATAAAAATATTTTTTACTTCTTCATCAGGGACATTTTTAGATGAAACTGGTGTCTTTTTTTTAAGCAGAGCATGGGACGGTAAAGAACACAATGATGACTAGTGCAGTCTGGTGCCACTGTCTTGACATGCACTAAGGTGCCAGTAATCACACCCACCCGCTGCTACACGGTGAGAAAAATAAACCATTCTCATGAAAATAGTTTAGACTTCACGGACTCCCTGAAAAGCTCTTGGAGACCAACCTGGGGTTGGGAGACAAATACTTTGAGAACTGCTGTCCAAGAAAAAGCACCTCTTTATTTAAGGATTTACAAGTGTGAGAAAAGGAAGGGAAGAAACAGGGAGCCTGCATCCAACTTTAACAAAGTAAGAAATGTTTTCTTTGTAATGAGCGCGTGAGGAGAGCACATGGCTTCAAAGAATGAAGTCTATGGTAGCTGTTTCTTCTGGAATGTCCCACTAAATTAACTCCTTTATTCTTTCATTTCTCTGCAGATATAATGAATAATCTAAGTGAGTTTACAAAACATGAAAGTTGGAGCAGTTATTTGCATTACAAAAGAATTCTGTGATTTCCAAGGAGATTTGACTTCCTGAGTTCTTAAGGCCTTTGTTTATAGCTAATCAATGATTAAACAAGAAACAAATTCAAAGCATAATGTTAACAGCCATTGCTAATCAAAGATAGGCTACTCATTAAATTGTACTGTAAATAAATTGGATCAGATTTGATCTACACGGTGCTGCAATAACTCGCCTCCCACATAAAAGATATATATGAAAACCATTCTTACCATATCTGTTACCTACTGTTACTTTAGTATTGTTAAATTCAGTTATTAAAAATTATACACATTAAGCAAAAACCAGGAATGTTTGCAGGTTCGAGAGGACAGAGGCAGAGGCGGGCTGTAGTAAATTTTTTTTAAACACAATACTTCAGCTTTGTCAGAGTGGGACATGTGGAAACAAGCATTAATTAAGATATCTTGGTTTCTAAGAGTATTTTGCTGTCCTCACTGACTGCAGTTTTGTTTCATGTTTTTATTTCTCAGAATGTCCAGGGGCCGAAGCACCTGGATCCCGCACACATATCCTGAGTGCCACGTCCATGTCCTGATTCTCGACAACGGGCCTTTCTCTGTGATGTGAGAATCGGGCCCACAAATGCCTGGTGTTACTGGGGGTGAGAGGCTCAATGGGTCGCTCAATCATTACGAAGTCTCAATACCCAGAATGGAAATCACTGGCGTAGTTCTGTAAACATCACATCTGGTAGCTGGTCCACAAGGACAGACAGAATCCCGACACTCCCACTGGGGAGCTGCTTTGGAGGGAATGGGCACACGATCCAAGTAAGCACAACCCTGCAAGCTCACCTTCCATACTTCGACGTCCTGGTCTCCTTTCCGCCAGGCAGCCGGCTGCCTCCTGTCTCCTGTCTCCTGCTGTCCATCTCCACCTCCTGGCCCCTCTCCGGTACCACTTCCCAGTGGCTCTGACTGCCCAAAGACTCCCCATTACTGCAGTCGTCTATGACTTCCTTTTCACACTCGGGCTCCCCCTCCCATCAAAACCCTTACCAGCAAGGACAGGGGTAAGAAAAACAGGCGAAAGAATAATTTGTGGTCTCACCGCCACTAATTTTTCCCCAAAACTTAGTGAAAGTCGGGTGGAGGTCTGGGAAGGAGGGAAGCTTCTTTCCTAGGAGCACTAGTGCCCCGAGGTATTTTCTAGTGGCATTTCAAGGTATATTAAGAAAAAAAGTCCGGCAAGGGCCTTCCTCACCACCACTGAATTTCTTTTTCTACGTTAAGACTTTTATGGTGTTCTTCCATTCCTGTCTCCCCCATACAGCTTCCTACAGCTTAAGGAAGGAGAGTCTTCCTTAAAACAGGAGACTGCCATGCCCAACCATTTCCATTCTCTTCCCACCAATTAATTTAGAAAAAAACGCCAAGCCAGGCACTGAAGGCCTGCACCACCACCTCCACACCTTCAACGTGAAGAGCCCTTAAAAATGAAGCTTCGGGAACACAGTCCTGGACGGAAGACTGCTCACGAGGTAAGCGAGAAATGAGGACAGTGTGATCGTATGTCGTAACCAAACAGAACCAGATAACGGAACACATTATTTTTTATAAGCACATGTATAAAATGTATGTAAAAAGGCATAAAACAGAACATTAACAGTGGTTATTTCTGGATGGTAGGAAAGTATTTATTTTTAACCGTTAAATTTCATTTATAGTTTCCTTCTAATGATAAAATGAATCAGGCGTGGTCATTTTACAAAATGAAACAAAATTGTAATTTTATAAAGATTCAAGAAAAAAGATATTGGGTCTTATTTCTCAAATGCAGATGAGCCCAGATTGTGATCATGTGGTCAACATACCGGTCTCCAACTCAAATCTTTTCTCTCTCTACATAACAGACCCAATATCCAGTTAGACAATTCCTCCTATTTCTGTGTTATCTTAAATTTCAAACAATTGCAGGACTAGGTCTCTCAAACCCATCTTTTATGTATGGAGCAAGCAAGGTTTTCGATCTCCTTGAAAAATAATATTGAAGGGGTGCCTGGGTGGCTCAACTGGTTAAGTGCCCAATTCTTGGTTCGGCCTAGGTCGTGATTACACAGTTTGTGAGTTCGAGCCCCGCATCAGGCTCCATGCTGATAGTGCCGAGCCTGTCTGTGGTTCTCTCTCTCTCGCTCTCTGCCTCTTCAGCACTCCCCCTCTCTCAAAATAAATAAATACGCTTAAAAAAAAGTAATAGTGGAAAATTTTCTGCAGATTGCTCATCAGCCTTTTGGGACTTTACAGAGAGATCAGGGAGTCTACGTAACTGTAAACTGGGGGGTGTTTATGCTGCTTTCATACTATCATGATGCCAAGAAGAGTGTGCAGCTCAAGTGTAAGGATCTGAAACTATCAATGTAAAACAGAGCTGTAGTATTGCCTCTTTCCATTCATGCTCATTTTCGTTTCCATCTGAAGGACGTGAAACACGTAAGTAATCTGCCTGCATGTCCTCCGAGTGTAAATCAAAGAAGTAAAAATCCTCACCTTGGCTGACGTTGCCATTATTCATTTAACTGAAATACTTAAACTGTTGAAAGCGGCCACTCTTATTTTCTGAAATAACTCAGAATGAAGTTCACCAAAACTAAATAAAAACCATACAGTATAGTTCAATTTGGTCAACTACATAAGAATACGTTTTACAGTTAAGGCATCCTGGTCATCAAAATCTGAGCTCTGTAGAATTATAGGGAAGCGTGACTTTCACTGAGCAGTGACCTGCCCTGAAATCTCCTTAGAGGCAGGCATCCGGGGTCTCTAGTAAGATCTTTAGGAGCACCTGGGTGGCTTAGATGGTCGAGCATCTGACTCTTGGTTTCAGCTCAGGTCTTGATCCCAGGATCATGGGATCAGACCCTGTGTCGGACTCCACACTGAATGTGGAGCCTGCTTAAGATTCATGTTCTCTTCCTCTCTCCCCCCACCCCCTCTTCTCAAGCTCGCCCTCTGTAAATTTAAGGGATAAAAAAAAAAAAGATCACTTTTAAAGGGTTCAGTGAGTTTAAAGCACCTCTAAGGAATACCTTGGAAACAACTACAGCCAAAGCACCTGCGGGCTGTCAGTTAGGAGTGTGATGCAGTGAGGCCTAAAATGAGGGGTGAGACTCCAGGCAAGTTACTCGGCTTCCCTAGGTGGAAAGGGGTATTTGACCACACTGTTTTGAAGGGTTAGAACAGTAGGTCAATAAACAGCTGTTAGCTTTCTTCCCTATCCACTTAGTAAAAGGCTGCAGATCATTCAATCAACCATCTGAATTCCAGCAGCCCAGCGGGGGGCTGTGCTCACTGAGGACAGCAGGCCGTCCACCAGCATCTCCGCCACTGCTCCTGCTCTAATTCTAGCGAGGCATCTGTGTCACTATGAATTAGTACCCTACAGCAACAGCAACACAGAGGCTGTGGCGAAGGATTGTGGGAGCCCAGATATTATTTTTGGACCTATAGGCCATTTAATCTCCCTGGGCAACAGAATTTTACCTTATAGGTAAAGGGCTAAGTTAAATGATTTGGAAATTTAAAAGCTGGACAGAGATACTATACACCAAAATGTTAACGCTAGTCATCTCTGGTAGAACTGGATGACTTTTATTTTCTTCTTTGTATTTTCCTGGACTGCTGGAATGGAATTTTTTTTCCCCTGAGAAGCAGAGGAAACTGAAACTTTCCTCTTATCATCAGAGTAAACGGAAACTATTTGCATTATGAAATATGAAACACAAAAAATCCAAGGAAGTTGTTTTTTTTTTTTTAATTTATTTATTTTGAGAGAGCAGAGACAGCTCGACGGGGGTAGGGCAGAGGGAGGAAGACCGAGAATCCCAAGCAGGTTCCGCCATGTTAGTGCAGAGTCCAATGCAGGAGCTTGAACCCACAAAACTGTGACATCACTATCTGACCCGAAACCGAGAGTCAGACGCTTAACTGATTAAGCCCCCCAATGTCCCTAAGGAAGTCGCTTTTCATAGCAAAACAGTCTTGCCCTCATCTCCACAGAACACCTGCAACTTTGTCCTCACCTTCCCTCCCTCTGAACAGCTTGATTAGGTGTTCCTCAGGCCCAGTCACTGGCTTTCTAAGTGACCCCGCTTGTGGAGATCAGGCATGGGATACACAGCACCTCGTACTGGGAGGCACCTGCACATTTTCGGAGCGGAGCTGGGAACTGGACGGCACTTTCAAACGGAACACGCTGTGTACGCTGCCTTGGAAATGCAAATTACGTGGCTCTGTTCCACGGGCACCTGGAGCTTCAGATCAGGCCCTGGATGGCCCCATCCCACAGAGGGGAAAATTAACAGATTTTAGGCTTGTGGAATGTTGTCCCCAGAAGCAGAAGGCCACTTGCTAGGCATTTTGGAAGTTTTCTGAACTTTCATAGGATCTTTTCAGACATGAGACAGAGAATTCACTTCCACATAGACAGAGTCAGTACTGGATACATGGGAAATTCCAGTGATACGGCAGAAATCAAGGAAGTGGTCTGATTATTCACCAGAGGATTATGTGCTTACCACGTATTTAGTACAAGTATCAATTTAATAGAGTATGTTTTGTTTTTTTGGGGGGAGGGAAGGGAAACAGAGGAGTGAGCAGGAGAAGAATTTAACTTTACAATTCCTTGCTCTGCTGGGGATTCTCAAATCTGCCCGTGCCAACAGAATCACCCAAAGAGTTTTCAAAAATACAGAGCGTAAGTCCTAGATCAGACCCATAGAATCAGAATCCCTGGAGTTGGACTACGGGAATCTGAATTACTGCAAAGTTCTAGAGCCTTTTGATACTTGCTCCATAACATTCCAGTTCAATGGATAAAATCTGTCTGAGTAAAAGCTCTGTACTGGCTGCCTCTACCTTTAAAGCCACTGTGGTAACACGGCATGCCACGAGCAGTGCAAACAGACCAAGAGCATGGAATCAACTAAATTCCCTAGATATCATGACAAAATGTAATCAAAATAGACACTTTAAATATATGTATTTTATCCTATCATGCCTCGATAACACTGTAAGTTTTTAAAGTTCCAAATGAAAAAGCATAAAATAAAAATCTGTAGCATCTTGATTTCACATGCATTTCTAGGTGCTAGATGCCAGTATACAAACGCAGAAAAACTAGTCTCAACTATGAGGAACAGAAGGCACAACATATATGTTCTTACATGCACATATTAAACAGTCACGGAGTATTCGCTCTTGTGAATGTGGCCCTCGTATGTTAATTAATCCTCACGACCCTATGAGTAGATGTAACTATTACTGCCATTTTAGAAGATGACACAACAGAGAGAGGTTAAGTAACTAGACCAAAGGTAGAAAAGTAAAAGGTCAGAATTTAAATCTAGGCTCTATCGCTGGATGTGTTAGTCTGTTCGGGCTGCCGTAACACAATACCACAGACTGAGTGTGCGCACTTTCTCACGGCTCTAGAGATTGTAAGTTCAAAGACTAAGGTGGGGGCAGGTCTGGCTTCTCCTGAGGCTTGCAGATGGCTGCCTTCTTACAGTGTCCTCACCTGCCTTTTCCTCTGTGTGGACACATCCCCAGCATCTCTTTTTCTTCAAGGAAACCAGTCATATCGAATTAGGGCCCACCCTAATGGCTCCACTAATTTAATCACACCTTTAAAGACTTTATCTCCAAACACACTTACATCTGGAGCCACTGAGGGTTGGAGTTTCAACATAGGAATTTTGGCAGAACACGATTCAACCCATAAGACCTGGTGACGGTGTAGCCTCAAAATTACTGGATCTCCCCAAGGCCTGTGTCTTCAACTGTACAACAGTGCTAATGAGAATCCCATGAGATAGTTCATGCAAAATGCTCAGCAGTGTCTGGCACATCATTTCACAGATGAGGAGAACAAAACTCAGACGGCGATTTCCCGTTTTTGGCTCTAAAGTGGAGTTCTTACACTACAGAACACTACTTTCCTGTACAAGCAAATGCACAGTCTAGCAGAATTTTATGTAATTCGCAAATTTTCTGTATCTCTTACTTCCTGCTTTCTCACAGCACTTTATTCCATACAAGGGACTAAGAAGTTAAAACTTCGTTCGGAAATTATTTTGTTAGTAAGGTATACTACACTTTCCTGGGACCCTATAGGACTTTCATTCATTCTCTCTCCTAATTTGCCAAGACAATTGGCTACAGTCACAGTACGTATTTTTAACTATTAGGAAAGAAAAGCAACTCAGTGTTTTTAAAAAATTAAGACTGTACTTTATGTTTGCCTGGTCCCTTACATATTATACATTCATTTAATCCTCAACACAATCTTAGGATCTTGTTTTATTTAGCTCTCATAACAAACATATGAGGAAGGTATAATTCCCATTTTATAGCCGATGGAACAGGAGAAGCACAGAAAGGTTCGATGTTTTTCTTTAAGGTCATAGAGCTTTACAATGACGGGCAGAACCAGAATTCTTACTGACATCTTTGAGTCTAAGGCCAAGGTTCTCCACTTCAGGCCACGATCTGCCTTGGCAAGTGCAGCAGCTAGTTTTCTCCTTTCTCATGCTCAGCAAATAAGGCAGTCTGATTTGGGGCAATCTATATCAAGCTGCAAAAAGTCTTTTATATCCTTTATATGGGCTGAGTTTCTTGATGACTTTGACCACCACCAATCCCTTGGACTGATAGTTCTCTTAAGGCACCAACCAGCTCCCTTCTTCCCCAATGTCTAGCACACTCGGTGCTCATTAAAATTCAACAGGTATCTGAGAAATGAGAGTTCAAGTAAAGCATATGTTGTATAATTGAATCTTACGCATTCTTTCTTTAGTGATGGCAATGGGTACTTTTCAGCCACAACTATATAAAAACATCAACAAAAAGAACCATTAAACTCTCGGAGCACCTGGGTGGCTCAGTTGGTTAAGAGTGTAACTCTTGATTTCAGCTCAGGTCACGATCTCATGGTTTATGTGCTTGAGCCCCGAGTCAAGCTCCACGCTGACAGTGCGGAGCCTGCTTGGGATTCTCTCTCTCCACACGCCCTCTCTTTCTCTCTCAAAATAAAACAAAAACAAACCAAAAAAAAAAACCACCTCACGGTCTACAACAGAGAAGCCTTTAGGGTTTTTCCAGTCCCACAACTCAAAGATTCCACTGCAGTCTCCTAACAGTGGTTGAACTGACCCCCAACCCTGAACACCAATTACAGGTACAGTGCAACTGGAATCGCCAGTGAAGAACCATACCACCAGGGTTCTAAGTCTGCAGCGTGCTCTCAGGAAAACAATTCGGCATATGTGACAAGGAAATTCACGATTCCCAGAGGGAATTGCGATGGATAATAAGGTCGATCTGAGTCAGAGTGAAATTGCTGCTCACGAAGACTCCTATGTCGTAAAAGGGGCTATATTAAGAGATATCTCAGTAACTTTATTTTCTCAAGAATATACTGGTGTGTGGACTTTTTCTTCTTTTTATTAACTTCAAGTTTGTTTTGCGATGGGCAGCCTAGGCAAGTTTTGACCATGCCATGAAAATTATCTGACCACTTCTGAGCTGTTCTGTATACAGAGAAGGGAGGTAGGCAGAGCTGGCCAAAGTGGAGTTCCTACAACTTTGGAGACTTGGTGGATGTCTAGTTTTTCACCTCTGTTGCTTCTGTGTACTCTGTTGTGAACTGGCTATCACCTCCCTGACTACCAATTTCACAGGGCTTTTATATAGCAGATTAAAAAAAAACAAACAAAAAAACTGAGATCCCAGAACAAAAGCATTCGATGAAGAAATGAAAGGGTAAGTATTGAATTACATTTGCTGTCTGAATTAATCTTTTCAAAGCACTCTTAGATCCAAGGCAGCAAATTTACTAGAAAACTAAGGAGGTATTCAAGGTTACATCTACTAAATCAAGGTATCTTACAAATACTTTTTCCTGATACCTAGATTCCCTAGAGAGGGAAATGAAGAGGCATACAAATGGAATAACTCTGCAAATGGCCAAATTAAAATATTTATCTATCCACTTATCAGTGCAATTAATATTAAACATATGCAATACAAAAGGTACTGAACTAGATGCTGTAAGGATACAGAATCACGTGTTCCTCTAGTGCACCTGTACCGTAAGATGAAACTTTTGTTTAGAGAAGGTTTCAGGTTTCCCTAGGGCATGGAAGAACGAAACTTTTTCTCTATTGTGACTTCTGGCCTCACAGAAAAATTTTAGAACACGCTGGGGGAGAAAACTCTTATCTATTAGTTTCAAGTGCAAGCAGCAGCATTCTCAAGAGTTACATGGCTACAGAATGACTGTAGCTTCCATAATAACCTGATTAAATCTGACACACACATGACATGGGGGGAGAAGCAAACTCACGTGCCCTTCAATTTCAACAAGAAAATTCGAAAGGTATTGACAAGGAAAGCAGGAGGAAGCTCAAGATCATGTGGTTTGGAAAGAAGATCAAGAACGATAGGGCAAAAATATTCCAAATAACAGCAAGTCGCCTGGGATTCCTTGAATGCCCTGCCACATTAAATCACATATGGCTATGAAATGAAAGGAAAAGTTAAGGCCTCTCTCACGCCTCACTTAAGCTACTGATTGAGTTTGAGAAAGAAAATTAAGACAATCTTTTCAAGCTATTCAATCAAAGGCAAAACTATACCCTGGCCATTTAAGGGAATAAGCTCATTAGGTGGGGTAAAACACTTGTTTAGCAATTAGTTAGTGTCCTTACTCAATTAATTTACAACAGGAAGCCCTAAATTTCCTTAAATTTATCAGTATTGGTTTGTTAGACTGATTGTTTCATTATAGAAATTCTTCATGTTTACTTTTCCTTCTAGATTTATGGGCTCAACTGTTGTCAAAAATAGAACTTCTTAATATCTGCTTCTTTCACTTTTAACATTCTATTTTCCCAAGCCACAGAACTGATGTTCTTCAACAAATGAAGTAAAATGCCGAGAACCAACTCTCATATTCAGGGATGGGGGAATAAAGAAGGGTTTATACCCTCAGGCAAAGAGAACACCCTTACAATAGGGTCGAGATGACGTTAAGGAAATCTATAGCACATCAAGTGAAATTCTGTAGTAGTTACAGTTCTAATCCAGCTGAACCACCTTTTAGGGCAGCTGATCATGAACAAGACTGCTGTATTTGAATTAAGACAGCAAGATTAGACAGCCTCTTCACAGAATTGGAAAAGGACACTAAGCCAGCTCTAAGTCCTGTGGTATAATTTCACATGCAGCACCCCAACAATTCTTGGTTATCTTTTTTTTTTTTTTAAACGAAAAAAGTAGATCGACTTACATGGCTCTCTGGCAATGAACTGAGGTACAGTGTTGGGCAGAGGAGTACTGGGGTTTGGAGTCCCTACTAGTTTGTTCTTGGCCATCTTCGTGTTTGCCTTAGCAAACTCTAGTCGTAGTGTTTGCGGAATTTCAGGATCGAAGCGGATGCCCTTTGGAAATAAAGAACAAATGGAAGATGTTTTCATTTCCTTCGAGTCAAACCGGAATGGTGACAAAATAAACACACCAGTAAATCCTGGCCTATCAGGAAAAAAGGTCAGCAAGAGCTCTCGTTCTCACTGCTTACACATAATACATGAAAACCTGTAATATGACATGTCCAGAAAGTCAGGGGAGATTTTGTTTAATTAAAAAATTTAGTTACATGTTTTTTCAACTATTTCTTCTTGAACAAAAACCTTCAGGATCAAGTGTTTTTTTGGGTTTTTTTTGTTTTTTTTTAAGTTTGTTTATTTTCAAGAGAGAAAGACAGAGAGTGTACAAGTGGGAGAGGAGCAAAGAGGGGGAGACAGAGGATCTGAAGCAGGCTCCACACTGCCAGCACAGAGCCCAACACAAGGCTGGAACTCACAAACCATGAGTTCATGACCTGAGCCGAAATTAGATGCTTAACCAGCTGAGCCACCCAGGCACCCCCAAGTTTTAAATACGGACCAACAAATTACTAGCATAAAAACGTCAATTAATGGCTACCAGTAAGAATAAAATAATTAATGTAAAGCTCTGTACAATACTGGAAATCATGGAGACCCAGGCCCTGACTAGCGTTCCACACTGACTTAAAACAATGTTATTCTTCAATGCCTTAGTTTAATCATCTATAGAGAAAATGCTCCTTCTTTTCCAACTAGAGGGCTTTCATAATGGTGACACATGTAGTACTGTTACTAAAACAGGAACTAAGATTAAAGATTTCAGTGTAACTAGTATCATTTAATTCCAGTTAGCTAATAAAGTCTTACTGTCTTGAGGTGGTAACGTCCCGGTTTTGATTATAGCTGGCTTATTAGCTGCATGGTTAGAGACGACAGGTTATATGGGTCAAAGAGAGGGTAGTAATTTCGATGACCCTTGACTCTATTATAACAATTTACCTAAAACAAAACCTATTTAACAAATTACAAACATTATAAAACACAAGATTTAAGGCAATATAAGTCTACTTTGAAACCCCCACCACCACTCAAGAATGCCTCCATTACTAATAAGCATAACGAATACTCTCCTATCTATTTTCCAGTGCTATGCGTTCCGGACAACACTAACGAGAAGATATCCTAGTATAGTATATAATGTGCACCCAAAACAGGCTCAGGACCCATGTCTGTCTGCAAGGTGTGCTCTGGAAAGGGGGTGGATTTCTGGAAATGAGTATCCTAAGAACAGGTTTTCCATTTAGTGTACATGTGACCATGTGGGCCCCAAAGTCCCCTTTCTACTTATTTAGTTTGAAGAAAAGTCAGAGCAGTTTCCACAGGAAACTAGTAAGAATCTTTGACTCTGTAGACCAGGATGAATGACTCTGAGCTTTACAGGTTTAGCTCCAAAGATGAGACGACGGGACAAAGAGCCTGTGACGGACGGTTAACTGCAGTAAGAGGAATAAGCGGGGAGGAGGAACAGAGAGGTCCTTGGGGAGCTACAACAAAAGCCACAGAGCCCTGACTTACAGACATCCTGGAGTAGGTGGAATTTCTTTGTGAGCCCCATTTATCCATTCTCTGAGAAGAAACCAACTACAGGTGGCAAACGGGTGGGCGGGAAGAGAAGGAATCCACTCTGCACAGCCCTAACCAACAACGAAAAGCAAAAACGGGTTGCCGGTTGTAAGATACGTAAAAAGAAATTCTTTCCCTAACTGTTCTCAGTTATTTCATGTTAACTTAGGAAACCTCGGTATTATCTTGCCAAAGACATGTATGAAGGAAAAGAAGGCGGCCACATTCTGAAGCAGTTTGCTTTCATCTGCTTCCACGGAAGAGCATTTCACTCTATCAAAGCTAGTATCACAACACAGTAAATATTCCCAAATATGGACCCAAGAGCTGTGGTCATTGCTGAGAGACCAGTGCAGTCCTGGCTAAAGGTATGCTGTGCCTATTCACATGACACCCCGTCAGCTACACACAGTAACATCTGTCAATCTGCCATCAATTTCAGGGTGTCCTCCCTGGCACTAAACTCCACCAACCTTCCTTTGAGGAAGAAGCTTTTTTTTTTTTTTTGAAGCCAGCTTTTATCGTACTTGTTGCTTCCCAAAGAAGGAACTTTCCTAAACCTGAGCACCGTGGTCCGGGACCTGTCTGCGGTCCTCTGAGCTTCTAGCCTCAGACAATGAGGCCATGCATCTGAATTCCAAGCCTCGGCTCCTCCACTGGAGCTCCAGAGTCAACGGAGGCTCTGCACAACACACTTGCCTTCTGCACCGCCTGGACAGATGGCCCGCGTCCTAAAACCTGCAGAATTAAGTCTCCCCCACTCCCGACCCCCTCTTCATCCCCCTCCTCCCTGTAAGCTAAAATAACACCAGCATCGTGTTCCAAATCAAAGTTCCAGCTCCTTATTTAAAAGAAAAAAAAAAAAAAGAGGCAAGCTCAGAAGTTAAAATGACCTAATTTGTTTGGCAGCTTATTCAGAGGCCGGAGGCTTAGAATACAAGCCACATTCCTCTAACGTCTTTAGCAGCAATACCATATTTGGTAATCAA
Source organism: Paguma larvata (assembly GCA_030068075.1). Lineage (NCBI taxonomy): Eukaryota > Metazoa > Chordata > Mammalia > Carnivora > Viverridae > Paguma > Paguma larvata. The sequence continues at coordinate 12,837,061 of CM057823.1, forward strand.
TATCCTGCTCAGCTCAGTTTCTATCCAGAGGGATCAGCCAAGATGAAAACATGTTAAATGTTAAAGGATGATGGGGGGTGGGGGAAGCAAGGGTAGGGAGAACACAGAAATAGAAGGAAACAAGGGAGAAAGATAAAAAAAAAAAAAAAGAGGAAGATAGATAAGAAGACCTGGAAAAAAAACAAACACCACCTTGTGCTTTTAATTAAAACCTAATAAAATTATTCCCTGGCCAGAGTGATTTCACATTAAATGTCAGGTGAAGATTACTGCCAAGTCAAGGGGGGACTCTGTGCCTTTCAAAAGTCTACTTTTTCCTTTCTTGCCTATAATTTGCCAAAATTCTTCTCATAATGAAGAGAACTCTTTTTTCTTACACCTGTGAACAGTATCTTATTTACATGGTCACCAGAAGGGAGAGTTTCCAACAGTCTCTTCAAGGACGGTGACCAAACCAACACAGGTTCACTATGAACTGCAAAGACGGAAATCCCTATCAGGGCAAACTCTGGGAGGTACAAAGACAGTAGTGCTGACAAATACTGTATCCTTAATAGTCTAGTATTCTTAAGGGTGTATCAGGGCAGTTTCAAATCATATGCGTTGGTGTCACAGACTGAAATTGATGTCCTCCCAGAATTCATGTATTGAAGCCCTAACCCCCAATGTGATGGTTCTGGGAGGTGGGGTCTTGGGAGGTAATCAGGTTTAATTAGAGAAGATCTTAAGGATGGGCCCCTAAGATGGAATTAGCAGTACGCCCTTAGAAGAGGAGGAAGATACACCTGAGATCTCTCTCCAAAAGCACACACCAAGGAAAGGCCACATGAGCACACAGTGAAGACTACAACCAAGAAAGAGGGTTCTTACCAGACACAGAATCTGCTGGTTAACATGATCTTGGATGTTCTACCCTCCAGAACTGAGAGAATTAAAAATGTCTGTTGTTTAAACCATCCCAGTCTATGGTATTTTGTTATGGAAGCCCCAGCTAGTCTTGCTAACACGCTAACAATTTTCTTTCCTGGGCCGTAGTCTCTAAAATACTTCACAGTATTCTTTCTGAACGTTCTGTGGCGTCACATAGATAATGTGAGGATAAATCCCCACCACCAGCCCAATCTCCAATCCCACCTTTTCCCTCATCACAGCGGACTCAACCCACAGGAAGATCCTTCTTCCACTGGGGTATGGCCTGGTATTTGATCACTATAAGTCCTAACGATTCAATCTCAAAAGCTACAGAGAGCAGTTAGCAGCTCTTAAGGAAAATTCAGACTCTGCACTTACACACCTGTAATTCTTTAAACTCAAAGTCAGTTACTGCATTCAGGACTATATTGAAAGAATTATTTTAAAATGTCCTTTTTCCTTTTCTCGTAAATGTAAATAAAACTTAAGAACTATTTGTAAGTAAAGGTTAAAAGATTTTCCTGAATTGTGGGCTTAAACCTCCCAAGGCAAATTTGTGTTTCCTATTTAAATTGGATTAAGATTCTAAGCAAATTAGAGTTTTTGAGCAATAAATTAGGCATTTTTAAGCTCTCTATCAAAGCCCATAATCCTAAAAGGATAAGGAAAAGGCTAGTATATAATACAACAAAAGGAAATGGGCAAGGTGAAGTTACGAAATCCTGAAGACTCAAGCCTCTAGGGATAAAGAGAGTCACTGTTAAATGAATTCTAGCTGTTCCAGTGACTTGCTGAAGACAAAATGGAGAAAGTATTAATTGAATATGCACAAAGCCCACATCCTAAGAAGCTATTTCTCTAGCTATTGTGATACCGGATTCTTGTGCATACTGCCTGGAACGATTTATTGGCTGCAAATCGTGGATTTGGGACCATATGAGACTGAATTGTTCTGAGCATAAAGGTACAACATCATCTCAACTTCTTAGTACTGTCCCCTGGTCTTACACTGATGTTATCCCACATGAGTGAGGATAAAAGTTAGGAGTTTAAGGGCGCGTGGTGGCTCGGTCAGCTAAGTGTCTGACTCTTGGTTTCAGCTCACGTCATGACCTCACAGTTCTTGATTTCAAGCACTGCAGTGGGCTCTGGGCTGACACTGTGAAGCCTGCTTGGGATTCTCTCTCTCTTCTCTCTGCCCCTCCCCACCACCTCTCAAATTAATAAACTTTAAAAAAGAAAAGGTTAGGATTTATCCACCGAATAATGTAAAGAAAGAAGAAAAGGGCTATTCTAGAATGATTAGAATATCCTTAGAGGCCTTCCCTCATATGCAATGTGTGGTCCTTGATAGAACAAACGTAAAAGACCTTTTGCGGAAAAATGGAGAAAACCAAATACCGAATGGGCATAGGTTGTATTTGGGAATTGTCAATAGGTGATGATATTATAGTAACTCAGGAAAATGTCTCTAGCTTTTAGTACTAAAATACAAAGACCATAATGACAAAATGTAATGATACAACATGCATTTACTTAGAAACACTTAGAAAAAAAGATGAAGCAAATGCGGCAAAATGTTAAGTTGGTAAATTCTAGTGTTGAGTTAAGAGATGTTCATTACTATATTCTTTACCTTTTGGTATGCTTAATGTTTCATGATAAAAAGTAAAAAAAAAAAAAAAAAAAAAAAAATTGACCAGGCGCATAACCCTTGTTATATGTGAGACAAAAGAAATCAACGGAATGAAGCCTCTACCTTGAGGGAGTTCAGAGGTCACACTCTGGTGGTGGAGCTGTGTAGGTAAACTAATGGTTAAACAGATAAACGCAAGGTCTACGGCCTCATGAGAAACACAGCCAAGGCAGAATGTGACTGGGGAATAGGGGAGGCAGAGGCTTCATAGAGGAAGCGATGGAAGAGCAGAAATTTACCAGCTGGCAGTCCAGGAAAGGGCTCAGCAAAGTTGTGTGTGACAGGATGTAGAGAAGGGTGAGTATGTGCCTGTACGTGCGTGCGGGGGGTGGGTGGGGGGTTAAACGACTGCACGGGCAGGCTAGTGTGAGACCATTTGTGCCATGAGGAAGAACTCCGGGATGTGTGCATAGCGGAGATGCTAACATTTTTTAAAATGGGTAAATAACATGAGCAGATGTAGTAGATCCATGATTCCCGAATGTGAGTGTAAGTCAGAATCATTCGGTTGACTTCCTAAGTACAGAGTCCCACACCTCCAGAGTTTGATTCAAGAGGTTTAGGATGGGACCTGAGAACCTGGATTTCTAACAAGTTCCCAGGCTGATGCGAAGGGCTATCTGACAATCACTGTACTGGAGGGTAAGTCTAGTAGTAAAAGGGCAGCTGAACTGAAAGGAGATGCTGGAACAGACCAGACCTGAAGCAATTAGAGCAGACCTGGAAAGAGAGGGCATCTGGGATGGCTGCTCGGCTTGCGGATCCTTCTTCTCTGGGAGGGCACTCAGAGGTAACGTTGGCTTTCTAAACCCTTGCTTCCCTAGCAACAGCTCTGACTACTCAAGGCACAGATGCTGTCCAAAGGGACCAAATGTGTTTTTTTCTTCTGAAGATTTCAACCTTAAGTATTAAAAACATAGAAAATGGAGGTGGGTTGGTGTTAAGTCACCCTAACAGTCTCTTCCTACAGAAAAAGTCTCCAAATTCCTGGTACTGAGTGAGGTCGTCTTCAGAGCCATCCTGATGCCTGACGGGAATCTTGTTTATTTGAGACATCCTTCAGACCTATAAGCTACCAGCTATCCCAGTATCTTTACAAATCGTTCTACTATTAAAGTAAACTGGTTTGTCAATTCTTGAAATGAAGGAACTCATTTAGAAAAAATACCGGTAAATGAGGCAAAGCTGTGTACACACACACACACACACAGATGTCCATAGCAACAGAAGGTTAAAACAAACAAAAAAAGATCATCAACAATGTTTGACCAGGGGGCAGGAGGGGGGTGGTGGATTATACATATTTGTATGTGAACATTTTATCTGGGTAAGCCCACGAATGTTCATGGTGAAACCAACTAACCTGTTAATAGTGGTAACTCTGGTGGTGATTGTGGGGAGAGAGGGAGAGAACATCTGTTTTGTATTGTTTAAGTTTCTTACAAATACGTTTCGAGTTACACATTTGATAGACTAAAAAGAAGAAAGGGAGAGCTCACAGAAGTGGTCTTCTAGTGAGTGCTAGAAGAGGCAGACCAGAACCAACAGAAGACATCTCAGCACATAGCACTCAACCAGCTATATTAGTGTCTTCTACAGAAAAGCTGCAGACGTAATACAAAGAATTCCCATATGCCCTTTGCCTAGACTTCCCCCACATAATTCTGCTTCCTCCCTGAACTGTGTAAGAGTAGGCTGAAGCCCCTTTACCCTTTACAGCAAAGCAAAAAACCCCAAAGCAAAGATTATCTGTTTTCCTGATCCAGGATCGAGTCCAGAGTCATACACTGCATTTAGCAGTCATCTCTTTAACTCTCCTGGAATATCTTCCTCTGTCCTTGTCTTCTGAGACCTTGACATTTTTTTAGAAGTACAGGCTATTTTGTAGAACGTCCCTCGATGTGGGCTTATCTGATTTGTTTCTTGATTAGATTCGGGCTATGCATTTTTGGCAGGAATATCACAGAAGAGATGTGTCATTCTCAGTGCACCGTATCAGGAGACACATGATGTCATTTCTGTCCCATTAGTAGTGATAACTCTGATCACATGCCAAGTTTCTCCACTAGTAGGGTTACCTTTTTTTTTTTTTTAAATAAAGATCTCACAGGGAGATACTTGAGACTATACAAATATCAGGGTTTTATTAAATTTTACCTACTAGTTTTAACATCTATTGAAAATTCTTACCTGGAGCAATCGTTACTATTGCAGTTGCCAAATGGTGATTTGCTAATCCCATCACTCCTTCGACATTTATTTTTTACTCTAAGGAAAAGCTCTTCTGTTCCATTCATTATTCATTCATTCATTTGTTCACTCACACCAGTAACTGATTCATAGATAGCTTATCTGATTTTATGATTTATAATTCCTACTTGCTTTGGTACTCAGAGTGTCCCAGATTTGTATGTACACACACACAGACAAACGCATTTTCATATCTGTATCTATTTCTCTACATCTATTTAGATATACTAAAAACAGGAGTTTGTATTTTAGGTCCAATCCCAACCTAACCCTATTGGGTTAATTCTAGTCTTCCCTTTCCATATTTCTACCTCCTTCACTACACCCTAGAGAGATTATCCACCATACATTTCCTCACTTGCTCAATACAGGAATGCACACTAAGTATTGTCAGAATTGCTATAACAGTATCAACATGAAAACAAATCTATTAAACTAAAGTTCAATATTTACAGTTCTTTTTGACCTTTTAGCCAGTATGTATATTCAGGAATTATTTGGGTACGTTCTCCCCATTCCCTCCCACCTTTGGTGTGGTTTTATTACTCATCTGAAATACAGTCAGATTCACTTATTTTGGTATTTTATCTATGTATTCATAGCAGGTAAAACTGTTTCTACCACTTAAAAAGTTAAAGTTGATTCAACAACCCATTCATCGATTTTATATATGCGGACCAAAAAGCGGAGGACTTAGCATTTTAACACCCTCCTGCCACCTGTTACGACTTCCTGAGATACTGAACCTTTAAAAGGAAGCATTTAAGTAATCAAACATTTCTGATCAAATTTATTATAGTTAATTTTTATTTAATTTTCAACTTCTAACTGAAACATGTTGAAATGTTTTCAAAAGGGGGCAAGAGAAGGGAAGGGTAAAGATAACTGGAGCTAAAACTGCTGTAATAAACGCTGCTTTTATAAAGGGTCAGTGAAGTTCATGGCCTGAAGCTGGGGGAGGGAACATTCTCAAGGCTGGGCTGTGCTCAATGCCTGGTTTCTCCTGGTGAGTCTCAGCCTGAAAGCCTTTACAAAGTCCCAATATGGACCAATTCAAACGTTTTAAGATTATTCCATTTGGTGAATGAGATGAAAACTACTGGCAAGTAACAGGCCACCTCTACTACTCATTCCAGTCAGTGGTCTCTGCTCTCCTCTGGGAGACAGCCACAAGTAACCCAGTTCTTTATTTAAAAAAAAAAAAAAAAAAGTAATCTCCTATCAGAATCTCCTAGGCACATATCCCTTTCCAACCCAGTAATCCAGCACATCTGATCTGTATTGGATGTACTGGATCAGATAAAACGGTTTTGTTTTGGTTTTTTTGGTCAAAGACAGGTAATAAAGTGTAGCAATTTCGTAAGACTCAACTTCGTCTTGCTGAAAAGAGTTACCTGGTTGATTCTAATAAGCTTTTTACGGACTCCTTCTCCATACCCAACTCCAAACGAAGACCCACTCCTGCTCTAAAGGAATGTGGGACATCCAGAAAACCCTGCCTAGCCAGGCATCTATACTGAAAAGGAAGAATAAGTGCCTTTTAAGTTACAGGTTTTAACCAGTGCATTCAGACTTTCTAATACAGAAGAAGAATAATCTGTCACCAGAAACCATACGTACAATAAATCCTCCGTGTGTAAAAATTCCATTTCCTTTTGTAACAATCTGCTCAGTTCCTCCTTAGCCTTGAGAAACTTCTAACCTTCACAAATGAAGTTAATGAAACCCCCATCTTGTGTCCAGGAAATAAAACAGAGGAAAGGAGCTCAGGTCAAGGTCAAACTTAGTAGTCACCACTCTCTGACCTAATAATCTAATCTCAGTACCTGGATCTTGTCGTCTTCTCCCCACTCCACACCTCCCTCCTTATCTTGGTTTCTGGTACCAAACTACAGATCTGAGAGCTGGAGTTCTGATGTGCCTCTTCAGGTTTACCCAAGCAGTGACCCCAGTAAATCTTCAGGGCTCCTTCATAACCTGCTGTCAATAAACTCTAAGACTCAGAGCTCCACCAGGTGGTAGCACATCTAACTGGTGTCCACTGCTGGCCATCCTCACAGAGCCTAAGTTATACCTCTTTATGCTTTCATTTCTCTTTCTGAAGGTAGAGATTATTATCCCACAAGACAGAGAAAATCAGTATGGTGGGACCAGAGCATGGGGCAGTGGGGGTAGGGGAGGGATTGAGTCCCTTCTAAATTTTCAAGGACCAAACAGAGAAGTTGAACACTGCTAATTTCTGTAAACACTAGTACATTAAACAGTATCTATGGGGAGGGAAGAACCAATTCAACTCTCAGGAGTAACTGGAGACTGACATACTCGATTATGAAGCATTCATATTCTAATTTATTGAGATCACAGATTTGGTAGAGTTTTAGTCAATAACTATCCGTTTTCTCAGCAATCTCTTCTTCTGAAACTCAGTACTCCAAAGCAGTTTCCACTATTACGAGACCAAAGCTGATAAAGCAGCCAATAAGTAAGTAAGTAGGACAAGCTAATAAATAAATGAGAGAATGATTCTTATTACCTGTAATGTTGTACTTCAAAGATTTCCAGTCATCACAGTATGTGGGGGAAGACATGGCCAAGAGATGGACAAGCCGGAAGTGGCTTAATTAAACTACATTACACACGAAAGAGTTTTCATCCCACCACAAAAATGTATTGGAGTCCTTTCTAAATAACCCAATATTGAAATCTATTTATGACTTCAGTTTCTATTTAATGTTAACAAAAATTAAATGCTATTCTGAAATTTATTAGAATATCATATGTTGTTCTTAACAGCTTTATGAAATATAATTTACAACCCTAAATTCACCCCTTTGGGTACGATGCAAGGAGTTTTCATAGTCACAGACTTGGACAGCCATCACCCTATAGAGCGTAGTACATTTTCACAGCCCCCAAGTCCATCAGTCACTCATTCCTCTCTCCCCTCAACCCTCTAACCAGGAATCTACTTTCCGTATCTGAATGTGCCTACTTATTCTGAGTATTTCATATAAATGGAACCGCACAATACATGGTCCTTTGGGACTGGCTTCTTTCACATCGAATAACGTTTTCTGAAGTTCATCTAATATTATACCTCACTGGAGAACTTTACTTTTTTTTTTTATTGCTTCATAATAATTTATTGTACAAATACAGTATTTTGTTTATCCTTTTATCGGTTGATGCACACTGGGCTGTTTCCACTTTTTTGACTGCTATAAATACTTGTGCATGAATTTTTGTGTGGATACAATTCTTTCAGAGCAGAGCTGCTGAATCACGTGGTAACTCTATGCTAACGTTTTTGACGGAGTGTCCCAGCTTTTTCACATCCCCATCTACACTGGTTATTGCCTTTTTATCTTAGGCATCCTAATAGATGTAAAGGGACATCTCACTGCATTTACCTGCGCTGTTATATTTTAAAGCATTTTACAAAGAGGGCTAAGAATAAAAGCCTCCTATTTTCAAAGAGCATTTTGGCTTCAGGAAGTAACCTGGGGACCACAAATATTTCAACATATAAAAAAATGAAGCTGAAAGAATTGTTACCTTTTACAAGTTAAAAACAAAAGTTAGAAATACAAACGGTTTTCTGAAAATTGACAAGTCATTCCTGCCAGAAAGGAGGAGGTAAATACGACTTTAGAGATATTCTGAAGTCTGAGGGGACCAAAATATATTTACAGTTTTCTGAATATTGTCAGCTTTCTCTTCTACAGGCAGCATAAAATATTCAGATTAGAAACAGACTCTAGGCAAGGTACATGCAAGTTCCCTAGGAGTCTGAAAACAGTACATTCAGCTAGAGCCTTAACTCAAGACAAGCCAAAAAGAAACGTTCATTTACCCAGGTAATCTGTTCCGGAGATGAGGGTCAGAAACAAAGTGTGGAGGGAAGTTAAAGAGCTGCATGTAATAAATACAATAGAAAAGATGACTGGAAAAATGGAAATAGAAGTGGGGGGCAGGAATGAAAGCCACAATTTCAAAAATTTCTTCCAACATCTCATTTCTGAAAACAAAGGAGTAAAAATTTAACCATTTATAAAATGTAATTACCATTTATAAAACGTAAAAAGACCACAACTGTCTGAGTAAGGGTCACAGAAGCAGGCTGCTAGAAGCGGTCTGGGTCACGTTCTCTGATGCCTGGTAGAGGACCATCTACATAAAGCATGGAATTCACAGAATTTTATGACTTAGTTTTTGGGACCACCTCATCTAGTAGTTTTCAATCATGGGCAGTGCTCCTCACTGTCCCCCATTCACCCCCAACTCCTTAGAGAGATTTGGAAACGTGTGAGAGCGTTTGGGGACTGTTAGGAGACTTAAGACCATACCGGCATTCCGAGAGGAGGCGGCAAGGATGTTGGAGTCCTACTACCAGGGCAGTCTGATACAACGCAAATGTGGTCTCACCCAAAATGCCAATAACTTCCCCAACACAGATGAAGAAATTAAGATCCAGAAACGTCGAGTAATCCACCTAAACGCATAGCTGACTGGGAGAATCCAGAACTCAACTTTCGGATTCTCCTGATTGTGTCCACGTGTACATTACAGTTCTGTGACGTTGGCGTTCTTCATCTTACAAAGACTGCATTATTTTCTGATAATAATGGAGGTGGTTGTTCAGTTTCCCCGGTGTAGAAATTTAGACAGATGCGGGATCCCACAAGGAATGAACAAGTGAGAAGCATCTGTCACGTGGGAACCATATTTCATACTTTCCCTAAATCGGGCATTGCCCGCAGACACATCAGGACTGTGAGCAGCCGGGGCTGCTGGGTCACCGCCTGTTGAGAAACCGAGCAATTACGCCTTGTTCTTTTTCTTAATTCCACTACCTCGAAATCCTTGCTCTGGATTTACCTTAGAATAAACTGATTTATTACTCATTGTCCTCCTTGCCTAAACAGTCATTTGAAAAGAATGTGTCCCTCTCCATTGGCAGTATATCTGGGTCGTATCTGAAGAAGGTGACCTCCTTCCCAGGGCTCTCTGTAGGTTTATATGGCCTTTGGGTTGAGGCTGAACTAAGCATCCAGGTACGATTCCTTGCTCCACTACCTACCACAACAGTCTTCAGAGTGAATACGAAGTTTTTAGAGGCCCTCTATCCTGGTTTTTAACCCCTAAAAAAAAATTCTGTAATTTTGTTTCTAAACCAGATGTTCCATAAAACACAATGACACTAACCTGTTTTGAAAGTTTTAGTGGCAAAGGAATACGTGTCCACACCCAGCCTGGAACGCCTCTAGAGGTTTATCCTTAACTTTTTAGCCTATGAAATATCTCCCGGGATAACATTTTGTGACAAGCTCAGTTCTCGGTGTTACAACAGAATCAGCCTGGCCACAGCAGAGACTCATTATCATCCTTCAGTAGCAGTAGCCATCCTGGGTCTGGAATAAAAGGATTTTAATAGCATTTCCTACTTGACTAGGCCACTTCCTAGAATACAGGTTTTATCATTGGCTTCATTTTTATTCATGTCAATAAAGTACAATGTGCAAATTCACACTCCCTCACCACCAAGCCAGACTCTTATGGAGAAATGCACAAAGTAAAGGATGGACATGCCCCAACGACAAAAGGAGGAAAACCTTGTTTCTATTCCCTCAAATCCAGGACTAGAAAATAACGAGGAGAAGATGATCCTGGTGAGTCCCCTTCCCTTTACAGGTGAAAGCGGGGGGGGGGAAGGTTCTCCAGAAATATCACCTACAGTTACAGGGATAGTTACAAAGAAGCACCCCCAATTGAAGGTCACAACCAACTTTGGGTGGACTCTCACCCCAAATAAGAGGCTTAAACTACTAAAATCAGGAGTGTGCTTCGGAGTCAGCCTGCACTCAAACCTGCCTCCACTGTGGATCTTGGTTATCTTTCTGTGCCTCAGTTTCCTCAGCTATCGGCTGGAAATGAAAACGGTCTTCATTCTCATAGAGCTGCTTTTAAGAAAATGGTTGGGTTGGCGCGCCTGGGTGGCTCAGTTGGTCAAGCGTCCAGCTTCGACTCAGGTCATGATCTCAGGTTTGTGAGTGGAAGCCCCACACTAGGCTCTGTGCTGATGGCTCAGAGCCTGGAGCCTGCTTCAGATTATGTCTCCCTCTGTCTCTCTTTGCTCCTCCCACACTTGTGTGCGCTTGCTCTCTCTCAAAAGTAAACATTTGAAAAAGAAAAAAGTCGTGTCAAAGGCTAAGGTTTGGCACATGATAAACATTCCTGTGGCCCAGCGCTCACCAGCTAAGGAGCCACCACTCCTAAGCATGGACTGATAAGGATTTCTTCTCCTTTGGTCTTTCTGGAAAGGTGTTTCTACCACACGAAAAGCAGGAGATTCATAACTCAGCTGTGGGATGCTCATGACTGGACAAAGCAGGATTATCTGAGCTCTTGTCCAAGCTAGTACTGTGTAATTTCGAATTACTCTTTTATTCCACCTGGTTTCTTTTCCCCCAACCACCCGCCACCCCCACCAGGGAACTAATGCCTGTCCTCCTCCTTTTGCCCATTTCTGTCAGTTCACATAATGGGAGTACCTTTTGGGGGACTGACTGCTAACTGCAGAGACTGGATCTACTTTCTGGGAGAATTAGGCAGAAGCACTTCAGAGGTATCTGGGGCTCGGTTTGACTGGACCATCCACCCTCGATAAATTTATTTCTTTTCTACTAGTGCACACTTTTGTTAGCCAGCCACCCCTGTGTACATAACCATGCCCTAGGAGAATCTGCTTTGTATAGGAGGACTGTAAAGTCATGACAGGGTCTTTGAAGAAGCTATAAACTCCATCTTAAACATGTCAACAGAATCAGAGTCAAACAGAGTTTATTTTCCAAAGGGTTGAGAGGGCATGATTGTTTGAACTTTTGCCACTATGTTCGCAAACTGTCCTAAAAAGGATGATGGAAAGACCTGGGCCCTGACAGTGTTAAGACGGGGAGGTCTCCACTTCAAGCACAGTCAGTTACCCATGGAAGCAGGATTTTACAGTGACGCTTTGAAATAGATAGTATTACGTGGAAAGAGACACAGGCCAGAGTGCAGAAGGCATCCTTTCCTTCAGGAATCCTGACGTTCCTATTTTCACTCTGAGGACTTTGAAGGCAAATAGAGGTCACCTGCTCTGGTAGGGTCAAAGGCACTTTTTGGAACCCTTCGCACACAAACACCAGATGTGGCTGGCGCTGCTAGCCGTCCCTTTCACAAACAGTCCTAATGCCGCCGCCTGTCAATCGCTGGGACGACCACATGGGTAAACCATCCCCTCTCCTCCCTTTGCAGGGGGAAAGGCAGCACCGACAGGACCACCTTTTACTCCCACTACCTGCTGAAGGAAGACACTCAACGAATGGCACTACCGATGAAAGCCTGAAAGGAAGCAGATCCTAGGTACTATTTTCCTTCAGTTAAGGCTTTGACCCTGACAGTATCTTGAAGTAATATCAAAACAAACTTGCGACGGTCCACATCTGCCTTATGATGGCCTGTTACAACCCAGTCTGAGGTCTGTTGCTCCACTGGACACTCTAAAATCCTCAGGTTTTTAATGGCTAATTTCACTCATTTGGGAAATAAAGAGGTTCTGCCTAAACCAAGTACTTCCCTGCACTTGTCCAGAGCCTTAGGGCTATCACAACAAAAACGTCTGAGTCATAAAACGTAATGTGTGTCAGTGTGCATGATTTCTAGGTGACGTGGTTTCTCTCTGTGAAGACCAGATCATAGGTTTCAATCAGTGAGTTTGGCAGGGAAGTAAAAAACCTAAACAATAAAGTCAACAAAAGAAATCACAACTCTATTCTTAGCCATAGTTTGTGTATTACTAAACTAGGTCAGTTTAGAAAATCTCCTTCTTTGGTCACAGTGTATCTTTTGAGAAAACAAGGGTGTTTATGTGTATATTCATTATCAGTTATAATTACAAAAATAGATTAAATCTCTAGCGAGGATTAATTAGGAGCATCGTTTTCATAAAGGCGACACGTGCTCACACAAGCATGCGCCAAGCACAAAACCCAGGATTAAACTGGGGAGGGAGGAGTTTCTAAATACTAATTACATTTCCAACATATCATTAATAAAGGACCATACAGATCCTTTAAGATAAAAGGGCTACTAGTGCTGAGACTAGTTTCAAGAATGGTGTGAGCTTTTCAAGGAAAAGGCAATCATACTAATTACAAACTAATCTTCTAATCCTTGAAAAGGAGGAGACTACCCTGCTTCTCTAACACATATTAGGCACCTGCCAGGCAAAATAAGACAAAAGATGTGTGTGGCTTTGTATCAAAACACCTTATGAACTCTTAGATTAGATGATTAACACTGTGTAGTATAATGAATCCTAGAATTCTTTTTTAATTTGTCTTCTTTTTTATTTTTTTTCATTTTTTTTATGTTTTTATTTATTTTTGAGAGCAGGAGAGACAAAGCATGAGTGGGGGAGGGTCAAAGAGAGAGAGAGGGAGACACAGAATCTGAAGCAGGCTCCTGGCTCTGAGCTGTCAGCACAGAGCCCAACGTGGGGCTCCAACTCACAGACTGTGAGATCATGAACTCACAGACTGTGAGATCATGACCTGAGCTGAAGTCGGACGCTTAATCGACTGAGCCACCCAGGCACCCCTGAATCCTAGAATTCTAAAAACCAAGTAATTTTTATTGCAAAAAAAGCATATGAAGAATAAGTCCTACTTGTAGGGTAGGCAGACTAAGAAAATACATTTAACACACTCTTCTTTTTAGGCTGACCTGAAGTGCTTGTTGGATCCTTTGAGGAACCATCTTAACTTTCTGTATCTTCTTTAAAAATCATTCTGCAAAGTTTACTTTGAACCTTTATCAGTGGCTGATGTAGAAGAAACCAGTGAGATGGAGGGAGGGGAAGAGAAACAAGTGCCGAGAGAAACTCGACAACTGAAACGACTGCTGCCTCAACTTTCCAAAACCATTTTGGAAAGACTTCTTTTTATTTTTTTTTAAATGTTTTATTTTATTTTTGAGAGACATAGAGACAGAGCATGAACAGGGGAAGGGCAGAGAGAGAGAGAGACACAGAATCCGAAGCAGGCTCCAGGCTCTGACCTGTCAGCACAGAGCCCAATGCGGGGCTTGAACTCATGAACCATGAGATCATGACCTGAGCTGAAGTCGGCCGCTTAACCAACTGAGCCACCCAGGTGCCCCAAGACTTCTTTTTAAAGGTCAGACACAACAGCCCACAACAGGTCTCCAGGTTTATTTTTATAGCCTTTTCATCAATGAACATGATGTATGCATAACCAAGTTTGGGTCATCTTCCTACCAACAGGAAGTAGAAAACGTGTCCACGGGTGTTACTGATTTCTAAGCTGCACAACAGAATAATGGCGATTCTTTAGGAATGCTATATTACATTTAAAAATAAGTACTTTTGGAAGTCAACTTCATACCCTCAACTTTAATGGGGACAAAAATGAGTGCTATCTACACCAATCAAATTATTTGGTTCTCAAAGTCACATGTTAATACTGCTACAGAGACGCCTGGGTGGCTCAGTTGGTTAAGCATCCAATTTTGGTTCAGGTCATGATCTCATTTTCTGTGTGTTCGAGCCCCACATTGCTGACAGCTCAGAGCCTGGACCCTGCTTTGGGTTCTGTTCTCCCTCTTTGCCCCTCCCCTACTCTGTCTCTCTCAAAAATAAACATTAAAAAAAAATGGCTAAAAAAAAATACCACTACAGATAAATCAATCCGTGGGTGGGAAAAACCTGCTCCTTAAACTGGTTTTTAAAAAAAATACAGCACAGACCTTGCAAGCTCTCTCTTTCCAAGCAGGAGTTTGGAGCTTAGGCACAAATCAGTAGAAAAGAATGTAAACAATTAAGTTCAAACTTCGGAAGTTCACTGCAAAGTACTTCCTGTGCTGCACTGAGAACAGAACTAAAGTGGGTCAAAACTGATCTCACCTCCGAGCAGCTTAAATCAGTGCTCTGCCTTCGGAGGTTCCAATACATCACCTCAAGGTCATTTACTGGTGACCTAACAAGGCTGAAGCTAAGCTTCTCTCTGCAAAAGGCTTATCTGACAATTAACTAAGGAATCTCACTGGCAGCTAAATAAAAGAATTTATATGGAATGGATGTGGGGGTCTTTGGTTTTAAACAGATTCAACTGGAATCTGAAATGGACAAAACCAGGGGGGTTGTTTGTTGGGCTTGCAGTATTTTGAAGGCTTGAAAATATTAAGGACCATACTGCAACTTTGTTTCTCAAAAAAGCTCCAAGAAAGGACTGATAAATCAATTTACCATTAATTATAATATAAATCAATCTTCGGAACTACTCTGAACTCAGCGGAATTTGGGATTCTGCGGACATTATTTTAAAATCAAACCATAGCAAAGGGGTCTTAAGGAATAAAAACCAGTCCTTTGTGAAGGTCATCATCCCCATTAATTTGCCAGAATTCTTACTATTGCATGCAAGTGGCTTTAAAAATATCTACCTCGTTTACTTTGATCCTATGTCCTTTGAGATAGGTACTATCAACAGAATATTAATGGGAGGAAAACTGCAGTCCAGAAGAGTCTTGAATCAGTAAGTGGCAGATCCTGGTTTTGAACTAGGTCAGCTTGATGGGCGCCTTTATTACACTGCCTTTGACTAGAAAGTCTCTCAGATATGGTAACTGGGTATCAAGAAGCAACTTTCTCTGTTCTCCTCTCTTAGTCTCAATTTAGAGATTTAGGACCTTTTCACAGGTACCAACACAATAACACTTAATGTTCTGCAGAAATACACACAACCGCCCTACCAAATACACAGTATGTTTTTAGGATTTTGGTGAACACTCCCACAGATAAACTAAGATGACACAGTCAAGTGTTGGAAAAGTCAACATCTTCCTACTAGACAGAACCTTTCTAAACCTAAAAACGTTTCCTCCAATAGTGTTTTCATTTATTTAGCATTTTAAGATGTGTAAACAGCTTGATTCTTTCATAACCTTGTTTGCTTTCTTCACTGAGGTGTATCCAGAACCTGTAACCCTGAATCGTTTCTTCTGCCTTCTGTTCAAAGTTCATTTGCACAGTTACATTGGTCTTCTATATGAATACTAAAAATCTATGAAAAATTATACTGTGATAATGTGGGAATTCTAATTTTTATTCCTATCTTTGAAAGTATTAAAAAAACACTTATATTATACTTTGGCTGTTTTTGCTCCTTAATTATCAACTAAGCTGCTTGAGAACACGAAGTCCTTTCCATTTAAACTTATTTTCATTTCCCATAACATGTTTTCAAATTTATTAAGTTCTGTGTATTTATTCATCCATTTACTTTTGAGCGATGTCTTACATAACGCAAATAAAGGACAAAATGGATTAAAAATGATTCAAAATACAAGAGAACCATTGGTTACCAGCTTACACCAGAAATTTTCTACACAACTGCATTCTCTAGGGGAATTACTTAGATCTTTTAAATTTTAAAACATTAATCTTCAAAATTAACTTGCTCCACAATGGCTAGAAAACAAAAACTTAGATCCTTTTATTCAATGTCCAGGTAACTCAAGGTACCGCTTAATTTTTCAATAATTCTCTACTGAAACTTACATTTTTAGAAATTTTAGTCCTAAAAATATATTTCATGGTTTGTTTTGTATAAACATTAGCCTTTTGGGACATTTATTATTTTTAAGATTGTACACAGTATAATCATGTTCATTATAACTGGTTCTTATTCCTAATCCCATATTTACAATGCATATATATATATATCTGCATATTCCAGAAGCACTTACCTAAGTTCTCCTCTCCTTTACTTTTATGTATATAAAAATCATTGACTATTATGGTTCTGTAATTTGTAACTTTTTAATGTTCCTATGTAATTATTATTAAATATCCATTAAAATGACATGAAAAAGGTTACACTAATTATAAAGAAAGAAAATAACTCATACTGTATGCACTTGTAAGGAAATAAGAATATAGCCATTGACAAATATCCTGTCAAAACACTCTCTATTCCACTTTAAGGTGGGGGAGAGGGGGTCAAGTCCCATCCCTATTCCCCAAAAGTCTTTAAAATGTTCTAAAGCATTCCAGTTAGAGAGTAAGATGAAAGCTTTGTGGACCAGAAGTTAAAATCTGTGCAGAATTTCAGAAACATTAAGCCAGTGTGGAAGGGAGCTCTGTGACCCCTAGTCATTAGGATGGCACGATCATCGACTAAAAAATAAAAAGTGATTTTACAATAAACAGTGATTTCAAGAGCCAAACTGTGCTGCGCTGCAGAAGAATCGGCAATGTGAACGGCCTCTCTAGGCTCTCTAGCCTTCATTCTAAAACTGGCCCAGCTCCTTAGCAAAGAGAGTCCTGGCGAATAACTCATTCCTTGCACTTCATGTTCCACAAACACTAACTTTATTTTCCACTTACATTTACAAAAGAAGCAAATAGATTCTCAATGTTTCTGAAACACCTGAAGAACCATGGAGATAGGTCAATGAGACAGCATTTTTAACAGGGAATTTAAGTTTAAACAAGTTAGATCCTCAAAGAAGGCAGCAATGCAAAGTCTGAGGGTTGTTTCACATAGCCATGTAATAGCTGATGAACTTGAGATTTCCACATATAGTCATCATGGGAATATAAATCAGTTTATATGTGAGAATCAGTAGCTCTTTCTGCTTGTTTCCTTTGGGGATGATGTTAACATTTCATAAAAATTTCTTTAAAAAATTTTTTTAATGTTTATTTTTGAGAGAGAGAGGGACAGAGCACGAGCAGGGGAGGGGCACAGAGAAAGGGAGACACAGATTCTGAAGCAGGCTCCAGGCTGAGCTGTCAGCCCGGAGCCCAAGGTGGGGCTTGAATTCATCAACCACGAGATCATGACCTGAGCAGAAGTCGGCTGCTTAACTGACTGAGCCACCCAGGCACCCCAACATTTCTTATGATTTCTTTTAGTACACTGTATTGTCCAGTTTCTTATGTGAATGCTTAACACATTTAAATAACCTACTTTTCTTCAGGCAAAGACTCTATAATTACAAATTTAACAAATTCCTTGCATTCATCTTCATTAGCTGTTTCTCAGAACAACTTTTAAATTATGTGCTGCATCATCCTAGGGGGAGGGTTTATAACAATCCAAAAAACGCAGGACCATCATGGAGAAAAGCACGGAAAAAGAATCTGACAGATTCTAGAACTTATTAAACAATCACACACTAGGCATTTACTACTTTTATTTTTTTACATTGTATTTGGGTTATGAGTCACTTTTGGTGATGTAACTTTTGTGGAAAGCCTATCTCGAATTTCTTTGATGGGGCTAGCTGGATTGAGGGTTTGTCGAGTCCCAAAGTGTACGGATTTGAGAAAAAGACAAGAGTCTAATAACCCTGTATCATGGCAACTCTATGCTGACCAGCACAGGCACAATCCTGAACACAGTGACGTCAAATGGCTGCCTTAGAACTTTGCAAGTCAAGAGTAAGCAGTTACAAACAGATTTAACAGATAAACATTAGATCGGACTCATGATCTCATCTGGCAGCCTTGCATATTTCCCATCCAAAAGTCCCAGCTGGGATCACACTAATTGGGCATCTTCAACCACATTGAGCAATAGGCAAAGAGAAATTTAGGGAGAAAATTTTAAAACTGATAAGAAACATATTGACATAGCGCCTGATGAGGGGGAGCTGAAATACACCATCCGGATGCTTGTTTGTGAAAACTTTTGTTTAGTGGAAATAATTCACCTAACTCACAAGCTGTACAAATATTAAGATCAAAAGTCCTAACTTGCACAACCTATCAGGAAAACCTGTGATACAGGAAACAGAGACTGTCGTCCAGACTTCTGCCAAACCGAAGCCAAAACGTCTTTGTGTGGCCAGTGCCCATCTTGACTGCCCCGGCCCCTCAGCACCAGAGTCTGTCCCAGCACTTCACAGCCTCATCTTTTCACTGAGAGGACGCTCGCGGCAGAGATCACATTTAGAACATCTGTGAGTGCTTCTGCTTGGCGATTTCCTGTTCACACTTTGGGAAGTGAATAATATCCCTATCTGTGAGGAGGAGCCTGGGACAGAACTAATGGATTCAGTAATGCCATACTGTTTGGTAATTCGATAGCTGGAGAGCTCAAGTTATTCAACAAAATCGAAATTGTGTACAAGGCCGGAATCACTAGGATATAAATAACCATAGTGTTTACTTCAATGCCAGGAATTTATGGAGATGGAAAAGCTAAAGCTTCCCTGGATTAGATCTGCTGCCTTTTCAACATGTGACAGTATCAAGTACCTTTTCAACATGTTTTCTTAGAAATTAAAGATTTTCCTAAAAATTCTTCTAACCATACATGCTACTCAACGGATAAATTTCCTCCGTCATTAAGAATTTAGTACTACATACCCTCAATTTCTCTTCATTTTTCATTTACTAAGGCTTCTTTGCACTGGACGTCTGCATGACTGACACTTTTTCCTCTTCAAAACCAAACTGCTTTTCAATTTCTATTCCAAAGTCTTTTCTAACCTTGAGAAAATATCTTTCCTTTGTATCTTGCATTTTGTATATGTAAGAACACAAAACAGAAGTCTTACCTTATTAAATGAATCACACAAAGGTTGGGTTTTTTCCTACTCTTCTTTTATTAACACATAAACTATTTAATGGTAACATAGTTCTATTGATTAGAATTGCCATCACAGAAATGTTATTAATCCCTGTTAAAAGAAACATTTTCTGTCATGTAGGATTCCAAAAGAACCCCAGATCTACTACTGAAATCAGTCAGAAAGTATTTATCAAGAACCCAACGATCATTTCATACCTAATAGAATGATCCTAATTTAATAAACAAGTATTGGGGAGGATATGGAGAAACTGGAACCCTATATACGTTACTGGTGGGAATTTAAAATGGTGCAGCTACTACAGAAAGGTTTGGAAGTTCCTCAAAAAGTGGAAGACAAAATTACCATATACCCAGCAATTCCACTCCTAGATATACAGCTAAAATAATTGAAAAGAGAGACTCAAACAGATACGTGTACACCAACGTTCACTGAAGCATTCATTATTCACAAGGGCAAAAAGGTGGAAATCACCTAAGCATCCACCCACAGATGAACGGGGAAATAAAAGGCGGCAGACCCAGACGATGGAGTATCAGCCAAAAAAGGAATGATGTTCTGACACAGACTACAACATGGAGGAATCTCAAAAACATTACACTAAGTGAAAGAAGTCAAGAGACAAATATTTCAATATCCAGAATAGACGAATAAATAGACACTGAAAATAAATCAGAGGTTGACCAGAGGCTAGAAGGAAAAATTGGGAAATATTGATTAACGGTTACACTTTGGGATGATGAAAAGGCTTTGGAAACAGACATCGGTGATGGTCGCACAACAGGGTGAATGTAATTAAATGCCACTGAATTGTGCACTTAAAAATCACTAAGATGGCGAATTTTTAAATATAAGAATGACATCAAAAATTATTGAACTGCACAACTTTTAAGTGCTTTTTAGGCTTTATTTTTGAGAAAGACCACAAATGGGGGAAGGGCAGAGAGAAAGAGAGGGAGGGAGGGAGACAGAGGACCCGAAGTGGGCTCTGGGCTGACAGCAGAGAGCCCAATGCAGGGAACTGTGAGATCATGGCCTAAGAGTCAGATGCTTAACTCTCGGAGTCACCTAGGCGCCCCACTGAACTGTACACTTTAAACGGTTTGTAAGCTATAGGAGTTATATCTCAATAAACTTAAAAAGAATCCAATAGACTTGGAGGTGCAATGATAATTTTACATCAACTAGTGTAACTGAGAGTAAAGTCAATTATCATATTTATCCAGCAATGTTTAGTTTTGAAGGGAAATTGTAGTGATGTACAGTTTGATTGCATCAGACTTCTCGAATTCTGATGTAATCATTTATAATTAGGTCTATAATAAAACCCAGCCCAGTAACAACTATATAAAATTAGAGGAAAAGGGAAATCAAACAAAATGGCACATATACTCCAGAGGTACAAACACAACCTTTCAAGCTACAGCTGACCCTTGAACAAGATGGGTTTGAGCTCTGTGGGCCTACTGATGTGAAAAAAAATTTTTTAAATAAATACAGTACCATAAATGTATCTTCCTAACAGTTCTTTTTCTAGCTTACTTTATTGTAAAAATACAATATACAATACTTATAACATACGTGTTAATTGACTATGTTATCAATAAAGCTTCTGATCAACAGTAGAATATTAAGTTTTAGGGGAGTCAAAAGTTCTATGTGTTTTTGTTTTTTACTGAAGGGTGGCCGGCCCCTGATCCCTGTGATGTTCAAGGGTCAACTGTACTTAAGACGAGTAATTCTCAAACACCAGTAAGACAATGCCTATTACGGAAACTTACACAAGCGAGGACCACAAAAAGCCTGCTGATCTCACGTGTTAACTACAAATCACTCCTACATATTCGAACAAGATTCGGCTTGGCAAGAGTGGCAACACTGGGGTCTTCACAGTTGATATGAAGCCGGGGATGGCTTATTCTCACCTCAGCTCAGGGTCCTTACTCTTATATTTGCTCTATTTCCTGCATTTCTTTCTAAAGCTTGCACAAATTTTTACTAAACCAGGTTAACTCTCAATATTACTTACCGTATTCAACTTACATTCCAAAATTACAAATCCTGAAGATAACTGGACACTCTGGATTATCAGCACCTGCTTCCATTAGCATGAGAAATAGTAATCGGCCAGTATGGAAATCACAAACGTGTATAAAGGGTGAAGGACAGGTCAGATGCTCTGTTGTCGAGTTAAAGAATGGATGGGGTTTCTAATCATGTGGATTAATGGGACTATAGATAACCTGAAGGGAAGTCTGGGTTTCGGTTATTTTTAGCTTAATTTGGGAGTTTTTGCTGTAAAAACAAAATATACTGTATTTACTTTAGAGGGTTTGAATAACCTCCTGATAAAAGTTCGATGTTACCACTTCATTCAATGTGAGCATGTTTTTCCATAAAATTATCAAAATGACTTAATCCAAAAATGGAAGACAGCACATTTAAAAATCAGTCATTTGGGAAGAGACTAATTACTAACCCTAATAACGGAACCAGACAGTAACTATGACTGAGAACTGCAGTAAGAGAAGCATGGAGAAGTGGTTCACAACACTGTGAACTATTCTATAGAGAGAGACTTACTGGACAGACTGAGGCTGTCGTTTCTCAATTGTGGAATAAAACAAAACATTACAACATGGAACTTTTCCCACTTTTAAAAGAATGTGAGGAAAAGCTTTTAAGAGAAGCCTGGAGAAATGACATGAGAGGAGAAAATTTTACAATGGCTAGGAGTACCGTATGTTTTTAATTCACCAATTAGAAAAGATGGCCCTGAAAACAGCAGAATATGTGGGATCACAGAGAAAATGTGTTAGCTTCGTGGCTAAGTACGTTATCCTGAACGGGCCCATTTTCTCCACAGAGAAAAGAAACTCTGCTCCATCGTCACATAACACCAAACTTTATCATGACCATTTGTCCCAGACAATATGAATTAAGTAGTCTGTCGCTGCCACCAGGAAAAACACGGCAACATTCCACGGACAAAGCAAGCAGTAAGATACTGTACAAAGTAGACAGGATTAAGATGCAAAGCCTTCCTTCTAGTTGTAGTTTTAATATGCTTCCTGACTGAGCCATCCATCCTTTCCAGGGCTCCATTCCCAGAACTATAATAGGATGGTTTCTAAGGTACAAAGACCTCTAATACCTTATACATAAAAAATAAAATGTCAAGAAGAAATCAACCAAGAGCTCGATAAATCCCCTGCACTCACAAGTCAGCCTCTGAGCAAAAGAAAGCTCAGGTTCAATAATCCACAGATAAATATTAGAGTTACCCTTAGGTCCACAGAATAGAATAGAATTTGAACTGTTTCACTTGGAGTTCTTCCCAAGTTATTGTCAGATAACTTTGTCAGATAAGAGAAGTCCACTTTATATAAAAGCCTACTGTTCTCCAGACAGTAAAGCCATGGAGAACCCATTCTATAAACAAGCTTCAACTGTTGTTACTTCCTTTATAGGAACCAAAAAAAAGAACATGGTGGCAAGAATGAAAGAAAACCACCATCTAAACAGAATCAGTTTTATTGATATGCTTAAAATTTGTTTATATAGAGAAAATTCTGGCTATATCTATGTAATGATAAAATCAAAATAATTTTTACATCAAAATATTCAATTACATGCTGTGCTTCAGTGTGTACCACTGGTATGCAATAAATAACTGGTTTACATTTTGTTCTGTGGGAGACAAACAGGGTGTGGAAGCAGTTTTTCTCACTAGAAGGTTACTTTATCCAAATCCAGGAAAATCCTGAGCTCTCTGGAGCTCCTGGATTCCAAAGACGTTCATGAAAAACCAATAAGAATAACAAGCGAACCATTTCTTCTGAGAGTGTGTATATTTTTTTCAAAGGCTAAAAACCTTTCAAGCTCATGTCACGATGACACCATTATGCGGACTAAACAGACCCCTAGGAGGCTCTTTGCTGTGGCTCTCCGAGTCTCCAGGACACCAGGTCTGCCCTAGTACCCAGGAGCTCCAAGGAGCAGCTGGGAAGGGTACTTGCAGGCTCCAGAGCAACACAACGGCCTACACCATGACACTCAGACTGCACCAGCCTAGGGGCCACTTGCCTGTTAAGAAGTACCCTAAATCCTTCTGGCCACTCTCATCAATCCTTATTCACAGCCAGTTAGCCAGCCGACTGCCTGGAGCAGGATGGAGCCAGACTTCTCACTACGACTCAACTTCGGGTCAGCCCTTCGCATCTGGAACTCAAATTCTGCTTCCTTTCACCTTCTCTCAGCTTGGTTTCCCTTAAGTCGTTTTCTTTCCCGGCATACTAAAGGGGGAAAATATTTACTAAAATAAAGCTGGCAAAAGCCTCAAAACATATGGTAGACAAGATGCCTACAAACCAAACACAGGTATCTCTACTCAATTACAGTTGATAACCATTTATTATAGCACAATGCAGAAGGTCTTTGGGGAAAACCAGGAGAACAAAGACTGTAACAGGAAAGGGAAAGGGAAAGGGAAAGGGAAAGGGAAAGGGAAAGGGAAAAAGGGAAAAGGAAAGACAAGAGGAAAAGAAGAAAAAAAAAAAAAAAAGGCCACATACCTAAAATGGAAGCCTCATGAGATGAGGAAAGCCAAGATTTTGATCTACTCTTGGGTTAGACTTAGCCTTTGAGAACATAACAATGGCCACATTAAGCTGCACATGACCACGGGGAGTGATTGGGCTGGATTAAAATAAGGCACTATCAGGTATTTTGAACATTACAGTAAAAGCTGGAGAAGAGCAGAGCATTATTCCAGAGGTTGCACATGTGACCACAATTCAAGGAAAAAGCTTTAAAAAAAATTTGTAATGTTTGTTTATTTTTGAGAGAAGAGAGAGCACAAGCAAGGGAGGGGCAGAGAAGGAGACACAGAATTCAAAGCGGGCTCCAGGCACCAAACTGTCAGCACAGAGACTGATGCGGGGCTTGAACCCATGAACTGTGAGATCATGACCTGAGCCAAAGTCTGACGCTCAACCGACTAAGTCACCCAGGCGCCCCGGGAAAAAACTCTGTAGACAGCTAATCGACGAAGCTGTCACTATCAGACTGAGCAGTCCTACTCCTTCCATGTGATTTCCTGTCCAAAGAGGTTCTATTACCTCCACCCACCTCACAAGGAAACACCAATGATTACATCGTTACTACTTACATTCAAAGCATTCTTTGCGGCTTCTGCTTCTGAGCGACTGTCAAAACTGACAAAACCTACGGGCTGAGGAAAGAAAAAAATATGAAGAAAAAACATATCAGGGGATATATATTTTTCTGGGTCAAAGGTGATGTCAAACCGAAGAGCTAAGATAAAGAAATGACCACAGGCAATGGGTAGAAGAAATAAGAAAGCCAGTTCAAAAGAATCATGACGCAGTGGCTTAGCCAAATTTCTAACATGAATCAAAAGGGATTGTGAGAGTGGTTCTTCAAGGGCACAGCTGGGGATTTAGAGAATCATAAAAATAAAAAAAATAAAAAAATCTAGAAGGGGTTGGAAGGTGAGCAGCAGTGAACAAGAGAATAGAGGAAAACTTGGGTCAAGAGGCTCTACTTTCCTAAATCAAATTCACTGTACCTCAGTTTCTTCATCTTTTAAAATGGAAAGAGAACCGAATCACCTTTCGGTACACTGTAAGTGCAAGGAATACAATGACACAATGATAAAAGCCCTGTGCTCTCACTGCATGATCAAATTTATAAAATGCATTTCCATCGCAAATCCCAAGGGATACCTTAAGTTTAACTAGGTGTGTAAACCAAACTGTTCCAACTGAATAGAGAAGAGTGATAATCCCTTTGGACTCAATATCTTCTAGTCCAGAAAGATGCTTGCAACATAGCTTATTCATAAGGAATCAGAGGATACCTTATATTGAGAGGTGAAAAGTGACTGAGAAGTGAGCATGCTAAGGCATTCACCATTTTGTGGCAGAGAAAAAAGGCAGATAGCTAAAAACTTTCAAGAAGTTTGTAGAAGCTAGCAGGGTCATGGATTACCACCATCCGTTCTGTACCTTCGGGGCTCCACTCTAGACTTGGGACTATGCCTGTGACTTCACGAGTTAGAAACACAGGAAAGACAGCATGATTTCTCATCAACAGATACTTACACTGAATTTTGCCTGTTCAATCTTATTTTTTTAAAAAGGAAGAACTGGGAATAAAAGTGGGTTTGAATAATTTGTTTTGAATATACAGACCAATCCCAATATAACCATGCTGGAGGCATTACGTTTGCTTTCCTCGGGGACAGCCTCAGACATCCTAGCTGGAGACAATGGAATTATGAATCATTTTCCTGTGCTAATTCCTAACCAATCTCACCCTTAATTTTAAGTCAACAACAAAAACCAAATCCTAATGAGAATTAAAAAAGAGAATGCTCAGCCCCAGTAACATTCCTGAAAAAGGCAATTCAAATTTATTGTAGAAGTGATCACTTATATGCAAGTTTGAAATTCTTACCTGCTTAGATGTGAGCTTTATAAGAGAACCCTCGTAGCCCTGAAAATTAAGAAGAACCAAATTTAGACCAAAAAACAGAATAATAAGAAAAAAAAAAGGAATTAAAAAAAAATTTTTTTTTTGAGTGAGCCAGCAAGGGAGGGGCAGAGAGAGAGGGAGAAAGAACCCCAAAGCAGGCTCCATGCTACTGGCACAGAGCTCAACACAGGGCTCAAACTCCAAACCATGAATAAGACCATGACCTGAGCAGAAATCAAGAGTTGAAGGCTTACGTAACTGAGCCACACAGGCGCCCCCCCCCCAAAAAAAAAAACAATTTTAATAGCATCTTCTTGCTCAAGTAAAAACGAGTCCTTTGACTACTATCCACCATCTAACTCTTCTTACAAATGCCTTTTAAGGTAACTGAGAAAGCAAATTTTACACACACACACACACACACACACACACACACACATCTACCTACACTTTCACACTTAAGGTTAAAACAAATATCCTGAAATTTATGCATGTATCTATGTTTCTTTTCCTTCTTTTTTTTTTCCCAAGGAAATTATACAATAGTAGGAAAATGGGCTTCTGTCAACAGGTCTTTTTCCTTTTACAGAACTAGGAGAGTGAAGGGAGTAAATTTATTAAGATAGGAAGGTAAGTATATGATGACTTGGTTATGTGTTTGCTATAAAATAACATTAAAACATTAAGAATGTACTAGGTAGAACTACTTATGCAAAATTTCAAAACTGCCAGGAAAAGTTAAGCAGGTGGTCATGCTAAATTCTGTTGAGGTATTTTGCTTACTTACTGAAGCAGCCAGTTTTCACACTGGTACTCCGACTGGAACATGCAAAAATTCCCTGTTGGGTTTTTCACTGCAGCTCATTCTCAAGGAGGACAGAAACCCTTCCTTTTCACTCCCTCCCTTCACCCCTCCTAGCTCCTCAGGATAAGGATTACAAAGTGTGTTTATTTCTGAAAATAATCAATGGCTGGTGGCTTGCACTGATGGAGGACACAAGGGGAAAAAACACCACCTGACATGATTGACCACCACACATATCAGTGCCAAGACAGATTTGCAGACTAGGGTCAGCCTCCAGGGACTTTAATTAAAAGAGGGTTGTTAGGAATGTACCAGGGTCCTGACTCTAGCGTTGGGGTTTCTGGGCAGGATGTTGGGATTGATTCCTCCTCCTATCTTCCCAGCAGAGAACTATGTTACCAATTAGCTACTGTAAACATTTTACCTCAAAGGCCTTGAGCTCTTCTGGCCAGAGAGGTCATGATTCACAGCCCTGCCTCTTCCTTTTTCAAGGTGCTCTGTCTCTGAAAAACCTGGAGGTTTAAACACTCTGAAGGCCTCAGAGGCAAAGGACAAATGGATATTTCACTCAAGTACAACACCACTGGTAGCGATATATTCTGCTCCCTAGTCACAAACAGAAAAGCAGTATCACAGACTAGTTCAGAACATGGATGGTGCAGTCAAACTGCTCGGGTTTGAATCCTAGCCTGCCATTTATTATGTGTGTACTAGAGCAAAACCTGTTCAGTTTTACAAGTTTCATTTTCCTCATTTGAAACACTGAGGCCACCCCACCTGAATGGAGTGTGACGAGATTTAAATGGGATAATTCTTGTAAGAAGCTTGCTGGCCAAAGTATCATGTGTATTCTCTCTATACACACGAAAACGTAACAGTATTCTGTCCTTTTAGACGATCAATTCAATTAAAAAGGCCTCATCCTACAAAAGGGACAGACAGTAGAAATGCCGACCCTGCGGAAGATACTCAGGAAATCCTATGAAGCTGACACTCTCCTCGAATCATTTTCCCCCCACTTCCCCTCAGCTGAGCACGTCTAACCTTCCGTTTCCCTCTGTGCCGTCATTGTTGTTACAGTAAGGGGATGGCCATCAGAATAGAAGTAGGTCTATTAATACACAGTGTCTTCCTGGCACATAAGCTAGAGCCATACCTTTGTTGGTTTTTAACTGGCTGTCCCTTCAGCCTTCTCTCTTCCTTTCCTACCCAGATGTTTTCAACTGTTACATCCTACTCTCTCCTTCTCCCTGAGAAGCTAAATTCTGTCCCTCAATCTGTCTTGCCTCTGTGGCTGGGGCCTTGCTTCAACAGGATGGATGTTTAATCATTAATTAAGATGGCCCACCACTGAATCCTAAGTGTGTTCCTGGATAGACACTTGCTAACATGCTCTCTCTGACCAGCTCAGACACAAGCTCTGAATTTATCATGACTTCTAGGCTCTCCTTGAGGGCCTAGGCCTCCAGCCCACAATGTACCTGTCCCATCTTTCTCTTATCCTCCACATAGGTTAGCCTTCAAGGTTTCTTCTTGGTGGTCCGATGTCCTGTTATGTCCTCAATTCTAGCAACGTTAAATGAGTATCTCTAAGGTGGTTTTACCTTGATAGTCCCAATGGACAGGCAACTGTGTTACTTATTTCATGATGTACCAGCACACCAAGTAATTCTTTAAAACTCTGTTTTAGTTTGTATGAAATTTAGGACATTCTTCTCACAGAAAAAGTAATGGTGGTTATGTTCTTTGTCTAAATATACTTAGCTTAAAAGTATAGTTAACTTACGTATCCAAAGAATAGTATTAACAACAGGATTTCAACTAATAAACCTTGCAGGACTAGGGCTTGACTTTTATTACTACACTGGCAACATAAATAACAGTAATTGATAGTATTTTGGTCATCTGTACTCAGGAGAATACTCCCAACGGGCAGATGACAAACAGGGAGAACACGAAGGCTGTTCTACATGCAAAAGAGCCAGGTGCGTGTCCACATCAGTAAGAAGAGAGACTTTTCTAGATTAGCTGCTGGGGAGGACAAAAGACAAGGCCAGCCGTTCCTGAGACCATACGCTGAAACTGAGTTGTTAAATCTCCTTTACTGACCAACCCTGCAAGCAGCTCACTTCACAAGATGCTTATCATTTCTTCCTGCACAAATTCCCATGAAGCTTATACACTTTTTGTCGCTTTTTATAATTTCTCAAAGAGAAAAAGGTACCTTAAATGGTCTGAAAAGCAGATAGAGCTCCCGAGGTTTGATATCCAGAGGAAGACCGCTGACAAATAGGGTCCGGACCTGGAAAATAAATAGGAGAAGTGCTCAGAGAGTGGACAATCCAGAGAACAGCTCTTACTTGTAATCTCGACGAGTTCTACCTAGTTCGTATTTTTTTCCATAACTCAATTAACACTCTAATGTTAAGATGCCAATAAGCAACTCTTGAATATTTCTATGGAATTACTCAGAGTGAATTACCTCTAGCTAATTTAAATTTACGAACGTATTTCTCCTTTCCCAGTTAGCCATTACCTGGCTCTAACACTATAAAGGGAAGAGAAGGTCTAAATAGTTAAAATATCAGTTTGAGGGGAAAAAAGTCATGAGAATAGCAAATCTACCACCCCTCTGCTCTTTATCAAATGACTGCAGAACATGGTTCCAAAATAAAAATCGGAACAATATTTGGTTTTTCCTGTTTGTCTTTGCCTCTCCTTCATCGGTATTAATAATTTTAATAAATGTAAAAAGTTTGTTGAATAACCCAAACACATCTAACTTGCAGCCCAAATGCATAGCTCTCCATCTGCTCAGTTCCAAAACAGCAGGGAAGACTTCGCTGACCGATACCCCATAAAGGCCTAAGGTACAAATTACGTGATTAATTTCTACTAAAATACAGAACACTGATGATACACTTTCATTTGGGAGGATCAGAAAAAACCTGTTAGCATTTGACTGGGAACTTAAGGACGACGTAGAATAAAGTGCAAGTGGAAACTGGAAAGACTCAGAGGCAAAGAAAATATTGATAACCAAAGCAATGGAGCGGGGGCGGCACAGTGGACTCTGGGAGAGAGCCGAAACCGAACAGGCACCTGAGGATCAAACCACAGGGGCACTGAAAGTCAATGGCTCAGGAATCTGGTGTCACTGAACAGGCAAGGAGAAATCACTGAATTATCATAACCATGTTTTCTTTCTATTTATTTTAGTGAGTTGTGTGTGCCTTTAGTCAAGGTTTTTACGCCTTCCCACACACGCAGAGATATAATGAACGCTTAACGTTGTGGAAGTTTAAGATGTACGAGATAATGATTTGATATACTTACATACTGGTAGTCACCACCACGGTATTAGCCACTGCGTCACATAACCAACCATTTCTTTTTTGTGGTGAAAACACTGAAGATCTACTCCGACTTACCAGTATAACTAATACAGTATTGTTAGCTATCATCACAGTGCTGACTGAGCATTAGACACCCATAACTTATCCAACTTCTAACTGGAAATTTGTAATCTTTGACATCTCATTTCCCCCATTTTGATCTCCTGGTAACCACCATTCTACTCTCTGTTTCTACGAGTTTGACTCCTCCACCCCCACATATTCTATTCTTTCTCTCTACATTTGAAGGAGTGATACAATTTGATACAATTTGAAGGAGTTCCGCATTAAAATCATGTTGCTACTTTAAGAAAAATTCAATGCTGTATTGTTACACATCTATAAATCTAGATTTTTTTTCCCCAGTGCAAAACTAGAAAGATTTTCTAGAACCCTAATGCTTTCTACGGATTCTGGTTGTGACGAAGCACAAATCATGCAAGACCCTTTATTGACCTAGCATACAGTAAAATATCATGCCATTTGCACACAGGTGTGTAATCAACACTACGATGATGTAAACAGCCTCAGAATCATGAGGGCCTCCTTATTGTTATTCATTTGTATTTTAGATAACTATCTTGTGCTATAGTTGATATACAGTTGACCCCTGAACACAGGTTTGAACTATATGGTCTACTTACAGGCAGATTTTTTCCTCCTAATAAATACAGTTTAGTGCTGTAAATATATTTTCTCTTCCCTATGATTTTTTCAATAACCTTCTCAGCTTATCGTATTGTAAGAATACAGCACACAATATGTATAACATACAAACTATGTGTTTAAGCTACTGGTAAAACTTCTAGTCACCAGTAGGCTATTAGGAGAGTTAAGTAATAAAGGAGACAGAAGTTACATGTGGTTTTTTGACTGTGCGGAGGATCAGTGCTCCTAATCCCCACAGGGATCAAAGGGCCAACTACATATTAAACTGTACATTTTATTTACAGTTTGACAAACATTAAAATTATTTTGAGAGAGTGTGTCTGCACATTCATGACCAAGCGGAGGGGCAGAGAGGGGAGAGAGAATTCCAAGCAGGCTCCACACTGTCAGTGCAAAGTCCAAAGCAGGGCTCAATCCCACCAACAGTGAGATCATGACCTGAGTCAAGATCAAAAGTCAGATACTTGACCAACTGAGCCAACCCAGGCACCCCCACAATATGGTAAGTTTTGACATATGTATGACCTGTGAAACCAGCACAACGATGAAGATAATTAACATACCCACCACCTCCCTAAGTTTCCTGCTACGCTGTCCTACCATTCACATCCACAGGCAATCACTGATCTGTGCCTTCTGTCACTACGATTACAGATGGTCTAAATGTTTGTACAAATGGAGCCATAAAGTATATATTCTTCTCGTCTGGCTCTTTTACTTCAGCATAACTATTCTGAGATTCATCCACTGTTGCATTGTTAATAGTCTATTCTTTTTTATTACTGAGTAGTATTCTGTTTGGATACACCACAGTTCATTTATCTATTCAACTGATGGACATTGGGTTATTCCTTGTTTTTGCTTTTACAAATAAAATGGCTTGGAGATGAACATGCATCGATTTATACAAGTCTTTGTATGGATATACATTTTCTTTCTTCTTGGTTAATTACCTAGGAGTGGAAGAGCTGACTGATATGGTAGGTATAGGCTTAATTTTTTAAAAACTGCCCTTCAGGGGCGCCTGGGTGGCTCAGTCGGTTGAGCGTCCGACTTCGGCTCAGGTCATGATCTCAGGTCATGGGTTCAAGCTCCCGCATCGGGCTCTGTGCTGACAGCTCGGAGCCTGGAGCCTGCTTCGGATTCTACGTCTCCCTCTCTCTCTGCCCCTCCCCCACTCACGCTCTGTCTCTCTCTGCCTCAAAAATAAATAAACATTAAAAAAAAAAAAACCTGCCCTTCAGTTCCTTCTTTCACGGCCGGATACATGATAAATGCTCTGTGTGTACTCAAAAACAAAAGTGTATTCTATTGCTCCAGCACTGTTTTACAAATGCTGATTAGGTTCAATTTATCTTTTGCCTTCTCCCATCTCCCTCAACTTTGCCAGAGATACAGACTCTTTTTCCAGGTACTTTCTTTTATTAAATCTAAGGCCAAATTACTGACAACTGCCAAAGACACAGATGATGAGGGAATCCTGTATCCAGTGTGCCCTCCCTGCCATCGGTAACTTTCTTCCCACAGTCCAAAAAAGTAAACACCATCTGTCCTCAGCGGCTCTAGCCAGGACAATCTGGGCAGAGAGGGAATCCCAGCTCCCACTGGGTACTCAGCAAAATCCGAGTGAATACATCTGACATTATGCCAGGTGCTGACTGGATTACAGATTTCCAAGGAAATAATGTAATAGGCAGATTCTACAGTTTAAACACTGGAGTACCATTTGTCCATTAGCTATGTGACGGGTATTAATTAAAATTTAGGGAGTTAACTTAGAAAATAAACTACATTTATAGCATTGTTCTAAAGAAAAATACTTTACAAACTTACAAGTCAAACAATTTACCAACAAAATAGACATCTGGGGTTTATCAAAATATTACCTGATATAAATTAAGGTTCATTTACATCAATAAAATGTAGTATCAGGCAGCTAATAAAAATGATGTTCAAGAAAAAGAATTATGTTCAAGGAAGAAGTACAAATAGTTTGATTTTATTCTGTAAAACAGCCCACACACATATGTATCGAGAGGTATAACATGCCTTTGTGGACATATACACCAAAATTTTATATTTATATGGCTTAGTCCTGAGTAGTGGAATAAGTGACTTTAAAGTTTATTAGCTTATTTGTACTTTTTTTCAATAATACGCATGTATTAGGTAACTTTATTTTGTGGAGAATTGCCTAAGTTTTTTTTTATTGTTTTCTTTAGGAAACTATAAATAATGTCAATATTTTAAAAATCAAGTTTATAGAGGAAAATATTAATGTAAACATTTCAGAATTAGAAGGGATGCTGATTTTAGTATTTCAAAGTGTTATACATGAAAAAAACTGAACTCCCATTAGTACTAAGTTTGTCACGCACTCAAAGATAACAAGAGGTCAAAGCAACGATTTTGTTCAAATTGGAGGCAACTAAAATGTCCAGCACTTTATTTACACATGGACATGAGTTACATTTCCTATAATCTAGTGAATCTCAGTCTCAAAAACCTACCAAGATATCTCATCTCTCACTGAAGAGAGATTCTCTCTGAAAAAACAGATTGACTAGGAGAAATAATTTTTAAATAGTTACATTAGGTATTTATGAGTACAACTAAAGGTCGCTTAAATCCAGTGCTTGGAATCTACATGCTTTGAATCCTCTCTAGACCTCCTCAAACTAGGAAATTTCTTTAAGTTAAAAAAAACAAACAAACATGGATAATGAATGGAAAAATCTCTTCCTGAATATCTAACTCATGCCTTTTCATTGTGACTGGGCTCTAGACCATGAGGATACAAAGAAGGGCGGGGCGGGGGCGGGGGGGAGTCGTCTGGGTGGCTCAGTTGGTTGAGCGTCTGACTTCAGGTCATGATCTCTCTTCAGTTCGTTAGTTCGAGACACGCATTGGGCTTTGTGCTGACAGCTCAGAGCCTGGAGCCTGCTTCGGATTCCATGTCTCCCTCTCTCTGTCCCTCCCCTGCTCACACTCTCTCTCTCCCTCAGAAATAAAATAAACAATAAAAAAAATTTTTTTAAATAGTTTAGTTCCCCCCACTCTTCTCACTCCCACGCTTTTTTTTAACCTTAACCATTAAATAGCAAAACATTTCTTTACTATGTCTGTGGAAATCACAAAGGTCAAGCATGATTCTTGCTTGTAGGGAGCTTAGGGCCAGTGAAGGAGACAGAACATGCAAATAAATATGATAACAGAAAGCTTAATTCATTCACAAAGTAACCAAAAGTGAGGAAAAAGTTTGAGACACATAAATGATCAAATAGTCAGGAAAAGAAGGTCCCCCAAAATAACAAATGGATGATACCAAATGAACTTTGTGGCAGGTCAATCATTATCCAAGGCAGCCCTTAACTTACCAGCAGTGTCTCTGGACACAGATGTGCCTGGCACTATGCCTCTAGCATCACAGATGTTTACTTTATCGGACACATGGGGAAACACATTTCTTAGTCAAGGACACAACATGCCTCATAGACGTGCAAGACATGAAGCTGCTGACAGCTCTATCCCAAAGGGCCTCTAATGGATTCTGTGGAGGCACCTCCAACTTCATCTTTACCACAGCAGAGCCGAAGGAAATGCCGGGGGAAACATGGGCTGGACGGGAGGAGCAAGGAGACCTCGCTGCCCATTTATCTGGCACTCCCTATAGAGGCCCCAGTCACATTGTGGATAAAACTAACCACAAGTTCTTCAGTGGCAGTGCCAGTTCCCACCACAAAGACAAGCCGCATTTCAGCGACAGGCTTCTAATTTAATAAACTCTAATTCAGTAAGTAAAGTCATTGCGTCAGGTTTGAGTTTTCCTGGATGAAAAGGTCAAAGTAGGCCTCAAAATGGAAAGCCCTACATTTAACAAAGAACACACATTATCCTGCAGGTAATCTAGACATTAAAATATAAACCAATAGACAAATGCGTCATTTCAGTACACAGCAGGGAATAATCACACTGTTCATCCAGTGGCCGTATCTGGTAAACACCATAGTGTCCAAAGACTCTGGGCCTACGGGCATTTCCTGGGTATGTTTTCTGGTTGTTATAAGACGATGTTAGGGATCACTTAGTTCTAGCTGCTCTGAGCTGACCTCTTGAGGTGCATCTTAAATTCACAGCATTGGGAAAAAAGCTTTTCCTCGTGTTCTAATGATTCATGGTTAACTACCTAAGTCATAATTTGCATCATTCTAATGAGTAAGAAGCCCAGAGGGTACTTCTATGATAATCTACCCTCTGCAAACTCTCTATCCACTTACCCACATTCTTAAAGCTATAAATGCAAACTCCAAAAGCAGCTTTCAAAGGTGCTATAGGTTGAAGTCTTTCTTTTGGAGTAATCATTCTTATCTTTAAATATACTTGTGTGTTTCAAAGATCTTTCAGACTGTTTTAGAGTTTGCAGTCTCTTTATTTGGTAGTCAGTAGGCGTAGGCATAATCCTAGGTGTGGAGTGTATAGTCAATAAATCTCTCTTGGATTGCTTTAGAAATCTACAAAAGAATACTGTATATTCACAGGAAACAATAAATGTTTGCATGTCAACACCTCTGGCTGACAACATGGCAAACAAAAGGAGGTAACCAAATTTCCAAGGCACAACCATTATCAATATGGTTACAACATCAAATGACAAATACTTACATGACAAAAAGGCATAAAAGGTCAACGTTATTAGAGACAAGTCTAAAAGAACAGGAAAGGAGATAAATATCAGAATCAAGGGAGAAAAATGAAAAAGACTGAAATCAACGCAGACCAAAAGACAAACAGATCACAAAAAAAATTCAGGACTGAGCACACAATAATATATAAAGATCAATATATGGTTATTTGTAAAATCACTCCCATTTCAACTTATAATGATTTAAACATACTTATGCATAAATTTAAGTCCCAAATCCACTACGAATGAGTAATCCACAAGGTTTTTTGAAAAGATATTCAGGGGCACCTGGGTGGC
Source organism: Paguma larvata (assembly GCA_030068075.1). NCBI lineage: Eukaryota > Metazoa > Chordata > Mammalia > Carnivora > Viverridae > Paguma > Paguma larvata. Next base: position 12,872,928 of record CM057823.1, read on the forward strand.
TCAGTCAGTTAGGCATCTGACTTCACTTGAGGTCACGATCTCCCTGTTCATGAGTTCGAGCCCAACATGAGGCTCTGTGCTGACAGCTCAGAGCCTGGAGCCTGCTTCAGATTCTGGGTTTCCCCTCTGCCCTTCCCCCTTCCCTGGCTTGCACTCGCTCTCTCTCTCAAAAATAAACAAACATTAAAAAAAAAAAAAAAAAAAGAAAAGATATTCAAAGTGGCTAGCTTGCACATTTAAAATGGTGAGTAGATACCCAGGTCTACAGACACAGAACAAGGCTCCTGACTATTGAGTGAAAAGGCAAACACCAGAATTTGCCTATAACCCTAGTTTAATTCTTTCAAGTGTTGTTATGAGGTTAGTACATGCTTCAAAAAAAAAAAAAAGGTGCTGAAATAATGTTTACTAAATTACTCTATGCCAACAGCAGGGAAGAAAGGTGGAATTATTACAGAGAACTTTAATTTTACACATTTATACACGTAGGCATAAATATTCAGAAGTATAAACCATTTCTTAAAAAGAGAACACGAGGGCACAAGATCTCCTCCATCCGGAAATAGGAACCTTGGGTCCAACCTATCCTTCCATCCTTAGTCTCATTTTTCTGCCTGTGGCTCCATAGGGACAAATCTGATCCAGCAGAAGTATACATTCATTTAATTGGCTTCACATTCCAATTCTGACAAGGGTCAGTGTTTCTTTGTACTTTCACCAAAAATAAAATCTAAACAAAAACCGTATCAGTAACTCTAAATTAAGGTCCTGCTCCTAAGCAGGACCATCCTGGATTCAGTCAAAGGGATCTTCTTGGTTTGTCAACACCCTGCTTCCACTAAGACAATATAGGGATCATGCACTCTCCAACTCCCAAGGAAGTGCCAGCTTTCTTCTGAGAGACCATGTAACATAAACTTGGTTTCAGGGACAGAAAAGTTAAAGAGCTCCACATAACTGTGCAGCATAAACCCAATAGCACTGGGTTGTTTTATAAACACAAGGCAGGGGAGGGGATTCAGAGCCCTATTTTTAAATTTCACATACAGATTATTTTACTCTCTTTAAATAAAGTATTGATGGATTTAGTTATTTGTTCCTTCTGTAAGCATCACCTGAAACAAGAAACTCCTAACGTGAACCCTGTGGAGAATGGCCTTGTCACCTCATTTCCAAAGGCGACTTTGTTGGCCTGTTTGGATTTCACGTTCGTGTACTGACACTATGAAAATGAATGGTCACAATCCTTAAAACGGTCTGCCAGGAATTTTACTCTGGATGCAGCTCAATAGAAACTGACCAGCCTTTGGTCAAGCTCCAGTTTCCTACTGGCACTGATTTCAAGATGGGAGAAGTGGTCAAGCTCCACTCTCCTGGCCACATGCTGGACTTAAAGACAATTCCGTTACCAGCCCTGGGAAGGTTACGTTTTGGTTCCAGGTTGCTACAGACACCAAGGACTGACTAAGCATGGGATAAAAGGGTTATTACTATGTTGTTGGTATGAACAGGTTTATTTTAGTTTTAGATTGATCATCTACAATGTAATTATCCATATTGCAAGTCTTCCTAGTTCTGAGGGATCTACTAGTGTTTGCCCTGAGTAACATTCAGTTGTAGAAGATCACTATCCATAGAATAACCAAATTTATACTCTTACTTAGGGGCCCCTGGACACCAGGGTGCCTTTTCCAAAGTGATCAGAAAGTTTCCAGTAGGATCAGGGGAAGAAGGAAGACTCACAGGAGCACATACAGAAGTGGAACAACCATGGTCCCATAAACTCGTATGTGCAGGGCTCAGAACAGCAAGCTAGCATCGGATACACCACACCACTATGTTCACTGAGGAGAGATCCTGGCCCACCCCAATGTCAATTTATACTCAATCAGATGATCTCATAATCTCCCAGTTTCATTGGACTGCTTAAGACCAAAGACCAACCTAACCCATACCTCACGTTCTGCTATAAACCTAAAAGGGTAAGAGATAAATCAAGAATTTCTAGGGTTTGAAACCTCCCAAGACTAGGCAGATGTATCTGTACATGGGAGCCCTTAACCTCATTAATAAGAAATTTCCTGGGGCACCTGGGTGGCTCAGTGGGTTAAGCGTCCAACTTCAGCTCAGTTCATGATCTCTTCGTGAGTTCAAGCCCCACATCAGGCTCTGTCCTGACAGCTCAGAGCCTGGAGCCTGCTTCAGATTCTGTCTCCCTCTCTCTCTTCCCCTTCTCCACTCATGCTCTGTCTCTCTCTCAAAATAAATAAATATTTAAAAAAAATTTTTTTTAAAGAAAAATTTCCTTAGTCCTGTCAGATACAAAGGGAGGTAAGGTACCAGAAGTAAATCAGGAATTTAGAGCTTGCCAGGAAACTAGATACATAAATGTGCACATGTAAGAACTTACCCTCATTAGGAAGTTCATGGAGTACTGTCAAATGTAGTATATGGCTTTCAGGTTCTTAGGGTTCAAGAAGAAATTCTTACAAAATCAGGATGCTTTACCTCCTTACCTCTGCCCTGGCTTCCCTTAGACGCTTTAAGTCAACTTTCTGATGGCTGACTCTCTTTCGACCCCGGATAGCCCTTAGTATCCTACTCTTCGTTCAATTACACTGCCTGCATTGCTAAAACATGAAGATTTTTAAACACATTCATTAATGTAGTGTATTGTAAACTGAAGTTTGTATTCTAATCCCTTAAAGTGCACTTGCCCTTAGGATTTTAATCCTATACAGTACACCGAAATTTGAATGTCCGAAAGATTATCTGGGCTATCCACATCCAGACTTTTCCACGCACTGACAAAATGAAATACAAGCAGAAAAAGAGCTTATCCAAATCTCAAGCCCTTTCTTTCTCCTTCTGTATATTTCAAGTGATTGAACAGATCTGCTTCACAAAGTAAGAAAAAAGTCATACCACCTCTCCCAGCCATACAGAAAAAGCTATCCCAAAGCAGCACAGTTTTTCATAGTCACATAAAGCACCTGAAAAAAAAAATTCAAAATCAGTGGCTATGGTCCCAACACTGCCCAGGGCTGTAAAGGATTTGTTTTTGACCTTAAGTGGATAAAGTTCATTTGAGGAACTTGATCCCACTGCCAACAGTTTGCAGTGTACTCTTAATAACCATCTATAATGCACCACAGTTGAAACAGAACTAGAAAGCTGTGGAAAAAAGGTTTGTTTCCCAATATGTAGTTGTGGGAAAGGACTCCATATATACTTTCAAATTCTTTGATGCGGTGAGCTCACCTTCAAACTGAATGTTCTTCCCCATAGGATAGTGGTGAGCATCCTAGTACTTAGCAGTAGGTGCTGAGTATCTGTATAAGGAACTAAATGAGTAAACGCAGACTGAGGCCTCATTCCTAGTACTGCGACTAAGAGAATCACGTAATTTATGAACATCCAGATATGGAGGAGTATGAGGAAATAAAGTCCTTGTGATTTTTATCTACATTCAACAGGTTAAGTACTCAAGACAGTAAAAAGGATATGTACTAAAACAATAAACAACAAGCACTCACGTGGAACCAGGCTGCTGGGATTCAAATCCCAGTTCTGCAACTCGCTAGCTATGAACCTTGGACAAGTCCCTTCATCTCTCCATTCAGAAATTTCCTTATCTGGGAAAGAGAGACAACAACGCTACCTACTTGTGGTAGTTTTTAAATATGTCCACAGAATTTTTTGTACTCTTCCCTTCAAGAGGTGAAGCTGGATGCCCCCCTCTTCAGTGTGGGCTTCACGTAGTGACTCACTTCTAATGAACAGAATACAGAAGTGATAGAGGGTACTGTGTTAACTTCAAATACTAGGTCAAACAAGGTACTGTGGCTTCCCTGACAGAAGCAGGCCCTCTTGGATCACCTGCTCTGGGGGAAGCCAGCTGCTATGTCATACTGATACTCAAGAGACAACATGGAGGGGCGCCTGGGTGGCTCAGTCGGTTGAGCGTCCGAATTCGGCTCAGGTCATGATCTCGCAGTCTGTGAGTTCGAGCCCCGCATCGGGCTCTGTGCTGACGGCTCAGAGCCTGGAGCCCGCTTCACATTCTGTGTCTCCCTCTCTCTCTGCCCCTCCCCTGCTCATGCTCTGTCTCTCTCTGTCTCAAAAATAAACAAACATTTAAAAAAAAAAAAAAAAAAAGAGACAACATGGAGAAAAATTTAGAGTTTGAATTAGCCTAGACCGGAAAGTAGATAACCTAAATGTATGCATGTGATAGGAACTGAGAGGCCTCTGGCCAAAAGCCATGTGACGCGGCCATCTTGGAAGATCTTCCAGCCCCAGTCAATGCTTCAGGTGACTGCAGCCCCCAGTTAAAAATGTCCTGACTGTATCCTCAAGAGACCTTGAGCTAGATCCACCTAGCAACGCTTCTCCTAAATTCCTGACCCTTAGAAACTGTGAAATAATAGATGTTTAAGCCGTTAGGTTCTGGGGTAATTTCTTAACAAAGTTGCTGGAAGGATTAAATACATTAATAGAAGAGAAATGCCTCAAGTTCAGTACCAGGTTCATGGAAAGGGCTCAGAAAACTGTATCTGTATTAAAGTAGCTTACAACATTCAAAAGAAGATGTATTTTCATGCTCCAAAGGCAAATCAATCCTAAGAGAGGCTGCAACTGATATTTTCATGCAACTGTTATACACAGGCTTACAGTGGGTGAAAGAAAAAAGTATGCACAATAAAAGGAACTAACCTGCTCAAGTATTTTCCATAATATGAACCTCAAACGTGTGACTCAGAGTCCCTTTATTACCACCTCTCTACCTCTTCAGAAGGCCAGAAGCAAATCCCACTCCGGCCGGCCACCCACCCCACCCACTGGCTGGTGCCGGCCGTTCATGAGTCCTCAACCCCTATTTCCTCATGTGACAAGCGTTAAGCAAGGAAGGAAGGAAGGAGAAATCTCTCTTCATTCTACTGAAGATTTAAAATAGTATCAGTTAATGGTTTGGGTATTCCTATCAAGGAGAGTAACAAATTTTGAAGTAGTATTCGGCAAATTATCAATCTCTAAAATCATTAATTTGGACATAATAACATCAGTCCTCCTCCTACCTACTTTTACAGGAAATTAAAAGTATGAGTTAATTTAAGAATCATCATTCAAGGTACATGAAAAGTATAGTATACTCAATTTGAGAACATTTCTGATTTGTTTAAATACTACTTTTTATTGTATACAATACTTTAGCTACTTTATACATTTGATTAATACCCATGACTCATTAAATCATCTACTTGGCTTAATATCCATCCTGGATTGAATCTTCTCATAGGATAAAAAAAATAAAGAATACCAATGCTGGAAAGGATGCAAAGAAACCCAGTGTCTTATATACACTGCTGGCAGGAATGTAAAAAGGTAATCGGTCTAGAAAACTGTTTGGCAGTTTCTTATCAAAAAATGCAATAACAGGGGCGCCTGGGTGGCCCAGTCAGGTAGCCACTGACTTTCATTTCGGCTCAGGTCATGATCTCAGTTTTTGAGTTCAAGCCTCACGCTGACTGCACAGAGCCTCCTTGGGATTCTCTCTCTGCCCCTCCCCTGCAAATGTGCTCTGTCTCTCAGAAACAAACTTAAAAAAAAAAAAAAAAAGCAATTACCATACAACTTAGCAATTGCACTCTTGAGTCTTTTTATCCAAGAGAAATGAAGATTTATGTTGACACAAAAACCCATAGGCAAATATTCGGAAACCTTTCATTCATAATCACCGCTGGAAATAAGCCAGATGTCCTTTACTGGGTGAACGGTTAAACAAACTCGTAGATCTATACCATGGAATATCATTTAGCAATAAAAAGCAAACTATTAATACAAAAAAAAAAGGGTAAGTCTCAAGGAAATTACACTGAGTAAAAAATAGAACAATTCTAAAGGTTACATACTGCATGATTCTTTTTATAAGACATTCCTGAAATGAAATTACAGAGAGGAAAAGCAAATGGGCCTGCAAGAGTTAAGGACACCGGGGGAATAAGGAGTCGAGGGGACACACAGTTGCACAAAGGCAATGACACGGATTCCCTGTGGTAATGCGGCTACTCTACATAATCTTAAATATGCTGGTAGTGGATACACAAACCTGCACACGTGATAAAATTACACAGGAAACCACGCACACAAAACTGGGGAAATCTAAATAAAAAGAGTACATTCTATCGATGTTAATTTCTTGATTGTGATATTGTGCTACAGTTTTACAAGATGTTACCATTAGGGAAAACTACGGAAAAGGCACACAGAATCTCTCTGTATTACTTCTTATAACTGTATATGAATTTATAATCATCTCAAAGTTTAAAGTATACACTTAAAAAAACTAACACAAATGGGGCACCTGGATGGCTTAGTCTGTTGAGCATCCGACTTCGGTTCAGGTCATGACCTCGCGGTTTCATGAGATCGAGCTCCACATCTTGCTCGCTGCTCTCAGCGCAGAGCCTGCTTTGGATCCTCTGTCCCCCTCTCTCCGGCCCGCCCCCACTTGCACACTCTCTCAAAAAGAAACAAACAAAAAAAGCCTGACACAAATAATTACATAAACATTAATCCTGACACTCACATCAGATGGTAAAACTAGGATGCGAAACTATATAGTTATAAATTCCTATGCATTTCTAAGCTCTGTCAGAAGACTGGTCTTTTCCTCATTGATTTTTTTATTATATTCCAGCATAATAAAAGACACTAGAACAAAAAAAAATACAACTCTTAAAGGAAGTATGTTTTACTCAAATTACAACTTTCGTGATGTATTCAATCACTAGCTTTTACTGTAGTACATCTTAGTTATGTTCCACTTTGATTAATATCTAGATCTCATTCAAGATAGATCTCACATGATACAGGAAATTAAAATATTCTGAATTGACATATTTACTATTTTAAACCACCATCAGGGAAAGGATTAAGTGGGCCAAGCCCGGAGAAGTTCAGAGAGCACAGACATAACATGCAGGCTACATTCTGTATTAACAGGGCTTTGGCAAGCTCTCTTAATAACCACCTGCTTTTCTAAACCTGTTTCTGTGAAAATTTATTCAGTCAATACTTGTTTGCATTTAAAATACCACATGACTGAAAGAGGAATATTTGGAATACAATCTAATTTAAGTTGGCTACTTCCTGTAATTCATAAACTAGTTACTTTCTTCAAACACTGCATAGCCCAGTGCTTATAATGTGTTCTTCCAGGAAAAGAGTAAACTTCCACTTTTAAATTTAGATTATCATAGCTTTTCCAGTCATGGAAATTTCCAAATCAAGAACACCTTCAATGTATTTAGGCCACGACTAATAATTCCACAGCCTACTACAGGAACTACCTTTCCAGTGAGAAGCTATTTGTTCGATTTGATAACCACCTATGTCTGTAAACCATTTATATGGTCATTTGAATCAAGTCTGTATTAAGTTAATATATTACTTATGTGTATGTGTAATTATGTAAATGGATGCAGGTCTCCAAAAACTTGGCATGATTTTCAAGTAGAACTGTATGTGTTGGCTGGGCACAATGAAAGACCTAACAAATGTGAAAACAAAGAAATGATGAGTGAGGTTTGAGAAGCTGAGAAATAGCCTGTATTAACGAAAGTAATATATGCTTTACAGATGGATCCAAACTACTTAAAAATGTTAGATATTTAATTGGAACCCCCACAGCACTTTACCTTTCCAGTTACTGTAACGGAAGGAAAAGACCACTAAATTGAACCTAGTGTTGAGATCCCATTTCTGCTTCACAACTAGCTGTTGAGGGCCTGGACACTGACCTCTCTGAGCCCCCATTTCCTTATTTAGAAACTGGAGGTGTGGACTAGTCAGTCTCCAGGGTCCATTCCAACTCCACAGGAGTTGTGGGATGGGTTTTTGGTAAAAGCATACCAGAGGCACAGGACGTCAGTCAAGAAGACCTGGTTCTCGCCACCGAGAACCTCTCCAGCAAACCATCGAAATATGGTTTCACCAGATATTTCACCAGATATTTATGTATATTTAAACTATATTTACTTACGATGCATGTAATAAAACAGTTACATCGTAAACCACAAATTAAGACTTCAGCACAGTTGTCAGCACAAAGCAAGATAAATGGGGTCCAGAACTACTGGTGTGCAGTCACCTCTCGCAAACACTGCCCTAACGGTCACGATTAAATCCACGTGCACTAACAGAGCAGTGTTTAGGCACACAAACTCCAGGGCCAGACTGCCCGGGTTTGAGTCCCGGCTCCACTGTCTACTATCTGAATAATCTTGGACAACTTATGAACTAAACAGAGCCTCGGCTTCCTCATCTATAAAATGCGAGATAAAATAAAACTTCCTTCACAGGGTTGCTAAGAGGTTTAAATAAGTGACTATTTATTTGTAAAGCATTTAGAAAAGTACCTGGCACCTTATACAGAGTTTCTGTTAAGTAAACAGAGCCCTTCCACTGCTATCAAGTAACACTTCTTGCTGATGGGGTAGAATAAACACTAAAGAATGAAATTTTTCAAATTCAAAAACTTACGACTTCATTTAGCCAGCTGAAGAGACTTTGAAAAGTTACCCATAATAAAACAGTATTCTAAAAGTAGCCATTAAATAAAAAACATGAGGCATCTGGGTGGCTCAGTTGGTGAAGAGTCCAGCTTCAGCTCAGGTCAGGATCTCATGGCTCAGGAGTTTGAGCCCCAAGTCGGGCTGTGTGCTAACAGCTCGGAGCCTGGAGCCTTTTACAGATTCTGTGTCTCCCTCTCTCTCTCTGCCCCTTCCAGCTAGCACTCGGTCTCTCTCAAAAATAAACAAACATTAAATAAATAAATAAATAATATGACCACTGCACAAACTGCATACCACCAAAGACAAATATTTCATTATTAATACTGGATTTCCAGAGTGAAATGCTGTTATTCACACTACTTCTACCACTTTCACTCCCCTTCAGGAATTTGGGACTCCTTTCCAAGTTTAACATGATAAGCATCTGTAACATAACATACTTGTAAAGAGGACAAAACAGTGCATTTTACAGGAACCAGCTCATTATTTTCCACTTTGTGAATTTCGAACAGCTAAGGCAGTTTCCAAAAACGATTCCTTTCCAACAGAGGAAAAATTCTCAAAATTGTCAGAGAACCTGGGGGCATGTGAAGGATCGTTCAGAGTGGACATGACTCAACGTGTCAGGGATCTCCATAGAACCTGGCTGTGCCAGCCCAGCTCCAGCCAGAACACAGGCTAAGATACGCACGGCCAAAACAGTTATCACAGTGCCAGGGAGGCTGTGCTCTAATATGACCAAATAAAGATACAACTAACATCCCAGATAAGCTGCTCTGTTTTGCCAAAACGTCTCAATCTTTCTTCCAAATGGCTATTCTCCTAAGCTATTTATTAAAGTGTAATTTATTTGGAGCCTCATGGAAGATTTCCTGTATGTGCTGAATAGAATATAAACGTCATCAGAAATCTAAGACAACATATGTATATACCAAACGACGATATACCCATGACTTTAAAAAAATCGTTCTAGTATGGTTAACACCACATATGCTACACTTTTTTTGCTAACTGAAATTGTATCACAGGTGCTATGAACCCAGAGAAGAGGACCATGGAACCCTAACCTCATACCCTCCTCCCTCTGACACCATCCGGGTGTAAGCAGTGCCTGGACAACTGGCCCAGAACGTTTAGACGACCCTCTAAGGCTAGCCCAAGCACCATTTATTTTCCTCCACATGTCTTAATCTGTGGTGGAGGGTATACCATTCATCGAAAATTTCAGGTTTTATCTGCAGAGTAACCTAATGGCTTAAAGATTTTAAAAAACAGAATAAATAGATACACATACACACAAGATTTTGGAAATGCAAATAACAGAACTGTTGTTTTTCTGACTTCACAATCGGCACTGCTAACAAGATCAGTTTCCTCTCACCACATAAACAAACGTTCCCTAATTATGATTCCCTTCTCTTCTGCCACTTTTCTCCCCTGGGCTCTACTGGGTCAGCAGTAACACCACACCTTGCTTAATTCCAGGCTAACAGCCTTTCCTTTCATAGTTGTTCTTCACTCGCGTAGAAAGCTCACTTTTGGACTGAGGAGCGCAAATCGAGTCTTCTCTTGCTCCAAGGAAGCAGCTCTCTGCAACGGCTCCCTTCTCTCCTTCCTTCTTTGAACTCCTGTTGCACTGTTGTACCACAGTCATGTGTCTCATTCTGTTCCCAAACTGCTTCACAGGCTTTAGTTAAGTCCTTTCCAATTAAACCATAAATTCCTTGAGAGCAGAGACCGTATCTCATTCACCTATCACTATAATCTTGAATTAGGGGTCTAAATCTCCTTAGATTTAGGGATCTAAGTTTTCTCCTGCATCTGACATTTAAGAATGACACGCCCATTCTGGAGAAAGTCATAATTGGATAGTATTTAAATTATTGCACAGAAAGGTCAGGTTTTAATTCTAAGAGGAAAAGGCTCCCTTTTTAATCTATCCATTAAAAACAATTAAGAATTTAAAACCATAAAACGATTTATAAAAGAATTTGAGATCCCAAACTAGGTAACACTACCAAATTTAATCATGGATTTACACAAATAATAGATTCAGTGGTTTCTAAAACTGTTTAAGTATCACCTTTTTGCCTTAATGCTCAAGACACAAGGAGGACTCTAATCCTAAATTAGAGATCGATCTGTTTCTTTCTAAAAACCAAGTTTCTGGGGCGCCTGGGTGGCTCAATCAGTTAAGCGTCCGACTCTTGGTTTCAGCTCAGGTCATGATCTCAGTTTCGTGAGTTCCAGCCTTGCATCGGGCTCCATGCTGACGGTACAGGGCCTGCTTGGGATTCTTGCTCTCTCCCTTTCTCTCTGCCCCTCCCCCACTCCCGCTGTCTCTGTCACTCTCAAAATAAACTTTAAAAAAGATTAAAAACCAGGTTTCTTCTGCAAAGTTCAGAAAAGACAGCCCATGAAGTGTTTAACTACAAGGAAAAGGAAACATAATTCCTCTAAATAGCAAATTATTTAGAAGTTTCACCTCTGAGGTTAAAGCACATTCAAGTTTTAAATGTGAAGAAACAAAGTTCTTCGATAAGAGATGGTAAATCCCAAATTTAACCCCACCCCCCTCCCGCCACAGATGCTTGCCAAGCACATGCTCCTCAAGCACTCCTAGAGGCTGGTCATTTCACCACCTCGGTTAGATCTTTGTTTCCTCCCTCCACATGCACAGTGGACAGGATACTTGCCACCTTTAAGACATTTTCACAGGAATATAGAAAGCATGAAAGAACTCATCGGGTACTGTTAAGTCCCTGACAGACACTATGATACAGTACTTAGTTATCCCGTTTCTGATTTTCAATACTAAACTCGCCATTGTGAACTGCCTCTCTCGTGCTCTCAGGGCACTGTATGTTCAAGAAAACCAAAAGGGAGGACATTAAGAGCTCCCAAAAATATAATCAGAAAGCTAATCTTCCAGGAAATACGTCACATAATTCAGTGTTTCTTAAACATGCCTGATCGCAAGAAACCCCAGAGTATTGGTAAAAAAAAAAAATAGATCTTACCTCCAGAAATTCTGATTCAGGCTTAGGAGCCTGAATTTTTAACAAGCAACAGATGATTTTCCTGATCGAATGTATTTGGGAAACACGAATATAACACATTACCAAATCCACAGGAAAGTTTTCTAGTTTTAAAAGAACATACAAACAACATTCAATTATACCTACTCCCACTGAGAGGAGGTTGAGGCCCCTGAAAGCTTCTCACTGCCAAATGCCATAGGGCCTGTTGCAAAGACTTTGCTTAATCTTGGAGCAGAGGCCTGTGAGCCAGACCCGGAGTGAATTTCACACAAACAGAGAAGAATCAGACCCTTTTGTCTGAGAAACAGATTTACAATTATATTTTATGAGGTACTCCTGCATTTATTTAGGAGGAAATCATTCAAGCTATGCTTCAACTAGTGATACAATGAACTTTTCCTATGATTCTTTACTGAAAATAATAAGAAAATAATTCTCCTGAGACACTCCCTAAATTTCTGAGATGTTTAAAAGTTTGTGGGTGTTTTAAGTAGCCTATTTGAGAAGCAGATCAATGAACCAATAGGCAATGAGTGATTAATGCGAACGTACTATTTGTAAGAAGTGGTTAAGGAGTATTCAGATTTGTCGCATAGAAACTTGTTAAGATGTAGACTGATTCAGCAGATCTAGGTTGGGACCTGCGGTCCTGCATTTCTAGCTAGCTACCAGGTCCACAGACCATGCTAGAAAATTTCCACAGGAATGATTACCAAAACCTAAATGTGCCTAAGGATCACAGGGAGAACACGATTACTTAAAATGAAGATCCTTGGTCTCCATTCCTAGATATTCTGATTAAGAAAGAACAAGACCCTGGAAGTTGTAATCTTAGCAAGGGCTTTCCAAGATACTGCTATAGACCCCCACGCTGAGAAATATTACTATAAAAGTCACCAAGATTAGTAAAGTTTGTTATCTCTTACAGGATAGGGGGAAAAAGATATCTGTGCCAAACAGCCACGCTACAAAGACAGTAGGAGACACTTGGTAAGAACAGTACTCATAATTTTCCCTAAAAGTTACAAGATACTGACATTTTGGAGAGGAAGGGATATTTTAAAGTTTTAATTAACAAACAACAACCATTAAGTTTTAAAGGGATAGTTTTTATATAAAAAACTAAGTATCCCTCATGTGGTATAAACAAATGCCAGGAGCCAACAGCCCAGCAGTCTGATGTAACAAATGATGGTTTGATGCTAAAAGCTGTTTGTCCTGCTCTATGTCCCATAGTAAATACCATAAACATCCCGTTGACTGGCAGAAATGTGAGGCATAAAAACCATCTGGCACCTTTACCAGCATCATTACTGAGGTCCAAGATGACAGAATTACAGGAACTATAAAGGAAATGAAAAAAGGATCACTCCTATGCACTAACAAAAAATTCTTATATGGTGAGCAGAGTTGGGGAGAACTAATAAATTTAGATGCCAACAGTCCTGTTCATCTAGTATCTGGACAAAATGCCAGCGATGAATATGTAAGTCTAACCTAGCAACTCCCTATCTCCTGTCAGCGTGACAGCTAGTATTTTGTTTACTATGGCTTGGATACCTTGTCAATGGTAATGCCCAGTACAATCATGTCTGCACATCGAACATGAATTAGTCATTCCGTCCAGCTTTCCCACAGGCTGGACCTGACGGACCTTCGTTTCTTGGCCACCTCTGAATAGAGGTAACAGGCCTCTGGAACGCCCATACTCTTCACAGCTAAGCACTGATGACTGTACAACACATTCTAATCATCACCTTCCTCTTAAGTTCAACCTACAGTGAGTTAGCAGAAATGCAACCTTGTTGAGGCAACTCACAAAAGGAGAAGGTGGAGCACTACACTGTACATCTAAAATTAATGTAACACTGTATGTTAACTATACTGGAATTAAAACAAAAAACAAAAAAAGAGAAAGATAGAGTGATATGAAGGAAAGAGCAGAGAAAGAATTATGAGTCCTATATTCTAGTACTAATAACGTTTGGCCACTGCCTCATTCCTGAAAGTTGCTGAGGAGAGGTATGACATCTGAGAAAGTTTGAAATACTACAATAACTAAAGCAGTGATGAAAAAGAAACACAGAACCAACAACTCTATAGTGGCTCCAGAATAACGACCATTCCGAAATCAACACTGCATCCAGCAAACCATTCTGCAGTCCCAAGGAGACATTTGTAGTATTAACTAACAATCCGACTTTTAAAACCAAATGGGCAGGGTGCCTGGGTGGTTCAGCTGGTTAAGTGTCCGACTCTTGGTTTAGGCTCAGGTCATGATCTCAGGGTTCATGAGTTTGAGCCCCACATCAGTCTCCTTGCTGATAGTGTAAAGCCTGCCGAGCTCGCTCTCTGTCCCTCCCCCATGCACATGCACTCTCTCTCACAATAAATGAGCTTTTAAAAATTAAAATAATAGGGGTGCCTGGGTGGTTCAGCTGGTTAACTGACTCTTGATTTCAGCTCAACTCTTGATCAAGCCCCGGGTCAGGCTCTCTGCTGATGGGGTGGAGCCTGTCTTGGGATTCTGTCTCCCTCTCTCTCTGCCCTTCCCCTGTTCATGATCTCTCTCTCTCTTGCTCTCTCAAAATAAAAATATTAAAAAATTAAAAACCAACGAATGGGCTGTCTCCAGAAATACAATCAGATGCCCAAATCCCCAGAAATCTCCGGTTTCTCACTCATTCTCCATTCTCATCGTGTACATCCATCACCAACAGACTGTGTCTTGTTGGGACACACCTGTAAAATGGCAGTTTTCCCTGAGAAAAGACATTAGTAGCCTCATTCACACCTCTAGAGAGCCTGAAATAATGGAAACTATTTCCAAAGAGAAAAGTGGTTGAGGGGAGGGGAGATAACAATCTACATCTATCAGAATCTTAACTTAGTTCCTGCGCAAGGCATTCTTGCTTTGCCTGACAGACACCCTTCACACAACCTGTACCAAAACGCCCACTAAATAACGAAAGACATGTCCGTCTTGCCGAATCAACAAAACCCCAGGAGGACAGACCCTGTGTCAGTGGCAGAATACCTGATCTACATCATTTAGTGAAGTTTCTCAGACAGAAGGTTAGGCAAGTAGGAAAAAGAAATCTTCTGAGACTCAGGGCACTGGGATGGCAGGTGTAAATCTAAAGATTTCAATGGCCCAGGCCAGCGAAACGTGCTGTGGCCTGCCTGCTTCTGCTACAGAGTAGGTTATAAAAAAACTGCTATATTATAGGCACCCCAGAGCCTGTTCGAGACCCGAGATTTCTTCTGGCATGCAAGTGATTAAATATTCTACCTCCAGGGCTTTTAAAGCACTCTACTTTAAAACAAATATTAAAATGCTGGCTAGTTACCATACTTACTGACGTTTTCTACTCATTTTAACATATACAGTAGGGGTTTTGCTAAGGAAATACACGTGTCCTTCGTCAGGGAGTATCATAAAAGGCTAAGGAAAAATAACTTTACTCCAAAGTTTTTCTATTTTTAAATGAAATGTTTTCCCTCAGTTTAAGAAAACATTTTTACTGCTTTCAGGCAATGAGAAACCGAATCAAACCAGAAGTGACAGATCGATTAATAGCTACATTTACCCATGTTGTTACAGAAAGCCATGCCAGCATTTACAACTCCTGTTATTTTTTCACAGTACTGCAGTTCTGGAAATAGTATGCAGAATTCTGTGTGATGAGTTCTATAACCCAAGTACCACAAATAGAACTGGGACTGAAGATCTGAGCTGGGTGGAGAGAAACTACCAAAAGTCGCCATGCATGGACCACCTGGGGCTTCCCAGCCAACATCCCGGGTATGAGCCTGGTGTTCCGCTCACACCCTCCAGCCCCTACCTGCAGTGGCCACCCACAGTGTCAGTCCTACCTTCCTCCGCGAAGTCTAGTTCTGGGTGTTAAGGAATAAAAGCAAACAGATCAGGCTGAAACCATCCAGAGTTGCCACCAGACTAAGACAGGCTACTTGGAAGAGAACATTCATCGCAAAGCTGGCCGTCTATACATTCATCTCATGCTGAATTAATTATTAATTCTTAGGAACTACCATGCAAGTGATTGAATACTCTGCCTCCGGGGCTTTTCAAGCAAGTTTATTTTTAAACAAATATTAAAACACTGACTCGTCTTCATACTTCTTGATTGTAAAGTGACTAGATATAACAATCTAAATTTTGTAATTTTAACCCACTCTCCTACCTCTCATTTTAAGAAAGTTATTCAGGAGAAGGAAACCATGCATTAATTTAATTTGATGTGGCAACCTGCTTTCCATCTGTGTCTCTTGTAATACCTCCATTTGTTTAAAAGCAAGATAAACTGTTCTTTAACAAGCCTTGGAGCCCTGCTTCTAAACAGGACATCCTAGTTGACTTAGAGTGTAACTAAATGTAAATTGTAATTTTTCAAGATTTTTTGTTGAAACCAAATTCTACCCATAAAACCATATGCTCCGGTCCTGAAGGAGTTCTTCCTAAAACAATGGAAAAGTACTAAAGAGACTATCGAAGGAGCAGAAACTCCCTAGAATCCGGCCTCCTCGTCACAGCTGAATAATTCTGCTCCTCCCTGAGGCCCAAGTTGCTCCCTATACAGGGTGGAGGTAACAGACTTGATGACCTACTAAGAGCCGGAGGGAGAAAGGGGACATTATTCAAGTTGCTTCAAGATATCAGAACATATTCTTAGACACATAGGAAGGACGTCAGAAAATATGTTAGAGATTTCCTATTTTAACTAAAACCTCAGGTTTCAAAATGCTATTAAGTTTGTCTTCCGCATTATCCTTTCTCTCTCTTTCTTTCTTTCGATTCTTGATCAGGCTCAACAAACTTAAGGAATACATGCCAGAATGGTAAACTCTTCAAGAGCCTGATAATGTGGAATTAGCACTGCTCTAACCACCATCTTCCCCTTGAAAAAGTCACTTGGCATTCTTCTCCAGCATTACTAGCGGAACGGATATAAAATACAATGTGCCAGATCCCCAGTTTCTAAGGAGATTTTTTTTAATGTTTATTCGTGTGTGTGTGTGAGAGAGAGAGAGAGAGAGAGAGAGAGAGAGAAACAGGTACGCACAAGCTGGGGAGGGGCAGAAAGGAGGGGGAGGGAGAGAGAGGGAGAGAGAGGGAGAGAGAGAGAGAGAGAGAGAGAGAGGGAGAGGGGGAGAGGGGGGGAGAGAGAGAGAGAGGGAGAGGGGGAGAGGGGGGGAGAGAGAGGGGGGGGAGAGAGAGAGAGAGAGAGAGAGAGAGAGACAGGTACGCACAAGCTGGGGAGGGGCAGAGAGAAGACAGGGAGACAGGATCCAAAGCAGGCTCCCTGCTGTCAGTGGAGAGCCCAATGCAAAGCTCACTGACCTCACGAGCCCCACTTAACTCACAAATGCTTAACTAAGCCACCCAGGCGTCCCTACATCCCCCAATTTCCAAGCCTAACTTCAACTCCAGAGAAAGGGCGGGCAGGATGATAGATAAGAGAAACAATGGATAGAGAACCCATTCCTAGGAGTATGGTCTCACAAAATTTTGATGATTAGATATGGAGAAGAAATGAAGAATATATAGAGTTTATACAATAGTTGCCCAATATTATCAAGCATTTTATTACATGCATGTATTTAATCTGAACTTCAACTAAATAAACTAGGTCTTCTCTCTGTCCCAGTTTTTATACACGAGGAAACTAAGGCTCAGGAAGCTCAAGTAACTTGTAACAAACCTATTAAGTGACAGAGCCAAGACTCAAACCTTAAACGTTCAAGACCTGACTCCTGAAGTCAAGAGCCCTATACCATTACGCCTATTTCTACCCACTGTTCTCTACACTTTTCCAAATTCTTACCAATTTCTATCAGCCACCCTCTCTTCTTCACACACTGCTGCTGCTTCCATTTCAAATTCTATACCTGATAAGGTCCCTTGACTAGAACTTGAGAGGCAACACAGTGAAGAGGTGGAAGGAATAAAAAGGGAACTAATTTTAAGCCTAGTACTGAAAAGAGTAGGAGAGTTGATCCCCAGGCCAATGGTAGGAAGGGCACAGGGGTCGAACCCGGGAAATACATCGCTTTGCGAGCATCTCGTGGTATTCCACCAAGAACATCACACTGCACGTTATGCTGTCCAAAGGAGGACTTCATACATGCTCAATACTATGGCATTTAACACAGTATGTGAAGAACAAGTACAGGTAACTCTTCAGTTTTACTGGCCCACACCTAGTTAGTTAAATCCTGGTGTTGTAGTAACAGAAGAGAGTTGTGCAAAAGTTATCTATAACCAGAAAAAAAAACAGATTTTTTTAAATGTTTCATTCTGAATTTAGTAGTGGACACAGTCACTGTAAACCATTTCAGTTGTGTGTTTCCTTTTCTTGGCAGAGCCCACTTACTTCTAACAGCGTATGTATGTATTCTCACCAAAAATCTAGGAACACCAGAAGACAACAGCTTTCGGAGGCAAGAGGACAAAATGAACTAAGAGGCTTTTGAAATGTCCTGTTTTTATCAGGGAGCGACCTATAATTCATCATCTGGCAAAAAATGTAATCACAAATGAAGTATGTGACATTTATGTTAACAATGTTTAAAATTTCCCTCAAATAAATGCTATATAGCATTCTTTTTTAAATGCGGTAGATCTGATATAGAGAGGTGTCTATGAAACACTGCCAAGTTAAAAACCCCATGCAGGCACAATTTTGTGTACTGACACAATAAAGTTCTAAAAGTATCTCAACGAAAGTCAGATGCAGGACTTTTATTTTTTAACCTTGACTTTTTTTTTTTTTTTTTTTTACCATGTTTCTTTCTTAAGAATTAGGAAATCTCTCCATGTGTGACAGCCTGGAAGGAAATTCTTTTGGGCTATCCATGAGTGGTACTTTATGGATCCCCGTGGCTGTAGAGTGGGTGAATCTTTCCTTATTTTGGTAAATATATTGATAACGATGACTATCCACAGTTAACACTGCATTTAATATACAGTAAGAACCGCCTGGTTTCTCCAGGATCTACTCTTCCTATTTTATGTTTTAGGTGGGCACACAATTTCTCCAACTCCCCTACCAGGGTTATATTGCCGAGGTCTGACCGATGATGTGGGCTAAGTGATGCCTGCACATTCTAAGTCACGCCTACATCAGGGGAGCACTTCTCCCCTCTTTCCTGTGGTCGAGGCGATAGGACAGTGGGAACTGGAGCAGCTATCTCGGAGCACACGATGCAAGCGACCTGCTACAGACGGCAGAGCAACAATACAGAGTCCCTGATGAATACAAACCCAAATGCCTCCCGTGGACCACTGTTCCAGGCTTTCATGTGAGAGAGAAATGTCTACTATGTTTAAGCCACATCTTGGTTTCTGTTGCTGCAGTCAATATCCTACTGCGTGCATGTGTATATACAGACACCAGGAAATTATTCTCAGGCTATAATTAAATATCATCTCTTTTTTAAACATGAGTTTATTAAGCTGAGGACTGAAAAATTAACCTACCTCTACTAAATCTTTAAGTAGAAAACAGGAGAAACTGGGGTGCCGGGGTGGCTCAGTCAGTTGAGCATCCAACTTTGGCTCAGGTCATGATTTAGCAGCCCGTGAGTTCAAGCCCCGCATCGGGCTCTGGGCTGACAGCTCAGAGCCTGGAGGCTGCTTCATTCAGCTTCTGTGTCTCCGTCTCTCTCTACCCCTTCCCGGCTTGCCTGCTCACTCTCTCTCAAAAATAAACATAAAGAAAAAAAAGAAAACAGAAGAACCTAAAATATCTTACTTTCTTCCTTAACCTCCTTGGTTTCTGAGTAGCTAGTTTGAAACAAAAATGCCTCCCACTTATCAACTGCTGGCCTTGCTTCTTACTTGTTAAAGGAGTAAAAAATTGAAAATATTGGTAGACCGCTAAAAATAAAATGTACTAAATGACGTCATCTACCTCATGATTAACCACAATGAAAGATAAAGTGAACTAGAAGTTACTAGACACAATATGAAATCACCTTTAAAGTTAATATACCACATTACTATAATATAAAACGGTAACACACTAATTTATATTTAAAAAACAAGGTTTACTTCAAGTAAGTGTTCTTTGGCAATTTTGATCTAACTTTACAAGTTATGTTAAGTGTGCCACATTAGTAGGTCTTAACTGATTTCACTGCCTCTCTAACAAAATCCTCACACAAATACATTTACAGAAAAACTGAAGAGGCATGGGTGGCTCAGTCAGTTAAGTGTCCAACTTCAGCTCAGATCATCACCTCATGGTCTCATGGTCTCTGGGCTCGAGTCCCACACCTTAGAGCTTGGAGCCTGCTTTGGATTCTGTGTCCCTCCTCGGCTCATGCCTTGTTCTCGGCTCTTGAAAATAAGTAAAAATGTTAAAAAAAAAAAAAAAAAAAGAGGGTCGGCTGGATGGCTCATTCGGTTAAGCCTCCAACTTCGGCTCAGGTCATGATCTCACAGTTCATGAGTTCGAGCCCTGCGTCAGGCTCTGTGCTGACTGCTCAGAGCCTGGAGCCTGCTTGGGGTTGTTGTGTCTCCCCCTTCTCTGCCCCTCCCCTCCTCGCATTCCCTCTCTCTCTTTCTCAAAAATAAACATTAAAAAAAATTTTTTTTAATGCTAAAAAAAAAATAGAAAAACTGAAAATAAAATGTTAGGGAGACAGAAGAACAAAAACTTCAATTATCAGCTTTCCTTCTACAGAGAATAATTATTTTCAGGAACATATGGATTACTAATTTAAAGGTAAAAACAGAAATTATAGTTCAGACAAAAGGTCAACAGAGTAATCTAGAAGATACTATTCTCCTGAAGTATCTAAATACCTATGCTCTTTACTTTTGTTAAGGTCTATTCCTTTCGGACATAAAGAAAACATTTCCCTTGAAATATTAAATTTGTCTTTTTATAAGAGTATACAGTTTCTGTTTCCAGTATCTGGTTATCTTGTTATTTTTTCAAACATTTCCACATTCTCCTTCTGGTCAGGCTTCAACAACACAACACATGTATCAGGCAGGCAAAGATGATGAAAACCTAGAGGTCAAATTATTTTCTACTATAAAAGCTTTAATAGATTCTCAATAGATTTTAATAGGATAAGATGTACCAGATTTTCAGGCCAATCATAACACAGCCATGAGTTCATACAAAATATCTAACTCCACTGTCATAAACTCAGGACGCTCCTCTCTTTAAAAAAGAAAGCTAAAATCTTAGCAGTGCTTAAGTTTTTTAAAACTTAAGGTTTTTCTACACCACCAGATGTACCAGTAATGATCCATCAGCAGCAAAGCAGATCAAAAGATTAAGATCCACAGGGTGGCTTTCTGTGTGTGCATAATTTAATGTGCACCTAAGAGAGGCAAGTCAAGGCAAAAGTCACAAGTGACAACAACAATAAAACATTTCAGAAGTTATTTGAAATCTTTGAAGATGTACTTAAAGATCTTCTGTGAGGAAGTAGGAAAGGCAAAGTGGCGTTAAGAGGAACAGAAAACTTTTATGATCTACCTCCTCCTTTCTTGTTCTACAAATGGAAGAAAAGAGTAGACTTGAAACCCAAATGCAATAGTAATATCTGAAAAGTACATATGGTTACCTGTGGCTTCCTACCATGTCCACTTCAAACTATAAAGATTTAACATCTATTTAACATTCTCATAAATAATGGCAAACCAAAAGTCATAAAGCCTAGAAGAAATTAGTTTTGCACATATCATTTGCATGGTGTTTACAAACGCTTTGTATATGTGAATCCACAAACCTTAATCCACAATTCCAAAATCTAAAAGCTCTCAAAGCCTAATTAGAGTTGAGGGGAGGAGGTTGTATGTGCAAACTCACTGGGTGGCGAAGCAAAACCTGAAATGTTTATTTATGGTCTTAATTTATCCCACTCAGTGTAACCATATGCTACACTACAGACACAATGTGCTTAATTATTGAAGTGCTATCTTAATTTCACTGTGCTTATTATCTAGGGGCTATGTACTGTATTATCTTTTAAAATTTGAAAGATTCTGAAGCACACCTGGTCCTGAGGATTTCAGGTAAGAAAGTGTAGAATAGACCTGTATGAATTCAATTACGCTTACCACAACCCTATGAGATAAAAGCTATTTTGCAAATGATGAAATGGAGGGTTTAAGAACCTTAATCAAAAAAGATAAGTATTTCAGCACTCAAACAGTTCAAAACCTGCATTCTTAGCCATTACCTATGCAGACTTTTCCATCACATAGATGAGTGAGATTTTTGGTTTTCCAGCCATAATTAACAAAATTAATGTAGAAATCCTTTTATTTTTTTCAATCTTTTAAAAAACCATCATTATGCTTCAGAAAAGTAATATATTTTAAGGAGAAAAAAACAACTTTGGGCACAGTCACTCCAATATTTTTAAACCACCACCATCCTCCAGCACACTCCTCCAGATGCGGGTATAGTGAGTAAACAGCAGAACATTAAGTGCACGGTCACAACTGTCCTTCCTACCGAGGAGCTGCTTCTAGTCTTATGACCAATGGTGTCCAAGGACAATATCATGTTTAAAAAAAAAAAAAGTTATGGTATACAAAAAAGTAATGACTAAGGGTGAGCTAATAGCCAAATCTTTCTATAGCCTTTCCCGAAAGTCTCAGTTCAATAACTGGTATCACCGAAAATGCAATCCTCTCACCTTTCCCTCCTCCGGTTATACGAAACTTAAATATAACCCTTGCTAGTCTTTGTGTTCTCCACGCCCTGCAACCTTCCCCCAAGATGGCGCAGTCGGAGGTCGAGCTACCGGAAGTGGGGCTGCGCACCAGATCCAGATCGGGCTTCCGCCTCTGCGGTTGGCTCCTCCCAGAAAGGAGTGTCAATGGGAGGAAGACAAAAACCATCAGGGAGATGAAGACCTAAGACCAGGCCTCACTGTTAACAAAACAGGAAGAGCTCGAGGAAAATGCAGGGTTGAGGCAGGAGGGTGTGGGAAATGCAATTAAAATGGACAAGGATGTGGGGCACCTGGGTGGCTCAGGGGGTTAGGCTTCCCACTCTTGGTCTCTGCTCAGGTCATGATCTCATGATTGAGGAGATGGAGTTCCCAATCAGGCTCTGCGTTGACAGAATGGGATTCTGTCCTCCCCTCCTCCTCTAGCCCAGCCCGTGCTCTCGTTCTCAAAATAAACAAACTTATATTAAAAACAAAAACAAAAACAAAAAAAGCCACAAAACGCACCAGGCTGTGACTGGCCAAGGTTTACAGAAACAAAATAAAGCACCACCGAATCTGCATTCTAGAGCTGCCAGTCAGAGGAGAGGGGGCGGAGGGAGGAAAACCTTCCAGGGACATAGTAATGTTAGGAAATGAAGGGCAATGGTGAAAAGCCACTAAAGACCTGGAGAGGCAGAGAATGAGAAAAATGGACTGTAAAGAATCTAAAATGTTTTTGTATATTTTGGCATGCTTAGGCCTGTATCACTAGAGAGAACATCTGGCATATCAAAAGTCCAAGAAGACATCCTCTAAAATCGTCAGTCCCTACCTGTTCTTAGGTCAGAACTTACAAGCCATCTTCTCTACACATTTACTTGATTCCCTAATGATACGCAGTCAGCATGAGGCAGATTAGAGAGTTATTTCTGATATATTAAGAGGATACAGAAAATAAAAAATAGTACTCATGACAAATCTATCAAACATATAAAATACTGGATTTTTTTTCCTCTTTTTTTTTTGAAGGGTTCATCTCTCAGATTTAACAGCAAGGAAACATTTTGCTACTACCTAAAACTCTGAAACAGAGAAAGGATGGAAACTGGGCATTATGATGGAAGAAGTGAAATACTAGAGGGTGGAGAAGATCCACCACCTTGTCCATCTTCCTGGACTGTACAGTCTCTGGAGCATTTCCAATAATGGGCGGGAAACAGCCCGGTGCATTGACTATGCACACCTATTGTTTATAAACTTGTAGGACACGAATGCCTTCCCCACAATCTGTTCTACTGAACATTATTTTTTCTATCAGCATAATAGTTGTGCCAAGTTTGAGATCTGCAGCTTTAGCTACCATAATGTTCCACTGTTTTTTTTTTTTTTCTACCTAAGTAAAATTCCCATACTGGCTGTGCTGAGCACGAACCTACTAAACGTGAAAGAAAACAGGGACATCTGGTGGCTCAGTTGGTTGAGTGGCCAACTCTTGATATCCACTCAGGTCACGATCTCACAGTTCATGGGTTCGAGCCCCTGCTGGGCTCTATGCTGTTAGCTAACAGCACAGAGGTGCTTGGGATTCTCTCTGCCCCTTTCTCTGCCCTTCCCCTGCTCAAGCTCTCTCTCTCTTTCTCAAAATAAATAAATAAAACTTAAATGTTTTTTAAGTGAAAGAAAACGAATTTAAAACTCTAGGTTTTTTTAGGGGTGCCTGGGTGGCTCAGTCAGTTGAGTATCCAACTTCGGCTCAGGTCATGATCTCGTGGCTCAGAAATTCGAGCCCCGCATCTGGCTCTGAGGTGACTTCTCAGAGCCTGAAGCCTGCTTCGGATTCTGTATCTCTCCCTCTCTCTGCCCTTCCCCCACTCGTGCGCGCATGCATGCTCCCTCTCTTTCAAAAATAAATATTAAAACTGCTTTTTTGACGGCACACGAATCTCATTATTTGTATACCCCTGGGCACTATAAAATTATTTGATCGTTATGATTGGTGTTAAAAACTGACAATTACTACATAATAGTAATAATAAAACCAGAAAACAAGTGTTGCTGAAGATGTAGAGAAACTGAAACCCTTCTGCACTGTTGTAGGAATGTAAAATGGTGCCGCCTCTATGGAAAACAATACGGCAATTCTTTAAAAAAACTGAACATACAATTACTCTATGAGCCAGCAGTCTCACTTCTGGGTATACATTCAAAAGCACTGAAAGCAGATCTCAGAGAGATGTTGCACATTCATGTTTACAGCAGCATAATTCGCAATAGCCAGGGATGGAATCAACCCAAAAAAGCCCATCGACAAAAGAATGGACAATGAAAATGTGGTATATACATACAATGAAGTATTATTCAGCCTTAAAAAGGAAAAACATTCTAGCCTATGCTACAAAATGGATAAACCTGAGGACAGTATGTTAAGTGAGATAAGTCAGTCACAAAAAGACCTACCGTAAGACTCCACTTATGTAACGTATCTAAAGTAGACAAGTTGATAGAAACAGAAAGTAGAATGGCGACTGCTGGGCGATGGGGAAACGAGGAACTGTTTAATAGGTATAGAGTTTCAGTTTTGCAAGAAGTAGTTCTGGAGATGTTGCACAACGTGAATACACTGGACTCTAATTGAACTGCACACTTAAAAAATTGTTAAGATGGCAAATTTTATCTTTTTTAACCTACAATTAAAATTTTTAATTTATTTTTAAAAAAAGAATCTGGGAATTAGCAAGACAGAAGTGAATGGGAGATTAACTCTAAGGAGGTACTTTTTACTCCTTTGAGGAAAACAGGTCCTCAGTGGTGCCTGGGTGGCTCAGTCGGCTGAATGTCTGGCTTTGGCTCAGGTCATGATCTTGTATCACGGGTTCGAGCCCCACATCAGGCTCTGTGCTGACAGCTCAGAGCCTGAAGCCTGCTTTGGATTCTGTCTCTCTCTCTCTCTCTCTGCCCCACCCCTGCTCGTGCTCCCCTGCCCCCACTCGGGCTCATTATCTCTCTCAAAAAATAAACTGTTAAGGGGCACCAGGGTGGTTCAGTCAGTTAAGCATTCCACTCCGGCTCAGGTCTGACTGATCTCGCAGTCTGTGGGTTCGGGTCCCACGTCTGGCTCTGTGCTTACAGCTCACAGTCTGAAGCCTCTTTCGGATTCTGTGTCTCCCTCTTTCTCTGCTCCTCCCCTGCTCATGCTGGGTCTCTCTCGCTCTCAAAAATAAAATTAAAAAAATAAATAAATAAATAAAATAAAATAAATTAAAAAAATAAACTGTTAAAAGAAAAAAATTAAAAACAGATCTTTAGAATGTCAAAAGATTTTCCCACCACATTTTTTTTTTTTGAGACAATCACTAGAAGGTCAACCTACTTAAGGTTCTCTCTCTTGTAAATAAAAATCAATGCCTCCACATCATTATACTACCCTGAGAAAGGACTCTCAAAGGAAAATATTTTGCTTTATTATCAAAATTACTTCATTTCTTGGAATTTGCCGATTCATAATTCCTCCAACTCAGCTTTAAGATCCAACAGGAAGTATGGAAAGAAAGAACACATCCTTTCCTTTCGGCTTTGCGATTAAAGAGATTTGCTTTTAGGTGATGCACACAATATTTATCCTCCTTGAGGAGGGTGACTGATTACAGCTCACGTTAACTTCATCTAAAATAAGAAAGGCCAAAATAACCACAAGTACTATAGCATCAGACTATTTTTGATTTTTTTTTATGTTTATTTTTAAGAGAGAAGGAGCGACAAAGCATGAGCAGGGAGGGGCAGAGAACGGGAGAGACACAGAATCCGAAGCAGGCTCGAACCCACAAACTGTGAGATTACGACCTGAGCTGAAGTCGGACGCTCAACCAACTGAGCCACCCCGGTGCCCCTATTTTTGATATTTCTAAGTAAATTCAGATATTCCTCTGCAGGAAAAAAATTTTTTTAGTAAGAACCACATCTTTCTATCTCTAGCTCTGGATATAACACAACTTACCCTATTGTGGCACATTCGCACTGTCTAAGAATACCATTAATGCAAAGGGAAACAGAAACATAAAAAGATAATATAGTATCTGTACTTGAAATGTCTCTCCCTTTGTGTTAGGATAAAGAACTAAGTGTAATTCCAGTTGCAGAGGAAAATAGAAATCTCCCTTTCCTCTGTAAAAAAAATAAAATAAAATAAGGTAATCAAGTTATACACTTTTGCCTGAACAAGTATTTTCTCAACTCAAGTCACTTACTTAAAAGTTTCAGGTAAAATGGCAGCGCTTGTTTTTCTTAACCCTTGCAATAATGACCAGAGGGACAAATCTAGTTATATTCTGTACCTGATGAAGGTTATAATAACCATCCTAAAACTTGGCAAGAAAAGTTTTAAGACAAGCAGTTGGCTTAGAAATTGTACAGACTAGGGGAGCCTGGTGCCTGCTTCAGATTCTGTGTCTCCCATTCTCTCTGCCCTTCCACTGCTCACTCTCTGTCTCTCAAAAATAAATAAAAACATTAAAAAAATTTAAAAGAAAGAAATTGTACAGACTATTATTTAGAGAACCCTGTTAATTAACTATTTTACCAAAAGCCATCAGGTTATTTATCAGCAAGGGAAGAAGAAGATGAGAATGAAAAATATCTAAATTGTGCTCTAAGACAAACTTGAATGGATAAGTCGTTTCCTAAGAGAAAACAGCGTAATTTCTGTTTGTTTTAAAGAGCATTCAGAGTTCAATGTAAAAGTCTTCTGAAGTAAACTTGTTTATCTAAATGGAGAAGATCAATTTTAACGTTTGACCTATAATCCTGGCAACTCTAGGTCAAACTGCTATACATATAACAAAGATTACAAACATTTAAAGGTTCATTATTTATTCAATTACATTCGGGAAACATTTATTAAGTGCCCAAGAGCAAAGATCTTTGCTGGTAAAAAAACCAATCCTATCAATTCAACACGATAAATCCATCGCTTTCTTTTTAAGAACAAAAACACAAGCAAACCATAACTGCATGAAAGGAATGCAAGAGCACTCTAGGCAAAGCTGTGGCAAACCACACATACCCCAGCCTTGGAGAAGCAGGGAGACGGGGGACATGCGCTGAAAAAAAACTAAAGTCCTAAGTAACAATTATGTTAAACATAATTGCCAACCTGTTGCAGCTCTTAGCCAGCTGTGCTCAAGACCACAAAATCCGATCTGAAGACTGGCAGGGACAAGCTGGAGACCCAGACATGAGCAATCAGGTCTATTAAGAAACTGGAAACTATGGCATATATATAAATGGTTGAAGAAAATAAAGATGTTTAGCTTGAAGGGGAAAAAAGAGGGCTCAGAAAAATTTGACAGCACACTTAAAATATTTTTAGAGCTGCCCTGTATGAGGAGTAGGTTTATTATGTAGTTGGCCAACTAGGCAGAACTAGCACCAACCATGGAAGTCACGGAAAGGTGTTAGGAGAGTAGAACCAATAGAACCGTCCACAGCAAAACAGGCTACCTTGGAGCGCAGAAAGCTCCTGCTGGCACCGGCAAATGTTTGGAGGTTCAGAAAAGTGAAAAGAAGTCCTGACTTGAGAGAGACTGAAGTAATTACTTTTTTGAACCTCTAAACATTTGCTGGTGCCAGGAGCTTTCTGTGTTGCAAAGCAGCCCATTTTACTATGGACAATTATTTTCTTTAACAGAAAAATGGGGATAATAACTAGAACTAAATTCCAAGTAACCATTCAAAGAAACGTCGAAAAAACTGTTGTTCCCTCCCCGTATTTACTCATATTCCAATAACATTTTTGTGCCCTGTATCAATATATTGTTGACTCAAAAAAGCTCGCCGAAGGTTCTTTTTCTCTCAATGACTTACCTCTGAAACCTCTTCGAGATCATTCTTGATGTAGTCTTCCCTAACTCCTCTTCACCCTAACTCCCATATACATACACCCCGTGTATACATCTCCATTGGCCGCTGTCTCCCCGATTAAGCTCCCAGTTAACTATCCAGATCACTGACACAGGACCCTTGCTTCAAAAGGATTATTTTCTTAAATGTTTACTTATTTTGAGAGAGGCAGAGAGGGAGACAGAATCCCAAGCAGGCTCTGCACCATCAGCACAGAGCCCAATGTGGGACTCGAACCCACAAACCGTGAGATCATGACAGAGCCGAAATCAAGAGCTGAACACCTAACCAACTGAACCACCCAGGCACCCCAAGGATTACTGATTATGAATGGGATTCTAAATTATAGCAAAGGCTTCAAATTTATAAAGTCATGTGTCATAAAATACCAGTACTACTGGATTACAAAGGTCTACGGTATTTATCAAAGAGAATTAACCAAATTAGAGAGCAACACACCTTAAAAGGCCTCCTGAGATTAGCACCTTCACAAGGAGTTAGCAACCACTTGGACCACATGGATATGTGTCTTTGGAAATTTGGCCCTTAGAAACATGTTTTAGGACATTTTCTGTTTCGTATCATTCAGCCTTGCTTACACTATAAATTCCTTGAGGATGGAGGTCTTCTTTTCCCAATCCCATGAGAGCTCTTAGTTGCTAGTTAAATGGAATTTCATAAACTGCTTGCCAATGCAAAAAAAAAAAAAAAAAAGTATACTTGGAAAACTAAATTGTGTTTGTGAGGAAGGAGTTGCTGTTATTTTTGCAAATATGGTAGAATCAAACACCAACTTCTTTCTCTGTTCTTAGTTGGCACACAAGACCACTGATGGCTACCTTGATAATAATCCTAATACATAATAATCCTTGATACAACTAACTTCCTTAGAGTTCCTTAGAGTTGTGAAAATTAAAGAGATCCCAGTTCTATTACTAGGCCTGATACCAATGACAGAATTTCAGAATTAGAAGGTAACTTGGAGATCACCTAATGTCGCTCCCTGATTTTACTCCTCAGAAAGGTAAAGGGACTTATTATTGATTTAGGACTCTAAAAAAGTGGAAAAAAAAATTGCTTAAACTACAAAATACAAGCTTGATCACCTCACAGAAGTCACCGCATTGGTCCAGGACCATTTGGGATGCCCGGTTGCTCATTTTATTCTTGAAGTCACTCACACGTGGAAGGCATCACTTAGAGAACACGTAACTATGACAAGAGTCACGTATGGAACGACAAAAATCAGAACATGGGAGTTTAGGCCAAGTCAATACTTATAATGAGCCAATTATAAAAACAACTACCAGGGCACCTGGCTGGCTCAAGTCAGTAGAGCATCCGACTCTTGATCTCAGGGTCATGAGCTTGTCCAGCCCCACGTTGGGCATGGAGCCTACTTAAAAAAACAAAAGCAAAACAAAAAACTATCATTTCATGCATTCCTGTGTACTAGACAGTTGATCTCATCCTATGCATACACTAGCTCATACGATCATTCCCATGATTCTGGCACTGCAAGTATAATTATCCCTGGTTTACAGGAGACAGATGAGGCTCTTTTTACCCAAAGAAAAAGCCTCAAAGCAAGAGTGTGGATTTAAACCCAGGCCTGTCTGACTTCGAAGCGTGGGCAACACCATGCTGTACTACCTTAAGTACCATGTTATGGTTCCTCAAAACTGTTCACTCTAGGATCACATTTCCAAATGTCTGGAAAAGCATACACGAGATGAAGGTGGTATTGTTCAGGGCAACGAGCAAGGGTCTAGAAGCCTGGCCCACCAGAGTTCTGGCCCCATCATTCAGTGGTTCTGAATAACCAGGGCACACAGAATAGAGAGCTTTTAAGAAAAGCTTAACAGGGCAAACCTGAAGAAATGAAGTATCGATGATTTCTAAATCACCGCCCTTAAAATCATAAAACCTGATCAACAATTCCCAACTATGTAGGGCAACCCTAGAAAGAGAACTCACCCTCCCCCCCCCAAAAGATTTTAAAATCCAAACGCAGACAACTCTGTATTTTGCCTCCCTTGTAGGTGTTTATTTTGTTTCACAATTAAGTGGCCATTGGAAGAATAAGTTTTTTCAAAGTTCTGGAAAGTCATCTTAAATTAGGCCCCGGAAAGCAATGGAATCTCTTTTAGTCATGACTCTTGTTTTCTTTGAGAGTTCATGTTTGGGTCAGCCAAGTTTTAAACAGTAAAATTATATTGCTGTGTTGGTAGTCAAGTTTGGGAGTGGGGTTGGGGTGAAGCCGCTAGCTATTTGGATCGCCGTAGGACAGCTTCTCTGGTTTCTATACTGAAAGAAGGGTCTGTCTATTCTTAGGCAAAAGACATCATCATTGTAGAGGAGCAGAAGCTTGCACTGGAATTCTATCGAATGATCCACATGGAAGACTCCAGAAAAGTCTAGCTCTCCAAATAAAAGCTGTTTTCGGAGTGTGTGTGATTTTTTCTTGGGTCAATGGAATGTCTAAGCTAAAAGGGTTTTTTTTCTTTTGTTGTTTTCCTGTGTTGCAATTTAGCCAAATAGAAAACAACTGTGTAATGATTTTTTCCATTTATTTATTCCTTGCCTTATACCCTAACAGGAATAAAGCAGTGAATAACAAATAATGAATGTAAACTATGGCTAAGTTATAAATGGGCCAGAAGCTGTGCCTGCTTTTATTACAATAGCTATTACCCTGAGTTTAAACTAGTCCTACAAACCTGCACACCACACTCGCACACCCTACCAATGAAACTCATCGACTTTCGCATTACTATCTTCAACTCCCTTCATGGACATAGTTGTTGCTGTCACAGGAACTAAGGAAGTTCCTTAGTTCCCAACTAAGGTTTGGTGGATAGGAAGGCAAAAACAGTTAGTAAATGATTATGGGATAAAAGCAGTTCACAGTCCGGGCAGGAATTAAGTAGCCCTTAACTATCAACACTTCCAGCGAACAATGAAAGAATTTATGAGCACCGCAAAGGTCCAGGTAAGGCTCTCTTGAGAGTGAAACAACACACAACACACACACACACACACACACACACACACCCGCCCCCCCAAGGAGATACAGGCTTATTTTCCATCTCTTGCTTGAGAGTGAAACAACACACCACACACACCCACACACACACCCACACACACACACACACAGCAAGGAGATGCAGGCTTATTTGTCTGCCATTTTCCATCTAGCCAAAGACTCAGAGAAGTTAACCTAGAGTTACTTTTAGCTGGTCTGTCAGTTTAAAGAACTATAGGATGTCTTGTCAAATTACATTAACAAATCAGTTTGGCACCCCCCGTCCCCCCGCCACACACACAAAGTGGTCTTTGGGAAGTTAAACCAAAAACTTTTAAGCTCTTACTTGATACAAGAGAACTGTAGGATCAGTAGTAACTATACTGATAAGCACCATTATTGAAAGAGCTACAAGTTAATGGGAGTGGGCCTTGGTTCCTTTTAAAACCCCTTTCAATTTATGTATTTATAAATTACAAGTAAATCATACCCACAAATGATTACTTTCCTATGCACTGTAATTCTCTGCTTCGCTCTTCATTGCTCTCATTTAAGAAAAAAGTCTTGTTTTATTTGTCTTTAAATAGCTATTTATACAGTGCTAAGCACACGGCGAGTGCTTAATATATCCTTTTGGACTAAATGAACAAGTAGGAAGTTTTTAAATTCATAGCTCTTTTGGGGCACGTGGGTGGCTCAGTCGGTTAAGGGTCTGACTCTTGATTTTGGCTCAGGTCATGATCTCACGATTCGTGGATCAAGCCCCGCATCGGGCTCTGTGCTGACGGCCTGAAGCCTGCTTGGGATTCTCTCTCCGTCTGTTTGTCCCTACCCCACTCATGTGCGCTCTCTCTCAAAGTAAACTTTTAAAATTCATAGCACTTTCAACCATATCTACGTCAAGACAATAAAGATGAGATGAAGGCTACAAATTTGGCTCATTCAATGCAATGTTCAGCTACCCACATATTGTTAAACGCCTAAAAGGACTGCTGCCGGATCGGCCCACCCTATCCAGTTAGTAACAGAGTTACTCCGACACAGCCTTTTTAAAATGCTGTCACTATTGCACTCCTGTCCTTCGATATATTTTCTAATGTACTCTGGGGGAATGGATAAAAAATTATTAAATAACTCATTAAAAGATCAGCTTTCGTAAGATCTGAAAAATGTGCCCCAAAAGTACCACTTAGGGACACGCATAACGAAGCCTCTTCTTTGCTTTCAGCTCAAGTACAGTTCCACAGGTACTGGTTCCACAGGACAGCAGAGAGTCACGACATCCAACTTGTTCCTCTTGTAGAGACACTACAGGCACAAGGCAAGACGACGGATTATCTCCTGTGTTGCCAACAGTAGCAACGGGACGTATGTGATTTCACATTTTTTTAAATCTGCCAAGTTTATACAGAGATTCCATAACCATACAGTTACAACCTAATGTACAGTTTTAGAAATCAAAACTGCTAGGGCATTTATTATAAATTACTACTTAGTTTCCTCTAAAGCACTCTCCCTCTTTCACTTTAGAAATAATTTAAAAAGGGGCACCTGGGCGGCTCAGTTGGTTAAACATCCGACTTCAGCTCAGGTCATGATCTCACGGTTTGTGAGTTGAGCCCCACATCAGGCTCTGTGCTGACAGCTCAGAGCCTGGAGTCTGTTTCAGATTCTGTGCCTCCCTCTCTCTCTGCCTCTCCCCTACTTGTGCTCTGTCTCTCTCTCAAAAATAAATAAAAACATTACAAAAAAGTAATTTAAAAAACACAAATTGACCTACATCTTGGAAGAGGAGACAACAGCAAACATATACCGTTTTTTAAAACCATGGAAACCTGGAGAGAACAGTACAATTTATTTGGCTGCTGAGCCTAATAACTATGTAGACACCAAGAAGCCAAAACATAAACGGAACTGACTGCAAGAAGCTGATAAAAGGGATCTTGCTGGGTGACTTGAGGACCCAATTGCCTAAGAATGTACTGAGACCTACTATAATTGGTTAAACTTTGATTACAAAATAAGATTATAGACTGCTTTTCTATTTCACTACAAAAATTTGGGTACATGTATATCAATCACTGGATAGTATGGTTAAGGCTTCCAACACTGTCATTAACTTAATGGTTTTGCCTTTTTTTAAAAAAAGAGGAAAACAACCCTTCCAGGAGGCCTGGATTTCACAGCTTCTAATTTAGGCAAAATTCAGTTTTGAAAGTACAAAGGTGGTATTGCCTGGGGAATCCAGGAAGCTTTTCTAGAAGCAAGCTGTGTGCTTGAAGACAGCCAGGCACTGCTGCACAGAAAGCGGATGCCTAGGCACTCCAACGTGCTCCCCGCCCCCAGCCGCATGGCCGTACGTGTGAATCCACGTGAGGACTATAGGCATAGACCTGTTCCACATCCACGACACAATGGCATATGGCAGATCACTCCATCTGTGGGACCTCAGTTCCCTCATTTGTAACAGAAGAGGCTAGAGCAGTCCCAGTTAGAAAGTAGGATTATTACATTCATGATTTTAGCAGGATGCCTCTATCCTGCCTACAAATCAAACACCCTAAGGAAAGAACTCCTTCACTGACCTTTCTCTCACCACCTAGGACTTGTCTTAAAGGCAAAAGCAAATGTATGCATTGTATTTCCAGTTAAAAAAAAAAGAAAAAGTTATAGTCCCACAGAACCTAGTTCTAAATGGCTGAAAGCCCTCAGATAGAGGACAGTTAACATTGATACAAAGAGATGAAGAACAGACTACGGGAAGTGTACGACAGCACGCCTCTTTGGGGGGTGCCTCGCAAATGTTAGATTCATTTATCTGATCTATGCTGGGGTTTAAACTTGGAAAACACAGAATCTACTAAATTCTTTTTTTTTTTAATTTTTTTAGCGTTTTTATTTTATTTTTGAGAGACATAGAGACAGAGAGTGAGCAAGGGAAGGGCTGAGAGAGAGAGGGAGACACAGAATCTGAAGCAGGCTCCAAGCTCTGAGCCGTCAGCACAGAGCCCGACGCGGGGCTCGAACTCACAGACCGTGAGATCATGACCTGAGCTGAAGTCGGCCGCTTAACCGACTGAGCCACCCAGGCATCCCTGGAATCTCCTAACTTCTAGAACTCTAGTGTGATCTCCAATTGTGTTAATTTTTAAGAGCTTGTCCATTCGTTCACTACTACTTAACAGTACGATTAAGTATCACAGTGATTAGCACTTGAATATTTTGCCATGGCGCAGGCACTACATACCCTGACTCCCCCCTCCTCTACCCTTCCCTTTCTCACGAGTTTACAGCTAGGGAAGAGGTGGCACAAAAAGACGAACTTCATCCCAAGGTCCCAAAGTCAGTCTGAATCCTGACCTTCTAACGCCATGACCCACCTGTTTAAATGCTGGATGGCAAACATATCTGGCACCTGACAAGGCCGGATGATCAAAGATGATTAAGACAAGCACTCGGTATACAGACGGCAGAGTGTGCAAAACATATAAAAAATTATTACAACATGGTATGTGTGCTGCAACCCAGGCCTTTAAACTGCTGTGGCAGCAGAGGGGAGAGAGGCTGCCCGGGGAGTTTAAAAAGGCCTCCACTGAGCTGGGTACTGAAAGACGAGCAGGCATTCCTGGGGTGTAGGAAGGAGGGAAAGGCCTTCTGGGTACAGAACAGCATGTGCCAAGGTACATAAAGGTGAGTGAGCTCCAGAGTGCTGGGGAGGAGGGAAGGCAGGGCAGGAACGGGGAGCTTTCACAGGCCAGCGAACTGGACCCGTCAGCCTCTGTTCCTATCTGGCTATAGCGGCCAGAAAGCTGGCTATAACGGCTCTCTCCTACAGTGACCATACCAGGTAGCACCTGAGGGAATGTTGTTCTCCTCTTCAGAGGTTCACTTCCCCAGAGTCAGTAAGCCTCTACAATACAAACAGTCCTGGGATGCAAGCGATAATATAATAAACCAACCAGTTAGCTGAATTTTAGAGCCGGCCTATCCGGCAATAGAGGGCACACGGAAGAAAGGGCAGTAAATTAGCCCCCATGATGAACTGCCACAAACTCTATCTGTAGCCTAGGTGTGTGGCTCTTAAGGGGTCATGAACACAGTGTATGAGAGTGTGTGTGTTTTCTGGGGAGAATACTTGTACGTTTCACCAGATTCTCAAAGGGATCAATGGCCTGAAAAAACAATCAGGGCTTCCCAGCAAGTTTATAGCCAGACATGCATACAACTTCCAACACCTGCGGCAACCCCAAGACAGGCAGGCAGGCAGGCAGGCAGGCAGACAGACAGACAGACAGACACACACACACACGCGCACACACACACACTCTCTCTCTCTCTCTCTCTCTAAAATGAGAAAGCCCTCCCTCCTTCTTGGGCCTTACTTAAAACTCTGACAAACATTTTAGCTTCAGACTCTGTTCAAAAAGCCTTTAGGATCTGAGACTGTTAACTGCTTGCCTCGCATTACTCAGGTCATATTGTGCAAGCCTACCACCTGTTCGGAACCCCAAATGATTTACCGATAAGATAGAAACCCTCCAATTTCTAATTTCCCTAAGGAAACCCTTCTCTCTAAATGGTGAAAACAGGGAAGAAATTCAAGAAGCTGAATCCCCAGGCCAGGTACTTAATTAACTTCTCAACTAATATTTAAAGGAAAACTTAAAAATAAACCACACTTCAGTGAAATGCACTTTAATTTTCTACCACAAGATTAAAAGGATGACTGCCCCCGGAGGAACAATCATCACCCTGGAGCCTGAGCACAAGAAACCTTGTTTACAGGTTGGCGATTTGGGTCCCTACTGGAACGTAAACAGTCAACCCCACATCCGTCATCATCATCACACGACAACACACGTCACCAGCCTTTCCACATATAATTCTTCTGTTGTTAGACTTCACTCTATTGCTGCTCAGCCCCGTGCAGCCATCTCTAAAGCAGCACGCAGGTCAAGGCAATACAGGCAACAGGTCATGAAAGAGACAGAAGCCTTCAGGTACCTGGCATGCCAGGCGGCAAGGAGCAGAGTGTGATTAAGAATACCAGAGCTGGGGGCCGGGGGAGTGTCTGAGTGGCTCATTCGGTTAAGCATCTGACTCTTGATTTCAGGTCAGGTCATGATCTCACTGTTCATGGGTTCAAGCCTAGTGTTGGGCTCTGTGCTCACAGTGTGGAGTCTGTTGGGATTTCCTCTCTCTCTCTCTCTCAAAATAAATAAATAAACTTAAAAAAAAAAAAAAAAAGAATACCAGTGCTGAGGGGCGCCTGGGTGTCTCAGTCGGGTAAGCAACTGACTCTTGGTTTTGACTCCGGTCTTGATCTCAGGGTTCTTGAGTTTGAGCCCTGCACCAGGCTCTCTGTGCTCACAGTGTGGAGTCTGCTTGGGATTTCCTCTCTCTCTCTCTCAAAATAAAGAAATAAAACTAAAAAAAACAAAAAACAAAAAAAAACAGTGCTGGAGTCAACAGTAGCCCAGGTTCAAATGTCAAGCCTTATCATGAAGCTGTGTGAGCTCAGGCAAGTTACTGACCCTCTCTTAGATTTCTGTAGGTATAAAATGAAGATCACAGCTGTGCCTCATTACAAGATTGTTATGAGAACTTAGTACATTAATGTTTAGAACAGTGTCTGGAACCTAGCTAGTATTTGAGAAGTACACTAAATCATACCATAATTCCTTGGTTAAGGAACTAGCTATTTCAACAAAACTGAGAAAGAAGGCACGTTCAGGAACAGGCAAATATCCAGAGTTAATTTAATGTTCGATGTGAAATCAAACACCAAAAATAACCACCACAGTGCAAACACTTTAACCGTCGATGGAATGAAAAATATTTTAAAATCGGGAAATCAAAATTAAATTAAAGAGACATTCAGTGATCTACCGCACGTGACTCACCAGGCCGGAGGCCACGGAGAAAGAAATTAAAGTCATCCTACGCATACATCTTTAGATCACAGGAACAGAGAATACGGACAGTAAGACTCACGCTTACATGCACTGAGATATTACTGAGGCATGCAGACTGAACTTTTGAAGGAGAAATTTCTAAAGCAAAAATGGGGTAAAGAATTACTATTTAATAATGGGCTGGTGCTATTATTGTGTGTGTTTTCTCTGGGAAAATAATGCAAGAGGGTCAGAAATTTTGGAAGCTGAACACAGTTCCAAGGAGAACCAATGATATAATTGTTATTATAGCATAAATTGCTCTTAAAGTTTAGTATAAAGTAAAAATAAGAGCTTCCTTTCTAATTTTTTTTAATGTTTTTATTTTATTTTTGAGAGACAGACAGTGTGAGCAGGGGAGAGGCAGAGAGAGAAGGAGACACAGAATCTGAAACAGGCTCCAGGCTCTGAGCCGTCTCAGCACAGAGCCCAACGCGGGGCTCGAACTCATGGACCGCAAGATCATGACCTGAGCCGAAGCCGGCCGCTTAACTGACTGAGCCACCAGGGCGCCCCAAGAGCTTCCTTTCTAGATCAGATTCAGTGCCAGACACCGTGCCACATTTTGTATACATTACTTACAATTCCATTCTCATTCTCTTAAAAAGAGATGAAGAAACGAAAGTTTAGAGAGGTTAAAAGTCACTAGCAAGCCTAACAGACTATGAGCCTAGTTATAAGTCCAACATAACCATGCACCTTCAGTAACTGATTTATAATTAGATGTCCGATGTCACAAAATCTTGGCTTAATGATTTCTCGATAACCTGTCCTCATCCACTTTTCAAAAAGAACCCCTTTCCAGATAGCTCTGCACATGCTGAACACATTAAATTCTAGTGAGACATGCTTTCTCTGTAATTTTTGCATCTGTATCCAACCCTACTTGTAGATTTCACTATTCCCAATTTACACAGGAAGAACTAGCCTCAGAGACTGCTTGCCCAAGATAACGAAGGGCAGCCAGAAGAGGAAACTCGCATTTGAACCCTACCCTGGTGGACTCCCAAGCTCAAAGCAATGGAAAGCTCATCTCAGTTTTCTGAATGCAGATTCAACAGAGGCTCTTCACCATCAGGCTGTTCTTCTCAACTGACTCGAGCGACTTTGTCCCTGAAAATCTAAGATATTCTCTTTCCAGGAAGTCCACCCCCACACCCAACCCTTGACCAGTTTACTCCACCGATTCTGTGGCTCCTGAGGGGCACCAGTGGGCCTGAGACAGAAACAGAAACAAAGAACTAAAAGAGGAAAGAGCATAGAGAAGAAATGGAAGAAGCGGCCATTCCTCCCACAGTGGGTTTTCCCTCACTTCCTGGAAGCCTCGCCCATACCGGAAAACTCCCAGGTTTCCCCTTGTGCTAGGTCCCCTCACGGGTAGCTAGGCAACCAAATGCAACATACATAAAGAGCATAGAGCTGCCAAGTGCTGCCCAGAAGGGTCTTCAAATGAAAGCAGAACTGGGGGCCTATAAATATCCCCAAGGTGACGGAACACACCAACAGATAAGGGACAAATACTACAGATGTTTGAGAGACTGGATCTCCAGCCACAGTAAGAATAAAGACAGGCCTGGTAAGGCACTGGTGGACAGACAACTGGAAGGCTGGGAAACCAGATAGCAAAACCCAGGGCGGCTCAGTACCCGGGACAAAGAGGCCGCAAGTGAGGCTGAACAGCTCTTATTAACACCACACTGCAGGTCTAGGGCAGGGACTTGGTAACATACACGGCAACTGATCGCTGGCCTTTGAGGCAGGTCCTGGTTCTCAACCCTACTTTGGATGCATGAAATGAACAGATAAACTAGCTCTACAAAATGAACTGTGAATTCCACAGGGGCTCACAGCAGTAAATAGGATTCCCGGCTGTACGGAGTTTCCTCTGGCACAAACAGCAGACATAAACAAATATCCACTGAAAATGAAACTTTGTTTCAGCCAAACACACCCATTCAATACCACTAAGAACTTGTGGTCTTTCCATTTCTTTTTAAAGAAGGTGCTGTTTTTCATTTTTCCTATGGCTGCTTGGGTGTGTGTTTAGTTTACGTAAGAGAAGTGAAGACAATGAGCCCAAGTGGAAGGATTTCCAAAATCTACCCTCAGATAAGTCTAAATTTGTTCAGAAACTATACTGGCGTTTCTCTTGGACGTGAAGTTCCTCCAGAAGGAGGTGCCATGAAGCCCTCATGCTTCAACAAAGCCTAGATTTGTGTATAAAACAACAGTAGATTAAATCCTACACGACGCAGCCCAAACACTACTGCTTCTAAGAATTTTCCTTCAATTTCCAACCCAGGGATAACTCTTTTTTTCATCTGGTATAGCAACTAGCCTTTTCTAACTCTGTTTCATTCCTTCCACCTCGCCCATGAGCTGTTGAGAGAGTACTGCAAATGCTTAGCACGTAGTAGGTACCCAGGAAATTTCTCAGAAGTCATCAGGTGATGTTGGGCTTTCAAATTTAAGAATACTAAATTGAGTATTTGGATAGGATGTTCATACTTCAAGGAATCTGTAATGGGTAACACATATGCACACACGAAAACGCTTTGGAGGATGCATGAAAACATTCCCTGAAAGAGAAAGCCAAATAATGCCTCCATTTTCTTAAAGAAATTTACTTTAAAAATGATTGCTGCAGAGGGGCCTGTCCAGAACTAAAGTTAAATTAGCCTGGTAGCTGCTGTCTGGTGATAACTTTCTTCATGCCAGGAAGTTGGGGAGTATGTGATTAAACGTGTTTCCGCCCCCTAGCTCCACCCCAGATCCTATCAGTTGGCTAACAGAAGGTTCTGCAGCTGACCAGCTCACACCACTCAAAAAAAAAAAAAAAAAATCCCTAAGAAAAACAAAACCGTGCCAAAATTTTTTAGACAAGTAATTACAAACTCTAAATCCTCTCCCATGTGTGTACTTTCTACTCATCTTCGCAACACACACAAATGTAAAGCATAGAAAAAACCTGGCCATTTTCATGACTTCAAACACAAGTATTTTAAACCTTTAACTTACAAGATCACTAAAAATACTAACTAGCTTGTCAATTGATTCCTAGTTTCTTAAAAAAAATTGTTTCATTTTTTTTTAATTTTAGAGCGAGAGCGTGCATGCAAGGAGGAGAGGGACTGAGAGAGCGAGAGAGAATGAAAGAATCTTAAGCAGGCTCCAGGCTCAGTGTGGAGCCCGACGTGGGGCTCGATCTCATGACCCTGGGATCAGGACCTGAGTCCAAATCAAGAGTTGGATGCTCAACCAACCGAGCCGCCCAGGCACTCCTGACTCCAAGTTTCTAAAGCTTTCCTTCCTACTTTTCCTAGATACCCCCCGACTCTCTTCCCCTCCCCCCTCCCCCAAAACTATTCAGCTACAGTCACAGAGAAAATACCAGAATATGAAACTCACAAAGACTTGGCAGACTTGCCTGAGCATTTTCCTTTTCTGACCTCTATTTGTTGAAGTCCCTAAGTTCATTCCTTGACTGCTTAATTTTCCCCAAAGTACACTTTATTTTTTATTTATCTTTTTAATGTTTATTTCAGAGAGAGACAGAGAGAGAGAGAGAGAGAGAGAGCGCGCGCGAGCGCGCAGGGGATGGGGCAGACAGAGAGGGAGACACAGAATTCAACACAGGCTTCAGGCTCTGAGCTGACAGTACAGAGCCCAACACGGGGCTCAAACTCACGAAGCTTGAGATCACAACCTGAACCAAGAGTCAGGTGCTTAAGGGATTGAGCCACCCAGGCGCCCCCCCCCCCAAACTATATACCTTTTTAGTTAACAAAACAAAAAATCCCCCAATGAAGTTTTGCTAAAAGTTGGAACCACAATCAGTTGCAAAGCTGAGAAATACTTTTATACTTCATGAAAAATTTCCCTATCTAGCTCTCTGACCTTAAGTCTACCACTTCATGCCTTTCTGGTCTTCGATTTCAATTAGTGATTGGTCTCTTGATTATACTTCTTTAGTACTATACAATTTTAGAATGGTTTTAACATTTTGGGTTTTGGTTTTTTTTTATTTTGTTTTTTCAATGTTTGTTTATTTTGGGGAGAGTTCGAGCATGAGTGGGGGAGGGGCAGAGAGAGAGGGAGAAACAGAATCCGAAGCAGGCTCCAGGCTTCAAGCTGTCAGCGCAGAGCCCGACGCGGCACTCGAACTCATGACCTGAGCCGAAGTCGGTCGCTCAACCGACTGAGCCACGCAGGCGCCCTGGTTTTAACATTTTGAATTGGGCTTTGATATTTGGTGAGGAAAGTCCCCCTTCACTGTTCTTTTTCAAGATTTTCTTGGCTTTATATACATCTTTAAGCCCCGTTGGACTTTAGAAATAGTTTGTCAACTTCTTTTTGAAAGTTTCATTGGAATTGCATTTAATTTGTGAACTTGGAAGAAATGGACAACTTTGGAATACCATCCAGGAATATAGGCTTTATTATCATTTCTTCAAGTCTTTTATGTCCTTCAGAGTACAGTATTTTTTGGTATTTTACCTCCCAAAATACAGTCTTTTTCATTGTTTTCTAACTGACTATGCTGGTATGCTGCTTTCCTTGTCTGGCCTCCTTACTGAAGCTTGTTATTCTATTTTTTTTTCCCCAATTGATAAGCTTCGATCTTTAAGCACATAGTCACACTGACAGCAACACTGATGGCCTGGGCCTATTCTTGAAAGACCTGCAAAAAAACTAGAAAAATATGTCCAAAGTATCTGTATTACACAATGTTCACAATAAAAACTGCCTGGAAATAAATGAAGACAACCCTAAGAGGAAAATGTCAATAACCAAATTGTCTAAAAGACTAAAAACTGGCAAATGTATTAAAATGGTAACTTCATTAATAATAATACAAATTAAAATAACGAAATATGTTTTTTCAGCCAATGACTGCAAAGGAAGCTAGATAACATCTAAAGTTGGAAAGCATCTGAAACAACGACTGCTCCACTGGGATTACAAACTGGTAAGTCTTTTTAAGGCAATTCAGCATTATCAAAAAATTAAGTGTACATAACTCATCCAGGAATTTCATTTCTAGGAATCTTTATATTATACTCAAGTTCTAAAGAATAAATTATACAATGCCTTGTGGTTAAAAAAAAATCCTTAACAATCCCATAAACAGTCCAAGTATATGTAGTTCATTCAAATATCCATAATATACACAAATATAAAGCAGGGGAGGGACAGAGAGGGAGAGAGAGAATCCCAAGCAGGCTCTGCAACAGCAGCACAGAGCCCAATGCAGGGCTCAGTCTCACGAACCATGAGACCATGACGTGAGCCAAGAACAACAGGTGGACACTTAACCAACTGACCCACCCAGGCCAGGCTCCCCAAAGTTTACCATTTTTAATTATGTAAGGATATGTAAGGTTAAATTCTAACAATGCATAAAAGACAATTCTACTTTATTAGAAATACCTCACACCTGTGTCTATATACAAAAGATGCTTCCTGCAAATATCATTAGCAACAGCAAAAACACTAGAAACTGCGCAAGTGTCAGTCAGCAGGAAATAAAATATATTATGGTGCATCCGATGAAATACCATACAGCCGTTAAAAAGAACGTGCTACTGCTATACACTCTGATATGGAAGACCTAAGATTTACTGTCAGGTTAAAATAGAAGAGGGAGCAAATCATGCATTGCATGTTAGGAAACATTTTTATCTGCATCTAAATGCAGAGAAAGATGCATATTAAAACATGACCTCTGATTACACTTCTGCAACAGGATGAGGTTGGGAGACTGAGGAGAAGACTAAGTTATTTGCTGCCTCTACTTCTATATTTGTGTATCTTAAAAGTAGTTACTACTTTGTAATTTTTTTTAACAGAAAAATGAGGAGCCATGGTATTTATGGTTCTTTGCAACTTTCTAAGTTTATGAGAAACAGGTGTTCTGAGGCATCTCCGTGTTGATTTCGGCTACTGATAATCAGCTATCTGGTACTGAGTAGT
Source organism: Paguma larvata (assembly GCA_030068075.1). NCBI lineage: Eukaryota > Metazoa > Chordata > Mammalia > Carnivora > Viverridae > Paguma > Paguma larvata. Next base: position 12,916,096 of record CM057823.1, read on the forward strand.
GAAGATTCGCCATGCTGTGCACAGACAGTGAGAAAGAAAACAGCGATGGCATCGGACAACTCCAAACATTCTGGTAAAAACTTAAATACCCAGTCAACGTGATCATTCTTGTTCTGTGTCTCTACGGAAGTAAAACATCTGAACATTTTAACAGACTTTTCAGTGATCACAAACACAAGATTTTATTGTATTCTTAGATAAGGTAAAAAGACCTATGTGTTCCTTTGAAGCACAAGCTTCCCCCACCAAAAGGAAAACAATAAATGGAAAACATCAAGAGGGCAGAGGAGGGTACAAGAGTGGATCTCTAAGATGGAGAGCAAAGAACATTCTATTTCCTAGGGATTAACATTTACCCAAACACTGACAACACTAATGGAGGGCCCTGTCCACCCTTTATCATCTTGTTTAGTTTATCTGGACGATGAGGCAAAACAAACCCAAAATGAAGGAGGGGACATGGCTACTATCTCTGCAACTCTTCCAACTTAGAAGCCACCAGTATATCCAGACACCACTATGCCCTGCCTCACAGGGATTTCCCAACTCTGAAAACCCCACATTGCAATGTAACAGGACTTGAAATCTTACAAAAGGGATTCATTGTGTTGGATTAAAACGGAGCCCTACACATAGTAATTTTAAGTAGAAAACACAAAATCAAACTGACAAATCCCAGAAGCACTTATTTTAGATGAAGAAATCAGATGTTCTCCCCTCTGTACAACGTGCTTCATGCATAGTTCCACAAAGCTAGTGGAAAAACACGCTGAAGTACTAAATACTGCAGGACAGCCACATGCCGAACACCCAGCAAGGCACAGTGTGTACACGCACCGCCATCCAACACGTCAAGTAGGGAACCGCCTAATCCTAGCCCAGGTTTTCTCAAAGACAAGCCATCACAGCCTCCCAGCCAAGCCCACTCCCAGACCTGTCTTGATCTCTCCCCATCTCCCTGAAGCCTGTTCCCAGACCTAGTGTCTGACATGGTAAGTGATAAAAATGCTTACCGAGTAAGTGAACAAGACGGCGCGTTATTAGACAAGTGAACGAAGTTCAGTACGACAAAAGCCCAGTCTGCAGGACAAAGTATTGCAGAGGAGGCTATCGGGCAAGGCGGCGCCAAAGGTTTTAAGCAGAATGACAGGGTACATTTATTTCCATGGTACCAGGGTACATTTCTTCCTCTTGAAAGGTTACCCTGACTGTCCTGAAGAGCTAGGACCCTAAGGAGGCACAGCCAGTATAGCAGCACAGAAAGTTTTCTTGGCAGCCTGAATGAATGGTAAGGGAGAAAGATGGAGAGAAGTCAACAGGTTTGAGGATCTGGGGAAGACAGAACTGTCACCTTTGGTGATGGACTAGTTAGGGAAGGAAATGGAAGAGGTGGGAAACTGGCTCAACACAGGAGGTTTGAGGATGAGGACAAGGACATCACAGTCCTGGACATACTGAGTTTATTTAAGTGTACAGGAGACAGCCAACTGGAGCTGGTACAGACACCTGGGTATTTGACTCTGAAGCTCAGGACAGAACTCTGGGACAAAGGACATCCTCCGTGGGCATGCAGGATAACAAGAAATAAGGCACAGGTCAGAGGTTCTGAGGAATGCTATCATTTAAGGACCAAATCGATGAAAAGGAGAAAGTAGAAGCAGAGGCACAGAGGCAGAGAAAGTCCACAGAATCATGGAAGCCAATGAAAGAATGTTAAAAACAGAAAAAATCCAAGAATCAAACCTGTCAGTAGTGGGATAACAGGCAATTTCTATTTCTTATATTTTACTCTATTTTCCTAAGATGCTTAATCGACATGTATTTATTACTCGAAGAAACAAATTTTATTTTTATTTTTAAATTTTTAATGTTTAATTTTTGAGAGAGAGAGAGAGAGAGAGGGAGAGACCAAGCATGAACAGGGGAGGGGCAGAGAGAGACCAAGCATGAACAGGGGAGGGGCAGAGAGAGGGAGACACAGGATCCGAAGCAGGGTCCAGGCTCTGAGCTGTCAGCATAGAGCCTGATGCTGAGCTCAAACTCACAAACCAGGAGACCGTGACCTGAGTGAGAATAGTTGGCACTCAACCAACTAGGTGCCCCTCAAAGAAAAAAAATTTTTAGGAAAACCTGCAAAATGTCTGCTGTAACAACTCCATAAATTAAAGAGAGAGAGTTGGGGCCCCTGGATGGCTCGGCCAGTTAAGTATCAGACTCTTGATTTCCGCTCATGTCAAAAGCTCACTGTTCCTGTTCCTGAAATTGAGCCCGACACTGGGCTCTGGATTGACAGTGCTAGCCCGTTTGGGATTCTACCTCTCTCTCCCTGCTTGCGCTCACCCTCTCAAAATAAACAAACTTAAAAAAAAAAAAAAAAGCTAAACTCTACTGTTCACAGGACATGTGTTTTGAGTTCCGTTTTTGGGTCTGGTGATCTATCTACTCCGGCTTCATGACCAGTGACACACATTGCCCAGCCTCCTGGCCAAGGTCCGGAATCCCAGCAGAGCAGAGCTGGCTGGCCTACACACCCATGGTCCAGTGACCTTGGGTTCATTAGCATATTGTTCTGATCAAATGAGCTAAGCAGTCACAGACCCTGCCTACTTTGTCCCACTTTCCACAACTACGAATGCCGAACCAAAGTTCTCCAACTCTGCACCATTTCCTATAAACAAGAGGCTGCCTATAAACATTCACTCAGACACAGGAGGTCCAAGCTCACAAAAAAATGTTTGTTTATTGCCTCTAAAAAGGACTTATGTTTACTTACAAGGTTACCTGCCCCAGGGAGAAGTGTATCATTAATGAAAATGAGGGTAGTGCACTGAGTCAGCGACAGTAACCAATGACCTGTTGTTCTGATGACACTAAAAAAAAAGGAGGTATGACCAAGATATTTCTAAAGGTCAACAAGGGTGTACGAAATAATAGTCTAACCTTCTACCCGTCTTTCTTGACCCACGCCACCACTATGGCATATTTTACAGCAATTTTTTTAAATTTTATTTTTTTTAATTTTTTTTTAATTTTTTTTAATGTTTTTATTTATTTTTGAGAGACACAGAGGCACAGCGTGAACAGGGGAAGGGTAGAGAGAGAGGGAGACACAGAATCGGAAGCAGGCTCCAGTCTCTGGGCCGGCAGCACAGAGTGCGACGCGGGGCTCGAACTCACAGACCGCGAGATCATGACCTGAGCTGAAGTCGGCCACCCAACCGACTGAGCCACCCAGGCGCCCCTAAATTTTATTTTAGAGAGAGCAAGCACGCAAGTGCAAGAGAAGGGTGGGGGGGGGGGTGGGAGGGAGGGAGGGAGAGAGAGAGAAAGAATCCCAAAGCAGCCTCCACACTGTGGAGCCTGACGTGGGACTGGATCCGACGACCCTGGGATCACGACCTGACATGAGACCAAGAGCTGGACACTCAACTAACTGAACCACCCAGACGCCTTTTTTTTTTTTTTTAAAATGAAGTAAACCCTATCCTCATGCAGGACTTGGATTCCCCACCCCAAGATCAAGAGTCACACGTACTCTACCAATGGAGTCGGCCAGACACCCCTGTCATTTCTTTTTTAAGTACAGCCTTTAAAAAAAGAATGAATTTACTTCAAAATAATTCTTGGGATAAGTAGCTTACCTTTCAGAAAATTTAAGAACTTTGGATTATTTTGTTCAAGTGGATTTTACTATACTTGGTTTTCAGAAGGAAAGGGTCAGGGAGACGGGGTGCTAAAAATAGACACGACACAGTGGAAGGAGAGTACTTGTGAGAGCCTGACTAGCAATTAGCAAAAAGTGGTATCACCAGGATTAAAATAGGAAATCTGAACCCATTCCGGGAACAAGGTCCTGGACTGCCACAGTCACGCAGCCTCACAGGCTGGCCCAACTCCCCAACACAAGTCCCAGGGCCCAGTGGAGAGCCTTATAAGGCAACCATGCTCCGGGAGAAGATAAGAACAACACTGAGCACTTAACATTTCCACAGGCCTCTACAAATATTAACTAGTTAGCTCTCGCAGGATTCTGAGAGAGCCCGGCTACTACCATTTCCAAGAGACTGGAGAAGACAGATACTTGACTGACTACAGTTAATTATGCCCAAATGGGTAGTAAGGAGCTGGCAGCTCTTTCTCCTTAGGTGCTGGGTTCAGGGCCAGGCACACCTCAAGTTGTGTCAGGAACTGAGTAAACTGCTTTCCTACTAATGAACAGGAAGGAAGAGGAAGATTTTTCAACTTTGACAGTGAGGAACAGTCTCCACTTTCCCTTCACTACTTCCCACAGTGTCTCCATAAAATCCCAATCCTTAGAATAATTAAGACTCCCTGAGCGCCTGGGTGGCTTACTCAGTTAAGCACCGGACTATTGGTTTCACCTCAGGTCCTGATCTCAAGGTTCGTGAGTTTGAGCCCAGCACGGGGCTCTGCGCTAACAGAGCTTGGGCGTCTCTCCCTCTCTGTCCCTCCCCCCTCAAAAATAAATGGATAAATTTTTTAAAACACAATAACTAAGACTCCTACTTGAACAGCCTAGGAAAAGATACAAGCGAGGAGTAAAGACATGGCATGTAAGAGGACAGAGGACTTGCTTTCCCCAAGCTGGTTTCCATCCTGCAAGGGGACAATTAACATCCATCTCGTTCCCTTCATGAACAAATTTGGCAACTGTGATTACAGTGCCTGTAAAGAAAGAAGACCACTATCTATACAGATTGGAGGGAATTAGGTGGCCTTGATAATTTCTTTTAATTAAGAAAATTTCAATGTAATTCTTATCGAATAAGGTTTCCTGACCATCTACACTGTGTGACATCTTGTGGCCAGATGCTGGAAATATACAAGAGTCGAATTTTGTGTGCGTCTGTGTGCATATACATTTTTAAGTCACCTAGAATGTAATCTCTGCTAGAATCTAAAGTCTCCACAATATCAGGACCCTTAGCTTTGTTCACGGATTATCCCCCACTGCCTACTGTGTGTCCAGCACAAAGCCAGTGCTCAATACGTATTTGTTGAATAGTCTTAAAGAAAGGAGTTCAACATCCGAACATACACAGATACACGAGGAAGGACAGAAGTACATATACTAAGTAGCACCCTCAGTAGCTAAGTCAGAGACCGGACATAATCATCCTATGGAAGGGAAAACAAACAAACAAAAAAACTAAACACACAGAAAGGATGAAAGAGTGCACTCTAGCGACAACTTAAACGTTTATCAACTGATGAACGAATAAACACAATGCAGTATATGTCCATACAAAGGAAATACTGTTATTCAGCCCTTGGGTTCTTGGGGCCTCCACCTGGCTTGCTCAGTCAGTAGAGCACATAACTCCTGATCTCTGGGCCATGAGTTCAAGCCCATAGGGCGTAGAGATTTCTCTAAAAAAAAAAAAAGAAAAAAACAAAGAACTAAGTGCCAATTCATGCTACGACATGGATGAACCCTAAAATACCACGCTAAGTGAAGTGAGACACAAAAGGCTGTAGTACTCTATCTATATAAAATGTCCATAAATAGGCAAATCCAAGGAGACAAAAAGTAGATTTGCAGTTGCCAGGGGCTGGGAGGTGGGTTTAATGAACACAGGTTGGGGTGTTTTTGTTTTGTTTTTTTCCCTTGGGTGAGAGGAGCAAAAGTGTCCTAAGATTAGAGTCACGATGGTTATACAACTCTGAATACACAAGAATTACTGAATTAAGGGTGTGTTTTAAGCTGTGAACTGCACCTCAACGAAGTCATTAAGAAAAGAACACTAGCCTAGCTGCTGGGTTGGAGGCTGAGGAAAGGTGATGCACAGGGACGGAGAGCAGACAAGTCTGGAAATGCAGACAAGGGCCTGAGCACAGGGAGCTTAGAATGTCAGCGAAAGAAATCTGGATCTTACCCACCAAGGACGACGACAACGAAAATCGCGGGGGCCAGTGCTCTCCAGTCTTCAGAGCACTGTCATATACATCAGACCCTTCTGATCAAGGAATTTGCAACCGTTTCAGATGCTAGCTGATTTACTGGAGTAACACATTTGGAAGAATCCTGGGCCATGAGTGTGGAATGGGCTAGGGATGCAAGGAAGGCAGTGGAGGCTAGGGGTGTAACTGCGAGTCCAGACAAGGGGATGGGAGAGATGGCAAAGAGCAGACTGTGTAAGGCGTGAAGTCCACGGCAACCCAGATGTTTTGGAACCAGAGGTGCTACGTATAACTGGGTGACTCACCTCCTAGAGAAGAAGTCGCCGCGTTACTGATCACTGAGGATTTGGGCAAGTCCCGCATCTCCAATTCCTCTGTGAGAGCAGAATCCTAAGAGGCACTAGGTTCAAGAGACCTCTTTGGACTATACTTCTCTGCAGAATATTCCTTCCAGACTGGCAATGAAGTTCAACATAGGAGGACAGATTTCGAACTGCCATAGGTTCAAATCCAGGCTTTGGTATTTATTAGTGACCTAGACCAAGTTATTCACCTCTCTCTGAGCCTCAGAAATAATGGTGGTTCCAGGCTCTGAGCTGTCAGCACAGAGCCTGATTTGGGGCTCAAACCCATGAACCGTGAGATCATAACCTGAGCTGAAGTTGGACGCTTAACCGACCGAGCCACCCAGGCGCCCAGGTATGCTTCTCTATGGCACTTATCAATCTGTGAGTCTATACTTACTTGTGCTTTTGTTTGTACAATACACACTTCCCCACTACACTGAAAGTTCCAGGAAGGTCAAGGACAATGTTTGTCTGCTGCCCACTCTATAACCAGGGTTCAGTACAGAAGGAGGTCAGTATCCTTGGAATGACTCACCTAGGAATTATACCTTTGGTTTCTAAAGCCAAGGGCTACTGTGACAGCCATGCTATCCTGAAGAGCAGCACAAAGACGCAAAGAAACAACTACGGTCCCGGACTAAATAGCTCCATCAAGGAAGTGAAAGGGAGAATAGTCAAAGAGGAAAATGCTTTATTTTTCCAGATGCTAATCTCAAGAGTCTGTTGTAAGCCTAGTTTAAAAAAAAAATAAAAAAGACTTAGGATTGGCCTTGGGTTCTGCAGGTTGTATCTCCCTCATCTATGGAACAGGTCTGGTTGGGGAAGCCAAGAACAACTGACAAATACAAGTTCTTTATAAGATCCTGATGGTTATCATTCATTTTATTCATTCATTAAAAATTAACAGCCAGTAAGGTTTCCCCTTGCCATTTAAATACACCCACATTGGTTCCTACCTGCAAACATATATGATGGTGATTCCTACCCCAGGGTCTGTTTCTACCTATTTCAATCCTGCCAGCTCATTAAGGCTCAGCTCTTTCCTCCACAAAGCTGGTTTTACTCTCGCCCACACCGATCTCTTTGAATTTCTAAGCCCGGACTGTATTACGCAACTTGTCAACTTATATAGGAACTCGTATTATTTTCCCATTGTTTTCTGTGTTGACTAGGTCTTTCCAAGTAGGAAAGGAAGTCAGCAGGAAAACGGCTTCTCAGGAACCACCTCTACATCCCCACTGAAAGGCCAACACAACACTGGGTTCAAGGCCTGTCTTCAACCAGGACTAATGACCGTACCCCAGGGGAGACGAACCTCTTCACTGAACAATGTTCCCTTCACCGACTCCTTCGCCTGCTGTCAACTACAATCAGGGCCGCCAGGAAAAGAAGGCACGTTTTTATTTGCGAAAGACTTTCCAGCTCCTTTGAGAAAGGCATTACATGCATATAAATTCAGTGTTTCATGACCTCCATGGGAATTTACCCTGAAAGACTGTTAGATTAAACGCTAAATGAGATGCAAATTCCATTCATATGTAAGAGTCAGGATGAGTCAAGACTGAGGTTTCCATTACATCTGCTTGTTTCCTAGAGTCACACTCTAAGAACATGTGTGTAGGCTTTGTGGAGGGCGTGTGCTCTGCAGGAATGTTCTGTTAACAATTAAAGAGGCCTTGCGGGCCGAGGTTGCCCTGCCTGTACAGGGAGACCTTAGCTTCACTCTTCAGATAGTGTTTGGCTCTGGCTACACAGTGGGCGCCCGAAGTGAACACCGCCCCTGTGGGGAAGAGGAGGTGCCCTGCCCGTCACCTGGACCGAGGAATACTTGGAGTAACTTCGAACTGGAGCTCCGGACCCTCCTCAACTTAGAGAGGAGGAAAACATTCAAGCTAGGAGATGCACTGCACAGTCCACACCTAATACAAGGCATGGTTTTACTTTATAAAAGCTCCTTGCACGGATGTCATCAGTTAGCTGTCCTCCAAAACGTCTGTCAAACCGACCGGTATGTCCAAGAGTATCTCTGTCCTCAAGAGCACCCGCACGACGGGACCAGAAGAGCAGAGATAGGTCAGATCCACCGGTTCTGAGGCACAGGGTTTCCACAGCGTAACACCTCTGAAAACAAGATGCATCTGACAACTCCGTTCTTAACTGGCAGTGTTACTGGTTCACCTGAAAAACGTTGGAAGCGATCCAGTGAAATTCTATGTACACGCACACAGAACACCGATAGTACTGGCCTCATCTCTAGCCATGAAGTTTATAGCCAGCAACACAGAGCAAGGACCTAATACGCAAAGACCACAAAATCAACACTTTTCAATGTGTTCAACTGAACTCAGGAAGGACAGCTCCAGAAATGAAGCATTTTATTTTAGTGCCTACAGCTGTAGGAGAAATAATTGGGAGAGGTCTCGAAATGGGGTGGGGTTTTTTGTTGCTGTTAAAATCAATACGAATATCCAAGATCAGACTGGAATACTAATTACGAATCACAGAACACAAATGGGGAAAAAACTCCACAGTAGAGAAGCAATCGTTGAAACGTTTAAAAACTCCAGGGGCAGGCGACGCAGGAAAAAAGGGGCCTGCTGATAGTCTTGGTGGGAGTAAAAATTAGTACAAGGTTTCTGAGATTTGGCAATAAACATCAAATGTCTTAAAAAGAATGCATGCCCTTTGACCCAGAAATTCCAGTTCTAAGAGTTTAAGCTTAGGAGATCACTAAGGGTGCACACACGGATTTAGCCAGGAGGATGTACAGCACTGTTTATATCACCACGCTGGCAACAAGCTCCAGGCTCAATAAGGAATGGGTAGAATATATTAAGGCACACCCTTATGGCATAGTATGAAAAATTAAAAATGAGGCAGCAGGGGGAAAAAAAAAAGAGGCAGAAGAAATGTACCCACTGGCACGCAAAGATGTTCATGACATAATGCAAAGTTTCAAAAAAAATTGAATGTAAACACTTTCATAGTATGATCTCATCTTTGTTAAAACAGAGGGGAGTGTGCTGGTATTGAGGAAAAAAGGACATAAGACACACACTGAAATAGTAACACTAGTTGCAGAGAAAGGAATTACAGTTTTGTTCTTGTTTTTTTTCCTACCTGCATTTGCTGAGGGTGGGGGAAGGAGAAGAGAGAGGATAATGTGGGTGAAATTTACTCTCTGATCAGAACAAAAAGAAAAGGAATTTGGGCCGCGATGTGATCCAATTAGGTGAACAAATTGGCTTTGGAATCTTCAAAAGGAAGCTCAATCCTAAAAACCAAATAAATTAAAAATCCAATGGATTCATTACCATTATTTTAATCTCTAAAATAGAAGCAATACATTACTACCCTTCCTTTGAGGAATGTTGGGGGAAACGACCAACAGAATTTAAGTGCATAACGGGATTTAAAATATGCAAAAATATCCCAGGAGGAAATCTCTGTGCACTGAAGCTACGCTGTGGCCCAGTGCGGCCGAAGTGGGTAGGTACTACAAATCTCCACGACAGCGACAAAAAATTACATTAGTATCCTAGCGATCCCAACAAAGGACTTTACAAGGAACAATGCTCTTACTCTTTATCCCATCCCTACAGGAAACATTTCCTCTGAAAATTAATCCATTAGCAATGAGGAGGAAGGGGAGGTATTTATGCAGGTCTTTCCAAGGAATACGATTGCGACTTCAGTTTGCATATTGTAATGCATATTAGTTTTATGGAGAGACTTCAGAGACACTGGAATGAGTGGGAGGTCATGCTAATGGATTTTTAAGTTTATTTATTTTGAGAGAGAGAAAAAAAAGAGAGAGGGAGCCGGACAGAGGCAGAGAGAGAATCCCAAGCAGGCTCTGCACAGTAAGTTCAGGGCCCAACGTGGGGCTCGAACCCCAAAACTGCAAGATCATGACCTGAGCCAAAGTCAGTCAACTCAACTGACTGAGCCACTCAGGAGCCCCCACACGAACGGATATCTAGGCCTGGGTCTCCGGTACACAGGAGCATCCCAGCTCCGCCTGGGCTGCCTTCATTAAGGAGTAAGGAAAAATAAAACTTCTGTTGTTGACTTCAGGATAAACTCACACCAATAGATTTCTCTGCATAACCATGACCTATGGTATACAACGAAAGAAATAAAAAAGCAATTTTCATGTTGATTAAAGGCCTGTAGGGCTTTTGGAATGGAGAGGAAAAGGGACAGTTAATAGTTCAAACTTCCCAAATGTGTATTTGCCCAAATCAGAAACTCACAATATTCCAAAGCCCATAAGCATTTCTGAGTCTTTGCTTCCTCCCCACGGACTTTTGTTTTTAAGATACAGAGTCAGCAGGCTGGGTGCACTATGACCAAATGGCAACAGATGCTGGTCTTGCAGAGGGCAAGACCCTTCCCTTTGATCCTCCAAGAACATGGAGAGAACACACAACCCTCCCTGGAACGGGCCATTTTCACTCTGCTCCAAGGGTAACCAAGTAGATGCAGGAATGTGAAGAGTTACAGAAAAAGCTGTTTCTTCACCCAGTAAAATCAGATACACTCCACTCCTGAATCCATCTAAACTAAGAACTAACCTATGTAAAGCATGCCATACTTTACTGGGAATGTTTAGTCTCGGTCACCATGCTTGGAAGGGTGATGCAGAAACAGTTCTCAAGGCAAAGAATTCCAGTGCCCTGTGTTGCACAGTTATAAGCAGCTTAAATGTAGAGGGATAGTAGAGGGGTAGGCAACCCGCTGGTAGTTTGATCTTTTCTTTGTAAAAATACAAGTGATGGTACCATAGATAACAACTGGAAAATAGCAGATACTTTAAAAATGAAAAACATATGCCAAATGTATACTGTAAGCTTCCAAAAGACTCTAAGTCAGTGTAGATCTCCACGTCTATAAATGAATAACACTCCAACAGTAACCTTTCTCAAAAGTTTATGTATTAAGAAAATGAGAAAACCTACCAACCCCTCAGACACTGGATTTCTCCGTGAGGATCATTTTTCCCTGTAAGTCCTGGAATTTACAATGATCAGGTCTCTTTTAAACCATACCACACCCCTTAGTTCATAATTAAGATACAGTCTTCCAACGCATCTACTACATAGCAGTCTGAACCTTCTCTCTGCTATTCCGCTGAGTTAGCTGTGCTGTCGAGTAAACCACCTCCCGACCCCCTGGGCACACCAGTGCCCACCAAAGACATCAGCGGGGCCTTTCCAAAAATATAGCTAATATAAAGCCCCAAAATAGTGATGTCACAATGTTCTTTGAAAAGATGTTTGTCTGTCGTTTTCAAGGGTTCTGAAAACTAAACCACAAAACCGTTTTCAACAAAATGTGTGTTTCTAATTATTAGTGGGAAGATTTATATTCCTGAAAAAAAAAAAAATGGTGTGCAGAAGTTCCCCGCAGCAAGTCAGCAAGAATTTGTAAAGGCAAAATAATTTTGATAAGACATAACTACTTCGTTAGCAACAGAAATTCAGGATACTGCTGTACAAATCGGGATACAATGAACGGTCACTTTAAAGCTAAGTGAGGGAGCATTCCAACACAGGGGCAAGGCCCCACATTTCTTCACATGGGTCCCCGCTATCTAACGCAGCAGCGATTACAAATCCCCTGTTGGTCAAGAGGCAGAAGTCACTAGCTATTACTGGGTCGTCCCTTCAGACTCAGAAAAATGAAAACAGTTAACACAGTAATTCAAATCTTTATTTATAAAGCCACTTTGACTGACGGAGACACAGATCATACAAAATCGTTTCTCCCCCTTTCCTCATTCTGTCTTTCTGCATTTTGCTGGTGATGGTTTTTCAAGGGTCCAGATTAAAGCTGAAGGTCACACTGCGTGTAATTCAGCCTAACCTGGTTCCTTCTTGTCTCTTGGGGGCTATGAAGCCACACTATCCCAAAGAGCCACCCTAGACCCTACTCTTACACCACGCTGGCACTCCCAGCAGCTACCGCCTGGCACCTGGGACACTTGGGAGGGCAAGCAGGCAAGGGATCTTCTCCTTCCGCTCCTCCCCCGTGAGGATGGCTAAGGCAGAGATTCATTCCCTAGCTCAGGTTTTCTGCATAACCCCTCCTCAAAACACAAAGACTCAGGATGGGCCTTCAAGAGTCCTTTTGTTTAGAAAGGGTCATTTCCTGCCGTTAGCTCACACCCAGAAACTCCCACCCATTTCTCAAGGGGAAGCATGGATTTTCTTAGTAAAAAACAACAGCAAAGCAAAACAAAATTTCAGGCTTAAACCGTCTCTCCCCCCACCCAACGCAGCCCACCCCCTCCCCCATGGAACCAGGCTGACGAGCCGCCACAGGAGCCGTCTACACCAGAATTCAAAAACGGAAGGGGAATGAAGCCGAAACACTGGAGTTAACGATTCTTCTCAGGCACAGCAGGCGTTATCTGTCCGATCCCCACAACTTAGTTGAGGAAAGGAGCTTAAAGGTCAACGCAAGTAGCTTAAAGACTTGTCCTAGGTCCCTCAGGAAATACAAAAATTTTAAAAATTAAAAAAAAAAAAAAAAGGAAAGTATCCGTTTGGTCAAGAACTGACTAACTAATAAGAGGATTTATATACCATTGCCTCTAAGACTAATAATCCATGGATGATGGTTACGTTTAAGAAGTTTGTTCAAGGTCAAGTATTAGGATATTAAGTGCCGTAAATGGGGATAAATCCAACAGCCTGCGTTTTCATGAGTGCATTAGTGTGCTCAATTAACAGGCAGTCTGATGACCAAAGTAATGGTGACTTTTTTCTTCCTGAAATGTCATCTGTTCTGCTCTACAGTGAATAAAAAACAGTTTTGAGTCCATAAGACTGACAAGTAGGTAGAAATTGTGCTTGCAAGCTGCCTCCTCAAAGGTTCACAAAGCCCGGATAAGGCATTCCTTCATGGCAACCCATACAGGTGCTTAAAGGCTGGATTCGTCCAGCTAAAGCCTGGGTTATCCTGAGCTATGCCCTTTGTAGGCAAAAAGAGGAAAGCATACTGAGCTTGGGCTAGACTCAATCAAAGGACAGAGTGCTAAGTCTATCTCCAAATCAATTCCACCTGGGTTATTAACGTTAACCCTTAGCAACCCCCCAGACACAACTGCAGAATGGGAATCCAGTTCATCCTGCCCTACTTTTACTGATCACTCCAGGGGAGGCCCACAGCTCACGCCTGGGTCTACGGAGTTATGTGCTAGGTTCAGTTCTAACTGGATAAAGGCAAGGATTCCTTTTAGGTGTGCAAAACTGCTACCTACCCCCCACCAAGGACCTAATCACTTACCACCCAAAATTTCTGGCTTAGAAACTAATGTAAGACTGTTAAACAGCTGGAATTAAAAACTTAAAATTTCTGGCTTAAAAGCAGGTGCTGACTTTCCAATATAATTAAGTGGGGAAAGCCATCCAGAAATGATCGTCTTGAAGGTAGTGATAATTAAAATGTGATTCAAAACTGTTGGAAAACGTTTAGGACTACGCGATACATTGACCAGTTGGTTTGTATTCCAGTCATTTAACACATTTATTGGGCAGTTCCAGGCATTGTTGTAGACACTGAGAGTTACAGCCTTAAGGAGACAGAGCTCTCTGCTGCCTAGAAGTAACATTCCAGGGGTAGAGGACAAGTACATAAGGTAGTACCAGTGAATAAGAACTACCTGGAAAATAAAAGAGGGATAGGATAGTTATTGGGAACGTGGAGTACTTTAAACTTGGAGAGCAAAGATTTCTCTGGGTAACACCTGAACTGAGTTCCATGAAGGACAAGGATGCGGTGCCTCATAAATATCTGAACGTAGGGGTTTTTCAGGGAGACAGGATGGCAGGCACAAAGGCCCTGAGGCAGAACAAGTTTGGCAAGTAGGAGATACCTAAATAAGGCCCAAGCAGCTGAAGCATAATGAATGAGGCTGTGATTCCTGGTAGATGAGGTCAGCAACCAGCAGGGCCTAGATCACATGAACCTCGTGCACCACTGGAAAAATTTTAAGCTCTTACCCACTGGCAGTAAAACTTCAGACAAATTACTTAATCTCTCAAGAGGCTCAGTTTCTTATACCTAAACCATGGGATGATAACTCCTCATCTGGTTTGTTCAAGCACGGCGTTTAAAAACAGAGTGGGCACGACTCCATAAATACTTAATGAATGTGCAAAAAATCCATAAAGGCTTTTTCAAGTTTCATGGTCTTTGGATACGCACCTGATCACCTCGCCCATTTTCTTGCACCTATTAAGATGGAAAAGGAAATTTTTGCAACAAAAATGATCTCCAAGTTAGTTAGCTCTAACAGTTCCTTTGCTCATCACTGGGAAAGGGCTAGGAGGCTCTGGAATGGAAAGAATGGGGCTAAAGTGGAGGGGGGAAGGCGGAATCAGACTTGGCCTGGTGGCGGCCTGCGGGACTCCAGCACTTCACGCATTCCCTCCTGCTGATAAGCCAGGCCCTGAGGAGAAGCAATTATCGACATTCTCAGTCTCCAGTCACCCAGCATCCCTGGGCAGGCACGGGACGAAGTGTGTGCGCATGCGTGCATCCAAGTGTGTGTGGAGGGGGGATGTGGAGGGGGTGTGTGGGTGCGTGTGGGGGTGGGTGCTGGAGTCAGAATGTGAAAGAGACAGAGACCCTTACCCAACCCCCAAACACATCCTGTTGGCTTACAGGGTTACTGTATTTAAAAACAGATGCCTCTTTGGAAACTCACACATTTTTAAGTCCTGTAAATCACACATGCTGGGTAAAGTAATTACACTTCTGTAGCACTTCTCCTCTGCACACAATGGAAATTCTGGTACTTCTGTAATAAGGTAGCACTTTCTGTGCTGTGCCTTCTCCCAGGAGGCCTCCACTGCCCAGCCTAGAGGTGGGCAGAAGAGAAATTCTCACAAAACAGAATCCTGTGGATTCAAGGAAAAGCATTTTTTTTTTTTTTTAATCTCTAGGATTTCTCTTAGGATAATGTTGGCCACCTACCTGCGGACACAGGGATTCAGGAAGAGCAGGGGAACGTCATTTAAAAACCGACTCGGGAGAAATAAAGTAGTTGAGGCTAGAAACTGGTCCCTTACTTGCATGGGTTGGTGAGATGTACCAATTTTCGGACTCCTGGATTTCTCATCCCTTTGCAAAATCCCAGGGGCCCACAGGACTGAGGTTGGCGGCTTCGGCATTCCTTCTGCATTTTAAATTTGTGTAACAATACTGCATTACAGCCTGGAATTTGGAACTATCTTCCTGGTGTGACTGGCATTTATTCGGGCTATTTCCTGGTTTCCTCCAGTATTCTACATTAACGTGCATCATAATGGCTACAGCAGGGTTAAAACCTACGGGAAATACAAATGCAGGCGGTTGTTTTTCTTAAAATTCCCAGACCACCTTCCTTTTTTCAAGGGTGGACACTCAGCTGTGAGCAGCAAGGGGAGCAAACACTTAGGAAAGCACTAAATGAATCAGTCAAAAATATGACCCACAGAAGAGGGGGGTTCGAGGATCTGCCAAAAGGCTCATTTTACTCCCCACCTGATAAAGTACAAAAAAACAACAACAACAACAACAAAACAACTTGAGGAAATTTTTTTATAAAAACAGTTAAACCTTCTCTATAGGTCTCAAACCCATCTACGAATCTTAGGGTCGCTTGATTTTCCCTTTAGTCGAGGCACAGGGTAGGAAAGACAAAAGAGGAGTAAAAGCCTCGGAATTAATGTAAATTGTAGAAGAAAACGATTTCCAGAGACAGTTGATGAAAGTCAAAACAAAACAAAAAGCGTATGGGAAATATTATATATGCCTAGATTTTTCTAAGCTCCCCTCCCACACTCAGGTTTTTGAATGGGTAAGCACACTGAACACTATTAAGCTATAACCTAGGCAGATACAAAAATGCATTTTTATGTCCCTGAATTTAAAAAGTGCTTTAAAGTTTTTGCTTCAAATTTTTCCTGTGAATTTCCAGCTCCCCTCCCTCCAAAGTTTTTTGTTATGTTTTTATACACTTTCGAGTGTTAAGTCAACTTTCTCTTTTGCTGCCCACCCTTACAAGGTTCCCCAGAAACCAGAGTCCCGCGCCTCTCCAGTTTTCCAGGGGCTCATTCTCATCACCCACCTTTTCAGCCACCAGGCACGTACTTGGACTGTTCTGAAAATGCTTTGTCAAGAACAGACAGACCTCTCCTCTGCATCTCAAACCCCATCTTCGCCTCCTCATGGCCTTTTCTCCCTCCTCCCCACCCTTCAACCGCTCAATCTGCTGTTTCAGCAAATACAACCACCATTTAGCCGGTGGTCCAAAAGAGAAACTCAAGAGGCTTCATGAAAGAAACTCCTCGTCTTCCCTCTGCTGACAGTTACTGAGGTCTCTGAACACCTGGGGCCGAGTCGCCACTGCCTCGAGACAAAGACTCTTGCAGCACCAGCCTCACTAATCTCTTCACTCTTCCAAACCCCGTTGCCATCCTCTTTCCCACTGTGGAGTCCCGGAGTGCCAGGTCCCTGCTGCACAGCAAGACAACTCCCATCAGAGTGGATTCTGACTTCCGGCCTGGAAGGCCAGCTCCTCCACCTTCCCTCCCATCGAAGCCTCCCCCGCCTCCAGCTTCTTCCTTAACTTCCCCTTCCTCTCCCTGCCGTGCCTTGCTTGCTCCCCGCAAAAGTTCTTTTAAGCCTGGGCCTTCACACAGGCTAATCTTCTACCCATGGTCTCAACCCCTTCCTCATCAGGCAAAACCTTGAGAATCTGAGCTCAGATGTCACCTCTCTGACACAAGCTCTTGACCCTTCCTTACAGTGTTGACTGTGTTCCCAACTCTAACTCCACTTGAACCCCATGCTTTGTTCTACCTGACTACACAGGGCCGTACCATCACCACTATACGCTGGAGCAGCTGAGCAACAGAAACCAGCTCTCCTAGCCCGTGGCACCCTCAGAACCTGCACTTAGAGTCCCCTCCCCATAAAAAGACCTCCACCATCATACCACCTCCCCTAGCTCACCAGGAGGATAAAATAATGTAGTTTCTGTACAAAGTGGCCAGTACCCGGTAAGTACGCAGAAGCTAGCAATTATGATTTCTTGCGTGAATGCATTAAAAAGATTTCTGAGAATTTCAGAAGATCAAATATTCCAGTATTTTTTTTTATACCAGCAAAAGAAAAAAAAAAGGACAAAGCAGGCAACTTTACTGCGATTAGCTCCAGCCTGCAACCTTCTTCCCTCCAGGACGCGGTCTTGCCCCACCCCAACGCACTGACGGGGTCTCAAACATTCTCCCAGTACTCCCTACGGACCCAGGAGTCATCACCCAAGTTATCCCCACACGTCAGATAAACTCGTCCGTCAAGGGATGCCATCCGCCTCTCAACAGCATCAATTTATTATTTTTTTTTAATTTTTTTTATTTATTGAGAGACATAGAGACAGAGTGTGAGCAAGGGAAGGGCAGAGAGAGAGGGAGATACAGAATCCGAAGCAGGCTCCAGGCTCTGAGCCGTCAGCACAGAGCCCGACTCGGGGCTTGAACTCACAGACTGTGAGATCATGACCTGAAGTCGGCCGCTTAACCAAATGAGCCACCCAGGCGTCCCTCAACAGCATCAATTTAAATACCTGCTCCTAGCTGGCCTCGAGCCCGCTGAGCCATGCGGCCACTTGTGCTCTAGCTATTATTAAGGTTCATTCCCCTCATTCCTTCCTGAGTTTTTTCTTTGACCAAAGCAAGCACTGTTCAAGAGGAACATTTGCATTCCCTTTCCCCTCCCCCCCACAGACACTAAGGTGCCAAATGAAACTGAACACAAACATTCCAAAGTGGCTGTCACACAGAGCAGGCTTGTTTGGGAACGCAGGGAGCTCCGTGCTATTCCACCTAACCAAAGCTTCTAGAAGTCTGCTTCCAAAAGGTCAAATTGAGTTCCACCGCACAAACCAAACGCTAATGGTGAAAACCCAAACGCACCCCAGAATGAGCAGGCCCGCGGCGGCCGTCAGATGGGCCAGGCACGCTCCCCTGTGCGCTCAAGTGGAGGCTGCGGACGGCAGGTGGAGGTAGGTAATTTGCCAGCTGCTCCATCCACAACTTCCCTAAAGGGAACGGACCTCAGTATTAAACAAGTGGCTGCTTATTAACACCTTACCCATACACAGTTATCATTGCCGACCCTACCAACAAGCATTGTGTGTGGTATTTACCTGGTACTGGGGTACTATCTTTGGGTGAGTGTTGAGTGCTGGGAATACTGTGATAAGACTGCATCGATCTTTTAAAAAAAATTACACGATATAAGGTAATGATGCAGGACTTAAGTGAAGAGAACAAAGAAACTCCTCCTCGAATTCGGAGAAAAGCATCTCTTTGCAATGGAACATTCAGGTGATGGTAGCCTGCACAATGTACGCTGAAGCTTGGCTCCGGCCTTGAAAGCAGCTCAGGCTAGAACAAGAGGGAAAAGATGGTTGAAGCGGATAGTTTACGGCGCAGACGGGTACATTAGAGCAATCCTGAATGTGGAGTTTGGACTCTGTCGTTCAGAGAACAGACCAGTGCTGAAGGACCCGTCGGAGGACCGAGCAGAATAGAAGGCTGGATTAAGACAGCAGGTTAGGACAGGGAGAGCAGCTAAACATCCCTAAAATGAGCCAGGAAAAAAGGAATGCGTGAGATAAACACTACGAAGAAAGGCTACAAGGAACAGAAGAGTCTGGGTTCCTGCAGCAAGGGCTTGTGAGCAAAACAAAATGGTTCTGTGACACCTACAGATACGGCAAAAAAAAAAAAAAAAAATTAACAAAATAGGAGGAAGACCATTTGTTTTTTTTACAATTTCGTTCACATGTTCACTTTAGAAAGTCTAGAAAGCACAGAAAAACATGGGCAAGTAAATAAAAATTATCTGCAATCCACCAGATAATTTTTATTGGTATTGTTTTTTTACCTATTCAGGGTTTTTGGGTTGTGGGGGGTTTTATTTTAGAATTGACATCACATGGGGCACCGGGGTGGCTCAGCGGGTTAAGCGTCTGGATCTCAGGGTTGTGAGTTCAAGCCCAGCATTGGGCTCCGTGTTGGGCATGAAACCTACTTTAAAAAAAAAAAAGAAAAGAAAAAAAATTAAAATGTAGTCAGAAGCTGGAAGAAAGTCAGTTTCTCCCATACTGCCTTCAGAGGGACTGTGGCAATGCAGACAACCTGATTCCATATTTCTGGGTCCCTAGAACTGTGAGAGAATGCACTTGTTGCTTTGAAACACACACACGTATATATCTGCGTATCCATATATATTCTTTAAAAACATGGTTTTTCATGGCTACCTAATATTCTTTCAGAAATTATACCGTGACTTACTTAGCAATTTCCTTGGATAAGACATAGAAGAGTCTTTATGAACGTTCACGATCAGAAGCAACAAATTCACGAACATATCTTGACATGGAACCCCAAAGTCCTCCAGGAAGCTGCGTGGGTTTGCACCACCGCTGCCATCCGCACGTGCCCACTTTACTGCCCCATCACCAACACCGAACGCTCTGTGCTCGAAGCACAAATTAATCTAAGTCTACAAAAATCACCTCTCTACCCTATCAAATCTCTACCCCATCAGACCTTCCATCCGACAAACAAATGCCATGGGAAACAAAGATTGCACAAGAGCACGAGGGTGTAGGAGGGAAATTTTAAGACCACTACTGGAAAAATGGTAATTCAGAAATGCATGCTGTATTTGCGATGTTAGTGTAACACTTGATTGGGAAATCATCACATTTTCATTTAAAACACGACCACAGAACCCTATTCCAGGGCTGAAATAGGTTTGTCCCATTATTTCTGACGTGGAGTAAGACTCCAAATGTGGTTAAATTGTATAAAGCCATTCTGCATTTTTCCTAAGTCATAAGGTAGGTTAATCTTTTTTTTTTTTTTTTTTTTTTTTAAATTTTTTTTTTTTAATGTTTATTTATTTTTGAGAGACAGAGAGACAGAGTATGAACAGGGGAAGGGCAGAGAGAGAGGGAGACACAGCATCCGAAGCAGGCTCCAGGCTCCGAGCCATCAGCACAGAGCCTGATGCGGGGCTTGAACCCACAGTCTGTGAGATCATGACCTGAGCCGAAGTCGGCCGCCTAACCAACTGAGCCACCCAGGCGCCCCAAGGTAGGTTAATCTTAACACCAATTGAAAGCCTGACGTTGCCACACACTGACATGGTACCCTTTTTCTGTGTGCCAATTAGAGGAAACAAGTTTTCCTTCATGACCCCAATAATTAGGCAAGATTACTAAGCACTTTCTTTTTAAGTTATTTTTTAAGTAATTTCTACACCCAACACGGGGCTCGAACTCACGACCCCACGATCAAGGGTTCCAAGCTCTTCTGAGCCGGTCAGGCGCTCCACTAAGCACTTTAAAAGAGGTAAAGATTAGTATTAGCTTGTAAAGAAACTTACTGCCCAACAACATCTGCCAAACATCTTTTCAGTCATTAGTCCAACAACGCCAAGTTTTTTTGCTTTTCTACTTTTAAGTACAAGAGAGTTCTGGTCAATTTAAGGAAAAATTGCTCTTTAACACTAGAGCCTCAACATAATAAAGCACCTTTTAGAAAGGATGCGTGGTTAGCCTGCAAAATACTACAGGACCTGGATAAAAGTAAAAATAAAACCAAATTACAGATTTATCTGCTTTCAAAAAAAACCCAAAGCTCTATTTTGAAAGTTAAGTGACCAAACATTTCTATTTACTACCAGGTAGAGTCTTGATATATAAAACTCAAGACAAATGACTAATAAAGTCTAGTCCAGTATAAACTGTCAAAGGTATTTAAAGACGATATTACCTAGTCCCAAATTAGATGCAAATTCTAGGAATTCATTAATTGTAAAATGGCATAACAAATTACCTAACGCCCTATACATTAGCCTTACAAACCTCAAATCCCAGTAAGATTTTGATAACTGGCTTTTCCTTAATGGGACATCTTGCAGAGAAATACACACGTAGAGCACACTAGAATCCAGAAAGCCAGATGTATTCTCTCTCTCACAGCTAGCCAAATCTTAAAAAGAATTTTTCCTCAAAGCTTTAAATACTATCCAAAGCAGAAGTCTCTGTCCTGTCCAAGTTCTCAAACTTCCGACCCAAAAAACTGCAAAAATTCTCCTAAATCCTGGACTTCTCAGTCTATACTGTCGGAACCAAGCAAGTGTTTCGGCATCAATTATTTTAGAGTAAGCGTTAAAAGCTCTCAAACAGGGCTAACATGTACTGGAAGATAAGAGGACTGCATTTAAAAAAAAAAAATAGAAAAAAAAACCCTTGGATTCAATAAAGTGGTAGAGAAAGCCTAAATTACCCTTATGTTCTAGAAAATAAACTATTTTCTCTTAATGATGATTGGCCTTGGCTTTTCCAAGTCATCTCGAGGGCCACCAGAAACAAAACACATTTTCCCCTCTCTTGTCATTATGTGTATATACATTTTATATGTGTGTGTTCTGTTTACTACAGTCCTCAGCCAAGGCTTTTAAATGTGTTTGAGAACAAATTGCTGATCGCTGGGTGGGCAGGGAAAGGGTCCAGGGCGGTGGTTTTGTATAATGCCGAGCACATTAATGGGACTCACCAAATACCATATTTATTTTACTTGTGGCTTCCAGGGTTAGGGGGAAAAAAAAAAGGTTAGAGTTTATCAAAAACAAAACAAATGCAAAACACGGAATTAGGGCAAAATTACCTGGATCATTCAAGGCCTATTTACTTTCTTTTCCTGAATTTTCAACATTATAAACCTTCTGTCTTCATGGCTCATCTGTCTTTACTCTCTACCTCTTCTACAAGCTGGGCTCTGAAATCTTCCTAACCGTCCACTTAGTTTTAAAACAACGGTCTTGCCAAAACTTACGTGTCATAGAGCTACATGCCATTCCCACCAGAAAAGGAACATCATCAAGGCAACAGACCAGGTTAAGAGGCAGGAACTACACTGAGTTCACCCGTGGTTCTGTACTCGCACACCTCACACAGTAAGGCGCCCCAGGAACAGGGGCGACACCTCAGACCTGGTGGCAGTGAGGCTGAGATGGGTTAAGCAAAAGAAATTTGACTTGTCTCTAAATTTTATCAAGTTAAGTAGGCTCTGGTTTTGGAACATATAAACCTTTTTGTTACCTACCAAAAGCCAAAAAGCCTCTGGTTTGCCTAACTTTGCCACTTACAAGTGTTCTCAATGGGGTGAACAGAGAAAGATGGTTCCACACGATACATTCGTACCCTTAGAAAGAAACAGGCTGCCCATCTAAAGAGAAATAGAAAGGTTCTGAAGTAATTGGTGCGTTAGGTGAATTAGTTAGAGACAGCAACTGGGAGAAGCACCCTGGTCATTTTTTAAATTTTATTTCGGTGGTAGGGAAAATAAATGGCAAAGGAGCCCGTAAGATTCAAGAAAAAAGTAGAACTTGCAATTCAAGCCTCCCTCTCTTTGAAAAGGAAGGAGGAATGGCAGCGGTTGTAAAGAACCAGCATGTAAATAACACTTGCCAAAATAGTTGATAATAAAATGCGCAATTACCCTCAGGCGTGAAGGCAATCTTCAGCTGACTGCAATGCAGGTGGGTTGCCCCCAGACCGCTGTGCTGAGAGTAAAATCTTGTGTTTTGCATTGATTTGCATGGTCTTCATTTAAAAAAAGTTTCCTTTTCACAAGCGGACAAAGTGCTGAAGGCTTATCCCACTAAATTAAATCCTCCCCAACATTCGGTTTCACTATCAGAATCTTAGTTTGCACGCAACACATTGTCTCCAGTAATCATCTCAACCTCCTAATCAGTTCACCATTCTGTAGACTTTATACACTCGGATACAATACTTGTAAGAATCCTTTACAGTTCAAGTCTACACGCATACTTCCTTGCATCTATATAAGTTCTTTTTAGAACGTTTAAAAAGCTATGTGGGATCTTAAAAAAAGCAGGCGGAAAAAAAAAAAATACCGTTTCTTGGACTCCAGATAACGTACCTACAGGAACAAAGCCATTTAATAGGATACCAGAGATAGCCTAAGTACAAAATTCTGAAACCCGCAGTTACCAAATTTTGTTTCTACCAAAGGAACGCTCCGCAGCCACAACGCTTTTATGTTGTGACGGACGCACCACATAAAATTTACGCTCAGAAGTCAAAGTCCTATTAACACAGCCTCGATGATAGTTTGGTGAATTGTAAAGTTTTAAACTCTTTTATTCTGCTCCCCCCTCCCCCCAACCGCATCGCCCCTAAATTTACAAAACCTAATCACCCAGATTCGGGGTCTTTGACTCACCAGAGAAGAATGCAGCTGATGAGTTATCTATTAATTCAAAATGCCTCAGCTGGAAAGATATTTCACCAAGAACTTTTAACACCGAAAGGGGTTGGGGGGGGGGGGGCAGGGAACAGAAGGTGTCTCTTAACGAGAACTCTCCCCGAGTTCCTTCCTCACACCACACACACAAACACACCCCACAACTTCCAGCCGCGGTCGCAGAATTAAGTCCTGACCCTTCGGGTCCCAGTAAACGGAGGTTACCCAGGAGTCAGCTCTCGATTCCGCTTTTAAAATCCTACGCAAACAAAGCTGAGCATTACACTTACAAAAGTCTCCGAAAAGTCCTTAAAAGTTACGCAATTTTTGGAACCCGCAAAAACTCGCTCTCCAAAGAGACCCCCGCCCCGCCTCGGGGCGACAATTCGGGGCTGTGCCTCGGGACGAGGGCAATTCCCAAACCCCCGGCAGCGGCGCCGCGGGGCCGCCCGCACTCCGGAAAGCCCGCGCGGCCGGCGCCCCAGGTCGTACCCCCCGCCGCACCGAGCCCCCTCGGTACCTCTTCCTCCTGAAGGTTGGCCTCGTTCGGGGTGTTCTCCTTCTCGGCTTTGCCGCCGTTGTTCATCTTCCCGGTCCTTCCTCGCCGGGCAGGGCTGGGGCGCGGGGCTGGGCGAGGGCGCGCTCGCCCACTTTTCCCTTCCCCGGGCGCCGGGGCTCCCTCGGGCGGGCGCCGCGGGCTGCGGGGGCTGGAGCCGGGGCAGCGGCGGCTCGGGCTCCCGCGGCGAGGCGAGACTGCGGCGGCGGGCGACCCAGGAAGTGCGAGGGAGAGACGGGGCAGGGCGAGGCGCGGGCCGACCGGGAAGGGGACGGAGACAATCGGGACCCGGGAGGGAGACCTGGAGAGGGAGGGCGGGCGCGAGGGAAGGAAGGAAGGAAGAAAGGATGGGGCGAGGGCGCGCGTCCCAGGAGGGAGCCCAGAGAGTCGGGGAGATGGCCGAGGAGAGGCTGGGGGCGGCCGCTGCCCGAGCCTAGCGGGGGCCAGAGGGAGGGGGCGAGGGGTGCCCAGACCGGAGGAGGAGGAGGAGGAAGAGGTGCGGGGCGCGGGCCACGGCTGGGACGCTGGGACCCGAAGAGCCGCTGAGTGCGCGCGCTCCAGGCAGGCTCTGGGAAGTACGGGATCCAAGCAGCTCCCTTTCTCTCGCTTTCCTCCCTCCCCTCTCTCCTCCCTCTCCTCCTCCTCCTCCTCTCCCCGCCCTCCCTAGACGAGGGCTGCCGGCTTTAGCCCGGAGGGACGGGACGCGGCCCGGAGAAGCCCCCCGCGGGAGGAGGGGCTGCGCCGGGGGCGGCTGCCCCGCGGCCGGATGGCGCGCGCCGGGGAGGGGCCGCGGGCTGCGGGCGGAAGCGGCCGACCCCAGCCCCCAACTCCGCGGTAGGTCGGAGGGCGAGGGCCGAGGCGGGGGAGGGGAGGAGGCCGCGTCCTCCAGCTCCCTCGGGCCCCCGCGGGGCCCCGGCGGCCGGGCCGGGCGGGAGTTGGCGAACTCGCGCGGCGGTGCGCGCCAGCTTGGAGAGGGGCTTCGGGGAGCCGGGCCGGCGCGACGCCCGGGAAGCGTGAGGGGGCTGCTGCCGTGGGCTTGCTTCCCGCGGGGATTCGCACCCCTGTCCCTAAGCCTGCCTCCTCCTTTTTCAGTACCGGCTGACACCCATTTCCTCCCTTCCTAGTTGGCAGCTGGAGATGACAGGATGCGAGAGAACGAGCGACGTCCTGGGGCAGCCCGCCCCGGCCCGGCGTTTTCAGGGCACGGCTTCAAACCCCCCTCCAACGCCCGGTCCGCCCTAAACCTCTCCGCCCCGGCCGTTGCTCCCCGCGAGGCTTCACGGGCCCGTGCTCGGGCTCCCCTCGCCGCCCTTATCAGACCGTTCTGGAATTGTTTGTTTACCTGGCTGCCTCCCTTACCCTTCCGGAGAGCCTTCTGGCTAGACCACACCGTGCCCTCTTTATAAGCCCACGGCCATTTAAATACGCTACCTGGTATACAGGAGGCAATCAATCAATACTTGTTGGCTAAGTGACTGTTCCTCACCGCCCGCCGAACTGGAGGCCGACACAGATGAGCTGCAGAGGGTCAAAGCAGCTGGAAGAAGAAGGAGGGCTCAGCCCGCTGGGAGGTCAGCACACCACGCCTGTTTATGCACAACCTCGGAAGGGACTGCTGGTTTCTGTTTCCTCACCTGTGAAATGGGAATAGTTGCAGTTACCTCCCAGGGGGGGGTTGCAGTCAGAGGAGATTATGGGTTGGAAGAGCTACAGCACCCAGTACCCATTCCTGCCCAGTTTAAGTCGACAGTACATGGCAGCGGACAGCATTCTTAAGGAAATCTCCATTTCCCGGGGTCACAGAGAGCTTCTCCATTCCTGTATCATAAACACATAAATTTTAAACTGCTTCTGTCAGTAGGTTCTCCCTCACTTCCCACGCCCAGGAATCCTCACACAGCATGCCGTTCTGTTCAGGCACAGCACCAATCACGATTTCTATTTATTTGCTTGCTTGCTTCACTGTTTATCTGTCTCTGCACCACCCCCAACCCCAACATTCTTCACCCTATACTGGTTTAAGTGCTGCTGGGAGTGGGGTGGGGCTGGGGGTGAAGATAAGACTTCTGCTTTTAGGGCGTTTAAACGGGTGTCCTAGAGACAAGATAGCCAAAACAACTCCAGGGCAACGTAATCAGGATCCTGGTTGAAGCTGTAGAAAGCGAAGAGAAGACTTGTGTTCAGAGCATGGTGACAAAAAAAAAAAAAAAAAGAGTGGTGATAATTCGATTTACCTGTTGGGTTTTCCTTGGGTTTGGGGAGTAGAGGGAGTCTGAAGATTTTGAGAAATAGATTGAATTGCTGTCCTGGTGTCGTGTCTCTCTATGGGGGCAAAATGTGTATGCCAGATGAGAATAAACCAAGAATCTTGAAATTGCAGTGGGAGTTGGGAAGAGGCAAGGGCCACAATTAATCCGGAAATTTGGACAGCGGGGTCCATTCCCAATTCCTCCTTCAGTTTCATGAGGAACCACGAGGGGGCAATGTCTTCCTGATCAATGGCTGAGTGGTGGTCTTGGCCCCTGTGCCACCGACACTGCCAGCACTTTGCCCTCCGTGGCCATTGCCTGTTCCTGAATACACTCTACAGAAGGATATTGTCTTGCTGGAGGCTGGCCAAGGCCCAAGAAAAATGACAACTGATCTAGTCATTGATGGTTCCAGTCAGACTCCACTTATGAGTGGGTGGAAGATGTAGGATTCCAGGATGCCGGGAGAACCTCCCCTAGCCCCTCCCAGGGAGACGTGGCCTAATTCCAAGTGTAGAACCTGATTCCTTTGTGTTTAAGCCAAGCCAGCACTTTGTCCATTGTTAACAGTTAAAGACCTCTGGGATGAAAAATGAAGAGGGCAATGAGAGAATCTTGATTTGTTCATTGTCGTGTTCCCAACATCTAGACAGTGCCTAACACATAGTAGGCACGCAATAATGATTTTTCGAATGAATGAACACATTAAGTCTTGTCAGATATTGGTTCTCAGGCTTGAATGACATTATCAGATCCTTCCAAAACCCTGCAGAAGGGACTGAAGTATCGGAGGCATCTCAGCATGGAGAGCCACCACAGGGGCTCTAAGGGAGTCGTGGTAGTGGTCCTTAGTCGTTATTTTGCAGGGGGAGACCCTAGATAGAGAGCTTGTATGGAAGGAGACAACCGATGAGATTTCAAAAATAGAAAAATCCCACAGCTCGGCCAGTCCACCTAACCCATGAGGCAATTAACATATCTCAACGGTATGCATGACATTCGAGGTGTTTTCAGAAAAGCATATGGGGTGGGGGTTGCGTGTCATGAAAAGACGGATCCCGTTTTCTGTCCTTTCCGTGAAGGATGGCGTAGACTTACCTGGAAGAACAATAGGTCACACGGTACCAACAAAACCCAATGAAAATCTGTAAATAGACTTTGGCTGTTTATAAAACTTAGGGGACAGAGCTCATTGGGGATATAAATTATCTTTCTGACCTGTTTACTACCTCAAAGAAAGAAAGTTTCAAAAGTGAGATCTGAGTAACACTAGTTTCCAGACACGCTACGAGCTACAAGACGACAAAGGGATTTTATATCCTTGGAAAGGAGGGCCAATGACCACGAAACATCTGCTCTCTCTCCTGCCCACCACTTTACCGCTTTGCTTCTCGCCTACAAAGTTGCAGACTAGATTGAAAGGGAAATATTGTACGCACCTGTAGTTTTATACTTGTCTCTGTTTCTCTGGCAGTGTTCCTTTCGAGGCTTGCTTTAGGAAATCCAAACCTATAATTACATCTTAAATGTTCATCTCTGGGAATCGCAGACATTAAGGATCTATTTTGAGGTGGTGCGCATGGCATGGGTTTTGTGCCCGTGTTAGCACTCCGGCACAAAGCTACAGTATCTACCACATGAGTCGTGATTATCTGTTCACACTTCTGCACCCTCTGCTGGACCCAAAGGTTCCTGAGGCCGGAGGCTGTGTTTTAGAGTTTTGTCATCCTTGACATCTCCCTCCCGCCCCCGCCCCACCCACCTCCAGGCCATCATCATCTTCCCCTGATTTTATTTATTCGTTTATAATTGCGGCTTTAAAAAAAAAGACACAAGACGGTGTTTACCATTCTTCAGCGCACAGCTCAGTAGCGTGGAGTATGTATCCACATTGTTGTGCAACATCCTCTGGGTTTTCACCTCCTAAATAGTTGTGAGACTCAATCACTTCCCTCCAATCTTTTGTGGAAGCCCATGCAGCCACGTGGAGAGGCTCACATGGAAGAGAATTAGGTCCCAGACTCCCAGTTCCGGCGGAGCACTCAGCAGACAGCTGGTACCAATTGCCAGCCTTTTGAGTGAGTTCTCTTGGAAGTAGATAACTCCCGCCCTGATTGAACTGCCCCAGCTGACGCCACACGGAAGAGGGATGAGCTGTCTTCGGGGTCATGCCCACACTGCAAGACTGTTAGCAAAAAAAGTCAATGCTGTTGTTTTAAAATGCTGTTTAAGACACCAAGTTTGAAGGTGGCTTGTTCCCCAGCAATAGATAACTGAAACATAGGTCCATACCTAGAGGTCAGGTCCTGGCATATAGGAACCTGGAACGTGTGGCAGTGGCTTTGGGACCAGGTGGAGGATGGAAGGTGGAGGAATTTTGAGGAATGAACTAGTGAAGGTCATTGCTAAGGGGCAGTGAGTATTGTTGTAACAGGCTGGAGGCAGGGGACCCGTTTATCTACTCGAAGAAGAATTAGCTAAACAAGCTTGTTGTTACATGAAAGATAGAAAAGATACCTAGTGAACGTGTGGATCTGGCTAGGGAGATATTTGGATAGATGCTGAAAAGGTTGACGAATTTCTCAGGGCACCTGGGTGGCTCAGTCGGTTAAATGTCTGACTTTGGTTCAGTTCATGATCTCACTGTTTGCGAGTTCAAGCCCCACATCTGCACTGGCAGGGTGGAGCCTGCCTGCGATTCCTTCTGTCTCTCTGCCTCTCCACCACTGGCTCTCACTCTCTCAAATGAATAAACTTAAAAAAAAAAAAAAAACAGGTTGAGGGGCGCCTAGATGGCTCAGTCGTTAAGCGTCTGACTTCGGCTCAGGTCATGATCTCACGGTCTGTGAGTTTGGGCCCCGCGTTGAGCTGTGTGCTGACAGCTCAGAGCCTGGAGCCTGCTTCGGATTCTGTGTCTCCCTCTCTCTCTCTCTCTGCTCTTCCCACATTTGCTTTCTGTCTCTCTTTCTCTCAAAAATAAACATTAAAAAAAAAGGAAGAATTTCTTTCAGATACTTATGATATAGTACAAGACGAGTGAGAGGGGCCAAAAAAAAAAAAAATGTTCAACTTTTTATCCGAATTTAGAAGAAACGTAAAGAAGCCAGGACTTGCTGGGTTTGAAATAAAACTGTCATTCCTAGTTTCTCCAGAGGACAAAACTCTCAAAATAAGAAATGGCCTCGGGACAAAGGTCAAATCCAGGGTGTGATCATGAAAATATGGCCTTGGGACGCCTGAGTGGCTCAGATCATGGTCTCGTGGTTCTTGAGTACAAGCCCCAAGTCCGGCTTTGCTGACAGCTCAGAGCCTGGAGCCTGCTTCAGATTCTGTGTCTCCCTCTCTCTCTGTCCCTCCCCCACTCACATTCTGTCTCTCAAAAATAAATAAACACTAAAAAAAAGGAAAACACGGCCTTAGGTGAAGTTCAGGACACGCGTACAGCTCAAAGATCCCGTGGTAGGCAGCCTCCGCCATGGCCCCCAGGATCCCTACCTCCTGGCGTTCGAGCCCTTGTGTAATCGCCTCCCCTTGAGTGTGAGCTTGCTTCTAATGAATAGAGTACGGCAAAAGTGATGGATATCATTTCTAAGATCAGATGGCTTCCTTTATACACAGCATCCCTTTGCTGTCCCACTTGCAACCTTTGATGGAAGCCAGCCACTGTGATGCCAGGGGCCCTGGGGAGAGGCCCATGTCACAAGGAGCGGTGGAGGCTTCCATCCAAGCGCCAGCAAGGAAATGGCACTTTCCCTCCAACAACCCACAAGGAACCGAATCCTGCCCACAACCACGTGACAAGCTTGGAAGTGGATCTTCCCTAAGTGCAGCCTTAGATGACACCTGTTATGGACTGAATGTTTGTATCCCCCCTAAATTCATATAATAAAGCCCTAACCCCCAATGTGATGGTATTAGAGCCTTTGGGAGGTAAGTAGGTTTAGATAAGGTCACAGAATGGAGCCCCCATGATGGGATTAATGCCCTCATGAGACATCAAAGCTTCTGTTGTCTGCCGCCTAAGGATAAAGTGAAAAGGTGTCCATCCCGAAGCCGGGAAGAATCCCCTCGCCAAGAACTAAGCTGGTTAGGACCTTGATCTTGGACTTGTGAACCTCCAGAACTATGATATTTTGTTGTGGTAGCCTGAGTTGACTAAAACAAGACCGCAGCCCCAGCTGATACCTTGGATGCAGCCTTTAAGAGACCTTAAGGCAAAAGTTAAGCAGAGCCTTGAATTTCTAATCAACAGAAACTGTGAGATAAGAACAGTTTGGGTAACTTGTTATGCAGCGATAGATAGATAAATCGATAACTCAGAAAGATTAAGTGGCACCTCATAGATCCTTTCAACTAGATACAGGGCTTCTGAGAATCTGGATGGTGTTGCCCACACCAATCTCACACTGGCCCATGCAGAGAGGGGCCTCCCTTGGAAAGAAATAGGAGTATGGCTTTTGCCTAAGGGACATGATTATAACTTGGAGTGTAAGAAACCTATGGCTTTTAAAGGATCTCTGCTAGCTAGCTTGCACTGAAATAGAGACTATTTGTAATGAAAAGAGGCCTCTGGAGCTGCAACTTTACAGGCAGGAAGCAGGCTGAGGAAACCACTCCTCTGCAATGACGGGCTGTTTGCAAAAGGGAGGATGACTCAAGATGGAGCGTAAAGTCCCTGAGAATCATGTCCAAAGTGCAGGAGTGGCCCGCATGATGGAACCGATGTCATTTGACCAGCTGGATTTCAGAATTGCTATGGGTCACTTTCCATGTCCCTCTCCTTTTGTCCCCTTTTTGTATTTATTCTGGGGAGAGCGCAAGTGGGGGAGGGGCAGAGAGAGGGAGACAGAGGCTCCGAAGCGGGCTCTGCACTGACAGGCTGACAGCTGCAAGCCTGATGTGGGGCTCGAACTCCCGAACCCGCCAGATCTTGACCTGAGCCGAAGGTAGACGCTCAACTGATTGAGCCACCCAGGCGCCCCTCTCTCCCCGCCATTTTTTGTTGTTATTGTTGTTTTAATTTTTTTAATGTTTATTTATTTTTGAGAGAGAGACAGAGAGTGAGCTGGGGAAGGGCGGAGAGAGAGAGAGAGAGAGAGTCCGAAGCAGGCTCCAGGCCCCGAGCTGTCAGCACAGAGCCCAATGCAGGGCTCGACCTCATGAACTGTGAGATCATGACCTGAGCCGAAGTGGGATGCTTCACCAACTGAGCCACCCAGGCACTTGCCTCTCCCCTCTTCGAATGAGAGTGTCTATTATAGGTTTTCCGTCCCTACCTTACCATTAGATGTTGAGTGTGTGAGAGGTATTTTCTATTCTTAGTTCACTGGTCTTCAGATCAAGAGAATTCATGTCTGAGGAGCCAGAGTCAAGGAATGACATCTGTGGGACCCACACCTACACTTAGACCCCATTTAAAAGCTGGTATCTTACACCGGGGGTCGGCAAGCTTTTTCTGTACAGGGTCAGATAGTAAATATTTGAGGCTTTGCAAGTGACATGTGTGATGGTTCCCACATACTCTTGGTTTTGTCTTTTATAACCCTTTAAAAATATGAAAACCATTCTTATCACAGGGGCTGTACAAAAGTAGTCCACAGGTCGGGTTTGGCCTCATGCTGTCGTCTCTTCACCCCTGTCCTAGACTATGAACTGATGTATAATGGGATGGATATCTTCATATTTTAGCGGAAGAGATAAGTGTATGTTTCCAATGAGAGGGACATGTATTGTTGTGGCCATATGGTGAGTGAGTGGTGGTAACTAGTCTTCAAACACCCCCCCCCCAAAATGTCACCGTTTTCTACATGCAACGCCACTCTTGCCATCAAGAGTTGTAGCTTCTGTGCCCTCCCGTTGAATCTGAGCTTGATGAAGAGAGTTTGGCGGAAATGACATTCTGGGAATTCTGAGCCCAGACAGAATTCCACCTGGCAGCTCCTACTTCCTCCCTCTTGGAACCCAGCTTTCATGTGATGAGAAACCCCAAGCAGCCACCTGGAGAGGCCCACATGGACGAAGTTCAAGACCTAGCCATCTCCCCAAACCCAGCCACCCACGGCTTCATCTGAACTCCCTGTGCCAGCCCGTGCCAGCCACCAGCCTTGTGAGTGAACCATCTTGGAGGGAGATTGTCTACATTGAACCGCTCTGGCCGACATCACATGAAACGGAGACAAGCCATTGTGTCAGAATCCTGACCAAACTGTAAACACATTTGTGAGCAAATTAATGATTACCACTCTAAACCACTAGGTTTTGGGGTGGTTACTTAGGGAGCAATATATAATGAAATCACTCGGGGCACGAACAGTGTAAGCAAGGCTCTGGAAACCAGAAAGCACGGGGCAACCTCAAGGACCAGCAAGGAGAGTAACCCTTGACACAAGAGTTCTAACTACAACTAAAACCATAAATGCCCTTTCTAGCATATCCTTTTGCTTCTGGAAGACAGCAAAGTGGGAAAATATAGATGGTCCCTTCAGAACTCTAATAAAAATTGCTGACTACAGGGATGATAAGTAGAAAACAACAAAGCCAGATCGAGGTGCGGTTGTGGGGCAGTTGGCAAGGCCAACTTGTAATTAAGTGACTTTTCCTAATACCAACTTGATAGCACATGAAACTTGAAATTTGTGCTTCAGGAAAATAATAAACTAGCAATGCTCCTGGCCTCTTGGAAAGCCGCTTCTAAACAATCAAAGGTCAAATGCTAAATTAACAATTGTTACAATTAACAATTGTCTACAATACTCTAACTTGTCTGGAATGTGGAGAGACTGTGAGTATTAGGAGGAAAGACTGAGGATTTAGTTCATTTAGTCATTAAGAATTTCCCTTTAGAAAGAAATCTTTAATGGCTAGTAGATTTTTTCACCGGACAAGCAGTGGGAAAAAAAAAAAAAAGGATGGAAATGAAAGCCACTTCCAAAAGGAAGATACATAATTTGACAAATGATTGAATGTAGAGGTTAAGGGAAAAGAAGACATTTGTACTAACAGCCAGATTTCAAAGCTTCAAGCATTGGGTGATGCCAATTCCCAAATGAAAGAAAAAAGAGAGAGAGAGATTCAGAGGTCTCTGGTTGTATGGAGAGATAAGGAGCTCAGCATCAAGCATACGAAGTTTGCTAAGGTCAGGATTGCACTAATTGTTGGAAAACGAGTCTGTAGCCCAGAAGAAATCGGTGAGAATGTATATATTTGGGTGCCATCAAAATTATAGGTGAGCTTCAACAGTAAGAGGTCAGAGAGTAGAATCTTAGGAAGTATCTAAGCTTAGACAGGAGAAGGAGAAAGACAAGCCAGAAAAGAGACAGGCCAAGCAGTCAGGTGTAAGAGAACAAGACCACTAATAACAATAATAGCAGCCGACCTCACTGACCAGGGGACTGTGCCCCGAACTTTACATGGATTGTCACATTTTATTGTTTCAAGATGGCAGGTTAAACATACACATTTCTATCCACTCTGTTCCAAATCCTCTAATAAAAACATGAAAAAGCTGTGTTGTTGTCCTCATTATTTTAAGGCAGAAACAAACGATGATAAAGAGAATGAAAGCAAACACCAGCAATACAGTTTGGGTAACTGCAAAGCATGTTGATGAATCCTGAGAATCTCAATCGTCAGTCCGACGGGAGCGCACTGAGAAGCAACCTTACACTGAGGAATCCCCCAAAGACCCAGGCCTCGACACCAGCTGGCATCTCGCAAGTGAGGGTGAAAATGGGGTTCTCACCTGGAGGCTTGATCGAAGAAAGCGGTTTGCGCCCAGATTCTTCTTTTTTCCCACATTTTGTTATTCAGTTAACATCTTAAATTTCTCCCCTCTTTTTAGGCTGTCCAACAGGAAAAAAAAAAAAACACAAGCATTTCTTCATTTTTATTAGAAGTTTATTTCTCTTCATATGAGAAGACTCTTATCAAATCCGCTTAAGTGTAAAATAAATATATACATTTTTAAGAGGCAAAAAATAGGACTAGTTAGGTAAGATAAGCATCAGTGGCTGAAAAGTCGCAAAACTAGATCTTCTGTGTGTGTGTGCGTGTAAGTTTAGGGTCCCAGTAATCCTAAACATTGCTATAATTTTCACCCTAAGTGACCCACGTGTGCCTTTTTGGAGTACGGTTAACTGTTGTGCATGTGATATGAACATTCGCTGGCTGAAAAACTCCAAAACTAGTGGCTGGATTTATTCATCTTAGTCCAAGATGTTCTCTGAACAGTGTGTTTCAATCAATGTAACTGGTTTGATTGTTTTAAATTTGGTATTTAATTTTTAACATGTACTTTAAATGGCATCATTATTTACTAATACTCGATACTTGCTTTTTCAGTTTGACACGTATTATGAACATTTATCCAAATCAAGGCATCTAGGTTTTTCCTGTGTCATCTGTCGTAAAGCTGTGTGGAATTCCGCCGTGTGGGCGCAAGTTCTGTATGGCTGCAGACTTAACGTTGCTTACCGTTTTTTAATGTTAAACAATACTATGGCGAACACCCATATACAAGCATCTTTGTACATTGCCTGATTAATTTCTTAGAATGCTTCTAAATAAATTACTAGGTTAGATGGTAAGCAAGTTTAAGTGTTGATATTTTATGGTGAGAAAGTTTATATAATTTATACTCACTCCTACACTATCTCAGAGTGCCCATTTCACTGCAACATTCCCAACATGGGAAAAACCTTTGTTCATTTCGTCAGTCTGTTGGTGAAAAATGTTACTCTGTTTTTATACCTTTACGTATGTATATACATATGTGTGTATTTTTTTTAATTTTTTAAATGTTTATTTATTTTAGAGAGAGAGGAAGAGAGACAGAGTGCAAGCAGGGAAGGGGCAGAGAGAGAGGGAGACAAAGATTCTGAAGTAGGCTCCAGGCTGTGAACTGTGAGCACAGAGCCTGATGCAGGGCTTGAACTCACGGACCACGAGATTTTGACCTGAGCCAAAGTAGGACAGCTAACTGAATGAGCCGCCCAGGCACCCCAGGTATGAATGTATTTTTAATTAAGCTCTACATCCAACATGGGACTTGAACTCACAACCCCAAGGTCAAGAATCACATGCTCTACTGACTGAGACCGCGAGGTGCCCTGAAAAATATTCTTTTAATTTGCATTTCTTGATTGTTACAGGGGCTGGCCACCTTTTCATCTGTTTATAACCATTTGGAAATTGCCTATCATGTCTTTGTGTATTTTTCTAGTGAGATGTATGCTTTTTTCTAATTGATCTTTAATATTATTTTGTTTCATTCACATGTTCCACAGATAGGACTGCTAGGGACCATATAGATTCTTAGGATACAGTAATGAACAAGAGAGCCACAAACCCAACCAGCATGGTCTGGACAATTTGTTAAGCAGTTACTGTAAAATGGAATATACATGCTATAACTGTGGAAGTTCAGGTATCTAGGGACTTCATAAATGTGGCAAATACATACTCTGTGTATGTATACACTGTGGTCAGTAGAGGCTTCTAGAAGGATGTGACATTTTATCGCGTTCTTTTTTTAATTTAATGTTTATTTTTGAGACAGAGAGAGAGAGAGAGAGAGAGAGGGAGACACAGACTCTGAAACAGGCTCCGAGCTGTTAGCACACAGCCCGACACGGGGCTTGAACTCACCAACCGCGAGATCATGACCTGAGCCGAAGTCAGATGGATGCTTAACCAACTGAGCCAACCCAGGCACCCCTCACCGAGTTCTAATGGATGAGCAGTAGGGGCCAGTTAAAGTAGGAATGGTAGGAGGGGCTCCAGCTAGAAACTAGCCTGAGAAGGAAAGAGAGGGACTTCAGCTAGAGGATTGAAAAAATTAAAAAAAAAAAAAAAAGAATGCAAAAGTGAGAGATGAGCCTAGAAAGGTAGAGGGGCCAGATTCCTCAAGAGCTTGAAACCTTTATAAGCTGTCAGAAGTAATTTCAGCTTTCTCCTAAGGCAGTAACAAAGTGTATTCATTACAATGTTTTCAGCCGCAGGTGGCAACAACAAAACACTCAACTAAAAGTGACTTAAACAAGGAAAACATTTTTTTAATAATTTATTGTCAAATTGATTCCCATACAACACCCAGTGCTCATCCCAACAAGTGCCCTCCTCTGTGCCTGTCACCTACTCTCCCCCCTCCCACACCCCCCTCTCCCCTCAGTTTGTTCTTAGTCTTTGAGAGTCTCTTATGTTTTGTCTTCCTCCCTCTCTGCCGCTTTTTTTCCTCCCCTCTTCCCCTCCCCCATGGTTTTCTGTTAAGTCTCACAAAGCCCACCTATGCATGGAAACATATGGCATCTGTCTTTTTCTGACTGACTTATTTCACTTAACATAATACCCTCCAGTTCCATCCATGTTGCCACACATGGCCAGATTTCATTTTTTCTCATTGCCAGGTATAGTCCATTGTATATATGTACCACATCTTCTTTATCCATTCGTCAGTTGATGGATACTTAGTCTCTTTCCATGATTTGGCTATTGTCGAAAGTGCTGCTATGAACATCGGGGTATACGTGCCCCTATGCATCAGCACTCCTGTATCTCTTGGGTAGATTCCTAGCAGTGCTATTGCTGGGTCATAGGGTAGCTCTATTTTCATTTTTTTGATGAACCTCCACACAGTTCTCCAGAGCGGCTGCCCCAGTTTGCATTCCCACCAACAGTGCAAGAGGGTGCCTGTTTCTCCACATCTCTGCCAGCATCTCTAGTTTCCCGATTTGTTCATTTTAGCCACTCTGACTGGTGTGAGGTGGTATCTCAGTGTGGTTTTGATTTGTAAAGGAAAACTTTTTTTAACATTTCACATAATGAGAAGCGTGGTCCGTGGATGGGTTCATCTTTCTGTCTGCCATCCTCGGTGTGTGTGACACTTCTTATTGTCCCATGATAGCTCCTCTTAGAGTGCCCAAATACTTGCAGCAATTCCAAGGATCAGATCCTTACAAAATTATGTTCAATGGCCTGGAAAAAGTAGGCGGAGTCTGTGCAAACAGGGAAGAAAGTCTTTTCCAGAAGCTTCTAGCAGAATTCCCCATTTCTCATTGACCAGAACCCAGTCACATGTGAACCAGCTGCACTGAATTCTGGGAAAGCATGTATATGGCATTTTTCACCCTTTGAGATGGGAAGTGGTTTCTATCTGCAGGGAAGGAAAGAAGAGTCATAGCTATTGGGTAGGAAGCTATCGGTGGTGTTCTCAGCCTTTGAAGGTTTTTGAGCAAACAAGCGATTCAGCTTTCTATTACTCTAGGTCTCCTTGCTTCTTTAACTTCACTGACCGACCACCTGCATCCCCTACTTTCAACGACACCTTTTCCATCTCGTTCCTGTTTTTTTTTCAGGCATAAAAAAACTCACCTCATCTCTAAACATTCATGACACTGATTTAATTCTGACAAAATTTCCTAAGACGATGATGTCTGTAGTATTTGGCATGAATACTTCAGAAAGTGTATTAGTTGATCTAAAAAATGTTCTAAAACAGGGGCGACTGGGTGGCTCAGTCGGTTAAGCATCTGACTTCAGCTCAGGTCATGATCTCACCATTCGTGGGTTTGAGCCCCGTGTCGGGCTCTGTGCTGACAGCTTGGAGCCTGGAGCCTGCTTCGGATTCTGTGTCTCTTTCTCTCTCTGCTCCTCCCCTGCTCATGTTCTGTCTTTCTCTCCTTCAAAAATAAATAAACATTAAAAAGAATTGCTTTTAATGTTCTAAAACAACTAATACTAGGGGTTTCAAGTATGCTCAGGTATGCTGGTATGTTAACTGAAACTTATTTAATTTCCATTATTAACATAAGAAAATGATACATTCACTTAGATTGTAAAACTGGTACATAGTGGACTAATATTTGTAGAATGAATGGCTTTTAAATAAATAATCATCTCTAATTCCCTTCTTTACTTCACCACCTTTAAAAAAAAGAGCAAGCATATGAGTGCTAGGATGTTTATTAGTTTTAAAGACTAAATAGCATAATAGCCCCATCTGACACTTCTATTATAGCTGCTTATGCGTATTTAAGGCATGTGGAAATCATTATAGCCAAACTAGGCTAGATGATTTTTTCTTCTTCTTTTTTTTTTTTTTTAGAGAGAGAGAGGGCAAGCACATGCAAGTGGGAGAGGGTCAGAGAGTGAGGCAGAGAATCCTAGGCAGGCTCTGTACTAGAGCAGAGCCTGATACAGGGCTCCATCTCACCAACGGTGAGGTCATGACCTGAGCCAAAAACAAGAGCCAGACACTTAACCGACTGAGCCACGCAGGTGCCCCCATTCTGTTTTTTTAGCCATGATGCAAATCCACTGAGTGGTCTTTCAAGTTAGAAGCCACATCAGTTAATAAGTGTCCATCAGCTGACGAATGGATAAAGAAGATGTGGCACATATATATATATACAATGGAATACTACGTGGCAATGAGAAAGAATGAAATCTGGCCATGTGTAGTAACATGGATGAAACTGGAGGGTGTTATGCTGAGTGAAATAAGTCAGAAAAAGACAGATACCATATGTTTCTACGCATAGGTGGATTTTGAGAGACTTAGCATGGGTGAGGGGAAGAGGGGAAAAGAAAAAAGCCACAGAGAGGAAGGGAGACAAAACATAAGAGACTCTCAAAGACTAAGAACAAACTGAGGGGTGAGGGTGTGGGAGGGGGGAGAATGGGTGATGGGCACAGTGAGGGCACTTGTTGGGATGAGCACTGGGTGTTATATGGAAATCAGTTTGACAATAAATTATTTTTTAAAAATTTACCAAGTTTTGCAGCCATGATTAAAAAAAAAAAGAAGAAGCCATATCAGTTAAGCATTCTAGAAAATGATTTTTTTTTTTGGAAAAGCATTATTTGTTCAGAAACTGCGTGGAACTTATGTTATGAGTGCTGATCTTGATTTCTGGCTGGCTGGAGATCGTCAGACTTGCTGTCAGAGATTCTGGGCTACAACCAATAACCTGGTCTGATTCAACAAATTTTGTCTGCATCTGGAATGTGAATCTGGACTGAACAGTAGCTGGTGAAGAAATACGGAGGAGGGTATACGTGGAGATTATGGAAGTAGTCTCATGCTTCGGTTTCTGTTACAGGATCACTAACACTTACAGCGCTTGTTGATACTTTCAATAACAGAGGTTTAGAAATGAACTACAAATGAGTTCTTCATACTAGCTATTATTGACTAAATGAGCTTTTGAAGCAATATATGATAAAATATGAACAATGGTTTGAGATCATGGACTTATTGCTTAGTGTTGATTTGTGTTTCTTTTGAGTGA
This sequence comes from Paguma larvata, assembly GCA_030068075.1. Classification (NCBI taxonomy): domain Eukaryota; kingdom Metazoa; phylum Chordata; class Mammalia; order Carnivora; family Viverridae; genus Paguma; species Paguma larvata. Next base: position 12,955,801 of record CM057823.1, read on the forward strand.
GACTAGGGTCACGGAAATTGCAGCAAATTTCAAGACAGGGCATCTGTGCTGAGCCCAAGGTCTGCCCCTTGTTAAGTATCAACTTTGGAAAAGGTGTTTCATTTTGCTTCGATGTGGTTTCCTTATCTGTAAAACTGGACGAGTGATAATGGCTTACGTCCTGCTCAGAGCTGCTGTCAAGACCACGTGAGAGAGTGCGTATATTTATTTTAACAGAAGCGCGACCACAAGTTAGGACATAAGTTGCCAGTCTGTAAGCTCCCTGACTGATATGATTGCATGTGACCACATAAAATAAAACTTGCCAAAAGCAATGTTTCTACAATACAATGCAAAAATAGACACTGCTGCAGGGTGCCTGGGTGGCTCAGTCGGTTAAGCGGCCGACTTCAGCTCAGGTCATGATCTCACTGTCCATGAGTTCAAGCCCCACGTTGGGCTCTGTGCTGACAGCTCAGAACCTGGATCCTGCTTCAGATTCTGTGTCTCCCTCTCTCTCTGCCTCTCCCCCACTCACATTCGGTCTCTCTCTGTCTCTCGCAAATGAATAAACGTTAAAAAAATTAAAAAAATATAAAAAGAAAATAGAGACTGCTTCTCTGGAAATAACTCAGCTAAGGGCATGGTGAGTTTCTTCCATGTTTATGATGAAATACAGACTTCCTATTAAAAGGTCTCTGCCCTGAGCATGGAGCCTGCTTGGGATTCTCTCTCTCCCTCCCTCTGCCCCTCCCCTGCTCACAGTCTCTCTCTCTTAAAATAAATAAGTAAACTTAAAAAAAGAGGCTAAAGATTTGAACAGATACATAAAGAAGATATATGAATGGGAATTAAGCACATGAAAAAATGCTCGACATAATTAGTCCATGGGGAAATGAAAATGAAAATCACAGTGAAATAACACTACACAGTGAATATAACACTGAACATAACACAGTGAATAATACTAAAATTTTAAACACTGATAATACCAAGTACTGATGGGAATGTGGAGCAACTGTAACTCTCTTGCATTGCTCGTTGGAAAACAATTCAACAGCTTCTTATAAACGTACCATACGACTCTGCAATCCCCCTCTTAAACCTTCCATTCAGTCAATAACCTAACAGCATTGTCTATAACCTCCAAGACTGGAAACAACCCAAATGTTCTCCTATTGGTAGACGGATAAACACAGTATGATGTATTCACGTATTAAATACTACTCGGCAACAATAAAAAAAAAATACCAATCTTCTCAACAACTTGAATGAATCTCAAATGCATTTTACCAAGGGAAAGAAACCAGACTCAAAATAGCTATATAATGAATGATTCCATTTGTATGACCTCCTGGAAGAAAGACATAAAACTGATCAGTGGCTATCAGGAGATAGGGGTGGGAGAGGGTTGAGCACAAGGGTTGCCAGGGAATTTCAGGAAGAGGGGAGAATGATAGAAATGTGACATATGGTGGTATTTACACAATGTGCCTTTCTTTTTTGTTTGTTTTGTTTTTGTTTTGTTTTGTTTTGTTTTAATGGAGTTCAATGTGCTGTTTGAACTCAATAACACAGATCAAGACCTGAGCTGAGATCAAGAGTCAGATGCTTAACTGACTGAGCCACCCAGGAACCTCCCCCACCCCCCGACTGGGATTTCTTTAAGACCACAGAATGCACCTCAGAATTGTCCTACCAAGGAATGAGAACACTGGAGTATTTATCCAAGAACTCTCATCCCTCATGGATTAAAATTACTCCTGGGAGCTTTCCCTCCCTGGTACTCCACCTTGCCTGGCACATGGGCTGAGGAAGCACACAAGAAGAGACTCAGGTACTATCAGTGATCTCAGGGGTGGATTGAGGGGATATTTCGTATCCGTGCCCATAGCATCTGGTACAATATTTCATTTAGTTAACACATTTTAAAGAAAATGCTCTCTTCCCTGTTGAAGCAAGACTTGAGAACTCTATAACCCTTGCTGTCTAAAGACAGTCTCATTAAGCCCATTAACACCATAAAACCAGCCTGTTGTTCCATTTCCTCCTCCATGGCCAAATTTGTGCCTTTGGGGCTCCTACTCCTTTCATTTTCCAGCCCATTCTCCATGGTTCCGTGGAGCCAGACTACATGTATCTCTTTTTGACAGAAAGGTAGAAGGCATCTGACAAGATTATACTTGGCTGTGGACCAGAGCGTCCTGTGCCCTTAAGGGACATTGCCATGTGGAGGCAAACTCAGAGGCAACCATTTCTCCAAACTCATATTATCCTGGTTTGGTGATACTTCTCCAGGGCAAAGAGTAGATAGATGTCAATTGGGCTCACTAGGTTGCAGGTGACAGACACTGGTGACAGTCTAAGGTACCTGACTTACATGGGATTTATTGAGTCTGGGAAGCCAAGAAAGTTTTGATACATGAAGGTGAGGAAGCATGAAGGAACGTGGAGGTCTCAGGAACAACTGGAAGCAGGGTCTTAAATGTCTCTGCTTCCCGTACGTCAACTCAATCCTCTTGCAGATTCTCCACATATCAGAACATGGCTACTGGTAGCCCTCAGTTTTATATCCTAGAGCTCCAGTATATTAAACTTTATATCCAGTCACTAGAAAACTCTGAGCTGACTCTTTTGGTTCCAAGTTTAAAATAATAAGGAGGAGCTCATTAGCTGGAAGCAGGCAGCCTGGGTGGGTCAGCTAGGAGCTGTAAGAACAGCCACTGCCACAGGCATCATCCTTCTGGAACAGGGGATATTGTTCAGAGTATGAAGCGGTAGTGTTTGGCAAGGCAAAAATAATGAGTAAGAGAAAGAAAAATAATGTTTGAGTCAAGAAGCAGTATACTTTTATATTGTCCGAATAAAATGAGGTCTGCATTAAAAAAGAGAGGCTGGTCAATGTTACAATAACAAATCAACTCTCAAAGTTCTATGGTTTATTTCTCATTCACATAAAGTTCCACGTGGATAGGTTGGTTCCCTCCCATACTGCAGCAACCCAACCTAGAATACAGTTGCCACAGTAGTGGAATCAAGGGTAGAGGAAAATGCATGAATTCCTAACTGCCATGGGCCCATTGACACGTGTCACTTCTTCATAGTCCTCTGGCCAGAACTACTCTCGTAGCCCCAACCCACTGCACAGGGGGCTGGGAAATGTGGAGAGCACAGGGGTATTTGGTGAGCACTAACTGTCAAAAGTCATCATTCCTACTCAGTAATCAAATAGTTCACAGAAGACAGAAATGGTCAGGGGACACTTCCCAGAGCAGGGAGAATTTGTTTCGTGTCTTACAGGACACTACTGGCTTGGCTAATTGGAGGGAAGGCAGAAGGCAGTTGAAGTTCTTGGTGCTCTTAAAGGACAATAACGAGTCCAATTTAGTAGGGTGGAAATTTGCATAAAGGCGAGGTTGGAGAACTGGATTGGGACACAATTGCTGAAGACTTGAATGTCCAGATAAAAAAACATGGCCACTAATATGTAGGAACTGGGGGACTACTGAAAGCTTTTGAGCCAGAGGCTAACATGAACAAGATGAAACCTTTAGGAAGCTTAATCTGGCAGCAACGTGTAACTTGGCTTATATCATTCTATGCATAGTCTAAATGCAAGCATTCTGTTGCCCTCAAAAACATTCTTTGGAAGACTTCCATCTCTGGTAAAATGGCAGGTGAGAGAACCTGAAAAATCATCCCATTACAAAACACCTCAGATATAAGGAGAGACAAATCCAGATGGCGCTGGAGCCTTGTTTCCTCTCCCATTTCTGTAGCTCAGAAACCAGCTGCCTCAGCAGGTCTATGTTAGCTCAGCAGAAGGATAGCCTTGCCAATGACTGAGCTCCAGAGTTTCCTCCTTTAGAAAGAGCTAATTTCCTTGAAGCTCCTATTATCATATTCTAATTTCCCTATAAATTAATCATGTCTTGGGGTGCCTGGGTGGCTCAGACAGTTGAGTGTCCAACTCTTGATTTTGGCTGAGGTCATGATCCCACGGTTTGTAAGATCGAGCCCCATGTCAGGCTCTGGGCAGACAGTGCAGAGCCTGCTTGGGATTCTCTCTCTCCCTCTCTCTCTCTCTCTCTGCCCACCCAAATAAATAAATGAAATAAATTTTAAAAATTAAAAAAATAAATTAATTGTGCCTTGTCTAAGCACACCTATACTTGTGATAGTGGGAGGATGGGGGGATCCATGCACTCTGTAGATTCTTTGTCTGTAAGTTCCCCGGAAAACTTCACGTTACAAATACAGCATGTGTTGCTAGTGGTGCATATCTGCACACTTTACATGGCCGAATGACCATTTCAAAAAATGCATATTTAAGCTGGCAACAGAGTAAGGACATCCTCAGAAGACAAAGTTAAGTGCCACAAACTGGGAACTAACAAAGAATTGGTATCCAAAGTATGTGAACAACTCTTAAAAATCAACAAGAAAAAGACATAGAATTCAATGGGGGAAATGTATGAAAGACAAGAACAGGCAAGGAAGAGAATAAGATGTATGAAAATTTCATTAGTAATCAGGGAAATAGAAAATCGAAACCACAGTATCATTTTATTTTTTGTGTTGATAGAAAATTTAAAAATCTAACAATTTCCCTTATAAACTGCATTTCATGGTAACCAAATAATTGATGAGAAGCTCCCTTTAGAAAAGTATCCTAGCTAATATATGAAAAAGGAATGATAGCACCTCACAATTTTACAACTCCTAGTGAATTAATGAACAGTGGTTATCAGTGATTGCTGCCTTTCCACACGAAACAGACACAACAAGTTGTGTGCCTTCTTATGGAAGAACACACCACCACTTACAAAATGCTCTTGTCAGAAACTTGATCCTGAGTCTAATCAAGCCTCTGGATTTAACAAACACATTACTAGAAATAGGGAACAGAGGAACATGTGAAATGACACCAGGAGAATGCATTTAACTAAACCCAGACTTGGGAAGCTGGTTTGTTCATCGAGTAAACTCCAAGGAGGGAAAAAGGATGGCTTCTATTTGGATCCTGATTTGAGTGGGCAACAAAACAAACAAAAGAAAAACAAAAGCATGTTACAATTGAAGAAATTTAAACATTGACAGCTATTTCGTGATGTTAAGGAATTGTTACAGTTGGGTGTGACAGTGAGATTGTTCTTATGTTTCTATAAGGTCCTACAAAGGAAACTTTTTGGGACAGGAGGCTGCAAATAACTCTAGATCTGGATCTGGGTGGTGGTTTCACAGCTGTGGGTGTGTGTAAAATTTTACCACACACTGAACTGTACTCCTAAGATTTGTGCACCTGACTATGTAAGTTTTACCTCCATTTTTAAAAGGTAGAGTCTGGTTTATTTTTTTAAGGATATATTCTGCAGTTTTAAAATATGAAATGATTTTAGCTTTAAAATACTCCAAGACGGCCCATGGAAGATTGGCCATGACTTGGTTAAGTGCTGAAGCTGAAGAATGGATCATAAGACAATTTTTGCACATGTTTGAAACTTTCCACATTATAACAAAAAAATTTTTTTAAAGTTTTTATTTATATATTTTGAGAGAGAGAGAGAGAGAGAGCACAAGCAGAGGAGGGGCAGAGAGAAAGGAGGTGAGAAAGAATCCCAAGCAGGTTCCACACCGTCAGCATGGAGCCCAATCTCATGAACCGTGAGATCATGACCTGAGCCAAAACTAAGAGTTGGTGGCATAACCAACTGAGTCCCCAGGTGCGCCAACATTTTTTTTTTTAATGTCTGATGAGATAATGTTGTCAAGGATGTGGAAAAACAGAAACCCTCATACTCCTCTGGTATGAACGTGAGTTGTAAATTTAACAGCTATTTCATACTATTCAGTAAAACCGAAGATGAGTATATCTTAATACTCAGCAATTTGTCTCTGAGGTTATGACCTACAGAAACACTAATAGCATGATCAGATATGTGTGTGCATTGAGACAATTCACACAACATTGCTCATCATAAACCAAAATAAAAAGGGAAGGGAAACAACTCAAATATCAACTGACAGGAGAATGAATACATAAATTGTGATATATTCACACGATGGTATCTATATTAGAATGAATGGATGAATCATACAAAATTAATAAGCAAATACTTTATAAGCTGCAGAAGGAAACTACAGGAATACCATTAATTAAATGTTCAAGGGGCACCTGGGTGGTTCAGTTCATTGGGTGGCTGACTTCGGCTCAGGTCATGGTCTCACAGTTTGTGATTCAGGCCTCACGTTGGGCTCTGTGCTGACAGCTCAGAGCTGCAGGCCTGCTTCGGATTCTGTGTCTCCCTCTCTCTCTGACCCTCTCCCTCTCGCACTCTGTGTGTCTCTCTCTCAAAAATAAATAGATGCTTAAAAAAATCTTTTAAAATTCAATGTTCAAGATATGCACAATAGAATGATATATTTTAGGGGAACCTATGTATGGTAAAATTATAAAGAAAAGCAGGTGATGGGGCACCTGGGTGGCTCAGGTGGTTGAACAACTGACTTTTGGTTTTGGCTCAGGTCATGATCCCAGGGTTGTGAGCCCTCATGGGGCTCGTGCTGAGCCTGGAGCCTGCTTCGGATTCTCTCTCTTTCCCTCTGGCCCTCTTACCTGCTCCTGCTCCTGCTCTCTTTCTCAAATAAAATTTAAAACGAATTAAAAAAAAAGAAAAGCAGGTGAATGATAAACACAGGGTAGAGGCCTATAGTAGTTTCATTGGCTCTGATAATATTCTACTTTTTAGGCTGGGTGATGGGTGTTTGTTTCCACACTGTTTTTTACTCCACATATATATTATAAAACCTTGTGTAGAAAAATCTTATAATGAAATTATTTTGGAAAGCCATTTCTGTTGGTTCAGCAGTCTTTTTTTTTTTTTAAGTTTTATTTATTTATTTTGAGAGACAGGGAGAGAGCACGAGCAGAGGAGGAGCAAAGAGAAAGAGAGAATCCCAAGCAGGCTTTATGCTGTCAGCTTGTAGCCTGATATGAGGCTCGAACTCACAAACCATGAGATCATGGCCTGAGCCAAAATGAAGAGTCGGATGCTTAACCAACTGAGCCACCCAGGCACCCGGGGTTTATCTGTCTTCAGACCAGGCTTACGGGTGGTGGTGTGGTCCCATACAAAACCACTGGGATACTGGGAATTTGGGGAACCTGGTTGTTAGACACAGCTGAACCACTAAATAGTCCTGTAACCTTGCGCAGATCACTTAACTTCTCTTAACCCAAGTTCCCTCATCTAGAAATTGGCTGATGAGCATTTCTCAACTCCATTCTTTAGAACACCACTTCTAAGATACAGTAACAGGTATTTTGTGGTAAGAACAACAAAGTTTGTAGTCAAATTAGTTTGGGGAACTCTAGATTAAACAATAGTCAGAAGGTTTCCCTACAGCAAGATTTCACAGAGCCTTGACTCCACAGTGGGAGCTGTAAATCTGCAAGAGAGCAATAGAGAATTTCCCAAAGTAGTTAACCACAGAATTAGGTGTACCAGGGGATGTATAACAGCCCTTCAAAGGAACATAGCTTGGGAAATCCTGGAGTAACTGCTCTCTAAGATCTCCTTCAAATCTATCATCTCAGGTGACCTTTACTGCAGGATGTATGGCGAATTGTTGAAAAGACTTGGGAGCTGGGATATCCGTGAGATTTTTGCAACGGTTGAGGCGTCGGAGCTCACCGACCTTAATAACAACACGGTAACATGGATGGAGAGGGAGGGGCATGGTCAGGAAACATCACTGAGGAACCATGAGGCAGGGCTGAGCACAAGGCCACCCCTTGCCTGGTTAAACTCGACACGACAATGCCGGTCAGTCAAAACCACAGCGGTTGGTGGTTGCTGCGGTGACCAGTTAACTGCCCTGAACCCTGGCGGTGGCTTTGCAACATCCGGAATATTTTTATTTATGATTTATATATTATTTATTTATGCATTTATTTAATGTTTATTTATTTATTTTGAGAGAGAGGAAGAGAGCATGAGCCATGGGGAAGGGGCAGAGAGAGAGGGAGAGAGAGAGAGAATCCCTGATGCAGGGAGATCATGACCCAAGAGGAAATCAAGAGTCGGATCCTTAAATGACTGAGCCACCCAGATGCCCCGGTGTTCCAGAGTTTAAAGTGACTTCCCCTAGGTTACGTAACTCAGTAAGGCAAAGAGCAGAATGGCTCAGGCCTCCCGATTCCTAGCCTAACCTCTGCACACGACAGCCTGAGGTCTGAATATGTGCAGGGAGCATGAGTGCCTCACCAAGGACTCAACCCAGTTTTCACTCACATCGATTTCAAAAACGATCTTGTGCCGTACAGGATCTATAAAGTGAGGTGGGTGTTATGAAATCGAGAGTCTCGGAACCAAGCAAGGATAGTGGGCACTTTCACCCTAGATAACCATCTCATATCTGCCGTTAGTAACCTCTGAGAATGTGGACGCGTTAAGGAAAACCTACCACCGCCACTGCTCCTGCTGAAGAGTAACACTGATGTCACACCTATAAATAATATTGCGTGTTTTCCAAAATGCTTTCACATATTTTATTTCATCTGATTCTTGCAATCCTGGGAGGAAATTATTATTTTCATTCTAAATAAGAAATATATTTCTCCAAGGGTGAATAACGAATTAGTGACAGAAATAAAACCTAAATCCAGATTTCTTTATTTTTAGCCCAAGACTCTTTCCGTTAAATCACACTTGAATTCCAACGTATTGGTTAGTCTACCATCTTGAATCAAAATAATGATGAAACGAAAATTTCCAATGGGCATATGTTCTGTAAAAAGTTTCAGCTGGCCAAGGTTCATAGGTTTTAGAAGCCCTGATTATCATCAATGTTATCCAGATAAAACCATGTGGTTTGGAAATACAGAGACATTCAAGAAGGTCCTGGGTCGGATACTTATCATCTAGCTGCATTATTGGGCAATCCTCGAGTTCCATTTCAGTTAGCTAGATTACCTGGAATGCTTAGTGAATTTTATCAAGCTGAAAGTCAGGCAATCTTCCTATCCCAGCCCTTTCATCAATACTAGTACCAAGATAACACCCATTTTCAGAAGGTGGTGTAAAGCTTTCTTTCTGGACCAGGCAGTGAAGATCTATTTTTCCCTGTTCTTCCTCAATAAGCACAATTCTAAACTCTGGAAATAGCAAAAGAGACAAACAAAAGAGATCCCTAAAAGGTAGTAAGGAGAAAGTGAATATGTTTGGGACTCCAGAGCTGGAAGAACAGATCTTATATATGCCCACCCTACAGAAGAAGGCAAGCCAGACCTGGCGTTCTCTGATCCCTAGGCTGGTAATGAGGCATCCAAGGCAGGCTCGTTCGTCCCCCGCAATCGACTGAAGTCCTTCTGATATGGGGTGATCCTGAGACAACTAGCAATGGGGCTCAATTTGGAGTTTTACCAAAAATCAGTGGCCAGGGAAAGCATTCTGATTCCCCCATGAGCCTGAGACTTCCCTTTCTGCCAAGAGATCCCAAGATAGATAGAACCAGCCAAAGAAGTCCAGCTTCAGCAGGTAGATTGGAAGCCTTTGTCCTCAAAGGCTTCTCTCCCACCCAGAGTCACCAGGTGTTATGAGGTCAATGTTTGTGTCCCCCACATTCACATATTGAAGCCCTAACTCCCAGTGTGGCAGTACTTGGAGATGGGACCTCTAAGGAATTAAGGGTAAGTGAAATCATAAGGGTGGAGACCATATCCAATATGATTAGTATCCTTAAATAAAGAGACAGAGACTCCAGAGAGCACCACCCCCTTCTCTGTGCACTCAGAAGAAAGGCCATGTGAGGACATGGAGGGGAGGGAACTGGCTACAAGCCAGGAAGAGAGGCTTCACCAGATATGGAATTTGCCAGCCCCCTGATCATGGACTTCTAGCATTCTGTCTTGGTCTGTTCAAAATACCACAGGCTGGGTGGCTTATAAACAACCCTTATTTCTCACAGCTCTAGAGGCTGTGAGGTCTATGATTAAGTCGCCAGCACGGCCACCTTCTGGTGAGGACCGTCTTTCTGGTTCACAGCTGGTGCCTTCTACCTGTGCTGCCACACGGTGGGAGAGGCAGGGGACTCTGCAGGACCTCTCGTCTAAGAACTTGAATCCCACTCACGAGGGCTCCACCCTCATGACCTAAGCACTTCCTATTTCAACATATGAATTTGGGGTGGGGGTCACAAACATTCAGACCATAGCACCTCCAGACAGAGAGAATAAATTTCTTTTGTTTAGGCCACCTGATTTGTGGCATGTTGTTATGGCAGCCCAAGCTGCCTAGATGTGGAGTCAGGACAGAATGGGCAAGAAGAATCCAGCTACAGCAAGTGGTCTGGTCTCCGAAGCCTCCTTTCCCTTTATCGGCCAAGACTCTCCTTCTCTCTCCAGGGAGTCTGAAGGAGCTGGGGGGAAACCGTTAGGAGGATCCTACCATACTTCCCCCCTCAATGAGATGTACCCAGAGGGGAAAATAATTTGCCCTCTCGGGAGTTACCAGCAGGGACCAGTGGGTGTCCCAGTGACACTAGATAAACCACTGAATAATAGTGCAAAGTCTCTGGAAATTAGACTATCCTTGGAACCCCGTTCCAGAAATGTAAGCCAGGACCTATGTGCTAAACCTAAACAGGGTGACTGTTTGTTAAAATCAGTTACTTAAACAGGATCTGAATCCCTTACATCATAGACAAAATGTCCAGAATACAATTGAAAATCACCCAGCCTCTGGCTGACAGCACGGAGCCTGCTTGGGATTCCCTCTCTCCTTCTTTCTGCCCCTCCCCTGCTTGCTTGCTTGCATGTGTGCACACACACTCTCCCTCTCTCTCTCAAATAAACATTTAAAAAAAAAAGAAAAAGAAAAGAAAATCACCCATCATACCAAGAATAAAAAACAAAACAAAAACAAAAACAAGTCACAAGTTGAACGAGAAAAGACAATCAACTAATGCCAACGGCAAGTTTAACAAAATGTTGAAAACATCTGACAAAGATCTTAAAGCAGCCATCATAAACATGCTTCAAAAATCAATTATAGGGGCACCTGGGTGGCTCAGTGGGTTGAGTGTCCAGCCTCTTGATCTCAGCTTAGGTCATGATCTCACGGTTCATGAGTTTGAGCCCTGTGTCAGTCTCTGAGCTCACAGTGTGGAGCCTACTTAGAGTTCTCTCTGCCTCTCTCTCGGCCCCTACCTCATTTGTGCATTCTCTCTCTCTCTCAAAATAAATAAACTTTAAAAATTTTTTAATCCATTATAAATTTTCTTGAAATAAATGGGAAAAATTTTTTTCAGGAAAGAAATATAAATTATAAACAAAAAGAACCAAATGTAAATTATAGAACTGAAAAATATAATAATGGGGGGAAACGTTATTGTATGGGCTTAATAGTAGAGTGGGCTGCACATAGTGACTTCTTTCTAAAGAGTACAGTATGGAAAGGGGAGGGGTGTACAAGTAAATTTATAGTGGAGAAACAGACAATACCTCACCCAGGAGATCAAAGTTAATATCAACAGTGATCAGTCATATTCATAGTATATCTCTGATAAGATGTGATGAAAATGGCAATTTACCCCTGTGGTCCTCCTCCGCAAAACCCATAACCTCAGTCTAGTCCTGAGAAAAACATCAGACACATTCCAGTGGAGGGAAATCCTACAAAACACCTGATCAGTATTCCTCGAAGCTGTTAATGTCCTCAAAAATAAAGGAAGTCTGAGAAACTCGTAGTCAAAAGGAGCCTAGGGAAATATGACAACTAACTGTGATGTGGTATTCTGGATGATGGAATCCCGGAAGAGAAAAGGGTATTAGATAAAAATTAAGGTAATTTGAGCAAAATGTGGACCTTAGTTAATAATAAGGTATCAATATTTTTCATTAGTTGTAATGAATGTACCATATTAATTTAGGAAGGGTATGGGATAAAACTGGGTACAGGATGTAGGGAAACTTTCTGTACCATCCTCTCAATTTTCCTATAAATCTAAACTGTTCTAGAAAGTTACATCTATTTTTTAAAAACTCCCCTCACCTCCAAAAAAAATCTTCCACCTCAGATAGTCTCACTAGAGAATTCTACCAAATGCCTAAAGAATTGATCCCTATTTTACACAATCTCTTCCAGAAATAGAAGAGAACACTTCCCAACTAATCTTATAAGGCTAGTATTAGCCTAATAATGAAACCAATGACAGTACAAGAGAAGAATACAACAGGCCAGAATCTCTCATAAAAAGGATTATGAATCATGACCAAGTAGAATTTACCCTAGGTATATGAAGCTGGTTCAATATTCAAGCATCAGTCAATGTAACCCACCATACCGACAAGTTGAAGAAGAAAAATCATATGACTGTAACAATTTGATATAAAACCCAGCACTGATATGTGATAAAACTCTCAGTAAGTTAGAAATGGAAGGGAAATATCTAAATTTGACAATAGCATCTACAAAAAACCTTAGAGCTACCATCATACTTAATGATGAAAGAACGAAAGCTTTCCCCTTAAGACTGGGAACAAGGCAAGGAACTCAGCTCTCACTAACTCTTGTCCAACATAATACTGGAAGTTCTAGCCACTGCAATAGGCAGGAAAAATAATTAAATGTAGATGAATTAGAAAGAGGAAATAAAATTACCTCTATTTGCAAATAACATGATTCTCTATGTGGAAAATCCCAAGAAGTCTACAAGAAAATCTCCAAGAGGGACGTCTGGGTGGCTTAGTTGGTTAAGGATCCGACTCTTGATCTCAGCTCAGGTTATGACCTTACGGTTGGTTTGTGAGTTCAAGCCCCACATTAGGCTCTGTGCTGACAGTGTGAAGCTTGATTGGGATTCTCTCGATTCTCTCTCTCTCTCTCTCTGCCCCTCCCCTGCTCACTCTCTCTATCTCTTCTAAATCGATAAATACACTTTTTAAAAAGCATTAAAAATAGAATAAGGAGTGCCTGGGTGGCTCAGTCAGTTAAGCGTCTGACTTCTGCTTAGGTCATGATCTCACGGTTTGTGAGTCTGAGCCCTGCGTAGGGCTCTGTGCTGATGGCTCAGAGCCTAGAGTCTGCTTCAGATTCTGTCTCTCTCTCTGTCTGCCCTTCCCCTGCTCACACTCTGTCTCTCTCTCTCTCTCAAAAAAAAAAAAAAAAAAGTATGCAAAAGGAAGAGAAAGGAATTTGGAGAAGACGGTTAAAAACGAGGAAGAGAGAAGCTGTAAGAAAGGCTGCTTGCACTTCTGAATTTTGGCGTCATGGATAACATGCTCAGTTGCTAAAAGGACTGAAATTCCCTCGTCATGTATTGTCTGCATTTGATTTCTGATTCTTAAAGCAGCTGGTCTACTTGTATTACAGGTATAGAGCTGGGGATGCATCTGGATCTAATTTGATGGAATTCTCTCCATTTTAGGATGGGGAGATCTTATTCCCCTGACTTTCAGTGTACAACTCAAGCAGTTTTAAACATTTCTGGCAATGATTAATTTACTTTTGATTTGTCACGTGCAATGCTGCAATTATAGGCTTCCCTTCCAATCTTTGACTGTGCTTCTTGACGTGAATGGTTTACCTTGAAAATGGTCCAGGGTTTCATAAATGTATCCACATAAGGAATGATCAAAAAAAGCAATTCCTCCTAGTTTTCATCTTCCTTGTCACTGATCAGTCATTTGCCAAAAGTTATTCTTTGATGTCCTTGAATCTCCCGTTTCTACTTCTGAGATCATTACAAAAAAATTTTTTAACGCTTTTATTTATTATTGAGAGACAGAGAGAGACAGAGCATGAGCATGGGAGGGGCAGAGAGAGGGGGAGACACAGAATCTGAAGCAGGTTCCAGGCTCTGAGCTGTCAGCACAGAGCTCGACATGGGGCTTGAACTCACAAACCGCGAGATCGTGACCTGAGCCAAAGTCAAATGCTTAACCAACTGAGCCACCCAGGCGTCCCTGAGATCGCTTTAAAGACCAATCGTTGGAAGCTGATTAGAAATAGCTTTGTGGTGAGGCGCCTGGGTGGCTCAGTTGGTTAAGCATCCGACTTCGATTCAGGTCATGATCTCTGGGTTCCTGAGTTCAAGCCCTGCATTGGGCTCTCTGTGGTTAGCACAGAGCCTGCTTTGGATCTTCAGTCTTCTTCTCTCTTTGCTCCTTCCCCTCTCGTGCTTCCACATGTGCCCTCTCTCTCTCTCTCTCAAAAATTAATAAACATTTAAAATAAAATGATCAAAAAATAAAAAATAAAAGAAATAGCTTTGTGGCGGAGTGATTCCCCAGCTAGGCTATATCTCATGATCTACAGCCTCTTTTATTATTTTTTTAATAAATTTTTATGTTTATTTACTTTAGAGAGAGTGAGAGAAAGACAGAGAATGAGCAGGGGAGGGGCAGAGAGGAAAGACAGAATCCCAAGCAGGCTCCAGGCTCTAAGTCGTCAGCACAGAGCCTGATGCGGGGCTGGAACCCACAAACCACAAGATCATGAGCTGAGCTGAAGTCAGACACTTAACCAGTTGAGCCACCCCAGTGCCCCATCTACAGCCTCTTTTAAAACATCAGATGCTAGAACCTTCCCCATGCTCAATAGTAATAATATCTAATTTATTTTTTTTATTTTTTATTTTTAAAAAAAAAATTTTTTTTTAACGTTTATTTATTTTTTGAGACATAGAGACAGAGCATGAGCAGGAGTAGGGCAGAGAGAGGGAGACACAGAATCCGAAGCAGGCTCCAGGCTCTGAGCCATCAGCACAGAGCCCGACGCGGGGCTCGAACTCACAGACCGTGAGATCATGACCTGAGCCGAAGTCAGCCGCTTAACCGACTGAGCCACCCAGGCGCCCCAATAATATCTAATTTAATCTCATTAATCACTCTATGAAGTAAAACTTCACTGACATTATCCTAATTTTACAGATGAAGAGATCGTGCAGAAAAGATAAGTGACTTGCCCGAGGACACACATCATAAGCCGGGACGCTGGAATTTGAACCCAGGCAATCTGACTCCAGCATCTATACTCTTGACCTCAACGCCTCTTATAGTTCCTGAATCGGAGTCTCTGAGGGGTTGGTGTCTGAGTACCTCTTAGCTGATATGAAACAAACAAATCTCCACAGTGTGAGGTGTGGGGACCTCTAGATTAAACACTACTTTGCCGGAATCTGGAGTTAACGGCTTCTTGTTGACTGAACTGGTTGTCCCAAAATAGGTACCATCTGTTCTGGTTAAGTATTTTACCTACGACGTCCCCTTACCACTGCCCTTCCAGGTAAATATTACTACCCCTATTTTATAGGTGAAGAAACTGAGGCTCGGAGTTCATAACCTGACCCAGGCTGCTCTCAGCAAGTAAGAGGCAACATTTAAACTCTGAAGCCCGGGAGGGGCCTGGGTGGCTCAGATGGTTAAGTGTCATCAGACTTTGGCTCAGGTCATGATCTCAAAGCTCATGAGTTCAAGCCTTGAATCAGGCTGCGTGCTGACAGAGCGGAGCCTGCTTCGGATTCTCTTTCTCCCTCCCTCTCTCTGCCTCTCCTCCTCTACACACACTCTCCCTCTCTTTCTCAAAATAAATACATAAACTTAAAAAAGGTTAAAAAAAATATAAACTCTGAAGCCCAAGTTCTTAACATTACTGCCTCTTCCATGAAGGTCTACCAGTCAATCTGGATCAACTGGTCAGAGCCCCTGCTGAGGTATTAGCAAAGTGTTCCCAGAGGGGCTTTGCGATTTTTCAAAGCAGGACCATAAATGTGATTAGCCTTCAAGACTCCGGGGGAAAATTGTAATGGTGGAGCCTCAGGCACTGTGATAAATCGATAGGAAAGATTAGTGGGGGCCAGGAGATCTGCTTAGCACCTTGCAGATGACAGTACCTCAGTGGATATGCAGCCAGTGGGTACCCACTCATCCATCCCACAATGCTTCCCTCTAGTGAAGCAGAGAGTAACGATGAGTTGGACCTATCTTCCTTTTCCTTCTTCGGATCGTCCACAAAACTTTGCCATGTGCCACAGAGCGTGGAGAGGCTTTGAAAAAAAAAAAGATGTTCTGGGTCTGATTGTTAATGTTTGTCCAATTTAAATAAAACACTGTTCATCGTATTGTATATAATGATGAAACTCATTAACTGCATAATAGCTTCATGCTCCCTGGTCTAAAATACAGAGTATGTTCGATATTAAAAATTAAAGTCGATCCATCAAAATCTAATGGCTAAGCAGGGATATTAAAAAGGAAGGGGCATTATTTGGATGCATGCAAAATTGTCGTGGGATTCGTGAAAATAATTGGCAAATTCTGACACAGGACGGAGCCTGAGGTAAAAATGAAATCTCGGGCAGACCAAGTCACGGATTTGTGATCCGTGTGATCCGTGTGATCCGTGTCCATTTAGTACAAGGGCTCACCTAATTATACCTGAGTCTCAGCTTGTTTGAGTCATCAGCCCCTCCCCAGCTCTCGGCCAGCGCTCCCCCAAGGTCACCTGATGTACTTGGACTAATCTGAACCTGGAGTGATCCAGACTGTTAGTTAGTCATCCAGGGGCTCCCCGTGTTGACTTTGTCTTCAGCTCTTTGTGAGACTTTAATCATCTGAAAGTCTTCCTGGTTGGGTTTCTGCCTACCTTAGCAAAGAAGCCTCCGTTGCTGTTTGTTATTAAAACTGATATCTGTTTCACAGCATCGGCATGCTGTGTCTTCACGTAACTGAACAGTAAATGAAGTACTGAATATTCAGTCTTGGTAGATTTACATGACTAATTGTTTATATTAGTTTAATATTACCCTCAAGGGGTACTTTTAGGGTTTTCTCCTTATTCTTCGGGGAATTATATTTGATGACTCATGAATTCTTGTTCATTTATCAGTTCCTTTAATCACACTAGTGTTCTCTCGGGGCGCCCGAGTGGTTCAGTCAGTTAGGCGTCCGACTCTTGACTTAAGCTCAGGTCTTGATCTCGGGGTCTTGTGTTCAAGCCCAGAACTAACTGGACTGGCAGTAGAGGTAAAGTCTATTTAAAAAAAAAAAAATCACAGTAGTGCTCTAAAGGCACAAGAAAAAGAACATATCACATTTAAAAGTGGAAAAAGAAAATCTTTTATTTTACTTCCTGGTTTATATTTTTTAATTAAAATTTTTTTTAATGTTTATTTTTGAGACAGAGAGAGGCAGAGTGTGAGCAGGGGAGGGGCAGAAAGAGAGCAAGACACAGAATGTGAAGCAGGCTCCAGGCTGTGAGCTGTTGGCACAGAGCCCGACACGGGGCTCAAACCCACGGACCGTGAGACCATGACCCGAGACGAAATCAGACGCTTAACTGACTGAGCCATCCAGGTGCCCCTTTTTAATTTTTTTTAATGTTTATTTATTTTTGAGAGAGAGAGAACCAGAGTGTGAGTGGGGTAGGGGCAGAGAGAGAGGAAGACACAGAATGTGAAGCAGGCTCCAGGCTCTGAGCTGACAGCACAGAGCCCAACAGGGAGCTCGAACCCACAGACCATGAAATCATGACCTGAGCTGAGGTCGGCTGGCTAACCTACTGAGCCACCCAGGTGCCCCTACTCCCTAGTTTAAAAGAGGAATATGCATTTGGTCCTTTTAAACTATACTTGTCCTTTAAAAAGTTTATATTCTATTTTATAATTGAAAAGTAATATATGCTCATGTGAGAGTATTTGAGAAATCGGTAAAAGAGAAAAGAACTACCTCACAGAATTCTACTGCTTAATGATAATCTCATCTGAAATTTTTGGAGTACTTATTCAAAGTGATATCTTTGCTTCTGCACACTATTTTTACTGAACTGTACTCATAATGGACATCCAGTCTTGTATCCAGCTTTTTAAAAATTTTCTTTTTTAAGATTTTATTTTCAGGTAATCTCTACCCCCAACATGGGACTCAAATTCACAACCTGAGATCAAGAGCTGCATGCTCCACCGACTGAGCCAGCCAGGTGCCCCTGCATCGATGTTTATTTTAAATATTTACTTAGTTTTGGGAGAAGGAGCACGTGCATGAGTGGAGGAAGGGCAGAGAGAGGGAGACAGGATCCGAAGCAGGCTCTGTGCTGACAGCAGAGAGCCCAACGCGGGTCTCAAACTCGTGAACTGTAAGATCATGACCTGAGCTGAAGTTGGATGCTTGACCCACTGAGCCCCCCAGGCGCCCCCCTTGTATCCAGCTTTTTAAACTTAACGTTATAAAAAGTATTTTCCCATCTTCTTTAAGTACTATTTTAAAGAAATAAGATATTCTGTTGAACAAATAGATCATAACTTGCATAAGCATTCAAAAATTGTCAGTTTAGGCTGCAAACCATGGAGCCATCCTGAATTCTTCCTGCATGTTGCCCATCGCATCTGACCTTCCAAAGAAGACCTGCGAATTCTTCCTCCATATGTCTATATTTATTGCTTCTCT
This sequence comes from Paguma larvata, assembly GCA_030068075.1. Taxonomy (NCBI): domain Eukaryota; kingdom Metazoa; phylum Chordata; class Mammalia; order Carnivora; family Viverridae; genus Paguma; species Paguma larvata. The sequence goes on from CM057823.1 coordinate 12,974,225, forward strand.
ATTGCTTCGAGCCCCCCGTCGGGCTCTGTGCTGACAGCTCAGAGCCTGGAGCCTGCTTCGGATTCTGTGTCTCCCTCTCTCTCATTCTCACACTACTTCGAGACCTTTCCGTAATCTCCTAACTGCTTTCTTTTTCTTTCCTGATTTCTCTGCTCCAATTTACCTGACATACCAGCAGCCGTTTGGCTCCTGCCACTGCTCAAGCATCTTACAGTGACTTTTTTTTTTTTTTTTTGCCCAAATCCAAAATTTTTGGCATGGCCCCCTGGACCTTCCAAATCGTAATCCCACCTATCTTTCCCACTGGATTTTAGTGACTTCCCCACATAGCTTTTCAGCTCTAGTCAGACTAGTTCATTCCGTTTCCCACACTCCCACTTTAAATGTTTTTCTCATTTTGTTCCTGTCCATATGCTGTTCCCACACCTTTGATGCCTTTCCTTCCATTTCATCAAAATCGTATTCATCCACCAAGGAATCCTCATAGCCAGTCCGTTGGGAGACTGAAAGGACTTCCTAATAAATGGCATCTCTTTTCTCTGTCCAGGTTAAGAAATTTGAGAAATAAAACAGAGTAGGTATGGAGGCCAAGATACTGAAAACCTTACAGTGCCTTTATTGATAAAGAAGGGTTGGGGCACCTGGGTGGCTCAGTCAGTTAAGCGTCCGACTTCAGCTCAGGTCATGATCTCACAGTTCATGGGTTCAAGCCCTACATCGGGCTCTGTGCGGAGAGCTCAGAGCCTGGAGCCTGCTTCGGATTCTGTGTCTCCCTCTTTCTCTGCCCCTCCCCCTGGTCATGCTCTGTCTCTTTCTCTCAAAAATAAGTGTTAAAAAAATTAAAAAAAAAAAAGAAGAAGAAGAATTGAGGGCCGAATTCAGTGATTCAGTGTGAGGGCCAGATGGAAAGAAGAAAGCAGACCCACTCACTCGGTCTTGAGCAGTGCTTAGAGGTCATTGCCGGGGTAGACTGAAGAGAACTCTTGCTCTCTGTAGCGGCTCGCTCTCAAGAAGAAGGACCGAGATAAATGCTTTTCAAAGGTAGAAAATATCAGGACTGAGGAAAAGGCTTCCGCAATCTAAGGATCTATTGCTATGAACAGATACCAGCTTTTCACCACCACGTATCACCCAAAGGCGCTCACTTCCGTCCTCCGATTGCACCGTCATCTATCGCCTGGACTGGGGCAGTTGGCTACGGTTGATCTTCTGCACCCTCTCTGGAGCTCTACAAGCAATCGCTCCCCACGTCAAGGCCAGAATAGCATTTTTAAGATGAATCTGATGATAAACCTTCTTCCTAAACCCCTTCAATAGATTACCACCATTCTTGGGAGCAAGACCAAAGTCCTTGTTCGCTAGACCCTGACGGTCTGGCTCCTGTCTTTTCTTGTTCTTCCCTTTTGCCTATAACTTTTGCTCCACCTCCAGGGGCATTAAAGAATATATATATATGTATGTATATATTTTTAAGTTGCCATGTTTACTCCTACTTTAAGAGCTTTTCTTGTGTTGTTCCCTTTGACAGAAATGTTCACTCCCTTCTCTTTTTCTTTTTACTTTTCTTTTTTCTCCTAGTTGACTCCTACTCATCTATAAATCCAAGCCACCACAGCCCTTCCACAGAGAAGCCTTCCCTGCCTGCTCCTTTACGCCCACGTGGTTCCCTCTGCTTCCTTCATACAACTTACCAGGAGTAATTATTAAATAATTGTGTGATCACTTGATTAATGTCTGGTTCCCTCATCGGCTCCCAGAGGACCCACGGATCATGTCTGTAAGGCCCACTCTTGTGTTTCCCCAGCAATTAGCACAGTACCCAGACCTCAGAGACACCCGATAAATATTTACTGAAGAAACAAAAGCCCAGGCCAACTTGAACCTCCTCTGTTAAGCCAGAAATGTTCGCTCCCTCCTCTGAAATCCTCCAGCTCTTACGCTCTCTACCACTGACTCCCATGGCATTTATGGCATGCTGCCCAGTACAGTGTCTAATTGTACGTGTCTTATCTCCCCAGCTAGATGGCGAGTGCCTGTGGGGCAGGGACCACAGCTTCCCTGCAACTGTAACTCTCTTAGTGGCCAGCCCAATTTCCAGCACTTGACATGTCCACTGTAACAATTTATTCAAAGAATTAATAAAGATGTTGGCTTTTCCTTTTCTGTCTGTAGCAGTGTTGGTAGCGATGGGAGGAAGTTATAATTCCCTGATGTTTGGCAATGCAACAGAGACGGCATTTTATAGGTTGGAGCTAGGAGAAGATATTAGGATGTTGTCTTTTTATTGCAAGAACATCTTCTCTGCCAACTTGCTTGGCAGAGCCAAGGTTTTTCTGTAAACACAGCGACTGGTTCTAATTTTATGTAAAAAAGGAAAATATGACCCCAAAGCTGCAGATTCACATGGAGCTGAGCTGTTTTATTCATTTGAGTTATATTGTATTATATTTGTTTGCTCGTAATCATATGCATTCTCATTTACAACTGTAACTCTTTCAACCTTCAACTTTTCATGCATTATCACAGTGGACAATATGGGGGCAAGAATATCAGCAATATGGAATCATTTGGTCAGAGCCAAGGGTGTGGGTGAACCCTACAGTGACCGGACACCCTGGGCAGGGCCTGCTTGCAGAGAAGTGCTGAGATTCCTGAACTTTGTCAAGCATTTACCCCGAGGCATGGGTTTCTGAGAAAGTGCCGCGTCAAGCAAGAAAGATGCAGACAGAGTCGAAAAGAGACCAAGGCAGAAGATAGTGTGCCAGTAAGTGTAGATGACCTTGTGAGACGGTTGCCTGGTGAGAAGAAGAGGGTGGTGTGAGGCACAAGGCACAGTGAGGGTGAGGCCCTTGGTGTAGTAAACCAAGTCCACGAATTCGGGGCATCCAGTGGACACCCCACTGAGAGCCAGGTTGTAGGAGGCCTGGGACAGTTCCTGAAGGGTTCCGGGAGAGACCACTGACGCATCCCTGCCTTTGAGATGCTTACCCTTTGGTTCTTTGCAGATGGTCGAACACCCAATGGACTTGAAGGACTTTAAATTACACACGGGAAAGTATAGATCGGGATGCCTATCTAAAGCCTGCAATACTGGGTAAAGCATAAAGAGAGTATGTCCAAGCTTCCACCAGAACAGGAATGCATTAAGTGGAGGGAGAGGTTAGGGAGAACCATCACACAGCACGAATTTCCTCCCTGCTCATGAACCTTCTGCCCTCCCTTACTACCTGGCTCTGTTTGCCCTCTGGTGGTCTTCTACCTGGATTACACTTCCTCAGCCCCTTCACAACGGGGTTGGCTTTTAAGTGGGTTTGTTTTGTTTTGTTTTGTTTTTTTACTCTAAACCCTGTCCCCTGCTCACCCTTAGCTCCAGGCTCTGGGTCCTGGAGCCTGACACTCCTCTCCCCAAGCCCAGGCCAAACCAACTCATGTCTGGATAAGGAGCATGCGCATTAAGAGCCTGCTCACCAATGACATTGAACTACACTCTTCCGCGTGAGGCAAACACATTCTTGCTCTTCGGTTGTACATAAGCCAAAATAAGACAGGCATCGAAGAGACGTAACAACTGGCTACATGTGGGAGGAAAAGGCGGTGAAAAGATATATAGTGTGAGAGGCACCTGGCTGGCTCAGTCGGAAGAGAGTAAGACTCTTGACCTTGGGGTTGTGAGTTTGAGTCCTACACTGGGTACAGAGATTACTTAAAAAAAGAAACAAACAAAAACCTTAAGAAAAGGAAAGATATATACTGTGGAAATCAAATTGTTATCACTGATGACATTTCCTATACACACTCTTCCTAATGCACGTGGGACCTCAAGCATCAGCCTATGAGGAGGGCTCCTGATTCTCTGTTGCAAACTCACTACCTTACTCAACTTGAGATTAGAAACCATGATTGTGTCTGGTCTCTGCTTGAATATCTCATGCTTCGAGATGGGAACTTTCCAAACTGAATTCCTCACACTTTCCCCAGTCTTTCCCTTCGTGGCTGGTACCAAGATAGGATAGGCTTGTACCTCTCCCAACCATGGACTTTATTTTAGCATTTTACAGGGGTACCTGGGTGGCAAAGTCGGTTAAGCGTCTGACTTCGACTCGGGTCATGATCTCACAGCTTGTGAGTTGGAGCCCCGCATCGGGCTCTGTGCTGACAGTTCAGAGCCTGGAGCCTGCTTTGGATTCTGTGTCTCCCTCTCCCTCTGCCCCTACCTCACTCGCACTCTGTCGCTCTGTCTCTCTCTCAAAAATAGATAAACATTTAAAAAATTAAAAAAATATTTTAGCATTTTACAGATTGTAAAACCTATCCTCACACTTGAACTCATTAGTTTTCCCAACGGTCTAGGTTTGGAGCCTTAGAGCATCAACCTTAACTCCCTTTTCTTTGCCATCCCTTTTCTCAAATTTTCTACTCGTGTCCTTGGTTTGATCTACCAACTAGTGTAATTGTCATTATTCTTTTTTTGCCTGCCTTGAGAAAAAAGAATGCTCTCATTTATGTACATGCTAAAGGGATTTTGAAAACTGACATATCTGCCATTGAGCTTAGGCGTTGCCACAAATTCAAAACAGGGCCCCAGTGAAAAGCGAGACTTACTAATATAATGGAACATATGTGGGTTGTTTAACGTGATTCCTGTTTATTAAAAAAATTTTTTTGAAGTTTACTTATTTATTTTGAGAGAGACAGCACAAGTGGGGTGGGGCAGAGAAAGAGTGAGAGAGAGAGAATCCAAAGCAGGCTCCACACCGTCCGTGCCGAGCCCGATGCGGGGCTTGAGCTCATGAACTGTGAGATCATGACCTAAGCTGGAGGCGGCCATGTAACCGACCGAGCCACCCAGGTGCCCCAAGGCAGTTTTCATTGATTGATTTGATGCACATAGAACATCCATGTAATAAAACCCCATTTGATTTCAAAATAAAAAGTAATAGTTTAGTAGACCCTTTTACAAGTTAAATGGCACCTCTCACATTTATCCTCAGGGCAGTAGGTAAACGCACATTAGACTAATTCCCTGCTCTATCCCCCCTCCCTTTTTTTTTGGTTGGGTAGGTGATATTTTGCTGCTAGAAACCCTTCCAAATAGCACTGAGAGGTCACATTAAATTCAATATCTACATTTTATACTTTTTTATTTTTTTAATATTTATTTATTTTTGAGAGAGACAGAGCACAAGTGGGGAAGGGGCAGAGAGAGAGAGAGGGAGACACAGAATCCAAAGCAGTCTCCAGGCTCCGAGCTGTCAGTACAAAGCCAGATGCAGGGCTCAAACTCTGGAGTCTCAAGATCATGACCTGAGTCAAAGTCAGACGCTCAACCAACTGAGCCACCCGGGTGCCCCAATATCTGCATTTTAAATCAGAGCTAACCAGAAGAAGAGAAGGACTAAAGGCAACAAATTTTGGGCAGAGGAAAGAAGAACCCCAGAGAAACAGAATTTTGAGAGAAAGGCAAGCCAGTCAGTGCCTAGAAGATAGATTGGTTCATAGACCATGTCCATGGAAGGAGATGGCTTGAATTGAAAAATACCAGAGAAGGGTAGAGAAGACAAAGGAAACATGAGTGTGGGCAGCCCTAAGCAGGTTTAATTCATTCAAGGAGTCTCACATAAAAGGCAACTCAAGAAAGTGTCTCAAATATTTTCTTAACTGTTTCAAAAGTGTTTCAAATATTTTCTCAACTGTTTTGAATATTTTCTTAACTTGGAAGCCCTGCTTAGTGTAAAGCATGACAAGAGAAGGGCTGAGAGACAAAATTACTGATAGCAACTTCTAACAATAGAAGATCGCAATAGTCTTGGTTTACAAAGGTTGCACTCTTAACATGTCTTAACGCCAGATTCAGATTCGCACGAGTATCGCATTTACAGGAATATAAACTGTGTAACAGACCATATGTTTATCCATATATTTCAGTAGCAATTCCGAGCTCATGAGACCTGGCGTACATGACTTTGGTAAACTAATCTTTGGTACATTTGGACAAAATTCATTCAGGTACCCGGATTGTGTCTTATTTCACTTCGGCTCACTTCCCCCTTCTGCTTTTGGAAAACTCCCTAAAAATCCATTTGGCTGGTTTTGATCACTTTAAAATGATTAAAACGTTTCCTTTTTTGTCCAAAGGGGAGAAGTTGACGCATTTTTACACTCATAACTGAACAATGACTTTGGCATGTACTAAATTTGGTTGTAGACGAAGAATAGGACCTTATGTAAAGAAAGCAGATTTTGAGTCTCTATACTTGTGAATGTTTTAAAAATGTCTTTCTGCACATACCCGATGCAGTCTGCTACTTGTATTTAAATATGTTACTGTACTGGGGTGCCTGGGTGCCTGGGTGCCTGGGTGGCTCAGCTCTGAGCCACTCACAGTTTGTGAGTTCGAGCCAGGCATCGGGCTCTGCATGTGGAGAGCCTGCTCGGAATTCTCTCTCTGTCTCTCCCCACTGTGTGCTCTCTCTCAAAATAAATAAATAAACTTTATAAGTAAATAAATAAATAACTGTCCTTTTGCCCATGGCCATTGTATACATGATTCACTGATGACTTGATTCTATAAACAATAAAATTGGAAAGCAATGGGGGTGCCTGGCAAGCTCAGTTGGTAGAGCATATGACACTTGACCCCTGGGTCTGGAGTTCGAGCCCCACACTGGGTTAGAGATTACTTAAAAAAAAAAAAAAAAAGAACAAAGAAAAGAAAAAAGTAAACTATGTTATCGGAGTCATTATGAAGTTTTAAAAACAATTAGGTTCAAGGGGTATCTGGGTGGCTCAGTCAGTTGAGTGTCTGACTCTTGATTTGGCTGAGGTCATGATCCCAGAGTGAGGGTATGGAGCTCTGCTAACCACGAGCCTGCTTGGCATTCTCTCTCTCTCCTCCCCTGCTCTCTCTCTCTCTCTCAAAAAAAAATAGGCTTCAGGAAGACCTCGGTAGTACTTCCTGATATGAATTTATGAGACTAGGTTATAAATCTTTCCCATACTTTTGGCTCACAGAGAAGAAAGGGAAAGGCCGCTTAAATTGTAAAGTTTGAATTACAGAAGACTTCATTATTAAGAGATAATCAGTTTTATCACTTAGTAAATATACAGTAGCTTGAATTGATGACTTATCCTACTGTCAAATACAGGACTTCAGTTTGATAAGAACTGATCACATAATTATGTATTTGACATCACCCCGACATGGCTTAAAAGCGAGTGGAGAGGGGTGCCTGGAAGGCTCAGTCGGTTAAGCGTCCGACTTCGGCTCAGGTCAGGATCTCACAGTTTGTGAGTTTGAGCCCCACGTCGGGTTCTGTGCTGACTGGCTCAGAGCCTGGAGCCTGCTTCGGATTCTGTGTCTCCCTCTCTCTCTGCTCCTCCCCAGCTCATGCTCTGTTTCTCTCTGTCTCTCAAAAATAAATAAATGTTAATAAAAAAATTTTTTTTAAAGTGAGTGGAGATTGAGGGATGCATATCTTTCTAAAACTCGGACTCTGTGTCTGTTTACTTTAGTTACTGCCTGACCCTGGTGAGAAACAGAATCATACAGGTACGTGGTGATGACGCTAGATTAGGTGTCCAAGCGTGGGAAGAGGTTCCCTCTGCAGGAGCCTGGGCTTAGGCTGCACCCAGGCCCAATCCAGGCATACTTCCCTCCGGGAAGAGAGGCCCAGGAGTGCCCCCGGCCCCCCTGGCCCAAACTTTCCCCCACCCCCACCCCCCAGTATTGAAAGAGAGCTTGAGAGACCTTGAACACAAGAATACTCCCCTGGGGAGCCTGATGAAGGTGCCACTACCTCTGTGAATGAAAACAGTTTTCATTCTCAAATGGGTTTTACTTCTAGAAAACGTGTCTTTTGATTGAGCAAATTCTGTCTTGTTGCCACATCCAGCCACTAGCCCTTTTCCACAGCACACCAGTAATACTGTGTCTTCAGACTGTGCATGTGTTTTTATAATTTGTTTTTTAATTTTAGAGAGGGAGAGAGAGAGAGAGAGAGAATCCCAAGCAGGCTCCACACACTCAGCGCCGAGCCCAATGTAGGGCTCGATCCCACAATCCTGGGATTGTGACCTGAGTCGAAATCAAGAGTCAGATGCTTAACTAGCCGAGCCACCCAGGCAACCCTGTGCACATATTTTAAAAAACAACCTCTTTACCATAAACTTATAGCTTAGCACGCAATTCCCAGAATTTAAAAACAATTGTTTAATCCAGGTTGATACTAGGTTAATTCCTCCATAGCCCACCTTTGGAGGGCTTTAAATAAGATAAAGTGTGTTTTTGCCCTATTACATTTTATGTTTTGGATTTTTAATCAATCCACCTCAGCTGTTGAGACAACACTGAATTCTGGCACCTTCTAAGACCAGGAGGAAACCCCACACACAGCAGCTTTCTCCTAGATATTTTGCTTCTGTTGTGTAGTTTCCTTCTCACAGTCTCTATGAGTTTTTCTCCTTTTCCTGAAAGTCAAAGAAGGAAGTGAGGCCCACAGAAGGTGCTGCAGCTGGTGAGCAGGGGAGTGGGTGCCTGGTGGCACGTTCCAATATGGCAACTGTTTCTGGTAACCTGGGGTCAACGGTCAACCTGATGAACTGGTTTTCCATGTTTCCGTTTGGAGGCTGACAACACTATTGGAAGTGGACCAAGGACAAACACCTCGTAAGTCCCTGGGATAGCTCTTTTTTTGGCTCACGCAGGGTCAACAACATTGTTGTCACCATGGAATCCGCTATCTCCCCGTGCAGCCTGCATATCTCCTCTGAGCAAGAGGACGCCGGGAGAGATTTTGTTCGATGTCTATCGCAAATCATGGTACAACATACGCGGCCTTTTCATGTTTTTTTACACTTATCTTTTAAAAATCTTTAAAACTAACTGAAGTGGGGCGCCTGGGTGGCTTAGCCAGTTAAGCATCTGAGTTCGGTTTAGGTCATGATCTCACAGTTTGTGGGTCGGAGCCCCGTGACAGGCTCTGTGCTGACAGCTAAGAGCCTGGACCCTGCTTCGGATTCTGTGTCTCCCTCTCTCTCTCTGCCCCTCCTCCCGCTCACCCCCTGCCTCTCTGTCTCTCTGTCTCTCTCTCAAAAATAAACAAACATTAAAAAATTAAAAAAAAATAACTGAAGTTAGTTTGGGTATCTTTCATTTGTTCCTTTTCTCGGTGCCTACTTCCCATCTGTTTTTTTTTTTATATAACTTTTTGGGTTTTGCTGAGAATTAAAGTCAAACACATTCCAATCTACCCTTTCTGGAAAATGTTCTCTTGTTGGATTTTGGCACATTTGGCTGCTACCTGTTTTAAGTTTGTGAATGATTCTTGAGAATGGCTCAGATTACTTCCTTAGAGTACCATAGGGCGCATTTCATGTTGCTTTGAAGTTAAAGTGACAAGGTTTTCATGTTAGAAGTGTCTCTGCTATTCCTGGTTCCGAGACATCTTTCTCTCGGAATACTTCTTAAGGCCCAATCTTTACGAGCTCTGGGATTCTCTCTCTATAAACAGAGTCAAGGGAGTTTCCTCCTCACTCTTTTTTTATCATAGAGATTCAGAACTGAAATAACTGCTAACTGTACCTCTGAGAACTGTTGTGGTTATACTGTCTTCACAAGACCCTAGAATGTTGCAGTTCTTATTTTCAATCTACAGTGTGTACTGGGTGATTTCTCCTCAAGCTTTCTTGTCATATGAGTGCACATAAAAAACAAGTGAAACTTAACAGCAAAGGGCTGGTGTTTTGAACTCCAAACTTCTGAGGGTTGAGTCTGCCGGCTGCTCAGTCATATCGGCTGGTGTAGAGCGCCCACCAAGGGGCCTGCTGGCCCAGATGGATTCACTTAAGGCGCCGGAACCACTTCTTTGCTCCCTGGCTTCATCACACTCTTCGCTGCATTCCTGACAGCACTTAGCTCAACCTAATGGACGGAATGGGATTCCCAGATGACACCACGTCATAAATCCAACCTACCTACTCTATATGGACGTCTTCGGTGAGCATGGAACCTACCACGAAGACTCATTCCAGAGTCTCATGTTCTGAAATAGAGCAGGTGCCCTTGCTGGGCGTTTGAACAAGTTTAGAGCAAATCCACAGTTTTCTTTACCTCCAGGTGTGGGATGTGGTAACCCTACTCAGCTAAGAGTGCTCACCATCGGCAGGACAAGTAGGTGGTTTGTCTATAGCTGTCAATCTTCTGGCCTTTGGGTCAGCTCTAACAGTTGCCAAGAAGCCTTGACCAAGCAGAGCAGAGTGCGTGCGAGGCATTGATAGGGATCTCAATTGTCCAATAATAGGAAAGCTCTTCTTAGGGCCAGATGTCCATTCACTGAGTGTATTGAGCACGTAACATGAGCAAAGCTCTGGTCTGGGCTCTGCAGAGGGCATTTTATATATGCTTGATGGGCCCCAAGGGCATTTGAAAGACGGTTTAAGTTTGCCCTTGGGTATAGGGGATTTGGGGTGTCATGTTTTGGGTCTGGCAATGTGCTTCCCCTGTTCTGTGCAGCAATCTCTCCGCATAGATCTTGGGATAGATCTTGTTTCCCTGAGACGCCCGCTGGGCTCCTGAGCTAAAGCAGTCATCTGCCTCCTACCAACAGCCCCCTCACATCACCTTGCTTATTTTCCTGATGACGTGACTCACAATTTGTAATTAGATATTTGTCTGTGTGTATGTGTTCTGCCTCATTCTTTTTTATTATCTCACAAGCTCAGGGACCCTCTGTCTGATCCTTATTTTCTTTCTATTGTACCCCCAGTAGATATAGTACAGATACAGATATAGTACAGATACCCTGCCTAACACACAGTGCCTAAGTGGTACACAGCAAGTTCTTAATAAATATTGAATTAGGGGCACTGGGGTGGCTCAGTTGGTTGAGCATCTGACTTCGGCTCAGGTCATGATCTCACAGTTCATGAGTTCAAGCCCCACATCCGGCTCACTGTTGTCCACACAGAGCCTGCTTTGGATCCTCTGTCCCCCTCTCTCTCTGCCCCTCTTCCACTCGCACATGCTCTCTCTAAAAAATAAACAGTAAAAAAATATTGAATTAATAAATGAATCAATCATTAGGTGCTAGCTCGACTGAAATCCAATGATGAAAGCTCTTATTTTTTTTAAGTTTATTTATTTGTTTTTGAGAGAGACACAGACAATGTGAGTGGGGGGAGGGGCAGAGAGAGAGAGGGAGGCAGAGAACCCCAAGCAAGTTCTGCGTTGTCAGCACACAGCCTGCTTCAGGCCTCGAATGCACAAACCATGAGATCATGACATGAGCCACAACCAAGAGTCAGGTGCTTAACTGACTGAGCCACCCAGCCGCCCCAGAGCCCTTATTTTCTTTAAAGCTTCCTTTTATAAAATTTGTTATAAACTTACATATACTTAAGTGTTTTATTGGTCAACTACTTTCAAACTGGTTTGGGAAAAGTTGCTCAAACCTCAACTCCAATATCTACCAATAGACCTAAAAATGTTTCAGAGATGGTGGTATTTAGTAGATATCCCATTCCCTTAAATCCTGAAGTACTTGTTTCTATTGCAGCTTGCCCACTATTATCGGATTTGCCTCTCAGTTGTAAGAACTATGGTCTCTAGAGCGAGTGTTCACATTGAGGGCAGTGGGCAGGGGGTGGAGGGAGCAAAATAATGTAAGGAGTTTGGGAAGAAAACATTGGAACTTCTGTTTATATACTTTTTTTGAAGTTTATTTATTTTGAGAGAGAGAGAGTGCCAGTGTGTGTGGGGAAGGGGCAGAGAGAGAGGGAGAGAGAGAATCCCAAGCAGGCTCCTCAATGTTAGCGTGGAGCGCCATGTGGGGCTTGAACTCATGAACCTTAAGATCATGACCTGAGCTGAAGTCGGAAGCTTAAACAGTTGAGCTACCTAGATGCCCTTGTTTATATACTTTTCTCAATAGATGAGAAAAAATTAAGCTTTATGAATATTTAATGTATATTTTGACAGTAGCTCATATGTAAATTTGTACATTGAGTGCCTGGGTGGTTCAGCTGGTTAAGTGACCCACTCTTGATTTCAGCTCAGGTCATGATCTCATGGTTTGTGGGACTGAGTCCCCAGTTGGACTGTGCTCTGACAGCGTGGAGCCTGCTTGAGATTCTCTCTCTCCCGCTCTCTGCCCCTCCCCTACTCACTCACCTTGTGCCCACACATGCATGCATGCTCTCTCTCTTTCGAAATAAATAAACTCAAAAAATTCATACATTAATGTACATACAAAGGGGGTCCATGTTTACACATTCACATTTTGTTTTTACTGATAGGGGTTCTCGATCTAAAAAGTACGCAAGGCGCCAGAGAAGAACATCATGTTTACGTGAGCCCCTGAAGGCAGGGATCATGGCCAACACTTCTTTGCTTTCTTCAGATGGCCCGGCACAGTGATTGGAAGACACAAAAAATGATGGATGGCAGTTATCTGGATTTTTTTTTCCCTGCTTGCTTGATTAATGAGGTCAAAGATCACAGATGCTGTTCAGTTCAGGACAATTAACTTTTCACTGGAAAAAACAAAATCAGCAGGTGGTACCTCTGGCCTGTGGTTCCCCATACCACTTTTAAACACTTATGATCAGTTGTAGGAAACAACTGAAAATAGAAGTCCCGTTGACATAAGTCAGTAGAATTATCTCAGTCTATAAAGGGCAGAATATTCCATATTTACTATACGCTTTCCCCTCTGGGCTTCATGAATCAGAGAAGCTGTGCCTGCTCCCTGATTGAAGCATAAACTCACTCAAGTTGGCCAATGTGAAGCCGGAGGGTCATGGGGGCACAGGCAGTTAGTATATGTTGGAACCTTTTATGCTTTACTTACATACGTCCGGTGGTGTGCAACTCCTTGTCTCTTCGGAAGGACTCTACTCCTTATGTTGACTTGAACTCTGCTTCTCCATGACTTCTGTTCGTGGGTTTAGAGCTTCCCAGCTCCAAACAAGCCTCTTCCACAGAAGTGCTTCCCAAGGGCTTAAGGAGCACTTCTTGTGTCTCCAATAGATTTTTCTGCTGCAGGTTAGAAATTCTTAGTCTTTTCAAGCTTAGTGAGTTCACATCCTAGTTATCCTCCTTAAAATGAAGTCCAGCTTGTCAGTCTCCCCTGGCGTGTAGTGCCTAGCACTATATGTAATTATCAAGACATGGGCTGGGGAGTGTAGGCCAGGCATCCCCACTGCCCCCCACCCTGAACACTGCGTTTCTATTAAGTAGATGAGCATGGAGTTGGGTGGTTCTTGTAGACGCATCACATGGAAGACACCCATTAAGCCTTCGGTTCAGGAAATCCCCTCTCTCTTCACTATGAACGAGGTATTTGCACCCCTATATTTATTGCAGCATATTTACAATAGACAAGATATGGAAGCACCCCAAGCATCCATTGATAGATGAATGGATAAGGAAGACATGGTATGTGTGTGGAATATTACTCAGCCATAAAAAAGAATGAAATCTTGCCATTCATGACGACCTGGATGAACCTAGAGGGTGTTCAGTGAAATAGGTCAGACAGAGAAAGATAAATACCATATGATTTCACTTATATGTGGAATCTAAAAAAACAACAAAACCAGACTCATAAATACAGAGAACAAACTGGTGGTTGCCAGAGGGGAGGTGGGCAAAATAAATAAAGGGTATTAAGAAGTACAAACTTCCAGTCATAAGATAAATAAGTCGCAGGGATGAAAAGTACAGCATAGGAATATAGTCAGAGTATCGCAATAACATTGTATGGTGACAGATGGTGGCCCCTCTTATTCTGGTGAGCATTGCATAAGGTATAGAATTGTCAAATCACTGTGTGGAACACGTGACACTAACCTAACATGGTTTGTCAACTAAACAAGAAAAGAAAAAGGGAATGATGAATCTTTTTTTCACTTTCTTTCCCCAAACCCAAATTCAGAATTTTCACGGTACTATGGACTTTAGAGGGAAAAGCGCTATAATTTAGAGCATTGGCTATTTGCAGGGCTCTGTGCTCTTTGGATCCTGACCAATAATGAGGACACAGGCTGATTTATGTTTTGTAGGCAGGGTGTACATCCTCTTTTGCATTCTTCTCTTTCCTCTTTACAGGACGCTACACGTGCATTTTGGTGTATCAACAGCAACTGCAAACTTAATTCCTTCTACTAGCAACATAACACCCATTGTCTTAACGTACCATGGTTTCCATAACCCCTTTCCCAATTTTGGGCATTGGGCTGCATCCCATTTTTCCAGTTCTGAATGGTGTTACCATAAATATCTTTGTGCTTTTTGTTTTCCTTTCTCTTTTGCATATTTCCTTGGAGTATATTCTAAAAATGGGACAATTAGGTCAAAGTGTACGAACGGTTTTAAAGCTCTTTTTTTTTATATATGGCCAGACTGAACTCTAGAGGGGATAGATACTTTTCAAAAAGCCTAAAGAAGACAGTGGGGGCTGGAGAAACTGCAGCTTAACTGGAAAAGTAGTTCTGCATGTGATATCAGACCTCCTTCCTGGTCCTCCCCCCTTAGCTCCAGGGAGCTACATGTGAGAGACGGGGTGTCAACGACCTGCACCCTCAGCAGGCCTGTCTGAGCATCTTGCTTCTCTGTGAGAGAATTTTAAACTCTTGAGAGATTGCAAAACCTGACCTGGATTTTGCCAGCACCTTGCTGTGAGCTCTTAGATAAGTCACCTCATCGCTCTGAGCCTGATTCCTTCCTCATTTGTACATGAGGTTACATGATAGTCCCTACTCGGGGTTCTGAGAGGATATTTATACAGTGCTGGGCTATTGTCGTTGCCCAAGACCCAGTTGGTGTGAGGGGACCGTGTGTTTTCTCCTTTCTTCTTTGTACTGCCGGGGTCCAGCTTTGCGCCTGCCCCAGGGTTGATAAATGGACATCTATTGTGGAATGCATGGACTGTCTTCACCCATGATCTTGACTGATAGTGTTTGGGAACTGGAAAAACATAATAGAAAAGCTTGTGAAATAATATATCTTTAAAGTGTGAAGAAAGGCCTGCACTTGAATGTTTGTAGGACGTGCCAAGTTTGGGGCCTGTACTTTGATACATTCACTGAGTCTAATATGTTCCTGTAGAACAAGCATCTCCAGTTTCTTTTTTTACATTAAAAAAAAGTTTATTTATTTATTTTGAGAGAGAGAGAGAGAGAGAGAGTAGGGGAAGGGCAGAGAGAGAGGGAGAGAGAGAATCTCAAGCAGGCTCTGCACTGTCAGCAGAGCCCAATGCTGGGTTCGAACTCACAAACTGCAAGATCATGACCTAAGCCAAAGTCAGACGCTTAACTGACTGAGCCGCCAAGGTGGCCCTCCATTTTTTTGAGAACTCCAAAAATGTAAGAGTTTGTAGACAAGATGGGCTGGAAGCTTAGTGAGAGAGGTCAGAGTAAGCTGTTTGTTTCAGAGAAAGCTGCTTCAGGTAAGGTCCTGGGTCTCCAAGTCTCCAGGATGTTTATAGCATCCCATGGTCTCTGAGAGGGATTGGGATGATGTGTTCCAAACCTGCCTTGCATTTCTACCGTATCCTTCCTGCTACTGGAGAAGGATGCAGAGAAGTGAAATGATGCTCGTGTAGGTGGCCCCCTTCCACTGGGTAGAAATTTCTTCCATTCTCCAATGTTCTAGGTTAATAACAGTCACAAATTCTCGCTACTTCTCCCATTGAGAGGTAAAGTCTAGTGCCCCTCTGCTTGGAGCTGAGCTGGCCTTCGTGACTTGCTTGATTGGGAAAAGTGCTCCACAAGTGACATTCTGAAAAATTGCAGCTTCTATCTGAGTCTCTTGGGACACTTACCCTGGGAGCCCTGAGCCGCCATATAAGTCCTTGAGTACCCCAAGACTCCATGCTATAGAGGCCAAAGAAACATGCTCTGGTAAGTCGTTCAAGGCCCCCCAGGGCTCTAGACATGTGAGTGGAGCCATATTGAACCTTCCAGGTGAGGGCACCGCCAACCAATCACACCGACTGACCTCAGTTGATGCCACGTGGAACAGAAAAATTGTCCAATTGAACTCTCCCAGATTCTTGACCCACAGAATCATGAGATAGGATATTGTTTTAACCCGCTAAGTTCTGGGGAAGTTTATTATGCAGAAACAGGTAAGTGAACATCAGGGTTACCTGGGCTGAGCCTTGGCTCTGCTGCATGTCTTTTAATCAGCTCTCCACTCAGCAGAACTTGCACTGGGGTTTGTGATCCCCCTTCTCACTGTTTGGACTAAATCTCGGAGGCCGTGCAGAAGTCATTGACGTCAGTTGTCCCATTTGACAGGATTCCCTAAATGTATTTTTGGACTGCAGTCTATTATTTACGATCCTTTGTTGAATTTTACAGTCAAATAGGGCAGGAGTGGGCAATGTTCCAGAATCCCAGCTAGATGGACTTTTCCGTTGCGTTTAAAGAGGAAATGACAAAGCAAAAATCTCTAGAGCTGCTCTTGTTAAACTCGACCCCCCACCAGTTAAGGTGTGGGGTGACTCTACTGTATGGTGGCCCCATTCTGAGAGTCTCAAACCCTAAATGAGGACCTGCTTAGAGCACCCAGATATTTAGGACAGTCAGCACATCTTCTTGACTGCTTTCAGCTCTCTTCGGGTGACCCAAGAGATTTGATTTAAATGTATTTTATCTGAATTTATTAAAAAACTTGAGAAGGTTAAAAATGTACATTCCCTTGCCGATGTGTCCATGTGCCGCATGACTCTTAGCAGGGCTCAGATACGGAGGAAGAATCCAATATGATGATACAATTGACTTTCCAGTTTTTGGGTTTCTCTGCCATGGCATGACATTTATTAACTAAGAAATTAATCATTAAGGGTATTAATGGAATCGGTCCAGTTGGCTACATTGCTCCTTACACAAGGGAACTGATTAACTTCTGGCCTTGCCCAATATCCCTGATGAACATAGATACAAAAATTCTCAAAAACAAAAACAAAAACAAGAACACGCGAGCAGACCAAATTCAACAATACCTTTAAAAAAAAAACATTCACCATGATCAAGCAAGATTGATTCCTGCGTTGCCTGGGTTGTTCAGTACTCACAAGTCAATCAATGTGATGCATCACATCAATAAGAGAAAGGATAAGAAACATATGATCATTTCACTAGATGCAGAAAAAACATTTGGCAAAGCACAACATCCATTCATGATAGAAACCCTCAAGGAATTAGTATCTTTTAGTTAATTTGTAAATTTTTAAATTTACATCCAATTTAGTTAGCATACAGTGCAATAATGATTTCAGGACTAGATCCACTGATTCATCTCCAATGTATAACACCCGGTGCTCATCCCAACAAGTGTCTTCCTTAATGCCACTTGCTCATTTAGCCCATCCTCCTACCCACAACCCCTCAAATTAGGTTTTTTTTCCAAAAATTTTTAAATGTTTATTTATTTTTGAGAGAAAGGGAGACAGAGCTTGAGCCGGGGAGGGACAGAGAGAGGAAGGCTCCAGACTCTGAGCTGTTGGCACAGAGCTCAATATGGTGCTTGAATTCACAAACTGTGAGATCATGACCTGAGTCAAAATCAGAAGCTTAATCAACTTTGTTGGTTAAAACCAACAAATTAGGTTTAGAGGGAACATACCTCAACATAATAAAGGCTATCTATGAAAACCCCACTTTTAATATCAGCCTTAACGGGGAAAAGAATGAGGGCTTTTCTCCTAAGGTCAAGAACAAGACAAGGATGTCCACTCTCACCACTTTTATTCAACATAGTACTGGAAGTCCTAGTTACAGCAATCGGACAACAAAAAGAGAGAAAGGGAATCCAAATTAGTAAGGAAGAAGTAAAGTTTTCACTATTTGCAGATGACATGATATGATACATAGAAAACCTGGGGGGCGCCTGGGTGGCTCAGTCGGTTAAGTGGCCGACTTCGGCTCAGGTCATGATCTCACAGTTTGTGGGTTCAAGCGCCATGTTGGGGAGTGGAGCTCTGTGCTGACAGCTCAGAGCCTGGAACCTGCTTAGGATTCTGTGTCTCCCTCTCTCTCTGCCCCTCCCCCATTCATGCCCTGTGTCTCTCTCTCTCAAAGGTGAATAAACGTTAAAAAAAATTAAAAAAAAAAGAAAACCTGAAAGACTCCACCAAAAACCTGAAAGACTCTACCCAAAAACTGCTAGAATTGGTAAACAAATTGGTAAACAAATTTAATAAAGTTACAGAATACAAAATCAATGTACAGAGGAGTGCCTGGTTGGTTCAGCCAGTGGAGCATGTGTCTCTTGATCTTGGGGTAGAAAGTTTGAGCCCCATGTTAGGGGTAGAGTTTACTTAATGAAAAAAATTCTAAGAAAAAAATCAATGTACAGAAATCTGTTGCATTTCTCTACAGCAATAACGAACCCCAGAAATAGATATTAAGAAAACGGTTCAATTTATAATTGCACCAAAATTAATAAAATACCCTAAACAAAGAAATGAAAGACCTGTACTTTGAAAACTATAAAACACTGATTAAAGAAATTAAGGATGACCCAAAGAAATGGAAACATATCCCGTGCTCATGGATTGAAAGAATAAATACTGTTAAGATGTCTATACTACCCAAAGCAATGCACATATTTAATGCAATCCCTATCAAAATACCAACAGTTTTTACAGAACTAGATCAAACAATCCTAATATTTGCATAAAATCAGAAAAAAACCTGAATAGCTAAAGTAATCTTGAAAAAGAAAAGCAAAGCTGGAAGCATCACAATTCCTGACTTTAAGTTATATTACAAAGCTGTAGCCATCGAAACAGTTTGGTACTGGCACAAAAAGAGGCACACAGGTCAATGAAACAGAATAGAAAACCTAGAAATAAATCCACAACTATATGGTCAATTAATTGTCAACAAAGCAGGAAAGAATATCTAATGGGAAAAAGACAGTCTCTTCAACAAATGGTGATGGGAAAACTGGACAGTAACATGAAGAAGAATGAAACTGAATCACTTTCTTATACCATACACAAAAATAAATTCAAAATGGACTAAAGACCTAAATATGAGACCTGAAATCATAAAAATCCTAGAAGAGAATCCTAGAGTCCAGTAACTTCTTTGACAGAGGCTGTAGCAACTTCTTCCAAGATAGATCTCCTGAGGCAAGGGAAGCAAAAACAAAAATAAGCTGCTCGGACTACATCAAAATAAAACGCTTCTGCACAGCAAAGGAAATAATCAACAAAACTAAAAGACAACCTACAGAACGGGAGAGGATATTTGCAAATAACATATCCAATACAGGGTTAATATCCAAAATATACAAAGAACTTATATAACTCAACACCCAAAAAACATGGGCAAAAGACATGAAGAGACATTTCTCTAAAGAAGACGTCCAGATGGCCAACAGACACATGAAAAGATGCTCAATATCACTCATCATCAGGGAAATGCAAATCAAAACCACAATAAGATATCACCCCACACCTGTCAGAATGGCTAAAATCAACAACACAAGAAAAAACAGGTGTTGGCAAGGATGTGGAGAAAGAGGAAACCTCATGCATTATTGGTGGGAATGAAAATTGGTGCAGCCACTGTGAAAAATGGTATGATGGTTCCCCAAAAAATTAAAAATAGAACTACCTTATGATTCGGAAGTTGCGCCATTAGGTATTTACACAAAGAATACGAGAACACTAATTCAAAGGGATACATGCACCCCTATGTATAGCAGCATTATTTACAATAGCCAAGATATGGAAGCAGTGCAAGTGTCCATCGGTTGATGCATAGATAACAAAGATGTGGTATATATCACACACACACACACACACACACACACACACACAAAATGGAATATTATTCAGCCATAAAAGAGAATGAAATCTTGCCATTAGCAATTGTAGAGAGTATAATGCTAAGTGAAATAAGTCGGTCAGAGAAAGTCAAATACTATAAGTTTTCACTCATATGTGGAATTTAAGAAATAGAACAGGGGCGCCTGGGTGGCTCAGTCGGTTGAGCGTCCGACTTTGGCTCAGGTCATGATCTCGCTGTCCGTGGGTTCAAGCCCTGCATCGGGCTCTGTGCTGACAGTTCAGAGCCTGCTTCGGATTCTGTGTCTCCCTCTCTCTGCCCCTCCCCCACTCATGCTCTGTCTCTCTCTGTCTCAAAAATAAATAAACATTAAAAAAAAATTTAAGAAATAGAACAAATAAACAAGGGAAAAAACTAAGAGAGAGAGAGAGAGAAATCAAGAAATAGACTCTTAATTGCAGAGAACAAACCGATGGTTACCAGAGGGGAGGCAGGTGAGGGATGGGTTAAGGGATGATGGGGATTAAGGAGTGCATTTCTAGTGGTGATCACTGGGTGAGGAATGGACGTTCTGAATCACTGTATTGTACCTGAAGCTAATATAATGCTGTATGTTGACTAACTGGAATTAAAATAAAAATTTTAAAAACAAGGGGCTCCTGGTATGGCTCGGTCGGTTAAATGTCTCTTTTTTTTTTTTTTAAACTTTTATTTATTTTTGAGAGACAGAGACAGACAGAACAAGGGCAGAGAGAGGGAGCACGGCCAAAGCAGGCTCCAGGCTCTGAGCTGTCAGCACAGAGCTCAACGCAGGGCTCAAACCCTCAAACCGTGAGATCATGACCTGAGCAAAGTCAGATGCTTAACCAACTGAGCCGCCCAGACGCGCCTTAAGTGTCCAATTCTTGATTCCTACTCAGGTCATGATCTCATGGTTCATGAGTTCCAGCCCGACGTTGGGCTCTGCGCTGTCAGTGCAGAGCCTACTTGGGATTCTCTCTCTCTTTCTCTCTCTGTCCCTCCTTCTCTCTCTCTCTCTCTCAAAATAAATAAATAAACTAAAAAAAAAATCTTACACTTCATCTTGACCTTCATTCAACTCTTCCAAGCGGATTCTCAATGATTAGTATTCCTATAGTGATTCATTTCTTCCTCATTCATTTACTTTTTCCACCCATGCGTTTATTTGCTCATTCAACAAGCATTGATTTAATGCTCAAAATGTGCTCGATTTTGTGCTAAGCCTCTGAGATGGAAGATGAAGGGCACATGGCTCTGCTTTCCAAGGGCTCGCTGTATTTAGTAGGTCCTCAATAAACAGTTGCTGAGTAAGTGACCTTTCTCTGAGAGGCCACGCTGGGAAAATGGAGCTCAGAGAAAATAATGAGCACCAAGCTAGACAATCACAAAGCAAGAGGGAACCCAGGGGTGTCTGACTCTGCGTCCTGACCACATCACTGTACTTCTTTTTCCTCCTGCTCTGTTCTTACTGGCCCTTCCTCGTGTAGGTCACACATTGA
This sequence comes from Paguma larvata, assembly GCA_030068075.1. Classification (NCBI taxonomy): domain Eukaryota; kingdom Metazoa; phylum Chordata; class Mammalia; order Carnivora; family Viverridae; genus Paguma; species Paguma larvata. The sequence goes on from CM057823.1 coordinate 12,995,545, forward strand.
TTTAAAGTTTGAGGCTTCGCATGTTCATGCTGAAAAAGTCCTCCTCTGAATTCTACCACACGATGTCTCCTTGCTTCAAGGTGGTGCTTACTGGAGGATCCTATTGCCAATTGTACAGCGTTCTCCCTCCTCCTCCTCCTCCTCCTCCTCCCCCTCCCCATCCCCATCCCCCTCCTCCTCCCCATCTGCCTCCTCCACCTCCTATCAATTTATTGTCAAATTGGTTTCCACACAACACCCAGTGCTCATCCCAACAAGTGCCCTCCTCAGTGCCCATCACCCTCTCTCCCTCTCCTTCCATACCCCCCTGAACCCTCAGTTTGTTCTTAGTTTTTAAGTGTTCTCTATTATTCTGTTATGGAAAAGCAACAGCTGTATTCCAACAAAAACAAAAGACAGCTCAGGAGGAATTTTAGTCCATAAAAGATGCCAAAGTCTCTCTCAGAGAGCAAGATAAGGCCAGTCTTATCTTTGTAGCTAAGCGAGTTGGTTGGCATTAAAAGTGCGCTGAGGGGCCCTGTCATTTAAGGAGACTGGAAGTCCTGAAGCCCAGGGCATAACTGCCTGTGTGCAGACCTTGGAGGCCTCGGAACCAAAGAGCAGCCTGAAACGCAGCTGATTTTGGTAGCAATAGAGCATTGCCACTGACTCCAGTCCTCACCCAACCTCCTGTTTTAACGATGCCCAGTCCTGCCTTTAGAGCCCTTCCCCCTTTTCCATTTTGAGCATCCACACGGCCAATCAAAGCCAAGGTTCCAGAAGATAGGGAAATGCTTAGCCTATACCCCCACCAATAGAAGGGGGCAGTGACTGAAGCAATTCCCAAAGGCAGTTACTAAAGAGTCTAACATTTATCAAAAATCGCTTTTTTTATTAAAAAAATTTGTTAATGTTTATTTATTTTTGAAAGTCAGTGAGAGAGACAGAGCACGAGTGGGGGAGGGGCAGAGAGAGGGAGACACAGACTCCAAAGCAGGCTCTAGGCTGTGAGCTGTCAGCACAGAACCCAAGGCAGGGCTTGAACCCACGAACCATGAGATCATGACCTGAGCCAAAGTCAGACGCTTAACCCACTGAGTCACCCAGACACCCCTATCATAGCTCACTTTTAAACCAGTTCAGCTGCCCAGGAAGCAGGAAGTTATACACAAGCCCAACATGGCTGATGGGAAAGTTCCCTGAGGGTCAGAATAGAGACTGGAGGCCCCATCTAGCGGACCTCCTGGACACTCAGCCACCGTGAGTGGGGTTGACCCTGGTTTCCAGTGTAAGGGACTCTGAATCATGACCTGCCCTTTCTGCGTGTCCTTGGCTTCTCTCTCAAGAAGCACTCAAACTCCTTTCACCTTGGACTCCTGGTCTTCACGGTACTAAGCGCCAGGTGGTGGTAGGATGGAAGTCGTCTGGTTGGCCCCTTCGATGCTGTGCTGACCCGCTCTCTCACCCAATAACTGACCTTCCACTTGTTCTTCTGCCATCTCTCTTGCTGATGTCTGTCAAGGGCTCTCTCTCAGCCTGGTCGCCATCTGATATCCTGTACCCCTTCCCATCACTCCCCGGAGCACCTGAATGGAATCTCACTGCAGCGGTACTGGGAGTCATCACAAATTGGTCTGAATTGAGTTCATTACAAAAACATTAGACTTATGGGAGCACCTGGGTGGCTCAATCAGTTAAGCGTCCAACTCTTGATTTCAGCTCAGGTCAGGATCTCACAGTTCCTGAGACAGAGCCCTGCGAAGGGTTTGGCGCTGAGAGCACTGAACCTGTTGGGGATTCTCTCTTGGCCCCTCCTCTGCTTGCGCATGTGCATGCGCACGCGTGCACTTTCTCTCTCTCTCTTTCAAAAATAAATAAACTTTAAAAAATATTAGACTTATGGAATGAAAAGAGCTTTGCTTAGGGAAAAAAAACCCCATGGTTTTAGTGAGAAAAAAAGCAGGACATAAAATTGTACAACATAGCATAAACTTAGACTTAAGAACCTTCTTAGAAGAAATAACAATCCTTAATGTATATGTGCCAAACAACAGAGCATCAAAATATGTGAAGCAAAACTGATAAAACTGCACGGAGAAACTGCAAGGAGATGAATGCACTGTTGGTTGGAGAGTTCCACACCCCTCTATCAGAAGTAGACAGATCGGCAGACAGAACGTCAGTTAAGAACATAGTTGAAACTCAACAGCACCATCCATCAGCCGGATATAATTGACATCCATAGACTGCTTCATCCAACAATGGTGGAATACACATTCTTCTCAAGCTCACATGGAATATTTACCGAGATAGATCACATTCTGGGCCATAAAACCCTCCTTAACAAATGTAAAAGAATAGAAATCATACTCTCAGTGTTTACTCTCAGGCCACGATGGAATTAAATTAGAAGTCAAGAACGTAAAGGTAGTTTAAAAATTCCCAAATATTTGAATGTTAACCAGCACGCATCTAAATGACACATGGTCAGGGGCGCCTGGGTGGCTCAGTCGGTTAAAGTGTCCGGCACTTGATTTCGGCTCAGGTCATGATCCCCTGGTTCATGGGACCAACCCCCGCATGGGGCTCTGTGGTGACAGCGCAGAGCTTGCTTGGGATCCTCTCTCTCTGCCCGTCCCGTGATTGCTTTCTTTCTCTTTTTCTCTCTCAAAATAAATAAATAAATAAATACTTAAAAATAAATAAGTAACACATGGTTCAAAGCGTAAATCTCAAGAGAACTTTTAAAATTTTGAACTAATAGGATGCCTGTGTGGCTCAGTCGGTTAAGTGTCCAACTCTTGGTTTTGGCTCAGGTCATGATCTCATGGTTTGTAAGTTCAAGCCCCACATTGGGCTCTGTGCTGATAGCGCTGAGCCTGCTTGGGATTCTCTCTCTCTCTGTCCTCCCCCACTCTCTCTCTCTCTCTCAAAAATAAACTTAAAAAAATTAAAAAGTTTTGAACTAAAATGAAAATAAAAATGTAATTTATCAAACTATGTATGTGTATGGGGGGTGCACTTGGGTGGCTCAGTCAGTTGAGCAACTGACTCTTGATTTCTGCTCAGGTTGTGATCCCAGGGTTGTGGGGTCAAGCCCCAATTCAGGCTCCTTGCTGAGCGTGGAGCCTGCTTGAGATTCTTTCTCTCTGTCTCTGTCTCTCGCCCTCTCCCCTCTCTCTCTTTCTCTAAAACACACACACATGCACACACATGCACACACGCACCCCAAAACATCAAAAGAAGAAGGACATAAAATAGTATAGCATAATATAAACTTAGACCGGAACAAAGAAAAGAAATAGGCCCATATAAATATCGCCAAATGATCTTTGACAAAGGAGCAAAAGCAATGCAGTGGAGAAGATGGCCTTTTCAATAAATGGTGTTGTGACAACTGGACGTTCACATAGAAAAAAAAAATCTAGACACAGACCTTATATCCTTCACAGAAAAATAACTCAAAATGGAGCAAACCTAAACATAAGGGCAAAACTATAAAACTCTAGAACATAACAGAGAGTATCTGGCTGATCTTGGTTATGATGATGACTTTTGAAATCTAACATCAAAGGCATGATCCATGAAAGAAATAATTTAAATCTAGACCTCACTGAAATTAAAAACTCCTGCTCTGCAAAAGACTGGCACGAGAATGAGAAAACAAGCCACAGAATGGTATCAAATACTTATGAAAGACATCTGATAAAATAATTATTAACCAGAATATGTACAGAACTCTTAAAACTCAACAATAAGATGAACAACACAACTAAAAAGGGACAAAATATCTGAACAGACACATCATTAGGCAATTGCAAAATAAAAGGATGAGTTATGACAGCACACCTATTAGAATGGCAAAAATCCAAAACTCTAACAACACCAAATGCTGATGTGAAGCAACAGGAACTCTCATTCTTCGCTGGTGGGAACCAATACGGTACAACCACTTGGGAAGACAGTTTGGCAGTTCCTTACAAAACTAAATATACTCTTTCATGCTAAGCGAAATTAGTCAGAGAAAGACAAATATCATATGACTTCACTCATATGAGGACTTTAAGATACAAAGCAGATGAACATTAAGGGAAGGGAAGCAAAAATAATATAAAAACAGGGAGGGGGACAAAAACCTAAGAGACTCTTAAATATGGAGGACAAACAGAGAGATACGGGAGGGATTAGGGGAGGAGGGATGGGCTAAATGGGTAAGGGGCATTAAGGAATCTACTCTTGAAATCATTGTTGCACTATATGTTAACTAACTTGGCTGTAAATTTAAAAAATTAGTAAAAAAAGAAATAAAATTAAAAGTAAATAAACAACAAATAAACTAAATATACTCTTACCATATGATCCAGCGATTACGTTTCTTGGTTTTACCCAAATGAGTTGAAAACTTATGTCCATGCAAAAACCTGCACACTGATATTTATAGGAGCTTTATTCATAATTGCTAAGACCAGAAGCAACCAAGATGTCCGTCAGGGGGGGAATGGGTAAATAAACTGTGGTACATCCAGACAGTGGAGTATCATTCAGAGCTCAAAAGGAAATGAGCTACCAAGCCATGAAAAAACATGGAGGACACTTAAATGCATATTACTATGTGAAAAAAGCCAAGCTGAAAAGGTCACATACTATATGATTCCAACCATATGACATTCTGAAAAAGGCAAAACTATGGAGACAGTAAGAAGTTCAGAGGGTGGGGGTGGGGGGGAACAGGTGGAGCGTAGGAACCTTATGCCAGGGGGGCTATTATGTATGATACTGTAATAATGGATACATGTTATTATACATTTGTCAAAACTCGTACAATGTACACCTCATTCACAAGAATGAACCATAAGGTAAACCATGGACTTTGGGGGATAATTATGCATCAATATTGGGTCATCATCAATTGCATTAAATATTCCACTGTGGTGCAGGCATTTCAATAGCATAAATGGGGGTATGGGAAATACCTCTGTCCCTTTCTCTCCATTTTGCTGTGAACCTAAAACTTCTCTAAAAAATAACGTCTATTTAAAAACAAACACGGGGCACCTGCGTGGCTCAGTCAGTTAAGCACTCAACTCTTGATTTTTGTCTCAGGTCATTGATCCCAGGGTCGCAGGATCGAGCCCTGCATCGGGTTCCATGCTGAGCAGGGAGCCTGCTTTGGATCCCTCTATCTCTCTCCCTCTGCCTCTCCCCCTTGTTTTCTCTCTCTCCTCCCCACAAATAAGTAAACAAACAAACAAACAAAAACCCACAAACAAAAACCAAAACATCAAAAGAAGTGGGACATAGAAAACAATCAACAGGGGCGCCTGGGTGGCTCAGTCGGTTGAGCGGCCGACTTCGGCTCAGGTCATGATCTCACGGTCTGTGAGTTCGAGCCCCGCGTCGGGCTCTGTGCTGATGGCTCAGAGCCTGGAGCCTGCTTCGGATTCTGTGTCTCCCTCTCTCTCTGCCCTACCCCTGCTCATACTCTGTCTCTATGTCTCTCAAAAATAAATAAACGTTAAAAAAAATTAAAAAAAAAAAAGAAAACAACAAAATTTAAAGGGAACTGATAGAATGGGAAAACATATTTGCAAATGACATATCAGATAAAGGGTTCGTATCAAAAATCTATAAAGGACTTCTCGAACTCAACACCCCAAAAACAAATAATCCAGTGAAGAAATGGGCAGAGGACATGAATAGATACTTTTCCAAACAAGACATCCAAATGGCTAACAGACGCATGAAAAGATGCTCAACATCACTCATCATCAGGGAAATGCAAATCAAAACCACAAGGAGATACCACCTCACACCTCTCAGAATGGCTGACATTAACAACTCAGGAAGCAATAGATGTTGGTGAGGATGCAGAGAAAGAGGAACTCTTTTGCACTGTTGGTAAGGATGCAAACTGGTGCAGCCACTCTGGGAAGCATTATGGAGGTTCCTCAAAAAATTAAAAATAGAACTCCCCGATGCCCCAGAAATTGCACTACTAGGTATTTATCCAAAGGATACAAAAGTGCTGATTCGAAGGGGCACACGCACCCCAATGTTTATAGCAACATTACCAATAATAGCCAGTATATGGAAAGAGCCCAAATACTCATCAGCTGATGAATGGATAAAGAAGATGTGGTATATATACACGATGGAATATTACTCGGTGATCAAAAAGAATGAAATCTTGCCATTTGCAACAGTGTGGATGGAACTAGAGTGTATCGTGCTAAGTGAAATAAGTCAGTCAGAGAAAGACAGATATCATATGATTTCACTCGATAGGTATAATTTAAGAAACAAAACAGATGAACATAGGGGAAGGGAAGGAAAAATAAGATAAAAACAGAGAGGGAGGGAAACCGTAAGAGACTCTTAAATACAGAGAACAAACTGGGGGCTGCTGGTGGGGTGTTGAGTGGGGGGATGGGTTAAGTGGGTGACGGGCATTAGGAGGGCACTTGTGGGGATGAGCGCTGGGTGTCTCATGTAAGCGGTGAATCACTGGGTTCTGCTCCTAAAATCAATACTACACTGTATGTTAACTAATCTGAATTTAAATAAAAAAAATTTTTAAAAGGGACATAGCGACTGTCTCTGGATGGTAGAATTATGCTTCCTTTTATTTTATATTTTATTTTGTCTTTCCAAATTTTCTATGAAGAATACGTATTACTTACAGAGAACGAACTGACGGTCGCCAGAGGGAAGCGGGTGTGAGATCAGCAGGATGGGGGAAGGGGAGTGGGAGATCCAGGCTTCCAGTCCCGGAATGAACGCGTCACGGGGATAAAAGGCAGAGCACAGGGAAAATGGTCATTGGTATTATCGCAGGCTGTATGGTGACAGACGGTAGCTAAAGTGGGGAGCACGGCCTAACATATACAGAAGTTGAATTGCTGTGTTGGACACTTGAAACTAATGTGATATGGTGTACCAGCTACACGAAAATAAAAAATTTTAAGAAAGAATGTCGTTAGTTACTTAGCAATCTGAAAAATAACCATATATTTATTATTATTATTTTTTTACCATATATTTATTTTTAAATAAGAAAAAATGAAGGAACACAGACTTTGGGCTCAGAACGAAATTCAGTCTAGTTCTGTCCCTCAGCAGCTAATGGGACCCAGCAAGGCACTTAGCATGGCAAGCTTCAGTTTCTGCATCTGTAACTGAGGCCAATAAAACCTGCCCCATGGTGGGATGTGTGCGCGCATGCGTGCGTGTGTGTGCGTGTGTGTGCGTGCGTGTGTGTGTGAAGATGAAACTATACAGGAGATGAATGTGCAAGGTGTCTGGAGGCTGTTCAATATGGATTAATTTCTAAGCCCTTTAAGGATATTTGGGTATTTATGGGTTCCAAGGAGATTCCGTCGGGCATACACAAGGCCTTTTGTTCATTCTTCGCCCTCTTCCGTCCCAACATTCCTGCTGAGACAGACACAAGAGGCCTGGGGCGGTCCACCCCCCTTTCCACCAAGCCCCTCCATTTCGGAGGAGAGAAGAGAGCCCTAGAAAGGAAGCCGCGTAAACATTTCTACTTTGAAAACCCCACGAAGTGCAAGGCTCTGGGACGAGCTGATATTTGTTCTTTTTCTCCCTCTGCTACCCTTTAAACATGTTTCTGTGTCCCTGTCCCAGCCCGAGGGAAAGGCCAAGGGTACACGCCACCCGAAAATAGCTGCAGGGCCAGAGTCTTGCATGAGGATTTGGATACGCTTCGGGCTTTTGGCAGACAAGGAGGAGACTGTTGCAGGCGTGGGGCAGCAAGGAAGCGTGCCCGGAGCCACAAGGAGGAGGCGAACAAAGAACTGAGTCTCCTAACAAGCCTGGACCAAGTGAGGTGGGATTGGGGCAGTCCTGAGCAGAAACCACCAGCCCCCTCCGGCTAAGCGTGAGGGGTGACCGTGAAAGCAAGGAGAACCGACGGTAACCACGGAGGGGACTCGGGCTGTTTTTCACATTCGGTTTTGCTCTGAAGCATTCCAAACATGGTGAGAACAAAACCTGTCTAGAAAGGACTGTTATCTGAGGCCCCAGCCGGACAGAAGGGACAGGGGGAGGCCCTCCGGGTGGGGGGTGATGGCTGACGGCTCAAGAGACCGTTCCAGCTTGGAGATAAGTGAAGGCAGGAGGGCGGGGATGATTCTGTGGAAGTCTAAAGAACTGCCTGTTTCACTCTTGACGTGCGTCGATCTGACATACATCAGAGAGAACTGTGGTGCCGCATTGGCCCTTTCCTAAAGCGGAAATAGACCAGTCGCTGTCAGATTTCCATTAAAGACAGGTCCCCTGGCTCTAGATTTTAACTTCAGAAGACTTGCCTGATCTTTCTTACTTCTCTAATTTTCACTGGCAAGACAGAATTTCAAAAGCCAGGAAAATTTGAATTAAAACTACCAAGGACAGTCACATACCGAAGCTAACCATGCAAGCAGTGTACCAAGAGAGGACGACAAAATTCTCTAGGCGCCTTTTAATGGTAAACCTGACTCTCTTCCCTTTGTCACCTTGAGCCCTCTTGTCCACACGGGCTCTTCCTGAGCATGCAGGTATAAGCCAGCTCCTGGAGCGCAGGCAAAGGACAGTGTGGCAAATGCGCCCTAAGCATCACCCACATTCCCCGAGCACCGTGAGGGTATAAAGAGGTAGGGGACTCACTCCCTGCTTTCAGTGACCTTATATTGTGCTCTTGGGAAACGGAAGAGGTTTTCGACATTTTGAATAAATGGACTCTGAGGTTACCGAGGACACCACTGGGAGGTGGATGGGTCATCGCTGAGCTTGGTGCTTTATTCTGCTGCAGACTTCCTCTCCTTGACCTTCCGGACTCTAGAGCCACTCACCACAATGTTGTTCTGGAGGAGGAAGCAGGACCCTTCTTTGTCCTTGCTGTTCCCTCTGCTGTTAACGCCCTTCCCTCGGATCACAATGTGGCTCGCCCTCTACCCCCCACCTTCAGGCTTTTGCTCCAATGTCATTTGCACACTGAAACCGTGTTAGGGTTTAAATTGTGTCCCCACAGAAGATGTTGAAGTGCGAAGCCCCAGGACCTGTGAATGTGACCTTATTTGAGAAGGAGGTGGTTGCAGATGATCAAGGTACGACGAAGTCATTCATTACTGTGGCCCCCTAATCCAATATGACCAGCGTTCTTTTTGTTGTTTGTTTGTTTGCTTAAACATTTTCTTTTTTTCTAACCTTATTTATTTTGAGAAGGGAAGAGGAAGGGCAGAGAGAGAAAGGAGACAGAGAATCCCAAGCAGGCTCCACACTGCCAGCACAGAGCCCAGCACAGGGCTCGATCTCACCACCCTGGGATCATGACCTGCGCTGAAATCAAGAGTCAGACGCTTAACCAACTGAGCCACCCAGGCGCCCCTGACTGGTGCTCTTATAGAAAGGGGAAATTCAGACACAGAGACAGACACATACAAAGGGAAGATGGTGTGAAGACGCAAGGAGAAGATAGCCATCTACCAGCCAAGGAATGTGTGAGGTGACCAGGAGCTAGGAGATGGACAGGAACCAGGCCTCCCTCACCACGCTCAGAAGGAACCAACCCCACTGAGACTTTGACTGCACACTTCTGTGAGACAACACAGTTCGGTTGTGGTACCTGATTAGAGCAGCCCCAGAGGGCAAATACACCTTCCTTGACCCACACTGTTTAAAATTGCACTCCCGGGGCGCCTGGGTGGCTCAGTTGAGCATCCAACTTCGGCCCAGGTCATGATCTCACAGTTTGTGACTTCGAGCCCCACGTTGGGCTCTGTGCTGACAGCTCGGAGCCTGGAGCCTGCTTCGGATTCTGTGTCTGTCTCTCTCTCTGCCCCTCCCCTGCTCATGCTCTGTCTCGCTCTCAAAAATAAACATTAAAATAAAATAAAATAAAATTGCACTCCCTATACCCTTTTATCCAGACTTCTTTTTACTGTCCAACACACTATGTTTTTAGCTATTTGCTTATTTACTCGTGTATTTGTTTATAGTCTGTCTCCCTCAACTAGAATGTAAGTACCACGAAGGTGGAGATTTTTGTACACAGTCTTCACATATTCTCAGCATCTAGAATCTGGAGCCCACAACTGTTCAGCTTCTTGAGACTTCTTCTGGTCCTCCTCCAGGTCCTCCCCTCCAGGTGAGGAGTGTGTGTAGCCAAGTGGATGTACTTTCTTGATGTAGGTGGTCCAACTTGGTTAATACCAACCAAATGCTCACTTTTCATAATAAAAATGGTTTATTTTTTGGGTAGAGTTTTTACTAGAGTCGTTGAATGTTAAGAGCTGAAAGGAGTCTTCGGTGATCATAATATCTAAACCCCACCTGTATTAATTAGGAATATTTTATTTTATTTCATTTTATTTTATTTTATAGGCTCCACACACAATGTGGGGCTTGAACTCATGACCCTCAAGATCGAGAATCACATGCTCCACCAACTGAGCCAGCCAGATGCCGCTAGTTAGGAATCTTTTGGTTGCCGGTAACGGAAAATCCAAATCCAACTGGTTTTCACAATAAAGGGATTTACTGACTCATATAACTTAAAAAGTCCAGATCTGTGGTGATTTTCAGGCAAACCTTGATCCCACGCTCAGTAATCTCAACAGTGGTCCAGTTTATTTTCCCATCTTTCTCTGCCTTCTCCACTGCCTGTTACAGCTCAGGACCAGGCTCTCTGTGGTCATAGGGTGATTACCAGCAAATTTCACGCACGTTTTCACTCGTGTCCAGGTACATAAGAGCATCTGTGTACATCACTTCCATAGAAGGATGAAGAAGTTTCTTTCCTTGTACTCTCTAGCAAATGTCCCCTCGTCTTGCACTTCATTGGCCTACAGCTGGGTACTTGCCCCTCTTGGACCAATCACTGTGGCCCACAGGGTGATGTGATGTGGTGATTGATTTAAACCAAACTGGATTTGCCCTTTGTGATAGTTAACTTGACTGGGACGTGGGGCTCCCTGATGTTTGGTTAAACATTATTCCGGATGAGATTAGCACGTGAATCAATAGACTGAATAAAGCAGATTGATCTCCCCAATGTAGGTGGGCCTCATCCAATCTGTTGGAAGCCTGCCTAGAACAAAAGGTGGGGTAAGGAAGAATTTCCTCTGTACCTGTTTCTGAGCTGGGACCTCAGTTTCTTCCTGTACTCATGTTAGAACTCATACCATCAGCTCTCCTGGTTCTGCAGCTTATAGACAGCAGACTGGGATTTCTCAGACTCCATAATCACATGAGCCAGTTCTTTATACCTCTCTCTCCTCTCTTCCTCTCTCTCAGTTTTGTTCCTCTGGAGAACCCTGACTAATTCACTCCTGGAGCCAAGATTTGGGTCAGATTTTCCCAAGGGCATTGACTGCTTGAGCAAAGAATGGATGACTGAGGAGAACTGGGATTCTTGATAAAAGGAAGGATGAACAGGGGCGCCTGGGTGGCTCAGTCGGTTAAGCGTCCGACTTCGGCTTGGGTCACGATCTCACAGTCTGTGAGTTCGAGCCCCGCATCGGGCTCTGTGCTGACAGCTCAGAGCCTGGAGCCTGCTTCAGATTCTGTGGTTCCCTCTCTCTCTGCCCTTCCCCTGCTCATGCTTTGTCTCTCCTGCTCTCAAAAATAAATAAAAACATAAAAAATTTTTTAAAAAATAAAAGGAAGGATGAACAAAAACTAGTAGAGAAAAAGAACAAGCATCCGCTACACTTGAGTTTATCCTGTCTTGAGTGGCAGAACCAGGTCCAGTACTTACATCTTTACATTCCATACCGCCTTTGATTATTTACTATTTATCATGGGCAACTCACTGAGCTAGGTGCTGTGAGAAAATAACTCCCCAGAAGAAAACAGAGATTTAGCACGATGCGGAAGGCACACACGAATAGCTAGAGAGGAACACAGTGTATAATATACGCCGTCGAAGAGAAATAAGTAGGGGGCTGTTCCTGGTGGAAAAGCCTCCATATAGACACACCACATTTTGCACTGTGTGCTGAGATCCTCAACCCATGAACTGTGGGTTTCACAGACACCATGCGTTGCACAATATTTCCTGAAAGTCAACATGTAAGATGAACTAATATGGAGAAAATGTAAATCTCTTATGTCTAGGACTCTTACCACATTCTTTGAAAAAACTAAAGGCTTAACTGAGTAGTGTATTATTCAAACTTAAGTTTTAAAATGTGCCCTTGAGCCTCCGGGAAATATTCCTGAAATATTTTCCCCTACATGGGATAATGTCTAGTGAGAACCTTTCTTCCTTCCTTACTCCTAAAATAGTTTATTTTGTTCACATCTCTCTGCTCAACACCAAAGAAGGGGCATAATTCTTTTGTTCTAAATTTAATGGATTGTGGTTTTAAAAATACCTAGCCTGTGGGCGCCTGGGTGGCTCAGATGGTTAAGCGTCCACCTCTTGATTGCAGATCAGGTCATGATCTCACAGTTCGTGGGATTGAGCTCCGAGTCCTGCTCTGCGCTAATAGCACAGAGTCTTCTTGTGATTCTCTCTTCCTCTCTCTCTGCCCCTCCCCTGCTCACATAAGCCACACTCTCTCTCTCTTTCAAAATAAATATACATTAAAAAATACCAACCTGGTGCATAGGGCATAATACGTCCTGTATAAATGTTTGTTAAACTTGTTTCTATAGCTAAAACTGATGGTCATATCTTCCTTCTCTTTAAGCAAATCTGATTTCAAAATCTCCCTAGCTAAAGATTTCATTCCTTTGTGCTATTTAAATGGAAGTTACTAGTCTCCTCATTGGGCTTCTTCTCTTGGGCAACTACTATTAACGTCTTCATCAAACATCGCAAACTCAAATCCCAACAGGGGCCAAGCAGGCAAACAAAATAGTAAAGCAGTTATGGTCAGCTTTCCGTGGGCAGTCTAATACCAATCTTGACATGCCACTAATTTTTTAGCATCCCCCCCAAACTGAGACAATTCAACACAATAATGAGAAATTATTAACCTATCGAAAATGTTATGGAGAGACAGGAAGGAGCATTAGAACGCTAAGAGCAAAACAACCAAATTCTCCATGTCCCCCAGAAGATCTTCTTCCCTACCATCTACTTTGCTTCTCTGCCTTCTCTATCCCACACAGGCTCCGTGTGGGTGTCGCAGGTTCCAAAATCAAACAAGGACAGAACTTGACCATGAGGTGCACGTGCCCATCTTTCTTCAGGCAGACTCCACGCAGGAGGAAGAAAGGGCGGTGAACGCTCGGCATGTCAGCATGCTGAAAGCCAGAGACCGCAGGGAAAGGACGACAGCAGGCAGCCTACCTATCAGACGCTTTCTTTTCAGGCGCACTTTAGATGTGGAGTGAGCGCTTTGAGTACAGGATGGAAGAAGTATTAAGAAGATTCCAGAGTGGAAATTCTGACTATCTCCAAGTCCTTTTAGGATTATTTGCCTCGAAACCATTGTAAAACTAGTTTTCCAAAGATCATTAAACATTTGACGGGCACAGAGTGGATGCCCTTGCCTTACTGTAGAGGACCAAGTGTTAACTTCCCAAGAGAGGGGCGGAATCAACTGAAGGCCTGAGGCGCTTTCACCCTCTGTGGCCAGACACTGTATTGTACGGTAAGTCAGGTCATTAGGAGATACCCTTTGGCTAAAAGCATCTAAAACTAATGAATAAAAAAGGTTTTAAGATCTTCATAAAAACGTCATATTACTGATGAGATGGAAAGGAAATGTCAGGCCCAAAGCTAAGAGAAAGCAAAACTCCAGAGGTAAGCAGAGCATTCTGAACGACTTTTGTCCTGATGGTATTTGCCAATTTGGTCTGAGACACCGAGTGGTGGTTTTCACAGACTCTTGGTGTGAGAGGGACAGATGCTAAGTCCAGGGTCCTCCAAACATAAAGGTTTAGTGGAAGCCTTCACATTAAGAGGGCCTCTCAACAGGGAGGCCACCTTCCTGCTTTCAGATCTGGGGATGTGAGGAGACTTGACTGGGCCAGAAGGAGCAAGGGAGAAAACCAAAATCCACAAGAAAAGTTAAAACTACAGATAGTTACTCCTATGAATCTCAATGGATTCAAAAGACTTGGGTGGTCTAAAAAAGCTTAAACCCTAAATGAAGTTGAAAGTGGTAGTAGACAGAAAGGTACCCGCGTGCCTAAAAGAAACAAATTCAAATTCTCTTAGACCTTCATCTTAGACCATAAAACATCTCCACGAATAATTTTCTTTTCTTTTTTAAAAAAATATTTATTTATTTATTTATTTATTTAGAGAGCGAGAGAGCACATGCACAAGCAGGGGAGGGGCAGAGAGAGAGAGAGGGAAAGAGAATCCCAAACAGGCTTCACACTGTCAGTACAGAGCCTGATGGGGGGCTTGATCTCATGAACTGTGAGATCATGACCTGCGCCTAAATCAAGAGTCGGATGCTTAACTGACTAAGCCACCCAGGGGCCCCACAAATAATTTTCTAAGGGCAGTGAGCAGCATATAACTAAAAATGCTCAAGCATACAAGGAAACCAATGGAAGTAACAAAGAGTCACAAAAAAATCCATATAGATGTTCGATTATTGAATTAGCAGTTATAAGTTACTCTAAAAAGTCTCAGTGGATTTAAAAAATAACTAACTCTAAGTTTATCAAAATTTAAAACTCAGGAGATAAATTAAATACAATTATAATTAGTGACACAGCAAAATAATTTTTTCTAAATGCAACACAGAATCAAAAGATGAAAAATGGGAAGGAGGGTTTGAGAGCACACAAGATAAAGTTAAATAGGAATTCTAGAAAAAGGGAGGGAAAGAATGAGGCACTATTTAAAATCCTAATAACTGAACATTTTCAGAACTGCTAGACACTTATCCAGAGATTTGGGAAACCCATTAAATCCCAAGCAAGATAAGGAAAACATACGTAGGCACATCATGGTGAAGTTGCAGAAAACTAAAGATAAAGAGAAAAATCCTAAAAGCAGCCAGAAAAAAAGAGAGAGAGAAAAGATTGCCTTTAAAGGAATAGCAGCTTCAAATGACAGCAGGTTTTCAATGGCAAACAATGGAAGCGAGAAAAACAGTGATACAGCTTCAGTGCACTGAGAGAACTAATTTGCCAGCCTAGAATTTTTCTATCTAGTGGGGGGAAAACGTCTTTCAAGAATAAGGACAAAATAAATATTGCAGAGAAATAAAAATTGCTAGTTCATCACGAACAAAAGCTCCTAAAGGAAATGCTAAAGAAAGTACTTGAGGCAGGGGGAAAAAAAGATCGTATATGGAATGTCTGAAATGCACAATGAGTGAAAAGCAAAGCGAAAGGCAGGCGCAAAAGGACATGGACAATATAAAGTTGTAATAAATCTTGGTTGTGTTAAAAGTTGACTTAATGGGACATGTGGGTAGCTCAGTCGGTTGAGCATCAGACTCTTCATTTTGGCTCAGGTCGTGATCTCACGGTTTGTGAGTTCGAGCTCTGCATCAGGCTCTGTGCTGATAGCGCAGAGCTTGCCTAGGATTCTCTCTCACCCTCTCTCTGTCCCCCTCCCCCGCTTTCTCCCAAGCATGTGCTCTTGCTCTCTCTCAAAATAAATAAACATTAAAAACATAAAAGTGGACTTAAAATATATGAAAAAATCAACTTATAAGTAGGTAGGGAGGAATGGAATTTAAGTATCCTAAGGTTTTTGTATTGCCTGGGAGGAGAGGAAAGACGTTGATTAACTTAGGCTTTGGTGGGTTATAGGGGCAGGTTGGAATTTCTAGGGTAACCACCCAAAGAATAGAAGCAGAGTGTATATAACTTCCAAGTTACTGTGTGTTAGAGAGACAGAATAACTCAAGACTCTCAGTTAAACCAAAAAAAGGACACAGGGTATAAGCATCCAAGATTACACCATTTCTATTTAGTTTTGGGACACGTTGGAGATATGAAAAGAGAAGATTGTGCAACTCAAGTGATTTTGCCACACAGAGTGGAGACCCTTGACGCCAACTGTACTAATCAGATTCTCTCATGGGAACTCAAGAACATGAACAGAGATGATGAGTAAATAGGGCTAAAACACATGATACCAGCAGCTCCAGAAAATCTCCATGGACCCTGAGGTCGCTGAAGGAAGCTCCTGGTCCCCATCCCCTGGCCTATCTCAAGGCCAAGCTGGCCAGCTCTTCCTAGGTGTGAACTATCCCTTGTGCTTCTTCCTTTTAAAGTTTATTGATATATTTTGAGAGAAACAGAGACAGCATGAGTGGGGGAAGAGCAGAGAGAGAGGGAAAGAGAGAGAGAATCTCAAGCAGGCTCAGTACTGTCAGCACAGAGCCGGATGCGGGGCTAGAACTCATGAAATGGTGAGATCATGACCTGAGCCGAAACCGAAACTGAGAGTCGGACAGTTAACCTACTGAGCCACCCAGGCGCCCCAACCCCTCACGCTTCTACTCCATTCTACCACCAATCCCTTCCCCCACATCCTCTTCTTTTTTCTTGCTTCATTGGCCTTGATTCCCTTGAAACAAAAGAAACTTAACTGATGCCAAGAATCATTGGGGCCCATGCCAGAAGCATCTTCACTCTTACACAAAAATCCAAATGTTTGGCATAGATGGTGAGTCGTCTTCTTAGCAACGACAATCGAAAATGCAGCTGGAATCTTTAACTTATACCAAATATGCAAGATGAGGATCCCCAAGATGTGACCCAGATGGGCCGGGTCTCCCATGGGGAGCCTTGGCTCTCACTTCACATTCACTCCGAGGCCCTACTCACCACTAGGTCATATCCTCCAAAACACGGCTAAGACTACAACACATTAATAAGAGAGTTGGTGTTCTAGTGGAGAATTCTTTGGAGTCTATGAAAGGGGTCACATCCCATACGTATCACCAAGCAGAAATTTAATCCCTTACCCCATCAGACATTTTCCCTCTTCCTACCAAAGAGCCTGCCTCTGCCAGGTGCCTCTTTCTCTTCTTTTCTCTCACCTGACTTTTTTTTTTTTTAATGTTTATTTATTTTTATTTTTGAGAGAGAGAGAGAGGGAGCAGGGGAGAGCCAGAGAGAGAGGGAAACACAGAATCTGAAGCAGGCTCCAGGCTCTGAGCTGTTGGCACAGAGCCCGACATAGGCATGAGATCATGACCTGAGCCGAAGTCGGACACTTAACTGACTGAGCCACCCAGGCATCCCATCTGCCACCCAACGTTAAAAGTTCCTTTTGTTCTCTTAAGAAAGTCAGCCTTTAGCGACACCTGGGTGACTCAGTCGGTTACGGTCTGACTATTGATTTCCACTCAGGTCATTACGGTCTGACTATTGATTTCCACTCAGGTCATGATCTCACGGTTCAGGAGTTGGAGCCCTGAGTCCAGGCTCTGTGCTGACAGCTCAGAGCCTGCTTGGGGTTCTCTGTCTCCCTCTCTCTCTGCTCCCCCTCTCAAAAATAAATAGATAAACATTAAAAAAGGAAAGGAAAGAAAAGAAAGTCAGCCTTTAACCGGTTTGTATGCACCATTCAGGAAAGGAAAAACCCTGGTGGTTAGCAGAACAGCACACCCCTTGGGAGTGGGGCTCCTGGTTCAGACGCCAGCGTATCTGATGAGTTCTTTCTCAATGAATGGAGTCCCTCAAGGGTGGGAACCCTATAGCACTCCTAGCACCTTGAATAATGGCCTGGCACAATAGACTTTTCATAAAGAGTTGCTGAATGAATTTCATACATCTTTGTGCACTCTTGTAGAGCCTAGAAAAGATCAACACATGAGATATGTACTTGGGGGCGCCTGGGCGGCTCAGTCGGTTAAGTGTCCGACTATGGCTCAGGTCATGATCTCACAGTCTGTGAGTTTGAGCCCCGCGTCGGGCTCTGTGCTGATGGCTCAGAGCCTGGAGTCTGCTTAAGATTCTCTGTCTCCCTCTCTCTCTCTGCTCCTCCCCCACTCATGCTTTGTCTCTCCTGCTCTCAAAAATAAATAACACATAAAAAAAAAAAAAAGGAAAGAAATATGTACTTGATAAGTGGTCCGTGCAAAGAAAAGCCAATCTTCAGGAATATGGCCAAAACTCTTCGCGATGAATAATGACCAACATGATTAAAGGAAACAAAGATTCTCTCCATAAAGCAAATCCACAAATTCTGGGAATCAAGGGACAGGATGCTGGTGAAAGTGGAGGGGAGGAAATTGATCAAAATACAGAGGAATTTGTACAATAATAAAAAGCTATAGTTGGGCTTGATGCCATTATTTTTGTTGTTGAGAGCCATATATACACACACACACACCTGGACATTTCATCAACCCATTTTAGTTGGAGGTAAGGCCTATCTAGATTAGAGACAAGTTTGATTTTAATTTTTTTAAATGTTTATTTATTTTTGAGAGACATAGAGACGGAGCATGAGCAAGGGAAGGGCAGAGAGAGAGAGGGAGACACAGAATCAAAGCGGGCTCCAGGCTCTGAGCCGGCAGCACAGAGCCCGACATGGGGCTCAAACTCATAGACTGTGAGATCGTGACCTGAGCTGAAGTCGGCCACTCAACCGGCTGAGCCACCCAGGCGCCCCAACAAGTTTGATTTTAAAGACCCCTTAAGGAAGAATCAGTTTCCTGCAAGTATATATTCTAATTGGAATTAGATTGACCAAGTGAAACTATTAAAAGTCCTATTTTAGGGGCACCTGGCTGGCTCAGTTGGTTAAGCTGCTGACTTCAGCTCAGGTCATGATCTCACGGTCTGTGAGTTCAAGCCCCCTGTTGTGCTCTGTGCTGACGGCTCAGAGCCTGGAGCCTGCTTCGGATTCTGTGTCTGCCTCTCTCTCTGCCCTTTCCCTGCTCATACTCTGTCTCTCTGTCTCTCAAAAAATATAAATAAACATTAAAAAAAAAAGTCCTATTTTAATGAATAGGTAAGAATAAGGCACATGGTTAAAATGACAAAGAACCACCCTAAGCGTTGATTGACTTTTTATGGCACTACTGCATGGAGAATGGCTCCAATGGGTAGAGAGAAGCAAAGACCTAGAGCATGTGTGCTACTGAATTCACGTTTCTAGTTCGTTCTAGTAGTCCCTGAAGCCCAGGCTGTTCCTCTGTACTTCTCACTGCCGTGTGATCTGCTGTGTGTGTTTACCTAATAATTTCTCTTTTTGGCCTGTGTTAGCTATGTTCCTGCCATCTGTGATAAAAGCATCCTGAATAGCCCGGCATGGTGTGTCACTGCTGTGCCGTTGCTAGGAGGCTCTTACCCTTAAGAAGCTTGTAGTTTTGTCTGTCAACCATAATACAGGACAGAAAGTTATAAATGTTGCAAGAGGATTCAAGAGCTATATAAGAAAGCAAAGGTGGAAGAAATCCCTTCCAGCAGGAGGGTTTAGGGACAATGTCTTGCCAGTGATGGCTTTGGAGCTTGCCTCTAAGGTAAGCTAAGATGTGCTCGTGTGGCAATGAGGGAGAGAAGGGCCTCAAGACAGAGAAAATAACATGGGCAAAGTTTTAGTGTCAGACAAAATGGAGTATGTGTGGAGAACAGCCACACCTGGCAGGTCAAATAATTTAGCAGCCATGGGGAAGCCTGAAGATTTTTACGCAAGAGAGGAATGTGGTCTTTGGAATAATAAATCCAACACGGGGTTGGAAAGGAGGAAAGGATGGGGTTTTGCAGTTAGGAGCTTAGTATGGCCTTCCGAGCCGACAACAATGAATGTTCTGATGAGGAGAAGGCTGACGGAGAGTGGAGAGACAGTGAGGAAACTCCTCACTTCAGGTAATCAGTGCTGTCAGTGAAGAAGGATCTCAGGAGAGAGAGCAGAGGGTAGAGATGGGCTGGACCTCGGGAGTGGAGGAAGAGCATTGAGGGGCTTTGTGTGGGGTATAAGAAGTCAGAGGTGACTAAAACACTGCCAAGGGCCACTGAAGTCTTCCTTGATGTTAAATAATAGGCACTAGGGTGCCTGCCTGGCTCAGTTGGCTAAGTGTCCATCTCTTGGTTTCAGCTCAAGTCATGACGTTCATGAGTTCGAGCCCTGCATCGGGCTCCATGCTGCTGTGTGGAGCCTGCTTGGGATTCTCTCTCCCTCTCTCCCTGCCCTTCCCACTCGCACTGTCTCTGTCTCTCTCAAAATAAACAAACTTAACAAAAAAAAATAAGAGGCTATCTATAGATGTTTCTAGAAGAGGGAGGAGGAAGAGCCTAGGACATGTGAAGGCCGTCCTAGACAGTGGTAACAGGAAGGATTGGGAAAGGTGAACAGGCAGAATGGCGTGGACTTGCACAGGGCTCGCTGAGAGTCGATAAGGAAAGACAGGAAAGAGAACTGAGAGGGAGGGACAAGGAGAGGCCCTTCACGGGCTGTCAGCTTGGAATGGGGAAGGCGGGAGCCAGGAGGAATGCGTTGGAATGCTGTGGGGGGCGGGGAGGACGGTGTCAGCCTGTAGATAAGTTCAGTTTTTTATTAAGGTGAGGTAATGAAGGGAGCATCTGAAGTAGAGATGAAGGATCTGGGATGGTTTACGTCCGAGAGCTGACCTGACCGGTCTCCTCAGGCGCCCTGAGGAGAGCTCAGCGGAGCTGCCGGAACAGGAATGCAGAACCAAGATGAGCTCGGTTGATAACAGTCCACAGTGAGTTTCACAAAAGTGAGAGGGGGCTCAAGGCCCACACCGATGACAAGGAAGCAGATACCGGAAGATGGATTCTCCCAAAATCCTTTTCAAGATTGTTTTCACAAGTGGGTACATATTTCCCCTCTCACCCTCGAGACCTTTACTTGCTTAGCAAATCAAGCGTGTGTGTATCTCTGCATGTGTGTGTGTTCATGGGCATACGTGTGCGTGCGTGTGCATGTGCGTGCAAGATAACAACAGCTTATTGCACCTTTGCTGTGTTCGGAGATGGGGGCCCGAGACCCCCTTTTTTGATCGCGGCAGTAGACAGGTGAGTGTAAAAGATTCCAGAGCAAATAGATGCTTCCCTGACTCTCTTATTCAGTCTGCTGGGAAACAAACAAAAACCCAGAAAGGAAGGTCAGATCTGACTGAGGGCTGAAAGCGGAAGCCAAGGTTACCTCAGGACCCCCATAGGAGATAAGCTCACCACGTTCTCTTCACGGCGTGGTCTTTCCGAAGCCTCCTGATCTGAAGATTATTGCTCCTTTTGTCTTCTCCCTGCAGCGTGATTGTGAGGTAACACTGCTCCACTCATTTTCGAACCCACATGGCAGTGCTCTAGGGGGACCCCAGCCCCGGGGCCCCAGAGGCAGGGAGTCCTGGGTGGTCAGAGTAGAGCCCCACATTGGGGGGAATGAGGCACTCGGGTCCCAGAACTGCAGGCCGAGTCCATGAAGCTGCCCCACTCTTCAGATCCCTCGTGGCTTTTGTGCCCCGTGTCACTAACGGAGCAGCAGCACAGTGCCGTGATCGGGACCTCCAGCGCGAGCACCATTGGCTGCACCATCTCTGGCACGTTATTTGACTTCTCGGAGCCTTGGTGTTTGTGTGAGGATCATATTCCACACTTGTGACACTTAATGGACATGGAGTACCTAATTAGCCCAGTACCCACCGCAGAGTTGAGGGAGATGCTAATATAATCAACACGGATTCGGTAAGCTCTCAGTAGCGAGCAGGAGGAAGGCAGCGTGCATAGTATCACCTTGCCCTTGAGTAGTACAAGCACAGGGTTGTAGACCAGGATCACTGGCTGGGAGAGCCCGAGTCTGAGGAGAGGAAGAGGAGCCTTAGAAACCCGGGGGCCTGGGGGCAGGTGGCGGACAAACTCCTCCGGTGTGCCTGGGCTGTTCTGTGTTCCTATTACGAGGTTCCCCTGGGGCCTCGCTATTCAGAGTGCCGTCTGGACCACGGCGCTGGCATTCCCTGGAATCTGGCTGGCCATGCCGGTTCTCAGGCCCCTACACCCCACCCGAGCCACGGGAGTCAGAGCCTGCAATTATGATAAGGTGTTCGGGTAACACATTTGCACGCCGGACTTTGAGAAGCCCTGTTCCTAGGAGCTGGTGGCCTCTACTGACTCGATTTACTTAACCAGCCCAAACTCATGTTGCTTCTGGAGAGGGACGGAGAGGAGGTGACAGTCAAAGAAGAAATCTCTGGCCCCTTGCTGGGAAGGACACCATACGAAAATAGAGTGGGACAGACCTTTTTTTTTTTTTAATGTTTATTCATTTTTGAGAGACAGAGAAACAGCGTAAGTAGGGGAGGGACAGAGAGAGAGGGAGGCACAGAATCTGAAGCAGCTCCAGGTTCTGAGCTGTCAGCACAGAGCCCAATGCGGAGCTCGAACTCATGAACCGAGAGATCATAACCTGAGCTGATGTCGGATGCTTAACTGACTGAGCCACCCAGGAGCCCCATGGACAGAACTTTGTGAACCCCCAGCAGTGCCTTGTGATTCGAGGCCTCAGGAAAGCAGCTGAACCAGGAGGGAAGCAAATTAACGTAGTGACAGAAGCAAAGGCATCAGAACCTAAGTCAGCCCCATACAGGCTGTGTTTGCAAAGAGTATAGGGCTGTACTTGCAGATGAGTGTGTGTGTGTGCGTGTGTGTGTGCGTGTGCACGCTCCTGGGCGTCTGTGTGTGAACAATCCTCTCCCAAAAAAACACATGGTCAGGAAAAATGTCTGTTTTCTTTCATAAACAGAACCAATGTGCCCGGCATAAAACGGAAGGGTATTTTATTAAGACCTCTTCTGAGAATACAAAAACCTCTCTCCAAAGAGAGGGAAGGGTTTTTTCCTTTTTTGTGAAATACAACTGGTCTCTGGCTCCAGCTCTCCGTTCACTTTGCCCTGGGCCCAACAGCTTTTCTTTCTGTTGTTATTTGTTCACAGAGAACACAAGTTTCCAGTTGACAGAGTCCACACTCAGCTCCTTCACTGAACATTGCACAAGTGACACAGGCCTCTGGCTGCCCCTGCAATAAACAGGGCAGGGGACACCAGAGCGTTCCAGCAGGGCCTCCCAAACGCCCCTGCCACGGCCCGGCCCTTCCTGGAACCCAACTCCGGAGGCAAGACAAGGAGGGCCCCCTGAGCCTGAGGCCGGCCCCGGGTGCCATCAGCAGAGACCTCTGTCCACATCGGCGCTCCTTCGGAATCCGTCCTGCGGTCCTGCGTTAGTCAGGAATGTTCTTCAGATAAGGACCTGAGCGGCACGGGGGCCCTCAATCAAAGTTATCCGAGGCCGCAGGGACCTTTATCATGCGGCGGGCAAGGGCGGGCATGCTTCTGAGACTCCTCAGCGAGAAGCCCGACAATGGCGATGACACACAACTCAGACTGACTTGCAGAAGAATGTGGCCAGGGTGCTTTCTCCAGGCTACCTTTGACCTGGAACTGCAAACACTCACTTATTTCCGAGCCTCGCTCCTCCTATAAGAATGACCCCAGGGGACGGTAGATTACTTAACAGTTATATTTAGCAAGTCGTGGAGGCCACTAGCCAGCTCCGGCCAACTAGCCTTCCTTCAGAGGCCTGGATTCCTTTGGCCTCTCCCTCTGCCTCCCCTCCTATTCCTTCCTGCTGACTCTTAACCCCTTCATGGCTAGAGGGTTCCCCTGCTAGCCCCAAACATCCAGAACGGGTGCCCAGGTCCCCAAACTTCTCTCTTGGCAGCCTGAAATTCCACCTGGCAGAGTTCTCTCTCTCTCTCTGAGCCTGAGTATTTTTTTTGTCATCCAGCATTTCCTAATAAAATGATGCAAGGACGCTTGAGAGGGGAAATGACTCGAGCTTTTCCTTTATCAGCTCACAGACCGAAGAAGGGGCACAAGTCGTGGCTTTGGAGGCGAGAAGGCTGGCTGGAGACTGAAGAAGAGGACTTGTGGCAAAAACGAGAAGACTGATGACACCCCCGGGTCCACGGAAGTGGAGCAGAAGGAATGAAAAAGGGCATAAACCCACAAGGACAAAGTGAGTGGAGGAGGGCACAGAGGACAGAGGACACGACTTTGCCTCAGCGGTGAATCAAGGTCGCAATCGGGCAAACCCTGAACATCGGTGGAATCAAAATACGTGAGAGGGAGGGGGAGGGCGCGGGCGGGAGGCAGTGGGGGCGAAGCCCCGGTCTTCGTCTGCAATAGTCCGGATCTACCGCCGGAACGGGGAGAGATGATCTCTGAGCAGGCTCACGTCTTAGAAACGCAGAGTAAATACCAGGAGGGAAAAAAAAAATACTGAAAAGAGGGGGATTAGAAGCCAAAGGAATGCAGCAAGGACTCTTGCTTTCCTTTCAAATTCTAGGGGCGTTGGGGCGCGGGGCTGGCTCGACCAGTAGACCATATGACTTGTGACCTCAGGGTCAAGAGTTTGAGCCCCAGGTTGAGTGTAGAGATTACTTAAATAAGTAAGCATTTTTTTTTAAGGTTTATTTACTTTTGACAGAAAGAGTGTGAGCAGGGGAGAAGCAGAGAGAGAGGGAGACACAGAATCCGAAGCAGGCTCCAGGCCCTGAGCCATCAGCACAGAGCCTTACCCGGGGCTGAACTCACAAACCATGAGATCATGACCTGAGCCGAAGTCGGAGCTCAACCGACTGAGCCACCCAGGCGCCCCAATAACTAAGCATTTTTTTTTTTAAAAAAAGTCTCAATTTCTACTGGTGTTTAGTTTTTCGACTATGTGATGTGTTTCTTTTTTCATGAGAAAAATTAAAATGTCAAAACAAAGGACGTGAGACGGAGTAAGAGAATGCCTGGGATTTCAAGTTCCGACCCAGGGCTGACTGGGCTGCGGTGTTCCTAACCCCCAGCCACGCAGAGGCGGACTCCACCACACCCTTGAGAGGAGGGCAGAAGGCCCTGCCAAGTGCTTTTCCGAAGTGTGACTGAGGAGACCGAATTCTCCCCAGTCCTTGTTTGGCCTGAAAGCGGGCAGACCTGGGGTGAAGCCGCAGGGCTGGAAGCCGCAGGTCTGCGGGGCGGGGGAGGGGGAAAGCGGGCTCGCCAGAGGCCAGTTCCCGCCGAAGCATTTGCATCTTCTTTGCTTCCCAGGGATTTCTGTTTTCCAGGTTCGCTGACGCCACACCCCAGGCCCACCTGGCCTTCCGGTGATGGCTCCCGGCCGTGACGGCACTTAGGGGCTCGGAGGCACCTGCAGCGGGCACCGCGGGGCGGATGTGGCCCCGGGGAGCGGGCGCCCCTGGCAGGGCCAATGCGGCTCCGAGCCTCAGGCCCCTGTGTTCTGGTGTCTGGGGAGCTTGGCCTGGGTGGACGAGCGGGTCGTTGACTCTGCAAACCCAGCTCCCGCCTTCAGCCCGTGCACAGCTTCCCTTTAAAGCGCAGTAAACCCCGGGACCCAGCTGCTAGGATCCCCAGGCGATAACTCCCAAGCCACCGCCCCTCAGCATCATTCCCCTGGCAGCAACGAGGCCTCGGAGGGAAACAAATTGCAACAAATGCATCCAGTGAGATAGTATAAAGAACTTAGCAAAGCCCCCCAGTAGCCAGCACTAAAGAAAATATTAGTCATGACTACGATAATAATCATTAGCACCTACTTTGACCGGAAAATGTGCTGGAAACGGTGATACGTTTCTGCTGTATTCTCTTGCCACCGCAACACGCGCTTTTCATCGTCTAATTAATTTTTAAAAGCTTAATAAATCCATTGTTTGATTATAAACAAATCCCCGGAGTCCAGAGCTTTCAGCTTTGTAATGCACGAGAAACGAAAGAGCCAATGTTGCCCAAACACGCAGAAAAGGCGAGTTGCTAACTCGGTTCTGGAACCCGTTCTCTTTGTCCCAGAGTTGACTAGGTCTTCTGGCTGCCAGACCTTTAAGACGATATAATATTCTACTGAGCGAACCTGTCATCTTTTTTAATAATCCTTCCCCAAGTGCTGAATACTTACATTGTTTCCTACTTTTCAAATTATTTATGATGCTGGATGAACATTTTTGTTCGAAAGGCTTTTTTCCATATCTAAGATTATTTCCTGTGTTAGAGTCACTACAGGGAAATATTAAAGGGGAATGAAGAGTGCAAAGGGCTCTCGAATTTTATTCCCTAGGAGTTGTACTAATTTATAGTCCCACTGAGATTATTCCCATCTTACTGAACTCTTGCTAACATCAAATGTTATCATTTAAAAAAATAATTTGATGTATTTTTTTTAATATTTATTTTTGAGAGAGAGGGGGACAGAGCATGAGTCGGGGAGGGGCAGAGAAGGAGGCACAGAATCTGAAGCAGGTTCCAGGCCCGGAACTGTCAGCACAGAGGCTGATGCGGGGCTCAAACTCAAGAACCGCGAGATCATGACCTGAGCTGAAGTCGCCCAATTGACTGAGCCACCCAGGCGCCCCCATTTTAAAAAGAATTTAATTATTTGTAAAAGAAAATGGCATTTTCTTTTAATAATATTTCTTAGATTACTAGTGAGCCTGAACATTTTCTTACATGCTTGGTAATTCCATTGTGAATTTTCCGTTCATATTCTTAAAGCAATTGTGCCTATTTGGGACCAAATATGATAAATATAAATATTGATTATCTAGATCCCGAAACATCATACATTTAATTACTTGGAGTTTTTGCCATTTCTTTTTTTGACTCCTGGGAAAAAGTGGTAGATTATAGAGTAAAATCTAACAACATGGAGGAAGCCGATAGACATAATGTTAAGTCAATGTAGAAGCCAGTTGCAGAAAAGCACGTACGGTGAGATTCCGTTCATACAAGCTGCAAAAACAGGAAGAACTAGTCTCTGGCACTAGAGCTCCTAGCAGTGACTCCTTGACAGGGGCATGGATTGGGAGGGAGCAGGAGGAAGCACTTTAGGAACCTGAAAATATTCTATTCTTGATCTGTGTGATGGAGATATGTATTATCATAGATTATGACATATATCATATACATGATATATCTATATTTAATTCCTCTAAGAGTAATACATTTTGCTGTATCTGCCTTCTCTATCTCATATATATGCATACATGAATATACGCATACACTTTTTTCCCCTAAACTTGCTCTTAGGACTTCCACGAAGCACCCTGGGGTCAGAGTCTAGGGATCCTGCAGGAGGTCAGGGGTTTGGCAGCTTCACTGCAGAATTTGAGGCAGAGGCAGCAGTCAGCCTCTTGGGGTTTTCCCTCAGGGTGAGAAACTAAGAGCAACAAAAGTCTGTTATGAACACAGAAGAGAAAAAAATCCTAGATTTTCTCAAGGTTGTAAACCAGTTCCGAAATATAGTGAGGTCTACAAGACTCCAGTGCTCACGGACCTCTGACAATGTGGAGCAAGGTCTGGAGAGAACGTTATGTCGGAGCAGACGAGAACGGCTGGGGAGCGAGCGGGAAGACCAGCTGTGTTGGCATGTTGGGGGCGGGTGTGGAGGGGGTGTGTGTCGGGGGGTCTGTAGAGAATCTCCGGTTGGTCTCAAGGACCCCGCTGGAAAGGAAGCAGGGAAGACACAGCCACTCCTCCAGGACACAAGGATGAATGTTTAGAATAATGACCCCTTGACCCTCCAAGATCTTCCATGAGAAGAAAAGATTTGTTTTGCTGGCTTTAGGTAGGGAAAGTAATTTAAATACTGTAGGGACTTGCCCTGATAAATACTGAAATCAAGGTGAACCTTACATAGATATTCAGAAGGCACCCTCCCACGGCATGTGGGTCACCAAGCTCTGGGTCTGTTTCCTCATCCGTCAACAGCGCAGTCCTGAGCGACTGCTTCTCCCCTGGGCCTGCCCACCTTCCTGTGTGAAATGAAGGGTCTGGACCACGTATCTCTCAGACTTTCCCCATCCCTTGCCATCCTGTGATTTTACACAACACATTCCCGGCAAGTACACAAATACTTGCATATAACGGGTCTTGCCTTTTTGTCCCGGGGATGGCAGTGTATTTTATGCCTGTCATCCAACTTGGTCTGAAAGTCCAGTGTGGGAAAGGCAGGGACAAAATAGTCCTGGCTCCCAGTGAGGTGTTTTTCTGGTGGCCTCCAGTTTAACCTGTTGCTTAAAAAGAAAAGCTGGCGGGGAGACTGCAGTTCTTGGATTTGATAAAAACTATAGACTCACTCCATAAACAAAAGCAAACATTCACAGACTATGTTTTTGCACAAAACTTCAGCAATTCATTGATTCCTAGAAGTCTGTCCACGGAACCAGTTTAAAAACCCCTTTGACCTGGTGACATGTGTTGGAATTTATTAATCTCAGGGTGTATTTACCTCAATTCCCGCTCTATGTATCAATTAGAGGTCAGAAAGAAAATTTTTTTTATGTTTACTTATTTATTTTGAGAGAGAGAGAGCGAGAGCAGAGTAGGGGCAGGGAGAGAGGGAGACAGAGGATCCAAAGCAAGCCCTGTGTTGACAGCAGAGAGCTCAGTGCGGGGCTCAAACTCATGAACCGTGAGACCATGACCTGAGCTGGAGTCAGACACTTAACCGACTGAGCCACCCAGGTGCCCTTCTCTCCTTTTCCCTTTGCCTCTCTCCCCCACTTGTGCATGCTCTCTCTCTAAAATAAATAAATAAATAAATAAATAAATAAATAAATAAATAAATAAATGAAAATAATAGATTAGTTAATGAAATTATGAAGTCTCATATGACAGAATACTATGCAGTGATGACAAGTCATACTAAGGGCTTTCAAATTGTTCCCTTTGGGGTCCCTTTAGAAGGTAACTAGTGGGAAATGAGGCAGAGTGGAAGAATTAGGGCGCATGTAGATAGGGCTCTGGGCCTCTATAAACCTGTGTTCATCACATAAGCTCTACTGCTCTGTGCTTTAATATCGTGAGTTTGTGTAAGATTTTATTAAGAAAAAAGAAAGGATTTTGTAACTAAAAAGATTTAAAAATTCAAAGTAATATAATATTGCATGATGCAGAAGAATGATTACTGATAAATGAAAAGGACCTTCTTTAAACAGAATTACCAAAGTCCAGCAAACTGAATTCAGCAGCATGTTGAAGCTATTACACACTACGACCACATGCAATTTATCCCTGGATTTCAAGGATGGTTCAACAGACGAAAATCAACCGTTGTTACAAGACACTAACAGAATGAAGGGAAAAAAGCCCACAGGGTCATCTCAATCGATGTGATAACATTGACAAAACTCAATAGTCTTTCATGATTAAAAAAAAAAAAACACACTCAATCAAACTAGAATAAAAAGGAAGTTCTTGAACATAATAAAGGCTACGTATGGAAATTCCACAACTAACATCATGTTTAATGGAAGGACTGAAAGCTTTTCCGTTAACATCAGGAACAAGCCCACTTTTGCCACTTCTATTTCACATATTCTTAGAAGTTCTACCCAGAGAAATTAGGCAAGAAAAAGGAAAAAAAATGTTTTCAAATTGGAAAGTAAGAAGTCAAAATTATCTGTGATGACAGATGACATCATCTTAGATATAGGAAACCCTAAAATTATACCAAAAACGACAACAACAACAACTACTACAACAAAAGAAAAACCCTGTGAGAGCTGATAGAAAAATTCAGCAAAATTGCAGGATATAAGTTCAACATAAAAATTAGCTGCATTTCTATATACCAGCAATGAATAATCTGAAAAGGAAGTAAAGAAAATAATTCCATTTACAATGGTATCAAAAAGATAAAATTCTTAGGAATAAATTAAGCAAGGAGGCTACAAACTGTATGCTGAACATTGTAAAATATTGCTGAAAGAACTTTAAGAAGATATAAATAAATATAAAGACACCCAGTGTTCATGGATTAGAAGACTTAATGTCGTTAAGATGACAATACTACCCAAAGTTATCTATACACTCAATGCAATCCCTATCAAAATCCCAATGATGTTTTCTGTGGAAATAGAAAAATCCATCCTAATATTCACATGGAATCTCAAGGACCCTGAGTAGCTGGAACAATCTTTATTTTTATTTTTTTTTATTTTTTCAAGTTTATTTATTTATTTTGAGAGAGAGACAGTGAGTGGGGGAGGGACCAAGAGAGGGAGAGAGAGAATCCCAAGCAAAGCCTGATGCAGGATTCAAACCCACAAGCCACAAGATCATGACCAGAGCCAAAGTCAGATGCCCAACTGACTGAGCCACCTAGCGGCCCCTGGAGCAATCTTTAAAAAGAACAAAGTTGGAAGACTCACACTTCTTGATTTTAAAACTTACTGCAAAGCTACAGTAATGAAAACTGTATGGTACTGGTATATGACAAACATATAGACCAATGGAATAAAGTAGAGAAGCCAGGAATAAGCCTTCATATCTACAGTTAATTGATTTTCCCCAAGACCATTAAATAGCAAAGGACAGTCTTTTTCAGCAAATAGTGCTGGGAAACTGGCTATCCACATGCAAAAGAATGAAGTTGGACCCTACCTTATACTACATAAAAAATTAACTCAAAGTGGATCAAAAACTTAAAAAGAAGAGTTAAAACTATAAAACTCTTAGAAAAACATCTAGGGGAAAATCTTCATGACAATAGATTTGGTAGTGATTTCTTAAATACACACTAAAAGCCAGGCAACGAAAGAAAAAATAGGTAAATTGGAGCTAATTAAAATTAAAAACGCTTGTGTGTCAAAGAACACTATCAACAGAATGAAAAGACAACCAACAGAATGGGAGAAAGTATTTGCAAATAACATATCTAATGAGGCATTAATCAAAGAACTACAGTTCAAAAACAATAAAAAAATAAAAATTCGAAAGTGGAGAAAGGTGGGACACCCGGCTGGCTCAGCTGGTGGAGCGTGCGACTCGATCTCAGGGTTGTGGGTTCATGCCCCGTGTTCGTGTTCGGAGTAGAGATTACTTAAAAAAAGTAAAACCTTAAAAAAAAAATGAGCCAAAGTCTTGAACAGCTAGTTCTCCAAAGAAGATACACGGTCAATTAGCACATGAAAAGATCCTAACCGTCATTAAGTCATTAGGGAAATGCAAATCAAAACCACAACAAGATACTATTTTCAGCCAATTAGGGTGGCTGTTATCCAAAAAAATGGAAGATAACAAGTGTTGATAAAGTGTGGAGAAATAAAAGCCCCAGTTCATTGCTGGTTGGAATGTAAAGTGGTGCAGCCACTGTGGAAAACAGCCGGGTGGTTCCTCAAA
The DNA here is from genome assembly GCA_030068075.1 of Paguma larvata. Classification (NCBI taxonomy): domain Eukaryota; kingdom Metazoa; phylum Chordata; class Mammalia; order Carnivora; family Viverridae; genus Paguma; species Paguma larvata. The sequence continues at coordinate 13,026,597 of CM057823.1, forward strand.
ATATTAAAAATAGAATTACCATATGATCCATCAATTCTCTTCCTAGGCATAGACCCAAAATAATTGAAAATGAGACCTCAAACAGATACCCATAAACGAACACGATTCACATTAGCCAAAAGGTGGAAGCAACCCAAGTGTCCATTACAGATTTTATGGGGAGACAAAATGTGGTGTATCGACAAAATGTAGAATAGTATTCAGGCCTTAAAAAGGAATACAATTCTGACACATGCTACGACATGGTTGGACCTTGAAAACATTATGCTAAGTGAAATAAGCCATCCAGAAAATGAGAAATCTTGTATGATTCCACTCCTATGAGGTGCTTAAAATAGGCACATTCAGAGACAGCAAGTAGAAAAGATGTTATCAGGGTCTGAGGTGATAGGGGGAGGAGAATTTGTGTTTAAAAGTTAGGGTTTGGGGGCTCCTGGGTGGTTCAGTCGGTTAAGCATCCGACTTCGGCTCAGGTCATGATCTCACCGTTCATGAGTTCGAGCCCCACATTGGGCTCTGTGCCGACAGCTCAGAGCCTGGAGCCTGCTTCTGATTCTGTGTCTGCTTCTCTCTCTGCCCTCCCCCGCTCACACTCTGTCTTTCTCAAAAATAAATATTTAAAAATTAAAAAAAAATAAAATTATGAAACGGTCATGTATACAAAAGTATATGTTATATATGTGAAGGTATAAAGATTAATTTTAAAATGAGATAATTAGGAGCACTGGGTGGGTCTGTTGGTTAAGCATTGGACTCTTGATTTTGGCTCAGGTCATGGTGTCACCGTTCAAGAGTTCGAGCCCCACCTGGGGTTCTCTGCTGTCAGCACAGAGCCTGCTTCAGATCCTCTGTCTCCCTTTCTCTCTGCCCCACCTCCTTTCAAAAATAAACATTAAAAAAATAAAATAATTAAAGTATTAAAATAATTGTAAAAACATTAGACTTTCACTTATTGCTATGATGGAACCAGAGTTCAGAGTCCTCATCCTATCTTAACCAAATAAAAACAAGGAAGAAAATATATCGAAAAAAAGCAAACCAGTTTTCAGGCATTAGACAACAGTGTCTTGACAGTGATCCCTAAGAGAACGCGAATGAATGAAATGAGCCCTAAAATCACCCTCCTTATTACCTGGAGAGAATTTCCAGGTCAAAGCATAGGGAGAGGGCATCTCAACACACCCTGAGCTGAGGAGACAGAGCTGAGAATTTGGGGAGGCCAAGGCAGCTAGAATTTGCAGGGTGGAGGGCTGTAGAGGACAGAGTCGCCTGGAGAGGGCGCTCTAGAACCTGCCAATGGTTCTGTAGATGTCTGCAGTATGCGACACCAAATGACGCTGGAGGAAGTTGTTGGGTGAGTTCTTCAAGCCGGTGGAAGTTGATGGGGGTGCTCGTTTTGTTATTTTGTTTTTAAGATCTGCTTTATTATTTTTTTAATGTTTATTTATTTTTGAGGGGGGGAGGGGCAGAGAGCGTGGGAGACCGGATCTGAAGCAGGCTCTGCGCTAACGGCAGAGAACCCCAGGTGGGGCTCGAAATCGCGATGACCTGAGCAGAAATTAGATGCTTACCTCTGTGAGCCACCACCCTGGTGCCCCTCTTTTATTCTTGCAACTTCTTCCAAGTTTGAAATTGTTTCAAAATAGAAAGGTGTTTTAAGTGAAAGGATGTTAAATGGTATATCATGCTAACATTTACCAAAAGAAAGGGGGAGTGTCTGTATTAAAATCACACAAAGTAGATTTCAGAGCAAAGCCTGCCACCAGAGATAAAGAGTATCTTTTTATAACAGCAGTGGAGTCAATTTGACAAGAGCACATCACAATCCCAATCATTCGTGCACCTATGGATAATTATTTCCAATATCTTTATAAATACGGTGACAAAATTCACATGCGCAATAAGAGGCAATTCATTATAGGCGAATTTTGTGTCTCTCTTGAGTCTCCATTCTCTGTACTATCAAGAGACAGAATACTCGAATGTAGATATTTTCAGTCATTTCAGGTTTAAACTTGGCCATTTTATATTTTCCTTCACTCTCTACCTCTATAGAGACAATCTGAGTTCCAGGGCTTGATGTGGTGGTGACAGCTGGTCCTTCATCATGGGCTCGCCCAGGTCACTTCTGAGGTGTGCCGTTTCCCGTCTGGTCTTGTTATTGCATCTGTCTTCCAGACATACGTCCTTGGCGTCCGTATCTTAAGATGGTCTCCGGTTGTTTGTCCACACACTCTATACCCTCATCGTCATGACCATGGGCTATTCATGCTGGAGAAAAACTGAAAGGTTACCTTAGGCTAGTTTCTAAGCCTACTCCATTGGTTCACAGGGTCCCCGTAGTAAGTGGGGCATAAAACCTGTCCGCTCTTCGATTCCCATAACGTATATGGAATTCTATCACTGCATGAGCATGAAAGAGACAGCAAGGTGCAAAGATCAAGTTAAGAGGTGAGCAGCATCTTTATCCTCTTGTAGCCTCTTTAACTCTCTTCCTCCAGCCTAGGACTCCCTGTCTGGCCTCCCAGGGAGCAATATAGTCCAGCTCCTTATCTGCTCTCTTTTCAATCAATTGTTTATGGCACGAATTTTAGGTTCTTTCATAGTTTTATTTTGAGACTTAAAAGCCAAGTTTTTGAAACTAAAAATTCTGTTATGTTTCCAAATGTCCATTAAAAATTGAATTTCCATTCTTTCCAGGTACTTCAGGAATAGATCATTGATTTAGTTTTCTTAGTAGCTTAAACCAATACATATTTATTTTCTTAATCAGAAGTCCACTTAGCTGAAGTCAAGGTGTTGGTAGGGGTGTGTGTCTTCTGGAGGCTCTAGGGGACCATCTGCTTCTTGCCTTTGGCGCCTTCTAGAGCAACCAACATCCACTGGCTTGTGGCCCCTTCCTCCTCTCCAAAGTTACCAGCACAGAGCCGAGTCCTGCTCATGCAGCCCTCTCCCTGGTTCTCTCTTCTGTCTCCCTCTTCCACTTACCAGGATCTTGGTGATTACATCAGGTGCAGCACAATAATGTCGTCTCAAGATCAACTCATTAGCAAACTTAACTGCATCTGCAACTTCACTTCTCCTTTGCCTATTATAACCTCACATGTTCACAGGTTCCGGGAACTGGGCATGGACATCTTCATGGGGGCATTATTCTGCTCACAGGCAGGCCTAGCTTCAGCCAATGAGCCCAATCCATTACTCTGGCTACAATCTTTGGTGTATAGTTACAGGCATATAACCTAATCCTGGTAAACAGTCATTGGTATAGTCATAGGTGTATAGCCTAATCCAGCCCAATCAGACTGAATGTCAGCTCTAGCTAAGAACACTGGGACAGGAGGGCTCTCCCTCTTCTGAACCTGGCCTGCCCAATACAGTAGCCAGCAGCTGCTAAGGTAATTGAGCATTTGAAATGCAAGCAGTGTAATTGTAAGTGTAGAATACACACTGAGCATTGAAGATTTAGCACAAAAGGAAACATACATAAAATATGCTATTGATAATTTTTTAAAGTTTATTTATGTGTGTGCACATGTGTGCCAGGAGGGGAGGGGCAGAGAAAGAGGGAGAGAGAGAGAGAATTCCAGGCAGGCTCCGTGCTGACAGTGTGGAGCTTGAACCAATGAACTATGAGATCATGACCTGAGCTGAAACCAAGAGCCAGTCACTCAACTAACTGAGCCACTCAAACGCCCCTGTTATCAATAATTTTTAAATGATTTCATGTTAAGATAATATTTTATAAATACTAGGTTAAACAGAATATATTATTGGAATTAATTTCACTCTTTCCTTCTTGCTTTTTTAAAATATGACTACCAGAAACTTTTAAATCACACACTATGGCTTGTGTTGTATTTCTACTGGACAAGGCTGTTGTGAAGGCTGGGACTAGAAGTGAAGGTTAGGACTACTGTAGCAATTTTTGTCTGTATATGGGAAGTCGGCTTAGGATGGTTTTGCAAGTGAAGAAGGCAGAGCAGAAGGAGAAAGAAATTGGCTACTTGATAACATCACTGGGCCACTGGCTCAATCAACCATGAACCATCCAACCATGATCTTCCTTTCTAACATCCTCACAGACTTTCTATCCCCTCCTCCTTAGCCCTACAAGTCACCACTTGCCCTTCCACTCAGAGACTGCCTGTGCTAATGTTTATTCTTCCTAACTGAAGCCAACATTCTATTCCGGAAAGTGTAACTCAAATTGTGTTGAAGTCAAAAAGTACAACAATCATTACATCATCCTGTGAGCAGCATCCAGGATGTGTTTGCTTGCAAGACAGAGCAGCGGGGAGGGGTGACTTCCCACTTCCTTCTTCTGGCACCTGTCTTGATTTCACAGTCCCTCTGGTCATCTTCAAGACTTTGGAGGATTTGATCCCTCTCCTCAGACGGCCATTGCCAACTCATTCTCATGGCATATAGCTGCCAGCTCCTTGAAGATGAAGCCCTATGGCTTCCCTTGTCGTTCTGCACTTCCTGGCCCTTTTGACCCCTTCAGCTTTGGTCTGTTCTGCAACTTCCACTGTGCAGGATTCTTTTCAATTCTATAGGACTGAGCAAGTTCATGGTCAGCACCAACAGCTTGAGCTGCTCTGTAAGCCTCCTGTCATTGCTGTCTCCTTCCGTTCCAGTGGCCTTAAAGCTGTGTCTTCCTGGCCCCTAAGCAAAGTCTAGGGTGCCTTAGAATACTGTAGACAATTTTCAAAATTAGAATACAGCTCTGACAATAACAATACAGAAATCCCATAGGCGTAAGGTGAGAATGTCACAATAACAGAAACAGCATGAGGCTGAAAGCAAAAGGCCACTGGAACAGCCATGTGCTCTTGCTTCAAAAGTTGTCCAAGCCTGGAAAGCTTTGCGTCCCCAAACATAATGCAAAATTTTCCGTGTCTTCAATGTTGCATTGTGCACCAGACTAACGTTGACCCAGTTTACCTTTATTTCTAGGGTGGCTTTTGTTATGGGGTAAGGGTGGGGAGGAATCACAGATATGAAATAAGGATATTCCAGGAAATTTTCTATGTAATCACATGCTAATTTTTACTAAAAAATATTTAAATTGCTTTTTAACAATTCAGAGGTTATTTCATTTATGAATAGATTTAAGATTAAAGTCATTCAGAGACTTCATGAAGACTCTATGACTTAAACAGAGGCTGTATTAGAAGTTAGAAGTGGGATTTTCCCAGTGTTTGACTGCATTATGGCCAGGGGCGCAGGACTTCCTCAAGCCCGTGGCTCACACCTCCAAGGGGTTGATATGCTGGGAAGAAAAGTCAAATGGAAAACAAAGCATGACTTGGTAATCGTCGGCCAAGTCCTCCATACTCCCAAATGTGGGTCGCATCAGTGGACATGGGTTGGAGAATGTGGCTGAGACCAGGAAGACACAGCGGGACTGTCTCTTCTCTGCCCTCTTGCCTCTAAGATGGCCTGTATAGAGCAGCCTCAAGCTAACAGAGCCACCCCATTGCAGGGAGACAGGAACAAGGACAGAGAGATTTGGCCAGGCTTGACCACTCAGGTAAGCTGAACTTGACCCTTTCTTCTGCATATTTTCTCAGCAGGCAGGATGCAGAAAGCTGCTTGGAAGAGGAAGCTGCTGCAGAGTGCCCACCACAGAGGAGCGGAAAATATGAGGGGGAGCACCATGACGCTCCTGACCTTTAAGGTATAAATGACAACTTCTAAGATGCCTCATGCTGAATCATCAATCTCCCCTCCCTTTGCATAAAGAAGAGCTGGAGAGGGGCACAAAGAGGGGCCAACATGTGAGCTGGGGGGAGTCTCCTCACTGAAAGACAATACTTAGCATAGAACCTCATACCTAGTAGTAAACTGGCAGCTATTTGCTACTTGTTTGACTGTGGAATGAGCATCTTTGTTCTTATTTATTATGGAGTTACCAACCTGGTATCTTCATGCATTGCTTCGTTGAATGTTTGTAATTTAAAAAAATTTTTTAATGTTTTATTTATTTTTGAGAGAGTGAGTACATGAGCAGGGGAGGGGCAGAGGATCCGAAGCAGGCTCTGTGCTGACAGCAGTGAGCCCAATGCAGGGCTTGAACTCCCGAACTGCGAGATCATGACCTGAGCTGAAGTTGGACACTTAACTGACTAAGCCACCCAGAAGCCCTTGTAATTTTTTTAGAGACTTTTTTTATTTTTAGAGAGAGAGCACATGAGTAGGAGGAAAGGGGCAGAAGGAGAAAGAGAGAGAGAGAATCTTAAGTAGGCTCCATATGGAGCCCCATGCAGGGCTCGATCCCACAACCCTGGGATCATGTCCTGAGCTGAAATCAAGAGTTTGAAATCAACTGACTGAGCCACCCTGGAGCCCCAAACATTTGTAATTTTTAAGCTATAATATCTAGCTCCTCCCTCCAAAGGGCTTGTAATCTAATTGAGACAATACATAAACACAAAAAATTTTATCCATAAAGATTTACTTAAATGCTGAAGAGAATAATGAAAGACATAAAGCAGCCAATGGCTGCTCTCCAGTAAGTTTTGAGGACAACACTTACTGAAGGCCTTCCAAGGAAGGATGACCACTGAGTGAAGCTGGCCAGGAAGAGGCCAGGGGAAATGAGATTTCAGCTGCAACTTATACGACAGTAGTTACAAGTTAGAAAGGAGAAAGGAAGATGGGAGAATGTTCCAGGAAAATGTAGGGAAGACCAAGGTAGATTCCAGAGACGGTGAGTAAAATCGTTTGACCAGAGCAGAGAGTTCTTCAGAATTGTGGAAGGTTGGATTGACAGGTTATGTTGGCATCACATTTTGAAGGAGTTTACATGCCAGGCTAAGGGATTTGGACTTTATTTATAGGCAATCAGAACCCACTCAAGGCTTTTAAGCAGAGTTACAACAAGATCAAAGGGGAGTTAAAAACCAAGTCTTTGGAAAATAAGGCTCAGAAGTAATGAGAGGGTAGTGTTAGGATGGTGGGTATTTTTTCCCTTATTTTACAAACGTTCTGCAATGATTTCGTTCTTATCATTCGAAATTATAATCGGGTCTTTTCTTGCTAAAAAGTAGAAGTAATTTTCTTCTTGGTCTCTCTATGCTGTGTTTCCTCTTCAAGAGCTTTCTTGGTTTTAAGCATTTGTTTTCAATTTGCAGTAAGTTGAGGTGTCAGACTAACTTGCTGTCCCTTTTGTGATTCCCATCCAACAGAGGGCAGACATCCCCTTACCATAGGCATAGTCTCTCCACTGCCTTTAGCTAGAGCATCCCTTGCGATGGGACATCATGAGTCACTCCTATAAACACCTAATTAAAAAACTTTGTTTCTTTTCCTCCAAAATATCATCAGCGGAAAGGAGATGTTTTTAATTCAGTTCATGTCTCCACTCAATACACGAAGAGGACTCATTGGCTTTTTACCGGACTCCTGTTCCGGCATATAGCACAAGGTTCCCTTCTAAGATGCTATGCTGGGGGGTGTCTGGGTGGCTCAGTTGGTTGAGCATCAGACTCCTGATTTCAGCTCAAGTCATGATCTCAGGGTCATGGGATCCAGCCCTCTGTCGGCCTCTGTGCTGAGTGAGGAGCCTGCTTAAGATTCTCTCTCCGTCTCTCTCTCTCCCTCTTCCCCTCTCCCACTCGCATGCTCTCTCTCTCTCAAAAAAATAAAAATAAAAAAACCAAATAAATAAGAATAAGATGTTATACTGGTGTCTCACTTTCTACTTAGCTCGTCCTCAGCCTCATTCTTTTCATCCCCACGGGCTAACAGGAAAACATCCTCACAGTCACACCCAGAAATGTTTTACCAGCACTCGGTGCATGCTTAGCCCAGTCAGGCGGACACATAAAACGAACCATCACACATCGAGCCACAGAAGGGGCCCGATGATAGTGTTCCCTCTACCTATCCCTGGTCCTGTTTTTCCCTTCTGGCAACCAGGATGCCCAGACGATTCTAGTCACTTCGATGAGAACCTCAAGCTCTTCATTCCCTTCTTTACTCCTTCCATGTGTACCTACCTTGGGCATCCAGGCTTCTGTTGTTTGCCCACTGCTTTGGAAGTGACAGAAAATGGGGGCGGAGCTGGATTTTGCAGTAAATTCATATATTTTCCCATCTATCTCCTTCCCAGCTGACAAGCACATATCTCCAAAAAGACCCCTAATCAGTGTTCTTAAATAGTAGAGGTTTCAGGGTCTAGGAGGCACCAAGAAAAAAGCTAGGAAATGGAATGTAGAGTGGGACTTGTCCTGCCAGACCAGAATTGTAGCTAAAAGGCTGAAAGCCGAGGACAGGAGGAGCTAATACTGAGAGATCGTGCCAGCAGCTGGGACCACACACTTCTCCCAGAGCTTACTGACAAGTGGTAGAACTGGCTCTGCTCCCGTGACTGTCTCACCATGGATTCTATTGGGGGGGAAGGGCTCAGGATTCATAACGAGTGGTGGTTCTCTCCTCAACCTTCCAAGGAAGGACATGCTTCTGTTCTGTGAACATCACTGACAGGCCATGAGGGTGCCTGAGGAAGCCCCACTTTGGGCATCTCATTTCCCAAAGTTCACTGGGCTTCGACCTCAGTTGCGACTTGCTGGCCACGCCTGCACCGGTGTGAGCAGGCACAAGGGAGGTGGAAGGAAGCGGGGACTCAGGGAATGGGTAGCAGCTGCAGTCCCATGCCGGGAAGGTAGCCATGTTGCCAACCACAGAGCTGCCGGTGTCGTGGTGTGGTGGCTTTGCAATGTCAGCCTGGCTGAGCTGCACTATGTACCCACTACTTCCCTTCCCGTATGTTTCTAGCTACAGTTGGCCACAGACGGGATCCGCACAAGAACCGGAAGATGGAGCGGAGCAGGAGGCATGTCTGTTCTCGGAAGGTCCAGGCAAGGCAGGCCCTCTCACGGCTCACGCTGGTTTTTGTGGGTCCCAGTGGCTCCATTGTCGGTAGGGAGGCCGACTGGCTAAAGCCCCAGCTCCCATGGCTCTTTTCCTCAGCTCTTCCACATTCTAGGCCTAGGCCACGTCCCTTTGTGGCACCATCGCCAGAACACCAGCCTCTCCCGCAGGTCATCCATGGCGATGTTGTCAGAGGCTTGGAGATGGGATTCCAGTGAGAAGCAGGTATGGTTTCAACCCCCCTCCTGTCTGCCATTTTGCACTTGTCTTTCCTTCCCCGCAGGTCAGCCTTTGACTTGGCCCCAGGCACAGGAGGAACAGCTGGACTGAGACTGTCTCCCACTCGCTCAACTGAGTTAAATCTCTACAATGAATCCCTTATTCTACGTCATTCCTACTGGTTCTGCTTCTCAAGTTAGTGCTACCTCATACATGAAGTGTTCCGCAAAACCAGTCACGATACCTTTAAATTATATGGAGAAACTTTGTACAGTAAAAAGAGCACAAGCCGGGAAGACAGGTAAGTGTCCCAATTTCATCTTTTCAACCAACTTGCTATGTGACTTTAGTAATGTCACTTAGCCCTCCAAATTTTGGTCTCATCACTTTTTTTTTAATGCTTATTTATTTTTGAAAGAGACACAGAGACAGAGAGTAAGCGAGGGAGGGGCAGAGAGAGAGGGAGACACAGAATCTGAAGCAGGCTCCAGGCTCTGAGCTGTCAGCACAGAGCCCAGTGTGGGGCTTGAACTCAAGACTTAGCCGAAGTTGGGTCGGATGCTTAACTGACTGAGCCACCCAGGTGCCCCTCATCACTGGTTTCAAGAGGGTTTTGACTAGGTGGTCTCTACAGAGGTTCCAAGTTTAAACATATGAGTGAACACATGATATCGAAGTTTATTTTTAAGAGTTTTGGAACTCTTTAAAAGCAGTTGTGAAAAATTAAACTGTAACAGAACTATTACTGACCGGTTAATTCCAAATTTTATGACAATTCTCCTGTTACTCAGTTATGGTAAACACTTTCGGGGGCACGTGCAAAACTCACAATTCCTCATGCTTTGGAAACTGCCCCTGGTGCATTAGGGTAAGTCCCTGGCAGCCGTGTTACTATTATCTGGCCACCTCCTCCCCTTGGCTATTGCTAACTAGACCAGAGGTGGACACCTGGCCCAAGGTGGACCCAGATTCTCCCTTCTAGGAATTGAGAATCGGGAACAGAAAATCGCCGTTGGCCTCTGTTGGTGCCTCAACCCCTAGAAACACTGGGGCGGCCATGTTCCCATATTCCTCCACGAGGTCCAGAGAGGCAGGAAAAAATGTGTCTGAGTTGAGAAAGACAGTGAGGCACGTGCCCACAGAGAAGCAAAGAAAAGAGCTAGAGGGGAAGAGTCCTGTTGGTTTCTGGTCCTAGCCTGGCTGCATTCCTGCCCTTGGTTCCTTGAGACAACCTGTGGTTTTATTTTTTTCTTGCTTTCTGTTTACGCTGGCTCAGGGTCATCTTTATTACCTGTCCCCAAAGAACTTTAACTGATAAGCCAGTAGGAAAACCTATTTTTTTATAGAAATTAGTTAAAAACTGCTTATTGACTCTTTATTACTATGCTTCTTCATTCAAAGCAGAAACTTTGGTTTTGAAAAATTGCACAGCCCTGTTAGAAAATGGACATTTTGAACTGCTAATGATATTTATCTGATAGCAACAGTAAAAACTACTTCCTTAGATCAGCCTCTCTCTCTATGGCAAATAGGCATTAATCCTCCAACTGAACATATTCATACAAAAACAAAATGGATCATTAATTGTCTCATATTGCAGCACCGGACTTGGCACATAAAGGTAGGGTTCAAGTGCCAGTACTGCCGTTTACTATCTGTGTGCCCTTGGGTAAGCGTGTAAGGTCTCTGGCCCTCAAACACTCCTTCTATTGCGCAGAAACAATTCCTTCCATACAATGCTGCTGCGGCATTTAAATGAACTGCTACATGCCAAAACACTTTATAAGTCATAAAGCTCTTTACAAATGTGAATTCAGAATACTGAATATTCGAACGACCATGTTGAAGTACAGTAGAAAACACAAGCAAGAGAAAGAAGACAAAGGAAATACCGTCAGACAATGGGCTTTCAAGCGGAGTGCCAAAACCTCAATGGAAAATTCCCTGCTCCACCCAGTTTATCTAAAATGAGAGTGACTATAATAACAGAAATGAACTTCTTCCTCATGTTTACACTAAGGTAGAGAAGTAATGTTGTTCTTTCCTACAAGCCGATCATGCAAACATGGGTATAAACAGAAATTCTAGCATGCAGACTCAAAGACATGTTTCTGGAGTTTTAGCTCAATGTGACACATCGTCTATATATACAAACACTTCTGTGAACGTACATGACGCCCTATATATGGATACACATATTTACATGGATAGCGAGATCCCAGAGTGAGAGGCTAACTGGGATGACCACTGGGAACTCAGGCGTGTTCAGGCACGTCTTAAGGGCCAGGATGTGAGACCACCCAGGATCTATTTACGTGAGGACTTGAGATAAGGTACACAAGGGACAATGATGGGACATGCTGGACAGAGAGTAGACCCCCAAGAATAAGATCATCTGCCTTTGGGAAACAGACATCTGTTAAGCCCTCCTTGCCCCAGACAAGTGTTTCTAAGAGGAAGAGGGGCTATATGTATAAGCCTGTTGGCCCTGGAACTGCAGTTGAGGGTGGCAGGGACAGCCGGTTCCCTGCAGTGTGCTACACTGGTGTCACCCAGATGTCCTCGATATCCCCGTCTTGTGACTGAGAACTAAGAAGACAGCTAGAACCATATAGTCTGTGTGGGCCAAGTAAGAGTGTAAGAAAATATTGGTAAAAGTCTCTTCCGCCTCACTTCAATATGGTGCCCATTTATTAAAAGCCAATAAGGTAGGTGCACCTGGCTGTCTCAGTCGGAAGGGTCATGTGACTTTTGACCTTGGGGTTGTGAGTTTGAGCCCCACGTTGGGTGTAGAGATTGCATAAATAAATAAAACTTTAAAAACAAATAAATACAGGGGCACCTGGGTGGCTGAGTCAGTTAAGCATCCAACTTCAGTTCAGGTCATGATCTCACTGTTCATGAGTTTGAGCCCCACATCAGACTCTGTGCTGACAGCTCAGAGCCCAGAGCCTGCTTTGGATTCTGTGTCTCCCTCTCTCGCTCTCTGCCCCTCCCCCACTCACACTCTGTTTCTCTCTCTCTCTCTCTCAAAAATAAATAAACATTTAAAAAATTTAATACATAAATAAACACGATACAATAAAAGCCAGTAAGGCCTGTGGAAACAAGAGACGATGAGGGGCGGCACCTGCCCATTGTTCTCTGGCCCGCCGACCCCTCCAGCTCACACCCACCTCTCTCCCTCCACTCTGCGTCTGGCTGCTGCCCATGGCAACTTCCTCCCCACCTAAGGGTGAGGCTGTTTGTACTAAAAAACCCTTCTGACTCAACTCCGATGCAGAGGTTTGCATTCACTGTGCCGTAGCCTCCCGGTGTGCCGTGACTCCTCGCCATGGTGATGTGGTCCGAACAGGGCAGACAGAGCGATCCTTTAATGCAGAAGTCATGTCGCTTCTCTGCTCAAAACTCTCCAGTGGCTTCTTGTCACACTCAGTGGGGAGTCCCTCCTGTCCTCATCTCCTTTGACTTCTACTTTCAGAGGAGAACCAGGTTTCGTAGGGCCTGAAGCTTATACAATTTGGAGGGCTTTTTAAGAGATAGCATACAAAATTATGTGTGGGCTTCAGTATTTATTTACATTGAGAAAACCAATCACAACAGATAGAAAACCAATCACAACAGATTAAAAATCTTCCCAACTCAGGGCGCCTGGGTGGCTCAGCCAGTTGAGTATCTGACTCTTGATCTTACAGTTCATGGGATCGAGCCCAGAATCAGGCTCTGCGCTGACAGTGTGGAGACTCTCTCTCCCCCATCTCTGCCCTCCCCCACTCGTGCTTGCTCTCTCTCAAAATAAATAATTTTTAAAAATCTTCCCAACTCAATTTTCCCTTAGCCACATCCCCAAAAAGCAGAGTGTCAAACGTCCACCACCATCCAGCTTGCGGGGAAATGCGGTGGAGGCGATATGGCGGAAGGAGACCGCAGTCGTAATCAAGTGCAGGTGAAATAATCTTATTTTTGTAAATTTTACAGAATGAGTGACCCTGCGAATACACTGCTAGGCTTCTCTCAGGTCTTGGGGGGACCCAGACAAGTGAGAGCCCCTGCCTGGGCCCTTTTCCTGCTCTGGCCATGTTGGCCTCCTTTGTGCGAAATCACCAAGCCGTTCCCTTCTCGAGGCTTTGCCCTTGCTGTTGGCTCAGCCTGAGATATCTGCATACTTTCCTTGCTCATTTACATCAGGTCTATGCTCAAATACCAAGCGTCACAGGGTCCTTTGCAGACATTCTATACGAAAAATCACTTCAAATCCATTTCCGTCCCTCTTGCCCTGCTTTCTTCCTCTCCCTGCACACATCAGCACCAGATACGCTATCTGGTGGTCTGCTGGCTGTCTCCCCCTACTAGAATGTGAGAGCAGAGACTCTGTTTGCTTCCCTGCTTTATCCCTAGCACCCATCACAGTGCCTAGATAATGATAAAGGATCAGTAAATCCTTATTGAATCAATACACACACACACACACACACACACACACACACACATATGAAGATTTTATTTTTTTTAAGTAATGTCTACACCCAATGTGGGGCTCAAACTCACAACCCTGAGATCAAGAGTCACATGCTCTACTGACTGAGCCAGCCAGGCACCTCTGAATCAGTAAATATTTTAATAATTACAAGAACTACACTGCAAGTATTTGTTGATAGGCCGCTATTAGCCGGGATGATTCTTGAGAGCAAGGGACTTATCATCCCTGCATTTATTTATTCAACAAAAGTTTCTGAGCACCCTGTGTGTATTATGATTTTCCTGGAGCTGCCATAACAAAATATCACAGACAAGGTGGCTTAAACAACAGAAATTTATTTTCTCACGTTTCTGGAGTCTAGAATTCCAAGATCAAGGTGCTGTGAGGGTTGGTTTCTGGTGAGAGCTCTCCTTCCAGCTCTGCAAATGGTGCCTTCTCACTGTGTGCTCGCGTGGCCTTTCCTCTGTGTGCGCCCGTGGGAGAGATCTCTGTCTCTCGCTGTTATCTCCTCTTCTTATAAGAATACCAATCCCATCAGATCAAGGCCCCACCCTCATGACTTCACTTATGACTCACCCTTAATTACCTCCCTAGAGATCCTATCTCCAAATACAGTCACATAGAGGGTAAGGGCTGCAACATGAATTTTGAAGGGACACGATTTAGTCCGTAACACCAGGTCAGGCGCTGGAGCTGCACTATGACCAAAGCAGTCCTGACTCCAGCCCCCATGGAATCTGCAGCACATGCTACGAAGAGTAAAATCTGATAAAAATGTTCGAGATGGGGACGTGAGATGGTCAGAAAGGACTATGGGAAGCAGGAGACACCAATAACAGCACCGATAATAATAGCAACATAGCTTTCACACTTCTATGTGCCCAGGACCATTGCAAATAAGAAACAACAGGTAGATACTATCATCTTCACTTTACAGCGGAGTTAGAGAAGATGCACCCCTTGCCAAGTTCACCCAGCCAGTACGGGGCAGAAATAGGATTCAAACTCAGGCAGTCTGCTCCCACAGCCGCTGTGCGATAGAAGGTTTGAGAAACGCCCCCATTCTCCTCACCTTACAGACGAAGACCATGTGATGATAACAGCTACGTGGCGAGCTGATGTCAGTATTAGTGACAATGCCTGTAAAATTACAGATTATTTCACTGACGACTCCCAGTGAGTCAGGCCCCCAGATAATCACAGTATTCATCCCTTTAGTAGTGTCCTCCCACATTGACCCTGGGCTTGGCCTCTGACTTGCTTGGCCAATGAGACATAATTGAGACACAGGCAGAGGCTTGATTAAACACGGATGCACTGGGGCTTACCCCGTTGGAATCCCGATGCCATGTAAAGAAGTTTACCCCATGGAAAAAGAGAGGTTGCAGTCTTCCAGCTATCCCTGCCAGGTGAGGCTATCTTAAGACCTTCCAGCTCTAGCCAACCCAACGGTTAAATGCAGCTTCTTCTTTTTTGTTTTTAAACCGAATCTTTATTTGCTCTGTGCCCAGCATGGGGGTTAAACTCACAACCCCAAGATCGAGAATCATACGTCTACTTACTGAGCCAGTCAAGAGCCCCTAAAATGCAGCTTCTTGAGTTAGCCGAGCAAGACCAGCCGTAGAGCCATCCAGCTAAACCACAAAATCATGAGAAATAATAAATGGTTTTGTTTTAAGCCACTAAGTTTTGAGATGGCTTGTTAGGGAGTAATACATAATGGATACATTAATTCCTATTACTATGATCTGTTTTTACTCAGAATACTTCTGATACCAAATGTGTGGGCTTCCCCCCCCGCCCCGTATCAACCCGTTCTTCAACTCTCTAGACACCAACTGGGTTTTCTAAAACTTAATTCAATTCTGACACCAACTACCCAGAGTTGGTACAGACCCCACAGTTTCAGGGTTCAGTCCCACGATACTGCCCCAACTTCAGAGGCCAATTGTAAATCCAGGCCTCCCATAATTGACTGATCAACTACAAAGCTGGGGATGCGTGGGGGGGGTAATTCCTATAACCTTGTTCTCCGTCTTGATAATTTGCTAAATAGCTCGCAGAACTGAGAAAAATGGTTTATTTACTATCATCAGTTTTATAAAGGATACAACTCAGAACTGGCCAAAGGGAAGAAATTCACAGGGAATGGGGCTGGGGGGCAGGGTATAGCATCCATGCTGTCTCTAGTCGGGCCACTCTCCCAACACCTTGTTGTGCTCACCCACCCAGAACTCTCCTAGCCCTGTAATTTGGGGGGTTTTATGGAGGTTGCATCACATAAGCATGATTGATTAAATCATGGTGGTTAACTCAGTCTCCCCAGAAGTCAGAACTCTCAGCCCCAAACTCTCTATCACATGGTTGGTCCCTCTGGCAACCACCTGCAGCCTAAAGCTATCTAGGGCCCCACCAAGAGTCATCTCATCAGCATAAACTCAGGCATAGTCAAAAAAGGCTTATTATGCAAAAGAAAAGATATTTCTCTTACTTCTATCACTCAGGAAATTCCAAGGGTTTTTGAAACTCTTGTGCCAGGAACCAGGAACCAGGAACCAAGAACCAAGATCAAAATATGTATATATATATTATATCTGTTTTTACTTAGAATACTTCTGATACCAAATGTGTATGTTATGTAAATATTTGTATAAATATATATATATATATATTTCTCATTATATCACAATGCCACATTCCTATTTTAAAAATACTTATGCGTGCCTATGAGCCAAGCATTATGCTAGGCTTTCGGGATACTATGGTGAGCAAGACCAAAATGGACCTTCTTTTCACATTTTAATGGAGAAGACAAATTAAAAAAAAAACTAAAAAAAATAAAATCACTTTACATTGTTCTGTGTACTATGATGAACAAATTTTAGGAGGTGAGGTAGAGAATAATAGGGAATGAGATCTGCATTCGACAAGGTGACCAGCGAAAACCTCCCTCAGGTGAAATTTAAGAGGAAACTTAAAAAATGAGAAGAAAGAGGTGTCTGGGTGGCTCAGTCAGTTAAGTGTCTGACTTCAGCTCAGGTCATGATCTCACAGTTTGTGGGTTTGAGCCCAGAGTCGGGCTCTATGCTGACAGCTCAGAGCCTGGAGCCTGCTTCGGATTCTGTGTCTCCCTCTCTCTCTGCCCCTTCCCCCCTTGTACTCTGTCTCTCTCTCTCAAAAATAAAATTAAAACATTAAAAATTTTTTTAAATGAGAAGAAAGTAGCCATGCAGGGTTATAGAAGAGGTCCTCAATAAGTGATAGTTATTTATTAACAGACATATAAAATTATTGATTGATATTTATTAATTATTTATGCAATTTGTATATAGTAGAAGCTCAATATATATTAGTTCTCTGCCCTTCCCCTTCCTCTGTGTCATCGGTATTACCACTCAGGGTCCAGTCAAGAAAACAGAAATCACATGAGGTATATCAACGGCAGGGACAGGCAAAGGACTAAGGTTGTCCAGGTTGATCCTATATACCTCATGTGTTTTTTCCAGCATGTGATCCAGTACAACATTTGTCCTGATTATCTGTTGTTATTATTTAAGAAAGAATTTTTATTTTTGAAAATATTTTCTGAATATAACTGTTATTTATGTTTACCAGTAAAACTGCGACCAGGTATGTATATGCAATACAATACCTAGAGCAACCACTGAAAAGCTGACTAAGAGATATACTAAAAAGCTAATTAAGAGATATACTAAAAAACATAATAATAATTAGTGGAATTCTGAAAAGTGTTCAATTTAAGGGAGATACGAAAATAAAATGGAAACATGAAACAGGGAGAAAAAACAGAAAACGAAAAATAAAATAAAACACCTAATCCATAACATATCAATAATTACATTAAATATAAACGGTTTTAATTCACCCATTAGCAGAAATCATAAAAAAATGTTAAACTCTATAATGTCTGTAAGAAACATATTATAAATATAATGATACAGGGAGGTTGAAAGTAAAAGGATGGATATCTATATATCTATATATCTGTATATATATATAGAGAAAACACAAATACATGGAGGTTAAATAACATACTAGTAAACAATGAATGGGTCAACCAAGAAATCAAAGAGGAAATTTAAAATAACATGAAGACAAGTGAAAATGAAAACACAATGGTCCAAAATCTTTGGGCTGTAGCAAAACCTATTCTAATAGGAAAGTTTATGGCAATATAGGCCTACATCAAAAAGCAAGAAAAATCTCCAATAAGCAACTTAAACTTACACCTAAGAAGCTAGAAAGAGACAAAACTCGAAACCTCTAGAAGGAAGGAAATAAGAAAGATTAGGGCAGAAATAAACAAAATAGAACTAAAAAAAACAACAAATCAGTGAAATCAGGAATTTATTCCTTGAAAAGATCCACAAAACTCATAAACCTCTAGCCAAACTCATCAAAAAAAAAAAATAAATAAAGAGAGAGAGAAGACTCAAAATCAAAAATGAAAGAGGAGATAACAATTGATACCACAGAAATCCAATCATATGAGATTATGGAAACTACATGCCAACAAATTGGACAACCTAGAAAACTTGAACGGACCAATAGCCAGCTATAAAATTGAATCAGTAATCAAAAACTCCCAACAAACAAAAATTCAGGACCAGATAGATTCACAAGTGAATTCTACTAAACATTTAAAGAAAAGTTAACAGCTATTATCATCAAACTATTCCCCAAAAAATAGAAGAGGAAAAAAAGCTTCTGCATTCATTGTATGAGGCCAGCATCACCCAGATACCAAAACCAGGTAAAGACACTACAAAAAGAGGGAACTACAGGCCAATATCTCTGATGAATATAGATGCACAACTCTTCAACAAAACATTAGCACACCTAATCCAACAATACATTAAAAAAATCATTCACCACAATCAAGTGGGATTTATTCCTGGGATGCAAGGATTCACATATCAAGCAATGTGATACATCACATCAACAAGAGAAAGGATTTAAAACCATATGATCGGGGCACCTGGGGGGCTCAGTTAGTTGAGCATCTGACTTTGGCTCAGGTCACGATCTCATGGTTCGTGAGTTCGTGAGCTCGAGCCCCATGTCCGGGCTCTGTTCTGACAGCACAGAGCTTGGACCCTGCTTCAAGTTCTGTGTCTCCCTTTATCTCTGCCCCTCCCCTGCTCACACTCCGTCTCTCTCAAAATTAAATAAACATTAAAAACAAACAATAAACAAATAAAACCCATATGATCATTTCGATAGATGCAGAACAAGCATTTGACAAAATACAACACCCATTCATGATAAAAAACATTCAACAAAGTAGGTTTAGAGGGAACATACCTCAACATAATAAAGGCCAGGTAGGAAAAACCCACAGCTAACATCATACTCAATAGTGAAAAACTGAGAGCTTTTCCCCTAAGATCAGGAACAAGACAAGGATGCCTACTCTCACCAAATTTATTCAAATAGTATTAGAAGTCCTAAGTACAGCAATGAGAGAGAGAGAGAGAGAGAGAAAGTAAAAGCTTCCAAACTGATATGGAAGAAATCAAACTCACACTATTTGCAGATGTGAGTTTGCAATACTTGCAATATTTGCAATACTCTATATAGAAAACCTTAAAGCCCCCACCCAAAACCTACAAACCTGATAAGTTAATTCAGTAAGGTCTAAGAATACAAAATCAACGTACAGAAATCCATTGCATTTTTATACACTAATAATGAAGGAGCAGAAAGAGAAATTAAGAAAATAATCCCATTTACGATTGAACTAAAAATAATAAAATATCTAGGAATAAACTTAACCAAGGAAGTGAAAGACCTGTAGTTTGAAAACTATAAAACCTTGATGAAAGAAGTTAAAGACAACACAAACAAATGGAAAGATATTCCATACTCATGCATTAGAAGAACAAATATTGTTAAAATGTCCATACTACCCAAAGCAATCTAGACATTAATACAATCCCTATCAAAATACCAGCTGGCAATCCTAAAGTTTGTATGGAACTACAATAGACCCCAAATAGCCAAAGTGATCTTGAAAAAGAAAAACAAAACTGGAGGTATCACAATTGCAGACTTCAAGTTATATTTCAAAACAGCATGGTACTGGCACAAAAACATAAATAGATCAATGGAACAGAAGAGAGAGCCCAGAAATAAACCCATGATTATATGATTAATTAATCTTTGAGAAAGAAGGCAAGAATATGCAATTGGAAAAAGACAGTCTCTTCAACAAATGATGCTAGGAAAACTGGACGCCTGCATGCAAAAGAATGAAATTGGACCACTTTCTTATACCATACACAAAAACAAAATGGATTAAAGACCTAATGTGAGACCTGAAACATAAAAATCCTAGAAGAAAGAATAGGCAGTAATTTCTCTGACATTAGCCCTAGCAATATTTCTAGATATATCTCCTGAGGCAAGAGAAACAAAAGCAAAAATAAACTATCGGGACTATACCAAAATAAAAGTCTTCTGCATAGCAAAGGAAACAATCAACAAAACTAAAAGACAACCTACTGAATGGGAAAGATATTTTCAAATCACATATCTGATAAAGGGCTAGTATCCAAAATATATAAAGAACGTATACAACTCAACACCAAAAATGGAAATAACCCAATTAAAACTGGGCAGAAGACATGAACAGACATTTCTCCGAAGAAGACATGTAGATGACCAATAGACACATGAAAAGATGTTCAACATCCCTCATCATTAGGGAAATGCAAATCAAAACCACAATAAGATATCACTTCACACCTGTCAGAATGGCTAAAATCAACAAGAAATAACGAGTGTTGGAAAGGATGTGGAGAAAAAGGAATCTTCGTACACTGCTGGTGGGAATACCAACTGATGCAGCGATTGTGGAAAACCATATGGAGGGTCTTCAAAAAATTAAAAATAGGATGACCATATGATAGAAATTCTATTACTGAGTATTTACCCAAAGAATACAAAAACACAAAATTCAAAAAGACATATGTACCCCTATGTTTACTACAGCATTATTTACAAAAGCCAAATTATAGAAGTGGCCCAAGTATCCATTGATAGATAAACAAGAGGAGATATAGGTGATGGAATATTACTCAGCCATAAAAAAGGATGAAATCTTGCCATCTGCAACAACACGCGTGGATCTAAGGATATAATGCTAAATGAAATAAGCCAGTTGGAGAAAGACAAAATACTATATGATTTCACTCATATGTGGAATTTAAGAAACAAAACAAATAAACGAAGGAAAAAAGAGACAAAGCAAAAATCAGACTCTTAACTGTAGAGAACAAACAGATGGTCACCGGAGGGGATGTAGGTGGGGGGATGGGAGAAATAGGTGATGGGGATTAAGAGTACACGTATGATGAGCACGGAGTAATGTACAGGATTGTCAAATCGCTATATTGTACATCTGTGACTAACACGACACTGTATGTTAACTATACTGGAATTTAGATTAAGAAGCTTATGGTGAAAAAAGAAGCCAGTCACAAAATTATATATTGTATGATTCAATTTTTATGAAATGTCCAGAATAGGTAAATCTATTGAAACCAAAAGAAGAGTATTGTTCTCCAGGGCCTGGAGGGTGGGAGGGGGTCGGGGGGAGGAGAATGGAGAGTGACGGTCAATGAGTATGAGGTTTCTTTCTGGGGTGATGACAATGATCTGAAATTCAACAGTGATGACGGGTGAATTTTATGGTATATAAATTACAGCTCAATAAAGCTGGTGGGTTTTTTTTAAGGAAAGTAAGAATAGCTAAATTAATATAGGATAAGGAAGACTTCAGAGCAAAATAATTACCAAGGACAGAGAAATAGAAAGAAGAAGAAAAGAAAAGAAAAAAACAAAAGAGAAAAGAAAAAGGAGAAAGGAGAAAGAAACAAAGAAACAAAGAAATTTTAAAATCTTTTAAATGCAATTGTTTTTATATGTACTGATCTGGTAAAACAAATTTGTCAATCAAAAATAATTACTTAAGGGGCACCTGGGTGGCTCGGTTGGTTAAGCATCTGACTTCAGCTCAGGTCGTGATCTCACAGTTTGTGGGTTTGAGCCCTGCATCAGGCTCTCTGCTGACAGCTCCAAGCCTTGGCCTTGCTTTGGATTCTGTGTCTCCCTCTCTCTCTGCCCCTCCCCAGCTCGTGCTCTCTCTCTCCCTCATTCTCAAAAATAAACAAACACTAAACAAATTATTTAAA
The DNA here is from genome assembly GCA_030068075.1 of Paguma larvata. NCBI lineage: Eukaryota > Metazoa > Chordata > Mammalia > Carnivora > Viverridae > Paguma > Paguma larvata. Next base: position 13,048,392 of record CM057823.1, read on the forward strand.
AATTTATAAAAGATAATTATTTAAAATATCATTTTAAGGGCTATTTGTTCTTGTTTTTTTTTTTTTTTTTTTTTTTTTTTTGCTCTTTTACATTCTCAAAATTATTTGGGTTAGTTTCATTAATTTTCTTTATTTTCTGTTCTTCATTTCACTTATTTCTGTTCTAATCTTCTAATCTTTATTGTTTCCTACCTTCTTCCTTTGGGTGTAATTTGCTCTGGGTTTTGTTTTGTTTTTTGCATTTCTTAAGGTGGAAGTTTAGGTTATTGGTCTTAGCTTTTTTTTTTTTTTTTTAATGTCGGCACTTACAGATTTCCCTCTGAGCACTGCTTCAGCTTCATCCCATCAGTTCTGGTAGGTTCCATCTTTGCTTTCATTCATCTCAAAGTATTTTTTAACTTTTGATTCCTTCTTTGCTCCATTGGTTATTTAGGAGTGTGTTGTTTAATCTATGTATTTTTCAATGTTCAAAATTTCCTCCTGTTACTAATTTCTAATTTCATTCCATTTAATCAGAGAACACAAAGGTATATAGGTACCGTTCTTGGTGGTGTTTCTGTCTTTGTGCGGACTGGAGTTACTGTTTAGTATCCTTTCATTTCAACTTGAAGAGCCTTCTTGAGCATCTCTTCCCTTTTTTTTTTTTTTTTAAGTTTATTTATTTATTTTGAGAGAGAGAGAGACAGAGAGCATGAGCAGAGGAGGGCCAGAGAGAGGAAAGAGAGAATCCCTAGCAGGCTCTGTGCTTTCAGTGCAGAGCCTGATTCGGGGCTTGAACCCACGACCCATGAGATCATGACCTAAGCTGAAATTAAGAGTTGGACACTTAACCGACTGAGCCACCCAGGCACTCCTCCCTCTTTTTTTTTTTTTTTAAGATTTTATTTACAAGTAATCTCTACACTCAACACGGAGCTCAAACCCACCACCCCAAGATCAAGAGTTGCATGCTCCACTGACTGAGCCAACCAGGTCCCTGAGCATGTCTCTTAAGGCAGGTTTGCTAACTATGAACTCTCTTAGTCATTTTTTTTTAAATTCTGAATGTCTTAATTTCTCCTTCCTTTTTAAACAATAGCGGCACTGAATATAGAATTCTTTGTTGACAGTCTTTTTTCCCCCAGTACTTTGAATATGTCGCTCCATGTCCTCTGGTCTCCGTGGTTTCTCTTCTTTTCCTTTTTTTTTTTTTTAATGTTTATTTTTGAGGTGGGGGGAAGAGGGGCAGAGAGAGAGGGAGATACAGAATCCGAAGCAGGCTCCGGGCTCTGAACTGTCAGCAGAGCCTGAAGTGGGGCTCGAACTCACGAACCGTGAGATCACGACCTGAGCTGAAGCCCAGTGCTTCACGACTGGCCACCCAGGTGCCCCCAGTCTCATGGTTTCTAATAAGAAATCATCTATTAATCTTACAGAGGATTCCTTGTGTGTGATAAGCCAGTTCTGTCATGCTACTTCCAAGATTCTTTCTTTGACCTTAGCTTTCAATACTTCGATTATGATGTCTCTAGGTGGTGATCTCTGTGTGTTTATCCCACTTGGGGTTTGGTATGGTTCTTGGATTTAGAGATTAACACTTTCCATCAAATTTGGCAAATTTTTGGTCATTACTTCTTTAAATATTCTTTATGCCCTTTTTTCTCTCTCACCTCTTATTTGGGATTTCCACTATGTGTATGTTAGTTTTCAATTTTTTAATGTTTATTTATTTTTGAGAGAGAGAGACAGAGAGACAGAGCACAAGCAGAGAAAGCGCAGAGAGAGGGAGACACAGAATTCGAAGTAGGTTCCAGGCTCTTAGCTGTCAGCACAGAGCCCAATGTGGAGTTTGAACTCACAGACTGGGAGATCATGACCTGAGCCAAAGTCGGCCACCTAACTGACTGAGCCACCCAGGCACCCCTACGTTAGTTTACTTGATGGTAAACACAAATCTCACAAATCTGAGGCTCTGTCCATTCTTCTTTCTTTGTTTTTTTTTTTTTTTTTCTCTTTCTATTCCTCAGGTTGGATTATCTTGATTCACCTACCTTCAAGGTTGCTAATTCTTCTGCCTCCTCAAATCTGCTGTTGTGCCTCCTAGTGGGGTTTTTATTTCAGTTACTGTACTTTTAAACTTCAGAATTTCTATTTGGTTCTTTATCATTTCTGTATCTTAAGCTGATATGGCCCATATGGTGAGACATTGTTTTCACAGTTTTCATTAGTTGGTTAGACGTGGTTTCCTTTATTTTTCTGAACATATTTATAATAGCTGATTTAAAATCTTTGTCTAGTAAGTCCAGTGTCTAGACTTCCTCAGAGAGTTTTTACGAACTGCTTTTCTCTCTGTGTATGAGCCACACTTTTCTGTTTCTTTCATGTTTCCCAATTTTTTGTTGAAAACTAGACATTTTAAAGGATAGAACCAGCAACTCTAGATATGAGGCTCCCCCTCCCTAGCTGGTAGTTTTGTTGCAGTTTCTGTTTTGCTATTTGCTTAGTGGTTTTCTGAAACTATTTTGCCAAGTCTGTATTTTCTGTCATGTGTGGCCCGTGAACTCTTTGCTCACTTAGCTCAGTGGTCAGGTGGCGATTGGGTGGATATTTCTTTAAATTCTCTAAACCAGTCTATCTCCCAGCCTTTGCCGAGGGGTTCTGTGTGCGTGTTTGGGCTCACCTTCATTGCTCCAGGAGCTTACGACTCTGCATTAGTCTTCATTATCTGCTTGCAGAGAGCCTCAAGGTCAGTCAAAGTGAGATATTAGGGCCTTCTCAGAAATCTTGTAGGGATGCACACAGCCCTGCACGTGCTTTTGGTCTTCTAGACTCCTGAGAATGTGTCGGAGCTTTTTAAATCTCCCTATGGACATCTCACTGCGCATTATTCCCTTTTAAGGTTTTAGTCAGCCTCTCGTTTGCCTCAACTGTTAGCACGACCTCAGGCAGGCGTGATATTAAACAACCCCTGCCGATTATTTTTGACAAATGCTCTGGAAAAAAAGGCCGTTCACATTGAGTGAGCTCTGAATTGGAGGGCTCTGATTTCCAGGGCGCTGCCGGACAAGTCAAAGACAGTTCTGTGGGAATGCGGCTTTGAGGAGGTCTCCAAACCCATTCTGCTCCCTCCAACTTGTTATCAGTCTGCTGGTTTCCACCATTAGAAGTTACAAAACAGGGGCGCCTGGGTGGCTCGGTTAGTTAAGCATCTGACTTCAGCTCAGGTCATGATCTCGTGGGTCGTAGGTTCCAGCCCCGCATCGGGCTCCGTGCTGACAGCTCAGAGCCTGGAGTCTGCTTCAGATTCTGTGTCTGCCTCTCTCTCTACCCCTCCCCTGCTCATGCTCTGTGTGTCTCTCTCTCAAAAATAAAACAAAAACATTTTTAAAAATTCAAAAAAAAAGTTACAAAACAACAACAACAAAATAAAAAACCACCAGTTACAAAGCTCTTTTTCAAGACTACCGCAGGGCTGTAAAGAAGGGAGGGGCCCCGTGCAAATTAAAATGCCATAAATCTCACTGTTATTACCAAGATTCAGCTGTTTTTCTTGAATAAGTGCTCTTCGGATTGTTGCAAGGTTTTGTTTGATTTCCAAACTGTGACAGAGTTGATTTTGACAATTTTTTTCCCCCAGTGATCTTGTTGCTTTTATGGAAAAGTAGATTTTCAGAGGTCCTTACTGCACCCTTCCAAGAGCTGACAGCCGTCATAAAACTTTTTACGACCACTGTCATAAATCAAGTAACATCCCTTTGTCAAGACAGTCACAGAGGCTTGCCTGGTTTCGAGTGAAATGTAATAAATTTCTATCACTTGATAAGGTAATGTCGAGGCTCTGGAAGAGCATGTGGGACTAGAAATGAGCCATTTTTGGAAAATATCATCGGCTACACTTACTATTTTGGAAAATCGAGTCACCGATGACAGTTCTGCATGTGTTCAAGTCACCACGTCAACACATCTGATCAGTCTACACTTGTACTATCTCATTCATGGAGATTATTTTTTCTTCTTTAAAAATTTTTTTTTAATTTTTATTTATTTTTGAGAGAGAGACAAAGAGTGTGAGCAGGGGAGGGACAGAGAGAGATGGAGACAGAGAACCGGAAGCAGGCTCCAGGCTCTGAGCTGTCAGCACAGAGCCGGATGCGGGGCTCAAACTCTTGAGCTGCGAGATTTTGACCTGAGCCGAAGTCAGACGCTTCATCAACTGAGCCACCCAGGCGCCTCTGGAGATGCTTTTTCTAAGTGTAAGCCTGCAATTACTCTTCTAGAATTGTCGTGGCCAAGAATTTTTACGTCAAACTTCTTTTCATGAATTATTTTTCCTTTTCTTTCCCTTTATATTACAATCAAGGTATTACATTATTATTCTGCATTAAGTTGATTGTTAAACTGGAAATTTTGAAATTGAGGTATTATTATGGTAAAGTACACAAACCTTCAGTGTATAGCTCAGTGAATGTTTTTTTAAGCAACAGTGCTCATTTAATAGTTCTCGCAGTTCCTATCGGTCAGGAATTCAGGAGCAGCTTGTTTGGGGGCTCCGGGCTCCTCGTGAGGTTGTAGTCAGCAGTCATTTGGGACGGCAGTCATTTGCAAGATTCACTGGGGCTAAGGGACTCACTTTTTTTTTTTCTTAGCCTTATTGAGGTGTGATTGGTATACAAAAAACTAGATGCAATGCAATGTGTACAATTTAGTGATAGGATTCACTTCGAACAATCACTTCCAGGTCCTCAGAGCTGTGCCTTTGTTCGTGTCTTCCAGAGCACTCACAGAGTTCAAGAGACCTCTGTTTATAATTAGCCATGCAGCAGCCCCTCCCTCTGAGCTAACTCTCAGCCTCATTTGTTTGGTTCTCTGGACATTTTTAAATAGACCGGGATGTGTTAACGGCAGAGTACACTAGCTATCTGTCACTGTTTGGCAGGCAACATGGAAATGTGAATTTAAAAAAATATAAAATTTTTATTTTACTCTTAAACAACCAAATCAGTTATCAATGGTATGAATGTACCTGTTGGGCACTGCACAGTTCCTCAGACCATGGACTCAAATTAAACATTTCTAGCCATATTTCTGTTCCATGTTGACTTTTGCACAGTACTTGCTTTTTAAAAAATTTATTTCTGGGCCCCTGGGTGGCTCAGTCAGTTAAGCACCCTACTTCAACTCAGGTCATGATCTTGCGGTCTGTGAGTTCGAGCCCTGCGTTGGGCTCTGTGCTGATGTCTCAGAGCCTGGAGCCTGCTTCAGATTCTGTGTCTCCCTCTCTCTCTGCCCCTCCCCTGCTCACGCTCTGTCTCTGTCTCTCAAAAATAAATAAACATTAAAAAAAATTTTTTTTTAATTTCTTTCTTTCTTATGGGGGGGGCAAGAAAGAGAGAGAGAGAGAGAGAGAGAGAGAAAGCAGGGGAAATGAGTAGAGGAAGAGACGGAGAGAATCTTAAGCATGCTCCATGCTAGCGTGGAGCCGATGCAGAGCTGGACTCGGGGCTTGATCTCACAACCCTGAGATCATGACCTGAGCCAAAATGAAGACTCAGGTGCTCAACCAACTGAGTGATCCAATCACCCCATTTGCTTTTTATTTTTAAATACAAGAAAACTCTAATGAACACTTTGTTTTCAACTCTGTACCATTACTAACAAAATCCCAAAGAATGCCTCACATGTCCGTGTTCGTGCGTGGCACTGTTTCTCAGTGGTATGTTGGAACAGGAACTGCGAGCTCACAGGTCATTTACATTCCCGGTCTCACTAGGCAATACTGAGGTGTTCTCCATAGTCATTGTACTAATTTATGCTCCTACCAGTAGCTAAGAATTTCCCTTTTTCTCCACATCTTTGCCTGATTTCATATTATTAAACTTCTCGATTTTTGCCAATCTGATGAGTATGAAACATACTTCGTTTTTCTATTTTGTATTTTATTTAAAATTTTAAAATATGTTTATTTTTTATTTTATTTTTGAGAGAGAGAGCAGGGGAAGGTCTGAGAAAGAGGGAGACACGGGCTCTGAAGCAGGCTCTTGCTGTCGAGCGCAGAGCCCAATGTGGGGCTCAAACCCACAAACTGGCTGAAGTCAGATGCTCGACCAACTGAGCCACCCAGGCACCCCATATTTAGTGTTTTAAAAGAATTTCCCTTTTTAAAAAGTTTTATTTATTTATTTGTTTGTTTATTTATTTTGAGAGAGAGAGGGGGAGGGAGAGAGAATGAAGGGGGGAGGGGCAGAGAGAGTGGGAGAGAGAGAATCCTTAGCGAGTCCCACACTGTCAGCACAGAACCAGATGCGGGGCTTGAACCCATCAGCCGTGAGATGATGACCTGAGCTGAAACCAAGAGTCAGACGCTTAACCCATCGAGCCACCCAAGCACCCCTGATACCTCATTTTTTAAAAAAGCGTGCTAAATACATATAAAATAAAATTCACCTGAATGCCATTTTTAACTGAAAATTTTATGGAGATAATTGTAGACTCCTACATAAAGTTGCAAAAGATAACAGATCCCTTGCTCAGTGAATTTTTATGTATGAATATAGCCATGAAACCACCACCCACATGAATACACAAAACATTTTCAACACCCCAGAAGGCTCCCTTATATCCCCTCCCAGTCAACACTGCAGCAAAGGTAAGTTGTCCTGATTTAAAATCGTATTTCATGATAATAATAAATACAGGGTATTTATTATTAAAAAGGGGAGCTGGATCTGGGAAGGTTGAGAGGCGCCGTGACTAGCGAGACTTCCTATCGCTGCTAGGTTAGAGGCATCAGATGTTTTTCCACCCCTTGCTTATTCCCACAGTCCATCCCTGGCACTGCCTAGAGAAGCATCACGTTAAAATGGAACGATTACGTATTTTTTAATAATAATTGATGATGGTCTTAGAACTGTCCCCAGCCTCCTGGTTCTGATACATATAGCCTGTTGCGTTTTTACTGGGAGAGACACGAGAGAAGGAGCGTGGTGGCCGGACGATGCCATCTTTGAGCCCGGAGCAGCAGGCAGACACCTCGAGATCCGAGAGAGTGATGAACGGGCTCACGGTGGCCCAGGACCAGCCGTGTGCTTTTTATTACGGCTTATGGGGGTTGGTTGCTCTTAGTTGTAGGGAGAAGAGGGGGAACTAAGAGTCTCTGAAAACACAAGGCATGGTATTATGCACGGGGAGCTCTACTGGGCGCTCTGTGTAGATTTTCATGCGTAGATCCTCACAACCACCCCAGAAGGCAGATGGTGCTACTCCCATTCTCTGGACTGAGAAAGTGGAGTGTCACTTGGAAATCAACCAGACACGGACGTACATCCTGGCTCGGGCAGTCGACCAACCAGGCATGCGACCTCAGGCAGACCACGCGTCCCTTCTCAAATCCGATAACCTACGTGAGGAGTTTTTACTCGGAAATAAACATACGCAGTATTGTCAATCATTCAAACAATCTCTAGAATACGTCTTGCTGGAGGCCTGACAAGGGGGTTTTGGCTTTTGGGCTCAATGTGCGAGCAGAATCCTCCGCTCCCGAAACCAAAGCCTCTGCAGAGGGAAGCAGGTGGGACCAAACTCAGTCCTATCCTCCGTCTTGCCCTCCTCTTCGCCAATACAACCTGGACTACCGAGATAGACCCTCTCTGCTGCACAGAACCCCTGCCTGGCAACCCTCCCTTGGTGGCCCCTTGCAACTGGGTGGTGGGAGAGGCAGGGAGGAGGCTGCTGCTAGGCGGCATATTAACACTCCGGGTTTGGCACAGCACCGCCGCACGGGCCTGGGTGCTCCCTGCCCGTGTGGGTTCACTTGTCCAGCTCCTCATCGGTATCCTGGACGGGGTGAGAGCACGGCCACGGTGTACGTTCAAAGGCAAACCAGACCAAACTGGTAAAAGAAGCTTCTGGGCTTCCTTTCTCCTGTTAACACTCTCCCTCCATCCCCCTCTCTACCCACACTCCCTGGGTGTCCCTGGTGGCCCCAGGCCTCTTCTGGAACAAAACACCTGAGTCAAAGGAGAATGTCCAGGGGCGCCTGGGCGGCTCAATTGGTTAAGTGTCTGACTCTGGATTTGGGCTCAGGCCATGATCTCGTGGTTTGTGAGATCAAGCCCTGTTGTCGGGCTCGGTGCTGACAGTGCAGAGCCTGCTTGAGATTCCCTCTCTCTCTCTCTCTCTCTCTCTCTCTCTCTCTCTCGCTCTCTCTGCCCCTTCCCTTCCTTGGGCACACGCCCGCTGTCTTTCAAAATAAATAAAGAAACGTAAAAAAAGAAATGTGCTCACCTTACCCTAGGGGGAAGTCTGGAGAGACTGGTAACTCACTCCTCAGGGCCTGCTCAGTCCTCCGTGGTCTGTGTCACTCTTTCCTCTGTGCCCTCAGAGCCTTCACTTAATTACAGTGCTACCCTCGCAGAGCATTCTTCGTCTCTCCCGTGATTTGAAAAACCTAGTCCTTAATCAGGGCCTCAAGTTTTTTCATATCGTCCCTTTGAGTCACAGATAAAGCCACCCTCTCCAGGCACACTTAGCCTTCTTGCTATGAGGCTCGCCTGGATTTCAGCTTACATGCGCCTCTCCTCACTGGCACCTTTCACCTTTATGCAGTGCACAACCTGTACAACTGTACAGAGAAGCCCCTGTCATCAGGTGCTGTTTTACTTACCTCTGCATTGCCCACTGCCTACCATTCTGCCTGATATCAAATGAACGGTTGCTGATTGAATGCATGTGTACACGCATACATGGATGGACGAATCACGTCTCTGTAAGTCTAGTGACTCACGGGCTAACAGGCTAAACCACCTAGATAGAGCATAAGCCAGGACCACTGCGATCACACACACACACACAGGAGGATGTGTGGTTTCATTAAGGAAAGATTTGTGTTATTTATATGTAAACCCACACTTTTATGCAAAGGGGCTTAGAATCCACTAACCATTCCAGTCTCACCAGACCCCAGCAATAGGCTAGGCCTAAGTGGTTAACGTAGTGGAGGAAGAAAAGAACCACACAGGAAATGTAGCTGTCGATACAGGACATTAATCAACGAATTGCACAAACTAATGGGAGCTTGCACCTGGGACAGCTGGCACCCGCAGGACGGTTACATACGTGAGCAATTATGGGCACAGACCCAGCCAGAGTTTAGCAGGCTTTCCTGAGGAGGTAACATGTGAACACCCTTCAAGGGTTCACCAGGTGGAACTGGCAGGGAGGCACACCATGCTCTGTCCCGGAGGGCATCGTGGCAAGTATGGAGTCATAAGAAAGGTCGGGGCGTCGGGGAGGAGTGTGGCCGGCGAGGAGGCTGGAGAGGAGGAAGAAGCCGACCGTGAAGGTCGCTGTGGGCCGTTTAGGGAGCTGGCTGCTCGCTGTCCTAAGAGCAATGGGCAGCTAATCTGATGGAGGGTTCTACGCAGGAGGGTGCCGAGCTCAGATCTGTTTTGAAACTCTCACTTTCGCTGGTGTGTGGTGTTAAGAGCAAGGCACAGGCACAAGTGGAATCGTTTGTGCTAAACCTGTGAGGCCTAACTGGATCCCAGCTTCCGCCGTCCCAGGAATCACCTGGTCAGCATGGTTCCGGAATGTGCCTGACGGCCCCTGCAATCTCCTAAAGGAAAGGAATTTCTCAGATACCAGCCGGCCCTCTCCTTTCTGATCCCTTCTGCCCGCAGAAGACTTTGACTCTGCTCACCTTCTCTGCTAGATTGGAGGCTGCTCAATTCGAATCGGTTTTTGCTCAAATAAACTCTCAAAAAGGTTTAATATGCCTCAGTTTACCTTTTAACGGCCGTGGGGGGCAGAAGGAGATCCCGAGAGCCCCCAGAAGCAAAGCGCAACCAGCTGTAGGTACCTGCTCGGCCCCTGGGGCCCTCTGCTGCGCCGCTGCCCCCCGGAGGGCGGAGAAGTCCCCCGGCGTCCTGGCTCTGCAGGGCTGGCCGGGGAGCTCTGACTTCCTCTGAGCAGTTCTCTCTCCGGCCTGCGTCCAGAAACGCAGAGTCAAAGTGGGTCGCACTCAGAAACTGGACTGGGTCTGGGGTCGGACTGGGTCCAACTTAAATGCTATTTTGTCTTCCGGCTGAGCAAGCAGGTAAACCTTACCGAGGGTAATCTGGAATCAGCGGCCACGGTGGCGAACGCTCAACCTAAGCGAGCTCATTCGCTTCGGAGGCGGCCTGGGGAAAAAGTGGTCTCAGCCAAGCACTCACTGTAAGAGAAAGAGGGGGAAATATTTTTCTTCCTCTGTAGTTTCTGGTGAGCAGCGCGAGACCCACCGGGACCCCACACCCCCTGCAGAGCCCGCAGAGGGTGAGAACTCCTACCGGAAGTCAGCTCTCCCAGATCGCCAGCTTCGGGGCCTACCTGAGACCGGAAGGTACATTTTCGCAGTCTCCCTTCCTTGCCAAATTTAGATGGGCAGGCAAAAAGCATCTGTAAGCATTCGGCCTTTGAATTGTGACACGTGAATTTACTTTCGGGCACCCGCTGATTGTTGATCTTTTTCTTTTCAGGGACAGCTGTCGCCTTCTTGTCGGTCTCCTTCTGTGTCCCGGAGAACCTGGCCTGGCGACCGTCGGCGGGGGAGCCCCGAAGACAGGGCTGACAGAAATTGGCCGGTAATCCATGTGAAGTCGGGCGCTATCAACGGTTGGCAGCTCTCAGGGAAATTGTCTAAGGCTTTCTTCTGCTTATCTTTGGGAGTGGCTCAGGATCTTGGGAGGGTGGTATCTTTGTACCCTCTTTGGGTGACGTTCCTTAGTTCGGAGTATAAGGCTCAGCACCATCTGATTCCACGCCATTTCTCCAATTTCTCTCCTGCCTTTCTTCCCCATATTACACACACTTGCTCCCCGTAATGAGCGTATGCATACACCTGACCCTGACGTGGCTACAGGCCTCTACACGTGCTGTTCACATTCTGGAATATTCTTCCTGTTTTCCCGCCTGAACAGCTTCTACTCATGCCTCAAGAAGCCAATGGAAACATCACATTCTTATGCGGAAAAATAAACTTGAATATCAACTAAGTTTTTATCGCTGGAATTGTATCAACTCAGTCGTCATTGTGATGATACTTGTCATCTCCGACAGGCCGTAAAATATGTCCCAGAATACAAAATGACACCAGCAAACTGCCACAGGACATTCTCTTCACCACAAATTTCTATGAACTGCCATTTCTCTACCCTGACAACGCGATTACAACTGAGAGCAATGCTCTAAGATACGAAATTGTTTCATCAGTCAATTAAAAATAAAGTAGGTTGTGTGAGGGGAAAAAAGAGAGAGAGAGAGAGACTTTCTGACCAGCTTGCTAGTTGCAACTTATCCCCAGGGCACATGGCCGCCTAGCTAAAGACTACATTTCCCAGCCTTCCTTGCAGCTAAATGCAATCACAGGATAGGTCCAAGCCCTAGGATATAAGGGCAGGCACACCTTTCGTGTTTCTTGCCTGAAAGAAAATTGCTTGCTCTCCACTTTTTCTGTTTCTCTTTCCCAGGCTGAAGCGCGGAGGTGGTTGTGACCCAGCTTTGACCGTGCGACCAAGGGCAATATCCTACAGATGATGATGTAACAAGACGGGAAGAAGCCAGGTCCCCAGCCGACCTGACACAACTGAGCTGTCCCAGCAGTCTGGACTCCTCACCTCTGACAGTGGTCTCCTGTGTGAAAAATAAAGCGAATCATCTTTAAGCTGCCGTGCGTGCCTGTGTCGACGTCTCTTGGCTTTAGCGTAGCAGCTTAGCCTGTTCCCAGGCGGACTAGGCAATGACCTTCCCCAGGGCAGAGATGAAAGCTCTCTGCTTTCATCCCCAGCACCCAGCATTGCACCTTATTAAAAAAAATATTCCACAAACCTCTCTGATTAAGTGGGTGCTTGACTTGGCCATAAAAAGTGAGTTGCATCAAATCCGAAGGGCCTGGGATGTTCTAGCTAGGAGCTGGGATTTTACACCTGCCCCATTTTGGTTCTGTGGAAAGTTGTAAGGTTAGGGAAAAAGAGCTTTGCATGTCCAGGGCTTCTCCTATGGTTGTTAGCTGGCTGTACCTGCTGGTAAATTGCGACACTGTAGCTGAACTTGGCCTGTAGCGCCTCAGACAAGTGAAGAGATGGAGGAAGCAGCTGTTAAAAACTGCAAGTTACAAAAACAGGAGATGCTCACCACAGGGGATAAATGACAGCAGTTTGGAATTCCTCTGGGCCCAACACCAGGATGGGTCCTAGAGTGCGGATGCAGCAAACTTCAGACGCGGTTCCGGTGTGGCAGTCGTAGGTTTGTGTTTTCTTGCAGCTATGTTTCTGTCCTTTGATCTTGATAAGCTGTAAAATGCCTCTCCCATGCTTTCCTCTTCCTGTGATTCTTTCTTGTCCATTTGCACGACTTCTGGTTTTCTCCTTTCTACTGAAGGAGTTAGTCACCATAGTCACCATAGCAATGTTAAGTTATTGGAGGCAACTTGTGACTTTGAGCTAAAAAAAAAAAAAAAAGGGTGGGGATGGGGGTTAAACCACAACCATGCAAACCAAACCCCAAACCCCAAACTATCATGAAAAATCAGCAGTCTTCCCAGACGAGATGGTAGATAGCAGGACTCTGGCTGGGCCCACTGGGGCCATTTTTCTCAGTTCTCAGTTTGGTTTTGTTTTTTAATGTTTATTTATTTTTGAGAGAGACAGACAGAGCTCTAGCAGGGGAGAGGCAGAAAGCAAGGGAGACACAGAACTCAAAGCAGGCTCCAGGCTCTGAGCTGTCAGCACAGAGCCTGACAGGGGGCTCGAACCCACAAACGGTGAGACAGTTAACCGACTGAGCCACCCAGGTGCCCCCACTCAGTTCTAGTTTTTAGGGAAGATGTTCTATTCCTAAAGCCCAGTCTGCTCACACCTGAGGGCCCTTGTGTGGCCCCTGCGATGATCGTTTGCCCTTTAGGTTGGGCTTCCAGGGGATAGAAAATTCTGGTCCCCTTATTGTGTCTGTATAGGACTGTGCCTGTTCTATACCTGAGCCACTTATATTTTTTTATGTTTTTGTAAGCCACCTCCAGTCACTAACACAGCATATGACTAAACATCAAAGCCCAGATAAAAATCGTAGAAAGGGGTGTTCCAAATGGGTGCCAGGCCCTTAGGGAAGGGTCTGTACACGGGGTCTGTCGCCCTTTCCTTATAACTCCTGCCTGATCTGGAAATGACAAAAGGACTATTTTTTGAGTTGTCTGTCAAAGTGTCTGGTGTCCTCTCCTGGTAGCTAGCCACACCTCCACCCTCCGGGGCACCAGCGCCCCTACTCCAGATGTCACACGGCAGGAAGCCCGACTGTGGACATGTCTAAAATAAAGTCACCCAGCACCCTGGAATCCACCTGCATGGATTGTGCAGAACTTTTTTGGGGAGGGGGGGCGGGACTTCTATGGAGAATTAAGTTATGAATAGCAGGCAGGTGCAGTAGGAAGGGGTCAGAGTTTTCTGCCAAAATGTCGACATGTGTTTTGATCACCACACACCTCTGCACTAAAAAGGTATTTTTCTGATTCCCTGCTTCCAACCGCTAGATAGGGCAGCAGATGGAACCTCTGTCATTCGTCTGTGCGGCCAGGCTTTCAGACGCTGGGCTTACGGCTAGAATGAAGTCTCCCAGGGAAACGTCCAGCTTCTTTTGCAGACTCCGGGGCTGTTCCTCGGCAGGCCGGCAGGTGAATTCCACACGTGGGCTTGTGCCTCACCTCCCTCTCAGCGGCAGCCAGAGGCCCAATACTGATGTTGGCAAGGCCCTGATGCAGGGGACTGCGGCAGAACCCAATGTAAATATTTAGAGTGACCGATCATGAGAGTAATCAGTTACTGTCTGGGGCAAGGTGTGTATCTCTGCCCTGAGGCCGAGTGAGTGGTGTGAGGTTGGGAAGGAGAGCTGAGGCTTTGGGGTTGAGTAAGAGCCCCCGTTAGTTTGCCACGGGTGCAGAGCAATGCTGCCGAGCTGGGGGCTGCGGCTGTGCGTTTAAATGTGGCATTTACCTGGACGGGGCTCCGTAACTCCCGCCTCGCCCTGACGGAGACTCAGTCAGGGGGTTGAGCTGGTGGTAGGGAGAATCAGACCCAAGTGTGAGGCTGCTGGTGTAGCGTATGCTGCGTGTATGTGTGTGTGTTAGAAAGATGTGTTTACTCTTAGCCCAGGAAAACTTTCCTGGGCCTTGTTGTTGGGGGAGGGGACTGAGAGGAGGGAAGTTTATTTAAGCAGTGAGACTTGAACACAAAAAAAAACGAAGAGGGGGGATTCTTTCCCAGCGTCTATGGTACCTCAGGGAATGGACGTCACAGAAGTTAATCCCGGGGGAGGGGTGCATGTGAGCGTGTGGGGTGCACGGTGGAGGGCTTGGTCACCCAAGAATGGGAAGGAGAGTTCCTAAAAATTGGGCTGAAGTAAACTGCCTAGGAAAGTTGAGTACTACCCAAGGCAGGGCCGAGAGCACACCGGACGGCTACAGAGACATGAGAGGGAGAGAGAGAAGAGGAAGCATCAAAGTCAGGACGCCTGACCCTCCCTTCCCAGAACCCACCACATGTCCTAAGACTAGAGCCTGCTCTCCTCTAAACAGAATGAGAGACATTGACTATGGACTATATATTAGATAATATTATTGTATCGTTGTCAAATGTCTTGGCCATGACCAGGGTACTGTGATTCTGTAGAATGTCTTTGTTCTAAGGAGGACATGCTGAAGTATTTAGGGACGAAGTTTTCTGATACCTGCAATTTTCGGGGGGCTCAGTAAAAGAAAAGGGCAGGAAATAGAAAGTACGAAAGCAAATACGGCAAAACGCTGACAATTGGTGGATCTAGGTCAAGGGTACATAGGGGTTCATTGTATTAACTTCCGGTTCTGTAGACTTGAAATTAAAAAAAAAATAATGTCAGGGGAAATGAATTACTGGTGCGTGACAACATGAATGAATCAACATGCTGATTAAAGACAAAACTAGACTCAAAAGAATACCTACTGTATGACTCTAGTTATTTGAAATCCTGGAACATGTAAAACTCTACAGTGGAAAGGTATCAGAACAGCGGTTGCTTGAGTGTGTGTGTGTGTGTGTGTGTGTGTGTGTGTGTGTATGGTGGATGGGATGATTGGGAAGGGTCATGAAGGAACTTTCTATATTTCTGTGGGGGTTATACAGGAATGAGACATGATTTAAAACTGGAAAAATGTGCACCTAAGATTTGTGCATTTAACGATATGTAAAATTCATATGAAAAAGAAAAAAATGGTTGAAAAAGAAAAAATGGTTCAAAAAGAGTTGGGGGGAAATGTTGAGTAAGGATAGAGTGAGGTTTGTCTTGGATTTCTGACTTGGGGATAACCCTCAGCATCTTTTCCAGGTTCCCAGTATGGCTGGGCATATTTTGAATGCTTCACCTCGAGGATTCAGAAAGAATATACCGCTGGTCAGGTATTGGAAGTTACCAGCACTCGGGCTCTCAGTCAGCCGTGGACCCGAGGATGCGGCTACACGCATGGCTTAGCTCTGTGTACACTGTGGCAGCCAGTCTCCAAGATGGCACCCAAAGATTCTCACCACCTGGTTTTGTAAGTTCTTTTTCCCACTGAATGGGGCCAACAGTATACTCAATAGGATGTTGTGGATACAATGTGTGACTTCTGAGACTAGGACATAAAAGGCACTGCAGCATCTGCCTTGCTCTCTCTTGGATCACTTTCTCTGGGCGCGGCCAACCCCATGGTGGCCGGCAAGGAACTGGGGCCTCCTGCTAACCGCTGGAACCAGTACACCAGCGGTCTGAATGAGCTTTTTGGGAAGTGGGTCCTCCAGTCCCTGTCAGCCGTTTGCATGATCGCAGCCCTGGTGGTCATCTTCACTGCAACCTCCGGAGAGCTCCCAAGCCAGAATTATCATGGTAATTCACTCCTGAATTCCTTACCCACGGAAACTCTGAGGTAATAAGTGTGTACCATTGTGTTAAGCCACTAAGTTTCGAGGTTACGCACCAATAGATAACCTACACAGAAAGTGACGCTGGGATCTTCAGAGGACACGAAGGTGCCTCTCGGCAGGTGTGGCCTGCCTTCCTGTGGTGAACCATGGGAGCTTCCCCTGTGCCCACAAACCTCACCCTCCCTCCTGTTTTCATTCGCAGCAGCCCAGAGACAGAAGTATTTTCTCTTGCCCTTCTGACCCCACAGTTGTACTAAAAAGTCCTTAAACTTCTTCAAGGCTCTGCCCTCTGACATGGTCTCCACCCCCACCCCCACAAGAGGAATTCACAACCACACACTCACCTCAGGACCTCATAGTACCTCAAAGCACCACCAAGATTACCCCTTGGACCTGAAAGGTCCCCAGTTCTCACAAGTGAAAAGTTATGGCCGGGGCGCCTGAGTGGCTCAGTCGGTTGGGCGTCCAACTTTGGCTCAGGTCATGATCTCATGGTTTGTGGGCTCGAGCCCCGCATCAGGCTCTGTGCTGACAGCTCAGAGCCTGGAACCTGCTTCGTATTCTGTGTCTCCCTCTCTCTCTCTGCCCCTGCCCCACCAGTGCTCTCTCTCACACCTCTCTCTCTCTCTCAAAAGTAAACATTAAAAAAAAAAAAAAGAAAGAAAAAAAGTTATTGCCAATGTCCCACCTGCGTTTTCCTCGCCCACCTTGAGCCTCTCTCATCTGAGGAAAATCTCTGCAACCACAATCAATTTTTGTGGCAGATGCAACATCCCCTTTTAAAGGAAATTTTATTAAAATGTTTTCTTCATAAAAGGTATATAAGGTCATTTTAGAAAAACTTGTAAAATACATCTAGCAATCAGTGTTAAGAGGGGTGTGTGTGTGTATGTGCGTGTGTGTGTTCTCAAAGCAAATTTGCAATAAATAATTTAAAAGAAATGAAGTGTGGGGGCACCTGGGTGCCTCAGTCGGTTAAGCATCTGACTCTTGATCTCGGCTCCGGTCATGCTTTCATGGGAGTTCGAGGCCCGCATCAGGCTCGGCGCAGAGCTTCCTTGGAATTCTGTCTCTCCTTCTCTCTGCCCCTCCCCATCTTGTGAGCAAAATAAACTTTAAAAAAATAATAAAGAAATGAAGCGCTAAAGTAATTTATTTTGTCAAAGCCAAAGCTTTGACAAATTAACATATGTCAACCTGGAGGCTTTGTGTATTAAAGGCAAATTCTGGCAAACAACAGCTTAAACCTTCTGGAAATAATACGGACACAGATCAAAGGGGAAGAAAGTGATCTTTGTGGTCTGCGTTCTGTCTGACCTGTCTGTCTGATTGGACTTCCGCCCACTGCCGTATACAGGTGACCGTGGTGGATACCGTTGGACGCCTCCTTGCCCCTCGCAGTGAGAACTATCGCCCCTTTCCTCCCACGCCTGCCAGACTCTGCAAAGACCCAGTTTCTCCGAGGCCACGGCCCAACGTATGTAGTGTACGAGGGCGGCCATAACAAAATACTGCAAACAGTGGAGGGGGGGGGTGGTTAAAACAACAGAAATGTGTTCTCTCACAGCTGCGGAGACGGAGACGAGGAGTCCCAAGTCAAGGCGCTGGCAGGATTGGTTCCCTCTTAGGGGCTCTGAGGGAGAGTCCACTCTGTGCCTGTCTCCCAGCTGCTGGTGGCTGCCAGCGGTCCTGGGTGTTCCTTGGCTTGTAGATGCGTCCCTCCAGTTCCTGTGTGTGTCTTCTCATGCTGTGCTCTCTGTGCGTCTCTGTTCTTCTTGTGGTGCTCTCTCTGTGCATCTGTGTGTCTTCTCATGCTTTTCTTATAAGGACACCGTCGTTGGATTTGGGGTCCACCCTCATCTAGTATGGCCTCATTTTCCTGAATTAGATCTGCAGAGACCCTGTTTTGAAATAAGGTCCCATTCTAAGGTTCTGGGTGGATATGAATTTGGGGAGCATCATTCAGGCCCATGCGTGAGGGTTCAAACATCACACGTGTTAGCCATCGGCAGCAACAGCACTTGGGTCATCCCCAGTGGGTTATAAATCCCTCCATCCTGAGAAATAAAGGCAAGGAAGAGATCGAGAAAAGAGGCTTTAAATTTTTTTTAATGTGTATTTATTTTTGAGAGAGAGAGAGAGCGCGAGCAAGACAGAGCAGGGGAGGGGCAGAGAGAAGGAGACACAGAATCCGAAGCAGGCTCCAAGCACAGAGCCCAATGTGGGGCTCAAACTCATGAACAGTGAGAGCATGACCTGAGCCGAAGTTGGACGCTTAACCGACTGAGCCACCCGGGCGCCCCAAGAAAAGAAAGGCTTTAAATTCGATCTCTGTTGAAACATTAAACAAGTTTTATGGAGGTCCCAGGAGAGCAGGGACGAAGCTGTTGCTGTCTTCCTTGTTGCTTGGAGAGCAGTTTTCTGCAGGAGAAAGCATTCTAAGACATGGGTAATGAAAAGGAATCTTTAGGAAACATAAGGGCTAGATCACAGCTAATTTAGGCAAGAAAACAGTGCATTGGATATTACAAAACCTATAAAACTGTCTTTAAGAAGAGTTCTTCAGGACACAGGGAAAGGCTCACGCTAACGAAGGAAGCCAGCATTCAAAATTGCATTGGCAGCATGAGCTCAGCTATGTAATAAAGAGGCAACATTTCCAGAAAATAAGGCGGGTGCCAACTGTGAGATGGAGAGGAGGACGCAGAGGGCGATTCCCTTTTATTCCACACAATTCCGCATCGTCCGAATTCTTTTCCCCAACGATCATGTACTTTTTTAAAAAATAAACTTTAAATCTGAAAATAGGTTTAGACCTACATAAAAGCTGCAAGGATAATCCAGAATGTTCCCATATATCCAGTCTTTCGTTTCCCCTATTGTTAACATCTTAGGTTTGTCACCAGTAGTGAACGGATACAGACACATGATTATTAACTGATGTCCATTCTTGGGATTTTAAAAGTTGTTTTGTAATGTCCCTTTTCTGTTCCAGGATTACGTTGAGCGATCACGTCGTCTTAGGCTCCTCTAGACTGTAACATTCTGTCAGACTTGTGTTTGATGACCTTGACAGTTTTCGGGAGTTCTGGTCAGATATTTTACAATGTCCCTCAGCTTGTCTGATGTTTTTCTCATTAGACTGGGGTTTTAAATTTGGGGGAACAAGAAACACACAGAAGCAAAGTGCCGTTCTCAACGCATCGCATCAAGAGATATATTACTTTTTTAATAAAACATCCAATAAAATATACTTTCAATAAGGATTATTCCAGGAAAAAAAAAAAAAAAGCAGTGCTTAACTCTGTGTGTGGATTATGAGGGTTTTCTTAATATTTGTCTTTATAGTCTTCCGTAAAAGGTACAAAACACATTTGATAATTAGAAAAAGAATTAACAAAAAAATCTGCCTGTGAACAACCAGGAAGATCCGCAGTGGCTTCGGGAACAGGGGACAGAGGGCGGGGTCCGGGCCCGTCTGGCCCGGGAACAGAGAGTGTCAGCGTGATGGGGAACACACCAGGGCCTGGCTGCGTGCTGGGAGCAGTCAAGATTACTAATGGCAGGACAGAAAGTAACGGCAACAAAAGCAAAGCGAGGGCCAGGGCTAGGGAGACAGCACTAATGAGAACATTGAGATGCGTTCCAGGCGAAAGGGGAACCCAAAAATGTAAGCAAGCCTGGAGCTGAGATTAGTTATAGCCAAATAAGTCATCCAGGCCCCAGAGGGTGCAGGCGGCTGGGTGGAAACCCGGGCACCTCTGCCTCTCTGAGTCCGGCAACGTCATGCTTTGTATAAATACTGACTTTTTAGGGAAGACAGAGAGGAGCCTCTCTCTTTTTCCACTGCTGGATTAAGAAAAGTTTATTGATTTTGAAACAGGCTGTTTCTAATCAGGGCTTTTTTTAGATCTAATAAGGCTGTTATCATTATTTTTTTTTAATTGGGAGCAGAGAAGGGAATTCAGTGTCAATCTGGGTAAAGTATTTGTAATTGCTTTGGAAGCTGTTACACTGAAACTCAGATTGTCGCTCCCACATGTTAAGTCCCGGGGCACTGGTACCACCGGGACATTCTACAATCCGTACTTCGCCCTGGCTGTTGGTTCAGCATTAAAATGGCTGGGCTTAGGGCACCTGGGTGGCTCATCTGGTGGAGCATGTGACTCTTGATCTCAGGGTTGTGAGTTCGAGTCCCATGTTGGATGTAGGGATGGCTTAAAAATAACATCTTTAAAAAATAATAAAGATAAATAAATAAAATGGCCGGGCCGGCGGGCTGGCATCCATAGAATGGGATATGTGGCCATAGCATCCAAAGAAAGCGATCTCCCAGTCAGGGTTGGCAAACTTCCGTTCAGGTTTCCAGACCCAAATCGAGCGTTCTGTGAAGTCTTCTCAAATTCTCTCAGGCATTAACAGTGACTTTGTCCTCTGTTTCCTCTATAGAATGTTGTAGTAACTTTCCCCGCTGTGTTTATAACATCGCACTAAATCGTTAGTTTCTGCTTGCGGTCCCCCAGGAGACGGTGCTGCACAGAGAGGAGAGACGGTGACAGATTCTCGTTTTGTATTCTTTTCTCTGGCAAAGTAGCTCAGGTACTAGAATATAGCAGGCACTCAAGTCCATTTTTTTTCCCCTGAGTAACAGACTGGCTCACTATCTCTCTAGGTCTGGTTTGCTTCGATCCACCTTCATATGTAGCTGATTCTCGATTTACTAAATCCGTGACGGTTGGTTGTCGAGTACTTCCTATGGGCTCAAGTTCTGTCCTAGGATACGTGAGGTTATAAAAGAGCTCTATGATGTGTTCCCGCTTCTGCGTAGCCCTTACTCTTTAAAGAGATCCAATAGACAAAAACATTGCACAATCAGAGAACAGGAGGATGTGTAATTATGCAAAAGTAATCTCGAGTGGCCGAATGGGAATGGCCTCAAGGCAGCTCCTGCTCTGGGGGTGAGGAAGAAAAGGAAGATGGGAGGCGCCTGGGTGGCTCCGTTGGTTAAGCATCCAACTTCGGCTCAGGTCATGATCTCCGAGTTTGTGAGTTCCAGCCCCGCATCGGGCTCTGTGCTGACAGTTCAGAGCCTGCAGCCTGCGTCGGATTCTGTGTCTGTCTCTCTCTGCCCCTCTCCTGTTCGTGCTCTGTCTCTGTCTCAAAAAATAAAAAAATAAAAAGCCCTAATTGCAGTATAGTAGAAAATCAAAAACAACTTAATTTAAAAAAAAGAAAAGGAAGACGGAAGGAACGAGGGAGCATGCTTCAGACTTACAGAACAGCTGCCCGGTGGGGCGGAACTCCAAGGAGGGCAGACAGTAAGGAGAACAGCCTGGAACTTCCCATTCGATTCTGGAGCCTTTGAGGTGAGTGCACTCCTGACTCAGCAAAAAGCCAAGTGCTGAAGCCAGAAGCTGGGAAGGAACCGAGTCAAACCGGGGTGGAGGAGGGAGCACAGGTGAGCACGCTGGGGGTGGCCTCAGAAGCAGGATCTGATAAACAAAGGGCATGCGTCCCAGGGGAGCTGGCGGCACAGGGACCAGGTCCCCTGGGAGCCATGGAATGTTACAGATTGATGCGTCCCTGCTACACTGACCTTCATTCTTGCTCCTTTCCCCCCTTGAGAAAGAGTTCTCCCTAAAATGCTTAATGGCCCCACGCCCTTCCTGATGAGCACGAAGGGGCAGGAGGAGAGGAAAGGAGAAATAGTTCTGAATGGAGGGAATGGAGGCAGCCGTGCGCGCTCGGAGGAGACTTGGATGAAAGCTGCGATGTTGCTGCCTGCTAGCACTGCGCCCTCGGCCAGTTGCCTGATGTCCCTGAGCCCTGATCTCATTTGTAAGACCCGCCGCCCATCTGTATCTTGCAGTTGTCGTTAGGACATATAGCACGTGAGGCACTTAGGGCTGCTAGAGACCCAGAGCCTGGGATTCACCTCGGGGATGTGGAGGGTGGTGGCCAAGTTTACTGTAAACGTTTGTGTGGCAACAGGAAGATGGGCTCTTAGGGTGGCCCTTCCCAGCCTCCTGGCAATCCGAAGGCCAACACGGCTGGGACTCGCTCTGAGAACACGGAAGTAAGCCTGGAACCAGGAGCAGCTCCGGAGGCAGGGACGCCTCTCTGGGCACTTACGAGAGGTTCAGTGCTTGCCTCTCTGCTGTTTATTCGCTCAGTCCCTCTTGAACACCGACTGGGTGCCAGTGTGGGTGCTGGTGACGCGGCCTTGCCACACCTCGCTTGGTCTCCGTCTCTGTGCGTCTTTTGGTTTCTGCCCCTGAGTAGAGATATTTACGCATGAGTCAGTATTCTTTATGTGTAAGTGACTGAAACCCAACTCAAAGTAGCTGAAGGAAAGGGAGGCTTGAGTGGCTCACCGTGTAAACAAACCACAGAAAGGCAGGGAGGGGAGGGGAGGAGAGGGGAAGGAGAGCACAGGGAGAAGGAGCTGGCCTCAGGGTTAATTGATCAAGCTCACCAAAGAGCAAGCTGAGATTCCAAAAGAGCTGCAGGGGCACCTGTGTGGCTCAATTGGTTAAGTGAGAGAGAGAGGGGGGCGGGGAGAGAGTATGTGAGCAGGGGAGGGGCAGAGAGAGAGAGAGAAAGCAAGAAAGAGAGATCTTAAGCAAGCTCTGCGCCGTCACCATGGAGCCCGATGCGGGGCTCGAGCTCACAAACCATAAGATCATGACCTGAGTCAAAACCAAGAGTCAGACGCTTAACTGACTGAGCCAATCGGGTACCCAGGATTCCTGTTTTTTTTTTTTTTCTAAATGTCTCTTTTCTTTTCCAGTTTTATTGAGGTATGATTGACGAGTGCAAATTGTATACATTCAGGTCGTACAATGTGATTTTTTAAAGGAGTACAACGTGATGATTTGATTTCCCGTACGAAGGCTCTACGAGATGATTACCACCATCCGGTTAATGGACGAATCCGCCACTCCCGTAGTTACCATTTTTGTGTGTGGAGTGAGAACACTGAAGATCGACTTGCCTAGCAAATTTCAAGTATACAGTACAGTGTAAACTAAAATCACCGCGCAGTGCTGTAGATTCCCATCTCCTAACTGAAACTTCATAAACCTTTCTCTTTTTAGAAAATCAGTGCTTTTTAGTTGATTACTGCTAGAAGTTGATCGTGTCCACACTCCCTCCTTTCCTCTCGTCTGAATTCAGAAAACAGAATGTATTCCGTCTGCTGTCGCTCGCCTCACCCCTTCTCATTCTCACTAAGGCAGAGTCGCCAAATAATAAGTTGATAGAGTTTCTGACGAGAACTGGATGATCATAGAGGTTGAGGAACATGCCAGACGCATGATCAAAGGAGGAGACTGCGTATAGGTGAAATCTGTGAAGTCTCATTTTGACGATTTTATTTTGACAACTTATTCCCTTTAAAAAAATTTTTTTTCTGGTCTGAACTTGAACCATTAGGGTCATTATCGTTCTGGATGTTTTTGGCTCTCAGTTGTTTACGTACCAGGGTCTAAGGTCTGCAGCTGTCCTCCGGTGCAGACCACTGCTGTGTACACGGGACTCACCCCAGCACCCCCGCGCGGGCACCGTTTCTGGAAGGCTCTTGGGGACTGCGCTGGGCATTGGGCTCTGCGAGCCGGCTCTTGAGGGCAGGGACCTCAGATCCAGAAGAGGGATAAGAGGAGAATCCTGTCTTGTTAGATTCTCCAGTCTCTCTGACCTGTGCTAGAATTACGTTTTGAGAGTCTTCTAGTTGAAAATGTCTATTATATGTGACGAGAACAATGTAACTTACTCTTTGTCTTCTTTGTCATGGCTCC
Source organism: Paguma larvata (assembly GCA_030068075.1). Taxonomy (NCBI): domain Eukaryota; kingdom Metazoa; phylum Chordata; class Mammalia; order Carnivora; family Viverridae; genus Paguma; species Paguma larvata. The sequence goes on from CM057823.1 coordinate 13,072,126, forward strand.
CAAGAATCACAGAGATGTTTTTCAGACCAAAATATTGGGGACCTTATCGCCTCGAATTTTCCAGTCAGAGATGAAGAAGCTAAGCAGATGGCAAAAGCACATTGCTAGTTTAATCCTTCTTTTCTATTTCCTAAAACAAAAGACTCAAATAATTCTGAGTTAGAAGAGCAAGCTCACACACAGTCCTGTAGAGTTCGGTGCTGGAATGTACTAGAAGATTCTGATCCAGTGACATCTTGTTACAATATGAAAGCCTGAAAAATGGATGTAGTTGCAAATTCAGGGAGTGAAACAACGTGGGTGTTTGAGAAATGTGAAACTATGAATTATAACATTAACCACCATTTATTAGCCCTTCTGTGGCTTCGGGTTTTCTATTTCCTGCTTTGTATACCTGCTCTCGAAGTCCAATCCAACGATCAATCATGGTAGTCAGCGGTACCTCGGGGTCAGGACATCTGCTTCTCCTCACATCCCTGCTTGCTATGTTCATTTCTACTTTGTTAACCTAGATAGATACATGCACATTCTTTATCTTTAGATTTCTTTTGGAAAGAAGCAGCATTCTGCATACAGTTTTAGAATGATTAGTTTCTAAAGGATAATTAATTGCGAGGGCTTTAGTTTGTCTTAAATTCTAAATAATCAATGGATTACTTGGCAGGAAGACAACGGCCAGTCTTGTTAAATTATTCTGCTAATGTTTACTTTGTAAGCAGTGGTATTTTCTGCAAACAAAATTGGAAAGCCTTGCTTTGGGCCCTGTAGGGGCAAAGGCCTTTCTTCTATTACTAAGTATTGTCTGGCAGGGCTTCCTTAGGCAGGCTTTGTCATTTCCACACCCCAGTGGATCTGTGGGTCGGAGGGACGCGTGGGCTGGGCTGTCTTCTAGAATGAAGTCTGACTTACTCTCCTTTTCAGTATAGATAATCTGTATTCATATACATGTAACTTTTACACTTGTACTTTATGAATGATTTACACACGTGCATAGATAGTACATAGGTGACCATTTCTCTAAGTTGTTTCATTTCTACCTGAGTGGCCCTCCATAATTAATCCGATATACTTTTGCAAAATGACCTGATTGAAATATAAACTATAAAAAAAGAATTTAGATTTCCAGACAGGAGGACAGTTGCCCAGTGACAAGGACTCTGACCCTTGGCAAGCGGATTCTGAGGGAGCTGTCAGAAACCTTCGCTCAAGGGCAGCACGAGTCACCTCAGGTAGCAGTTCGGAGTCAGCGCTTGGCGGTGTTAAATCGGGTGGCCACTTCCTCTGGGGCTGGGATCCCATTATTTAAAAGAAAATTTTTTTAATGTTTATTTATTCTTGAGAGGGTGATGGAGTGAGAGCAGGGGAGGGGCAGAGAGAGAGACACAGAATCTGAAACAGGCTCCAGGCTCTGAGCTGTCAGCACAGAGTCCGATGTGGGGGTCGAACTCACAGACCGTGAGATCATGACCTGAGCCGAAGTTGGACGCTCAACCGCCTGAGCCACCCAGGCACCACAAGCTCAGCCATGTCTTAAAGCACCTACAATTTTTCTATATTGCCATCCTTCTGCCTCCCCTCATGGTGGTAAGGTGGCTGCCAGCAGCAAATAGGCAGCATAGTCCCTTATTCACATCCAGTGGTAGAAGGAACATCTCCGTCAATGGCAAGTTCTTCCTTCAGCTTGTATGAGGCAAACTGACGTCATAGGCACACCTAGGGAAAGGCCCAACACCCATCGGCATGGACTGATGAAGGTTCACTTGTGGAATGGATGGACCTCTGAGTAAAATTTGAAGATCTGCTGAAGAGGAAGAAGAGGGGAATGGACTCTTGCCCTTGATCTAAAATATGGCTCTTCTTTTGGGCAAGGCTTGAAATACAGGGAAGGGGCCCTAACATATCGTAGAAAGAAGAAGCCAACTTTAGCAAAGTACCATTTACGTTACTAGTTCTCCGCTTTCATATTTCGGTATTCAAAACTCAAATACATTTGATTTTCTGTCATCTGACACAAATTTAACAATTTATCTGTAACCAGCAAAAAGCTTTCCAATTTTTCTTACTGCATTATAATAAAGTTCAAATGTAAAGATTATCATATGAGACCAAGTGTGGGTCAGTCTTTTTCCAATTATAAAATATACTGAGCACAATGGCACAAGTTCACTAACTACAGGGGTAAATACAAAGTCAAAGATTTCCCTTTTGGGCTCTAGGCATTTAAGCAATATATAGCACACGTCTACGATTGTGCCAGCCAGCCTTAAGTAAGCCACATTTTAGGCAGTTATAGAATAAGCTTAAAGACTTGAAACTATTCTTTCAGCTAATGGGCCTAGATATATTGTAGGTAATTAAGTTCTAAAACTCTGTTGTATTAAAAATCAAGTGCATTTCACCCAGAGATAAAGGGTTCTGTGTGTTAGGTTATTCATGGGGTGCCTGGGTGGCTCAGTTGGTTATGTGCTTGACTTGGGCTCAAGTCTTGATCTCACGGTTCCTGAGTTCAAGCCCTGCATCAAGCTCTCTACTGTCAGTGCAGAGCCCACTTCAGATCCTCTGTCCCCTCACCCCCCTCTGCCCCTCCCCTACTAATTCTCTCTCAAAAATAAATAAACATTAAAGAAAAAAAAGATGTTATTCATTCAACAGAATACATACGTCACTAACATGTATTGAGGTCCATCACTCCGCTCCCTATGTGTGGTTGGCCAGCTTCTAAAGGTCTATGGTAGAAGCTCTCTTCCCTAAGTTTTTAGGATCCGTGGCTGTTCAGTTAAAGTGGAGAAGCACAAGATTATAATAAATATCATTAAAATGTTATTTTTAATTAAAAACACACATGTCCATTCATCCACCATTCCTCTGATATCGGGCTAAAAGGCCTTTTCTGAGCGGCATCTACGGACTGGGGCTGTACAAAAGACACATGTTGAACATGAGCAAGCAGCACTGTCAACTTTAGTTTCACTGGACTGAGGACTCGAGACACTTGTGGAGAAAATTGAGGGCAGAATTCTGCTGGATTTTGACAACCTTTCCTCCACCCAAACTTATACATTTGTTTTGCCCATACCCAACTCCACAGCACTTTTTCTTGAGAAAGACAATCCTTTAGAGCAACTTCTGGGTATCCAATAGGTCTTCACCAGGACTTCCCAAGTATTCAATTTATCTTCACAGAGATCACAACTCTCTTTGTGCTGCTATTTGTTTGATTTGGGTAATATTAAATTAAATTATATGATTACCAAGTATAACTTGCATAAACAAGTTGGGGAATGAATGACTGACTTTTGGAAAGATTACAAGTCAGTTCGGAAGAAGTGATTAGCCCATCAGGGACTAGCCTACTTACTAGTTGTAAAACTGTGTGGGTCTGCAGCATCAGGAATATTTTTCACACAGAACAGACACTGGTTCAAAGGTCTGAACCACAGGAAAGCTGAGTTGGTTTTAGAAACAGAAAAATCTAAATTCGGAGACTTAGCATTCAATTTCATATGAAGCTATGAAACTCTTTGAGGGGAACGCTAATGAGTAAGATTTGACCAAACCCTTCTTCACTAAGCCACCAGTTGGGCCCGCAATGCTTCTCTGTGGCAGGGCATAATGCCGGAGTCTTCCGTTGGGTGTGGTTAGTGTCACTGGGTCCATCTTGAATGCTCTAAAATATTAAAATATATCTCTTTGAAGAAGGCAGGAAAGGGACTATTCCTAGTTTATGTTTAAGAAAATATAGAAGTCCAGCTTTTGGCTTTTGGCTCAGAAAAGGTCAAGGTGCAACTGTCTTTGGTTGTCCCAAATCTGGGTTCATCTGACACCAGCCGCCTCCAACGTGCCGCCTAAATTCAACCCCAGCGAGATCAAAGTTGTATACCTGAGGTGCACTGGTCTGGAAGTTGGCACCACATCTGTCCTGGCCCCAAAGCTTGGCCCCCTGGGTTTGTGTCCAGAAAAGGTTGGTGATAACATCACAAAGGCAACTGGTGATTGGAAGAGTCTGTGGATTACAGCGAAACTGACCGTTCAGAACAGTCAGGCCCAGATTGAAGTGGTACCTTCTGCCTCTACCCTGACTACCAAAGTCCTCGAGGAACCACCAAAAGACAGAAAGAAGCACAAAAACATTAGCACAGTAGAAATATCACTTAAAATATATTTTTTCAATTTTTGTTTTGAGAGAGAGCATGTGAGCATGCATGAGCACAGGCAGAGGGGGAGAGAGAGAAAGAGAAAAAATTCTTAAAGCAGGCTCCACGCTCAGTGTAGAGCCTGACTCAGGATTCAATCCCATGACCCTGGGATTGTGACTTGACCCAAAACCAAGAGTCAGAGGCGCAACCAACTGAGTCATCCAGCCACCCCAGAAATACCACTTTTGAGGAGATTGTCAACATTACTCAATAAATGTGGCACTGATCTTTAGCCTGAGAACTTTCTGGAGCCAATAAAGAGATCCAGGAGACTGCCCAGTCTGTGGGATGCAATGTTGATGGCCACCACCCTCATGACACCACAGATGACATCAGTAGTGGTGCAATGTAATGCCCGGCTAGTAAGAACTACAAGGAAAATATTTCAAGAAAGGATCATTTGATGACAGAAGAAAAGAAAAGGAAAAAGAAAAGAAAAGAAAAGGGAAGGAAGAAAGAAAGAAAGAAAGAAAGAAAGAAAGAAAGAAAGAAAGAAAGAAAGAAAGAAAGAAAGAAAGAAAGAAAGAAAGAGGAAGAAAGAAAGAAGGAAAGAAAAAGAGAGAGAAAATATTGGTACCTTTAATATGGGTCAGATTAGTAAGGATAATAAAATTCTCAGGGCGCCTGGGTGGCTCAGTCAGTTAAGTGTCAGACTTCAGCTCGGGTGGTATCTTGTGGTTCGTGAGTTCGAGAGCCCTGCATCAGGCTCTCTGCTGTAGGCTTGGAGCCTGCTTTGGATCATCTGCGCCCTCCCGCCCCATTCTCTGTCCTTCCCCTGCTTGCTCTCCCTCTCAAAACTAAATAAACATTAACAAATAAAATTCTTCAAGGGAACTAATTTGCCAATCACTAGGGGAAAAACTATCCTGTTTCCTGGTGCCCTCTTGTGCTAAAACGGCAGGTCTACAGTGAGGATTATGAAGCTTTAAGGTTCAAGTATCTGAAAGAGATCTTCCTTTACCTTCATTAACCGTTGTACTGGACACTGAGAACTAGCTACCAAAATGATAAAAAGAGTTAAAGCAGTGGTGTTTTAAGGGTGGGCCACAGAATTATAAGTATTTTCTCCTTACCCCCTAAATCAACTAAAATGAAATTACATTACTTTTATAAGTAAAAACAACAAAAACACCACCAGCATTTACTACCACAGTTAATTAAAAATAAGCAGAACCAGTTTAAAGTTTTTTAATAGAATGACCTATAGCCTCAACATGATGACCCCTCTTTTAGTAATTTTTTTTTCCAAGATTTTATTCTTAAGTGATCTTTACACCTAGTGTGGGGCTTGAACTCCTAAGAGCTGCATGCTCTACTGACTGAATCAGTCAGGCATCCCCCCCTTCTAGTAATTCTTATTGAATTCAGGGGGAAGACCAAATAATTCTCTTTAAGTTTTCCCATTGTTTTGTCTCATGCTGTTTAAGAACTTAAAAAAAACAAAGATTAATAAGCAGCCAAGGCCACAACTGTTTTCCTAACTAGCATTTAGGAAGCCTGCCGAACTACGGAATCTCTAAAAAGGTTTAACAGGTCTTCTAAAAGGCAGTATCGAATGGGGTTAAGATCATGAACTCTGGAGCCAAATGCCATTTATTCTCCAGTGACCTTTGACAGTTACGTAGCCTGTTCTGTGCTTCAATTTCTACATCTGTAAAATAGTGATATTACCTGATTAAGAGAATTAAATTACTTAATGTGTAATTAATCAGTTAAGTGTAAACTGCTTTTAACAGTGCCTGGCATGTAGTAGGTTGTATACACATTTAATAAGTTAATGCGAAATTTTTAAAATGTCAGTGAGTTTACTAAGTATATGTTAAGAATAGTTTTTGTAGGGATGCTTGGCTGGCTCAGTTGGTAGAGTGTGTGTAGAGTATGTTGACTCTTGATCATGGGGACAGGAGTTTGAGCCCCACATTGGGTGTAGAGATTACTTCAAAAATTTAAAATAAAAAAAAAAGAAGAGGATGAAGAGTTTTGTATTATTTTCTTTCTCGTATTCAATATTCTTACCTTTTGGGATTTTTAATAATAATAATTTCTACTAAGCCTATAGAAGTTAAACTTATAATAGTTAATAAAATATGTATTTAGGGATGAGTAAATTTCTAAGAAGATGTTTAGAGAAGTTTATAAGATGAAGACCTCTGATGACGTCATGCGCCATGCCCCTTAAGAGAGTTCACCCCGAACCCATCTCCCCAATGTGGAGCGCCTTGAGGGACACTCACTGCGCACTAGTGAGGAACCCAGGTAGAAACGGGATGTAGGGTTTTAGAACACGAACATGAATTCTTGGATGCTCCTCCCTTCAGAAGATGGAGTCTCATTCTCTCCCCATTGAGTGAGAGATGGACTTAATGACTTGCTTCTAAGAAATAAAATGAAGCAGAAGTGATGGTGTGCAGCTCTAGAGACAAGGTCCCTCCTCACGTGGATCTGAAGGAAGCTGAGGGAAGTCGGCTGCCGTTTCATGGGATACCCACCAGCCCTCTGGAGAGGCTCGCGGGCTCCATCTTGTAAGTGGACCATCCCAATCCAGCCCCAGTCAAGTCTTCAGATGACTGCAGGTCTGACTGACTGACCGAGAAACATCAGGAGGCACACTGAGCCAGAAGTACCAGTTGAAGCACTCCTAGATTTGACCTGCAGAAAGCATGTAAGATAAGGAATGTTCACTGAATTCAGTTGCTACATCTTGGGGTAATTTTCTACATAGCATAGATAAGTACTATAGCGTGTGTTCATGGATGAATAAGAGAGCAGTGTGAAGTACCCTTTCTGGACCTGATACTATCCAAATGGTGAAAATCTGTCATCTTGACCCAAGAGCTATCACCACATTGCAGTCAGATGCTGTGATAAAATGGTCTCTTTCTTCTCCCTGCCCGGTTGCTACTATTTTTGTCACAAGCATGTCAGGGTTTGTCCTACCATTAGCATAACTGCCTAGAAAGTCTGTGATGAAGCTGGAGTGCAGTCTCAGTGAGAGAGACTGTTAGTAAGAGAAGGTGGCAGCCTGGCTACGGAGAAGCCCCAAAGAGCGAAGTTTCATAATACAGTGTCCGGGCTTGGTTCTTTGTCCTAAGGGACCAGAAACTGTATTTTATCAGAATATTCAGAATTCATAGACTAAACAGACAGACTTGGGGGCTGAACTATAGAAATTAAGTTCACATGAGACTAATGTATAAATCAGAAAGCTTCTCAAAATTTGCTATGTGTAGGGGCGCCTGGATGGCTCAGTCAGTTAAGCATTCAACTTGACTTCAGCTCAGGTCATGATCTCAGTTTGTGAATCCAAGCCCCAGATCGGGCTCTGTGCTGACAGTGTGGAGCCTGCTTGGGAATTTTCTCTCTTTCCCTCTCTCTCTCTCCCCCTCTCCCATTTGTGTGTGCGTGCTCTCTCTCAGACTAAATAGATAAACTTAAAAAAAATAAATAAATATGCCATGTGTAGAATGGAATTCTGGTGCTCTCAGCCAGAGTTCTTCCCTTTCCTGAATGAGAGCTCGGAGGTCATATTAGCAAATCAGCAGGTGGTTCAGTTAAGCTTGTAATCAGAGCCCAAAGCTGTGAGTCTCAAGGTGTGTTCTCCTCAAGCCATGGCAAGTCTTGATAAACTGATACCGCGTGAAGAAGAGAACACTTCCAGTCACTCACACGTCTTGGATCCAGTACCCCCCTTCCAGGGAGAACACTGGATGTACACCGTCATATTTTGTTTCTCCAACCTCTTGACAAATGGACTGTGTCTGATCACATTTTCTTTCCTCAAATGAGATAATATCACTTAAAAACCACAGTGTACCTAGGAATCAGAGGCTTATGTCCCCACATGCTGACTTAATTGGTTTAACTCTCTGCGGGTATCTTATTACCAAGTCCTTAGGAGGTGTCCACTGTTGTCTTCGCACATCACCTGTCATAGTTTGGAAGAAAGGACACTTACTGGCATGTCAGAGCTTGTCCGGAGATAATATTTTAGAACTGGCATAACCTCTGAAAGGCAGTTTCGAATTTTTGATCTTTTATCTAGAAAATTTCCACGATCAACAAAATCCTAAGTTGAGATCACCAGAGGCAGAAAAAGGAATAAATCGCAGATATCAAAAATAGTGTTTATGTGATGTTATTATCCTTCTTTCAATCCACTATATGTGTAGTACAGTTTTCTAACTTGAGTCATGAGTATTCTTACCAAATTTAACCATTCAAATCTGGAACAAAGGCTAATTTGTACCTGTTCAGTTTCAGAGCTTCGAAAATAGTTTTTACTATGTAATTATTTAATTTCAATAGGAAATATTTTAGTATTTAATGTCTTAGTATTAACCAACAGCTACTGATTCAGAAGTTGAAAAGTATGTTCCATAAAATGTACACATTTGATTTAAAAAACTCAGAATTACAATAAAATCCTCAATATGTTGCCATTATATAATTAGATAAGTACTAAGATCAACAGTCATTAGTAATGTGCCAAAGTAATTTCATAAATTTATAAATATGTCAAAATCTCTTTTAGTTTTATTATCCTCAGAAACTCACGACTACTCAGTGGTCACTTACTTGTCATTTCCATCAGAGATCATTCTGATTGTTTGTACGCTACTGAATACATCTTTTTCTAATATTTGTTTTACTAAAAAGAAAATGAATTTTTTTTCTTGGAAAGAAGATGAAGTCAAATTAATTCAACAAGCTGCTGAAATTTCACCCGAAATTTTAAGCAGCTCCAAAGCCACAAAAGAAAAAGATAAACACATTAGCTTTAATATGGCTAGTACACAATAAAAATTAAAAGAGCTATTTTGGCGAAGTTAACACAAGTAGAAAACTTGATTAAAGTTTGTTCACTGAAAGTCCTGTCACTAGCAATTTTTATTTAGTACAGTATATGCTAGAATATAAATACATAGTAATATGCCCTTTCTTATCACAGTCTTTTATACAACTAAAATCACGGCCAACATTTTATATGACAAAAGAAAAATAAATCAGACCTGTAAATTCTCAGAAAATGAGCAAGGATATAGGAAAATAATACACTTTATGTAAATTATAGAGGACAGTTACAATGAAAATCCATCACTTTCCTCTCTGACTCAATTTTATAAAATGAAGTCAACATGTATTATTCTATGAATTGCTAAGAGCACATAAACACTGTGGCCCTTTCAAAAGACAGTGGTCAGAGACAAATTGTTATCTTGATGTCATATATTGTTCTTAGTTCTTAACTGGAGTTGAGCTTCCTTTCATAGTCTTCTTTAGGTGGTGGTAGTTTGGCAAGATTTTCATCAGGAAATCCAGCTGTAGTGTCTGGGGCTAAAAAGATAAGAGAATTAAGAACTGACAAGCAGAAAGCAAGAGTAGCAGGCAGGAATAATTACCACTAGGTCAGGAAAGGACAGGTGATTTTCGCTGATTTTTGCTTACCTGTTTTTTGTGGGTTTTTTTTTTTTTTTTTTGGTTTTTGAATTTACAATGAATATACAGTAAGTTTGGAAATATGAAAAAGCCAAAAGATTTTACATATAAAAATATATATGAGGGGTGGCTGGGTGGCTCAATTGGTTAAGTGTCTGACTCTTGATTTCGCCTCAGGTCATGATCTCATGGCTTGTGGGTTCAGGCCCTGCAGCGGGCTCTGTGCTGACATGGAGCCTGCTTGGGTTTCTCTCTCTCCCCTTCTCTCTCTGCTCCTCCCCTGCTCAAACTCACTATTTCTCGTGCACTCTTTCTAAATAAATAAACTTAAAAAAAATTTTTAAATATACATGACTTAGTTTTCAACCCTGCTTTTGTATACTTTACCCTGGCCTCGAAAGAGTTAAAAAGTTCTAATCACAGACAACAACCTAAGTAGAATTCTTGGAAAGCACGGTTTTGCACAGGCCCTACGAGCACGCCGCTGCGCTCCTCCGCTGCTCTTCACTCCGCGGCGCTGCGAGAACTTCCCTTGTTGCAAAACTCACGAGGGGTACTTGTGACAAAGACGGATGATTAGGTCCTTGCCCCAGACACTTTGATTCAGTAAGTTCTTTAATGAGGACCTATGATCAGTGAGATGTGGAAAACTATATTAAACTTCAGATATTCTTACTCACTTAATTCTCATCTCCTTTAACCCAACTCCAGTTTCTTTTCTCCCTCTTCAATCATTTTTGCTGTTATGCAGAAAGATAGTGAAAAGAATCTTGTTTTATTGCCTTTTTGGTCTATAGAAGTAATATTTGCTTATAATAATAATAAAAGCCAAACATCACAGAAACAGAATAACCCAAAGAGAGCTGGAGTTTTAACATCTGATAAAATATGGCTAAGAATCAGACGCAGAATGATAGATGTCTTAAAAAATATTTTCTTTTGGAGGAGGGGAAAGAGGCTGGGTAACTAAAAAAATATATTCTGTGCCAAGCAATGAGGTTCGAAACTTCAATCAGAATGTCTTCTGTCCAAAGGAAGCCCTAAATGCCCTATTGTATTTATCTCCTATATGAAATTATAAATACATTTTATTTAATATATTTATTTAATTATTCTTGGTTCTTAGTAGGAGGAGATAATTTCTCATAAGCCAGGAAAATATCAAAACACACTTGCATATTCACAAACTGTGTTTATTTTCAAGTCAGCTATGTTGGTAAGCTAACAGACGGACCAAAGTTGGCTGGCCAGTGTAAATTGGGTAGGATCGTTCCTTACCCTTGAGGATTGACATTTTAAGAGTGAATTAACAGTTTATAAAGTTTGGTGATCTTCAGTGAAAATACAGAAGATCAGATGTAACATCTCTGGATTTTCTTTTCTCAAGATCAATTTGTCATTGTCATCTTTGTATATATTTTTGATAATAAAGACTGAATAATTTCAATGCAAATAAATTGTAGTTTTAGGAATGTTTCTCTGATTTTAATCATTTGCTTTTTAAGTTTATTTATTTATTTTGAGACAGAGAGAGGGAGGGGGAAAGAATGTAGGTGAGAGAGAATCCCAAGCAGGCTCCATGCTGTCAGCACAAAGCCCAATGCAGGGCTTGAAATCATGAACCATTGAGATCATGACCTAAGCAGAAATCAAGAGTCAGTGTTTAACCAACTGAGCTACCCAGGTGCCCCTAATTTGCTTTTTATGATTTTTAAAAAATGTTTATTTACTTATTTTGAGAAGGGTGAGGGGCAGAGAGAGAGGGAGAGAGAAAGAGAGATGGGGAGAGAGAATCTCAGGCACGCTCCAAGCTCAGCCTGGAGCCTGACACCAGGCTCGATCCCACCACCGTGAAATCATGACCTGAGAGGAAGTCAAGAGTCGGACACTTAACTGGCTGAGCCACCCAGGTGCCCCTCATTTGCTCTTTAAATGGCAAATTTGCTGTCCCATTAAAACAGTTATGTGGTACTTTTTTGAAAATTAGTAGCACTAGAAAGAAATTTTTTTTTAATTAAAGTATAATTAACATACTTCAAGTGTTATATTAGCTTCAACATATTGACTCGACAATTGTATGCATTACTTACGGCTCACCATGATAAATGTAGTCACCATCACAACCATACATTATTACAATTCACTGGCTACATTCCCTGTGCTGTACTTTTCATCTCTGTGACTTACTTATTTTATAACTGAAAGCTTGTACCACTTAATCCTCTTGATCTCTGTCGCCCATCTCCGCCCCCCACCTCCCCGGTGGCAATCACCGGTTTGTTCTCTGTATTTAAGTTTTTCTTCGTTTCTTTTAGAAAGACCTCCTTTTAAAAATTTTTTAACGTTTATTTATTTTTGAGACAGAGAGAGACAGAGTGTGAGCAGGGGAAGGGCAGAGAGAGAGGGAGATACAGAATCGGAAGCAGGCTCCAAACTCTGAGCCATCAGCACAGAGCCTGATGCGGGGCCCGAACTTACAAACCTTCAAGCTGTGAGATCAGGACCTGAGCCGAAGTCGGCCACCCAACCGACTGAGCCACCCAGGTGCCCCGAAAGACCTCCTTTTAAAAGACAGGTTCCAGGGGGCGCCTGGGTGGCTCAGTCAGTTGAGCGTCCGACTTCGGCTCAGGTCATGATCTCGCAGTCCGGGAGTTCGAGCCCCACGTCAGGCTCTGTGCTGACAGCTCAGAGCCTGGAGCCTGCTTCAGATTCTGTGTCTCCCTCTCCCTCTCCCTCTGCCCCTCCCCCACTCATGCTCTGTCTCTCTCTCTGTCTCAAAAGTAATAAACATTAAAAAAAAAAAAAAAAAAAAGACAGGTTCCAGTACCTGTGGCCGCTCAGTCTGCACCCGGCGGAGGCAGTCTGCACCATAGATCACTGTATTCTCAGGGATGACCTCAAAGGTATTCAGGTTACAGCAAGCCCCAATGATGCAGCCACTTGTCAATATTACATTTCGGCCCACATATGCTGCAGTAAAAACATAGAAAGAACTCCAATTTAAGACAAACGATTAGAATGTTACTTTTTCCCAAAATGTCTTAAGTATACAAATGCAAACCAGCCTTAAGAAAAAAATTGAAGAAAATACTTCAGTTCAGAGTTTAGAAAGCACAGAGGCGGGCACCAGACTAGTATCAGATGGAATACACACAGAGCTCTGCTGCTGACGAGCTGTGTGACCTTGGACAAGTCACTGTAAATTCTGAGAAGCTTATCTATGAAATGGAAAGATCAACTACTCACAGTCTGTGGTAAGGAACAGATGAGATATTAAGAGGAAAGTGCTGAGCCCAGGTTTGACATATAGTAAGTATATAATAAGTAGAAAATAACAATGATAATAATTGGTAATCCAAATTAAAAACCATCAAGTAGATTAACAAAAAGTCTAATTTTAGTATTTAAAAAAGGAAGCATTTTCTTTCATGTCAATTACGACCAACCAAGATAAATCATCATTCGAAAGACATCTCATTGTTCAGGTTCTTTCTGGACTTTAGTGGGACGTGCTCTTGGAGCTGCTCCCCGGTAGAGTGGTGACTCTATCTGACCTCCTGCCCAGCTCCACTTATGATAAGTGGCTTGTATTTGTTCCTGACTGGCTACGGAAAGTAGTCCTGAAGTTAAAGGAAGCAAACTGTTACAGAAAATGATTTTTTTCTTTAATTCTGCAATTATATTAATCAACTAAATTATCACTGACATTAGTATTCAGCAGAAATCTTTTTCAAATCTTTCACCTGAACATTATGGTTTAATCCAATCCCAATTAAATGTACACAGCTGAATTTTTAGTTCAATGTATTAAACACATTACGAGGTTCCTTAAAGGCAAAGATTTAGTCTCCTGACTATTTTAGTCCACTTTCCACCATAGCTTCCTTCCACGTTCCCATAGGTTTTATACTTAGGTTGTTTCCTAGGAGACCACAAAGAGAAAGGAGGTAATCACTTTTCACAATAAAATTCTGAATATAGCTTACCCTTTGATTCAATAACATTATTATCTCCCATTTTCATGGCTTGGGAATCTGGAAGCCAGAGTTAAGTAAACATTGTAAATATGTTCATCTTTTTCCTCTACCTTGTCCTGTCCTGGGACAGCGGGTAGACGCACGGGCCGGGCCACGCAGGCTCAGCCTGGCGACAACTCCGAGCTCAGGGCAGCCTGAAAGTAAAGTTTCAATCTTTAAATGTAAGTATCTCTAAGTAGATATAAATTGCCTTCTATGTTTTTTAAGGAAATGAGCATCTTTTACCCCAATTCTATGAGCAACGTATTTTCACGATTGTTTTAAGAAAATTAACTTATTACCCAATCGCTGACTGGCTAGGGAAAGTAGTCCTGAAAAAAGGAAGCATTTTCTTTCATGTCAATTACGACCAACAATTATGTGTATTATATAAATACATATAATTCCCTTTACATAACTAGGAATCAAACTTTATAAACTTTTACAGCTCACTTTATTTGGTTCAATTAAATTTGCAGGCATTATTCCATACCATTAAAATCTTTAAAAATATAATTTTAAATGACTGCTCAATGATCCCAATAGTCCATTTTGTGCTTGTAGCTTAATTAAAGATTTTGCTATCGCTAAATATTTAGATCTTTTTTCTTCTAAGTTCTTCTATCATAAAATTATGTTTTGCTGCCAAATGAAAAGATTTTACTAGCTTTTTAGAGTACAAAAATCAAGGAAAGAACCAGTAGCACTCTGGGGGGAAAAAAAAAAGAATGAAATTATTGCCAGGGGCACTGGGTGGCTCAGTTGGTTAAGTGTCCAACCCTTGATCCCAGCTCAGGTCATGATCTCATGGTTTGTGAGCTCAAGCCCTGACATTGGGCTCCACTGTCAGCTTGGGATGCTCTCTCTCTCTCTCTATCCCTCCCCCCTGACAATAAATAAAATAAACTTGAAAAAAAAAAAGAAATTAAATATTTCCATCCCCTTCCACCATGTCTTTGCATGAGACAACATACTGTTAACCTAAACTATATAAGGATCGAATGGACAGAGCTGTGGTTATTCAGTCAGGACAGAAGCCAGGATTCTTCTGTTTCTGTTACTGTCACTCAGTCACTGTTACCTGTTGTTACCTGTGAACAAGCTGTGGCAATAGGAGCAGGGTGTGTGTGTGTGTGTGTGTGTGTGTGTGTGTGCGCGCGCGCACGTGTGTGTGTGAATGCATGCTTGTAATATGCTTGATATATTTGACAGGTAAAATATGACAATTCCTAGGAACAGAGTTTGGATACTAAAGACAGCTGGGAAGAATGTTTGACTTTAAATTATTGTAAAGGATACAACAGCCAACTTCAAACACATTATTGGTGCCAATGATCATAGGTTTTGGTTCTGGATCTTCAGCATCAGGGGTGATATTATCAGGGTGACTATAAAAAGGAGAGACAAACCATCAAAGTCAATAGTGCAACAAGCAATTCTCTAATTTTAGAATTTAGGTTCATTCCGTCAATTTTATCTCCATCAAGGTTAAAATATATAGCTGCATAAGCAATTTCTTAATCCAAGTGAATTATTTATCATCTAAGCTGAAGACTTGATTCTAGGTTGAAAAAGAACTACTGAAAGGTAAAGAAGTCACAGGTGGGTACAGAAGATCAGCCTTCCTTTGCTGATTTTTCTTTTATTTTTTTACTTTTATTTTTTCCTTTGCTTATTTTTAAAGCTCGTAGCCCAGAGGGCCTTTTCCAGGACAAGGTAAAAATGACACTGGCTATAATTTTTAGCTTGTTAAAACCAGAATCAAAATCATGCTTGGCTCGAAAAATGTCCATTCTTACTAACCATTCAAGATTGTGAAATGTAAACAGATATTCACATAAAATATTTTATATGGTCTTAGGTAGTTTGAAATATTTGGAACATAAAATGTTTGTGGTCTAAGAGGAAGCCATTTTTTAAATGGTGCTTTATCTCTGACAGCTGAGTTACTGCAGAATATAGCTGTTATTAACTGACTTAAAATAAAGGTGCCAAAATAGATTTTAAAAAGAAACTGCTTAATATAGTAAGAAACTCCCAAATCCCAAGTAAGTGTTAAGACAAATCAATCAATTTATCACAGTTAAATATTTTCCCAAGGTCTTTCTTACAAATTCCATACATTGTTGCTATAAATTAGGTATAAGCTTGAATTTCCTGCCAAAATTTTATCTGGAAAGTTTTACAAATGCTTACGAAAATTTCATAGGTATTATAGTCTAGCTCACTAAGATCATGTACATGTTCTAATATTTTATTATTTTTTAATTCTTTAAAGTTAAAAATTGCCTCTAAGACCCCCGAATTTTCAAATATATAATTCTAAGACCCCCACAAAGCATATGAAAATATCTATTAGAGTCAAGTTCACGTGTCTGGGCAGGAGTAATAAGAATTCAGCCAGAACTGAGAAATCCAGCCAAAAGACTCTTTTCAGGGTGGTCGGCACGGCACTTGGCCGCTGGGGCCAGGAAGTGTCTGCTTATCCCAGAGGAGGTAGTGATACGTGAGGGGAAGATTGTCGGACTGAGAGGAGGAGATTCTAGTCAGCCACCGACGAGTTATCTCACCCTGGACGAGTCTCTTCACCCATTTGGTCTCTGGTTTCCTCATTTACTAACCACTTGTGTTGAAAAGATCCTTAATGTTTCTCTAGTTCTAAAATAGTAGGCTTTCCAGGTGTCTACTGTAAAACGTTCCTATAGATATCCGACTCAATAAAAACACAACCCGAGGTACTTAGTTCAGGGCATCTGTAAGTGTCTTACTCACGCATTTATGATAAGCGCCTGTTCTTCTATTAGGTTACCTTCACCAATCACTATTGGCCCGGCTTCTGCAATAATCCGTGCTTTAGGGTGGATCACTGTCCTAGGTCCTGTTAAAAA
This sequence comes from Paguma larvata, assembly GCA_030068075.1. Lineage (NCBI taxonomy): Eukaryota > Metazoa > Chordata > Mammalia > Carnivora > Viverridae > Paguma > Paguma larvata. Next base: position 13,088,662 of record CM057823.1, read on the forward strand.
CACGGTGAAAAGAAATTATCAGTGGAGGCCGTGCGGAGGAGGTGACCAAGGGGGCTGTTGGGAGGAACATTTTCTGAAGTACGCGCCAGGCACCACACTAGGTGCACTTTACAAATGTTATCTCCTCAGCTGTTATCAATAGTAGTTAGCGCCAAATCTCGAGGCAAGGTGAGTGGAGACGGCGCGGGCTTTGGAGCCAGACGGCCCTGGCTAACCAGCTGTTTGGAAGCCTCTGTTATCTCAGCAGTGAAATGGGGGTGGGGAGAATACCATCATACAGAGGCAGAGGCACTGTAAGCATTAGAAGAGATGACGTTTATAGACAGTATTCTGGCACATTGTTGGCAAGAACATTAACTCCCTTCCTTGCTTTCTCTCATAAAAGTAAGGCTCTCTTTACTTACAACGTTGGGCTTTCTCATGCTAGTGTACTATATGGAGTTAGTCTTCCTATTAAGTGGCTGAGAGGAAATAAGGGTGGAATGGGAGACAGGAACCATGGAAACTAACCTTATCTTTGTTACTTTGTTACCACCCCATTAACAAGCCTAACCACTGGAAGGAGGCAGAGATACTGCTTTATCTGGTCTAGGATGATTTTAACCAGTTAAAGGTTGAAAAAGGTTACAGGGAGACAGTGGAAGGAGCCAATGTAATTACTGAAATCCTAAGACTCTGGAACAGGCAGACTGAGGGGATGCCTCCTACCTCCAAGTGAAAGGAGCAGGAAGGGGTCTTACACATCCATTTCACCACCAGGGTGGAGGCAGCCTGCACTGCTTAAACAGGGACAGGATTCTGGGGTGCTAACACATTCCCACCCCTGGTTCTTCATTTCCCGAAGGCCTAGCATTTTGGCGATAACGAAACCGCTCCTGAGAAAATATAACCTCATTTTCGCCACTCCCTGCAACACCGCCCCACCCCCAATGCCATGGCTGCTTTTACTGGTAAATGAGCAGATGCGAAGTAACCTGACTCTGAGAGTAAGACAGGGTGGACAGAAGTGTTGACAGGAGGCAGGCGGGTGGTCAGGAAGATGCCACTGTCCATGTAATTGTACTCAATTGTGTAAATTAACTTACTCGGTAATCATTATCTGCATGTGACAGGCAAGAGATGATGCTATATGTCAGAGGGAAACAAAAAGAAATACAAGCTAATTTTGCCCTTTTGAGCTTGCTTTTCTTTTTTATTTTGTTTTGTTTATCGTGAAAACTGGAAATACTTAACATGCTCACACACAAATGTATTAAATAAGGAGGTGTTCCCGGTGCCCAGAGAATTGGGAGGAACCTCAGTGTAGCTTTATTTTTTCCTCCTAACAATGAAGAGCTGGGGATTGATAAGGAGGGTGGCGCCCAAGACAGGATGCGCAGTCAAAAGACGCACAGTCTGATAAGAAGTAACCTGAGAGTGGCTTTGTTATTTCTGTCACCCCCGACTCCCCAAATCCCCAGCTGCCCAAGTAAAATTGCTCCGGCAAATTCTCCTGTTCGGGATAGAAGATGGGATGTCTTGGCTCTCTGGGAAGATTCTCAAGTTGACCATGATTGTGAACATGTGTGCCTTTTTCTCTGTTAAAAAGTACACGTATTTACGAAGATAATACATGCTCATTATAAAAATGTCAACAGAACAAAAGTGAGACATCCTCTCTTTATGCTAATCCTATTCCCTAGAGGTAACTATTCTTAAAAGTTTACGGTATATTATTCCAGACTTAAGTTCCACTGTACACTTAAGACCTATAAATACCATTTCACCATGAAGTTAAAAAATAAATAGAATATAATTTGAAGGTGGAAAAATATGGATTATAAGCACATAGTTGGTTTTTGTTTTATTTTATTTTTTTTTAAACGTTTATTTATTCTTGAGAGACAGAGCGTGAGCAGGGGAAGGGCAGAGAGAGAGAGAGGCAGATGCAGAATCCGAAGCAGGCTCCAGGCTCTGAGCCATCAGCACAGAGTCCGACGCGGGGCTCGAACCCACAGACCGCGAGATCATGACCTGAGCTGAAGTCGGCCGCTCAACCGACTGAGCCACCCAGGCGCCCCTGGTTTTTGTTTTAAATCAAGGAATAGTACTTATTATTCTGCAATTTGCTTAATTCACCTAAAAAGTTATGGTGATCTTTCCATAGAAGTACATTTAGCTGGCTCTTCTTTTTATGGCTGAATACTTCATATCATACTAACATACCATAATTTATTTAACCAAGCCCTTACTGATGGGCATTTAGATGTTACCACTTTTGAGAGAGAGGTGCTAAGTAATACTGAAACAAACACTGGATTCTTCTGAAATGAGAAATTTCTTACCGATCTTCCAGCTGTGTGAACCAATTCACATCTGCAGTTTGCACACCACCAGATTTGCACTTCACTTGAAAATGTTCTTTGATAAAAGGGACGAATCATTCTATTTTAGGTTCTTTGTAATTAAAGCCCCTGCCGGCACCCCACTCCTTGTCTAGAAAGGGTAGACTCCGGCCTCTACCACTTAAAGGCTATCTGCTTAATCTCTCAAATGCCTGTTCTCTCATCTATAAAAAGAGGAGATCCAGAATAACCTACTTCATTGTGTTGAAGTGTGGATTATACGAAATAGTGGCTGAAAGGGAGATCACGGGGTCTGGCCCATAGGTGTTAGAAACGGGAAGTTCATCACTATCTGACATTAAACGCTAACAAGTAACTATCAATAAGCACAACTCCTCCTTCTGGTCTGAGAAGCAGACAAACTCCTCTCCCCCACTCAGGTCATTAGGGTGGTGACTTCTTTTAACCAGTGGGGGAAAATTCACATATTACTGTAAGATAGCAAAAGACATGAATAAAGGTATTTTCTATGCTAGCATTAAAACCTTGGTCGGGGAAGAGATCGCCGTGCTGTGGCAGAAAGCAGGTCGTCTGCGCGGCTAGATAAGAGGCCAGAGGCTGAGGTATTCTGCTGGTCCTTAAGCTGCAGCTCTGACAACAAGCAGACTTGTAAGAAGTCACCTGAGAACGACTAGCATGACAAGGTTATCACTGAAACCTGTCTTTATTATTATTTTTTTTTAATGTTTTATTTATTTTTGAGAGAGAGAGAGACAGTGTGTGAGCAGGGGAAGGGCAGAGAGAGAGGAGGAGACACAGAATCCAAAGCAGGCTCCAGGCTCCGAGCTGTCAGCACAGAGCCCTGACGTGGGGCTCGAACCCACAGACTGTGAGATCATGACTTGAGCCGAAGTTGGACGCTCAACCGACTGAGCCACCCAGGCGCCCCCTGTCTTTCTTTCAAACTTCCTCTGAAGTAGCTTTGAAAAGAATTGATATTTTCATTTTTCCCTTTCAAAAATGATCTAATATATGTTAATTATACAAACACAAATTTTGAAAAATGAAACTAAACCCAAGTCCCATGTTTTACAGAATTTTTAAATATAATGCCTAAGTCTTAATTTTTAATGCTTATTTATTTTTGAGAGACGGAGACAGAGCAAGAGCAGGGGAGGAGCAGAGAGAGGCAGACACAGAATCCCAAGCAGGCTCCAGGCTCTGAGCTGTCAGCACAGAGCCCAACGCGGGGCTTGAACTTCCCAACTCCAAGATCGTGACCTGAGCTGAAGTCGGATGCTAAACCAACCGAGCCACCCAGGTGCCCCTAAGGCCTGAGCTATTTTAAGCAGGCGTTTTATTATTGTTATTATCATTTTTATCATAATTAATAAGTTAGCAAAAAGATAACTGGAAATCTGGTTATAAACCCGAGGGCCCTTGGGATATAATGCAGGATGATCAGCCTACACGAGACACGACCTCCACCTGGTGGCAGCCCTGCCAAACTACAAGTCCTTGTGTTTCAGTGTTGAAATAACTTAGAAGGTTCAAGTATCAACTCTGAATTGTGGTGTAACAACAAAAGTCATGGCTGATAATAAACTAAACGGTTCCCCTAAACCTCTCGTACGTCTTCTGGGGCAGAGAGTAGAGGGGTTACTATACATGTACTTCAGTATCGGTGACTGCTAAGATTCTGGCTTCTAGAACTTGCTAAAGGGACATTCTGACTCAGGTGTGTAATCCGCACAGTGTGGGCTTTGTCTCTGCACAGTTTCGTGCTGGAGATCGGCACCGGTGGGTCCAGGAGCCCGAGTGGTATTCCAAGATCCGGGCAGCCACAGCACGCTGAAGCGTAGGCACAGTCTGCCACTCTCTTCTACATGTAAGAAGCACTTTTACCTAGAACAGGTCTGATTTCAAACCATGTTTAAGGGTCTTGAGGTTAAAATGCTTTAAAAATGAAAATCCGTCACCATAGAAAAGTTTTTGTTTTTTTTTTTTTTAATGGCTGTTGTGAACTTTCTGGGAGCTCTTACTGGCAGGATGGTTTGTATATTTTCTTACCAAACGTGCTGAAATCCTATTTGGCTTATCTCCTTGTTTGGATAAATGTGTCTAGAGTTGGAGTTGCCTTATTGGCTGATGAATTATTTTTCTAAATGGTTGGCTGAGCTTGATGCAACATAGCCAGAAAGGCATTCCTTGCATCAAATTTCCATTCCCCCCATTTGGTAAGGGCATTTTTCCTGTCTAGCTTTGCCACAGGAAGCTATCTTTGTGTACACTTTCGTATGTCAATAAATAGTTCAAAAAGCCACAAGTGCTCTTTGGAAAGTTAGAACAATTCCCTTGACCTGTAAGCTTAAGTACCTGTAAGAAAAGCTTTCTATTTGATGAATTTCAAGTCAAAGCCACTGTTCTGTCTTATTAAAAAAGACTTCCACAGTAAAGGGCAGCTTTTGATCTGTGTTAAAAACTCTAATGGAGACAGAAAAAATGGGACAAAGGGTTTCCACCTCAGGTTTCCCACTGTGTGGAGTTCTGCCTTCCTACCTAGTACCACGTCCCAACCAAGCCCTGTCCTAACACCAGGAGACTGACTTTCACCCTATAATGGGACTACAGAAAAGGGGCTTAGAAGTAGCTTTCTGAAATGCTTTTCAGCTTTCAAAACAAAATTTAAGGAAATAATGCGTGGCCCAAGAATCAAGGCAACCTAATTAAAAACAGGCTGGACGCTATGAAACCTTGTTTACCCACACTGTAATTAACAAGAGAGCTGTTATTTTTCCCAAGGTCTGTTTCCTGGCAGCCTCTAATGAAAGGGGTCAGGCTCCAGCAGCGCCTCAAGTCCTAGGGTTTCTGCTTAAGGACAATGCTTCAAAGCTTCAGACTAGTTTCTTTGATAAACCAAATACCTGATTTCCTAGGAGAAGAGAAGATCGGGTTTAAAGTTCTGCTACACTACTGAAACACTGAGGAGGAAAAAATTACTTTCCTTCTGAAGTATTTCGGAATTGAATAATTTGGTAAAAGTATAACCAACTAGGGGATGGAAAGTTATGCTTAATATCCTGAAAACTACACTTAAAGTTTACTGCTACTTAACTGAGAAAACAGAGCATATTAGGCATTCAAATCTCTATATCCATAACATAACAGAAAAAGACTTCAGTCTGGTAAATTAAGCAAAAACCAACAAAAAACAATAAAAGCCATAAATTGGGGAAAAAGAAAAAAACATGGTGGGGAGAGTGAGTTTTAATCAGATAACTTATCTCTACTCTCCCATTTGATTTTTCGGATCTCCCTGGTGCTTTTTAATCTGATGCATTTACATCAGAAAAATGAATTAATAGCAGTCAGAAGATTAGAGATATCTTATGCCAAATATAACAATAATAGAAATGGCTATCTAAAAATAATGGTTCTGGGGCGCCTGGGCGGCTCAGTCGGTTGGGCGACCGACTTCAGCTCAGGTCACGATCTCGCGGTCGTTGAGTTCAAGCCCCGCGTTGGGCCCTGTGCTGACAGCTCCGAGTCGGGAGCCTGCTTCATATTCTGTCTCCCTCTCTCTGCCCCTCCCCTGCTCGCACTCTGTCTCTCAAAAGTAAAAAATAAAAACATAAAAAAAAAAATTTTTTTTTTAAATACTGGTTCTGGAAACTTTCCATTCTTATATATACAGTTAAAGATAAACAAACGAACAACAAACAAAACAAAGCGATAAGAAACATACATAATGAAAATGAGGTAAGAATTATAAAAGACTGAACACTGGATAACTATATCATTTCTGAATCTTTTCCTTAATTTTAAAACTTGAAATGTTTCTGTAAAGTGAACAAATTTTCCTGGGTCAAAAATAAGCATAAAAACATTAATTTAGATCTATTATATGATAATCTTCAACTCTCTAGTTAAAAAATTATGACCACTTCCTATGCTAAAAAATCTGTGTTGAACTGTCATTCTACATTTTAGCCATCAGAGCTGTGTACTATCGGCTAGTGGAAAAAAGTATATGGAAACTAGATTTAAACACTGTATTCCTTATATCATTTCAACATGTAGGGAAGGTCGGTCGATTAAAAGGATAAAGAAAGGGGAGGAGCACAAAGCAGTGAAAGAGCAGGAGAAACGGGAAAGTGAGTGCTGACTCCTGAAACGTACTCCATGTCCCCATCCTATGCAGTGGTCCCCCTTCCCTTTTCATAGGATAAAGCCTTTACTGCTATTCTACAAAAACTTCTGCAAGTAACAGTTGTTTTTTTCCAAATCTGAAATATACCTACGCAGGAACACGTCCCTACACCTGTGCCTACATTTGTACCAGCAGAGGTTTCTATACTCTCCATTATATAATAGGTATAATATACTTTGTTTAAAATGGGGAAGAAGTAGAAATGAAAGGGTAAATTTGTGTAATTAGCTACATTATTTTAGTCTTACTTTCCTTCTAATTAAAAATACTTGGGGGTGGCTCTGTCAGTTAAGTGTCCGACTTCGGTTCAGGTCATGATCTCGCAGTTTGTGAGTTTCAGCCCTAGTTGGGCTCTGTGCTGACAGCTCAGAGCCTGGAGCTTGCTTTGGATTCTGTGTCTCCTTCTCTCTCTGCCCTTCTCCTGCTCACATACTGCCTCTCTCTCACTCAAGAGTAAACAAACGTTAAGAAAAAAAAAAGAATACCTTGTGAGTGGGGTGCCTGGGTGGCTCAGCTCAGGTCATGATCTCACAATTCATGAGTTCGAGCTCTGCATCAGGCTCTGCACTGACTGCCTGGGATTCTCTCTCATTCTCTCTCTCTCTCTCCTCCTCTGCCTCCCTCTCTCAAAATAAATAACTTTAAAAAAAAAGAGAGAAAAGAATACCTTGTGAGCTAATAAGAGGGTTATTCCTCGAATCATGATGAAAACCATAAAAATACCAGATTAAAGGGACTCCTGGGTGGCTTAGTCGGTTAAGCGTCTGACTTCAGCTCAGGTCATGATCTCATGGTTCAGGAGTTCAAGCCACGTGTCAGGCTCTGTGCTGCCAGACCAGAGCCTGGAGCCTGCTTCAGATTCTGTGTCTCTCTGTCTCTCTCGAAAATAAGTAAACATTAAAAAAGCTTTTTAAAATACCAGATTAAAAATAATGAAGAACAACGCCTTTGATAAATATGTGGCCATCATGATTTCTCTTCATATAAAGTTTGCAAATGGTTTAAGAATTAACAAAAAGTTAACACAGAACTGAAAAGAAACTGTGTCACCTATTAAACTCTGAAATACTGTCAATTTACAATAAACAAATCCAACCTAGAAAATTCCTAATGATATTCTGTAATACCAGTGCAATCTTTGTTTTATAAGACATGATGTCTAAATTGGTTGGAGGCTTAGACTTACTAAAATTCACAATTTTTTTTTCCTATTAAAGAGACTGTTAGCGGTGCCTGGATGGCTCAGGCAGTTAAGCTTCCGACTCTTGGTCTCGGCTCAGCTCATGATCTCACGGTTCAGGAGATGGAGCGCTGCATCAGGCTCTGCGCTCACAGCATGGAGCCTGCTTGGGATTCTCTCTCACCTCTCTCTCAAAATGAATAAACAATACAACAACAACAAAAGACACTGCTAGCATAAGGAAACAAGGCATATTCTCTCTCTGCAAGTGTACTTAATTCACAGAAAGCTTTATTCTGGTAACGTGCAGCTGCTACTAAGGACGGACTCATGTTAGTAAAGCTACAAAGGCACAATATGCAGTGAAAACATATGAAAGAACTAGTGACTAAAATGTACATTCAGGGGCACTTAGTCATGTCCATATAAGCAAGTTATCACATGTTAAACTGTTAATTTGATTTCAATGTTGGACCTCACCTCTGGCAAGGCTACATACTGCTAAGATTTAACAGTGTGATTAGCTAGTGTTAGATTTTGGGCAATGATTTTCACAAATATTCTCTTAATCAAAACCTGTAAGGTGGGCACTCCTATTCTGCATGTCACAAAACCTGCTAATTGCCGCTAGATACTCGTTCTTCCCTTTTCCTGGTAGCTGAATCCCCCTGGATTGGGGGCAGCAACGTGCCCAGTTCAGACCGTATCTCCCAGCCTTCCCTGCAGCTAGATGTGTCCATGAGACTAAGTCCAAGGCATCGGACATACAAAGAGAGAACGTGTGAAACTTTCAGGAAGACTATGTAAAGGAAGCTGATCCAACTGGGAGGTACACCCTTCTGTTTCCACTTCTCCCCTTTCTTCTTCTTCTTTTTTTTTTTTAATGTTTATTTATTTTTGAGAGACATAGAGACAGAGTATGAGCAGGGGAAGGGCAGACAGAATCTGAAGCAGGCTCCAGGCTCTGAGCCGTCAGCAGAGCCCGACGCGGGGCTCGAACTCACAAACCGCGAGATCATGACCTGAGCCGAAAGTCGGCCGCTTAACCAACTGAGCCACCCAGGCGCCCCACTTCTTCTTTTTTTTAATGTTTATATTTGTGAGAGAGAGAGAGAGAGAGAGAGAGAGAGAGAGAGAATGTGTGTGTGTGTGTGTGAGTGTGTGAGAGAGAGAGAGAGAGAGAGCTGGGGAGGGGCAAAGACAGGAGAGGGAGACACAGAATCTGCACCAGGCTCCAAGCTCTGAGCTGTCAGCACAGAGCCCGACTTGGGGTTCGAACTCATGAACTGCAATATCATGACCTGAGCCAAAGTCCGATGCTTAACAGACTGAGCCACCCAGGCGCCCCAACTCCTCCCCTTTCTTATCCAAGATCACTCTTGATGCTTTAGTTATCACATTCTGGCCTGCGAAGCTGGAGCTCCTGGAAAATCAGCGCTGAACTGCCTACCTCTAGAATTATTTATATAAGAGAATAAACTTTTGCGAGTTTAAGTCACCAGTAGATGCAGCTGAACCTAATTCTAATACACGCAATTACACAGATGGGGAAAGTGAAGGTTGGTGAGGTTATGTGTAAGTAGTATGTTCAAAGCACACCAGCAAGTAAGAGCAAGGATGCTAACCAGGTCTGTCAGACCCCACGGTCCACCCTCTCACTAACTACCCAGTAGTGCATAAGCTCCACGAAGGCAGTACCTTTGTCTGCTGTGTTCATCGCCGTGTCTCTAGTGCTAGCACAGTGCACACAGCAGTACACAGTAGATGTTTCTCAAATGAATGAACGACTTTATTATACTGCCTCATTCCTTTATCAGATACGAGTTTTCAAAATAGAGAGTCCATCCAGGTGCCTGGCTGACTCAGTCGGTGGAGCATGCGACTCTTGGCCCTGGGGTTTCCAGTTTGAGCCCCACCTTGGGTGTAGAGGTTACTTAAAAATAAAATCTTGGGGTGCCTGGCTGGCTCAGTCAGAAGAGATGCAACTCGATCTTTGGGTTGTGGGTCTGAGCCCCATGTTGGGCGTAGAGATTAGTTAAAATAAATAAATTTTTATTAAAAATAAAATAAAATCTTTAAAAAGTGCTCATCACACTGAATTCTTTTAAAAAATACTAAACATGAGAGAAATACATTATTTTCTCAATAAAATTAGGACATCAGTGAAACAAATATATAACAATTGTAAAGTACTGAAATAAATTAAATCACATCGATTTTTGAGGGGAAAAACACTAATAAACGATTTTCTTACCTATGGTTACATCACCCCGGATTTCACTTTCTACACATACGACTGCTCCAGGAGCAATCTTCACACTGTAGGAAGAAAAACGTAAGATTCACCATGGGTAAGTGTAAAAAATAGAAGCTATATAGACACTTTAGTGAGTAAAAGGTTTAAAAAACTGATTAAACGAAAAAGAAATTATAAAAGGGTATTTAATATGTTATAAATTTCTCAGGAGGCATACTATCCATCAGGCTAAAATCATATATGATATCTCACTAAAATGCTTGAGAAAAGAGTGGTGATCTTTTAACACCAGCATTGTTTCCAAGCAGCAAAAGGCTGAATACAACCTCGATAGCCATTAGTAAGGGACTGGTTTGTAAACTATGGTACACCACAATCTCATACACGGTCATTAAAAAGAAAGAATAATCCTTTACTACACAAAGATTTGGAATGATTTACAGGCTAAATTCAGTAAAAAAAAAAAAAAAAAAAGTAAAAGCCAGAAAATGGGCAGTATATAATACACACCGCTATTTTTGTAAAAAGAGTGTATATTCAAAATATATAACAACCGGCAAGGTAATATGAATATAGAAATCAATGTAGAGATTAAAAATTTACAAATATCCCTACTTATTCTCTATTTATATTATCCATCTTGTCAAGTGATATAAACTGCTTATCAAGTGATATAAAGTGGAGTGCAAACTGTTCAAAAATTACTAACTTCCAAAGAATTTATTGATGCTTTTTGATATTCTGTGATGTCCTGTTTGAAACGGCTGAATCTAGCTGAAAGCTGCCCCAGCTTAGCCGCGGGCTGACGTGAAGGGCTGTACCAAACAACTTCCCCATTAAATTGACAACCATTTGGTAACTTGTTTTCCGTAGTATTTTTCTAACTAGTAATGATATTACTCATGGTTATATGTGCACTCGCTTCTATAAAATAACAATACCATTTTAGATATTTTGACTTTATAATTCTATTTCGATTTTTCAAAAATTTTGATTTCCAGTTGTTCACTGCAAGTATGCAGAAATACAAGTTTGTATATTCACCTAATATCCTGAAACTTTGCTAAACCCACTGAGTTCAAGTAGATTCTCTGGGATTTCTCACATCAATTTTTTTTGCTGGTGAATAGAGACAGTTTTTCTTCTTTTCCAATCTGTATGCATATTATTTTTCTCGCCTTACTGCCCTGGCTAAGACTTTCTAGTATGATGTTTAATATCCTTAACCTGTCCCAGTTCTAGAAGATCAACAAAACCTATCAAACTACTTTTCTAAGCCATGAATTATGCATTTTAATGTTTATTTTTGAGAGCGAGAAAGAGAGACACAGCACGAGCAGGGGAGGGGCAGAGAGACAGGGAGACAAAGAATCCAAAGCAGGCTCCAGGCTCTAAGCTGTCAGCACAGAGCCCGCGCGGGCTGGAACCTATCAACAATGAGATCATGACCTGAGCCAAAGTTGGACACTTAACCGACCGAGCCACCCAGGCGCCCCAATTATGCATTTTAAATAAACTATTAAAAGCTGGTATATAAAACAGTTGAACCTTTCTTGACCAAAATGTTAATACCTTGATTTATAAGTTTTCTGAAAACTTGTTTTCAGAAACTTTAGCAAATGTTTTTCAACCAGTAAGAACCAGAAATGTAGAGTGCAATGATCCTCATATTCATTTCTAAGTTCTATAAATATTCATATATGAAAATATTGATAGTAGATAGTATAAAAATGTCAATGATACTTTCTTTTTGTTTTTCATGTCTTTTTTTTTTTTGACACTTCTTTAATAAAAAAATTGTTATTGCCAGGTTTTATTTTTCCAAATGTTTTATTGTGAGGCCGGTTCATCAGCTTTTTACACCTGTCCTCTATGATGAATGCAAATTTTCATTCTTTGTAACAGGCTTGCCATTCTGATAAAATACTTAAGTGTTTGGCACATTCAGTTTCTCTGATATAACTTTTGAGCATCATTTACAACTGATGCAACCAATATAGCTGTTCTAGTGTGTAACTGCTGAATATTTGTATTTGCTTCAATGTTTCCAAACTACCTCTGGAGTGACAGATAAGATACTAATAATATTCGTCCCCTTCTAAGAGAAGACCAGGATAGCAGGGACACAATGGTAGATGGGAAATGTTCTTCTTTACATGCCCATTTTTTAACTCTGCATTTTGAATCCCACAAATGCATTACCTATTCAATATATACATAAACAAAACAGAAAAGAGATTGATAAAATGTTCTTAACACCAGAAGCCAAGGGGGTCTTGGATTTATTTCCATAACTAGGCTGAAATTTTATCCCTATTTCCTTAAAAAAAAGTCTCCCTCAAATCATGACCTTTACATGCCCTTCCCTACTTTAGTTTTATTTATTTTACCTAAAAATACTTTCTTGTAACTTTTGAGTATCATTTAATGAATTTTAGACTCCCAGTTTCCCTTTAAGACCAATTTTTTGTTGTTGTTCTTTAAATCATTGTTTTCACTGCTTAGCAACAATCCTTTCTAACCAAGGATAAAATTACTATTCATTAGTAACACTCTCATTACTTCCAATCTTCAAATAATCAGCTATCACAATGCCAGATTTACAATGGCATTGGTCACAGTATTTCTAGGCCACTGTCTGTCACTGCTGTGTGTCATATGAAGGATGCTTGATACTGTACTAGAAGAAACATGACACAAGTCAAAGTAAGTAAGAAATAAAAGGCTATGTTATGAAATAAATACAAATACTTGGAATATTCAGTATAACCATATTCCAGTCCATGTCTTATATTAGGTTGTTTAGGGTAATGAGGTGTTTTCGCTTTTCCATTTATTTTGGCTATCAAATGATGCACCTGTAATTTAACTGAGACACTTGGACATTTTTGGTGAAAATTATCAGGATACTTCTAAGAAAATACTGTACCAATATGCATCAGGAATCAACAAAGTCACAATGTTTGACCTAGGAAATCTATTTCTGGAGTTCCATCATCAAGAATTCAACAGGAGGAAAATATATGCACAAATTGGCAATGTTATTTAGAATAATGAAACCATAAAAGGGGAGAAGGAATGAAGTAAAATATAATCACCAACTTACTGGGATACTATATACTCCCTAACAATAAAAACAAGGTAAAATTACCTTTTTATAGAAAAAGTCTGCCCCTCCCTGCGGCACTACACTCAAGAAATCAGGCCCAGAGGGAGGTGATGACGACAGGCAGAGCGACAGTGAGCCCGCCATCTCCCCTTCCCCTGTGTGCCTCCCTACCCGCATACAGTATTTTAGGCAACAGGGGAATAGATGACGATTCTTTTCCAAAGAAACCACCAGTCAACATGAGTTCTTCAATGAGTTCAGCTTCTTGCCTGATTTGCTCCCCGCTGAAGCCTAATGCCTACGCCTGGAGCTTCCAGCTGTTTAGTTCTCGTCCTTGATAAGGGACAGAGAGCCAGAGATGATCAGATAAAATCAGGAAAGCTGGGGCACCTGGGTGGCTCAGCCGGTTAAGTGGCCGACTTCGGGCTCTGTGCTGACAGCTCGGAGCCTGGAGCCTGCTTCAGATTCTGTGTCTCCCTCTCTCTCTCTGCCCTTCCCCTGCTCATGCTCTGTCTCTATGTCTCTCAAAAATAAATAAGGTTAAAAAAAAATTTTTTTAAAAATCAGGAAAGCCTGCAACTAAAAAGGAAAAACGCAAAACAAAGAGGAAAAAACAGTCTGAGCAAACACAGACAATTCAGGTAGTAAAAGTAAACTTAAGAAAAAAAAAAAACCCTTATAATTCAGAGAAATAAGAGACTACTGCATAAAACAAGGCAGAAGTCTATGAAAAAGGAACAGTCTAAGAAAGAGCTCCTAAAAACTAAAAACATAAACAAAATGTGAAATCGCTAGGAGTGATGTTTAAAAGAGAGCTCTTCCAGAAAGTAGAAAAGAATGCAAAATAAAATGAAATTAAAATAAATTAAATTACATTAAATTGAAACTAGGACAGAAAAAAGTGAGAAAATTAGAGAGCCAACATATGAGGTACAGAATCCAAATAAATCTCAGGGCACCTGGGTGGTTCAGTCAGTTAAGCGTCTGACTTCGGCTCAGGTTGTGATCTCATGGTCCATGGGTTCAAGCCCCATATCGGGCTTTGTGCTGCCAGCTCAGAGCCTGGAGCCTGCTTCAGATCCTGTGTCTCCCTGTCCCTCTGTGACATCGAAAATATATTTCTTTTTACACCAACTTCCTTACTAATAGGGAACACTAAAAAAAAAAAAGGAGACAGTTTTTTCTTCTACAGATTTCAGTGAACAAACCTTCCTACCACAAAGTATTTTTTAAAGCTCTAAATAAAAAGAATATATACCAAACAACAACTAATAATTCCTGAGTCTATCTGCAAGAAATACTTTCGAGATCAGACACAGCTACCCCTGCTTCCATCATTTTGACACACGCTGGCTTTCTACAAGGCCCAAGTTAATGAAATTCTAAAAATGATGCATCGGGGTCACGTCTAACTCTGAAGTCACAGAAAAAAAAACATAATCTTTCTACCAACTACAAGAAAAACTTCAGTAACATGGAACAGAAAGCAGAAAATGGTCCGATTCTCATCTTATAGATGAGGAAACTGAAGCCCAGAGACCAGAAACTTCCTGAAGCAGTCTGTCCCTGGGGCATCATTAGCCTAACACCAATCATTTTTCTGTTAGTTGAAAGTTTCTTGGAAACTGCCTGACAAGTTGGCTATTTCTCCTTAGTGAGCTGAATGATGGCGTCCTGGAACGGATCACCATTTGTAAATGCTATTCCTCAGATGGTTTTCGTTTAGAGTGAGTTTGTGTGTTAAAATAATGCGATCTCATTAAAATGCCTCTTGTTTTAGACCTTATTTCCCATTCCAAATTTCCATTCCCTCAGCCTCCCTCTGTGATTTTTTTTAATGGAAATAGCATTCTCTAACATATAACTTGTCCTAGACAAGTGAGGAAAGGAACGATTCCCAAGTGTCCCTCTGTCCCCTTTTACGCCTGAGGGAGAGGACCCAGGCAGAGTTTGTGTCCCGATCAGCGCATTTCTCCATGAGGCAGAAAATAATCAAGTTCATCACTAGGCCAACTAAAATGCGGTCCAATCATCTCCGTGTAGACTCCACTGCACCTCGGAGTGAGTGGGCTGAGCCGGGCTTAGGCAGCTGGGGGAAAAGCGTTAGCTGAGCACCTATTAAAATAACAAGCCATCCGGGGAGCCTGGGGAGCTCTGCGGGTTGAGCTCGGACTCTTGATTTCTGCTCAGGTCAGGATCTCAGTTTGTGCGTTCAACACCCCACCATCAGGCTCTGTGCTAGCAGCTTGAAGCCTGCTTGGGATTCTCTCTCCCACTCTCTGCCCCTCCCCAGCTCTCTCTCTAAATAAATAAATAAGCTTAAAAAAAAAAACTTTAAAAAAAGGCAGTATCTTCATCTCCACTGTACACGGCTATATATGGCACACAATTTTCATAGTATCCCTGGTCCTCTTTAGCTTATGAAAAAAGATAACAGTTACCTGCCTCAATAGGAAAAAAACCCTAAATTATAATTTATTGCAACAAAAACAAGGTGTGTCGAGTTTCCCTTTCAAAGAGAGGCAGCAGAGGGTGCCCAACGCCGCTGCTTTCCGAAATCATGAACTTAAGCATGTCTCCCCTCCGAGCGGTTCCCAGCACTGGAGGCTGTTGGCGGAGCCCCCCCTGTTGTCCCGACACATTCCCAAAGTAGCTTAGCCACGCCGAGCAGAATGTCTCACACGGTTCTAGCCCAGGTGCAGCCCCCTTTGTGACAAGCGACAGTGATGGGTTTACACACACCCTGCCCACAATGGGCAAGAAGGGTCTGGGGTTCGGCCAGCAGCACCGTGGGTGTCTCGGAACGCACAGCAGAGAATGCTGCTACAAGCCGCCCTCTGTGGACAGCCGCACCAAACACAGCCGAATTTGGGGGCAGGGGAAGGAAGGGGGGGGGTCCCTTCGGGTCCTGAGGAAGCGGGCGACGCCATTCTCCGCGCGCAACGCCTGTCGGAGACCCCTTCTGCGCAGGCGCGTTCCGGAGGAGGGCGGCGGGATCGAAGAACAAAAACCTTCCAGGCACCGATTCCTCATCCCTTCCCAATCCTCCCTTATGCCTACTTCGTCGTTTCCGCCCCCAGCGGCCGCCAGAGCTGGGCTTTAAGAGCCATACAAGGCGAGCGCCCGGGATAGGACATCATCTCAGTCCCTACCGTTGGCGACCAAGGGCAGATTCCACTCCTGCGGAATGTAGGAATAGGCTTTTCTCAAATAGCCAACTCACCTCTTCTGAGCCTTCTCCGCCATGGTTTGGACCCTGTCTCCACTCGGAGCGGAGATCGACACAGCCGCCTGGGTCCAGCGATGGTCTCTACAAGCGATTGGAGCGCCTGGCAGGATCGGGAGAGGGCGGGGCCTACCGGGGCCAGTGGTTTCGCCGCAGCCTGGAAGAGGAGGATTGTGCGAAGCGGCCTTGCGTAGCCGCTGCTTATTTTTAGCGCAGGCCAGGGATGGATAGACTCGAATTTTAAAACAGCCGTTTAGTCCAATCCAGCGCACAGCTTGATGACCTCATTATACTCCGTCATTCTTTTTCAGTCTGCTTTCCTGTCTTTGATCCTTAAGATTCAGTGTGAGCTCAGCTCTTCCTGGGCGAGCTCAGCATTCCCGTAAGAAACCTGCTAACTTTCTCGGGTTAATATCTCTATAGCTCTGTCCTCTTTACCGAGCTTCACACCTGGTTA
This sequence comes from Paguma larvata, assembly GCA_030068075.1. Taxonomy (NCBI): domain Eukaryota; kingdom Metazoa; phylum Chordata; class Mammalia; order Carnivora; family Viverridae; genus Paguma; species Paguma larvata. The sequence continues at coordinate 13,105,425 of CM057823.1, forward strand.
TTCCATTGCATCCTCTCCGCTTGGATGCCTCAAAGTAGTATCAAACCTACAACGTCTGGACAGAGCTTTTGCTTTACGCCCCTCAGTTTGTAGGTACTTTGCTTTCCACCTCAGTCAAGGAATCCACCATTCACTTAAAATTGCTCAAGCTAGAAACTCAATAGGCATATTAGACTTTTCACCTCCCCGTATATAATCCGTATATAATTCACTGGCAAGACTCTACCGTCTCTCCCGGGGTGTCGCCCATCTCCTTCCCACCGCCCTCATTGAACCCATCTTCCTGTTGCCAAAATCATCCTTTATTTTATTTAGTTTTTTTTTTTTAATTTTTCAATGTTTTTATTTTTGAGAGAGGCAGAGTATGAGCGGAGTGGGGGCAGAGAGAGAGAAAGACACAGAATTCAAAGCGGGCTCCAGGCTCTGAGCTGTCGGTATAGAGCCAGATGCAGGGCTTGAACTCAGGAACCCGAGATCATGACCTGAGCGGAAGTCAGATTCTTAACTGACTGAGCCACCCAGGCGCGCCTCCACCAAGATCATCCTTTAAAAACTAACCCAATTATTGTACTTCCCATTCTTTTTCATTTAGATGCAGCCCTTGCCTACTTCTCTCTTTCTTAATGATAAGTTTCTCTTCCTCTTTCTCTAATCACACTTTCGTCCTCTGGAAGCCAAGAGCTTCCAGACCACTTCCTCAGACCTCTGCCTCAGACCACTTCCATTTGAGCTTGCTCTCTATTCTGTCTTCTCTGATGGTTTAAGTCTCAGATGTCACACGCTCAGTGTTATCAGTCAGGATTCAACGAGAGAAACAGAACCACTCGGAGATATATATTAAGAGGTTTATTGCAAGGAATCGGCTTACATGATTGTAGGGGCTGGCTAGGCAAGTCGGAAGTCTGTAGGGCAGGCTGGAACTCTTCAGGCTTGCGGTGTAGCTACTGTCTGTAGGTGGAGTATCTTCAGAGAAGCTCCAGCCCCGCTCTTAAAGCCTTTTAACTGATTGGATCAGGCCCACCCAAATTATCTAGGATAATCTCCCTTCTTTAAAGCCAACTGGTTATGGACTTCAATCACATTATAAAACACCTTCACAACATCACCTAGATTGGTATTTGATTGAATAGCTGGGAACTGTAGCCTACCATAGCTAAATTGATACAAAAAACTAACCCCTCAGAGAAACCCTCTCTGGCCACCCAATCAGCAATAGGTCATTCTTGCTCTAGTGTTGGTTTTCTCCAAGGGATAAGAAGAGGACCCATCATCCAGGTGCCTGGCTGTCTCAGTTGGTACTGCATGTGACTCTTGATCTTCGGGTCATAAGTTTGAGCCCCACCTTGGGGGTAGTTTACTTTTTGAAAAAGTGCAAAAAAAAAAAAAAAAGGGACCCATCAGCAGCTACAATTGTTATTCTTATGATTTCCCCCAAAGACTAAGTGTCTTGAAAGCAGCCACACGAATTTGTACCCACTTTTTTTTTTTAAACATTTATTTATTATCGAGAAACAGAGAGAGACAGAGCATGAGCATGGGAGGGGCAGAGAGAAGGGGAGACACAGGACCTGAAGCAGGCTCCAGACTCTGAGCTGTCGGCACAGAGCCCTACGCGGGGCTCAAACTCAGAAACCTCGAGATCATGACCTGAGCCAAAGTCGGATGCCTAACCGACCGAGCCACCCAGGCGCCCTGTCCCCACTCGTTCCTCAGTGTTGACCACAGTACCTGACACATAATTGATACTAAAAAAAAAAAAATTGTTGAATAAATATGTGGATGAATTTAGAACATTCTATTGTCCCCAAGCATATAAGCACCTGTTTTCAAGCACTGTCTGTCTAAATTAATTTGAAAGACTTCCGTGACATATGGACTAATCGTGGTTCTCCAGAGAAACAGAACCATGCGAGATTACACACATACACATACACGCACATTTATTTTAGGAATTGGCTCACGTGATTGTGGAGACTCCTTTCCTTATGCTCACATCCTTGCTCCCCCTTCCCAGCCAGCCAGTTGTCTGTCCACGACTGGAAAGTGACATTTTTCTTTAACTTGGTGAAGAAAATATGACAGTCAGATGGCTGGAAAGGCAAATAATGCAGTATGTAAACCAAACAAGAATTCTGAAAGCAATGTTTTTCGTACGTTCTTAATATCACACTGAAACGCATTTTGGTTTCTATAGTGCGGGTCCCTTTGCCAGAAGCTGACTTCTATGCTGCTTCTCACCAGCGCTTTTGTTTGCTCTTTACTCACCCAGGCCTTCTTGAGCCATATAAACAGATCGAAGAGAACCTGGTCGAGGTTTCTCTTCTGGAAGGGAGGAAGGCACCTGTTAAGGACTCTGGAAAGAACAGTATCATTGTCCCAGTTCACAATGGATTGGCTTCAGCTGTTCTTCCTCCATCCTGTTTCACTGTATCAAGGGGCTGCTTTTCCTTTTGCACTTCTGTTTAATTATCTCTGCACTATGGATTCATTTTCCATCCCTGCCAGGTAGGTTTAAAGGCTAATTTTGCTGTTACGTTTATGAATACCATAGTAGGTCAAAGCATGGAATGGCCTGAAGACATGAAGATTAAATAATTGATTATACAGGGGCATCTGGGTGGCTCAGTCGATTAAGTGACTGACTTCAACTCAGGTCATGATCTCATGGTTCATGAGTTCCAGCCCTGCGTCAGACTCTGTGCTGACAGCTCAGAGCCTGGAGCCTGTTTCGGATTCTGTGTCTTCCTCTCTCTTTGCTCCTCCCCTGCTCGTGCTCTGTCTCTGTCTTTCAAAAAATGAATAAACGGGGGCGCCTGGGTGGCTCAGTCGGTTAAGCGTCAGACATCAGCTCAGGTCATGATCTCACGGTTTGTGGGTTTGAGCCTCGTGTTGGCCTCTGTGCTGACAGCTCAGAGCCTGGAGCCTGCTTTGGATTCTGCGTCTCCCCTCTCTCAGTTCCTCCCCTGCTTGCACTCTCTCTCTCTCTCTCAAAAATAAATAAAGATTAAGAAAATTAAAAAAAAAAGGAATAAAAGTTAAAAATTTTTTTAAATTAAAAAAATCTTTAATTATATGGTTGTTTTTAAATGATTATCACTATCATCGATTATTGATGGCTCGATCATTGATATCTTTATTAGAGTGAAATGGGACTGGAAATTGACATCATGTCTGCATTGACTCAAATTTGGTAGGTTTACATTAAATGGGAAAAGGGTGAAAATAAGCTCTGGGGAGAGATGGATGTTGAGATAGTACAGGAATTCCCCAAACCGATATATCTATAACCCACCATATGTCCCGTACTCTTGACCAGTCCTGATTTCCTGGAACTTTATCATTTTCAATAAAATTAAATTTTATTAAGTATATAACTAACTGACTTTTTAAATGCGTCTGTATGATTTCTCAGAGAAACGGAATAAGTCAAAACAACTTATGTGAGGTTAGCTAGATCTCAATCTGGGGTTCAAAAATTATTATCATTAGAGATTCAATGACTCGATTAGAATGATTTTTGTATGGTTAATAAATTATTATATTTTTATTTGAGAGAGAGCATGAGCAGGGGAGAGGGACAGAGAGAGAATCTCAAGCAGGGTTTAGGTTTAGCACGAAGGCTGATGTGGGGATTGATCCCATAACCTGGGATCACGACCTGAACCAAAACGAAGAGTTGGACGCTCAACGAACTGAGCCACCCAGGCGCCCCGTATATAAATTATATAAATTAAAGACAGCCCCTGTTTTTAAAGAAGTTTGTGGAATACCTTCGTGTAACATGAAAATCCATTGCCAGGGGCTACCTCCTAATGATTCACTTATTTTGGAAATTAAGATTTGTACACACCGGGGGGGTTTTAAGTAAAATCTAATTAATTGTATCTAATAATCAGAATTGCTGAGTTTGACTAACCCGTGACATATTACATGTTCACAACTGGCAGATGGCCCTTACCCTGATTTAGGAGATGGCGGGAGCCGTTGTAAAAAAGTTGTCTATCGAGAAAGAATCACAAACAATAAAACAAAGCAAGTGCAAGAACAAGGGTTAATTCCCATAGGGTTAAGATTGCTGGTTTTCGGGGACGCCTGGGTGGCTCAGTAGATTAGGCGTCCAACTGTTGATTTCAGCTCAGGTCATGATCTCACCGTTTGGTTCGTGACTTTGAGCCCACATGGGGCTCTGGGCTCTGCGCTGACAGCGCGGAGCTTGCTTGGGATCCTCACTCTCCCCCTCCCCAGCTTGTGTGCACCTGTGCGTGCAAGTGCGCGTTCTCTCTCTCTTGCTCCCTCTCTCTCTCTCAAAAATAAATACACTTAAAAAAAAAAAAAGTAGACAAACTTAAAAACAGAGTGCGAGAGATGGCTGGCTTCGGAGTCTGCCCGGCAGGTGCTGGGTCCCTCCTTGTTTTTCCACGGCAGGCAAGCACAGGAATGGCCCAGGCCCTGTGCGATAGAGCCTCGTACACGGCGGCCACCTATCAGTCCCCCCCCAAGAAAGACATTCTTACCAACGCGCGTGCATCACTGAGCCATGATCTATACCCTGCGATGGTCAAGAAAATGTAGGCCTCTTTTTAATCTTTTTTTAATGTTTATTTAGGTTGAAGGGAGGGAGGGGCAGAAAGGGAGGGAGAGAGAATCCCAAGCAGGATCCGTGCTGTCGGCCCAGAGCCAGAGGAACCATGAGACCCTGACTTGAGCCAAAATCAAGAGGCGGACGCTTAACTGGCTGAGCCACCCAGATGCCCCGAGAACACAGGGCTCTTTGACTCAATTTTCCTATCCCTGACCGGTCAGGACTTATCTTCCAGACCTCTTCATTCATATTTATTAATATGGCACCAAGTAAAATAACCACGCAGGGGCACCTGGCTGGCTCAGTTGGGAGAGCATATGACTCTTGATCTTGGGGTCACGAGTCCAAGCCCCACATTGAGTGTAGAGATTAATTAAAAAAACCACACACACACTTTAAAAAGTAAACCAACCAATCTCCATAAACTGTGGAAGGAAGAACTGAGTCATAATGTGAGATTTCCGGGGCCTTGGCGCATCCTCGGGGCTTTTATCAGCTTCTGAGGGGGCCACTTTGCACAAACCACTTCACCGACGTGGGTCTTTACTAACATTAAGAAAAACCACCGACTCCTAAGATCTTTAAAGGGCAAGAGGGAAGATTAAGAGCAGGTATAAAGATTTTCTAATTGAGTTTTCAAACACTTAGCGGAGAGAGGCATGGAGTTCCCTTCCCCACTCTCTCTGGAATGGTGCATGGGCAGTGCAACCCAGCAAAAAGGGAAGAGGCTCGTCTCGATGAGACGGTGTCTAGAGAGCGGTCTTAGATCCTCGACACAGCTTCGCATCACTTTGCAGTCAGGCCGCAAGCCGCTAGACATTTTAAAAATTTTTTTTAATGTTTATTTTTGAGAGAGAGAGAGACAGAGACAGAGCACAAGTGGAGAAGAGCAGAGAGAGAGAGGGAGACAGAATCCGAAGCAGGCTCCAGGCTCTGAGAGTTGTCAGCACAGAGCCGGACGCGGGGCTGGAACTCACAAGCCGTGAGATCATGACCTGAGATGAAGTCAGACGCTCAACCAACTGAGCCACCCAGGCACCCCAGCCAGCCACCAGATTCTTTAAGATGTCTCCACCAGGGAACCTTCCAGAGCTGTCACTCACAGGATTGTAGGGGCAGGTGTTGTTCCCACTCGAATGGTGGGAATCGAAATTTGTTTCCTGAGGTAGGTGTTTTCAAATGGACTCTGGCTTTCTCTCCCAGGGTTCTTTCCCTCAGAAAAACAAAAGGAGGACTTTGGAGTGAAAACAGTATGGCTCCTTCGGGCGTTACACGGGGCTTACCTCCGTCGGATTCTCCAGAATGACCTCTGAAGTGACTCGCTTGTCCCACTGTTCCAAGTCAGTCTCACACTTGTCCTTTTCCTTCCAGGTACCTCTTTCTCCTGGCTGGAGGCGGGGCCCTGGCCTGGGCTGCCATGGGTTCCCTCGCCGTGCTTGTCCTCTTCCCTGCTCTGTGCGCCGGGATTCTGCTGTCCTCCCTCGGCCCCCGGGACGTCCACAGGTGGGCTTTCTTCTTTCAGATGAGCTGGCAGACGCTGTGTCACCTGGGCCTGCACTATACGGAATATTACCTGCGGGAACCTCCCTCCATGAGGTAAAGCCGCCTGTTCGCTTGGCTGTACTGAAGCAGCCAAGGCTGCGCTTGTGCCGTGGTGGACGTGGAGACGCCCTGGGTGTTGAGTTTGAATCTCAATTCTTGCACACTTGAGCAGTGTGACCGTAAGCAACTCATTAACCTCTCGGCCTCCATTTCTTCTCCTAAAAAAAAGTGTGTGTGTGTTTGTGTATATGTATATGTGTGTGTATACGTATATGAATGCATATCTTTTATGTTAGATATGCATTATTATGCAGATTATATGACTATAAATAACTAACATGTATCGCCTATGCAGCACCGTGTCTGGCACTTAGCTCTACTTAACATTGTGCCTGAAAGGGCATTGAACCAGGGGTCCCACGGCCCACGGATGAGGCCTGCCTGGAGGTGACTAAGCACAGTTTGCCGAACGCACAGTCGGTGGTTTAGACACACAGCAGGACGCCCCTTTAGCAGGACCAGGATGGTATCGATCCACTGTAAACCTTTGCTACCTTCCCATGGAAGCTACTGTGCGAGAGTTTTGCTTTTTTCTTTTTTAATGTTTATTTATTTTGAGAGAGAGAGAGAGAAAGAGCAAGCAAGAGCAGGGGAGGGGCAAAGAGAGGGAGAGAGAGAATCCCAAGCAGGCTCCACACTGTCAGCGCAGAGCTCAATGCAGGGCTCAAACTCACAAACCATGAGATCATGACCTGAGCTGAAATTAAGAGTCGGATGCTCAACTGACTGAGCCGCCCAGGCGCCCCAAGAGTTTTGCTTTCATTGAGACTCAGCTATTCCATCCTCCCAGAAGGGTGGTCACCCCATGTAGGAAAAAGAATCAGGCACTAATTACAGTCTAGAGAAGAGTCTTCATGAGTCCGTGAGCTCCCCAAGATTACAGGTATGTCTACGTATAGGTATGTCGGTTTTCTTGAGGCCTGTGGTCCCTGGCTCCTCTGTTATCACAGTTGACGTGGGTCCATGGTCACTCACAGAACAGGGGCTGTGACCTCTTGAGGCGGTCACCTGTCTGATTCCGGCTTGCCATTGGTTCACTCATTCTGCCATTCCGGCCACACCCAGACACCCAGAATCCTTTTCTTTATCCTCACTGTCTTCACCAAAGGCTTTAGGGTTTGCTTCTCGGGAGAAGAGGCAAGATGGCGGCCAGTAGGGACTGGGGAGTACTGACTAGGGTGTGGTGACTTAGCATTTCAGTAGGAAGTGGGGACCTGATAGGGGCTGGAGGAGCAAGTTAAACAGGATCTGGTTGGTGGGAGGAAGGCTGAGCCAGAGCTGGAAGGGGAAGATGTGCTAATTTGCTCTGGTTGTCATAACAAAGTACTGAAGACTGGGTGGCTCACACAACAGAAACTTACTTCCTCTCAAGATCAAGGTGTTGGCAGGTTCAGCTTCTTCTGAGGCCTCCCTCCTTGGGCTTGTACATGGCTGTCTCCCCCCCACCCCCGCCGTGTTCTTGTCGCCTCTTCCCTGTGTGTGTGTCTGTGCCGTAATTTCCTCTTCTTATAAGGACACCAGTCATATTCAATTAGGGTCATTACCCCAATGACCTCATTAAAATATTTTTTAAATGTTTATTTGTTTTTGAGAGAGACAGAGACAGAGACAGAGTGTGAGTGGGGGAGGGGCACAGAGAGAGGGAGACACAGAATCTGAAGCAGGCTCCAGGCTCTGAGCTGTCAGCACAGAGCCAGACGCAGGGCTTAAACCCACAAACCGCAAGATCACGACCTGAGTTGAAGTCAGACGCTTAACCCACTGAGGCACCCAGGCGCCCCTGATGACCTCATTTTAACTTAATCATCCCATCTCCAAATACAGTCACATTCTGAGGTATTGGGAGTTAGGGCTTCAACATATGAATTTGGCGGGGGGGAACACATTCCACCCACAACAGAAGGAGCGTGAACAGGGGTTGGTGGCATTTGGAGGCACCTTTACTTACTGTTTGGACAAGTCAGACGAGGTCGGTTGTCTTTAAATCCGCAGGCTCACAGAAAGAAACAGCAGCCCTTGGGAAACAGTGCCATTTTCTCTCCACAGGACAGCATCCCTGATTGCAGAGTGCATCATATAATTTTGGTTAATTTTCTCCACAATAGCCTTGCCAGTAGGAGCCTCTCTACCTTGTGACACTGAAGCCGGAGCAGTTCAGGTGATTGGTTAGGAACATAGCTCGAATTGCTAATGACTCAGTACACACCCCGAGGCCCTAGCTTGACTCCCCGTTTCTCAGCACAGAAACCACCGCCTGCCGAACCTTACTACCAGGGACCGGTTCATATTTCAAATCCTCCCCTTCCTATAGTCTCTTCGGTGCTAAAATTTTATTTCTTCCATGGCAGATTTCTCCCAGGTCCCCGATCCTAATCTGTAACGCCATCCTTAGAAATATTACAATCAATATTTCCCCACAATATTCCTTGTCATTCTTTTAGTTGCCTCTCTGATGCATGATTAATTTCCCTATTTACCTTAAAAAAATTTTTTTAATGTGTATTTATTTTTGAGGGAGAGAGAGACAGAGTGCAAGCAGGGGAGGGGCAGAGAGAGAGGGAGACACAGAATCCAAGGCAGGTTCCAGGCTCTGAGCTGTCAGCACAGAGCCCGACATGGGGCTCAAACTCCAGAACCCTGAGATCCTGACCAGAGCCAAAGTCAGAGGCTTAACCGACTGAGCCACCCAAGCGCCCCGATTTCTCTATTTACCTCTTGATCCTGCCCAGAGTAGTCTGTGGTCTGAATTCATCCAAGAGTCTTTGTGGGGGCACCGCAGGCCACGACATCGGTCTTCATCATTCAGAGCTACGGTGTGCTGTGGCGTCATGCGTGAGGGACTGGACTGGGATGAAATAAATACGGGGGGCGTTTTTACATTTAAATAAATCTCTTTCAGGTTCTGCATCACTCTTTCCTCCCTCATGCTCTTGACCCAGAGGGTCACATCCCTCTCTCTGGACATCTGCGAGGGAAAAGTGAAGGCAGCATCCAGGAGCATCGGGGCAGAAGCTCCATTCCTGAGCATCTGTGGAAGGCGCTGCCCTATTTCAGCTACTTGCTCTTTTTCCCTGCTCTCCTAGGAGGCTCCCTGTGTTCCTTCCAGAGATTTCAGGCTGGTGTTCAAGGGTCCAGCAGTTTGGGTCCCAGGCGCGCTGTCAGGGCTCTGACCTGGAGGGGCCTGCAGATCCTGGGCCTCGAGTGCCTAAAGGGGGTCCTGAGGAAGGTGGTGGGTGCAGGAGCAGGTCTGACTGATTGCCGGCAACTTCAGTGCGTCTGCGTCACGTGGTCCACAGCCGGGCTCTTCAAACTCACCTACTACTCCTGCTGGATGCTGGATGACGCCCTCCTCCAGGCAGCAGGCTTTGGACCCGCCGGGGAGGGGTACGTCCCCGACACGGACATTTGGACACTGGAAACAACCCACAGGATATCCCTGTTCACGAGAAAGTGGAACCAGAGCACAGCCGGGTGGCTCAGACGCCTCGTGTTCCAGCACGGCGGGGCCCGGCCCTTGCTGCGGACTTTCGCCTTCTCCGCCTGGTGGCACGGACTCCATCCGGGACAGGTGTTCGGTTTCCTCTGCTGGGCTCTGATGGTGGAAGCCGATTACCTGATCCACGCCTCTGCCGACTTGTCTGTCAGCTCCTGGCCGCTGCGGCTGCTCTATAGGACGGTCACCTGGGCCCACACCCAGCTCATCATTGCCTACATAATGCTGGCCGTGGAGCTGAGAAGCCTCTCCTCTCTCTGGCTGCTGTGTAATTCTTACAACAGTGTCTTTCCCATGGTGTATTGTATTTTGCTTTTTCTGTTAGCAAAGAGAAAGCAAAAATTGAACTGCTATCTTGCCCCAGCCTTCATCTGATACATCCATGAAATAGTGTTTAGGAAGTGCCAGATGGTGTGTTGGTGAGGCATAAGCTTGAACTTTTCCATACTAGAGGGTTTTTTTTCAAGTATTGGATGCATCTACCTCATGTCCTGCCATAGAAATTTGTGCATCTACCTTTTTCGTTTACCTTTTTTTTAGTGTTTTTTTTTTTCATTTTTAATTTTTGAGAGAGAAAGAGACAGAATGCTAGTGGGGGGGGGGCAGAGAGAGAGGGAGACACAGAATCTGAAGCAGGCTCCAGGCTCTGTCAGCACAGAGCCCAATGTGGGGCACAAACCCACAAACTCACAAACGGTGAGATCATGACCTGAGTTGAACTCGGAAGCTTAACCAACTGACCCACCCAGGTGCCTCAACACTTACTTTAACAAGCTGTTATACAGGTACTGATGTCTCTCCCCCTTCCAAAAAAAACAAAAACAAAAACAAAAACAAAACAAAAGACGAAGACATGTTTTCTTCCCTGAGGGCTTACACTTTAGGCATGGAAACAAAGTTTAGGTAAGGGGATAGATAAAAACATTGGGTACTATGAACACAGTGACAAATGGTGTGGACAGGGACACCTAAACATTGAGTGTCCAATTGGTCACTTGATCCTGGACTGTGAGTTCAGCAAGATAAACACAACGAAAACAAAAACCTAAGTCAGGGGTCCCTGGCTGGCTCAGTCAAGACAGCATGTGACTCTTGATCTTGGGGTCGTGAGTTCTAGTCCCCCATTGGGTGTAGAGTTTACCTTAAAAACAACAACAACAACAAAAAGCCCTCTAAATCATCTAATTGCATTGGCTTGTTACATAAGTTATAGACTCATCCTGATCTATAAATAGTTTGAAAAATTTGGTCTCAAAATGAAAAGACTGATATCTCAGAATATGTTAATAAACTGAAAATCTGGCTGAGCCTTGATAACCACTTACATAATTGTTACGTACAAAACTGACCCATGAAACGTGTCACACAGAGACCAAGAACAAGTAAGCCCTATTTTATTACAACGTTGAGGGTCCGGTTCCCTTTTCTCGGCACATCCTAAATAATTGTCTCTCTCTCTTCCTCCGTGAGGACTTAAAATACCCCAAGAGAAAGCCGTCAAGACCTCCGAGTGGTAGTGAAGCCACAATCGTAACGGTCGCTTTCACAGTGCATCTGTGGGCCACCTGGCCTGTTATATAATTACAATTTCTCTTTAAATCAATTTTAACTTGGCTTACTTTAAAAACTTACCCTGTTTCTAAGCAATAACATAGGTGAAAATTGAGTTTAAAGTATTTATTATATTTTCTTCTCATATTCGCTAAAAGAAATACATACAAAATGTTTGCATCCCGCTTAAAATCATCTGCTTAACCCATCTATGGCACCGTGGGAAGCATTGTACAGCATCTAAGCTTCCCAAACTAACTATTTTCATTCTTTCCAAAACTTAAAATTGCAAGTAAGCTTCTAATCTTTAAAACCTGACAAAAATAAGACAGTTAGATGTTATAGATCACTTAGAAAGTTGTGTCAGGGCACCTGGGTAGCTCAGTGGATTAGGTATCTGACTCTCGATTTAGGCTCAGGTCATGATCTCACAGTTCGTGAGTTCAAGCCCCGCGTCAGGCTCAGCGCTGTGTCAGCATGGAGCCTGCTTGAACTTCTCTCTCCCTCTCTCTCTGTCCCTACCCCACTTCTGCTCACTCTCCCCCTCTCTCTCTCAAAATAAATAAGCTTAAAAAATTAAAAAAAAAAGAGAAAGTTGTGTCAATATCACTCACTAACAGCAAACAAAGAGCCCAATCCACACACACAGAACATAGCATGACGAGCAGTGAGGGCCTTGAACAGAGGGCTTGCATTTGTAGTGGCCTTCGCCGGCCCAGTCCTACGCTCTCTCTCACCGTACTCAATAGCCCAGAGGAGACAATGTGGACAAACAAGATTTTCCACGGTTGGGGATCGTCAGGGGGAAGCGGTCGTTGTCAAGGGGATGTCAAAGGACTCTGAGGTCATTACAAGCACGTCATTGGGAGGATGATTCTTAGAATCCCACCCAGAGGGGCAAGGTTACAGGTTGGGAGGAAAGATAAATAATCATTGCAGCTTTATTTATCGTGAAACAATGGTCAGCGTTAGGAGAAGAGTTAAACAATTACAATAGACTATGACAGAGCTATTAAAAATGAATGGCTGAGGGCCTCTGAGCGGCTCAGTCGGTTGAGCGTCTGACTTCAGCTCAGGTTCATGAGTTCATCTTATGGTTCATGAGTCTGAACCCCCCATCGGGCTCTCTGCTGTCAGCTCGGAGACTGCTTTGGGTCCTCTGTCTCCCCCTCTCTCTGTCCTCCTCCTGCCTGCATTTTGCACTCTCTCAAAATATAAACTCAAAAAAACAATAAAACCATTAAAAAAATGAATGCTAGTATAGAGACATGTCTGAGGAACTAGCTACATGGATGTATGTGTTCAGTTTATGAAAACCCTTCAAACTGTACACTTAGGATATATGCAAGTTTCTGTATGTATGTTACACTTGAATAATTTTCTTACATGAGTGCCTTTAGTGATTAGGAAAATGCTTGCAATAGATTATTTGATTTTAAAAGTAATTGGTTAATAAAGTCTTTTTAAGTGCAGTTTGGTCTCCAAATCTACCTCCCTATTGTGCTCCTCTGATTGGTTAAAACCAGGACTTTCTTCCCTTTCTATTTGCATCCTGTAGAAATGTTTCATTTAAGAAAAGTTCCAGTTTAAGGAACAATGTGATTTGAAGGAATTAATCTAAGGAAAAAAGTCAGAGCCAGCGACGTAGACCCAGGAGCCATCTGTCTGCGCAGAGGAGAGTCTGGGATCCAAGGGGAGAGAACAGAGAATGTATCTTCTTCCAATCCTCGTTTCCTTTGTTAGGACTTAATTTTTGAGTTCCTGACTCCTGCTTCTGCTGCCCCCTCAGCACTTGGCAACTGTAGTTTCCCTTTCCTTCAGTTACTGATGGTCACTCTCAAGACCCTGCCTAGTGCCACCCAAATCCCCTCTGACATATCACCGACAGCACCTGCTTATTCACCTCTGTCATTATCAATCTCGTGGCTCTGACCTTGCTTCCAGGACCGGGTATGACATTTTTCTTCTTTTGTTTGATCTAGAAGTGGCCTCCAGGCCACCCCTGCTTTCTGTCTTATTCTGTCTTATTTATAGGCCCAACCAGAAGAGCATTTTGACAAATCATGCTTATCCTCTACAAATGCAAGGAAAGGGCCAGCAGCTGCTGTCCTGTAGGCAGTACCCTGGAGAGGTGAATTAGATTCTCAGGGCCAAGGACTAGAGCTAAGTAACCCAATAAAAACAGCCCCCAATGGGCATACACCCCCTGGTCTCTGGCATCCTACCTTTTCTCAGCCAAATTACTCTAAAGAGTTTGGTAGAAGGCTTTATAGAGCCCTCATGGGGCCTCATTCAATTGTTAGAAAGGATCATTGTGTGAGATTCTGTTGATTAAGAAATCTCTAAAAATGGGACAAGCCATTAGCAGACACATGAAAAAAATGCTCAACATCGCTCATCATCAGGGAAATACAAATCAAAACCAAAATGAGATACCACCTCACACCTGTCAGATTGGCTAACATTAACAACTCAGGCAACAACAGATGCTGGCGAGGATGCAGAGAAAGAGGAACCCTTTTGCACTGCTGGTGGGAATGCAAACTGGTGCAGCCACTCTGGAAAACAGTGGAGGTTCCTCAAAAAATTAAAAATAGAACTACCCCTATGAGTCAGAAATTGCACTACTAGGTATTTCTCCAAAGGATACAGGTGTGCTATTTTGAAGGGACACATGAACCCCAGTGTTTATAGCAGCACTATCAACAACAGCCAAAGTATGGGAAGAGCCCAAATGTCCATCAATGGATGAATGGATAAAGAAGAAGTGGCATGTGTATATACACATACAATGGAATATTGTATGTGTATATATATATACACATACAATGGAATATTACTCAGCAATTAAGAAGAATGAAATCTTGCCATTTGCAACAATGTGGATGGAACTAGAGGGTATTATGCTAAGTGAAATTAGTTAGAGAAAGACAAATATCATATGACTTCATTCATTTGTGAAATTTAAGATACAAAACAGATGAACATAAGGAAAGGAAAGCAAAAATAATATAAAAACAGGGAGAGGGACAAAACATAAGAGACTCTTAAATACAGAGAACAAACTGAGGGTTGCTGGAGGGGTTGTGGGTGGGAGGATGGGCTGAATGGGCAAAGGGCATTAAGGAGAGCACTTATTGGGGGTGAGCCCTGGGTGTTTGTATGTAGGGGATGAATCACCGGATTCTTTTCCTGAAATCATTATTGCCCTATATGCTAACTAACTTGGATATGAATTTTTTTTAATAATAAAATAAAATAAATAAAAATAGAATAACCCATGATAACTGAAAAGCTCAGAATAATGGCAAAGCTTAATTAGAAAATATTTAACAAAAAACTGCGAAACTTGCCTTCCTACTTTGTCTATTCCTCATTTGTCTATTGAGATGGCATTGCCTAGGAAGTGTTCCTTGAAAACTTCAGTTCACCTTTCAACCTATTTTAGGTAAGGTAGGCTCATGGGGCAATCTTGTCCCCCTCATGCACATGTAGTCACTCACCCCTGCTGGCCTCTTTCTTAATCTGTTGGGAGTGGCCATGACCAACAGGCAGCCAGTGGCTCTAACTGAGTAACTCAGGTTTAGTGACTCATCTTCATTGTTAAACTTCTCCAAAGGAGACAATCCAGTCTTGGTTTTTTTCTATCCATGTGGTTTTATAAAGCAAACCATAGGGGGACATCGCTGACACACATCTACCCAGTTAATTCTTCAATCCTTGATTCATCAATTCCGTGAGAACAAGGAAAAGGAGGCCCAGGTAGAGAGTTTTGAGGAATTCATCCTGGCAAGCATTAGTAGATACCTCAAGACAGAAAAGTACTAAGAAAGCCAAGTTCTATCTCTGCCCAAAGATGCCACTCTCCCTGCGTGACTGATCTCTTGTAGGTTATGAACTCTCTCTCAGGTCACCTGAGGGGCTCTGTGGGTAAGGAGAAGGAATCAAACAATGAGGAACAGATTGATGGTGAAGCAGGTTCCGTAGGTGTGAAAGAAGAGATTTGACCAATGTATTCGCATAAACACTATAGGGACCAATAAATCGCGAGCATTGCAATGCCCGATTGCCAATAAAGAATAAATAGCAATCAATAGTAACAATCCTGATTAAAATATCAACGATTAGACTGTAGATTCAAATCACTTCCAATAGATTCTTTTCTACATGTTTTAACATAGCAAAAACTTGGTGGAGTTCAGCACTAAGAAGTAAAGGGTTATCAACAAACTAATAGACAACCGATGGAATGGGAAAAGATAATCGCAAATGACATATCGGATAAAGGACTAGTATCTAAAATCTATAAAGAACTTACCAAACTCCACACCCGAAAAACAAATAATCCAGTGAAAAAGTGGGCGGAAGATATGAATAGACACTTCTCCAAAGAGGACATTCAGATGGCCAACAGACACATGAAACGATGCTCAAAGTCACTCATCATCAGGGAAACACACATCAAAACCACACTGAGATACCACCTTACACCGGTTCGAGTGGCTAAAATGAATAAATCAGGAAACTATAGATGCTGGCGGGAATGTGGAGAAGCAGGCACCCTCCTACACTGTTGGTGGGAATGCAAATTGGTGCAGCCACTCTGGAAAACGGTGTGGAGGTTCCTCAAAAAAATGAAAATAGAGCTACCCTATGACCCAGCAATAGCACTGCTAGGAATCTACCCAAGAGACACAGGAATGCTGATGCATAGGGGCACGTGTACCCCAATGTTCATAGCAGCACTTTCGACAATAGCCAAATCACGGAAGCAGACCAAGAGCCCATCAACTGACGAATGGATAAAGAAGTTGTGGCACATATATACAATGGACTACTACATGGCAATGAGAAAAAATGAAATCTGGCCATGTGTAGCAACATGGATGGAACTGGAGGGTATTATGTTAAGTGAAATAAGTCAGTAAGAAAAAGACAGATACCATATGTTTCCACGAATAGGTGGACTTTGTGAGACTAAGCAAAAACCAGGGGGAGGGGAAGAGGGGAAAGGAAAAAAAGACACAGAGAGGGAGGGAGACAAAACATAAGAGACTCTCAAAGACTAAGAACAATCTGAGGGTGAGGGAGGTGAGGGAGGGGGGAGAGGGGGTGACGGACATTAAAGAGGGCACATGTTGGGATGAACACTGGGTATTATATGTAAACCAATTTGAAAATAAACTATTATAATAAAAAAAAAGAAGTAAAGGGTTAGTAGTTACATTTTATGCGAACTTTGTCAACAGCTCCTATTTCCAAAACAGTAAAAATGTGTGAAAATTTTGAACAGACACCTCACACAGAAACAGATACTTCACTCTGTCTATTATAAGTAATGCTATTATGAACATTTGTGTTCAAATTTCTGTGTAGATATAAGTTTTTAATTCTCTTATGTATATACATGAGTGGAATTTCTGGGTCATATGGTACCTATGTTTAGCTTTTTGAGGAACTGCCAAACTCTTTTCCTCATCGGCTGTACCATTTTACATTCCTACTCACGCGTTTTCTGCATTCTCGTCAACACTTGTTATAGACGTCTTTTTCATTCTAGCCATGAAGTGGGTATGAAGTAGTATCTCCCCATGGTTTTGATTTGCATTTCCCTAAATGACTAGTAATGTTGAACACTTTTTCATGTAATTTATTAGCATTTGTATCTTTTTTTCTTTTTGGAGAAATGTCTATTTAGATCCTTTGCCCATTTTTATTAGAAAAAAATTTTTTTTAATATTTCTTTATTTTGAGAGAGAGAGATTGAAAGTCAGGCAGGGGCAGAGAGAGAGGGAGAGAGAATCCCAACCAGGCTCTGTGCTGACAGAGCTGGATGTGGGACTCACTCCCACAAACCCTGAGATCATGACCTGAGCCGAAATCAGGAATCAGACGTTTAACTGACTGAGCCACCCAGGCACCCTGCTTTGCCCATTTTTAAATTGGGTTATTTGGGGCTTTCTGCTGTTGAGTTGTTAAGAGCTATTTAAATATTTTGGATACTTGATCCTTATCGGATATGTAATTTGCAAATATTTTCTCCATTCTGTGGGTTGTATTTCCACTACTATCTTGATAACGTCCTTTGAAGCACAAAAAGTTTCAATATTAATGAGCACGAACTGTACATTTCCCTTGTTGCTTTTTGCTTGTAACATCTCTGAAGCCATTGCCAAACCAAGGTCATGAATATTTGCACTTATGTAAATCTTAGATGTAGCTTTTACATGTAGGTCTATGATATATTTTGAGTTAACATTTGAATATAGAGTGAGGTAGGGGTCTAATTTCGTTCCTTTGCATGTGGATATCCAGTTGTTCCAGCCCCATCCCTGAAAAGACTAGTCTTTCCCCTTTGAATTAATTGCCTTGGCACCTAAAGTTGATTTTTTCGGTAAGAACCGAAAAAAAAAAAAAAAAAAGAAAAAGAGAGAAAGAAAGAAAAAGAAAAAAGAAACAAAATCATTGAACTTGGGGGAGTAAAACCTTCGATTTCCACTAGAAATTCCATATTTTAATCCAGAGGTCAGAAAGTTTCCGACCACGCCCACAGGTCAGGAAACCACAGCCAAAGTCACACATTCCCTGCATCTGCTGAAGAGCAGTGGAGTGCAGTCTCGTCGACCCTTGAGAAAACTCTCATCTGCTTAAGGCTGCACACCACTGTTGGAAGAGGAAGAGCATCTTTGCTCTCCTCGAGTTTTCAGAAAGCATGGTGAGTGTATTTAATTAGCAAAATAGATTAAACACAGGAGCCTGGAGGCAAGGGAATCTGGAAAATCTAGTTCCAAGACGTCAGTAATAGTGGGAATGAATGCTGGTTGTCACTAAGCAAGGTACAGCTTATCAGCCAGTCACAGAAGGACAAATACTGCATGGTCCACTTATATGAGGTATCTAAGGTAGACACACTCATAGAGACAGAAGGCAGCCAGTGGTTGCCAGCGGCTGGAGGAGAGGGGGAAATGAGGAGTTGCTAGTCAACGGATATAGAGTTTCAGTCATGCACGATGAAAAAGTTCTAAACACCTGCTTCACGGCAATGTATGTATAAGCTAACAATACTAACTGCACACTTAAAAATACGTTAAGACAATAAATCTCATGTTTTTTTCATATGTATGTATGTATGTATGTATGTATGTATGTATCTATCATCTTGTTGAGGCCTAATTCAAAGGGTTATTTCACTCCTTTTGTATTCTACAACCAAAATAATATCACATAACCTCTGTTTCAGTCTGGTGACATTTCTTATTCTTCTATTTTCCCCCAAATGTCCAGGGAGCTCTGGGTCCACCTATTCTTTTTTATTTTCATAGTGTGGGCATCTGTTAACAGACTTTCCCTTACTCAGAATCTGCTCCAAAGGAGTAAACTTTTTGGGTCCTTTTTATAACCTTGCCTGGGGCAAATGCAATTGGTAATAATGACGATTGTTTATAATTTCATTATTCCATTTGAGGTAGCTTCATATGCAACATTAAAAGTAAATTGGCATAATTGTCTCAAGAAATTTGCAAGGATTACACATTTGCAACAATGCAAAATTTAATTTTTTGAAAAAGTTGCGCAAGTATCTTACTTATGAACAGGAATTAACAGTCATCCCTTTTAAAAATGGCTTCTGTTGTGGTGAAACATGCATAACATAAAAGTTACCATTTTGACCATTTAAACAATTTTTTTAATGTTTATTTATTTTTGAGAGATAGAGCACGAGCAGGGTAGGGGCAGAGAGAGAGGGAGATACAGAATTCGAAACAGGCTCCAGGCTCCAGGCTCCGAGCTGTCAGCACAGACCCTGACATGGGGCTCGAATCCACAAACTGTGAGATCATGACCTGAGCCGAAGTCGGACGCTTAACTGACTGAGCCACCCAGGTGCCCCCCATTTTGACCATATTTAAGTGTATACACTTCAGTGGTATTAAGAACATTCGCATAGTTGCAGAACCATCACCACCATCCCTTTCCAGAATGTTTTCACGATTCTAAATAGAAACCCTGTACTCACTAGATAGTAACTTCCCATTTCCCAACCCCCTAGTTTCTGGTCACCACTGTTCTACTCTTGTCGCTGTAAGTATCCCTATTTCAGGTACTTCATATAAGCAGAATCATACAATATTTGCCATTTGTGTCTGGCTTATTTCACTGAACATAATGTCTTAAGGTTCATCCATGTTGTAGCACCTGTTAGAATTTCATCCTTTTTTAAAGCCGAACATTTGGGTTGTTTCCACCTTTTGGCTACTGTGAATAATGATGCTATGAACACTGGTGTAAAAATGTCTGTTTGAGTTCCTCCTTTTGGTTCTTTTGGTCATATACCTAGAAGTGTAATTGCTGAGTCATAGTCAATGTTTAATTTTTTGAGGAACTGCCATACCATTTTCCACAGTGGCTGCACTGTTTAATAATCCCAGCAGCAGTGCACAAGACTGGCTGGCTCAGTTGGTGAAGCATGTGACTCTTAATCTCAGGGTCATGAGTTCAAGCCCCATGTTGAGTATGGAGCTTACTTAAAAAAAAAAAAAAAAAATATATATATATATATATATATGTATGCACACACACACGTGTGTGCGTGTGTTCTAGTGGGTGTGAAGAGGTATCTCATTGTTTTTTTTTCTTAAGATTTTTATTTTTAAGTAATCTCTACACTCAACGTGGGGCTCGAACTCATGACCTTGAGACCAAGAGCCACATGCTCTGCCAATTGAGCCAGCCAGGCGCCCCTCATTGTGGTTTTGATTTGCATTCCCCTTCTGATTGTTGATATTGAGCATCTTTTCATATGCTTATTAACCTTTTATATATCTTCTTTGGAAAAATGTCTGTTCAAGTCTTTTGCCCATTTTCAAATTGGGCCGTTCGTTTTTTTATTGTTGAATATAAGACTTCTTAAATCATTTCTTATATTAATCTTTTTTCCTGAGAGAGAAAAATAATGAAAGGTGTAGTGAATACCAGGGGCTTTAGTCCTATATTGGGCAATTTGACAAAGGTCTCTTCAACCTGTCTTACCCTGGCATTATTGATCTGCAAGGAAAAAGAAAGATTTGTTTAAGATGTTTAGGTAAAACTTGTAAGTCATTCTCTACACCATTATGATTCATTTCCTATAACTGTTCACATAGCGCCCAAAACAAAATGCATGTGTGTGTGTTTTAATGTTTATTTTTGAGAGAGAGAGAGAGAGGGAGGGAGAGCATGGGCCAGCAGGGGAGGGGCAGGTGGGGCGGGGACAGAGGATCTGAAGCAGGTTCCTCACTGACAGCAGAGATCCCCCTGTGGGGCTTGAACTCAGGAACTGAGAGATCATGACATGAGCCAAAGACTGAGCCACGCAGGTGCCCCAAAACGTGTTTCTGCTAGCAATAATGAAGAGAGAAATAGCTGTGGGGTAAAGAAACAACAGCGTCTGCCTCCTGTAGTTTGTCTTCATTGTTAAACATTTTTTTTTAAGATAAGAATTTAAATTTTGAGTATAATGGCAGAATGAAAAATACCAGGGGCGTATTTAACTGAACATCAGTGTCTCCAAATACTGCCAATGCAACAGACTCTGACTGTTGCCCTAGTTCTTGTCCTTTTCAAGACAAGATTTGCAGCTTTTCCATAGATTCTGTGAGCTAGTCCATATTCTTCCTGTATATTCCTGTTGTTGTGGTGGTCATTGCTTATAGAGATTATTACTGTACAAAACCCTACGCAGATAGACATATAGAAAGATGTCTGCAACGACAGTCATCTAATGTTAATATTGGTCATTTCTAAGTAGTAAATGGGATGGGATGGGAGTCATTGCATTCTTTGAATTCTTTATGACACTGCTTTCTTTGAAGAGTTTTCTCAATAGGGTTTAGATGTAACCAGAAGGCTTTAGGGGGGTCCCCTGAAAAAGAAAGACAGACACAGCTTTTGTGACACAGGAGAAATCATTTTAGGCCCCCAGCTATCTACTGTGATCTGTGCCCAGTCACACTGCTGGCCGAGCTTCCTAGGTGTCAGAGTCACAAAGAAATGCAAAAACCTCAGTAGTTAAAGATTTTAAGGAAATGAAGAGAATTGCAAACAACAACAACAACAAAACAAACAGTCTCTACCAGGCTAGGAAATAGATCAATGGTAAAACTCCCAAAAGTAGAGATTGACCTAAAGCCCATTCTTGAGTTGTTTCTGCAGGGTTGAAATTGCGACCCATAGGGTTAATGAGTTTGAAACTAGCAGAAAATTTAAAGCTTGGTTTTCAGAGAGCTGTTTCTCCCAAATCAACTATTGTTTCTTTTCAGACCCACCAATGAATGGTCTGTCTCTGCAGAAGCCTGGACTCCGGGTCAACTGATTTGGCTACAGCCTATGAACAAGCAAGGCCCCGCATTCCTTACCTAAAGAGCCCAAGACCCCATCCAGGTTACATCTGCTCTCAGATAGCCCCATAGCCCCTTCCCCTCGTCTATTTACCTCTGCTTCTTTATAACGTTACAGTCTCCTCCCTAGGAGGAACACAACCTTCGTTAACATAACCACATGTATAGGCATTTGTGCCTGCCTTTACCTGTGATGACCAAGCTTCCTTTTCTGAATACTTATCTCAAACCTTAAATTAAAACTATCTGCTTACCCTTGCAGAGGGAGTCATTGTGAGAAGTAAGGGAGATGATTCATGTTCAGAAATACCAAATAAAACCTGTGACATGTTCCCCCCTCTCACCCAATGGAGTCGCAAGCCCTTAGACACTTCACTTCCTGGTTCTTCTTCCCCTCTTCATATCTAGGGCTTATTTTCGTGCGGTTTGCAATGAGCATGCGCCAAAGAACAAAAGGAGAAGGGACTGAGAGTCTTTGCGTTACCTCAAGGAATGTACATTTGTTTCTTTTTGTTTGCTTTGTTTTTTGTTTTTTTAAAATATCAATTTATTGTCAAATTGGTTTCCATACAATACCCAGTGCTCATCCCAACAAGGGCCCTCCTCAGTGCCCGTCACCCTCTCTCCCCCTTCCCATACCCCCCTCAACCCTCAGTTTGTTCTTAGTATTTAAGAGTCTCTTAGGTACATTTGTTTCAATCAGACTATGTTTTGCCTTACATGGGCATAGGCGTCGCCCCGCAGGGCCTTAACCTCTGTAGTACTCAGCCAATGAGGAACCAGGGGAGGGACTTGAACGCTAGGAAGTAGATTGTCTGCTGTAACTGCGCCGGAATATGCCTGTCTGTCAGACACCTGCTCTTGCAAGAAGGTTGATTAAGGCCTCCCTTCGCTGTGCTCCGAGTGTCCACGTACCTCCTTTGGTTGGGTTGGTGGGCTTACTCCTCACATCATGGCTTTGTAAATTATTTCCCATGATCTCTTACTTGCGGCAAATGAAGTTTCCTTTGAGTGACAACTCACCTGGAATAATCTCTATCTGAAACTCACCAAGGAGTGAAGTCACATTGGTTCAGCTACAACATAGATAGTCCCCGGGTTCTGGCATTTAAAAACCTAGTCTTTGGGGTACCTGGGTGGCTCAGTTGGTTGAGCATCTGAGTTTAGATATTGCCTCGGGTCATGATCTCACGGTTTGTAAGTTCCAGCCCTGCGTTGGGCTTCACCCTGACAGCGTAGAGCCTGCTTGGGATTCTCCATCTTCTGTCTCTCTGCCTTCTGTCTCTTGCCCACTTATTCTGTCTCTCTCCCTGAATTAAAAAATAAATAAATACATAAAATCCCAGTTTGATGTGGGAAACAAAGGCAAAAGAAAAAATTAGATTTCCTTGTTACTTAGAGCTCATTGACAAGTCCTTGAAACAGGTAGAGAGACCTTCCTCTGGGAAGGTCCGTAGACACGTCCCCTACTTCGCCATTAGAAATGCATTCAGCTCATTTTCTAAGCAGCCCTGATGATCTCTCCCTCTGCCTTTCTAGCGCAAGATGACGTAGCGTACACTCTTATTCTAGTACTTACGCCGCCCAAGCTCAGGGAACATATGTCAAGTTCCCTGACTGGTTCTCTTAAATTGCTTCTCCCTTGGCTTGAGGAAGGAGGAAGCAGCTTCTTTTCCCACCCTTGGAGGGGGAAATGCCAAAGTGCTCCAGCAACTCTCTTCAAAGGGTTACCTTCTGTACTCGCTGATCCTCCACGTTTTCCTCCTACAGGTAGGAAGTGGGGTGTGTTTAATAGATGTGACTTAGCACCACATTTAGGACAAGGGGACAGAAATTGGCACCTATAGTATTATTCTCGGTTTTGGGGACCTCAATCGAGATTGAAAGAGTCCCATTTATCATTAGTGTAGTAAGGTCTCATTTTTACCAAAAAGCATTTTAAAAATTACTTAGACATATCTAGTTAATATTTTGATATATAGTTATAATGGGCTGCATTTTGTTCCATCGAAATTCATGTGTTAACGTCCTAACTCCAGGTGTCTCAGAATGTAACTGTATTTTCTTAAAAAATGTTTTTATTTATTTCCGAGAGACACAGAGGCACAGCATGAACAGGGGAAGGGCAGAGAGAGGAGACACAGAATCGGAAGCAGGCTCCAGGCTCCGCGAGCCGTCAGCACAGAGCCTGATGTGGGGCTCGAACTCACAGACCGTGAGATCATGACCTGAGCTGAAGTCGGCCGCCCAACCGACTGAGCCACCCAGGCGCCCCTGTAACTGTATTTAGAGGTGGGGCCTTTAAAGAAGTAATAAAGATTAAGTGAGGTCATAGCATGGATCGTAGTCCAATATGACTAGTACCCTTATAAGAAGGGGTGATTGGGACACAGACAACACAGACTGAGGGATGACACGGTGAGGAAGAAAGTGGCTTTCTGCAAGCCAAGGAGAGGCCAAAGAAGAAACCAACCTTGCTGACAACTTGAAATTGGACCAGCCTCCAGAACTGTGAGAAAATAAATTTCTGTTGTTTTTATTTTATTTTTTTAAGTAAGCTCTGTGCTCAACATGGGGCTTGAACTCATGACCCTGAGATTAAGAGTCACATGCTCTGGGGCACCTGGGTGGCACAGTTGGTTGAGCATCCAACTTCGGCTCAGGTCATGATCTCCCAGTTTGTGAGTTCAGGCCCCACATCGGGCTCGCTGCTGTCAGCCCGTCAGGGCAGAGCCCACTTCGGATCCTCTGTCTCCCTCTCTCTGCCCCTCCCCTCCCCCCCAAAAAAAGAGTCGCATGCTTGCTCTCCTTTCTTGTGCCCTCCTCCTCACCACCACCCCCCTACCCTTCGAAAAAAAGAGTTGCGTGCTCTGCTGACTGAGCCAGACAGGCACCCTGAAGTTTCCGTTGTTGAAGCCACCCAATTGGTGGTACTTTGTTATGGCGGCCTGAGCAAACTAATACAAAAACCTCCCAACTTTCTCTACATATACGTATGTATGTATTTATATACGTGTACTTACATATTCTCAGAAAATTAGGATTATACTCATTTGTATTTTCTAGTCTTCTTATGATTAACAATATATTGTAAAATGTTGTTATGTCTGCATTTTTTACAAGGTGATTTTTTTTTTAACATTTATTTATTTTTGAGAGACAGAGCATGAACAGAGGAGGGGTGAGAGAGAGGGAGACACAGAATCTGAAGCAGGCTCCAGGCTCTGAGCTGTCAGCACCGAGCCCGACGCGGGGCTCAAACCCACAAACCGTGAGATCATGACCTGAGCCGAAGTCGGACGTTTAACCGACTGAGCCACCCAGGCGCCCCTACAAGGTGATTTTTAATAACTGCCTAATACATTCATGACTTAATCATCTGCTATGTGATTTTTAACATTTAAAATTTTTTTTACTGCTATAAATACTAAGGTGATGATTATCTTCTATCTCTGATTAATTCCCTAGGCTTACTATTCAGGGATTTAATAGGTTAAATAGTATGCATACTTGGCTTTTAATATTTATCACCAAAGTACATTTGAGTATTTCTTTAGTTTTTTCTTTTGATTTTTTTTAATGCTTTTTAATGTTTATTTATTTTTGAGAGAGAGAGAGAGAGAAAGAAAGAGAGAGAGAGCCTGAGCAGGGGAGGGGCAGGCAGAGAGAGGAGACACAGAATCTGAAGCAGGCTCCAGGCTCTGAGCTGTCAGCACAGAGGCTGACATGGGGCTCGAATTCGTGAACGGTGAGATCATGACCTGAGCTGAAGTCAGATACTTAACCAGCTGAGCCACCCAGGCGCCCCTTAATGTTTTTTTACGTTTTTATTTATTTATTTATTTTGAGGGGGAC
Source organism: Paguma larvata (assembly GCA_030068075.1). Lineage (NCBI taxonomy): Eukaryota > Metazoa > Chordata > Mammalia > Carnivora > Viverridae > Paguma > Paguma larvata. The sequence goes on from CM057823.1 coordinate 13,130,884, forward strand.
AGAGAGCATGAGCAGGAGAGGGGCAGAGAAAGAGCGAGAATCCCAAGCAGGATCCGCACCATCAGCACAGAGCCTAACGCGGCGATCAAACTCGCCTCACAGACCTCAAGATCATGATCTGAGCTGAAGCAGAAGCTTAACTGACTCAGCACCCAGGCGCCCCCTCTTTTTTTTTTTAAAGTAAACTCCACACCCAACATTCGGTTTGAACTCGTGACCCTGAGATCAAGTGTCACATGGTCTACCAACTGAGCCAGCCAGGTGCCCCGCATTTGAGAATGTTTGTACCAATTTATACTCCTACCAAAAATCATGACCTGAGCTGAAATCAAGAGTCAGATGATTCACCAACTGAGCCACCCAGGCGCCCCCATTTTCCTGTCTTTAAAATAATGAACAGGTGCCTGGGTGGCTTGGCTGGTTAAGCGTCTGACTTAGGCTCATGTCATTATCTCATGGTTTGTGAGTTCCGACCCTGAGTCAGGCTCTGTGCTGACAGCTTGGAGCCTGGAGCCTGCTTCAGATTCTGTGTGTCCCTCTCTCTCTGTCCCTCCCCAACTCATGTTCTGTCTCTGTCTCTCTCAAAAATAAACATTGAAAAAAATAAAAATAATTATCATAAAGGGTATAAAGCATAACAAAATGTCTGCGTATGCATCATGAAAAGTTAAAAAAACGAAAGATTGAGAATCCAATTGAAGTCCTTTTTTGTATCCTTCTTTTGGATTCTCTCCACTTTATCATTTCAGGAGAGATTTTATATTTTTTTAAAGATTTTTTTTTCTCAATGTGTATTTATTTTTGAGAGAGAAAGAGAGCAGGGGAGGGGCAGAGAGAGAGACACACACAGAATCCGAAGCAGGCTCCATGCTCTGAGCTGTCAGCACAGAGCCCGACGCGGGGCTTGAACTCACGAACCTCGAGATCATGACCTGAGCTGGAGTTGGACACTCAACTGACTGAGCCACCCAGGCGCCCTGAGGTTTTATATTTTAATGTCACAGTTTATTTATTCCAAAACAGCATGTTGCATTTGGGGCATGTTTTAAACCTTTATAAAGATGATATTATCGTCTAGTATTCTTTTGTAACCTGAATTTTCATTCACAAATCCTTGTCAAGTTCACCCTTCTTTTTCACGGCTGTGTAGAGTTCCATAGTGTGAATGTACCACAATTTTCCCCCAAGTATTTGTCATGAATAATCAGTGATGGGCATGCGTACGTGTGTAAACAAGTTTCCTTGAGCGCATGTATGAGGGTTTCCCTAGGATATGTGCGCAGAGTCGTTTGGTTACATTTACATATCTCCAATTTTGCTAGGTGTTGTCAAATATTCCTATAGGTTCTCCGCAGTGGTTGGACCAGCAGACACTTACACTCGCAGCATTTGGGGGTTTAATTTGCCCCGTGACCTTTCCAGTGGCGGATATTGTCAAGATTTACAATTTTTCTGATCTGATGGGTGGTGACAGTACTTTAAAAAACTTTTTTTTTTTTAAATAGTCTGACTTACAGAACATTGCAAAAAAATAATACAGAGGGGCACATGGGTGGCTCGGTCGGTTAAGTGTCCGACTTCAGCTCAGTTCATGATCTCATGGTTTGTGGGTTCAAGCTCCGCACTGGGTTCCAAGCTGATAGCTCAGAGCTCGAAACCTGCTTCAGATTCTGTGTCTCCCTCGCTCTCTGCCCCTCCCCCACTTGCACTCTGTCTCTCTCTCTCTCAAAAATAAACATTAAAAAAATACTCATTTTCACATGGATACTTTTTACCCAGCTTTCCCTAATGGTAACAATTTACATAACCGTAGCACAATTACAAAATCAAGGAATTAATATCAGTACAATGTGATTAACTACTAAGCCATGACCTTATTCAAATGTCGCCAATTCTCCGCCTAGGTCATTGTTCTACTCCAGATCCCACGCAGATTCCCGTTTACATTTAGTTGTTGTGTCTCCATCGTCTCTTTCCATCTGCGACAGTTCCTCAGTTTTTCCTCGTCTTTCATGACCTTGAGGGAGCTTGCCTTTCATGAATTTTGATGAGTACCAGTTGTTTCATAGAATGTCTCTCAAATTGGGTTTATCTGATGTTTTATGATTTGATGGAGGCTAAAACCATACTTTCATTCTAGATTAAAATGGTTTGAAGGATAATCGCGCTTAATTATGAAGAACCTTGCCCTCTGTGGGTAGAGCTGTATTTACCGCAGATGATGTATTTTGGAGTAGGGGGCCTGGACTCATGTGAGGGGACCTCGTAAGTCCCCTCATGAGGGATTCAAGAGTCCCTCCTATCCAGGGGAAGAAAAGGGCTACCTGCAACCTGGCACAGTCAGAGCTAGGGAGAGACTTCGGGCAAGTGTGTGGCTAAGAGATTGCAGAAGACAGTGAATACAACGTTCAGTTTTGTTTTTGTTTTCTTTTTTGGGGGGGCGGTGAGGGTTGTGTAGTAATTCCTCTTTTCCTCAGGCGTTTGGTAAATGATTTGTTTAAAGTTAAAGCCTGATTTTATTTTTATATTTTGTTTGTTTTTTTAATGTTTATTTTTGAGAGAGGGAGAGAGAGGGAATGGGGCAGGGGCAGAGAGAGGGTGACACAGAATCTGAAGCAGGCTCCAGGCTCCAAGCTGATAGCACAGAGCCTGAATTGGGGCTTGAACTCACGAACTGTGAGATCATGACCTGAGCCAAATTCAGATGCTTAACTGACTGAGCCATCCAGGCACCCCTAAAGCTATAATCTTTAGCTTTACTAAAAGGTTATACTTTTTATTGAAAAAATTTTTTAATGTTTATTTATTTTTGAGAGAGACAAAGCATGAGCAGGGGAGGAGCAGAGAGAGAGGGAGACACAGAATTTGAAGCAGGCTCCAGGCTCTGAGTTGTCAGCACAGAACCTGACACAAGGCTAGAGCTCACGAACTGCAAGATCATGACCTGAGCCGAAGTTGGATGCTTAACCAACTGAGCCGCCCAGGTGCCCCTAGCCTGATTTTAGATGTGCAGGATCAAGGGAGAGGGTCTTATCCATGGTTGGTGTGCAGGCTATAGGGAGAAGGGAAAATGTAGTTAGAAAGTGGTAAAAGGCGGCTGCAGGGAAGTGGAAGCCAGTTCAGTGCCAGAGTCTGGCTAAGGTACATGCATGTAAGCATTCCTGGGATTCCCAGAAATACTTAGGAAAACAAACATGAAAATAAGAACATTAACTGTCACACATGTTGGGGGCTTGAATAGTTCATTACCACTCTAGCTCAAGATCAATCACCATTTTCTTTCTCTTCTTTTTCTTTTTTTAAGTAATCTCTATACTCAACATGGGTTCAAATGCACAAACCTAAGATCAAGAATCATATGCTATACTGACTGAGGCAGCCAGGTGCCCCAACAACCATTTTCTTTGTGAAGTACAGCTACTTGGTAGATACAATGTGACACGTCCGTACTCCAAGAAACTTTTGCTTGTTCTCACCTCACCTATTTTATTTATTTTCTAGTCTGGTGTCTGATTCCAAAAATGTCTGTGAAATGAATCAGTGCATATGGTGGGCTAGGAAATGAATCAGTGCATATGGTGGGCTAGGAATCCGAAGTATCATGGAAGATGTGTAATACCAGCTATAGCTTTTGCCTTCCTTTCTATCTGAGCAGACAGCAGGTTTCAGGTTCATGGGCACAGGACAGGGTGTCACAGGGAGGAGAAAATGCTGTGGGAAAAGGTTCACCCATAGTAAGATTATACTAGGAGTCTTCGAATCAAACTCACTGTGATATGAGGTAGAGCCTCTGAGGAAAAGTAGTAGTGGTCTTGGGTAATCTAATTGGATTTGGGTGCAAAATATGTAAAATGTTCGGTAACGTAATCTCCTCGGCCTGATTTTGTACACCACTTGGTATGGTCTTTTGGATGGTGTCGGTTCTCCAAACTGTAAACATGGAGACTTCTTTGTTGTTAACTGTTTCCTCGGTGGTATATTCTGTGGATTTGTTTTCTTACCGAACTCTTTGCTCTTCCCTGCCTAGGAACCCCTGGGCTAGCCCATCAGCTGCTCCTGCTTGTGCAGCCTGACTACAGGCAGAAGCCGCGTTTTCAGTAAGGGATTAAAAAAAGACGTGAGACCGAGTAGGGTTCCTTGGTGGCTGGTCTTCTGGACTTGGGCCTTCCCACATCCGCTACTTCAGGAAACTCGTGCTCCACCCCTGACTGGAAGGTGTGAGCTGGGGACGGGAGTGTATTTGGAGATGCTTAATGGTCTGCATCCTTGGCTGCTCCCACCGCAGAGCCCTCAGCAAGCTCTCAGGAAACTGCTGCCTCTCCGAGCCCTCTCCTGCCTCTGGACGCCACCACTTGTGGTGATGAAGGCCTCCTTGTCACAGATCCTGTATTTTATGTGGTGTCTTCCCATGTGCTTGCTGCCTGTGTTTCAGGCTGCAGTTTCCTCTTCAATTTGATCACGTTTTCATTCTCAGGGGTTTCTTAGTTTCAGATCCACCAAAACTTTCCCTTCTCCTTTCAAGTTTGGCAATGTAGCTCCCTATTCTTATATATAAAAAAAAAGTGTATCATTTTTCAGGTTTGGTGCAGGAGTGGGGGTAGGGCAGATCGCATACACTTAATCCACCAGAAGCACAGGTCATGGCAGCCTGCAGTGTTTATTAGATAACCAACAGGTCTTCATGACTACCTTGAACTACTGCAATGAATGACTGGGAACCAGGGAGATAGAGCATTTCCAAGAGATATTATGAGGCTGACAGGGGGGACTCCTGTTAGCAATCTATTCTATTAAGATTGGATTATTAAAATGTTTTGTTTTTCAGTTTGTCTACTTACATAAGAGGGAACTGCTTCGCGGTACGGAGAACTGGTAAGAAACAGTAATAGTGCCTGACATCAGCTGTGAGTGAGCCCTCTGTATGTCACATTTAAACGCCACCACCACTTTATGAAGTAGGTAACTATTATTATCTTCATTTTGCAGATGTGGAACTGAGACATGGAGAGACAAAATAACTCACTTACAGTTGCACCTCTAGTACAAGAAAGAGCTAGTAGCACAGGTAGGGTGTACGCCAGAGCTCCCGGTGTAACCACTATGCCAAGATGTGTGCCACAACGTGGACCCTCAGGAGTTTATAAAGTGGTTACAAGGTTCCAGGGTCAATACTATTGTTTTGTCTGGTAAAGGTTTGAAACAAGGCAAGCGCTGTCACTGCCGGGTAACAAATGGATATGAAGAACCAGGAGTTTGGACACACGGTCTAGACTTTACTGTTTTCAACTCTCCCTCACTACTTCGCCCTCCACCCTCTGACAGGACCATCAAAAACTTGGTAGTCGCCCTTGACTCCTCTCTTTTTCCCACGCGGTTCATCAGCAAATCTTCTTGGTCATTCCTTTAAAATTGAATCTCAACGCCTCTTACGTCTCCGCTGTATCTGGGATCCAGAGTGAGGGTGTCCGAACCAAGGAGCACCCGGCATCATCTCTGCTGCCCCTGATTCCCAGGAAGCTTGGGAGCCAACACCAATGCTGCTCAGAGAAAGGCTCATCTTGCCAATACCCTGCCCGCCAGCAGAGGATGGGCCAAAGCGGGACAGAAAAATTACCCTCTACCTCCCTTTTGCTTCCCAAATCTTTTCCTCCTGTGAACCCCCATACTTTCCCTTTGGCATGTATAGGAATGGATAGGAACCAGCTTCCTTTGAAACCTTCTTATCTCACTAGATTACTAGTTCAGAGAGCGCCTGTATTCCTATTTTTTTCCTGTCCCCCAATATTACCCAGAATGCTGTCATGTAGTATGTAACTGTTGTTGGGAAAGAAGACCTTTTCTAGATAAAAAGCTTGATCCTAACACAGAGTTTCAGCAGAAGTATCTCAGTGACAGAGCCAAGGTAGAAGTATAGACCATTTCCACCTAATCAGATGGACACTTTTCAGTGTCTGGAAGGTGTTTTGTAAAACACACACACATACATGTATGTGTGTATGCGTGCGTGTCCCCACCATATATATATGTATTTTTTTTAAGTAGGCTCTATGCCCAACATGGGGCTCAAACTTACGACCTTGAGATCGAGAGTCACAATCTCGACCAACTAACCCAGCCAGACGCCTCTGTAATAATCTTTTTTAAAACACTTAAGCACTGGATTGTGAACAGAATTACCAGGCCATTTGTGGTTGCACATGACAAATGTCATTTCTAACATGGAGTATGGCTCAAAACCATGTTTGTTTTATTCCTTGGGAGACTACTACCCTTTTCTTCACTGCTATACTCATTAACTGGGTATTCGAGTGGATTCTCACCTATATTTTGGAAGTTGATGATTTAGACCATGACAAAAGTGAATTAAAATCCATCCATCTTAATTTTAATAATCCTAGGCAGTTTTCCAACCGTGAACACTTTTAGAGACAATCCTCAAATGTTCTATGTAAGTATATCCAGCTTTCAGGAAAACATCTGTTCTATTTTGGAGGTTTGCAAATCTACACAAGTTCACTGACTTCTATGTCATAACTATATTTACATGTTACAGAATACATTGATCAGCCAAAAGAGAAAAAGATACATGTAATATTAAATGCCACACTATAAATCGAGATAACGAAATTGTTAAACAGTAATGCTCTACAAACAGATATGGAAATCTGTTTCATTCTTTATTATTCTCTTTGATGGTTTCTGTGGCTGTGAACTGCAACACTTCTCTTTCACAGTATTAGCCATTCTACTGACTTCTAAAACAAAAATTCTTGATTTTTCCCTGTGAGTACTACCTCTCAATACAAACAAGAAAACAACTATCATCGAAAAAGGAATGTTTCATGGTTATAATTTCTCACTTGTGGAAACGCTCTGGAGTTTGATGGTTTTATTTCCTCTGATGGGAATTTACAAGCTTAATAATTAATATCTGAATTGTTGTGACTACAGGGCATGGTCCTAAACGCAAGGAGGGATTCAAATAACCTTCAAGAGACCAGAAGCAAAATATACAGTACAGAGTGTCTGGCAAAAATGAACTGTAAAATAGTCTTTATATCTAGACTTTCTGCAACTGAAAACAAATGGTGAAGGGAGATAGGAGCCTCAGAAATCAGTTAGAGGCCTACTCAAGTACAAGCAACTCCTCCGGTTCAGAAAGGGGAACTGTAAGGCTTCTCCTGCGGCACAGCAAGTCACGCCTCCGTGTTCTCAGTCACAACCTCCCAGGGTCTGGTGCACAGTTTACCAGCTACAGTTTTTTAAAAAGCCTTTTCAACAGGAAGAAGACTCATCACAGCCTGTCATCTGGAGAAGAGGTGGGAGCACCTCGCTAGGTCCACTGAGGTATTGTGTACAGAAACGTTACGTTACTGACTCAGTCCGCTTGGCTACCTCATTGTTTCCCCTGGCAACTTTCCATTCTTCCTAATATACTATAGGTTTATTTTTTATTTTTTTTAATTTTTTTAACATTTATTTAGTTTTGAGAGACATAGGGACAGAGCGTGAGCAGGGGAAGGGCAGAGAGAGAGGGAGACACAGAATCTGAAGCAGGCTCCAGGCTCTGAGGTGTCAGCACAGAGCCTGACACGGGGCTCAAACCCACAGACCGTGAGGTCATGACCTGAGCTGAAGTCGGACGCTCAACCGACTGAGCCACCCAGGTGCCCCTCTATACTATAGGTTTAGATAATTAGAAACAAAAGAAGTTAAGGAGTGCTAGGAACAAACTCAGTTGTAAGAAAAGCCAGCAAAAAACACGGTTCCAGAAAAATACAGGTCTGGTGCCATTTAAAAGAAGGGGAAATAAGTTATGATAACCCTAAATTACCAAGGAAATGGAAAATGTCTTAATATACTCGAAAAAAGTACAAAAGTGTATGACCCATTTAATACTTTCGCCAAAATAAATAAAACAACTGTTAGTTCTTTTTAAGATAAGCTTCAGTTATCTGGAATATTTATTTTACAGGATATATTCTCTTCCCTGGGAATGCCAGATAATTAGGAGGCATTAAAATAACATCTCCTAATCTTCACCAAGAGAAAGGATAACACAGGCTTAATGGAAGAACAGGATTTGGAACTTCCCACCAATTTTATAAACTATACAGCATCCTGAGATGTAGAACACTCACATCACCTGACAGCGACGCTGCGTGGCTGCCTGTTCAATCTGCCGTGCTGATGCAAAGCGACCTGAACTTCTGAATCTTGTCACAGTCGACGTAAATGATCCAGAGTTTCCTCTAGAAATCTGGATTATTTTGACAACACCCCCAAAATCATGTTGGAGCAAACACTAGGAAACTATGATCTAAAGTTTTCAAAATATATAATGAGATTACATAATTAGGACAACTTGGGACAAGTCTGATAGAAGAGAACAGTACTTTTCTGCATTCGCGTTGTGCCACACAGATTTTTTACCTTTAACTGTTTGAAAGGTTTGCAAAAAGCCAAAGGCTCCACTAATGAGTGGTAATAAATACACAAAAAAACATACGGTCATAAAAAAGGTTCTGAAAATTTAAGAACAGGTACAACCTTGACTTTTGATTATCGACAGTCTTTTCAGGTCAAGAGAATCCTCTATGGCTTTTTTGGTAAAGGGCTAGTTAAAAATTCTACTTCCCCAGCTTGCCTGTCTTTTCACAGGGCTATCAAAATCACAGGGCTACCTTGTAATATTTACTACTACAGTTTCGATTCTGTTTCTGAAGTGAAACTTCTGTAAGTCTAACATTAATGACTAAGATATTGCACTATTAAAATGAGTAACACACTTCAGAGCTGAAGTGCGTAGTGGATTTGCATTTCAAAAACACCCACAAACTAACGTAGATATTTAAAATCTTTATTGTTTCATCATCAAAAGTTTTCTTTCCATAGAAGAATGGCGATGCGGTATCAGTGCATGTTCTATGGAAAACTCACACCTCGAAGACCTAGCCTAGAGATCAGACGGCACTATGCCAAGCTAGTGGGCGAGATGAGACACAATGCTGCCAATGCGACCGGGATACAGAAAGAATATGCAGCTGTTAGAAAAAGAGTCTATGGCCAAGTGAATAAAATAGTTGCAGTGCACTGCACTGATATTCTAGAACGGAAAACAGGGAAGGGCCAGAGAGTGTACTTCCTGCAAAAAAAAAAAAAATCAAGTAGATCACAGGCACTGAGTTCCCGACTGTCCGGCCGGCTAGTTTGTGCACGGCTGTGCTTCCCCTTCAGGTCACATCACTGTAACGCCGCAGCCGTCTTCAGCCTGCTGTGCGAGCGGGACAGCGTCATGCAGATATCTCGTCTGCTTCCCATCTGGCAGCTCAAGTTACCACTTGGGCGTGGCAATAAAACCTGGGGACTTTGGGCAGCTTTAGTAAAAAGCTGAACAAACCCAAAATGGGTTCCCATTTTCTTGAGAAGTAAATTTTATATAAAAGCTGTCATGATCACTCGGTTTTGTCTGAAGGCAAAATAATTTTTATGTAAGTATACTGAATAAACACACAGGTATCTCAACAAACTACTGTCGGACCAACTTGAACATTTTCGTAACTAGCTGTCGCCAAAGGTGCTGATAGTTGTTGAGACGCAAATGACCACTACGATTCCATCATGCCTGTTTACTGGGAACTTTCTGGCCAGGTTTCCATCTGAAGCTGCTCTACAGCTGGATTTGGCTACTTTGCATTAATTCACACGACAAATGCCATTTAAAAGGAAACGGCAGATCTATCATGATGAAATAAAAATCAAAAAAGTTGAGAGGTATACAGGAAACTTGTCTTAAATATTTTTAAATTACATATGATATAACCTTAGAGAATAAGAACTACAATTACCATAGTCTAAATCTTAAATTGGTAACGCAGGACTATCTGCAAGACTAACAGGCCGCTTGTTAACCGCGTCCAGGCCTTGCGGGCAGGGCACTCTGCATGTAGGGCACAGCAAGTACTTCCAGGTGACATAAACACCTCTAATTTAAAGTGTTATTAAACTATATTTGAAAAGTTAATTTACTTAATATATACAATGTATAAAATAAGTTAAAAGGAGGAAGCAGGGAAAGGTTTTCTGGTCTAAGTGATGCACGCATACAACTTTCCCTTATCAGCAGTAGTTCCACGAATGTCCACTTCACCCACGGTCAGATATGAAAGGCTGATAGAAGATCAAACATTTCACTTATAAATAGAAAGAGGATTAAAAAAATGGAATTTCAACGTCGTTTCTTCCCACAACGCAACTCACTCTACTGTGACTCTGATAGACATAAATAAAAACCATCTCAAAAACCTGGTTTTACAAGCTTACCTTAGAGTTTAACAATAAATTCCTCTAACAATTGAGAAGAAAAGCTCTCCTTTGTAGCAATTCCATAAAATAATTTTTAATTCACAAAACACCTCCTTACTGGCAAAACCAGCAACCTTTATGGAGGGCATGGGCATTAATACTTGGCCCCTCTGAGGTATAAAAGCAGCTATATGTGTACTGAGTATACAGTCTATAAGGTATGCCAACAGTCTGCATGTTTGCATAAAATTGAGAGTGATGTCATCCTGACTGATTGAAAACTTTTTTAACTTTTTGCAATGGAGGTTAAATAATTTTAAGACAAAAGATGTCCTTTAGCCCAGTAATAGCCAGCAGAAATCTAATTCCTAACCAATGCAAATGATTATTACATTTTAAAAATGCTTAACGTTGCATGTTGATTTAAAAAAAAAATAACTAAACGGGGACACATAAATACTCAAATTCAGCAGGACACTGCAGAAAGCATACTAGAGATAAGTGTGAAATCAGTCAAGCTTTTCCAAAAGAGAAAATCCTTTTAATCCTTCAGCAAGTCTCTGTGAAAATAGTACGCTTACAATAAAAGTGAGCAGGGAGCACTGAGAATGCCCCCAAGAGGCTTGCTGTGCCGCTCGGCATTCCTGCCCCACCTCCTGTGCGCGTGGACGGCCGACAAATGACAAGAAGTCCATCTGACAACAGTTCAGTAATTCCTTCACCACTGCTGCCAGCTGAAGTCATCATTGCTTCCAAAGACCAAGAAAAAGCCCAGGATAGTTGCAAATATGACTGTGTTTCCTGTGAGAACGAGCGCACAAGCTCCCCACTCAATCTAGGGAAAGAAGACAGATAAACGCTCGGTTAACAGATGTAGGAAAAACAGAAAGAAAATGAAAAGCAAATCTAGATTCTAGTTGTACGCCAATCATGACAGAAAAACAAGAAGATCTGTGAAGTAACTTCCACTCTATTCAGCACTTCATGGTCCTTCTATATTGCTGTTTTTAATTTGCTTCTTTTAAAATGACAGGAAGTCATGAAAATGATCATTATTCAAAAGTTAGACTTCTGGATTCTGAGGAGGCAGCACAGACTTCTACAACTTAATGCTTATAAAGAAATTTGCTCCAACTCTTCTTCAGCGAATCTAAAATTTTATCTAGAGAGCAGATTAAACTTAAAAGTACCAGAGATGAAAACACACCCATGTACATTCTTTTAAAGGAGCAGGGGGAGCAGTCGCCCTCTCCATGTAGAAGGGTGGCCAGGTCCCTGGCTTCTCCCCAGCCATGGAGGAGGGAAGCTGACTGGTGAGTCTGGGAGGAAGACCAAGTACATGGAGCCCAGGTCCTTCTCTTTCAGCCTTGCCCATACAAAGAACACTCTATCTCCTCAGGCCTTTAAACGGTTACAGAGGGCGGCCTGCGGTTGTGAAGCGCCGGGTGAGCTGATGTGTCCACTTCTGAGAGTGAAGAACTGGGAAGCCAACCGTTGCTGCAGACTCCAGCCATGCTCTCCACTATCATTCTTTTTTTTCTCTTTAAAGTAGGCTTCACGCCCAGTGTGGAGCCTTATATGGAGCCTAAACTCATGACCGTGAGATCAAGACCTGAGCTGAGATCAAGAGTCGGACGCTTACCAGCCTGAGACACCCAGGCGTCCCTCTCCAATACCATTTTTATCGGTTAACAACAAAAAGTAAGATTATCTCTGTCCTCTAAGATCTTATGCCTCTCATGTATTTTTCGTATCATTTAACAAAACCTTTTTCCTGAGACAATTTTAACAGAGTCTAATGTAAAATTGTTAATAGAAAAATATATACACTTACCAGATGTGCTCTGGCAAATACAATAGGGAGCCCAAAAGCTGAGACAACAATGCCTGTTGTAAGAAATATGGCAAGTTCCTTACAAGCATTACTCATAGCATCTGTATCATCCACTAATCTTCTCGCTATGCAGTATGGAATAGGTGAAAGGATGTAAAAAAACAGAACAAAGAGAGGCCAGTATTGGCTAGAAAAAAAAAATAAGTTAATGTAGTTTTTGCTATCTATGCCATTTTCCTACACATAATATACGCTTTTTAAAATAAAGGCCAAAGAAATAGTGCAAGGTACAAAACAAGACATAGTTTAAAAATAAACAATAACCTGAACATTGAAAAGAGAAAGAATTAGAATCACAGTACTCCTAAAGTGAATTATGACACAATGATTAAATATTTCTTATATTAAAAGAAAATGCTTTATAAATTATAGCAGTTGGAATCAAGGCCCAAAATTAAAAATATCTATTTTTATTTTAGGTAATAAATAAAGAGGCATATGGAAAATAGAAATAGTAATAGTAATTTCTAAAATTCAAGATTCAGGCCCTTGACTTCTGATAAATGACAGCCTTCTCAGGGTAAGGCAGGAACATCCCCAAACTCTTTAGGTCACCATGAACTCCCAAAATACTGAAATAAAAAGGTAGAAAATGAACTGAAAGTAATACTGAAGACTTTCAGTCAGAATATAGAAAATAGATGGCTTCTAATCAACAGTCTAGCTACTAGGTTGTGCCAGCGTAACTTCCTGGTCTGGATAACACGACCACGGTTACGTAAGGACAGTCACTGGGGGAAGCCAGTGTGAAGGGTACAGGGGACCTCTCTGTACTATTTTTTTGCAACTGCTTGATAATACGTAATCAATTCAACATAGAAAGTCAAAAAAACACAAAAGCACAAAAAGTTAAAACTCTAAGCTGCCCACGTCTCCCTGCTTTCTCTTTCCTGCTCTCCTAACAACCTTCTGTGGATCCTTCCGTACTTCCATACAGATACATTTTAACAATATGAGTCATTGCGCTTTTGCATTCAACAATGTATCTTGAACATCTTTATACATTAGCACTCAGAGCTCTTAGCTCCTCCTCATTCTTTTTAAGACTGCCTACTATTTCCAATGATGGACATACTATAATTTAACTATTCCTCTTCAGACAGGCTGTTAGGATGCTTCCAGGTTTGTTTGTTATTATACACAAGGCTGCCACGAACATCCATATCTTCCCTACTACACATACCTTTGCAAACATCTGCCAGTAGGTTTGTAGGAGAAATTCTAAGTGGAAGGGCTAGTTCAAGGAATACATATATTTAAGAGCTACAAGCCAACTGGCTTCCAAGATGACTGCGCGAAGCTATATTTCCACCCTATCGTACGTGACAGCGCCTGTTTGCCCCAGCTTTTACCTTCACCGAAGGATTTCATTTAATTTTGAGAGAGGCTGAGAATATTTGCATGTGCTTATTAGTAATTTGCAGTTCTTTTTTCATACTTATTGTTCATTTTTCTATTGAGTTTTATTTTTCTTACTAATCTATTCAATTAATTTTTAAAAGTTCTTTCTATCCCATGGAAAATAGTTGCTTACATGACTTTTTTTCTTAGTCAACTGTCTCTTGACTCTGCTTCTGGTATTTATTTTTGCTGAAAAGACATTTTACATTTTCTTGTGTTTAATTTTATCAAGAGGTGCTCAAAACTGAGCAGCAGTGCAATAACCAAAAAGTGTTTTTTGCACTTTTAAAAAGGTATGTCCTTGGTAAATGAACATTTCTTAGGATTACTTCTACGGTAGAAGCTTTCATTTAAAAAAATTTTAAAGCTTTAAAAGTAGAAAAATTTTACCCTTAAACACTCAAAAAGACAAAGATTTTACATACTTGTATATTGGAAGGGCACATCCAAGCATCAAAAACATCAGCCCAATTGCTCCTCCAAAGGACAAACTAATCAAAGCTGCAAAGTAAATAACCAAATACATATATTAATTAAACTAAATTAATATTATTTTTATTAATATTAATATTAGCAGTCTGAACATTACCTGTGATCCCAGGAGCAAAAAGCAAAACACAAAAAACAAATGCATTAAAAGTGAGTTATCTTAAGGGGTTCCTGGGTGGCCCAGTAGGTTAAGCATCCCAAGGTCATGATCTCTTGGTTTATGAGATTGAGCCCCACATTGGGCTGTGCACTGACAGTGTGGAGCCTATTTGGGATTCTCTCCCTCTTTCTCTCCCTCTGCCTCTCCCCCACACTCAGACTACATGCACACTCTCTTGAAATAAACATTAAAAAAAATAAAAGTTAGTTATTTTCAAAAGTGTAAGTTATCCATAGTCTCGAAATAAGTTTTTTTGGTGTCATCTTCAGGCAACATAAAGCAACACTGATTTTCAAAGTCCTGACCTATCGTGAGCACACCACCACATTCCCTCATTACTATCTCCATTTCTTTTTCTTTCTTTTATTAAATTTATTTTTGAGAGAAAGAGACAGAGAGTGAGCGGAGGAGGGGCAGAGAGAGAGAGGGAGACAGAATCCGAAGCAGGCTCCAAGTTCTGAGCTGTCAGCACAGAGCCGGACTTGGGGCTCAAACCCAGGAGCCATGAGATCCTGACCTGAGCCAAAGTCGGAGGCTTACCCGACTGAGCCACCCAGGCGCCCCACTGTCTCCGTTTCTAACGAGTATCCTAGCCTCCCGGATCAATGCTCCTCCAGTCATTAGTGTATATTTACTCCACAGATCATTACAGTTTGAAAAACAGGATGTGGAGAAACTGCATTCTCAGCTGTACTGGATGTCAGAAACCTTATCGTGTGGGAAAGTCTCTCATGATCAGCTCCTGCTCCTTGCACGCACCCCCCCACTGTGCTCAAAACTAGTTAAGACAAAAGTGTCCAAGGATACCTGTTATAATTTCAATCAACTAATTTTGATATAGATCTTTACCTAGTTTACAAAACTATAGCTGGGTTTCCTCCCCACTTTCCCACATATCAGAAAATGTGCAGGATAATGGGTGCAAATCCCTCTTTGGTATCACTTTTTAAGATAAAATAGATACATTGTACAGGTGAAACACAGTTTCTAAAATCATACACACACACACACACACACACACACGAAGCATTATATTTTACAAAAATTTCCCCCAAAGATATAAATGATCAACTTACTTTGAGTTCCATACAACCTGTATTTCTGCAACTGCATTGGCTAAAAGAATAACTTAGGTGTTTTTGTTTTTAATGCAGTCGATTAAACTTAACAAAAACGTTAAATTCCCAAAGAGCTGTAGAAGGTCTAAAAGTTACCAGGACGAAAGCTAACGTACACGAACGAAAATTAACAGTAAAGGGGTTAAATGCCGCCCAGTACTACTGATAGCCTTCTCTGAATTAAAATGGTAATAACTGGGGCGCCTGGGTGGCTGAGTCGGTTAAGCGTCTGGCTCTTGATTTCGGCTCAAGCCATGAACTCATTGTTTTCTGAGACCGAGCCCCATGTCAGTTCTGCGCTGACAGTGCAGAGCCTGCTTGGGATTCTCTCTCCCTCGTGTTCTCTCTCTCTCTCAAAATAAATCAATAAACATTTAAAAATAAATAAATAAAATGGTCATAATCAAGGACATCACTCACGTGGTAGGTTGGCAGATTTAGTTTTCCCTTAGGCCACTGATGTAGGCCATGTCAACGCTGAACACATTTATTTAGCCCTTCATGCCATTACATTTTTAGTTACGGAAAAAAGAAAGAAAAAAACCCTGCACTTTTATTTTAGAGCAAGTGAGGAACCTCAAGTTTACAATGGAGTAAACTGTAAACTGTGAGGAAAATACTGAATTTATCATTTGTTTTGTTTAGTTCGAAACAGGTCCTCAGAATCTGGCCCTGCCTGCTCTCCTGACACACTCACCCCGCGCTATTAGCCCTTGTTCTCTGCACTTCAGTGACGCTGGTCTTCCCTCTCCTGGCAACCGGCAGGCTCCTTCTGCCACATGGCCCTTGTACATGCTGTCCTTCTACCTCCGACAGGTTTTCTTTTTTTTTTTTTTTTAACATTTATTTATTTTTGAGACATAGAGACAGAGCGTGAGCAGGAGGAGGGCAGAGAGAGGGAGACACAGAATCCGAAGCAGGCTCCAGGCTCTGAGCCATCAGCACAGAGCCCGACGTGGGGCTCGAACTCACAGACCGCGAGATCATGACCTGAGCCGAAGTTGGCCGCTTAACCAACTGAGCCACCCAGGCGCCCCTCAGACAGGTTTTCATTCATTCATTCATTTCATTCAAGAAATATTTACTTGAGATATATTTACTGCAAACCAAATAGGTAACAGGTGCTGGAGATTATGTAAACAAACCAGACAAAACTCCACACTCACGGAGTTTGTATGCTCGTTCCATTCCCTTCCTCTTTCCTCCAAGCAAACTCCTCCATGACCTTAAGATCTCGGCTCAATCATTTCTTCCTCAGTGAAGTTTTTCCAAACCTCCTGACTCGACCAATTCCCCTTCTCACATTGATTCATTCATTCATTCATTCATTCATTCATTCAACAAATATCTCCTGAGCACCTAACGTGTCACACACTGTTCTTGATACTAGAGATAAAGCAATGAAAAAAAAATCAAAGCTCTTGCTCTCATGAAGCTTACATTCTAACAGGACAATAAAATGATAAAAAAAAAACAACCCACAAAAGTAAGCGAGCGAATGCCAAGTGCTATGAAAAAAATCAGGTAGAGGAAGAAGACAGAGTGCTTTTCGAGACACGGTGGGCTGGGAAGGCAGCTCTGACGAGGGGACATCTGAGCGGAGACTCGTGCGAAAGGAGGGCGTGCATGAGGAGGATTTCTGGGGGAAGCAGGCCAGGCAGGGCGCCCCGCGTGTGCAGAGGCCCTCGGGCCCCGTACACATTCCCTTTGCTGTTATCACTGCTATAATTTCTTCTCGATTTGTATCTGTCTTTCCTTGCCGGCTGTTAGCTCCGCCACGGCAGGGAAAGAGTTCTGTTAATGCTCACATTCCAGCTCTCAACACTGAATAGTAAATATTTGTAGAATGCATAAAAGGAACCCAAGGAGAAAAAAAGAGAGAAAAGGACAAAAGGGAAGAGGAGGGGAAGATCACGCCAGAGTTAAAACAGCACGTAGCTGAAAGCCAGGAGACAATGGGTCCCTAGATCCTACTAGCCACTTACTGTCTACATAATTATTTCTGAATGTCAGTTCTTTCTTCTATAAAATGAGACTTGGATTAGATCTAAAATGCAAATAATTCTCCGAACACCTAAAGATATTTGTTATAACACATGCTGAAGAAGCAAAAAACCATCTCCATTTTAAAATAAATTTTAATTCCAGTGTAACTAACAAACAGTGTCACATGAGTTTCAGGGAACCATCTCCACTTTTTCTTTTTCTTTTTTTTTGTTTCTATGTTTTATTTATTTTTGAGAGCAGGAGAGACAAAGCATGAGCAGGGGAGGGGCAGAGAGAGGGAGACACAGAATCTGAAGCAGGCTCCAGGTTCTGCAGCGTCAGCACAGAGCCCGATGCGGGGCTTGAACTCACAGACCGTGAGATCATGACCTGAGCTGAAGTCAGACACTTAACCGACTGAGCCACCCAGGCGTCCCCATCTCCACTTTTTCAATGTAGTTGCTAAACAGCTAAATTCACCACTATAAATACTATATAGTAACAACTTATTTATCCAGAATATAATTTAGAATCCTGGAGGAAACAAGGGTCACCAAAGGGACAAAACAGATGTCACAAAGCCTATACACTAAGCCTATACACCATTCGTTATAAACAGACCCTTAGGCTTCTATTCAGTCAACACAGATTTATTCATTTTTGTGATTCAATCATTGTGTGTGAATTTCAGGAGAATAAAAAAAGAATTTTAAGAGCCATCTATGTTCATTTGTAATATTTTTTCAATAGCAATTCATATAGCCAGAACAAAATTAAGCGAAACGTAACTTTCCCTACTGAGAAATGATCGCTGTGACGTAAAATTTTCTCAGTTTGAAGATTTTGTTTCCCACATTGAAACAAATGAGAATAATAGGAGGCAGAACTGCGCATAAGCATGACCTGCCCTCTGACAGGAGAAAGGAGACTGAAAAAAATTTTAAACCAGGCAGAAAGATCTCAAAAAGCATACTGGTTTATGGTAATCTTGGCCAAAAGGCAAGTAGCTTTACTACTTGATGGTCCCTGAGGGTAACTCTTTTATGGCAGAGAACAACTGTTCATGTTCTTATCAAAAAAAAGTCTAAATGTTTTGAGTACCCTCTTAAAAAGTTAATGAAAGATTTCTTTTAAACAAATAAAAAACGAAAGCAAGATAAGATTTGAGGATCAAAAAATTTCATGTGCCATCTCACTTCCCAGTCATACCGGATGTAATAAAAAAACAAAAACAAACCCAAAAACAATGGGGTGAAATAAATTGCTCAGAAGCGTTCTCAAAACTTGTAAAGTTTCTCCAGTCTTATGAAATCAGCAACGAGGCTGATTTACACACAAATTTCATCATTTGTGTATAAATGGATGTCCCAAATGACACATCGATAAGGCAAGAATTTATACCGTAATCGAGTGACGTGACGAAACATTTGGAGGGCAAAACTTAGATGAGTGTAGTTTCTACTCCCAAAGCCTCTAGGCTAGGGCTGGAACAGCCCAATTATTCAAACTCTCTGGAGACGGGATGCTGATTCTGTGATTACAAAGAAATGAGAGTAGCAGGGACCAGTTCCCCAACCTGGGAGTTACTAGAAAAATCTACCATATAACCAAATAATATGGCTTAAGAAATAAGTAATGGACTCCGATGATAGCAACACTCCTGCCTAACATAAAGATAGGCCAACGGAAAGAAAATAACCTGATAAACATCAAAACAATAAAAAAATCTTACCGAAACCAAAAGTGTAAGTACAATTCCATCTGAGGCACTTTCACCTGATTAATATTTTCCAAGATTCCGAGAAGGACATTACAGTTATTTTCCTACAACAGAGACTCCCTACGTTCACGACACTGAAGAAATGGAGAATCAGGAAACTAGCAACATCCTTAAAACTACAGCATTCTACCCTAACCGCCTTTCCATAACAAGGATTCAAAAAGGTCTACGCAGTTCAGAAACAGATCGAAAAATTATATTTGTTGCTTCAATTACAAAGCATTCTATCGGAAGTGAAATGTTTTCAGCCATTAAAAATAAACTCGAAAGAGTAAAAATGGGACTGGAAAAGCAGCTCAGTAAAAGCTGTCCCGAAGGAAATAAATTATGCAGAAAAAACAATGCTATCAAAGTTCTTCACTTCCTGCTGGCCTGCCCCTGCTGCAAAGCCGCAGGTCAGGAAATCGATGTAATTCGTGGTCAAAAAGTTGAAAACGCTGTCAATGGTATGTCTAATCACCCTGACAAAATTACCAAACAACTGGAAAGATTGCAACCTTCCTTATTTCTACAGAAAATATACGAACAAACGAGTAATTTTTCGTGAAGTTTTAAAACTATTTTATTTCATTAAAAAAAACAATTAAAACTTTGAAATGTGCAAGCCTCAACGTGCAACTGTGGAGAACAGGAGCACCTCGGGGTCGCTCATACGGTCTAACCCTATCGGACAAACACCATAAATCAAAACGCATCAGTTTTTTGGAGCCTGTAAAGCTTCGAGCGCAGGTCCTAAGAGTGGATGTGCTGGCCACGGCTTCCGAAAGAACCGTCCCCAAGTCCTTCCAGGGCTTTCCGGAGGGACTCGGTTTGGCTCAGCACCCCAAGATCGCATTTGTGCCTTTAAGTGGCCAATGACACTGATTTCCCCTAACTGGCATCTCTAGCGGCCTCGACCCCCCTCAAAGCCACTCTTCGCTCGCCTCTCGCGCGGATGCAAACTCCTGCAAAACGTGTGGGATGGCCCGAGGCGCTGCGGGGCTGTCGCAGACCACTTCATTCTTTGTCCGGGGGCCCACGGGTGGGAGAGAGGCTGCATGATCGGCAGAAACCGGGGGCCGACGGGGAAGCCGCCGCGCCCGCCGCCCCTTCCCGGAGGGCGCCGCGCCCAGCTCTGCTCAGAGGCTGCGAGGGCGGACGCGGGGGTCCAGCGGCTGGGGGCGGCCGCCAGAGCGGGGACCACCCCAGGCGCGCGCCCGGGCCGGGAAGGCGGCGTGCGGGGGCCGCGTGGGACCCCCTCCCCCTCTCTCCGGCGGCTACCCAGACCTCCGGCGCCCTGCGCCCCAGGCCCACCTTTGATGCCGGCCATGGCGGTGACGTAGCTCCTGGCTCCAGGACCTGAGGCGGCGGCAGCGGCGGCGGCGGCCCGGAGACCGGAGACGCGCGGCGGCGGCGGCCAGACAACACCCGGAAGTGCGCGACGAAGCACTTCCGCCGGCGACTCGCGCTCGCGCGGGGGCGCGGGGGGCGCGCCGGGCTGGGGGCGGTCGGGCCGCCCCCCTCCTTCCCTGCTGTGCCGCCGTGCACACGAGGAGTTTTGTCCTCGCCTCGGTTCAGTGCCCATATTCCCCTCAGGCTCGGGGACGCTCCACTCCGAAGCCCCCGTCGGGGATCCCGCAACCTCCCACGTTCTTGGAGGAAAAGGGAGCGGGAGTAGCCACCGTCTTTTGGGAGGCAAGGGGGATTCTCTTTGGAGGATATTATGTTCTTTAAAGCGCACCCTTTTCTCTCTTCTCCCCTGCCTTGCAGTGGGAGGAATAAGGCTAGTTCGATCGTCTGTACTTGGCTCCCCGATTTCCGACGCAACTAGGGTTCTAGGGGGACCCACTAAATACTAATACAAATTTAAATACAAGTCCGATCTCTTGGGAGTTGTGAGAACGCTGTTTTTGTTTTTAGCAGTAGCAGGGCTAGAGGAAAAAGGAGAAAGCAGAGGTCCAAATACGTTTATTTAAGTCATCCTACAAATTTATTGAACAACTACTATGTGGGGGGAACAGGGCTAGGCACTGCGGTGAGCAAAACTAGGTGCGGTTTCTGGCCTGAAGGAGCTTGCAGTTTGCAGAGACACAGGAGCAAAAAAAAAAAAAAAAAGTAAAATTGTGACTGATAATTGCTAGGAAGATGGGCAGGTAGTCCTTTGAAAGCCTTTATTTAGATCAGAGATATTTCTGAGGGAGGGACAACGGAAGCATGAATGGGTGCATAGCTAGAAGACAAAAGGGAAAACCCGTTATGGGGAAGAGAAAATATGTTGATGGTGCAGGTTGGGGGAGTGATTGGATGGTGAGCTTGGGGGCAAACTGGGCCGCAGGAGCCTGGTGTGTTGGAGAAAGGAGAGAAGGCCAGTGGGACTGCTCTGGGTCAGGGTAGGTCAGCAGAGTCCTAAATTAGGAGATTCTCCCCCCTCTCCTGAGCAATAAGAGTATTTTGAAAGTTTTGTTTTTTTAATGTTTATTATTTTTAGAGAGACAGTGGGGGGAGGGGGCAGAAAGAGGGAGGCACAGAATCTGAAGCAGGATCCAGGCTCCGAGCTGAGCTGCCAGCACAGAGGCCCGTGTGCGTCGCTGATCCCGGAGCCATGAGATGGTGACCTGAGCCTAAGTCAGACACTTAATAGACTGAGCCAGCCGGGTGCCCTTTTCGGACCGGTTTTAATAGGTACAGGTGGAGGTGCTTGACATCAGATTTGAATTTTTAAATCTTTTCAGTCACTGGAGTAAGAAAAACCGGTATGTAAAACTTCGTTGAGTGAATGGTTAAAGAGATGTTTTCAGGGGCGCCTGGGTGGCTCAGCCAGTTAAGCGTCTGACTTCTGCTCAGGTCCTGATCTCCTGGTTTGTGAGTTCAAGCCCTGCATCAGGCCTTGTGCTGACAGCTCAGAGCCTGGAGCCTGCTTCGGATTCTGTGTCTCTTCATATTCTGCCCCTCTCCTACTCTCACTCTGTCTCTCATTCTCTCTCAAAAATAAACAAATATTTAAAAAAAAAAAAGATGTTTCCAAAATGCTTTAAGATAAGAGGTACCCGGAGCTAAAGGTATTGCCTGACTCTGCTTCTCTCCATTACTTTCAGGACTGAATTATAATTTTTTAAGAAACAGTTCACTTGAGGCTTAATGCCCCCCGATAAATCTATAGCTATCTTGTGGAGAAGTAGAATTTTTTTCTATTCAAGTTAGTGCAAAACATTCTGGTGTTTTCTGTATCCTGAAGAGTTTCCATTTAAGGATTGTAGGAGCAAAACCACAAGGCACACTTGAACACAGGCTATGGACATGTTGCCGTTCGGACAGTCTGCAAACCACCAGCTCCCTTCTCTAAACCGAAGCAGGGGTATGGGTCCTCCGCCCCAAGCATCTTGAAAGGAGTCGGTAAAATTCAGGGAGAAGTAAAGGATTCCACCCCAAATGGTCGCCGTTAGCATCTTTTTTGTTTTGTTCCACAGTTTTCATCCTGAAAGCAGAATGGTTGAGGGAACATAATAGAGATAGCTGATCAGTGTTGGTGGTCTTGGTGGCAGTGGAGGTGATAGGTTCTTATAGACTCCTAGCTTTTGGGGGAAAGATCATATTTTAGGAAGCCTTTCTCGGCTTCTGCAAGCCCCACTAGCTGAGTTAAGCGCTGGTCCCCTAATTTTCTCTTGTGAGGACAAATAAATAGGTTGGCGATTGCAAATATTCATCCTTGATGACATTAACAGGCAACTAGGATTGTTCTTCACGTTAAAAGGATCTCTGTTCATTTGCTTCCATGGTCACGGAATCCTATGAGATTATGCTCCATGATTTTTCTGTGAGATCCACAATGTTACTGGCAAGAAAAGACTCACTGCCCTAAGGACTATTTTTGGTCTACCGTGTTGTCTAGAGGCCCTTGAGACAGTAACAATTGTTTCCACATGTCTTTCAAAAACTACCTGTGACAGAATTCTTTGGGATGCTTCCTAAAAATGCCAGTTTGTGGGCCCGAGCCCAGGACTCTGAAATTTTATCAAGCACCCTGAAGATTTCCTAAGAAAAGGAAAGTTTGAAAGTAATTGTCTGAAAAAGATAGAATGTCAGGGGTTTTCTAATCAGTTTGCCAAGTGAAGCCTACACCTTAGTTAACCTTGTATCCTTACAAAGCAGTTAATCCGAGTTACTTGACATAGTTTCAAAAGTTATTCAAATAGCTTCTTATCCTCCAGAGTTGACTCACAAAGACTGAGATGGGGGTGAGAGGAAGAGAGAGCTGTTGTTTGTGCCTGGTGTTTTAAATATGTGATTTCATCCTCTCCACGGTTTTATAAATTTGGAATTATTAACTCTTACAGATCAAGTCAGAGAAATTTCAGGGAAGTATTTAGTTTTTAGGGTTTTTTTTTGGTTAATGTTTACTTATTTATTTTGAGAAAGAGAGAGAGAGAGAGAGAATCCCAAGCAGGCTTTGCACTGTCAGTGCACAACCCAATGCAGGGCTCGATCCCATAACCATGAGATCATGACTTGAGCCGAAATCAAGAGTTGGACGCTTATTCAACTGAGCCACCCAGGAGCCCCTAGTTTTAGTTTTTAAAAAATGTTACTATGGGGGCGCCTGGGTGGCTCAGTCGGTTGAGTGTCCGACTTCAACTCAGGTCATGATCTCATGGTTTGTGAATCTGAGCTCCGTGTTGGGCTCTGTGCTGACAGCTTAGAGCCTGGAGCCTGCTTCAGACTGGCTGCCTCTCCTCCTCTCCCCTGCTCTGCTCTGTCTCTCTCAAAAATAAATAAAAACACTCAAAAAAATTTAAAAATATTATTGTGGAAAAATTAAATATATAAAAAGTAGTCAGAATAGTATAATAAATTCCTGTGTACCATCAACTACCTTCAAAAATGAACATATAGCCCATATTGTTTTGTCTATACTCCCCATCCTCTTTCCCCTACCTCCTATATTATTTTTTCCCAAATTATTTTGAAGAATATTCCAGACATAATTTCATCTTTAATATTTTAGTATGTTTCTAAAAGGATCATTAAAAATGACATAACCACAGTACATTTATCAAACCTAAAGAAACCAGTTCTTTATAACATCATATACCTAGTCAGTGTTCGAATTTCCAATTGTGTCATAAATATCATTTATTTTATAGTTTGTTTGAATCAGTTCCCAAATCATGTCCACACATTCCTGTTGCTGTGTCCCAGTGACAATTTAAGAAACTGCCTCTTATCGTTTAGATCTCAGCTCAAGGGGCGCCTGGGTGGCTCAGTCGGTTGGGCGGCTGACTTCAGCTCAGGTCATGATCTCGCAGTCTGTGAGTTCGAGCCCCGCGTCGGGCTCTGTGCTGACGGCTCAGAGCCTGGAGCCTGCTTCCGATTCTGTGTCTCCCTCTCTCTCTGCCCTTCCCCTGTTCACACTGTGCCTCTATGTCCCTCAAAAATAAAAACATTAAAAAAAAAAAAATAGATCTCAGCTCAAATGATAGCTTCTCAGAACCCTTCCTAGACATCTTATTTATTATAGCACTTCATGTTTTATTACCCTGTTTTCTTCTTTTTTAAAAATCGAAATGTATTTAACATGCAATGTTATATTAGTTTCAGACGTACAACATATCGATTCAATGATTCTGTACTGGGTGCTCACCATGATAGGTGTGGTGACTATCTGCCACCAAATAACATTATTATAATTATTGGCTATATTCTCTATGCTATACTTTTCATCTCTGTGACTTTTTTATTTTATACCTGGAAACCTCTTAATCCCCTTTATTTCACTCATCCCCCCCCCCCCCAGGCACCCCCCCCCCCGCAACCATCACTTTGTTTTCTGTATTTAAGAGTCTGATTTTGTGTGTGTGTGTGTGTTCGTGTATTCCTCTGTTTTGTTCTTGAATGCACTTACTATTTATCTGAACTATGTATTACTTGTTTGTCTCTCCCACCAGAACGTAAGTTCGTACAACTTTAATGTTTTGTCCACCACTGTCTAGAATTGTACATGGCAAATGTTGTGATCTCAAATAACGGCGATTCTCTTGTGAAGGTTAATTCATGACCTCTACGTTGCAAAATCCAAAGGTTGCTTTTTGATTCAAGCTTTCAACAACAGTACACACTGGTGAACTTTCTCTTTCTCTCAGCTACCTTACCACCATTCTCCTGGCTTTTCTCATATCTCATCAGAGGCTACTTTTCAGACTCTTTCTAGGATCTTCCTCTTCCCAGAGTTCAAATGATAGTGTTCTCTTAGTTTTAGTCCTGGGACTCCTTCTTTGCCATATCTAAATTCTCTTCCTACGTATTTCCTGTGACAATAAATACCATCTTCATTTTGATAACATAACTATCAAGTTTACTTTGGCTTGGAAATGCAGACTTGTATATTCAAATGTCTGTTTGACATTGTCTATCTGGATGTTTACAGTCACTGTGAACTTAACATGTTCAGAACAGAATTTTCTATTACCTTTATTATTCCAGTCTCACTCCGGCCCACTCCAAGCCCCACTGTTCTGCCTCCTCTTGTTCCATTCTTCCCCTAATTTACTTTGCCTCAGTTATGTTGAACTTGTTTGCGTCTCCTACCCACTGAATTTTGTTTTTTTTTTCACTATTGTATCCCCAGTGCCTAGAACAGGGCCTGGCAGGTGGATGCTCAGTGTATAAACTTATTGTCTGAATTAATGCCTATTCCTCAAAACAAAAAGCTAGAGCTTTTTGCCAGTGCATCTGCTGTTCCCTAACCTCTGAAGGACCTTCCCCTGTCCTTCGTATGGCTGGTTCTTTCTCTTTCAGGTCTCAAACTTCAAAATCACTTCCTCAGCAAGGAGATGCCTCCCTGGAGTCACCTCCCAGTCTCCATTGTAACATCCTGTGTTACTTTCACCAATGCATTTTTCACTGCCTATTATCTTTGTTTACTAATTGTTTAATGTTTGTCCTATCCCACTTCAGTGTAAGGTCCATGAGTACTGGGACTTTGCCTGTATCCTTCATGCCTAAAACAGT
The DNA here is from genome assembly GCA_030068075.1 of Paguma larvata. Lineage (NCBI taxonomy): Eukaryota > Metazoa > Chordata > Mammalia > Carnivora > Viverridae > Paguma > Paguma larvata. The sequence continues at coordinate 13,157,001 of CM057823.1, forward strand.
GCCTGGCATTTGTTGAATGAATGAATGAGAGAAACCCAGGCCCATCAGACCTCAAAGATAATGTTCCTGCACTCTTAGAACTGTTTTCTCTGACTGATTCTTTAGGTAGTAGTTTCTTCTCCTGATGTTTTGTAAATTCCTAGTACCTCCACGTACAAGAAAATAGAGGTTCTGAGCTTCTGAACCGGGCAACATATTTCCATGTTACTTTCCCCCCAATCTTAGCAAACAGTAGTGGGAAACGAGTCACGTGTCAGGCTCCATCTTAGGTGCTGAGGACAAAAAGTTTTCTAATGCACAGTCACTTCCCTCAAGGAGCTTATGAAAGTTTCGGAAATGCATAACCTAACGACACTTCTTAGATTTCGCCTTGGTTCAATCTCTCTAACCGCTGCACCTTCGCGCGGAACCTTTCTGAGCCGCAGACCAAACGCAACAGGGAGGGGCCCGGATTTCGGTACCGCCCACAACATCCTGCGCCCCGCCCAGGGCTCCGCCCCCGGCGCCCCGTCCTTCCCTTGGCCCCGCCCCCAGCCGTTCTAAGCTTTAGGGGCGGGGCCCGCGGCGTCCACTCGTGTTCTAACGCGCGACGCAGCGGCAGTGACGTAACACTTGCGCACGGACCTTCGCTGCGGCTCTGCAGACGCCTCTTCCCTTCGCCGCCGCCCCAGGTGCTTGTGTTGTAGCGCAGCGGCTCGCGGACTTCCGCAGCCAGGGTTCTGGCCCGCGAGCGCCTGGCAGTCGTCCGCTCTCTTCACCGGAGCCATGGCGGCAGCCGGCGGGCCGGAAGCTGCTGGGCGCTCTCTCCTTCCCAGCGTCCTCTTGCTTCTGCTGATCACTGGCCCTGCCCTCGGCTGGAACGACCCTGGTGAGTGCTGTCCTCACCCGCCCCTTTCTGTTGAATTCAGCTAGCGCCCAGAGGCCCAGCGGGCGACCATTTCCGTTCGCCTCCGCGAGCGCTTTTCTACCCTAATTTCTCATTTCCATCTTCTTCCCTAGTCATCTGCGTCCTGCCAGGCCATTTTGCTTTTCCCAGAAGTCCTACGGGACAAGTGGGGACAGTTGGGGAGTGGGCGGGGCAGGACGGCTCTGTATATTTAAGGTCCCCTTTCTCCCTTCCCTGGACTCCCAGAATTTGTCTACCTTCTCCTTCCTCGGACAACAGCCCTCATCCCTAAGACTAACTGAAAAGCTCGGTACTTACCTGGTCGTTTTGCTTTGTTGTCATGACTGTCTGATGTCATCTTCGCTGCCTGTTGTCATGGCTGCCTGTTGCTATGGCTGACAGTTCCCACAGCACCGGCAGTCTGTGAGTCATACTTAGTGGACAGGGATGTAAACCTTGCAGATAAGTTAGCAGAATCATAGACATGTGAGCAAAACTCATGCTGCTTATTCTGACCACTACAGTGAAGTTCATTTCGTTACGTCAGCTTTTCCCATTGTTTTTCACCGAACACTGGAATTTAAAAGACATTATTATTTTTTGTGTGTGATGGTACACGATAAGTAATTTCTGGAGAAAGGATTTTTTTTACTACTATGTTATTAGAATTTTCTGAAGAATTTTTGTGGAATAAGAAATATTCCGTGTAACATATACCTAAAAATACAGGTTCCATTTAATGATGTATGCTGTTAAATTGGAATTATGTAAGAAATACTTTTTAAACAGTTAAAACATCATTTTTGGTTTCGGGAATGAAGATGTTATGGCACGAAAAGTTTCAATATTGTATTTGGGACTTGGGTGATAGGAAATGCCTGTGTTTCTTAAGCAACAGATTTATTTCTGTAATTTCCTATTTTATTCCTAAATGCTAAAATGAGAGAGAAGATGATTGACTTTGAGTAACTCATCTGAATGCGGATGTTTTATTAGTAATAAAAGCCTAGTTGGGTTTAAATGTCCATGTAATTTCCCTATGTATTCCTGGAAGGTTGTATATAAAGATGACAGTTTGGTCAGAATTATAATTTAAAAACTAGATTGAAACATTAGTTGAAGCTTCAATTTTTTTTTTAATGTTTTATTTTATTTTTGAGACAGAGAGAGACAGAGCATGAGTGGGGGAGGGGCAGAGAGAGAGGGGAGACACAGAATCCGAAACAGGCTCCAGGCTCTGAGCCATCAGCACAGAGCCCGACGCAGGGCTCGAACTCACAGACTGCGAGATCATGACCCGAGCCGAAGTAGGCTGCTCAACCGACTGAGCCAACCAGGCGCTCCGTGAAGCTTCAATTCTTAAGTAAAAAAGAGAAGTTTACAGATGAAGAATCAGGAGAATTAAAAAAAAAAAAGAAACCAAATTTGAATTAATGGTGAACCTCTTCTTGGAACTCTTAGTCTACGTACTCTATAAACTATTGTTCTGGAACAAAAAGCACCAAAATATTTTGCATAGTAAACACAATTGGTATTTCTGCTTTACCTTAAATTTACTTTGCGGAACTGTTTTATGAAAGTATTTTATTGGGTTAAGTTTTATCAAGCCCTTTATTAAAGCAATAATCACTCTTTTTTTTTTTTTTTTGGCTTTGGATGCACTTACTTTGTCTTTAGCCAACATAGAGCAGTGATTTGTCTGGAAAAAAATTGTATAGCCATTCTAAAAAGATTACCTAAAACTTTTCAAAATTCTTTATGGAATTATTTTATATTTAAGTCACTTTTCTGGGCGTTGGGAACATAGCAGTTAACAAAACTGAGTGTCTTGACCCCAAGGAGTTTACATCTGTTGAGAAATAGACAGTAAGCAAACTGGTAAGTAGTGTGTCAAATGGTGAAAAGTGGATGGACAATGATAACACAGAGGAAGGAAGACAGGATGTGCAGGTAGAAGTGGGATTTTCAAAATATGCATTGGTGAGAGAAGACGCCACTGTTAAGGTGACATTTGATCAGAAACCTGAAGTCAGAGGAGGCGTAAATGACCTGCTATGAATTGTATTTTAAAGTTTCATTCTGTCTGCTCCGTGGAGAACAGACTGGGCGGGGGGCGGTCCAGAGAAGCTGGAAGGCCAGTGAAGAGGCTGCTGGTAGCGTGAGTTCCAAGAGGAGTGATGGTTTGGCCAGGGGAGAGGCAGTGCCGTTGGTGTGAGTGGTTGGATTCTCACCTATTTAGAAGGTGGAGCTGAGCTGATATTCTGATGGATTAGATGTAGGAGTGAGAGGAGAAGGCAAGGTTTTTGCTTGAGTGGTTAGGAGTGGGGAGTTACCGTTTCCTGAGATGTGGAAGATCGTGGGAGGAGCATGTTCTGGGGGGACCTCGGTTTTGTTCATCTTAAATTTGAGACTTATGCCCAGAAATCGGGGACCCCAAAAACCACCAGGGAGCCGAGTCCGATGCAAGAACAAAGAGCCTTTAATCGAGCTAGCTCCAGCTCAATCTCCTACTGCACCGACGCAGCAGTGGGTCGAGAGAGAGAGAGAGAGAGAGAGAGAGAGAGAGAGAGAGAGAGAGAGAGAGAGAGCCTGTTCCAAAAACACAATAGTTTTAAAGGGGTCTAGGGGCAATGGGAGGGGTGATGGTCGTGACCCTAGCCAATTGGCTGAGGAAGGGTCAAGGGTCCTGTTCCATAGGTCACTGGTTCTTTTGGAACCGGGAAGTTGCAGGTTTTGAGCAGGCACTGGGGACTCAGGGTGGAGGACACGAAACACAATGGAGTCAGTCCCAGTTTGCCCTTAAGCAAAATGGAATCAGTCCCGATTTGCCCTTACAAGACCTGTAAGTGGATTTCGATTTGTGAGTCTGGACTTGAGGGAACTCCCTGTGACCCTTGACTGATAAAACTAGTGGAGGATGGGTGTGAGCATTTTGTTCTTAGACCTTGTCCCAGTTCGGGCTGCTGTAACAAAATACTGTGACTGAGTGGCTTAAACAGGAAGCGTTTATTTCTTGTTTTTTGGATGCTGGGAAGTTGAAGATCAGGGTGCCAGCATATTTGGTGTTTGGTTTCTTGGTTTGCAGATGACTGTTTTGTTGTTATGTCCTCACATGGCAGAGAGAGACTGAGACACGGAATCCAAAGCAGGCTCCAGGCTCTGAGCTGTCTGCACAGAGCCTGAGGCGAGGCTTGAACCCATCAACTGGGAGGTCGTGACTTGAGCTGAAGTTGGACATTTAACGGACTGAGCCGCCCAGGCGCCCCTGAGAGAGATATTTTAAATTTTGATGGCAAGTTATCAGTCTTTGTATATTCCTTGTTTGCTTTCACCTCCATATTTAAGGTTGAAATATTTCCATGTAATTTTAGGCGTCATGACAGGCCACCACTAAATCCATCAATATGCTCCTCCCCTTTTTTAAAAAGGAACTTTTCCCCACAAGGTAAAAATAACATTACCCCTGACAAAATTAATCTTAATTTTTTAATGTCAACTAATTATCTATTTCATATTCAGAGATCACATTTGTACCTAAAGTGTCTAAACTAGTTGGTTCAAACCAAGACCCAGTCCAAGTCTGTGCATCACATTTGATTGTATTCTCCTTTAAGTCCTTTTAAATGTAGAAATCCTTTTTTAATGTTACTGGTTAGCTGAAGGGCTTGGGCCTGTTGTCCTTTAGAATATCCTACCTTCTGGATTCTGTTTTTTTGTGGCATTGTTTTAGCTTACTTTTTTTCTTCCCTGTATTTCTTGTAGACTGAATATTAAGTCCGAAGGATTGATAAAATTCATGTTAAATACTTTCAGGGATTACATCATAGTAGATGATATAATATCAATTTGTTCTACCATTATTAATGGTAAGATTAACTAGTGGATTAAAAGTGGCTTTTTTTCTCTCTTGTGAAGTTATATTTTTCCAGAAAGTATTCTGTGTGATGTTACTTAGCACCATACCAATATTTGGTCTCTTAATGATTTTAAAACAAATAATTCCTTGTCTGAATCTGTTTCTTTAGGGGTTATAAAATGATGATTTTTTTAAATTTTGTCATTTCATCTGCATTTATTAGCTGTCATTCTTCAGTAAAGTTGAGATTTCCTTTATCCCCTAGCCTATTACAGATTACAGTTTCTGGTGGAAAGTCAGAATAAAAATTTAATTTTTAATCTTTAATTACCAATTTTCAGGAAAAAGGAGGTAGGTAGCAACTTTTAATGGCAAATGAGTTTTTTGCATTCTCTTTGAGCACTATTACAGATTTTGCATTTTTATAGACTGAATATAACTTGATCAATTACAGTCTTTTTCTTGGTGGTCCGTCTTTTGCTTTTGGTGTCTTCAGAAGATTTCCCTATACCAGGAGCATAAACATATTCTGTTGTGTTTTTGTACAGTATTTTTTTGTTGTATGTTTTATGGTGTAAATTTTTAGCCATTGTGGATTAACTTTTGTCCATGGTGTACAATGATCAATTTTTCTAATCCTGTGCCAATACTATAGTGTTTATGGTACTATAGATTCAATAATATATTTCAATATATATAGTTCAAATTTCCTTTCTTTGTTACTGGTTTTCAGCTGTCTTTTCATTACTGATTTTATGTTAGTATATATTATATGTTATTTTATTTCTTTTTTTTTAAGTTTATTTATTTTGAGAGAGAGAGGGAGTGAGCATGCATGAGTAGGGGAGGGGCAGAGAGAGAGAGGGAGAGATCTCAAGCAGACTCCATACTGTCAGCATGGAGCCTGACTCAGGGCTCTATCCCACTAACTGTGAGATAATGACCGGAGCCAAAATCAAGAGTTGGACACCCAACCAACTGAGCCACCCGGGTGCCCCTATGTCATTATATTTCTAATTTTATTGCATTTTGGTGAGAGAATGTGGCTGATAAATCTCAGCTTAGTCGCATTTATTAAGTTCTTTTTTTGGTAAATAAGTATAAATAAGATCTGATTCTGCTGGTGTGAGGGAACGTCCATGATATATGATTAAGTGGAAAAGCCATGTGAGGAATAATGTGGACTGTATGTTTCAGCTTTTATAAAAATAAGCCAACAAAAATCAGAACAACTCCAGTATCTGTGTCTGGGTGAGCAAGAAAAAAGGACTTACCAAAGTGTTAATTTGGGGTATCCCAGAAATGTAAAATTGGAGGATGAGTGGGTTTCACTGTTAAAAACAATCATGAAATATATATAAAGATGAATAAATAAGACATACATGAATAATTTAAAGAAAAAACCATGGACATCGTTGTAACCCCATTCAGTTAAGAGAAAGGAAAAAGAATTCTACGTGATCCTTTCTAAGCAAATTTCCTTTCCCGGAGGTAGCTACTTTCTTGATTTTTGAATGAATACTTTTTTTACTCCAGTTTTTCTACTCATGTATGTGGTAAAACCCTAAAAGTTTTTGAAAAACTAACTCATTTCTTAGTGGTGTAACAAAAAGGTCTCTGGCTTCAGGTTTCCTGAGATTTTAAGTGCCCCTTCTGGGGAAATCACTGGGGAAAATCATGGGAAACCTAGGACTCACTATAATTAAGGTATCTGTCGAAGACTGTAGTGGTCTGATATTGAACATCAGACGGAAATATGGTCAGAAGGAGTAGGTTCTTCTAGATCTTTTACTTCTAAGCTTCCCATGGTCTGTCTCTCGAACTCAGGAACAGGTTAAAGTCAGAATGCTTCTGTGGGGTGATGAGTGTCCTCAGCTGATCCAGTTAGCAGGACATGGTGGGGAAGAGGGGGAGCTTCATCAGCTCAAGGTCAAGACAGACCAAATACATATAAAAACCAAAGCCAGGTTCACCTGGACATTCTTTCCTTAGGTTTAGAAGAGATGGTATGGTAGCAGCAGGGAATTTAGCTGGCAGCCTTCATGTCTGTCTTTTGAGCAGTACTCTTCCAGTGTGGACTTGTTGCCCTCCGCCTGGCCATGGCTGTCATATTGCTATCTTCATTCATCATTTTCCTCCGGATTCCCTTTGTCCCTCTGTACGCCATTACTTCTTCTTTAGTCCTCTGGTTTTTATGTCTTTCTCTTTGTTTTTTTTGTTTTGTTTTTCTCTTGGTGGTGAATATCTTTCATTTTCTTACTGAGAATTGGTACTTGGGACATAAATATTTTGAAACCTTTCAGCTGTCTGAAAATCCCACCCTCTTGCTTAAGTGACAACCTAGAATTCTATACCCACTTACTTTTGAAAGTATTTCCTATGACAGGAGTTGTATTAGGATGACCCTTTCTGTATTTGACAGGATACTTACTACCTGTTCATCTGTGTTCTTCTTGTTTCAGACAGAATATTATTGCGGGATGTAAAAGCTCTTACCCTCCACCATGATCGCTATACCACCTCCCGTAGGCTGGATCCGATCCCACAGCTGAAATGTGTTGGGGGCACAGCTGGATGTGATTCTTACACCCCAAAAGTCATACAATGTCAGAACAAAGGTTGGGATGGTTATGATGTACAGGTAATATCCATTATGTTGATGGCAGTCTAGTTGGAATCTTTATTCAATAAAGTGTTTATTGGGATATTATTCAGTATTTTTGGGAAGCACATGTAGAAAATATCAAGTTAAGTATATAAATATAAACCAATTATTTTCTGGAAGAACATCCTCCAAAGAAAACTGATTTTAAAGCCTGGAAATATTCATCGTAATTTTCATGCCATAAATTTCTACTGAGACTTTAGTAAATTTTAAAAACTTTACATACTTGGGGTAAGGATAGAGAGTCTCTGCTGGTTATCATTTTACTGTCATTCATCAAAAAATACCAACCTACCTTCGAGAAATAATATGATCAGGAATCGTAGACTGGTAGGAATGTAAAATGGTGCAGGCGCTTTAGAAAACTTTCTCAGAAGGTTAAACCTAGAGTTACCCCGTCATTCCACTTCTGGGTATATACCCCAAAGAATTAAAAACATGTATCCACACAAAAATGTGTACGTAAATGTTTGTAGCAGTATTATCTTAATAGCCAAAAAGTAGAAACGTCCTAAATGTCTGTCATTGATGAATGAGTTAACAAAATGTGGTATAGGCATACAGCATAAAAAAGAATGAAGTACAGATACGTGCTACAGTATGTGTGAAAATATGATGCTAGGTCAAAGAAGCCAGTCACAGATTATCTGATTACATTCGTATGAAATGCTCAGGGTAAGGAAATCCATAGAGACAGATTGGTAGTTACCTAGGGCTGGGAAATTTGGGAGGGAATAAGGAGTGACTGCGAATGGGTATGAGATTTTTTTTGCAGTGGTGAAGATATGCTAAAATTGATTGTGGCGATGGTTGCACAATTATGAATATACTAAAAACCACCAAAATGGGTGAATGTATAATGTATGGGTCATATCTTAATAAAGTTATTATGAAAAATAAAATAGCATATCTGAAATTTGAGAGAGAAAGATAATTTGGCCAAAAACTTATAGAAAGGCAGAAGAACAAATCAAATCTATTTTAGCTTGTATCTCTTTACATGCCATTAAAGAAGCCTATTACCTATTTAGCTGAAAATATAATTATGGAATTTAAACTAAACTTGGACTTTTTTTTAAGGTGGAAATACTTGAGGCTAGTGTGAATGTTTTGCATTTTTCTAAATATCTTAAAATTTAAGAGATGGGTTGCCTGACTGTCTTAGTTGGTGGAGCATGCGATTCTTGATTTTGAGGTTCTGAACACAGGCCCCATGCCGGGTGTAGGGATTACTTAAAAAAAAAATGTCTTTTAAGAGAGTACTTACAGGATTGGACCCTGGAAAGTTAGCCCATGGTGTTATAAAATTTGTATAGGAAGTTTTTGTTTTTTAAAAAAAATTTTTTTTTAATGTTTATTTTTGAGAGAAACAGAGTTCAAGTGGGCAGAGGCAGAGAGAGAAGGAGACACAGAATCTGAAGCAGGCTCCAGGCTCTGAGCTTGTCAGCAAAGAGGCCTGACACAGGGCTTGAACTCACGAACCATGAGACCATGACCTGAGCAAAAGTCAGATTCTTAACTGAGTGAGCCACCCAAGCTTCCCTGTGTAGAAAGTTTTTTTCAAAAGGTTATGTCCTATCTCTGATGCCATATGTAGTTACTAGATATTCATGTATGATGCTAATTTTTGAGCCCTAACTTTTAAAGAACTTCTGTTTTTAATTTTAATTTTTAAAGTTTTTATTTATTTATTTTGAGAGGGAGAGAGGGAAGGGGCAGAGAGAAAAAGAATCCCAAGTAGGCTCTTCATGGAGCTCCACACAGGATTTGAACCCATGAACTGCGAGATCATGACCTGAACTGAAATCAAGAGTTGGGCGCTCAACTGATTAAGTCACCCAGTTCCCCAAGAACCTCTATTTTTAACGAAAACATCTTGAACTACAGTAGCAAAAAGTTGACATTCAAAGTTTTGCTTAACATTTATAAATTGTGGAATACTTAATATGTACAAAAGAATTCCTCACGTGCATATGTAAGGAATAAGGAATAGTAATAAAACAAATACTCAGGTACCTCCTATCCAGCTTTGAAGCCCTTAGGTTAGCTTCTCCTGGACACCGAAGCACTTATTGTTTTGAATTTTGTTTATCATTCCCCAACTTCATTTTGCATTGTTATGACAGCTGTATAACCCAAATAGTATTTACTAAAAATTTTTTTGATTCTAATAATCTATCTCTGTTTTCTTCACAGTGGGAATGTAAGACCGATTTGGATATTGCGTATAAATTTGGAAAAACTGTAGTGAGCTGTGAAGGCTATGAATCCTCTGAAGATCAGTATGTACTAAGAGGTTCCTGTGGCTTGGAGTATAATTTAGATTACACAGAACTTGGCCTGAAGAAATTGAGAGAGTCTGGGAAAAACTATGGCTTTAACCCTTTCTCCGACTATTCTGACAAGCTATACTCCTCGAATTCCGGTGGCCTCAGTGGGTTGATTACCATCATAGTGCTACTTGCTATTGCTTTTGGAGTTTATAAATTGTTCCTTAGTGATGGTCAAGGTTCTCCTCCCCCATATTCTGAGTATCCTCCATATTCCCATCATTACCAGAGATTCAGCAACTCAGCAGGACCCCCTCCTGGAGGCTTTAAGCCTGAATTCACAGGTACGTTTCTCTAGGTAATGGCAATAAGTAGGGTAGATGTGAGGCAGCGAGGGAATCTTGTACTGGTTTCCGAAATAGAAAATGATGGCATCGGGAGACCAAAGCAGGCTCGTCTTCTCATGTTTTACTTTTTCAACTTCTTTTATCTATTTTTCTGTGTAAGGATAATTGCAACCACTATTTTAAGGTGCCATGGTTAAATTACAAATCATCTTAATCAGAAAAACTTGATGAGATTTGCCAATAAGCATTTACCTTGAACTCCATCTCATACCATACACAAAAATCTATTCACTAAATATAGATCTCAGCATAAAAGGTGAACATAGGAAAATATTTGTCATGACCATGGGATGGGCAGAAATTGCTTCGAATACAAAAAGTTCCAGCCAGAAAGATAAGATGGATAAATTCGACTTTATTTAAATTGAGAACGTTTAGCCATTAAAAGACAATATTAACAGAGTGAAAAGGCAAGCCACAGACTGGGAGAAAATATTTGTAAAACATTATTTCCAACAAAGGGTGTGTGTCTAGAATATGTAAAGAACTCTCCCACAAATCTGAAAAAGGGCAGACAACCCAATTTTTAAAATGGACAGACTTGAACAGGCATTTTATAATAATGAAGATATCCAGATGTCTAGTAACAATATGAAAAGGTGCCTAACATTTGTCTTCAGGAAAATGCAAATTAAACCACAATGAGTTAATTATTAACCACCATATAACCACTGTAAGAGCTAACATGAAAAAGGCAGAGTGCCAAGTAATGGTAAAGATGGTAGGAGTTAAAATAGAAAACACTTGGCAAACTGTCACTGTCTACTAAAACTAAACATCCGCCTCCCCTGTGCCCCGGCAGCTCCGTTCCTTGTTACATACATCAGAGAAATGCATGTATTCGTACGCAAAAAGATATGCATGGAATATTTATAATAGTTCTATTCACAACAACTAAAAACTGGAAATAGAATGTCCATAAACATAAGAATGGGACAAATTGTGATTTTTTTCACACAATAGAATACTTTAGATCGATTTTAAAAAACCAAACCAAAACGTGATGTGTGCAGTAGTGAGGGTTGACTCTTGGAGGCATGATGTCCCAGACACACAAGAGTACCTAGTTCATGATTACATTTAGAAATTCAGGAATGGGTGTAAGACCAAAGTATAGTGAGAGAAGTCACTCTCTCACTGATCTCCGACGTGGGTGGGTATCTACTGGCAATTGTCATGAGGGAGCCTTCTGGGGTGCTAGAAATGTTTTGTTGATGTGGGTAGTGGTTACATGCACGGGTACGTATGTACAAATTTCGTAAGCTGTATAAGTGAGATTAGGACACTTTCCTCTATGTATGGTATGTATCAATTAAAAAAAAAAACTTCGTTTGAGCAGAAGATACTTTTTTGGTCTAAGACCTGACTTCCCAGTTGATACAAATATCTGGCTGTCTCCACTTGGATGCCTGCATTAGGCGCTCAAGTATAGCTTTCACGTGAAGCTTTCATAGATGTTCAAAATGCAGAAATGAAGGACCTCCAACAAGTGGGGTCATCTAGTAGCTGATCCTGAGCAGGGCAAATGTGACTTTACTGGAAGGAACCCCCCTCACTTCTAAGATATATCCCTTTTTTCCATATCTGTGGGAAAGGCACTCAGTTATAAATCAGTATTTTATGAATACACTTTTTGAATACAACTTGTTTATGAGTGGAGCAATAGTGCAGATGAAATAATTGAAATGTCATGTTGTTTTTGGCGTTGTAGGCCGTGCTTTGTTTACGTGAGGATATATAATAAATCATTTTTATTTCTAGGACCGCATGGTGCAACTTCTGGTTTTGGCAGTGCTTTCACAGGACAACAAGGATATGACAATTCAGGACCTGGGTTCTGGACTGGCTTGGGAACTGGAGGAATACTAGGATATTTGTTTGGCAGCAATCGGTAGGCTTTGCATTGACCTCACTTGCTCTTTAATTCCACGTTTCTTTGGAAACTTCTTTGTTTTGCTTGCAGTTGGACTGGATTTGGTTTTATTGAGGAAAATAAATTATGGTGACGTTATCCTATTAAACCAGAGTCTCTGCTATATGGGCTTTCATCAATACCGTATATGTTATTTTCTTTCATTGTGTTTCTTCTTCCTGTGTCATCCTTATAGATATTCTGAGATAGGAAAAAGACGGTGTACTTCACATCCCAGAAAATGAGAAGACAGGAAAGAACACCGTGCTTGAGGAACAGTTAGCAGTCAGGTTTGGTAGGGGAATGGTAGAAGCAAGGCCGGACAGGGCTTGGAGCCAGATTTTGGGATGTCTTCAGTATTACTGGTAGTTTAACTTTAGATATTATCAGAGTGTGAGTTCTAAAAGTCTCTTCTTCCCGTTACTTCCCCCCATGGCAATGACCATACAATATCAGAAAAACAAAATAGTATCTATTTCAAGTTATACCAGAACACTGAGGAAAAACACTTTATAAAGATTTTTTTTCTGAGAGCTTAGAAATAGGATATTTAAAACTGAAGACACAAGAAAATGCCTGACACGCTTTTATATGTTCATAGAGCAGCAACACCCTTTTCTGACTCGTGGTATTACCCGTCTCCTCCTTCATCCTCCAGCACATGGAACAGCCGTGCCTACTCACCGCTTCATGGAGCCTCAGGCAGCTATTCGGCCTATGCGAGCTCAGAGACGAGAACTAGAACAGCATCAGGTGAGAGCGGAAACATAGAGCTTCCTGTCATGAAGCAGTGAAGTGTACAAATAGTTTTGGAACTTAAGAAGATAATTAACTGGGGGCACCTGGGTGGCTCAGTCGGTTAAGTGTCTGACTCTTGATTTCAGCTCAGGTCCTGGTCTCACGGTTCGTAAGTTTGGGCCTCGCCATCGGCCTCTGCACTTACGGCACTGAGCCTGCTTGGGATTCTGTCTTTCCCTCTCTCTCTGCTCCCCACTGCCCGCTTCAAAAATAAATAAAAAGGGGCGCGTGGGTGGCTGTCAGTTAAGCCTCCTCCCACTTCAGCTCAGGGCACGATCTCACGTTTCGTGGGTTTGAGTCCCGCATTGGGCTCTGTGCTAACAGCTCAGCCTGGAATCTGCTTCCGATTCTGTGTCTCCCTCTCTCTCTGCCCTTCGCCCACTTGTGCACTGTGTCTCTCTCTCTCAAACAGTAAATAAACATTAAATAAAATACATTATTTAGACTTAAAAAATACATTAAAAAAGATAATTTATTGTATATTAGTAATTAATTATAAGTAATTAATTAGTAATTAGTAATTTGGTATACCTATCAGAAATATTAATAGCACAGTTAACTGAGACAGAATCTAGTTCAGATTCATTCTTTCCTCTCACTTCTAAACATTCTTTAAAAATCAAGCAGGGATTTGGTTTAGACTCACTTCCAACATTAACCAACGAGGGTTTGACCTTCAGCCGTCCTGAACATTGGTTTCTACGGATGTTTAATTCTGTGACATCCAGAGTTCTTGAGCTCTAAAATGGAATCTTCTATTTATTGAATATTCAGCAAAATGCAATAAATATGTATTAATCCATACTTTAAATAATTGTCTAAAGTATGGTGGTAATGTTTATTTCTATTGTTAAGAGGAAATTTTGTAAAAAGCAAGGATATAATATAAAAAGTAAAAAAAGAACTATTTGTTTTTAAACATCCAGCTGATGAGCAGAGAATGGGCGGTAATGGGTCGTGAGGTAGAGTGCCGTGGATTGGATTCGTCTTCAGCAGGGGGAGGTTCCAAAAGAGAGGTTAATTCTTGATATTGACAGAAAACTGCATTTAAATATGTTTGAAGTGTAAAAGTGAATTTCTCATAGTACCGGTGTGAATATAAATTGATAAATTGATACTTTGAAAAACCATTTGGCATTACCTGCTAAATTAACCATGAGCTTACTCTAGACCCAGCAGTTTCACTCTCAGACATACAGCAGCAGAAATGTACACATTCACACGCTGAAATATGAGTATGAGAATGCTCCTAGCATCTTTATTCTTTTTTTTTTTTTTTGGAGAAAGAGCATATGCACTCAAGGAGAGGGAGGTCAGAGACAGGGAGAGAGAGAGAATCTTAAGCAGGCGCCATGCCTAGTGTGGAGCTTGATCTCATGACTGAGATCGTGACCTGAGCTGAAAAACAGCTGGATGCTTGACCAACCGAGCCACTCAGGCGCCCCGCATCTTTACTCATAATAACCTCCAAGTGGAAGCAACCCATGTATCCAACAGCATAAACTGGGTGAATAAATGGAGTCTGGCCACACAGGGAATGCCGCGCAGCACGGAGAGCGAATGAACACCTGTATGCAATAGTGTGGATAGATGACCAAATACGAAAAGCAAAGAAGCCGGACACAAGGGAATACGTATAAATATGATTACAGCCTTCATAAATATATGTGTTTAAAAGCAAGCAAAGCTAACCTGTGGAGTTAGATGTTAAGGCAGTGGTTTCTTTTGGGAAGGAAAAAGGAGGTAGTGCTTGGGAGGATATACAAAAATATAGCTACCTAGGACAAAACAATGAGAACATCCATTCTCATTGGGAAAAAAATTGTAAAAAACATAAATATCAACTAGAAGTGTATGGGACTTTTATGAAGAAAATCATTAAACATTAAATAACCTAAAAGAAAACCGGAAAAAAATTGACTCTCCCGATGGGAACACTTGTCATCTTCCAACTCGTTTGCACGTGTGCACATGTGTGTGGGAGTAACGAAATTCGCGTTTACCATTGAGAGCCTGGAACGCCCCCATGTTGTTTCTTTTTGGTGCTGGAGATGTGACAGGTGACAGGGCTTGGCCGGCTCCATTGGCTTCTCTGCGTTTCCACCTAGACTTTGAGTATTGCCCATATCACGTTGCCCTCATCGTTCAACATGTCTTTTGTTTCCCGTCTACAAGTGGTTCGCAGCAGCATGTCTGAGTTTAGTCAGCTTGATGCCCTGACGACTGGGAGGGCGGTGGTTGCAGGGGGGCGGAGCCTACCCCGGTCCCCACTCCCTCCCTCCCGTCTCTCTTACTCATTTGTTAACAATAGATGTGTGACTGCTGTAATTTTATAAGCAATGCCAGTGCATGTTGAAAACGAACATAAGTTTTACTCTTCTCTTTTTAGGATATGGTGGTACCAGAAGACGATAAGAAAATAAAAAGTTGAAGTCAAACATTGGATGCAAAATTTCTGACTTTTCATCAGTTTCTTTAAAAAAGAAAAAAATAATGCTACCTGCATTAATGCTATATGCAAAAGTTCTGTGGTTTTTTTGTCCTGTATTGCTTTTTGTGTTCTATCACTTGAGACTAAGAGTTGATACATGAGAAAATGCTTATGTAGAGAGTCGTATGCTACTGTAATATGCAGGTGTGTTTTATGGTTTCTGAAAGTGATGATTGCTATGGAAAGCTGAAAATGTACTTAATTTCTAAAACCTGTGATGCCATTTAGATGGAGGCTTTATTACCGTTACATCCTGTGTACACAAAATGTCAATCTTCTGTGGTTTTAGTGTATGAGTCATTACCTTTTAAAAAGGATAGCAGTCTATTTGGTATTTACTGTTTGGTGTTTGCTCTTCTTCAGACATCTAAACCAAGCTTTGGACTACCAGTTTACTTATCTGTGTTCTGATCACTTTCGAGCTCAGGAGCTTTGAACCCTTCAGTGGTGGGGAGGTTCTAATAAGTGAGAATGACCTTTTTTGGGAAAAGGTAGAAAATAAGTATCTAGAATGCTATTATGAATGATGTGTGCCGACAGAGATGCTCAAGACCTCCATATTCATTTCTTCAGTAAAGTTTAAGTGTTTCAGCAAAGGTCTTTTAATAGCAGAAGCATACTGTTCTCTGTGAATCTCCAATATTGTAGCAGTCTGTTTCAGTCTTACATTAAAACGACAGAAAAAATAAAAACTAGCAGAGGGTTTCATTCTTATTCTTTCTACCAGCCTTGACACAGATTGGTGTTAACTTTTTTTATCCTTCTTCCCCAAGGAAAAGGGGTTCACACAGAAGCTCTGTGTCCCTAATTTCCCCTGGTAGTCTTGCCTTAGCCTCCAGTCACTTGGCGTTTTCGAAAAAGGAATTCAGAAACGGTGTGGAAGCAGGCCTCTGCTAAAAAATGGCTTAAAAAAAAAGAAATCTCCAAGCCTCTCAACTCTCAAAGATTGCACCATTTGTCGCAGTTAAGTTCTGCAACCCAAGAGTCTTATTTTTACCTTTTAGGAATCATTTAAAAACAACCCTGTGTTTATTCTTTAAAATGTGATTTAGGGACTGGTTGAAAGAGTGTCGTGAACAG
The DNA here is from genome assembly GCA_030068075.1 of Paguma larvata. Taxonomy (NCBI): domain Eukaryota; kingdom Metazoa; phylum Chordata; class Mammalia; order Carnivora; family Viverridae; genus Paguma; species Paguma larvata. The sequence continues at coordinate 13,173,366 of CM057823.1, forward strand.
AACTGCCCATTCCTCTCATCAGTAAAACTTGGTAGAAATCTTAATTCATGTCATAGAGGAAACAGTTTTCATGGAAGTATGTTGCACTAAATCCTTACCCCATTTCCCCTGAGTAAAGGGAGATGGAATAAAAGAAAATCCAGCTTAGTGTTTCGGGTTTTAATTTATTTTTTGCTACAGGAGTCGATAATCTTGAATCCAAGTGTGTGTTACTTGGAGAGCAAAGTAAAAAAAAAAAAAGTTAATTTAAAACTGCTGTAGATTGTGCCAGTGATAGTGATGTGCATATGAAATTTGCTCTTTTTAACAAAGTGATTAAAAAAATTTTTTTTAATGTTTATTTTTGAGAGAGAGAAAGAAACAGCATGAGCAGGGGAGGGGCAGAGAGAGAGGGAGACACAGAATCCAAAGCAGGCTCCAGGCTCTGAGCTGTCAGCATGAACAGCCCCGATGCAAGGCTCGGACTCATGAGCCATGAGATCATGTCTTGAGCCAAAGTTGGATGCTTAACTGACTGAGCCACCCAGTCAGTTTTTTTTTTTTTTTAATTGAAATATATTTGCCACACCATGGTATGTTAGTTTCAGGCCCAATTTCTATTTTTGGACACATTATTTCAGGTCATTGGAATTTTAAGAAAAGAATGAGTGAATATAGAGTTGAGTAAATTGATGACTTTAGATTACTCTCAGGAGCACAAGGGGTGTTTTTTTTAATTAAAAATCTTTTTTTAAGTTTATTTATTTTGAGAGAGCAGAGGAGGGGCAGAGAGAGAGAATCCTAGGCAGCCGTCAGCTCAGAGCCTGATGTGAGGCTTGAACTCTCAAACCATGAGATCATGACCTGAGCTGAAACCAAGAGTCAGTCAGACGCTTAACCGTCTGAGCCACCCAGGTGCCCCACGAGGGGTGGTGTTCTTTGAGGCTCTTACAGAGACTGCTCGGAGGGAAGAAAGGGAAAGAAACTGGGCATATAGGGCTCAAAATCCTCTCCCCCCAACTCCCACTAGGGTGCTTCTCCTTTATTGTTGTATGTTTATATTTCTTTGTTATTTGTGGAAAAGATCCTGAGGTATCACCACCAAAATCTAAGACAATAAAAGACAGTACAACTGGGTCTCGTTAGTAGGGTTGATGGCATAGGGGATGGCACCAAGGGAAAGAAGGGTACTGAAGCTGGGAGCTTGGACCTGGTTGGGCGGGCATGAAAAGGAGAAAGGAGAGGTGAGAGGGAGCTTTACGGTTTTACTCACATGAGGGTTCGGCAGAACTTCAGATGTTAGGATGGCATTGTTGGCATTTTAGCCAATAGGTGTGTTTCTGTAGTTTCATGAATGCTTCTCTCTAAAGCTCCTGATCTTTTGAATCTGACCCCTGTCCTCCAAGACTGGGTAAAATTTATCTGCTGTTCTTCCATAATATGTCATACACACTTTTACCATTGTACTTAGTGCATTTCATTGTAATTATCTCAAGTGTAGATCTTTCTACTACTTTGAGCTTTTAGGAAAGAGGGCCAAATATTACTTCTTCTACCCCTTGCAGCTAGGGCATGGTCATATGACTAAGTTTTGTCAATATTTCTGTCACATGTTCCCTCCAGGTCTTTGGAGAGAATGGCATAAAGAAAGACCTCAGGACAATTAAGAGATTATTCCCAGCAGTGATAGGGTAGTCAAAGATTTAGGGGAGGTATTGGTCAGGGTCTGGTGGTACTTCCTAGGGAACCATATTAACTGGGTAATTGCTGCGGTTGTCTTGGCTGGGTTGTGTGCTGCCTGGATGCCCATGTTTGAAAACCTGCCTCTTCCTAAGCCTAGTTTTCCAGCCTTCCCATGGGTTTCTTAAGCTATTTAATACAAATGCTAATAAATTCTTTTTCTGTTCAATTTAGTAGAGTCATTTTCTGTTGTTTGGTACTAAGAACCTGGTATGTATGGTGAATCTCCTAAGATTCCTTAATTGTAAGCAACGGATACTGGCTAATTGTAATAAAAGATGGTGGTTGGTTCCCAACTGCTGTTCCTCCCTCATGATTTGTTCTCTAAACCAGTGGTTCTCAAACTTGAGGGAGCATCAGAATCACTAGAGGGCTTTAAAGACGAATTGCTTGGCCCTACCCTCAGAGCTTCTGATTTAGTAGGTGTAAAGGTCAGTTTTATGTATCACTTTGGCTAGATTATAATGATCAGTTCTTCAAACTGATCATTCAAGGTGTTGCTGTGAAGATATTTTGTAGATGTGATTAACATGTACAATCTGTTGATTTTTTTTTAATTTTTTTTAACGTTTATTTATTTTTTTGAGAGACAGAACATGAGCAGGGGAAGGGCAGAGAGAGAGAGAGAGAGAGAGAGAGAGAGGCAGACGCAGAATCTGAAGCAGGCTCCAGGCTCTGAGCCATCAGCACAGAGCCCGACGCGGGGCTCGAACTCACAGACTGTGAGATCATGACCTGAGCTGAAGTCGGTACGCTTAACCGACTGAGCCACCCAGGCGCCCCTGTTGATTTTTAAGTAAAGGAGATTATCCTTGGCGATATGGGTGGGCCCTGATCCAGTCAGTCAAAGGCCTTGGGAGCAGAACTAAGATTTCCTGGAAGAAGAAATTCTGCCTGTGGATAGTGGTTCAGCTCAAGAGATAGCAACTGCCCTTTCCTGATGGCCTACTCTATGGACTTTGAACTTGCTTAACTAGCCTTAACAATTGTGTTAGCCAATTCCTTCCAATATCTCTCCATATACATCTGCTGCTGGTCTCTGATTGAACCCAGAAGTGATTCTAAAGAAACAGAACCTTGAGGATGAGTTTTGAAAATTGGTTCTAGGTTTTCTGGAATATGTTCTCTAATCTGATTAATTGAAAGACATTAATGACTTTCCAGCGGTCAAGAGGGTACTAGTAGTCCGTGGTGTGTTGTGGCAATGGAAATACACAAAGCACCACATTTTGGTAACACTTTATGAAAAGCACGATTCTGGATGACCATCCGTTAGGACATCTTACCCAAACAAGGAGTGTAAGAGGATTGGCTGGTTGCTCCTAACTGGGCTGGACAAAGTAGAAAAAGAAAAAGATGAGCTCAGTGCTTCAAATTCCCAGCTGAAGCTTCACATCAATGACCTGAAAGCTTTTTTTTTTTTTTTGTATTTTCTCTGAAAGAAACCCTTAGCCTCCTTAGCCACAGGACTGAGGACTGAGATTTCTGAAAACCAAACCCAGAGTCCCATCCTGCAAGTGGGTGAATTACAACACAAATGACTTCCCAACCTCAAGGAATGTCTGCTGTTAAAATGAGAGCATTGAGTGGGAAAGAATGGGAGCCTGAATAGTGGAAGCCCCGGGACGAATGGGAAGATCCCAATCAAGTTGGGGCCATTGAACCCCTAAGGTCTGCTGATTCTTACCAGCGGAAGTAGTCCTCAACTCCTGTCTGAGAATGTTAATCCTTCTTGCCCGAGACACCTGACATGGCCTCTCTAGAGTTGTTCCTTGCAAGGCATTGCTGAGTCTCAGGACTCCGCCACCCTGCTTTGCTTCTAGAACCACAAGCAGATTCCTGTCCCAGCAGGTACCTGAAGTACAAAGTATAATCCATGATGTGCGTCCCACGCCAAAAGAACTGCATAATTTTTACTGTCTATACAGATGGAAATCTGGGGACGATGTGGGAATGGATTGTAAGGTTGTAGGATAATTGTGAAAAATATAAAGCTGAATCAAGCCAAATGTATTGATATGGGCCCACTGAACAGCTTCTGGATTCAGTGTTTTAGGTCGAGGGATTTGAAAGGGCTCCAACAGCTCGGTTAGTTGGCTGAATGTGGACTCAAAAGTGGCCCACGCTAATGTCAAAATGCCACAACTGCCTGGTAGGTAGATGGTAGAGGGATCCAAAGGCTTAACGGGATTGGAATGTTAGGGTGGATCTCTCATAGAAGACCTACTCACCCACTCTGGGAGAGCCCAGAGGAAGACACCTTCCAGAATCTTACTTTCAGAAATGAATTTGGGTGTGGGGGCCCAAGCATCCTTGAGTTCTGTGGTAGCTCTTTGTAGGTCAGAAAGTACAGTGGGAACTGCTTCCACGAAACGGGTCCCTAAATGCAATGAGGTTAATGTGATCCCAGGATAGCAGGGGCCAAGCTGTGACACTTGGTTGCCAAAGACAGCATGGCCCTGGTAATGGTACTAAACAGCAGAGGCAGAGTAACAGTTAACTTACAGAGACCTAGGGCGTTGGTGTTGATTATGGCATACCTAGAAAAGAAATCGGTGGGTGGTCTACTAAATTCTTGCTTGATCTGTGTAAATGGAAGACTTCTAGATGAGCAGAAGCATAACTCTGCTGCATTGCCAAAATTTATATTGTTAATCTTTTTCCCAAGGACTTGTTTCCCTGAAAAGACCTATGGCTATTTACTAGGGAGACAATGCCCTGGGGAAAGGGAAACAATCATATTTTGGGGATTACTGGATACTGTCTCTGAGTTGACACTAATTGTAGGAGGCCCATAATGCTACTCTGGTCCACCGGCCAGAGCAGGGGTTCATGAAAGGTGATTAATGGAGTTTTAGCTTAGATCTGTCTCAGGGAGCCCTGTGGGTACCCAAATGGATGTATCCTATGATCATTTCCCCAGCGCTGGAATGCATAGCTGGAACAGATCTACTCAGTAACTGGCAGAATCTCCACAGTGGTACCCTGACCTGTGGCGTGAGGAATGTTACGGTGAGGTGGACCCATGTGGAAGTTAGAGAACGGCCTCTGCCTACAAAATGGCAAAGCAGTGGTGGCGGCAATATGGACGCTGGAATTAACGCGGCCGAGAGGGTGTGCGGGGACCCCAATTGGAAGGAAGAACATCTAAGTTAGAAATGACAGTGGCTAGGAATAGAGTGGAAATGAAATGGAGGGACACAGAAAGCCCCTGGAAAAATGAGTTTGATATGTGTTATGAGTTGAATTGTGTTCCCCCAAATTCATATATTGAAACCCTAACTCCCAGTCCCTCAGAATGTGACCTTAGTTGGAAATAGTGTTGTTGCAGATGTAATTAGTTAAATTAAGATGAGGTTATACTGGATTAGGCGAGCCCCTAGTCCAATATGATTTGTGTCATCGTAAAAAGGAGACAGTTGGGCACAGAGTTGCACACACAGGAAGATGCCATGTGGTGACTGCAGTTATGGTACCATAAGCCACGGAGCACCAGAGATTGCCAGCAAAGCACCAGAAGCCAGGAGAGAGGCCTGGGACTGATTTTTTAGCGCCTTCGGAGTGGGCATGCCCACACCTTGATCTCAGACTTATAACCTGTAGAACTAGTAACTGTGAGACAAATTCCTGTTGTTTAAGAAAAAAAAAAAGTAAACCAAAGAAAAACCACGTTGCTGGAGGGACTGCAGAGCTTAGTGCCACCATCAAGGACTTGAAGGATGCAGGGCTGGGGATTCCTACCACATTCCCACTCAACTTGCATGTTGGGCTGTGCAGAAAACAGATGGCTCTTGGAGAATAACAGTGAATTATCACATTTGTAATTAGGTAGTGACTCCAATTACAACTGCTGTTGCAGATGTGTGGTTTTTTTTTTTTAATTTTATTTAAAGCCAAGTTAATTAACATATGGTGTAATAATCGTGGTTTCAGGAGTAGAGTTTTTTTTTGTTTTCCATCTTTTTTTTTTTTTTTAATGTTTATTTATTTCTGAGAGAGACAGAGCATGAGCAGGGGAGGAGCAGAGAGAGAGAGGGAGACACAGAATCTGAAGCAGGCTCCAGGCTCCGAGCTGTCAGCACAGAGCCTGACGTGGGGCTCGAACTCCCAAACCGCGAGATCATGACCTGAGCCGAAGTCGGACGCTCAACCGACTGAGCCACCCAGGCGCCCCTCCATCTTTTTTTTTAATAGTTTATTTTCAAATTGGTTTCCATATAACACCCAGTGTTCATCCCAACATGTGCCCTCTTTAATGTCCGTCACCCCTTCTCCCCCCTCCCTCACCCTCTTCACCCTCAGTTTGTTCTTAGTCTTTGAGAGTCTCTTATGTTTTATCTCCCTCCCTCTCTGTGTCTTTTTTTCCTTTCCCCTCTTGACCTCCCCCTGGTTTTTGCTTAGTCTCACAAAGTCCACCTATGCGTGGAAACATATGGTATCTGTCTTTTTCTGACTGACTTATTTCACTTAACATAATACCCTCCAGTTCCATCCATGTTGCTACACATGGCCAGATTTCATTTTTTCTCATTGCCACGTAGTAGTCCATTGTATATATGTATCCAGGAGTAGAATTTAATGATCCACCCCTTACATGTAACACCCAGTGCTCATCCCAACAAGTGCCCTCCTTAGTATCCATCACCAATTTAGCCCATCCCCCCACCCACTTCCCCTCCAGCAACCCTCAGTTTGTTCTTTGTATTTAAGAGTCTCTTATGGTTTGCCTCCCTCTCTGTTTTTCAGATGTGGTTTCATTGCTTGAGTACATTAATACATTTCCTGGTACCTAATATGCAGAACTTGATCCGGCAAATACTTTTCCTTGATACCTTGATAGTGACCACCAGAAGCAGTTTGCATGGCCAGCAAGACACTTCCACTGGCGTACCTCAGAAGTATATCGACTCTCCAGCCCCATGTCATAAACCTTTCCCTTCCACAGGACACCACATTAATCCACGACAATGATGATATTGTGCTGATTGGACCTGGTAAGTTGGAAGGAGTAACGATTCTAGACATTTTAGTAAGAGGCGCATGTGTCAGAGGGTTAGAAATAAATCTGACAGTGAAATTTCTGGGGGGTCCGTTGGTGGACAAAGCTGTTGGTTGATCTCCTTCATTTGATTGTTAGCTGTAGGCGGGCAGGAGTTATTTTTGGGAGTGTGTGTATTTTTTTTCCTATTTTGTTCATGGCTTTATCTCCAAAGCCGGGAATAGTAGATAGAATCCCAGAAGGAAATAGATGGGTTTTAATAAAGGGATCATTTACGAAGTTGTAGGCAAATGTAGGGACAGCACAAGAGAGGTATAACACCACAGGGTAGCAACTGGGCTGTTGCACTCAAGGCCAGAAGACTAAGTAAAGAGTACAAAGAGGCATAGTGCCCCTTGTCGTCACTGGGTAGCAGCAACCCAGTTTTTCCCTGGGAGTTTGGACGAATTCCCCAAGTCAATGTGGTGATCCTTTTCTTTGCCTGTTGTTCGGTAGCATGAGGAGTCCACACTGGTCACAGGTATCCAGTTCACCATGACAGTGTTTCCTGGAGAAGCATTCCTTCCCCGGGCCCCAGAACTCCCAAGTCACTGTGTTAGTGACTCGTGAACTTTCTCAGATTTTCTCTCCCGTCCTCTTCTTTCACTTGGTTGGTGTCTCACCCACACCACGCCATTCCACTTCGAGCCTAGAATGAGACCCATTACTGCTAGGTATGGAATATGGCTTCCCGAATGGCCGCAAAGGGTCAGAAGTTTAGAGAGTTAGCTCAGTGGTGGACGGTCCTTTCTGAACAGACCACAAAAAAAAAAAAAAAGCATTTTTTCGATCTAATATAAATGCTCACAAAAGAGCAACCTGGGCAGTGGAGGCTCTTCCTTGGCCCTTGGCCTCTTTCTTCAGCTAGCCTTATTCTTGCTTAAATGGTTTATGAAAAAATGGTGGTGGGGGTGAAGGTTATGTATAGACTTAGCAACAGAGGCTTTACAGTCACCGCTGAGACTCCAAAAGCAGAGATCTACGCTGAGCTCTGGATATGGTACCATTTCCTGGGGGGACCAGCCAGCCACCCTGGTGGCATATTGATTACCCCGGACCACCTGTCATGGTTTGTTGTCATTCGAACAGACATGTACTCTGGGTTTGGATTTGCCTTTGCCACTCAAAACGCTTCTTGGAAAAACCACAACATGCGGGCTTACAGAATGTTGTATTAAGCATCACCGCAGGCCACACTGCATTGTTTCTAAGGAATTCATTTTATAGTGAGTGAAGCAACAATGGAGCTAAGAGAGGGCTCCTTCCTCTCCTGGATCCAGAAGCAATGTATCTTCATGATTTTGATAGCTCAGTGATGCCTTCAGGTAGATGTCTTTGCATATTTTGCTCAGTATTGCTGATTTCCCTGTGTGATAAGATTGCTCAGTTATTTGAAAGTGGAATTCCCCTACTTACATGTTTGAAGACAGCTCTGTCTTTGACCAAGGTAAACATCCCAAACACGTCAATTATTTCTTACTGGCTCCTTGCTGACAGTAGAGAGCTCCATGCAGGGCTCGAACTCAGGAATTGTGAGATCATGACCTGAGTTGAAGTGGACTGCTTAATTGATTGAGCCAGCCAGGCACCCTTATTTTTATTTTTAGAGAGAGCGCGAGAGAGAGCGAGAGAGCGAGCACAAGGTGGGGAGGGGCAGAGGGAGAGAGAGAATCCATAGTCTGTATGGAGCCCGACACAGAGCACGATCCCGCAACCGTGAGATCATGACCTGAGTCAAAATCGAGTCAGTCACTTAACTGACTGAGCCATCCAGGTGCCCCTAAGCTAAATTATTTAAATAAAGTTGTATTTATTTACATTAAATTAGTTAATTTGCAATAAATAACTTTAGATTATAATCATTATATATATATATTCCCTAATTAAGAAATAAAAGTAGAGCCACCTGGATGGCTTGGTTGGTTGAGTGTCTGACTCTTGATTTTAGCTCGGGTCGTGATCCCAGGATCATGGGATTGAGCCCCATGTAGGACTCTGTGCCGAGTGTGGAGCCTGCTTAAGATTCTTTCTCTCTTTCTCTCTCTCTATCCCTCTGCCTTTCCCTGCTCTCTCTCTCTTAAAAAAAAAGAAATAAAAGTAATAAAATTCTTTGTAAAACATTCAGTTTAGAAGAATATAAAGAGAAAAGAAAAGAAGTCTGCCACATAGCCCTTCCTCCCCTCCCCTCAGTAGAAGCAATCCCTGCTACCAAGGTTTTGGTTATTGTTCTAGAAGTAATAGGAATAATACATGATATCGATAATTTTCCCCCTTAAATAATAGATCTATGTTCTTTTAACAGCTGCATGGTATTCCATCATATGAATATAGCATAATTTAATCTGTCCATTCTTTATTTTTTCATGTTTTTTTGTTTGTTTGTTTATTTCTTGTTTAATTCACATCCAAGTTAGCATATAGTACAACAATGATTTCTGGATTAGATTTCTTAATGCACCTTACCCATTCAGCCCACCCCCCCTCCCACAACCCCTCCGGCAACCCTCTGTTTGTTCTCCATGTTTAAGAGTCTCTTATGTTTTGTCCCCCTCCCTTTTTTAATATCATTTTTGCTTCCCTTCCCTTATGTTCATCTGTTTTGTGTCTTAAAGTCCTCACATGAGTGAAGTCATATGATATTTGTCTTTGACTAATTTCGCTTAGCAGAATACCCTCTAATTGCATCCACATTGTTGCAAATGGCAAGATTTCATTCTTTTTGATTGCCGAGTAATACTCCATTGTGTATATATACCACATCTTCTTTATCCATTCATCCATTGATAGACATTTGGGCTCTTTTCACATTTTGGCTACTACCGATAGTGCTGCTATAAGCATTGGGGTGCATGTGCCCCTTTGTAACAGCACATCTGTATCCTTTGGATAAATCCCTAGTAGTGCAATTGCTGGGTGGTAGGGTAGTTCTATATTTAAATTTTTGAGAAACCTCCATACTGTTTTCCAGAGTGGCTGCATCAGTTTGCATTCCCACCAGCAGTGCAAAAGAGATCCTCTTATTCCGCATCCTCACCAACAGTTGTTAATGTTAGCCATTCTGACAGACGTGAGATGGTATCCATAGTGGTTTTGATTTGTATTTCCTGATGATGAGTGATGTTGAGCATTCTTTCATGTGTTGGTTCGCCATCTGGATGTCTTCTTTGGAGAAGTGTCTATTCATGTCTTTTGCCCATTTCTTCACTGGACTATTTGTTTTTTGGGTGCTGAGTTTGATAAGTTCTTTCTAGATTTTGGATACTAACCCTTTATCTGATATGTCGTTTGCAAATATCTTCTCCCATTCTGTCGGTGGCCTTTTAGTTTTGCTGATTGTTTCCTTTGCTTCCAGAAGCTTTTTATTTTGATGAGGTCCCAATAATTCATTTTTGCTTTTGCTTCCCTTGCCTCCAGAGACGTGTTGAGTAAGAAGTTACTGCAGCCAAATTAAAGAAGTTTTTGACTGCTTTCTCTTCGAGGATTTTGATGGCTTCCTGTCTTACATTTAGGTCTTTCATCCATTTCGAGTTTATCTTTGTGTATGGTGTAAGAAAGTGGTCCAGGTTCATTTTTTTGCATGTCGCTGTCCAGTTTTCCCAGCACCACTTGCTGAAGAGACTGTCTTTATTCCATTGGATATTCTTTCCTGCTTTGTCAAAGAGTAGTTGGCCATACGTTTATGGGTCCATTTCTAGATTCTCTATTCTGTTCCATTGACCTGAGTGTCTGTTTTTGTGCTAGTACCATACTGTCTTGATAATACAGCTTTGTAATATGTCTTGAAGTCCTGGATTGTGATGCCTCCAGCTTTGGTTTTCTTTTTCAAGATTGCTTTGGCTATTCGGGATCTTTTCTGTTTCCATACAAATTTTAGGAATGTTTGTTCTAGCTCTGTGAAGAATGCTGGTGTTATTTTGATAGGGATCGCATTGAATATGTGGACTGCTTTGGATAGTATTGACACTTTAACAATATTTGTTCTTCCTATCCAGAGCATAGAATATTTTTCCATTTCTTTGTGTGTTCTTCAATTTCTTTCATAAGATTTCTATAGTTTTCAGCGTATAGATTTTTCACATCTTTGGTTATGTTTATTCCTAGGTATTTTATGGTTTTTGTGCAATTGTAAATACGAGCAATTCCTCGATTTCTCTTTTTTCATTATTGGTGTATAGGAATACAGCTGATTTTTGTGCATTGATTTTATATCCTGCGACTTTGCTGAATTCATAGATCAGTTCTAGCAGTTTTTTGGTGGAATCTTTTGGGTTTTCCATATAGAGTATTATGTATCTGGAAGAGTGAAAGTTTGACTTCCTCCTGGCCAGTTTGGATGCCTTTTATTTCTTTGTGTTGTCTGATTGCTGAGGCTAGGACTTCCAATACTGTGTTGAATAACAGTGGCAAGAGTGAATATCCCTGTTGTGTTCCTGACCTTAGGGGGAAGCTCTCAGTTTTCCCCCATTGAGGATGACATTAATGTTGGGCCTTTCATATATGGCTTTTATGATCTCGAGGTATGATCCTTCTATACTTACTTTCTTGAGGGTTTTTATCAAGAAAGGATACTGTATTTTGTCAAATGCCTTCTCTGCATCTACTGAGAGGATCATGTGGTTCTTGTCCTTTCTTTTATTGATGCAATGCATCATATTGATTGCTTTGCAGATGTTGAATCAGCCCTGCATCCCAGGTATAAATCCCGTTTGGTTGTGAATAATTTTTTTAATGTATTGTTGGATGCGGTTGGCTACTATCTTGTTGAGGATTTTGGCACCCATATTCATTGGGGAAATTGGTCTATAGTTCTCCTTTTTAGTGGGGTCTTTGTCTGGTTTTGGAATTAAGGTAATGGTGGCTTCATAGAAAGAGTTTGGAAGTTTTCAAACAGCTTCAAGAGAATAGGTGTTAATTCTTCTTTAAATGTTTGGTAGAATTCCCCTGGGAAGCCATCTGGCCCTGGACTCTTGTTTTTTGGGGATATTTTTGATTACTAATTTGACTTCTTTACTAGTTATGGGTCTGTTCAAATTTTCTATTTCTTCCTGTTTCAGTTTTGGTAGTTTATATGTTTTATAGGAATTTATCCATTTCTTCCAGATTGCCCATTTTATTGGTGTATAATAGCTCATAATATTCTCTTATTATTGTTTGTATTTCTGCTCTGTTGGTTGTGATCTCTCCTCTTTAATTCTTGATTTTATTTATTTGGGTTTTTCCCTTTTTTTTTTTTATCAAACTGGCTAGGGGTTTATCAATTTTGTTAATTCTTTCAGAGAACCAGCTTCTGGTTTCATTGATCTGTTCCACTGTTTTTTGGTTTCGATAGCATTGATTTCTGCTTTAATCTTTATTATTTCCTGTCTTCTGCTGGTTTTGGGTTTTATTTGCTGTTCTTTTTCCAGCTCTTTAAGGTATAAGGTTGGTTTGTGTACCTGAGACCTTTTTTCCTTCTTTAGGAAGACCTGGATTGCTATTACTTCCTCCCTCTTATGACTGCCTTTGCTGTGTCCCAGAGGTTTTTTGCTGTGGTGTTATCATTTTCATTGGCTTCCTTATACTTCTTAATTTTCTCTTTAACTTCTTGGTTACCCATTTAGTCTTTAAAAAATTTTTTTTTAATGTTTATTTATCTTTGAGAGAGAGAGAGACAGAGGGTAAATGGGGAGAGGCAGCGAGGGGACACAGAATTTGAAGCAGGCTCTAGAATCTGAGCAACTTTAAATTGTGCTCTTTTACCTTAGTCTCCTTCTTTTTTTCTGCTTCATTATTCTCCATAAGTTTGTCCTCTAGATCACTGATTTGCTGCTGTGCCTTATCCATCCTTCCCGCTGTGGCATCCATTTGAGATTGCAGCTCAGTTACAGCGTTTTTTATTTCATCCTGACTAGATTTTACTTCTTTTATCTCCACAGAAAGGGATTCTTATCTATTTTCAACCCCCACTAATATTCTTATTATCATGATTCTAAATTCTTGTTCAGACATCTTGCTTGTATTTGTGTTGATTAAATCTCTGGCTGTCGTTTCTTCCTGTTCTTTCTTTTGGGTTGAATTCCGTTGTTTTGTCATTTGGAAGGAAGAAAAGAAATTAATAAGGTAAAAAAATTAAAATAAAAAATTAATAACAACACAAAGAAATCAAAATAGGATGCTAGATCCTATGTTTGTTTTGGTCTGGTTGTTGAAAGGAGCTTGATAGTTTAGGGAAAAATGGGAAAGTGAAGAAAAGAAAAAAAAAAGAAAATGTTTGGAAATTTGAAAAAATGAGTACAATGGAATAGAATAAAATGAAATGATGGAAGTAAAATAGAATTTGAGAAATTTACAAAAAAGTAAAAAATATAGTAGAAAAAAATTAAAGAAAAATATTAAAATTTTTTTAATGTTTATTTATTCCTGAGAGATAGAGAGAGACAGAACATGAGCAGGGGAGGGGTGGGTAGAGAGGGGGACAGATTCCAGGCTCTGAGATGTCACAGCACAGAGCCTGATGTGGGACTTGAACTCACAAACCACAAGATCATGACGTGAGCTGAAGTCATACACCCACCCGACAGCCACCCAGGTGCCCCTAAATAAAAATATTTTTAATAAAAATTGAAAGTAAAAATAAATTTTTTCTCTTTCTGTATTCAAGAAAAAGAAGAGAAATGGAAAAGAAAAAAAAATTAAGTAGATGGTCCAGTGAACAGATTGAAATATGATTGATATTACATTGATTTCTCCTAGAAGTCAAACTATGAAGCAGTTTATAGTCCATAAACTAAACAGGAGGAGAGACTTGTGCTGTTTCTGAAGAGTGGCCTTGGACAGTTGGGCAGAGCTTGGTGTAATGGCTCCATTCTCCACTTGATGGCGCTGCTTAGCTTACTGCGGTGGATTGTTGTGGTGCTTGCAGGTGCGTATGCGCATGCGCAGGAGGGGTGAAAATGGTGTCACCCAGTTACGGGGTCTCTAGTTCGGGAACTCTGTTCTCCCCAAGCAGCAATTGTGCACCCATCCTTTGTCTCCGGGTTCCATTACCCGCTTTTACAGTCAGTGACCAAGCCATCAGGGTGCAAGGCGGCACCTCCCTCCTGAGTTTTATCTGAGATGCGGCTGTGTTTCCTAACCCCTCACTTCTGAGGGACTATGGTCTTGACCTGTTCTGACCCGCTGGGGGAGAGTCTCACTGAGCAATGGCCGGGTGCTCGCCGTCCCCCAGGAACGTTTGTTAGACTGCTGCTGCCGATGCCCAGAGACTGCAGCTGGGTGCCAGCCCGCCCCAGAAAAAGATGCACGTGATCGTGTAGCAGCGTTTTAGGGATTCTGGTAAATCTCAACACAATCCAGCATCAGCCTTCACCCTTAATGCCCTTGTTCCTGCACCAGTCGATGTGGTTGTTCTCCGGGGTCCACTGGGACCTTTGCCTGTGGGGTGTCTGCACAAATTTCCTCCTGGCAGGGGAACCGCCTTCCCCATGTGGCCTGAGGACCCCGAGGATCTCAGTCTTCTCTGGGGATTCGCCCTTCTCACCACAGCACCACCAGGTACTGAGCTGCAGAGTTTCAGACTCTGCAGTCCCCCTGTTTATAGAGTCTGAATAGAATTTAAACCCTCTCCTTTCTCCTTTTTCCCTTTTTAGTTCAGGCCCTGGGGCCGTTTCCACTTTTCCACCTTCTCCCCAGCTGGTTTTGAGGGGGGGAGGTGCTTTTCTTGTACTCTGCCTCCCTCCCTGCCTGCCCCATCTCCGTCCTCTCCCCCACAAGCAAAAACAGCTCCCTGCCCTCTGTGGTTTCTCTCTCTCCCACTTCACCTCTCTGCGCCATGGACCTGCTGAGTTCTGTGGTTCAGGTTGTACAGACTGTTGTGTCCTCAAATCAGTTTTCTAGATGTGCAGTATGGTTCAGTGTGGATCTGGATGTATTTCATGGATGAGAGATGCAAAAAACTTCAGTGCTGTTCCGCCATCTTGGCCACTCCCCTGACAGCAGACTTCTCATATTTATTTATTTTTGAAGGAGAGATAGAGCATGAGCAGGGGTGGGGGGCAGAGAGAGAGGGAGACATATAATCTGAAGCAGGTTCAGGCTCTGAGCTGTCAGCACAGAGCCCAATGCAGGGCTCTAACCCACAGACTGGGAGCTCACGACCTGAGCCAAGGCTGGATGCCCAACTGACTGAGCCGCCCAGGTGCCCCTGTCCATTTCTTTATTTTTAAATGTTTATCATGTCTTAACAATTTTTCCTATTTTCAAGAAGGCAATAATGAACATACAGAGATATCTTTAGCAAAATGTCTAGCTGTCACTCTGCAAAGAGAGGATGGACTCCCACTCAAACAACAGAATCACTTTTTATTGTAGCTTAGATCATATGTATATACACATACGTACACATCTATATGTTTAGATTTGTAAGACATGATTCTAGAGTGATACTATCCATGCTTAAATGCGGCATCCAGACTGAACTGAGGAATTGGATATAAGAGGAGCAGCTATTTAAATGTGGCCTTCCATCTTTCTGCATGGGTGGATAAAATGAGTCACTTAGAAGCAGATCTTTGTTCTAATATTCTCTTTGTGGCCTTTCTTAAATAAATAAATATAGGGTATGTAGGTACGCCATTGCTCTTGTGGAAGTATATAATAGGACTTTAAAAAGTGGCTTGAGGGGCGCCTGGGTGGCTCAGTCGGTTAAGCGGCCGACTTCAGCTCAGGTCATGATCTCATGGTCTGTGGGTTCGGGCCCCGCGTCGGGCTCTGTGCTGACGGCTCAGAGCCTGGAGCCTGCTTTGGATTCTGTGTGTGTCTCTCTCTCTGTCTGCCCTTCCCCTGCTCATGCTCTGTCTCTATGTCTCTCAAAAATAAATAAACGTTAAAAAAATTAAAAAAAAAGTGGCTTGAGGAAGGCTACTTCTTTTAATATTTCTTAACATGTAGAGACCAAAGATTGCTTAAGAGGAACTAATTTTCTTGGAGACCAAGGTGACTATTGGAAAAGAATGTAGCAATATTTTCGCCCCTCTCTTTTGGAATTCCTCATGAATCGTACCTCCTGGATGATTAGAGATAGGTCTTACTGAGGTAGAGAAGAATGAATTTAGACTGGGGATTCCGGCTTACTACGAAATTCTAAATGGTCTTGGGGAAAATCTGGTTCTGAGTTCACTTAGTGGCTATATCTGGGGCGAGGATTTCCCCAGATCTTCCAATAGGACACAGTGAGTGTGCTTTGGAAAGAATGACTAAAGGTGGGGGTCTAAACCAGAGAGCTGTAAACTGGGAAGTCTAGGAGTAGGACGCCATGTTGGCCTCCACAGGAATAGGGACTGAAAAGAATACATCAGACTGGGTGGTTTTCAGAATGTGGCAATAACAGTAGCTGATAATCTGGGCAGCTAGGGGATGGATCAGATTCTCCAGATTGTTCTCCAGAAGGCATTTAAGAAATATGTTCAGCCACTCTGGACAATGTCTTGGGATTCTTGAATAAGTGGGGTTGGAGGGAAGAAGTGAGGTCCCTCAAAAGATATTATGCCTCCAGGTAATCTAAAATATTGGAGGGGCCCCTGGCTGCTTCAGTCGGTGGAGCATGTGACTCTTGATCTTGGGATCATGAGTTTGAGCCCCATATTGGGCATAGGGATTAGTTTAAAAAATCTAAAATATTTACATCCTGGCCCAGTTTAATTAGGGAAAAAATAAGAGGTGTGACCATATTTGCTCCTCAAGTGAATTAAATAAATCATGTACAAAGTTTAGGGGATATGTTACTTCCTGATGTGAATGAACATTTTATTATTGTAGCCTTTTTGGTAGCTACATCTGTCTACTACTTCCTATTCAGCTTATGGAGAGGATAAGAAAAAAAATGCCATCCTGTTTCACATGAACTGCAGGCAAGAGATTTGCCACGATTTGCACTTATGCAATTGACTTAAAAAAAAAACACCAAAGAAACTAAATTTAGGAATTCCCGGCTAGACTCATTAAACTTCATAATCTTCTTTTATGGAAGACAAGAAAACGTTTGCCTTGTGAATATCACTACAAATACTACTAATTTGTATACTTACACTCACTAGTCCTGGTACTTTAACCAATGGGTTTCAGGATTCTTGCTTTCTGGAAAATTATGGTTACCTTTACAAAGCAATGCCAGATTTTATCTTCCCTAAGACAGAGTTGCTCCTAATCAAAAGTTTGTTACAGAGTAGCCTGTCATGGCACGAAGAGAGCCCATAATTTCAAAATGTGTATTTCTCATCCACATTGGTTGCCACCTTCTGGCTTTTTCTAAATTCATTTTTTTCTTTCATCACTAGAGGGCAATGATGCTCTACTAATCGAAGTATAGTGGCAGTGAAATCTTTTTTTTTTTTTACTTGTAATATTTAGCGAGTTATTTCCTCCCAGACTGTTAACAGAATATAAGGGTTGCTTATATTAGAATTGTTTTTCATACATGGTGTCTCTGACATATTAGAACCCATGTGGTCTGCTGTCAAACGGTCTCACATTTTTCACTCATACAGGACTTTACTCTTTGTAAAAATATATCCCAAGTCTGATGACTTCTCATCTTTTCCACTATTTCACACAGGTTCAAGCTACCGTCCTCTGACACCTCAGATATGAGGCTAACTACTTGTATCAGGCTAGGCTGTTCTGCGGCGACAAACAATCCCCAAATCTTACTTGCTTAATCAACACATAGCTCACACGAAGCCTCTTAGGCAGCTTGGTAGGGCTTCAGCTCATCACAACTACTCAGGGATTCTGGCTGATAAACTTCTACTTGGCATGTTCTGCATGCGTGGCAGATGGAAGGGCACATGGGGAATCACGCGCTGTTCTTAAAGCTTCTGTTTAGAAATGCCACGTGCCATTTTTGCTCTTCATTGGCCGAAGTGAATCACGTGGCTACGCCTCATGTTAATATGGTAGGGAAGTACAATCCTAGCACAGGCTGGAAATGAAAAACCAAATACATTTGGTGATCAGTCATCATGAAGCCAAACTGCTCTATTTAAGATTTCTACATCCTGGGGCGCGTCAGTGGCTCAGTCGGTTAAGCACCTGTCTCCAGCTCAGGTCATGATCTCACAGTTTGTGCGTTCAAGCCCCATGTTGGGCTCTGTGGTGACAGCTCAGATTCTGTGTCTCCTTCTTTCTCTCTACCTCTTCCCTGCTTGTGCTCTCTCTCTCTCTCCCAAATATAAATAAATAAACATTAAAAAAAATAAAATTTCCACATCCGTATTTTTGCTCTAGGACTTTGGCTTGTATCATTTTCTAACTCATTAATTTACCTTATTATTATTTTTCGTATTAAATATTTTCTATTTTTGTTTATACTGTTTTATACTATATCCACATTGCTTAAAAAAGCGACTGTCTTATAGTAGTGGCTCACATTTTCCTTCTTAGCGAAGTGGAAGTTATGCATTCAATTTCTCTTACCTTTAACTTGCATCTTGATTTTGGAAAGTCTGAAATTGGGATACCTGGCTGCCTCAATCAGACTCTTGGTCTTGGGGTTGTGTGTGTGTGTGTGTGTGTGTGTGTGTGTGTTTTAAAGCTTATTTCAAGAGAGAGAGATTGAGAGAGAGAAAGAGAGAGAGCATGTGCACATGCATGGGGGGGGCAGAGAGAGAGAGAGAGAGAGAGAGGGAGAGAGAGAGGGAACCCCAAGCAGTCTGTGCTGTCAGTGCAGAGCCCAACATGGGGCTGGATCCCATGAACCATGAGATCAAGTCTGAGCTGAAATCAAGAGTTGGATGCCCAACCGACTGAGCCACCCACATTCCCCACGGGCTTGTGAGTTTGAGCCCCTATGTTGGGTGTAGAGATTACTAAAATAAATAAAACTTTAAAAAAAAGTTTGAAGTTAATCAATATTATCAACCTCCTCCAGAACTCTGTATATAAAGAATCTTTAATCTTAAATCACCTCTAATAATGTTATACTTGGTTAGTATTCTAGTTCTACAATATTTTGTTCCCCTGAAAATTTGTTAGTGATTGTTGTTTTATATGGTAGATTGCTTAGTCAAGGTTCTCCCGAGAAACAGAAACAGTAAGATATGTATATATAAATACATTGTATAAATATACACATATACATAAATATATGTATATATGTGTGTCTATATATATGTATCTATATCTATGTATTTTTCACTATTGCATATATTTTGAGGACACAGATTTCTCATAGTTTCCATTTTGGGGCTTAAGGATTTTTTTTTCCTGCTCAAAATATTGAGGAAATGAGGAATTGGCTCCTTGTGAAGAATTGGCTCACACAATTACGAGAAATTGGCCCACACAGTTATGGACGCCGAGAAGTCCCAAGATCTGTGTGCATCCGGAAGACCCAGGAAAGCCAACTGTGTAATTCAGTCTGAATCTGAAGGCCTGCGAGCCAAGGGAGCAGATGGTTTAAATCTCAGTTTGAGGGCTGGAAAAGATGAGATGGGATGTCCCAACTCAGTCAAGCAGGCAGGAAGCAAAAAGGGGCAAATCCCTGTTTCCTTTGCTCTGTTTTATTCAGGCCTTTGGTGGATTGGGTGATGCCTACCCACATTGGGGAAGGCAGCCTACATTCGAATGATAATCCCATCCAGAAACACCCTCACAGACACACCCAGAAATAATGATTAATCTGGGCACCCCGGGGCCAGCAAAGTTGATACATAAAATTAACCATCCTATATGTCAGTGCTGTTTAGATTTAGCCAGGTTTGGCCACATGTTGCATTTTTTAAGTTTATTTATTTATTTTGAGGGAGAGAGCATGAGCAAAAGTGGTCTCATGAGTGAGGGAGGGGCAGAGAGAGAGGGAGAGAGAATCACAAGCAGGTTCTGCTCTGTCATCCCAGAGCCCAACGAGATCTCGAGTTAGACGCTCAACCGATTGAGTCACCCAGGTGCCCCCACATGTCGCATTTTACTTCTTTCCTCAGTTACTTTTCCTTTTTTCTAAGTTATGTCCTTTGGTGTTCCTTTCTGTCAGTCAAAATTTGGCAGAGGTCAACTCTCTCATTCTTTGTTTCCCTTAAACTGTCTTGCATTTGCTCTCACTGTTTTAAAAAAGTTTTTTTTTTAATGTTTATTTTTGTGAGAGAGAGAGAGAGAGAGCGTGAGCAGGGAGGGGGCAGAGAGAGAAGGAGACACAGAAATCAAAGCAGGCTCCAGGCTCTGAGCCGTCAGCATGAAGCCTGTCTGGGACTCAAACTCAGAACCATGAGATCATGATCTGAGCCGAAGTTGGATGCTTAATCAACTGAGCCACTCAAGTGTCCCCATTTACACTCACTCTTTATGGATAACTTAGCTTTTTATCTGTATGGAATTCTAGGTGACAATTATCTTCTGTTTCACTTTGGAGATATTCTATGGTTCTGTTTCTAGTGTTGTTGAGAAATCTGCTTGTTGTCATTCCTGTGTATGCATTCTTTTTCTTGGTGTTTAAAATATTTTCTTTGTCTTGGTGTTTTGCAGTTTACTATAACGTGATGAAGTATTAAGATTAATTTCTATATTAACTGTTTGGTATTTTTTGTGGTTCCTGAGTCGGAGGATTTCATGTGTTTCTTTAATTCTAGAAAATTCTCAGCCATCTCTCTCTCTGAATGTTTTTTCTCACATGTCTCTATTTTTTTCTGGAATTCCTATTAGACACATGTATATCTTCTTATTTTAACCTCTGTGTCTCTTAAACTCTCTTTAATATTTTCCATCTTCTATCTCTTTTACAGTTTGAGTAATTTTCTTAGCTCTGTAGTCAATTTCCTTCTTCATCTGTGTCTAATCTGTTGCCTAATTTGACTAATGGGTTTTTAGTTTCAGCGATTAGATTTTCATTTCCAGAAGTTTTTTTTCCATAGTCTTCTCTTACGTTTTGATTCCTTTCTGAAATGTCATTAATTATTTTGTAGTCTTCATTTGATCAATTATTCAATTATCTGAAGTTCTGAGGGTCTAATTTCCCTCTGCCTGCACTTTATTAATTACGTACTTGTTACCTCTGCTGTCTCTTGCTCATGATGGATTATTAAGTACTGAGTTGTGTGATTTTATATTACGAGTTCATCTTTAGAAGGGCTTTTTTGTGGGGATAGTGGTGAGTGGGATGAGGGAGCCTAAGGCAGGCTGAGAGCAAAGTACAAGCTACCACACTTATCCCCTCCCCCAGGTGGGCTATGTGCGATATTCCTTAGACATTCCCGGCTGCCCAAAACCAGGAAAGGACAAAAACAGAAATGGTTAAACTGATAGAGTCTCCATCAGTTTAAATATCTTAGTAAATTACAAGAAAAAAGGCAGTCTTATCAATAGCCTCATCTCCAGAAACCTATAGACTCAGTTTCCTGGAGTCCCAACATCACCCTCCCCTCCACAATGATGTGGGGAACAAAGGCAAGAAGGAAATGACAGATAAAATTGAATTTCTTTCTTGCCTTCAGCCCATTGACAAACATTTCAGGCAGGCAGAGGAAAACATTTCTCCAGGAACTCCCTGCTGTCTTAATGTTAATGCTTTGCTAGAGGGAAAAATGACCTAAGCTTGACAATAGCTCGGCCTCCAGGATCCTGGGAGTCTTCTTTAGCATATGAAAATCTCATCGGAAACTTCCCCTTTGCCTTACCTCCCCAGCTCCATAGTATGTAACCACCACTCTTCACAACCTCAGTGCAGCTCCTCCTGCCCCCGGGTCCTGTTCCCACGCTTTAATAAAATCAGCTTTAATAAAATCACCTTTCGCATCAAAGACATCTTCAAGAATGCTTTCTTGGCCGTCAGCTCCGAACCCCCCATCACTTCAAAATCTCATCAAGTGTGTGTCCCTCTTGTGTAGTTTTCTTCTGCCAGATGCTCCAGTGATGTCATCTAATCATCTTAGGAGCGATTTGTTTGTTAATTTTGCCTCGAGAATTTCTGGACTCACATAACATTGATCTATAATTGAGTTTCCAATGAGGATACTCCTTTTGTCCCCCCTACTTAAAATTTAGGCCAAAAGAGATAAGCTTCCTTGCCACCTCCTTATCCTGGTAGAGAGATTTTCTAGTCCACTCCGACTGTGTTTTATGTGGGGCAGGGGAGGGAGGGTAGGAGGGGCCCAGTTTCAATTCCCTATTTGAGAGTCTCAAGACCTTTTACTCACCAAGTGCACATTAAAACCCAATTCTCTAGATTAGTCAAAGTGGAAAGAAAGCCCACCCAGCCAGATTCGCTGCCACATCAGCTCAATCATATAATGCTCTGGTTTTTAGCAATCTCTTCCTTTCTGGCCTTTGGGAATTTCTGTTATTTTCCTATGAGCTTAGGTATGCATTCAAAGAGACGTCTCATCTGGCATTCCTCTTTGCTAATGGTGGGAGGTGGTTTCAGAATATTGAGTCTGTCCTAATAAAATTAGAAAATTTCAGTGGTCTATTTATCTATCATAGGACTCCATATCATTCATCACAGACTAATTTGCATCAAGAGCACACACTCACACAGATGCTTGGTGCATGACACACTTATACTTATGCATGTGCTCTCTCCTTCTGTCTTCTATTTTTCTATTCTCTTAACCCTATGGAAAGCTCAGTAGATTATTAATCATAAGCAATACAGCATAACTGAGCTTATCAAATCTACATATCCTGAACTGAGGAAGTCTGTTGCAAACAACAGACTCCCCATTAGTATCTATGTGTAACTTTATCCTTTAGAGGGTCTAAGTGAAATGGTAGAAGTTTGAATGGCCAGAAAACTATATGGAATCATTGCGAGCTTTTTACGTTACTTCCTCATTTATCATCAATAGAAACTTTGTGGGAACTACATGCAGTGGTTAATACCTGCGCAGTCAGAAAGCCTGTGTTTGAATCTAGCCTTTGCCAATCTATGACACTGGGCGGCGTACTTGACTTCTTTCTGCTTTAGCTTTCAAATCTGTGAGATGTGAGTGTTAAATGTGAGCACTGAGTGAGCCAGTATATATATATCAGCATTGTATTTAGTGTACAGAAAGATCTCGATGATACGTTGGTTATTACAATTATTATTATTATAATTATCTTTATGCTTGAAAAAACTCATACCCCTTCAAAAAACTCTGAGGGTTGAACAATATGAAATTGCCATGGTTGTAGGTCAAAAATCATCAAAGATTGGTAATTTCGTAAGGTTTGTTTCAGCGTATGAGTCTGATTTGAAGTTGTTAGAGGAAGAAATGTCGGTAGGAAGAAATTTTGACAACGGAAATACGGAAGAACGCTCGTTCTCTGGGGACAAACAGAAAAGTCCCCAGGGATTGAATTGTGCTCATTTGAATTCCATATTGGCTGGGCATTTCTTCAATCTTATTTTCATTTAGGTACTCAATTTTAACTTCGCCTGATTTATATAAAGTTTTGCCAGAAAGTTGCAAGAAAGTTACATATTCCAATGTCTTGAATGGGCCTAGGTATCTGAAAGACAAGATCCCATTTTGGAAGGATCATTAAGAATAGTAGCTGGCCAGCTTGTTAGTTAGTTGGCCAGGCACCTCGTTAGAGCTCCTAACGGGTCCTGCTGAGTGATCAGGAGAAAGAATTGAGAGCGGATTTACATACTTCTAGATCTGATCTTCTTGGCAACCAGGGATGGCTGATTAGTAACTGTGGAGAAAATAAAGGTCCTGTTGGGTGGCCCACAGGGAGTAATGCATAATTAGAAACAGCATCCCTTGCCAAACAGAGATCTGATGCTGTAGGCTTGATGAGTAACCTCCTGACACTAGGAGTTGGAAGTTAGCCTAATTCTTGTCACTTTCTCCTGTAATTTGACTGTGTGATTCACTGACGAAAGCAACAGCTCTGCGGAGGTAAATCCTCCCACACAAGAGCCTCTCTAATGCTGTCTGACTCCTTTTAAATTCACTCCTCTCTTAGAGATCAGTGATTAGGTAACCTCTCTGACTCCGTTTTTATGATTAAGGTAAATTAGAAAATTAGCGACAATTAAATCGGCTATGGGAGAGGCTTGAAATATATGGCCTGTCAAGACATAGTATATTCTGTAGCACTTAATAGGATCTCAAGACTTGGGCTCCTCTAGCTCCTTGGCTGGCAGGATTTTGTTTCTGTTCCTACCCCAAAACTGAATGGCAGCTGAATGTTGACTCGAAGCACACAGGAGATGTTACCGCCACTCCAAGCCTGTCGGAACTTTTAGGTGACAGTTTTAAACTCTTATTAAAAAATTATATAAGCAATCCACGATAACTTCTGTAATAAAGATAAACAAAAGAAAAAAATGAAATCAGATCGCCCATGATCACTCAGAAATTGCCGTATTAAAACCTGGGTATAGAGTAAGGCTCTGAGTGGAAAGAAGAATGAGTCCAGGGAAGAGAAATAGGCATTTCGTGAAGGGAAAGGCACTTTCTTAGTGTAACAGAAGGAAAAAGAAGACAGTAATTGCAAACGGAAGATTGGTGGCTGAAACATGAGACTTGGCATGGTGGGGTCTATACTCTTCATGAAGTATGAGGAATGCTCACCAGCTGAGGGCAGAAGGGAAGGAGGAAGTCAGAGCTTGAGTTGAGTGGAGAGGTATGCAATAGTAATGGAAAATGGGAGAGGGCTTTAGTAGAGAATATTAGAAAGATTTCTGGCATGGTTGTGTAAATCTGATGTTGGTCACTATGAATTTGACTTGTTACCATTCTTCCTAGTTGGGTGTATTTCTCCAGCAATAACTGATGTTCCAGGTTGAGGCACAGAGAAGGTAGGTGATATTGGATCCATGCATAGTTAGGGTTTTAATTTGGAGGAGAATGTCAAGGAAAATAAGGTATTGGCAAGAGAGCGAATGCGGTATTAGGTACTCGTATTGAAGTTGGATGATGAGGGTTGTGCTGGGTACAATGAAAGTAGAGGTGTCAATGTGTTGGGGACATTGATGACAACCGGGAGGAGAAGAACTTGAGAAAGTGATGTGAAAGGGAAAGGTTAGGATAGCAGATTGGGATTTTTCAATTAGTGCTGTTTCCTTCCTTCTTCCCTCCCTCCCTTCCTTCCTTTCTTCCTGAGAAGCTCAGTGGAAGAGAAGGTATCTTCAGCTGAGGTGATTGGAAAGGCTCAACTGAGGCGAGACTTGAGTTGGCCATGGAAAGATTTGTATGGGCAAAGAGGCTGAAAGTTATGTGGATCTATAATTTCGGTGAACCGCACGAAATGGAAATTCACAACACTTCTGTTTTCTTGCAATGAATGGCTTTCCTCATTCATCGCTGATGCTGTTTAATTAAAGATGAACCAGTATGTTCATGTCAGGGAGGCTCGTGTGTGTGCGTGTGTGTGTATGTGTGTGTGTGTGTACAGGCTCTCAACATTTTAATTCCATGACTTTATTTCGTCATTTTTTCAGGTGTTATGCCTTTAGGGGACTGAGTCATTCTAGGCAAATCTTTTTTTTTTTTTTTTTTTATTATAATAGTTTATTTTCAAATTGGTTTACATATAACACCCGGTGTTCATCCCAACATGTGCCCTTTTTAATGCCCATCACCCCCTCTCCCCCCTCCCTCATCCCCCTCACCCTCAGTTTTTTCTTAGTCTTTGAGAGTCTCTTATGTTTTATCTCCCTCCCTCTCTGTGTCTTTTTTTTCTTTCCCCTCTTCCCCTCCCCCTGGTTTTTGCTTAGTTTCACAAAGTCCACCTATTCGTGGAAACATATGGTATCTGTCTTTTTCTGACTGACTTATTTCACTTAACATAATACCCTCCAGTTCCATCCATGTTGCTACACATGGCCAGATTTCATTTTTTCTCATTGCCACGTAGTAGTCCATTGTATATAAGTACCATAACTTCTTTATCCATTCGTCAGTTGATGGGCACTTGGTCTCTTTCCATGATTTGGCTATTGTCGAAAGTGCTGCTATGAACATTGGGGTACACGTGCTCCTATGCATCAGCATTCCTGTGTCTCTTGGGTAGATTCCTAGCAGGGCTATTGCTGGGTCATAGGGTAGCTCTATTTTCATTTTTTTGAGGAACCTCCACACCGTTTTCCAGAGTGGCTGCACCAGTTTGCATTCCCACCAACAGTGTAGGAGGGTGCCTACTTCTCCACATCCTCGCCAGCATCTATAGTTTCCTGATTTGTTCATTTTAGCCACTCTGACTGGGGTGAGGTGGTATCTCAGTGTAGTTTTGATTTGTATTTCCCTGATGATGAGTGACATTGAGCATCGTTTCATGTGTCTGTTGGCCATCTGAATGTCCCCTTTGGAGAAGTGTCTATTCATATCTTCCGCCCATTTCTTCACTGGGTTGTTTGTTTTTCGGGTTTGGAGTTTGGCAAGTTCTTTATAAATTTTAGATATTAGTCCTTTATCCGATATGTCATTTGCGATGATCTTTTCCCATTCCGTTGGTTGCCTATTCGTTTTGTTGGTTGTTTCTTTTGCCGTGCAGAAGCTTTTTATCTTGATGAGGTCCCAATAGTTCATCTTTGCTTTTAATTCTCTTGCCTTTGGAGACGTGTCGAGTAAGAAATTGGTGCATCTTAGGTCAAAGAGGCTTTTTCCTGTTTTCTCCTCTAGGATTTTGACGGTTTCCTGTCTCACATTCAGATCTTTTATCCATTTAGAATTTATTTTTGTGAGTGGTGTAAGAAAGTGGTCTAGTTTCATTCTTTTGCATGTTGCTGTCCAATTCTCCCAGCACCATTTGTTAAAAAGGCTGTCTTTTTTCCATTGGATACATTTTCCCACTTTGTCAAAGATTAGTTGGCCATATACTTGCGGGTCCATTTCTGAGTTTTCTATTCTATTCCATTGGTCTATGTGTCTGTTTTTGTGCCAATACCATACAGTCTTGATGACCACCGCTTTGTAGTAGAGGTTAAAGTCTGGGATTGTGATGCCTCCCACCTTGGTTTTATTCTTCAGTATTACTTTGGCTATTCGAGGTCTTTTGTGGTTCCATACAAATTTTAGTATTGTTTGCTCTAGCTTTGAGAAGAATGCTGGTGCAATTTTGATTGGGATTGCATTGAATGTGTAGATTGCTTTGGGTAGTATTGCCATTTTGACAATATTTATTCTTCCAATCCATGAGCATGGGATGTTTTTCCATTTCCTTGTGTCTTCCTCAATTTCCTTCATAAGTTTTTTATAGTTTTCAGTGTAGAGGTCTTTCACATCTTTGGTTAGGTTTATTCCTAAGTATTTTATGGTTTTTGGTGCAATTGTGAAAGGGATTAGCTTCTTTATTTCTCTTTCTGCTGCTTCATTGTTGGTGTATAGAAATGCCACCGATTTCTGTACATTGATTTTGTATCCTGCAACTTTGCTGAAATCATGAATCAGTTCTAGTAGGCTTTTGGTGGATTCTGTCGGGTTTTCCATGTAAAGTATCATGTCATCTGCAAAAAGTGAAAGTTTGACTTCCTCCTTGCCAATCTTGATGCCTTTTATTTTGTTTTGTTGTCTGATTGCTGATGCTAAGACTTCCAGCACTATGTTAAATAGCAGTGGCGAGAGTGGACACCCCTGTCGTGTTCCTGATCTCAGGGGGAAGTCTTTCAGTTTTTCCCCATTGAGGATGATATGAGCTGTGGGCTTTTCATATATGGCTTTTATGATGTTTAAGTATGTTCCTTCTATCCCGACTTTCTCGAGAGTTTTTATTAAGAAAGGATGCTGTATTTTGTCAAATGCTTTTTCTGCATCTATTGACAGGATCATATGGTTCTTATCTTTTCTTTTGTTGATGTGATGTATCACGTTGATTGATTTGCGAATATTGAACCAGCCCTGCAACCCAGGGATGAATCCTACTTGATCATGGTGGATAATTCTCTTTATATGCTGTTGGATTCGATTTGCTAATATCTTGTTGAGAATTTTTGCATCCATATTCATCAGGGATATTGGCCTGTAATTTTCTTTCTTTGCTGGGTCTCTATCTGGTTTGGGAATCAAAGTGATGCTGGCTTCATAGAATGAGTCCGGGAGTTTTCCTTCCGTTTCAATTTTTTGGAACAGCTTGAGGAGAATAGGAATTAACTCTGTTTTAAATGTCTGGTAAAATTCCGCAGGAAAGCCATCTGGTCCAGGGCTTTTATTTGCTGGGAGGTTTTTAATAACGGATTCTATTTCTTCACTAGTTATGGGTCTGTTCAAATTTTCTATTTCTTCCCGTTTGAGTTTTGGTAGCGTGTGGCTATTTAGGAAGCTGTCCATTTCTTCCAGATTGCCAAGTTTGGTGGCATATAATTTTTCATAGTATTCTCTGATGATTGCTTGTATCTCTGAGGGATTGGTTGTAATTTCTCCCTTTTCATTCACGATTTTATTTATTTGAGTTCTCTCTCTTTTCTTTTTGAGAAGCCTGGCTAGAGGTTTGTCTATTTTGTTTATTTTTTCAAAGAACCAGCTTTTGGTTTCATTGATCTGTTCCACTACCTTTTCTGTCTCCATATGGTTAATTTGAGCTCTGATCTTTGTTATTTCTCTCTTTCTGCTGGGCTTGGGTTGTTTTAGTTGATCTGCTTCTAGTTCCTTTAGGCGTGCTGTTAGAATTTGTGTTATTGATTTTTCTTGTTTCTTGAGATGGGCCTGGATTGCAATATATTTCCCTCTCAGGACTGCCTTTGCTGCATCCCAGAGCGTTTGGATTGTTGTATTTTCATTTTCATTTGTTTCCATGTATTTTTTAATTTCTTCTCTGATGGCTTGGTTGACCCAGTCATCTTTTAGTAGGTTATTTCTTAGCCGCCATGTTCTTGGATATTTTCCAGGCTTTCTCCTGTGGTTGATTTCAAGTTTCAAAGCATTGTGGTCTGACACTGTACACGGTATGATCTCAATTCTTTTATATTTATTCAGAGCTTCCCTGTGCCCCAGAATGTGGTCTATCTTGGAAAATGTACCGTGTGCAGATGAGAAGAATGTAAATTCCTTTGCTTCTGGATGAAGGACCCTAAAGATGTCTGTGAGGCCCATCTGTCCTAATGTGTCATTCAGGGCTATTGTTTCTGCGGAGATTTTCTGTTTTGTTGATCTATCCAATGCTGAGAGTGGAGTGTTGAGATCCCCTACTATTAGGACATTTTTATCGATGAGGTTGCTAATGTTTGTAATTAGTTGTTTTACAAATTTGGGTGCCCCTGAATTCGGTGCGTAGATATTTACAATTGTTAGCTCTTCCTGCTGGATGGTCCCTGAGACTATTATATAATGTCCTTCCTCATCTCTTATTACATCGTTCATTTTAAAGTCTAATTTGTCTGATATAAGTGTGGCTACTCCGGCTTTCTTCTGACTTCCAGTAGCATGGTAGATAGTTCTCCATCCCCTCACTTTCAATCTGAAGGTGTCTTCAGGTTTAAGATGAGTTTCTTGAAGACAGCAAATAGATGGGTCTTGTTTTTTAATCCATTCTGTTATCCTGTGTCTTTTGATTGGTGCATTTAGTCCATTTACATTCAGTGTTAATATTGAAAAATATGGGCTTACAGTCACTGTATTATCTGTAAGTTTCATGTTTGTAAGGCTGTCTCTGGTAGTTTATGTTCTTTGCCTCCTTATTTTCATAGAATGCCCCTCAGGATCTCTTGCAGTGCTGGCTTATTTGTGATAAATTCTTTCAGTTTTTGTTTGTTGGGAAAAACCTTGATCTCTCCTTCTATTCTGAATGACAGGCTAGCCGGATACAGAATTCTTGGTTGCATGTTCTTCTTGCTCATCACATTGAAGATATCCTGCCATTCCTTTCTGGCTTGCCAAGTTTCCGTAGATAAGTCTGCTACTACCCTTATAGGTCTCCCTTTGTATGTTAGGGTTCTTTTGTCCCTAGCTGCTTTCAGGATTCTCTCCCTATCTTTGTATTTTGCCAGCTTCACTATGATGTGCCGTGCAGAAGGTCTATTCAAGTTACGTCTGAGGGGAGTTCTCTGTGCCTCTTGGATTTCCATGCCCGTTTCCTTTCTCATGTTGAGGAAGTTCTCAGCAATGATTTGTTCCAGAACCCCTTCGACTCCTTTCTCTCTCTCTTCTTCCTCTGGAACTCCTATGATACGGATATTGTTTCTTTTGAGTGCATCGCTCAGCTCTCGAATTCTCCTTTCCTGTTCCTGGATCAGCTTCTCTCTCTTTTTATCTGCTTCCTCTTTTTCAATGATTTTGTCTTCTAAGGCACTAACTCTTTCCTCTACCTCTTCAATCCGTGCTGTGGCTGCTTCCAGTTTCCCCTGTATTTCTTCCAATGTCTTCTTTAATTCTTCTTGACCGTTTTTAAGGTCTTTGAACTTTGCCTCGTGGGACTCCTTGCATTCATCTAAGCTTTTTTCAAGGCCAGCAATTAGTTTTATGATTAACATTCTATATTCAAGTTCTGTTATGTTGCTTATATCTGTTTTCATTAATTCTTGAGCTGTCACTACTTCTTGTAGACTCTTTTGAGGAGAATTCTTCCGTCTCGTCATTTTGGCTGGATGTGTTATGGGTTGTTTCTTGAAGTTGCCCTGGAAAGGAAAACTGACAGACACACAGAACACAGAAATACTCAAACGTACCGACAAATGGTCCAGACAAGCAGTTCACAACAGAAAAAAATAACAAGTGACTCTCTGAGGGCAATGTCCTGAAGTAACCGCTACACGTTAAGGACAGGGTATGTAGTGTGCTGGTGGCAGAGCATATATAGACAGAATAATGACTGGTGCAGGGAGAAGAAGGAAATGGACTTTGCCCAGGTAGAGCGACTAAAGGGTTTAATCCAGACTGATAGAAATCAGAATAAGGACAGGTGCGAGGGAAAAGGAATAAGATCGATGTCGTCTAGATGAACTTATATGGCCTGGTTATTCCAGAAAAAGGGCTAGGGAAGTAAAGAAGAGGTTGTAGGACATGTCCTCGAAGAGTGGGTTAAAAAAACAAAACAAAAACAAAAAACAAAAAACAAAAAACAAAACAAAAAAAAAACCCAAACAAAACAAACAAACAAACAAACAAAAAACAAAAAAACAAAAAACAAAAAGAACGAAAAAAATGATTAAGCCAGTCAGTACCCTGGATGACCAGCTCAGGGATGGGGATCGGTAGGAGTGAGAAAGGGAGGGATAAATTTAAAAAGAAGAAATGACTGGCGTTACTCCAGGCAGCAATCTCCACTTGGATCAGTCGCTCCTGCTGATAGTTTGGGAGGGGCGTGGTTTAGTGTAGGCGGGTCCGGCCTCCACTGCTGCAGGGATGGCTTCTGGGGTGACTTCCTGGCTTGTGAGACAACAATGGCGTCTCTCCAGACCCGCGCCACCAGTCCTGGAGGCTTTATTCGCCCCTTTATTTCTGTTCTCTCTCCACCGCCCACGCCAGCCTAGTGTGGTTTACTGGAGCCGCGCCTGGGGCTGCCTGGGTCCCTGCGGCGTGCGTGCCCGGAGGCGCTGGGCGAGGGTGGCGCGGTGGCGCGGCCGTCTGCTACCCCCCGATTTGGCTGTAACTGTGCCGGGGTTAGAGGTGCTCCGCAGGAGCCGCCGCCTGAGTCCCCCCTGCCTGTCCCGGCAGCGCGCGCGCCCCGGAGGCGCTGGGCGAGGGTGGCGCGGTGGCGCGGCCGTCTGCTACCCCCCGATTTGGCTGTAACTGTGCGGGGGTTAGAGGTGCTCCGCAGGAGCCGCTGCCTGGGTCCCCCCTGCCTGTCCCAGCAGCGCGCGCGCCCCGGAGGCGCTGGGCGAGGGTGGCGCGGTGGTGCGGCCGTCTGCCACCCCCCGATTTCGTTATAATTGTGCCGGGGTTAGAGGTGCTCCGCAGGCGGCGCCGCCTGCGTCCCCGCTGCCAGTCCCTCCCGCGCGTGTCCCAGTGGCTCAGGACGGGGTTGGTGCGGTCCCAGCAGCGCGCGGGGATTGCTGCTGTTTGCCACTGAACTTCTCTTCAAAAGCCCTGCATTTAGGGGCTGGATGGTCGCAGTCTCACCCGCTCTGGCCCTCTCGTTCAGATGTTGTTCGATCGGCACTTTCCCAGCTATCTCCGAAGACACTCACCCTCCCCTCAGCTCAACTTCCCAAATTCGAGTTCGTTTTATCCGACCCAGATTAAACTCACGATTTAGTTGGGCCGTGTCTGTTTCCGCCTTAGTTTCTTGTCAGCTCTAGCACCTTTTCCCCCCGATTTTGGAGTTGAGAGAGAGACAGTGGTTTCAGTCGTCCCCCTTTAAAGGGCAAGCGAAATACTGGAGCCCCCTACTCCTCCGCCATGTTGCCCCAGTATCAATTCTAGGCAAATCTAAGAGAATGATTGATAAATTATAAATTCCTACTAGTTAAATTTCAAGACAAGAAAGTTCCTGAGGGCTGATGAACACACGCTTCCCAGTAGGAGTCTATTGACCTTTCTTCTCTCTCACAGTGTCTCTCCATCTGGGCATTTATTTATGTTTTGCACGATTTCTTGAGAGCTTACTATGTTCCAAGGCTCATGACTGTTCTTTACTTTCATTAGCTCATTGAAGGCTCCCAACAAGTCTACGAGGCAGCCATCATTATCTCCATTTTTTACAAAGGAAACTGAGACCCAGAGGGATTAAGTTTTGTGCCCTCATTCTTTTAGCTGGTGGAGCTGGGCGTCCCATCAATTCTATGGACTGACCACAGCTTCCATAACTTAATACTATGGTACACACAGACACATACACAGACGCACAGACACACACGCGCGCACGCACACACTTTAAAAATTGAGGTAAAATTCACAGAACATAAATTCACCATTTTAACCATCTTCAGGTGTACAGTTCCGTCGCTTTGAGTACATTCACAAGGTGGTGCAACCATCGCTACTAATTCTGAACAGTTGCATCCCTGCACACCCGTTAAGAAGTCACTTCCCACTTTCCCTTCCCATCAGCCTCGGGCAACCCCTAATTGGCTTTCTGTCTTTGTGGATTTTCCTATTCTGGACATTTCATATAAATGGAATCATCTAATGTGTGGTCTTTTGGGTCTGGCTTCTTTCATTAATTTTCAGGGCTCATCATGTCGTGGCATGTATCAGTACTTCATACCTTCTTATGCCTGAATAATATTCCAGTGTATGGATATACCACATTTTGTTTGCTCATTAATTAATGATATTTGAGTTGTTCCAGTTTTGTTTACAACTTTTGGCTATTACGAATAATGCTGCTATGAGCATCCATGTATAGTTTTTATTTCAATATACATTTATTCTTATTTAAAAAAATTTTTTTAAGTGTTTATTTTTGAGATAGAGAGTAAGAGCACGAGTGGTGGAGGGGCAGAGAGAGAGGGAGACAGAGAATCTGAAGCAGGCTCCAGGCTCTGAGCTGTCAGCACAAAGCCCAACATGGGGCTTGAACTTATAAACCGCGAGATCATGACCTGAGCTGAAGTCTGATGCCCAATGACTGAGCCACCAGACACCCCAACACAGATTTTTTTAAAGTTTATTTGAGAGAGGGAGAGAGAGCATGAACAGGGAGGGGCACAGAGAAGGAGAGAGAAAATCCCAAGCAGGCTCTACACTATCAGCACAGAGCCCAACGCAGGGCTCAAACCCATGAACCACGAGATCATGACCTGAGCCAAAGTCAAGAGTCAGATATTTAACTGGCTGAGTTACCCAGGTGCCCCTGAACATACATTTTTAATTCTTTTAGGTATATACCTAGGAGTAGAATTGCTGGGTAGTGTGGTAATTCTATGTCTAACTTTTTGAAGAACTGCCAAACTTATCCCTAGTGGCTGCACCATTTTATATTACTACCAGCAATATGTAAAGGGTCCATTTCCTCTGCATTGTTTCCAAAACTTGCCATTTTCCATTAAAAAAAAATTACAGCTATCTTAATGGGTATAAATAGTGTCTCATCGTGGTTTTGATTTGCGTTTACTGAGTAATGATACTGGAGTTTTCATTTCTTTATTGTATTTTATTTTTTAACTCCAGAGTTTCTATTTGGCTCCTTTTTATAATTTCTGGCTGCTTAGTGATATTTTCTATCTGGTAAGATATCATTCTCATCGTTTCCTTTACTTCTTTGTACATTGTTTCCTTTGCCGATTTAAGTATATTTAAAATAATTAATATAAAATTTTTGTCTAGTAAGTCCAATGTCTGGGCTTCCTCAGGGACACTTTCTATTAATTTCCTCATTTCCTCTTTTTTGACTTAGAAAATATTTATCTTGAGAGACAGAGCAAGTGAGTGGGGGAGGGACAGAGAGAGGGGGAGAGAGAGTATCCTAAGCAGGCTCTGTGCTGTCAGTGCAGAGCCCTGTATGGGCTCGATCTCATGACCCTGAGATCATGACCTGAGCTGAAATCAAGAGGCAGAGTCTCAACTAACTGAGTCACCCAGGCGCCCCCTATTTTTTGACTTTCTTACTTCTTTTCATGTCTTGTCATTTTTTATTGAAAGCGGAACATTTTGAATATTAGAACATGGCAACTCCATTTATCAGATTCTCTCCCACTTTCCTCCGTGTTCTCCCCTAGGGTATCTTGTGGCTGCTTGTTGTAGTTATTGTTTTTTAGTGACTTTTCTGAACTAATTTTATGGAGTCTGCATTCTTCATCATGCATGGTTACTGAAATCTCTGCTCTGTTAGTTCAGCGGTCAGTCAGTGATTCTACAGAGATATCTTTAAATGCCTAGAACCTGAACAAAAGTCTCCCGTTCTTTGGAGAAGGGCTCTGTAGGTGTTGGCATGCCTTCAACGCTCAGTCAGGTAGTTTACAACTCTGTTTCAGCCTTCATTTCCTGCCTGTTCAGAGCCTGAACATCCGCCAAAGGTGAGAGCTTGGAGCTTTCTCAGATCTTTTTTGAGCATGTGTTCAGTCCTGAGCATGTGTATGGCCTTTTAGAGTCTTAGGAATACATGGGACCTTTTCAAAGCCCTTATTTCTCCGGAGCATTTGATTTCCTAGCCTTTGCTCCCAAGCTCTTCGGTTCATCTGTTGTTCATTCCGAATTTTATCCTTTGCTCTAGGTGGTATCAGCTAGTATGTTTTCATTTAAATGTTTTTGACAAACATCACCCTCCCAAGCCTCCCCCCTCTAGGTAGCTGTCTCCATCGTGGGCAAGTTCTGACTTCTGTGAAATAGTGGCAAGCCCTTTGACCTAGTCCTTCAGGGCGCCACCAGACTGGTCAAAATAAGCAACCGCAATCTTTAAGATCTGCCCTGCTCCTCCAGTACTAGGTGCCTGCACTGGGAATGTGGGCTGTTGTCTTCAAGGCCATCGCCAGGTTGGGGTGGACGATGGGGCCAGGGTAAGTTACAAATACCACAGTGCATTCTTCCCAGATTTCAACTGTTTTTTCCTTGATTAAACACCCCCTATTTGCCATATGCTGATTAAATTCCAGCATTCTGAAAAAGTGGAGTCTGACAAATTTTGCCGGTTTATTCATTGCTTTTATGGAGAGATGGACTTTTAGATTTCCCTTCGTTGCCATTTTCCCTGATGTCCCTCAGTAACTGAATCCTATGGTAGAGTGCCTCTTTCATGAAACTAGATTAATACCAGATGTTTACGTGATCTGTAAAGTCTGAGTCAGGATTCCGAGGGCTTGGGGGGGTCTGTCACTGAATTGTGAGAGCTCAGTCATTCCTTTATTATACAGATCCCCAGTCCAGAAAGGAACCTCTATTCCTGGAAAACAAGACAGACACATTCTTTTATTTTATTTTTTATTTTTTTTAATATTTGTTTTTGAGAGAGAGAGAGAGAGAGAAAGACCGAGCATGAACAGGGTAGGGGCAGAAAGTGAGAGAGAGACACACTCATAGAATCCGAAGCAGGCTCGAGGCTCCAAGCTGTCAGCACAGAGCCCGACACGGGGCTCAAATCCACAAACCGTGAGATCATGACCTGAGCTGAAGTCAGGTGCTTAACTGACTGAGCCACCCAGGCGCCCCAAGATGGACATTTTCTTAATGTCCCACTCCTTTTCCAAATGTTCTGCAGACTACAACTCAATCAGTGATGCATGTACATCATTAATATGTGATGATACTCCGGGTATCTTTGTATGATGCCCTTCTATGGGCCAGGGAAGAAATATTTTTGCAGTCTCCAAGACTGAGGTATTTCAGTTGATAACTACTATCGTCCATTTTTTGTTAATGTTTGCTAGCTCAATTTTCAGAATACAACGTTTTCTGATTCTGTTTTAAATTTTGTGTGCTGGTAGTTTCAACTCAGCTTCTTTCTTCTTTTTTCACCATTTTATTTTGGAAAAATGCCAATATATTATAAGACGAAATGTTTAAAAATCATATGACACCTTCCCCCCACCCCCAGCTTCAGTAGTTATGTCTGCCTTGGCCAGTGGTACTTCATCTGTTACCACCCTCAAGGTTGCTTAGCCATCACATTTCATCTGGAAATATTTCAGCGATGTCACTAAAAGACAAGGACTCATTCTAGAAAGACCCCAACATGGGATGGTGGTCTTTTAAAGTGCGGATGCCCGGGGTGCCTGGGTGGCTTAGTTGGTTAAGTGTCTGACTTTGGCTCAGATCATGGTCTCCTGGTTCATGAGTTTGAGCCCCACATTGGGGTTTTGCTGACAGCTCCAAGCCTGGAGCCTGCTTCAGATTCTGTGTCTCGCTTTCTGCTTCTCCCCCATTCTCATTCTGTCTCTCTCTCTCTTTCTCTCTCAAAAATAAACAAACATTAAAAAAAAATGTAGATGCCCTTGGGCAGGATAATAGCCAATTCCTGAACTCAGAAATGAGAATGAAAAGACCACCAATATGGGTGGCTCAGTTGGTTAAGCATCCGACTTCGGCTCAGGTCGTGATTTGCGGTTTGTGAGTTTGAGTCCTGCATTGGGCTCTGTGCTGATGGCTCAGAGCCCGGAGCCTGTTTTGGATCCTCTGTCTCCCTCTCTCTCTACCCCTCCCCCACTCATTCTCTCTCTCTCTCTCTCTCTCTCTCTCTCTCTCTCTCTCAAATAAATAAACATTTAAAAAAGAGAGAGAACCCTTGAGGTCTAGCTTTACACTTTCCTGGTGTTCTGGGTTCTAATCTCCAGTAAGCATCTTTGAGCCTCAGCTACCTCATTTGTTAAAAGGGAATGATGTGGGGGTGTCTGGGTGGCTCAGTCAATGGAGCGTCTGATTCTTGATTTCGTATAAGGTACGATCTCATGGTTCTTGGGATTGAGCCCCACGTGGGGCTCCATGCTACACAGAACCTGCTTGGGATTCTGTCTCTCCCTCTCTCTCTGCCCCTTCTCTGCTAGTGATCTCTCCCTCTCTCTCTCTCCCTCTCAAAATAAATAAACAAACAAATAAAATAATAAATACTTAAAAAATGGAACGATGATGCTTCTCTCGGAATTGGGGGGGGTGTAGAGAGAGAGAGATAATGTAAAGCACTGGCACGGTGCCAGGCACGTAGTAAGGCCTCAGGAGGTGGCCGCTGTAATAACGTGAATCGTTTTTAGCTGACTTAGAGCGAGGAAAACTCTAACAGCATAAAGTCTAGAGCCAGGAGAAAGGAAGTAGCAAACCACATCAAGAGAGGGAAAAGGCGAGAGGTAGGCATCTGAGAAGAAATGTGGGTTACTCGGACACCGTGTAGATGCCATCTGAATTGAGTGAGAGTGCTCCCGGGATCCTCCCTTTGCTGTTTTTTCGTAGTATCAGCATCTATTTATTGCCCACATCCTCCTAGGGGAGTTCCCCTTTAACATCTAGGTAGTTCTGCTCAGCTATGACCTTGCCATAGTCTGGCGAAAACTTTTTTCAGAGACCACTTCCTCCAAAGATCAAGATGGGTTTGGACTTAAATCACCAAGATCTAGGGGTATATATATGCTTTACACCCATAAGTGTCATCTTTTGTCTGTATGGATTTTTACCTCGATTTCCAAATCAAGCAGGAAAATTGGGTTTTTAAAGCTGGGAGCCTAGTATTCACCCAGATAAGTGTTTCCTTTCTGCTTGCTGGGGAAGCTGATCAGAACTTCAGTCCCCTCTGTCTCACTCTGCTCGTTAAAGATGGGAAAAGAAGAACGTAGAATAAATGATTCACCTCAGTCATTCATGAGGAGCGTTGGGATGAAATCTCTCAGCCTCTGAATTCCCTGACTTGGCACAGAGATCCATTTCTGCCTCTGTGCTTCCTTTGGCAGTGGGGTATGGAGAGCCGTGCCAGCTCAGACAGTTCCCATCTTCCTTCTCTCCATTTGGCATTTGGACAAAAATCCTCGTACGTATACAACCATTTAGCTCTGGGGGTGGTTTTATTGGCCATGTGTTTATCCTGGAATTTAGTTTGCAGAGCAGATACCAATGGTATGCATATGATTAGCCAGGTTGGTGGCTGGATTGATCCATTCATTTAACAAAGTGTCCATGTGACAGGTATTAAGCTAGGTGCTGGTGTGAGAAACAAGTATGAAAACATCACCCTAATTTGAATTGTAATAGAAGTGGAAGGCAGTAAGTTTTTTGCTGGTTCATTTGCTTAAATAGTCTAGGAGATTGTGTGGATTCAATAGTACAGGCATGTCTGAACTTGGACTAGCTAAATGATTGTATCTATATCCTTCATAGGCCTAAATGCTGCTACCTGTTGGCTGTTTTCCAACATATGGATATCAAGATGGCTTTCTGGGATAGACTGTAGTAAATAAACAAGACATTGTTACTGCTGATCAAGAGTACTTGAGAAGCGGTTTTACATGTAGATTACTGAGACTCTCAGATACAACGGATGGCAGGATGTCATCACACACTGAGTCTTTAAGTTGGGCAAAGGGATGAATCACTCTGATATCATCACTGGAATTGACTTTTTACCTTTCTTAAATTTAGCTCTACAAAAATCTCCTTTTCATCAGCTATGGGGTCTGTTTCAATACCAAATTCTTGCAGTCCTTCAATGACAAGTCTCTGTACTGTGAGAAGTTCTCGTAATTAGGCTTTCTTTGCTGATGCATGCAAGGAAGCCTTCAACATTGCTGTTCTTTGGAAAGTGTGGTAGAGATTTCTAGTACTAAGTGATCTCCAGTTTTCTTCCTCCTTTGGACATGTGGGAGGGATACTTTTCCTTGCCCCTTGCATGTGACTAGTTCTGGCCAATGGGATATAAATAAAAGCAATGTGGGATTTTTTGAGCTGAAGCATTTATCTGTTGGTGTGAGACACTCCATGGCTAAGATATGTGTCTAGAAGCAGACTTTCTGGTTGTGCTGTTATGTACATCTTCAACTTTATTATATAATGTCTGTTTTGCTTGCAATAATTTACACTTTGGCCAAGGTGATAAGAAAGAACGCCATTTCTCCACATCATTACCCAGTTTGTAAATTAACAAAATTTTGCTGTCTACTGGCTATACAGTGGTCTATTTTTGGTATAAAATTCCATTTCCATGATTGCTAGTGAAATTGACAATTCTTTCATCTTTTCCTGGCCATTTGGGCTTCATTTTCTTTGGACTGTTCCTTTCTGTAGGGATCATGCCTCATTTATAATTTCTTTAAGTATTCTCTCTACATCTTGGTAACTGTTCACATTCAGAATCCTGCTTTCACAAGAATGATGTTAGACAACTTGCAGCCAGGCTTCAGCATATAACCTAGATTCTTCCAATCAGATGAGTCCATCTAAGGCTTAATTTAGAAGTAAGCAATGTGAGTGGTATCTTTAGGGTAACAGTAGCTGCTATATGAATCTCATTCTCGGTACTGAAGCGATATACATTTACTTCTCATTCATATCAGAGTCTGATGTGAGAGTTCCTGGTGGAGTGGCCTTCCATGTGGTCTCTAAGGAACGTAGGCAGTGGAAGAGGCAAGAGAGCACCATCTGAGGAGGTTTTTACAGACTTTTCCTGGAAACGGTACACTTTTTGTCTACCTACATTCTGTTGGCCAGAATCCAGGCACGTGCCAAACCTGACAGCAACAGAAATATAATCTAGTCATGCGTTTTGGTGAATGCACAGTAGTTCTGCTCCATGGTGGAATGATCTGTTGGTTAGTGTGGTGACAGTTGGCTGGTTCCTTGGGGGAAAGCGATAGTGGAGTCTTTTTTAATCTCAGAGCCATGTGGCAATGGTACTTCATCAGAAGCTTCCACAACGTAGTTGTGTATTGTTCCTGCTCATGTAGCTTCAGCACTTGGCCTTCCGTCCCTCCTAGTAATTCCTGGGTGTCTACTATCCTTCAGCACGTATCTTGACTGCTCGGACTAGCCTGTGTGGACTTCATGGATTGTAGCTAAGAATCCTGAGTGTTGCTGTTTCTTATTGTCTTTTTTTTTTTTTTTTTGGTCATTTGCATTTATCTTTGAGATGGGGCCTCAGAGAGTATCTCTACTGAAATAGGTAATAGTGTTTCCTTCTTTCTGCACAGTAGCCTGTATGCCCTACTTGTGACAACAACAAACCTATGGCCATATGTGTGCAAAAGCATGTCCACAATGGATCCATTTTGTAAGTTTCAAGCCCAAAGACACCTAAACTAAATAAGAACTTCCCTAAATTAGATGAGAACAAGGTAAATATTCATAATTCTTTTTTTCCCCATAATTCTTCTGAAGTTGAGGTAGGACTGTCTCATTTGGAATCTCATCATTGCCACTAATGACAAGAGATGGTGTTGAGGGTGCAACCCTAACCCTTGATGGGGTGTTGGCACCTCTGCTTCCCTCCCTGTTGGGAGTCCTTCAGGCCGGGTAGGGCGGCTGTGACAAAGAGCTGGGAATCTGGTTGTGTTATCTTGAAAATCAATCAGGTAGAGAATCAAGACAGACTAAGAGATCTTGACTGATCCTTTGTAGATTCCTGGCTAACAGGAGAGTCAAGAGTTGAGAAGTTTCAGGGTAGTGTGCAAATCCCCTGATAATTGAGCCTCTTCAAATACCACTTTCTCTATTTTTTGGTTCATATTGAACTTAAGTGATATCCAAGGGTGACCAGTTTAATAATGCCACTATCTAATTCTTTCAGCTTAAAATTAGCTGGGTCTCAATTTCATCATACATAAAAATTAAGGGTTTCTTCCAGTCACCATTTCTGGATTTGATTTCATTAGCAGATTTTCGCTGATTATTATTCTTAGCTGCTTTCAATGCTCTCCACCAGATGGCTCTAGTCTCTCAATACAAACTCCTATCCACAGTCTTCTTTTGAGCCAGGCTTGTTTTTGTGGGTTACTCTTCTATGCATGTTCAGCATGCTCAACTTATACCCTTCCCCAAGTTAAAAAATTAAAAAAGAAATTTATTTTGAGAGAGACAGAGGGAGAGAGTGCGTGTGCCTGTGCATGAGAGTTGGGGAGGCAGAGGAAGAGAGAAAATCCCAAGTGGGTTCCCAGCTGTCGGTATGGAGCCCATTGTGGGGCTCCATCCCATGAACTGTTAGATCATGATCAGAGTTGAAACCAAGAGTCAGATGCTTAAACGACTGAGCCACCCAGGCGACCCTCTTCTCCAAGTTTTTAAACAAAACCACTTAATAGGTTTGAAAGCAGCTTCTTCTTTCTATATTCCATAGCACATTACTCTCCTTGCTTAAACCATAGACCAAGACTCAAAGAATAATCTGATAGATACCAAGCTATTCTCTACCATAATCCCTACAGTGGATTGTGGCCAGGCCTACTGGCCCACGCCTGAAGCTGGCCCACGGGTACTATTGGAAATAGAGTGTAAATATATGTAACCAGGCAACCAAAGTTTCCCCACATGAAGTTTAGGAAGCTTCTGTGAAAGTCAGTGACTGATTCTGGGTTCTTCTATCTTGGTAGATTCCGTGTTCGACTTGACCTGATGAAGGCACTCAATCCTGGGGCCTCATAGAGTATGAGGAATTAGGAAGACAACAGGAAGTGTTCTACTCATCTGTACTTTTATTCTTGTGTATATTCTTTTCACTGCTTGTCAGTTCGTTGGGTAGCAAACAGATGTGAAAGCAACTTGGAAGCCAGTCTGAATCATCTTTCTCCGAATTGTTGAATTCAGATCCAGCTCAATCCCTAATTCAATTCTGTTTCCTCAAAATAATCCTGACACTATAGATACATCTGTAGGTACACATGTAATAAGTGATTGGAAAATTGAGTTTTCTCCTGCTATGGACTCAGTTTGAAACAATGAAAAGACTCTCATTTTTCCATCCCTGGGTTATGCTGTGTTTGAAGATCTAGGCTCCTTACGGTTGGGGTTTGTTGGCAGAAGAACGTTGGAGAGTAGAAGAAAAGGAGGAGGTGGGAGACTTGGCATGTGCACTTATTCATTCAACGGATATTTGTCACTGACATGTGCCAGGCACTCTTCTAGGTATTGGGTATGTAGTAGCAAGTAGGATTGGCAAGGATCCTCCTCTCACAGAATTTATGTTCTTCTGAGGAACACAGAAAACCGACACCACCCAGTAAATCCATTGGTTTCAGAGAGTCATCAGTGCTATGTAGACATGTGACAGGTTGCGGGGCACAGAAATGAGGTGCTATGTGAGCTGAGGGACTGGGAGCTTGAGAGGCAGTGGCTCAAGTCCCTCCAGGGCTAGAAAGAGGACTGTGAGTTCCATAAACTGGAAAGAGCCAAACTTACATCGGCCTCTCAGTGATGGAAAGATACACAAAGGCAATGGCTGCTAGACTGTCTGAATACTAGTTACTAAGGGTTTCTCCCTCATGGTCGAACTCAGCATGGAGGAGGGACTAAAACTTCCTGCCATTGAATACATGTGGTATATATCCTGGATTAGGAGCAAAGCCGCGTCTACCATCTTGGGGCGATGATCAGGAACTTCTGTTTTTTTGGATCCTGTAAGCTTCATGGGTTCTTATGTAGCAGACAGTAGACTTTTCATCACCTTTGGAAAGTAGGGTCTCATTAGATTTAATTTAACTAAAAAAAAAAAAAGGCATTTCTTATGTCCCCAAATTATATAAGTTGGTTCTTATATCTCCAGAACCAACTACACGTGTGTTACCTATAGTTGCCGGCCTTATTTTTCCTCTGAGAACATCAGTGCCTTGAGGTCAGGCAGGCACTTGACCTGAAAGTCCTTTTTGTACACAGAAAGTTCTGGTGATTTGAAACCTAACCTTCGGTAGCCATCTCAATGACAGCAACAAAAAGCATTTTTTAAAGTTTATTTATTTATTTTGAGACAGAGAGACAGAGAGAGAGGGAGAGAGAGAATCCCAGGCAGGCTCCTCACTGCCAGCGCAGAGCCGGATGCAGGGCTTGAACCCACGAAACCATGAGATCATGACCTGAGCTGAAATCAAGAGTCAGACACTTAACCAACGGAACCACCTAGATGCCCCCGAAATCTTTTTTTTTTTTTTGACTAAACATAACGATGGGCGTTGGAGGCAGCTGTGTGAAAATGGGGCCTCATTTGGCTTGTCCAGGGTGGGACAAGTAAGTGGCTAGATCCAGAGACCTGTTTTACAGAGGGGTGCATAATCCTCCTTTTGGCTGTTGCCATTGCTCGGGGACACTCATTTTCCTCAAGGCCTCCGGGACCCACGCCTCTCCTGGACTTCATGTCTCTGTGACCTGGCAGGAGCTAGAGGGGCTTCTGTGATCCAGAAAACGCCGGCCCCTGTTTCTTGCGGGCTGAGTGACACATCCTGGACCGTTAT
Source organism: Paguma larvata (assembly GCA_030068075.1). Classification (NCBI taxonomy): domain Eukaryota; kingdom Metazoa; phylum Chordata; class Mammalia; order Carnivora; family Viverridae; genus Paguma; species Paguma larvata. The sequence continues at coordinate 13,216,739 of CM057823.1, forward strand.
ACTGAAGGGGCTGGATCCCGCACCAGGAAGCAGGCTCCTGTGAGGTGCTGGCTCACGAAGGGCCAGAAGGTGCCAAGAAACCTGCAAGGAAAGTGACGTTACATCTGCTGTGGGCGCATGGTGCATCTGCCAGAGTCCACGCCTGCCACCTGTTTCTGTGCGCTCTGCTGACGGGGGCAGGGGCTGGGGACCTGGGGAAGCAAATGCAAATGCGAGTTTCTGAGGCGACCAGGTTGCCAGGAGCCAGCCCACTGAGCTCCTCCTCTCTTTCTCTCGAACATCTTGGCTTCAACGGAAGGTGCTGTGTCAAAATAGTAGATGCTGTGCCGGTCCCGTGATGGCGCGCCAGGTTTGCGAGTGGGCAGGTGTTGTTAGCTGTTGGAGCTAGTTGCTAAGGTTTGAACCCAAACCGGGAAAAGGTAGGAGTGGAGCAGGCAGAGTGGGAGAGGGAGAGCAGCTGCAGGGGGAGGAGGTGAGTCAGCGGAAAGAGCCTCCTCCTTCCTCACCGGCCCACACCTCTGGCACTGGAACCCGGAGGCCACCCTCCCGCTCCTGCCCCTGCCAGCACTCGACTGCCCAGCCCTACTCTGGTTTGCCTGGGCCGCTGAGATGTTCTTCTGTGTGCTTAGGCACTTGGCCCTGCCACAGCTCGGAGGTGTAGATGGAGCATTCCCGAACCCCCCACCCTCTTTTCTGGGAGCTCCTTCTTCCCTACAGTCTGTATAAAGGAAACCTCAAACCAACGCTTAGCCGGCTCCCTTGTTTGGACGGTGCCTTCCCTTTGCCTTTTCGCTCTGGGCTCCGAGTAGGGAAGGCCATGACCCCGTGAGTGCCTGCTTCCTACTTGATGTCCTCTGTCTCTTTGAGAAGTGATTTTCACTCACTGGGAGTCATTTCGGCCCCTTTCCACTAAAGAACAAAAAATACGGTCATAGCAAGGCTGTGCGTGGGGTCCACTCTTATTTCTGTAACCCTCTTTCCAAAAGTAGGAAAATTGGAGAGATCACATTTGGACTGCAGGGGGCATGGGGGCTTCTCCTAGCTGACTTCTAGGAGAGGTGGCATTAGCTCTGTGACCTTGAATCTCTGGGTGTCTGTTTCTCTGGTTGGAAAACGATGAGGTTGGTAAAAGGTGAAATGATGGCCCCAATAAACCTCTTCCATTTTTGATTTTTTTTTTTACCTTTTTAAATTTATTATTGAGAGACAGAGAGAGACAGAGCATGAGCAGGGGAGGGGCAGAGAGACAGAGAGACACAGAATCTGAAGGAGGCTCCAGGCTCTGAGCTGTCAGCACAGAGCCCGACGCCGGGCCCGAACTCACAGACGGTGAGATCACGACCTGAGCCGAAGTTGGAGGCTTAACCGACTGAGCCACCCAGGCGCCCCCAAACCTCTTCCATTTTTGAATCGCGCGGCTCTTTCCTAGCCAGTGGGGCTGGCACCAGCTCACATGTAGCGAACTGTCCTCGGCTAAGGAGAGGTCACCGGGTTTGCTGCTGTGGGTGTGGCCGTAGGGACAGGGCTTGGCCTGGGGATGGAGTGTTTCTGGCCCTGGAGGCTGAGGAGATGGATCAAGATGACAAGAAGCCAGAGGTATCCTCTCTCTCTTATGTCAACCAAAAAATTCATACAAATCCCCCTTGAAATGACTCATTATTTTCTTCCCTTTCCAGAGGTCTTTCAGTTAGAGAAAAATAATTTGGGCAACTTACTGGTTTTTTTTTTTCCATTATTATAGTTAAAAACACGTTTCGAAAACCCATTTTGAACCTGAAATACAGACAGAAAACAATTTTCTTTTTAAACAGGATGTTTTTCCTCTTAGTAATACGGGCCTGGATCCTGCTGGTGAAGGGCTGAAGGTCCTGGGGGAGCTGTGGTGGTGATGGTGGCAGGGGGGTGGTGGTACTGCAGCTTCCAGGGTCTAAGGCTTGCAGAAGTTCAAAATATTCCAAATTTGGGGCGCCTGGGTGGCTCAGTCGGTTAAGCGTCTGACTTCAGCTCAGGTCATGATCTCATGGTTCGTGGGTTCCAGCCCTGTGTCGGGCTGTGTGTTGACAGCTCAGAGCCTGGAGCAAGCTTTGGATTCTGTGTCCCCCTCCCTCTGCCCCTCCCGCATTCACACTCTGTCTCTCTCTCGCACTCTCTTTTTCAAAAATGAATATTAAAAAAATTTAAAAAAAATATTCAAGTTTTCACAGTACCAACTACAGTAGCTTCCCACATTCCCAATTCAACCCACCGTGATAAAATTTAGTAGTCCTTCCAAAGAAAAGGTGAATATGTTTTTTGCCTGATGTTCGCAGAGGTACACAGTAGGTTTTTTGTTTATCTTGACTGAAGTCAAGGAGTGTGTTTGAGATTTGACGGAGTGGCACTTCGCTAAGTGTCTGATTTTCCTTTTTGACATAGAGTAGTTGCTTTTGCTGATGGTGATCGGTGCAGTAATAGAACTGGTTAGTAAAGAAAACAGATATGTATATTTTTTAATGTTTAATGTTCATTTATTTATTTTGAGAGAGAGAGAGCTCGAGCACAGGAGAGAGAATCCCAAGCAGGTTCCACACTCAGTGCGGAGCCCGACTAGGAGACTGATCTCACAACTACGAGGTTGTGACTTGAGCCGAAATCAAGAGTCAGATGTTTAAGTGACTGAGCCACAGGCGCCCCCCCCAAAACAGGCAGCTTTAAATAATGTTAGCTATGAGACCCGCCTGGGTGGCTCAGTCGGTTAAGCATCTGGCTTTGGCTCGGGTCATGATATTGTGGTTCGTGGGCTGAAGCCCCGCGTCCGGCTCTGCACTGACGGCTCCGAGCCTGGTTGGATTCTCTCTCTCGCCCTCTCTCTCTGCACCCCCTCCCCGACTTACACTTTCTCTCTCTCTCGAAATAAAGAAACTTAAAAAAACCCTGTAGTTGTAATTCGATTATTGCAAGGCAGACCCTAAGTAATCTGTGATACCTACTGTGGCGCATCTCAGCCCCGTGTCTTTTTGGCCGCCTAGTTTCGAAATCACCTCACAATCTTTAAAGGAACACAAGCCTACTCCACACCTCCTAAGTAGAATTTTTTTTTATGGTTTGGATTTGCTTTTTATTTTCTTTTTTCTAAACAGAAGTTTTAAAATAAGTTTTTGTCAGGTGACGTGTCCTAAAAAAACACCGGCGTACAGACCCTGCCATGCAGTGGTGCACCGTTAAATGTCATTATGCTATTTATTCTTTCTTGATTTTCTGTGTGCTCCACCTGCTGCTTTAACTTGACTGGATGATCTTTAGAAGGCGACCTCCTTTTATGTCATGTGTAGCATGTATTTGCCCATTCATCTGCGAGGTTTAAATCAAAATCTGTAATTGGTAACACGAAGCTTTGGCACACTCGGGGATTTTGGGGGGCAGCTGCTGGCTCTGGGCAGGAGGATATGAGGAGGGGACCGAGAGGCCAGGCTTGATGGTTCTAGATACATTTACACATTCTCCTTCCTTTCTTGGAACGCATCCGGTATACGGGATTCCTCTTCTCAGGGCACCGCGGGTCATAGGTATTTTGGCACGAGATGAAGGGTCTGTGTGGTAAGGAAATTCTTGAACTCTTAGACGCTGTGTGGGCCCCTAAGAGAGGGGCAGTCATGCATTATCGGGGACATCAAAGGGGAGACACCGAGGCTGCACGGGGAAACCATGAGGCAGACTGAGAGGCAGAGTTTGCGGCCGGAAAGGAACAGCGGAATCAGCGGCTTTAACCGGTGGACTAGTGGACGGTCCCCTAGTCCACGGGCAGAATGGGACCCTAATTACTCACAGCATGAGAGTACCTTGTTTAAGACTGAAAACGGAAGCTGCCTCCCAGGTGGATGGTGGGAACTTGAAGATGCCTGAGGCCCTGGCTCCCGCTTTGGTCAAGCACTTCCCTCAGGAAACCCAGTGGCCAGACAGCTCTCGAGACCACGCCGAGCCGACACTTCTGCATCCGCCGACTCCCCAGCATAGCCTGAGCAGTAAGCGAGCAATGTGAAACGTGTGCCCGGAATAACCCACGCCAGGCACCCAAGGCCGCTCCTGGGGTGCAGAGTGTCGGGGGACCCCGGTTTGAAAATATGATGGTGGACTTCACTCCCCCAGGCTCGGGGCTGTGAGTATCTGTTGGTCTTGGTGTGCACCTTCTCAGGCTGGGTGGAAGCCTTCCCTACTTGCACAGAAAAGCCACATGAAGTGGCCCGACTTCTTGTAAAAGAAATCGTTTCCTGATTTGGGATCAGATGAGGGGCCAGCATTCGTGGCTGAGGTGGTGCAGCTGGTAACAAAGGGGTTAAAGATCACCGGGAAGTTAACGCCTGGCATAGTGACCCCAGAGCTCCGGGAAGGTGGAATGAGTGAATGAACCAAACCCTGAAGCTGCAATTAAGTAAACTCTGTCAGGAAACCGGCCTACACTGGGACCAGGTGTTGGCAATCGCCCTGTTAAGGTGTAGCCCCACTAAGCAGGTGGCGTTCTCCCCTTATGAAATCCTTTATGGGCACCCTTCCCTCATTATCAAGGGCATAAGGAAGGATCTGAGTGAGATAGGCAGTCTAACCCTAAGGCAACAAATGTGGGCCCTTGGCTCCGCCCTAACCACCTGACACCGCTGGGTTAGGGAGCCATGACCTGTGAGTCTGACTACGGACGCTCACCCCTTTAAACCAGGAGAGGCTGTATGGGTGACGGGGTGGAATGTCCAACCCCTGGAGCCCCTCCGGAGGGGCCCATTCACTGTCATTTTGTCCACACCTACTGCAGTAAAGGTAGCCGAGGGGGGTCCCTGGATTCACCATAGCAGAGTGAAGCCAGCATCTCGAAACTGGGAGTGCATTCCTGAGCCATTAACACTATGCGAGCTGACTATCCGAAGAAGCAATCTGCAACCCCAGAAGCTCTGGGAGACTGCAGCCCTGCTTTAGTCACTCCGGAAGCTGACTGATCTACGCACGGCGGAAGCTGGAGGAATCGATGGTCCAGTGGAACCAATAGACCGTCCTTATTTTCTATATGTTTCCTTGCTGTGATGCACTGTCTCCCGAGCATATAATCCAGTATTACGGCCCTGTCACCTGGACAGATGATGGGTCCTGGGGCTACCACACTTCTAGTTACATGCTAAACTGCATAATTAAACTGCAAGCAGTTGTAGAAATTATAACCAATGAAGCTGCCAGAGCTCTTAACTTACTAGCTAAGCAGCAAACCAAAATGCTCAATGCAATTTATCAAAATAAATAAACTTGGCCTTAGATTATCCACTTGCTTCTGAGGGAGGAGTTTGTGGAAAGTTTAATCTGAGCAACTGCTACCTACAGATAAGTGATGAAGGAAAAGTCATAGAGGAGATCACAGATCGAATGAGGAAGGTTGCCCGTGTCCCAGTCCGGACCTGGAAAGATTGGAACCCTGGGGAGTTATTCGGAGGATGTTTTTCCGACCCTTGAGGGATTCAAAATCCTCATAGGTGTTATCCTCTTGATTTGGGGAGCTTGCTTAAGCCTACCTTGCCTAGATCCCCTGGTTATACGGTCTGCCTCCAGCCTCGCTGAGGTAATGGTCGAAAGGAAAACGGCCATCATAACATGTGATGATGTTATGGAAATGTGAACCTCTAAACCAAGATGATGCTCTTTGACCTGAAATAGGGGGGTCCAAGCATCAAAGGGGGGAATGTGGTAGAGCCCCTCCCTAAGGAATGTGGTGAAAACTTCAAGACAAAGGAGGGCAACCCGGCTATGTGCATATTCGTGGCCTTCCTCACGAGTCTGCACCATAGACCGCCCAAGTCTGTACCATAGACTGCCCGTTCAGAAAGCATGTTACCACATACGGGAGACAAAGGAGCAAAAATTGTACGAAAGGCAACCCCGTGCTGCACTTGGGACTCAGGCTTTTCGGTCTTAGCCCTCTGCAGGCACAAATCTTCTTCCTAGAAAGAAAAACCTCGGTGTCCCCATTCTCTGTGTGTGACTGGCCACTACAAAATGGCGTCCTTGTGTTTGGTGGAGGTCCAAGGAGAAGGAAGGTGTAGGACTCCTTCAAGTTTTCTCCTCCATCCCCGATTTTTCTGTTAAATATTGTTCATGTTATGGAAAGTAGAAACCATGAAAATTATATGAGCTATTTTATGTGATGTATAAAAATAGATTATCTAGATATTATAGTATATAATATATATTATATCCTATAGTTTCCTATTTACATAAATAGAAATAATATATTAATACACTACATACTTTATATTTACATATAATAGATATTATCTATATATTATATATGCAAGTGTATCTAAAAATCTATCTACCTACCTACCTACCTACCTATCTCTAAAAAGCTTTGTTTTTTTTAGTGGTTATTTTCGAAAGAGAGAAAGAGACAGAGCATGAGTGAGGAAGGGGCAGAGAGAGAGGGAGACAAAGAATCCAAAGCAGGCTCCAGGCTGTTTGCTGTCAGCGCAGAGCCCGACGTGGAGCTTGAACTCCTGAACTGCGAGTTCATGACCCTAGCTGAAGTCGGACGCTTAACCAACTGAGCCACCCAGGCGCCCCTCTCCAAAGAGCTTTAATTCCTTATTACCATCTGTTTTGCCCTTTCCATGACTAAGATGGCCAGAGGGCAGAAATACTATTCGTACTTTATAAAGAGGAAAATATGGGTTAGAGATGCAGGATTTCTTCCAAGATTGCAACATGTTAATGGCAGACTCAGGAGTAAGACCTTGTGTGTGGTCCATAGTTGTTTGTGATTATCTGGCCTCTCAGTCTCCTGCTGTGGCAGCCTTAGGCTGGGCTTGCTCTTCAGGTCTCAGATTACTTCTTTCGTTGGCTCATCTCAAAGATGAGGCCTACCATTGAGGCCACTGGATGTAGTTTCTGAGAGGTAGGGATGCCAGAGGTGGAGATGAAAATTGATGGGGGTATCAGCAACCCAAGATACTTGGAGAGGTTTTATGGTGGTACAAACGTGGAGATGATGCTTGGTTTTGACATCTGCTAGCATTCCCTTCCTTGCTCCTCTCTATCTCCTGGGAGCCTGTCTTCTCAGGCTCCCAGTGGCTCACTGCTGTCCCCTTCCCCTCACCCCTCTCCTGCTGCTATGGAAGTAGCTATTCAAGAGATAGCTTTCTTCTTTTTTTTTATTATTTTTTATTTTTTAACGTTTTATTTTAATTTTGAGAGACATAGAGATAGAGCGTGAGCAGGGGAAGGGCAGAGAGAGAGGGAGATACAGAACGAAAGCAGGCTCTAGGCTCTGATGAACCATCAGCACAGAGCCCTACGTGGGGCTCGAACTCACAGACCGTGAGATCATGTCCTGAGCCGAAGTCGGCCGCCCAACCAACTGAACCACCCAGGCACCTGAGATACCTTTCTTTAAAGGGTTGATTCTTGGTCTACGTTAGCCATTAAAATTATAACATACATGGGATCAAACCTCTAAGCATCTGATGCACTGATGTTTGGATACTGATTTTTTTTGAAGTTTATTTATTTATTTTGAGAGGGATAGAGACAGTGCAAGTGAGGGTGGAGCAGAGAGAGAGGGGGAGAGAGAGAATTCCAAACAGGCTCCACACTGGCAGCACAGAACCTGACTCAGGTCTCGAACTCACAAAACTGTGAGATCATGACCTGAGCCAAAACCAGAGTCAGGTGCTTAACTGACTGAACCACCCAGGTGCTCCTGGGCACTGATGTTCTTAAAGTCAACATATATGCTGCTATACATTTATTCTCTGTTTCCCCTTCACTATTCCTTCTGGATAATGGTAAAGTCAAGAAGAGGAAGGCACTGACAGAGAATTTTCTCCAATATTTGTTCTCTTCTCCTGATTTTTAGTTTAGCACATGGTTGTCTGGAATAAACACTGCATTTGGCCTTGGGTACCGCCTTGTGACTAAATTCTAGCCAAAGGAATGTTGGCGGAAATATCGTGCAGTAGATTTTGAGACCCTTTCTTTATCTTCTTGCCTGGAAGGAAAAGCCTGCCATCTTGGACCATGAGGTCAGAGCAACAAATTATAAGGAGCCTGGCTTCCTGTCACTGCGAAGCAACCTTATGAGATTTAGGTTGCTTGCCTGGATTGGTTAACATTTTTAAAAAAACTTTTGTTTATTTCTTTGTTGACTACTCCAATCTAACTTCTAACAAATAGAGTGCAATCTGACAGCAGCCTGTATAGATTGCTTCTAACCCAGGCCAATTACATAGGACCCTGGGAGAATGATCTTCCACCGTTTCCCAGACTACGGCTCCTTCTAGGCTGCTGGTGTGCAGAACAGGGAGAGCACGTGGATGCGTGATTACATGATTTATTCCCTGGTTGACCAGTAGGAGGAGCAGCAAGTCCGCAGCCCCAGAAATCTCACTTCTGCCTTTAGTTCACAAATCAGAGCCTTCCTGTTCATTCTTTGCCTAAAGTACAAGTTCCCCCAAACTCTTCTTTTGACCTTCCCACTCCAATTAGTCTGCATGTAGCCAATTAGTCTGCAGGTAGCCTGGATGTTGACTTTACATTACTGTCTTCTTTGGAATGTGTTCTTTTCTTACATAAAGCTACTTCCAAAAGCGAGAGGATGCACCACCAGGTCAATTAGCAGTGGGCATATGGGGCCCAGACTTAGCTGGATATTATTCTGACTTTTGAAGTCACAGATGCAAAGCATCCCACAGTTCTGCTTTTTATCTTTTCCTTTTCGCCACCCCCTATCTCTTGCTACAAGGTCTGGCTGTTCTGGTCAATTTCTTCTAAATTTACTAATTTAACCCAATTTATTTCTGCTGGCTACCTTGATGCCTTTTTCTTTTCCCATGAAAAAGATTCCCTTCTAAACTCTCCCTCTGATTAACACTGATGTTTCAGCTTGGGGCCGCCTGCTCCCCCATTTTCCCCCCTTCTACCCCATTGCTGCCCACTTTCTAGGCGAGCCATTTAAAGTGAGCTTTAGCACCCCAGTGCGCTCTCAGTGGTGTATTTAAGGGCAATGAAAACAGCTTTGAAAAGATACGGGCCCTTGCATAATCCTCGAGTATGCCCAGAAACACCCCCATCTGTTATTCCCAACGTTCAAAGGTTTAGCTGTCAGAAGAAGGAAAGAGGTCAAGGAGAGAAAGCTGGAATTGGAGGGTACGAGAAGCAGCCTAGAACTCTGAAGACTGGTTCTGAAGTAGAACAGTGGAATGTATTCCGGCAAAAGAAAACAAAGCTCTATTTTCCTCCTAAGTATAACTCACAGGGAGTTTTTTTAAATGTTTATTTTCTTATTTTTGAGAGAGACACAAAGAGAGAGTACAGCAGGGGAGGGGCAGAGAGAGAGGGAGACACAGTCCAGGCTGTGAGCTGTCAGCACAGAGCCCAATGCGGGGCTCGAACTCACCAACTGCGAGATCATGACCTGAGCTGAAGTCGAACGCTTAACCGACTGAGCCACTCAGGCGCCCCCTATGTGGAACTTTATACGTGAAAATAAAGGAAACTCCAGCCCAGTCTGCAATGATAGATGCATACTGCACTTGCTGTCACTGTTAACGTTTTCACAGGCAAGCAGGATGCATATTCTTACCTGCCGAACGATTCATATTTCTCCAGGGGTTTCTTGGTTAGTATAACATGTTTATCTTTGTGAAGGCTTTTCGTTCATTTTGATTGTAAACAATCTCCAGTTTTCCCCTATCTTTCTACTCTTAAATTGATTTGCATGTGAGTTTCAGCCAGGAAAACATCTCTGAAAACATTAATATTCCTTGCCAAGATCGATTTCTTGGTCCCCGAAGCAGTCTGACCTGCTTCAAGGACGTATTCTATATTTTTTTGTTCTGCCTTCGAATGGCTTGGCTGTTTCTGAAACATTCCCTGGGCTGGCTTGGCTCTCTGTCCCCATTTCATGTTTCTAGAGCTATTTGGATATCTGCGTCATTTGTTTTAGATTGTTTTTTTTTATTTTTTTTAACGTTTATTTATTTTTGAGAGACATAGAGACACAGCACAAGCAGGGGAAGGGCAGAGAGAGAGGGAGATACAGAGTCTGAAGCAGGCTCCAGGCTCCGAGCCATCAGCACAGAGCCCGATGCGGGGCTCGAACTCATAGACCGTGAGATCATGACCTGAGCTGAGTCGGCCGCTTAACCCACTGAGCCACCCAGGCGCCCCTCATTTGTTTTAGATCGTATGGCCATGATCACGACTTGTGATTTCACATCTGTCCTACGACCGTTCCAGTGGCTTAAATAGAACCTTCAGGGAAAGACCTGTGTGGAATTTTAATCTTTGTCACAAATCCTGAACAAGGTGTTACTCATGCTCTCCAAAGGCCCCTCGTAAAGCTGCCGTTTAGACGACGGCCTTGTTTTGGCTACTGCTTCTCTGCTTTTAAACATACTTCTGGGTCATGCAGGAAATTGCTGACAGCACCGGAACTTCTGCTGAGTGCTGAGCCAGGACTAAGCTCAAGTCTGCCTGACCCCAGTGTTTTCAGTCTCTAAGCTTAGTTGTTGTAAAAAAAATCTGAACCATAGGAAATTTTTTTTTTAAGTTTTGTTTATTTAAGTAATCTCCACACCTAAGGGGGGAATCGAACTCACAACCTGAGATCAAGAGTCACATGTTCTTCCGACTGAGCCAGCCAGGTGCCCCCGAACCACAGGAACTTTATAGCAAAAATTAACAATTTCCTCACATGAAGCCCTTCAAATTGACCTCTGCTCTATGTTCCTACACCAGCGATTAAACTGTTGTTAAGAGACGTGAATGTATAATTTTGTGTTCTAATATTTTTCTTAAGATTCTTACTCTGATTTATTTGTATCAACATTGCATTCATCTTGACGTTCATATAATTCATATAATGTGGCTTTATTGATAAGCCATTTTGCTTTTAGTTACCCTTTTTAAATTGTTCTACTGTTTTATTTTCAATTAATGGGTCTTTTGGCCTTAAGAAACAAAAGCCTTGAAATGATCATTTGGCTTGAAGCCACAAGCTGAGAGTTAGTTAACCACTTAGCCTTGTCTGGAGAAGGGCCTGGTAGACCTGAAGAATTTATTCTAAGCTTGATAGCTGTTAACAAGCAGTTAAAAAGCAGTTTAAAACGTTAGAAGCAAACAACAGAACAAAAAAACTAGCAATCATTCCTTAAGTCAACACAGCTATGTTGTGTTCAGTCTTCATTATTTCATATTCAAATCCAGTAATAGTACCTATCCGTACAATATATGCGTTTTACAACTGGTGATTATCCTGTACACGCAATTCATAATCAGCTCTTTTCATTTCACACCAAACACACGGAGAGGTTTTAAAGTCATTCTTCTAAGTGAGTAATAGAATAGTGACAAGCCATTGCAAATAAAGTCGTGGTCCACATTTCCGTCTATATAATTAAAAAAAAAATCCTGTGGTGTTATTTCCTGGAGTCAGGATCAAAAGGTAATATTTTTCATGATGCCTTATCTTATTGCTACTTTGCCTTTGCTTTCCAGAGTACAGCGATGCCGGCAAAGCGAGAGTTTATGTTTTTCCAGCATTTTGACAGTACTGGATGTTACCATCAAAACATTTTCTGGGTTTAGCTTACTGAATGTAGAATGATAACTCTACTCAGTGGTTAAATATGGTGACTCCTGCTGTTGTATAGTGAATTAAATGACCCACGTTTCCCTTAAAAAAAATCTTTTTCACTCTGAAGAATTTGTCAAAAGAGCACATAGCGTTTCTGTGTGCTGGTAACAGAAACGCAATACGAAATTAAGATATTGTGACATGAATGTCCACTGTGTATTAATGAATAACTTCATAGTTTTTTTTTTAATTGAAGTAGCATACTTGATATACAATATTATATTAGTTTCAGGTATACCTTCATACTGTTTTTATTCCTGTCAGGTTGTGGGGGAGTAAGACCCCCGATTGGCCACCAGAGGGCGCTCGTGGCTGTTGAATAGCCCTGCCTACTCTTCCCATTCGTTTTTCTTCAGCATTGTCTCAGGCAAACTGGCAAGGGCACCGGTGCATGGGGCCTAATAAATGCTGCTTCATTTCCCTGGCTCGAAAGTCTCAGGCTATCAGATATGCAAGGGGATGTTTACTCTTTGGAGATTTGTTGGCTTTTTCTTCTGGTAACGCATGACTCTGTTGGTTTTAAGAACAAAGATATTAAGAGTTTTCAGTGGAGGATACACTGATGCTCAAATAAAACCCCAGGGGGAGTTTTCTCAGACAAAGCCTCTGCAGAGGGGTCTGGGCTCCGAACCTACGCAGCAAGGATTGTTCTAGCGCGTGCGAATTGAACTCAGACGTTGGCATTCGCGGGTCTTAATTCGTGCTTGGGAATGGGATGGGAACTGGTCTGGGAGGGGACCAAAGGAAGGCTGGGGAGGCGACGAAGGAAGAGACGAGGGAAAAGGAACTAGCCGTGAGCTCCCGGCCTGCATTGATCATCCTACAGGAAGAGAGGAGGCAACGCGGCTCTTAATTATTTTGCTTCTATTAAAATAATTAGAACTATATTTTCCCCGAAGCTAGGGTAGCCTCTTTCTCTGAGGAGCTCAGAAGACGTGATCTCATCAGCCCCATGGGCAGCTATGTGAGGCTAAGTCCCTCAGTCTCACCTGGTTTCCTGAGCAGGAAATCCAGTCCTCAGGAGGGGAGGGCAGCGAGGCTGGAGGGAAGAGGGGTCGTGTTTCTCTCCCGTGTAGCCCTTCGAGACTCACCGGGGTCTTCTTGAATGGCCACAGGGGCTGGGGAAAGGCTCAGCAGCACCCCCTTCCTCTGCACTCAGGCCTTTTCCAGAGACTTCCTCTTACAACCTTCTGTCTAAGCTTTTCTTGGACTGGTCAGGTTTCTTCTATGTTAAAAACAAACAAAACCCCTCAAATCACTCTTCCCTCCACTTGCCGTACCCTGGAGCAAATTTCCTGCCTTTAGCTTTCTTCCCATCATCGAGAAAGAGGAGTCTTCGTAATAGTAAGAGATTTGAACCAACTCGGACTATCCTAGCTGTTGACATAAATTTTGGCTTAGGTCAAAGGTGGATTTTTACCCCCCCAAATTAGAAACAGCATTTGAAAACTAATTACATAGGAAAATTCTCCGGATACAATATAAATGAAACAATCAGGTGTAGAAAACTTGTATAGAAGGGATGATTCCAAATAAAAATATAAGCCTCCCTAATACATGTACGGAAAAATGGTAGGGAACGGTCCCCAGGTGTTAATGGTGGTTATCTCTGGACTGTGTATGGGAAATTAAAAGTTTCTTCTTTATACATTCTTAAAATTAAAAAAAAATAGCATGAATTTTTATAATCAGAGAAAGGGCTAATATTTTTATTTATTTGTCTTCTTTTTTCTATGTCTTCTAATGATTACCTCCTTAACTAATGCTTGAATTTTACTATTTCCCACCCCCCACCCCCCCCCCCCCCCCCGCCATCTCTCCAGGGTCACAATGATCATCTGATTATTTACTTAGTGTTTTTTTTTTCCCCCCCTCAACTTCAATCTACTGCACATCTCCCTTCCTCTCCATCTGCTAGACATTTCCAGCTGGTGTCTACCAGGACGTCAATCCCAGAATGTCCAAAATGGAATTAACATTCTTTATTTACTTGTCTCAGTCATTTCCCCCTTTCCTCCCCCAACCTAAATCGCCTTCTCACTTTTCAATTTCTCTTGATGACATTCCCTTGCTCCCATAGACCTGGAATTGAAATAGTGGGTCTAGTCCGACTCCTTCCTGGTTCCCTTCTCCCACCCATTCAAATAGTCTTCAGAATCCTATTTCTGTAATACCTCTTTCATCAAGTTTGTTGTCATTGTTTTCATTGTGCCTCATCTAGTTGGGATGCTCTCTGTCTGATACCCGGGGCATTTTCATCATATGAGAGAGGGACCCCACCCTGACCTAGCCAGGTTAGGGTGGGTGGAGCTGGTGGTTCTGGATCTATAGATGTGAGCTGTGAGAGTGGGGATATTTCCAGCCACAGGCAGCTTTCCTGTGGAGGTGCACGATGCAGAGGGAGGGAGCATTCTCTGTTTCACTGAAGAAAAAAAAAAAAGAAAAAAAAAAGATCAAGGCTCTGTAAGGATGAGAGGCTGACTGTGGTGGAAACTTCCTTTGCAATTAGTGCTAAAGCCATTGGTTGTATAGCGTGCATCTTGGGCTAAGTATAAGTTCCCATTTTCCTGTCAAGAAGTGAGAAGAAATCAGAGCGGACTGTGGACCATTAGAAACATTTCTGGGGACTTGGAAATACCAAGGGCAAGGGTTCCTAGGAAAATCAGCCCAATCCTAGGACAGGCTATGCATGTCTTTTAATTGTAGTCAACCCAGTGCCTGACTCTTAGTAGGCACTTCATCAAAATTTAATGAATGAGTGAATGAATACATAAACAAGAAATCGGATCTACATACAATACAAAGTATGATCACCTTTATTTTAGAGTCTATATCTCTATTAATGCAGCCCAAGACCACAGCGATGTCTGTGGGTGCCACGATACATTTGTGACTGACCCCTATCTTGCTATAGACTAGTGGTCCTCAAACTGGGGTGTTCTTCTCCATCACTTGGGACATTTAAAAAGTGTTCGGATATCTGGGCCTACTGAATCGGAATCTCCTGAATGAGTGGTTGGGGCTCAGGATTTTATATTCCATTGGGTTCCTCTGGTTAAAACCCTGCCGTGGCCTGAAGCACCAACATGGTTTTCATAAGCATTGCCGTGATGTCGTATTTCCTTCCTGTGCCTTTGTAGTTAAATTTTTCGCTAAATTCTCTCTTGTCACTTTTGGCTCATTGCTCTTGCTCATCAACGTCTTTTTTGATCACGGTTCTGTTATTCATGATATTAGCTATTTTCCCCTAGGTTTGTGTCACATGCAAATTAGATAAGTTTGCCTTCTTTTTCTTCATGCACGTTGTTGACAAATATAGTCAACATAAAAGGGTTAGGGTTGAAATGGATTCATCATTAACACCTAGAAATGAAACAAACTTAAATTTTTTTAATGACAATTTTTTTCCTCCTCACAAATGCATTTTAGAGAGAAATAGCACCAGGACACAGACAGGGAACCTCATTTGCATTTCCGGCTCCGGTAATAAATTCCTCTGTGACCTTGGGCAAGTCATATACCCTTTCCGGGTCTAACTTTATGAGGAAACCCACAGGGAGGAGAGATTAGTGCTCCAAGCTAACCCGAGTCCTCTCCTGTTTTTCTCTCTGGACCTGCCCCCAATTCCATTCATTCTTTCTAGAATCTCAGTCTGGCATGGCCCCTGCTATCACTATCCCTGCCGCCCAGAATTTTCCTGCTCTCATGCCGAGTATAGATAGATCACCTGTTCCATGAGACCAGCCTGTTAGATAGACATTTTTCAAGATGGCTTTTCTAATGGATAAAAACAAATAGCCCTAAGAAAATAGCAAGGAAACTATATAGACAGAGAAATGGGAGATACTATTCCCTTTTCAAGGATTTGTTGGGTTTCTATGGTGCATCAATCATTGTTCCGGGCCCCTGGGATACAGCGGCGAGGCTGACGAAGCTCACTGTTCAAGCTTCTGGAGGAGGCCAAGAGTTGTTGCAGGGAGACCCGTGAAGCAGGAGCGTGCCTGCAAGGTCTAGGAACAGTAAGGAGAAGGGAAGAGGAAGGGTGATAACTTGGTGGGAGACGAGATAGAAGGCCAGCCCATGGAAAAGCCTGACTTTCTTCAGCTGTGATTTTCGTGAACTAGTTTCTATCATAAGTACTGCTGGTATAGGCTGGGCCAATCTGATGGCTGATGATAGACTTCGGGGCTTTTTCTTAATTCAGAGCTGGAGTCTTTGTCCGCTAAGTTCTCATTTCCGCGTACAGGGTTACTGTGTCGCTACCTCATTTACAGAGTGGAGATGACTAAGATACCATGGGCTGGGTATCTTTCCAGAAGTAACCGCTTCCCCAGATTTCCTGTGGTGACTCAGAAAAGTGTCCCCCTCATCTCTCCACCCCCTTCCGTTGCCCACAAGGACCCGAACACTGCACGTTTCCCATAGAAAACCTCTATAAACAAAGTCAAAGTCTCGAGAAGGGAAGATTTATCCCACTTACGTTCCTTTCTGTAAGTTAGGGAATAAATTGTCATTAAGATACATGGTAGCCCAAGATTCGGAGTATTAAGGGTCATAACACCAGAGAAAGAAAATAAAAAGGAAAGCCAAAAGCAGGGAACGTAATTTCTGACCTTGATTCTAGGGACGATACTATAGTTAGAACTATAATATTCTTATTTTAGAGGATGCCTAAGACATCGACTGAATCATTTCTCTGTCTCAGGTCAAGTCGGGACTTTTTTGGGGCATTGTTGGAACACTTTTTGACATTTCACCCCTTCGCTTTTCAGTTTTATTCCTTTTATTTTCCCTAAAGGTGTTAATGAACAGTTAATTGCTTAAGGAGGGGCTTGCTGACAAAGGAGGAAGAATAAAGGCAGGAGACCAATGACAATAGGGCATTTCAAAAGCTGTTAATAGCAAATAATTGGTGTTACTGGTCAACCCTCAGTTTAAACAGATTGGAGCAGACCTGCTTCTGCCTCTGGCCCCCACCTCACCCCACCCTGTTCTCTCTGTAGAGTTTTTGCAGTAGTGTTGGCATTTTCCTCACAGACACTCCTCCTTCCCTCCCCCCCAAGATGAAAGCTCTGGGTTCTTGAGTGGGTGATTATAAAGGGTGAAGAGACTTCTAGGTAATCCAAGAGGGGTATTCCTTTATTTAGAGGGGCTTCCTTCAGGGGGAGAGCCTAGAACTGAGAAATTGAGAGCCAGGTAGAGAAGGTGTGTTAATACCATACCTTGGTTTATACCCATGGACCCCAAGCCACGCTTTTCGGTACCAACTTGAGAGTGAGAGTTTGAGGCTCCTTGCAGCTTGTGACTGAGAAGAAGGCTCAGCAAGGAGGCGGAGGGAATGCTCGCTCTCTACCCTTGACCTTTGCAGGAAGCCTTTACGTTTTCTCCCGTCGCTGCCCAGAGTCTCCTGTCTTCCTGCCTGTTTGCTCAGACTCATCATTCTAGTTATTTTTACCAGGAGAGCACACGCTCCTCCCAGACGGCGGTTTGGGCTTCAGAGAGACACAGTGGCCCCGCGGTGACCAGTCCGTCCCGGCGTGGGGAGAGGCACGACAGACGCTGTGACTCACTCCAAGGGTTTCCATCATCGGCACGGCTGGCCAGCCCATCCATTATCTGTGGTTTGTCTCATCCTTCCCAAGCTTATTAGCTCGTCTCTTCTTGCCAAGCTGACTTTTGGTCTTTCTTCCTTTGTTCGGGCCCCCGGAATGGTCGGCCACATTACCTTGTGATGTGCTCGTTGTCCCATGCGGCGCCATTTGCAGACACTACTAACATGCCATTTACACTCTCCTGGATCACTAATAAAAATGCTAAATGACTCAGAACCTGACACTGTGCTTTTACCGTCTGCAGCCTGTTGACATTTGTTGTGGCCACAGTGTATGGCCTTTGGAGGCAGAAATCAGACCCTACATTGGGGGCAGTCAAAACGAGGCCCACTTGAACCTGGCTTTTAGCATTTGCAGTGATAAACATCCCCATTAACTGTGATCATTAGCGGCGTTCCCCCCGAAGTGGTGACTTGGGGCACCCAAGTAGAGAAGAGCAGCCCGTGTTGCCAGATCGGAGATTCAGGGGGCTGGATCTCTGGGTTCGTGAAGCCTGCAAGCGGCCGCCAGCGGTGCGTCGCCCCTGGGGTCAGGGACCCGGGAAGCGAGTGCCCGCACAGGGCTAGCTCACCAGGCTGTGCCAAGCACATTTCTTTGGTTTGGATTATTGGCCGCCCTGTCTCCTGTGATGGCACGGACACTTCAGCATCCTGACACGGATTTACGGAATATTAATGACCTCATGTGCTTGGCCGATTTATTAAATACCACTCTCTACATTTTTTCTTTTCAGTTTTGCAGTTTGACTTTTTCATGTTATTCTGGTTATTTGAAAAATTTGTTTTGGGGCACCTGGGTGGCTCAGTTGGTTAAGCGGCCGACTTCAGCTCAGGTCATGATCTCACGGTCTGTGAGTTCGAGTCCCGCGTCGGGCTCTGTGCTGATGGCTCAGAGCCTGGAGCCTGCTTCAGATTCTGTATCTCCCTCTCTCTCTGCCCTTCCCCTGCCCACACTCTGTCTCTCTGTCTCTCAAAAATAAATAAACGTTAAAAAAAACTTTAAAAAAAAAAAGAAAAATTTGTTTTTGAATCTTCTCAAATATTCACTACTTTCCTCATTTACTAGCTTTGTTTTCTTTCTTTTTTATTTTAAAAAATTTTTTAACGTGTATTTATTTTTTGAGAGACGGAGACAGAGCACGAGTGGGGGAGGGGCCGAGAGAGGGGGAGACAAAGAATCCGGAAGCAGGCACCCGGCTCTGAGCTGTCAGCACAGAGCCCAACGCAGGGCTTGAACCCACAAACCATGAGATCATGACCTGAGCCGAGGTTGGACACTTAACCAACTGAGCCACCCAGGCGCCCACTGATTTTATTTCTTGATAGGAAATTACGTTTTTTTTTTTTTTTTTTTCTGGAAAAGTTACATTATTCTGTTTGTGTGTTTGTGTGAGTGTTTAACTCTGCCCTGTACACACTGGTAAAACACAATCTTACAAGTTTTCATGTATCATCCATTTTTGGTGTGGGTTATTCTTTTTTCCATAGCGGCTTGAGGGATCCTTTCAAGGCCTGTGCTGCGGCCGTTATTTCCCAGGAGGATTGAAATTTTACTTCAAAACGTCCTTGTTTGATTTCTACCCTTTTAATATTCTCTAAGATGGATTCTTCTGTTTTTGATCAGAGAAAGAAACGAGACATGGACATAAATGACGCATGTAAGGGGCGAAGGAATAAGCGACATCGTGCTGGTGAGCCAGTTCCTGCCGCAGGAGATGCTGACAAACCATCGTTGTCACCGAGGGTGTGGCGGTGGGAAGGAGAAGTCACAGACATTCCGCAATCAAGTTCGCGTTGATTCAGAGGACTAGGATTCGGCACATCTTTTATTTTATTTTTAAAATTTTATTTTTAAAGTTTCTTTATTTATTTTGAGAGAGAAAGAGAGAGAGAGGCAGAGAGGGAGAGAGCATCCCAAGCAGGCTCTGCACTGTCAGCGCAGAGTCCTACGTGGGGCTCGAACTCATGAACTGTGAGATCATGACCTGAGCCGAAATCGGAGTTGGATGCTCAACTGACTGAGCCGCCCAGGTGCCCCAAGGAAAGAAACTTTTAGAATTAGCAGCTGCACATGTCATTTTGGGGAACAGTTTCCTAAAACAGTAGCACAGGCAGGAAGAAGGTGGAACATCAGCCTTTATGAACTTTCAGCCATTTGTTTAACTGTGATTGATTGTGCCAGATGCTGAATCAAATGCTCTACTTGCATTAATAATACTAATTATGATTATCTGAATAATCTTTGAGAATAATGGTTTTTGATGATCCTGCCATCAACTGAATCAGCTTAGAGAGGCTAAGTAATGAAAACTTTCCAAGGTCCCGCTGCTTGTAAGTGGAAGAGATAGAACACTGTCCTGTCTGATCCCCAATGCTGAGCTCCTAACTATCGCTCTAAACGTTAGCGGTGCAGGCATGAACTGAACTCTATCCTCAAGGGTCTTATAGATTGCACGGAAGGAGGTGGGATTAATGGAAGCACATTGAAACGAGTGCTGGGTACTATGATGGAAGCAAGCACAGAGACTACTGGGGTACAAAGGAGGGTATGTTCGATTCTGTGTAATAGAGATATTGAATCAAGATCAGTGGCAGGGACAATGAACTGAGTCTTGAAAGATGAGTTGATCAGAAATTTCCCTCAGACCAACGTTCTGTAATTTCTTGGGCTCCTGAGTTGCCAGCTGAATCTTGGGTTCAATTTAACTTTCGGGACATTGCCTTTAATTCAACAGGTATTTATCGAACACCTGCTACATGAAAAGCGCCTCGTTAGAAGTCGAGCTGGAATACAAACAAAATATAAGACTTTGTCGCGGCCGCGCGGTAGATAATGGGAGAAAACGAGGGGTGCAGACACACATCGCTCCAGCAGTTTAGAGCAGGGGGAGGTGCGTATTGGCGGGTCTCTCACGGAAACCTCCGTGGAGAAGGCAGGCGTGGTGGTCCTGAAACAAAAGGGGCTGGAATTGGTGAAGCGATGTTATTCCTGGCGCGGGGGGTTGGGGTCGGGGGAGGCATGAGCAAAGGCTCGGAGTTATGAATGAGCACACTGTACTTGGAGAGGGGAGCACGCTGAAGCAGGGAATTCTGATATTGTTAATAGGGGGCTAACGAGGTGAGTAGGAGGGGTGGAGCCTGCTTTGGGAGATCCTTTCTGATGGCAGGCTGAGGGTGTTGTCCTTTCTAATGCCGCATGGCCCTCTAGATCTTTCGCTCCCCACTCAGCCTGTGACTGACTGGCTTCCTCCACCCCTCCTACTGCTAGGTGGCGACCGGCAGCTCCCTGCTAGCCAGGTTGCCTTGTCACTGTCTTTTGGCTAGTTCCAGCGGGGCATCACCTTCTGGCGCTGGTACTTTTAAGATCATGAATCTCTGGAGCTCAGGGACTGACTTTGAAAGGCCTCCCAGCCTTATACACTGGCCTCAGACAGTGTCCGGGCACTGTTGCTAAATTCTCCCTTCTCTCTAAGGATGTGTGCCCTGTGAACTTTGCATTGGGTTAATCACCGGTCGTAAGCTTGTGAATCCGTGAATTGCTGACGGTGGTCTCTCAGCACCTCTGTTATAATAGAGGGTAGGTAGCTTTTCCTACTGGGACGAGTTGCTCTAAACACCAAGTTTTCAGAAGTCACTTATCTGCAAGTTTGTGGTAGTTCCTCTTACTCTTCATACATAATTGGGAGCATTTGTCTATCACAGAGCTTATTATTATTATACGACAGTAGGTCCTTTACAGGACCAGGCTTTCACCTTTCCTTTCCCCAGAGGTCTCAAAGTCTCCTCTGAAAGTGACTTTTGGAGAAAGGGGAAGGAGAAGCCGGAGGTAGTCTTGGGCAGCGATGCGGGAAGTGGGTTTTGTGTTCTTGCTGGTCCCATCTCAGACTTTCAGTTCAATTTCCTGAACACAAGTTCAGTGGCCTACCGGACAAGGTCCTTTTCCAGGACGATGTTCTGATGCCAGTGTGTGTAAGCCGCCTCAGCTTTAACCTACCATTAAGACGAAAACCAAGTCATGTTAGTAAGGCAGTGCAGTGGATTGATGGTGACCCCCCCCCCCACCAATGGCATGGACATTGTCCCTGCCATTGTCCCTGTCCACCTTCTAATCCCTGGAACCCATGAGTGTTACCTTACGAGGCAACAAGGAATCGACACGGGTAGTTAAGGATATGGAGACACAGCAATCTTCTCGGGTCATCCAGGTGGTTCCTGAACCCAGAGACAAGTGTCCTTGTAAGAGAAAGGCACATATTTGAGACAGACACAGAGGGCAAGGCCATGTGAGACAGAGGCGAGATTGGAGGGATGTAGCTAAAAGCCAAGGAATGGTGGCAGTCACCGGAAACTGGAAGTAGCAGGAATTGCGTAGCCTCGAAAGCTCCCTAATTTGGACCTCTGGCCTCCGGAACTGCAAGAATATATTTTTATTGTTTTAAGCCACCACATGTGTGGTGATTTGTTAGCCGCAGCCACAAGAGACTGCTGCAGGCAGGGTGTAGAAAGCGCTATCAGGGCGCCTGGGTGGCTCAGTCGGTTAAGTGGCTGCCATGTGATCTCAGGTCATGCTCTCGCGGCTTGCGGGTCTTGAGCCCCGAGCTGGGCTCTGTGCCGACAGTGCGGAGCCTGCTCGGAATTCTCTCTCTCTCTCTCTCTGCCCCTCTCCCACACGTGCTTTCTCTCTCAGAATATATAAACTTTAAAGAAAATACTATAACAGTGTGAAGACATGTTACGATAGTTCTGTTATTTAAGGTGCCCACGTATTTGTTATATTAGATATATCCATGCCACTGAGTTTGACATAACACATTTTTTTTCTCTGCAAGTGGTATCATCCTGAATTTCAACAAATAACATAAATTATTTTTATTTTTGGCCTTTGACAGCTTAAGTTGTAGGGCCTTGGAAGCAATGTTTTCTTGATATGATTTGGACCTCAAAAATCACAGCTGTTGGGGTGGCCAGCTTTTTATAAGCCTTGACACTTGGGCTGTGTGTGTTACACACACCGTTGAGTGACTTGATGCCCAGAAGGAATGTGCGTGACTGAAGGAGAGAGAGAAGATCCCTTTCTTTCTAAAAGGAGAAAGACACTTGTCAAGGTGACGGCTGATAATTTGTTTAACATGAGGTAGTTCTCTGTTTCTTCCCAACCCTGTGCTTCACCTTTCATTCGGAATTAGCTGTTTCTATGGACAAATGCATGAGGCAAACTGTAGACCTTCCCATAGGCTGGGAAGGGTGTATCTGCGGGCAGCGGGGCGTGGTTTGCATTTGTGGGAAAGAGAGGATATGAGAGACAATGGCCAGCCAAAGGAATCCTTACTGCTTCCTCCTAGCGCTTTCCAGAAATTCACGGATCAACAAAAGGCCCGAGCAGCTCTCACAACCAACTTTAGTGTCAGGGCCACAGACTTCCTGCACTTGAGAACTGGTTTCTCTGATCCGAGGCTGGGAAACAAGACAGTTGAAAAGTTAACTCTTGTTCTGATGGTTGGTTTTTGCCTTAGCCTGCTCAGAAATCTGGCACCTTTTGGGAAAATGAGTTTTATAAATGAGTTTGGCCACTTTCTTCTTCTGAACTAATATAAAATTAGTTGTTAACATTTATTTATTATTTTTTGATAGACAGAGTGTGAGCGGGGGAGGGGCCGAGAGAGAGAGACACACACACACAGAATCCGAAGCAGACTCCAAGCTCTGAGGTGTCAGCACAGAGCCTGACGCGTGGCTGGAACTCATGAGTCGCGAGATCATGCCCTGAGTCGAAGTTGGACGCTCAACCGACAGAGCCACCTGGGTGCCACTGAACTAGTATTAAATAGTGGATTCAATATTGGTTTTGGGAGAAATTCAGTAACTGGCCTTGGGATGAGCACTTCCGAGGAAGGTAGCTGCTTGCATGTGGACTCGTAGGTGTCGAAGTCTCTGTCATCTCTGCATGTTGTTTGGAATCAAACACAGACGAAGACTCCAGTGGGAAGGCCTGCTTTTCTTTTCAGTCGCCTCATGGGCTAGATTGTTCCTCAGAGCTGGCCTCCCTCTTAGGACCAGGTTCTGCCAGTGAGTGTTCTGATTTGTGAAACCAGAGACTTTGTTCTTGACAACTGCCATGATGAAGAGTGCCCAGAGGGAAAAGGAAACGAGCTCTGTGCACAGGCATCCCTGCAAACATTAATGTGACCTATATATAAAAGTAAATTATTTAGAGTTGCCCACTGTCATCATTTAGAACTGGTTACTGAGAGAACTACAGTCATCCGATGCACGCAGGAAAGATCCGCGCCGTTCCGGACACGGGCTTGCTGTTCCCTCTGCTTCACCTGCAGCAGCACGGACTACGGCCGTCCACCCTCGGACATGGGAGGCCACACTTTGCTTCCTGGGAGCCAAGGTCGTCACAAGGGCCAGTCTAGACTCAGATCTACTCTACTTTGTGTCCGCACTTGAGAACTGGTTTCTCTGATTTGAGGCTGGGAAAAAAGGCAGTTGAGAAGTTAATTCTTGTTCTGATGATTGTTTTGTGCCTTTTGTGTCTGGGCACCTTTTCTCTGGAACGTAAACCTACAGACGTCTGTATCACTGCTAGGTACAAACTGACTTCCTAGTCCAGCGCGGACTGTTGAGTGCGGGTTCCTTCCGACCCAGAAAGCACAGATCCAGTGTACTTTCTCCCTTTGTGTTACCCTGGATCCAGTGTGTGTATGTGGTTCCCAGCCCACAAGAAGGTGAGCGTCGCAGGTCTTAACCATGCAGGTTGCGGACAGATGGCACACAGGAAGCAGGTGATTGCTGGGCCAGCTTCTGCTGGTCCAGGGAGGGCTCGGACTGTGGGGTCCGGCAGAGGTAACAGCAATGGCACGGAACAGAGAGTGGCCCTCTCACAATGCACCGGCCGAGAGGCCAGCTGACCTTCTTTTATGGGGTTAACCCAACAGTGTCCAGGATCAGCTTGGCAGGACCAGGTATACCTGCACAACCACTTATCAGTCCTTCTGACATAAGCCACCTAATCAACCAGATTCCTTTTTTTTTAAACGTTTATTTATTTTTGAGAGACATAGAGACAAAGCATGAGCAGGGGAAGGGCAGAGAGAGAGGGAGACACAGAATGTGAAGCAGGCCCCAGGCTCTGAGCCGTCAGCACAGAGCCCGACGCGGGGCTTGAACTCACAGACCGCGAGATCATGACCTGAGCCAAAGCCGGCCGCTTAACCAACTGAGCCACCCAGGCGCCCCTCAACCAGATTCCTCTAATTCAAGCTCAGCACTTGTGCGCAAACTCCCACAATCACTTTATAATAAACTCATATTGTGTTTTTTATTTCTTAGTGCCTATGAGCTTTAGCGAGGTTAGGGGACAGGCCGATGGCCTAAAAGTGAAGCCTCGTTGCTTGGTCGCTATGGCTCAGAGGTCCCAGGCCACAAAGGGGGGTTCCTGGAGATGGTTGCTAGTATGAGAAGGTAAAGTCATCCAAGGAAGTAAAACAAGTTACTGCTGCATTAGAGAAACATGATCGGGAGAGGATGAAGTTATTCCATGGATTCTGAGTTTGTGGCCTGAGCTTTCCCCATAGATCATTTTATGTTCTCTAGCCAAAAAAATCAAAAAAACAAAAGCCAAAAAACCAGCATTTACTATGGGTTTGGCACTGTGTGAAGTGCTTTGCACGTATTAACTCCTTTAATCCTCATACGAACCTATTAGATAGTATTGCCTTCACTTTACAGATAAAGAAATGAGACGTGTATTGCGTAGCCTGTCCATATGCATTCTTTATATATTCATTCTATTTGACAAAGCCCCAAAGACAATATTTTTCTTCTTTCTTTTTTTAAAAATCTTTTAAAAACTTTATTTCTGAGAAAGAGAGTGAGCATGCACGACTGGGGAAGGGGCAGAGAGAGAGAGAGGGAGAGAGAGAATCCCAAGCGGTCTGCGTGCCATCAGCACAGAGCCCAGTGTAAGGCTTGAACCCACAAACCATGCGATCATGACTGAGCCAAAGTCAATAGTTGGACACTTAACTGACTGAACCACCCAGGCACCCCCAGACAATGCTTTTCTATGGGACCTTCACTGGTTGAAAGCCAGAAGACGTGACTCCTGTCCCTCTTCGGGCTGTGTTGGTGAACTGACTATAAAACTTCAAAGCAAGCTGCAGGGCGGCAAGGGCAGTGGCCCTCTGGCTGTGAGATACAAAGGGCTCAGGCTGTATATAGATCTGAACACCGGAGGGCAGAACCACCTCTGCGGGAACCGGCAATGAGTCTTCAGGGCCCGGCATCTCAAGGATCCCCTCAAGGATAACCCTCTGTTATGTCACAGATATATATCCCCTGTGATATAACAGAGGGTCTGCTCTTGGATCAGGGAGCCATGGTTAGCAGTTAGTGTGAATATTCTCCTGTCCCTGCCACAAATCTCAGTTTGAAAGCAGATCTCCTTTATGTTCAAACATGGTCAAATGTATATTCCCTACGCGGGAGCAATGGCAGACAAGGTTGGTGAACATCAGAAATGAAATCATCCAACCAACAGTTTACTGGCAGAGGAAGCATTTTCTATGCAGATATGATCTCTTTTCACTCCACAAGTCCAGTATTTCTCAATCAGCTTGGTTCAGACCAATGCGTGATGATGATTCATGGTACCTTGGTAGCAAGATGCCTTTCCTGCACACTGGGGAGTGGTAGGAGGGTGTGCAGGATGTCAGGAGGAGAACAAGTTGAGAGAGAGCCTTGACATCTGGCAGCTGTCATCAGCAAGAGAGATGGTGGTAGAACAAGTCGGAGGCTCAGTTGGGATTGGATGAGAGAGCAGGCCAGCATCAGCATAGACGGGGCCAGCAATGCCCCTTCCAGCTGAACACCCAGCTGTTCAGACAGGGTGGGGACCAGGAACTCAAGGTGGAAGGAAGTTTGAGTGCTTCTTGACAGAGGAGCCAAGGACATGGCCAAAGCACAGGCCAAGGTCCACCAGGGTCAACTCCATTCTCCCAGACTGAGTGTCCAGCTGGTTTGCCAGATGGCGTCTCTAGTTTCTATTCTGAAGCTCTGGAACTTTTCTTCTTTATGCCTTAACTTTATCGTCTAAGGTGACAAGGACCTGCACAAGCTAACAAGAACTGCAACCCAGATTTATATAAATTCTGGATAACATTGCCTCTTAAATGACTTCTATTCCTGATGACAGTATATACTCTAAGTCCTGTAAATTTCTTTTTCCTTCTCTCCTTTTTTCCCTCCCCTTTTCTTTCCCTCTTCCTTTGTTGTAGTGTTTTTTTTTTTTAATAGTGTTAACAGGCTACTTCTTTCAGAAGAGAAGAAGTGCAATAGATAACTAGACTAAGTTATTTCCAGACCAAATGGGCATGAACTTCTGTGGTCTATGGAGAAAGAAGATCTTCACCTCACCCGTGTGCAATGCAAAAGTCAAAGCAATTTTCTCACCTTACTCTCCTCCCCTCACCAATAGAAATATTAAAAAAAATTCTCAAACCCCTTTACTAAAATTCATGAGCAAGTACACATTGTGTCAATGTTTGAGATAAATTCATGCCAGCAACAAAAAGGTTAATTCGTTCCAGCAACAAAAGCAACCCTATTACAAAACAAAATTTATTCTTGTATGAAAACATCACAAATAGTATCAGCTCAAGGATCACCTCTGGAAATCTATTGGCCCAGAGATCTTTGAATTCTGGCCCTCTATCATGCACCAGACAAGAAAATCAACTCAAAATGGATTAAAGACTTGAATGCCAGACCGGATACTGTAAACATCCTGGAAGAAAACATAGGGGATAACCTTGACTTCGGCCTTGGCAATGATTTTTTGGATTTGACACCAAAAGTACAAGCAACGAAAGCAAAAATAAACAAGTGAGACTACATCAAACCTAAGGCTTCCGTGCACCCAAGGAAATCATCAACAAAAGGAAAAGGTAACATATAGAATGAGAGAACTTTTTTGCCAACCATATATCTGATAAGGGGTTACTATCCAAAAGATACAAGGAACCCATACAATTCAATAGTTAAAAGCCAAATAATTTTTTTTTGGCTAATGAATAGTTTTTTTTGGGGTGATGAAAATATTCTGGAATTTGTGAGTGATTGTTTCACAACTTTGTGAATCTACTAAAAAAAGAATCCCACTGAATTACACACTTTAAAATAGCAAATTTTAGGGCATGTGAATTATATCTTAATACTGAAAAAAAAAAAAAGGAAAAAACAACGTAGAGACACATCAATCAATGGATCACCTTGTTAGGCTCTTGATTTGAACAGAGTAACTTAAAAAAAAGACATTTTAAAAACAAGCAGGTAAAGTTGAACTTGGGTTCTGTATTAGATGATATAAGGAATTATTGATTTGGG
Source organism: Paguma larvata (assembly GCA_030068075.1). Lineage (NCBI taxonomy): Eukaryota > Metazoa > Chordata > Mammalia > Carnivora > Viverridae > Paguma > Paguma larvata. The sequence goes on from CM057823.1 coordinate 13,244,383, forward strand.
AATGTGCAATATAGTAATGTGATTATATTTTTTAAAATATAATATTCACAACTGAGATGCACAGAATATTCCAATTTTACTTTCTTTTTAAAATTTTTATGTATTTATTTATTTATAAAAATTTATTTATTGTTTAATTCACATATAAGTTAGCATATAGTGCAACAATAATTTCAGGAGTAGATTTCTTAATACCCCTTACTCATTTAGCCCATCCCACCTCCCACAACCCCTGCAGCAACCCTTTGTTTGTTCTCCATATTTAAGAGACTTTTATGTTTTGTCCCCGTCCCTGTTTTTATACTATTTTTGCTTCCCTTCCCCTATGTTCATCTGTTTTGTATCTTAAAGTCCGCATATGAGTGAAGTCATATGATATTTGTCTTTCTTTGACTAATTTCACCTAGCATATGCCGTCTAGCTCTATCCATGTAGTTGCAAATGGAAAGATTTCATTCCTTTCGGTTGCTGAGTAATAGTCCATTGTGTATATATACCACATCTTCTTTATCCATTCATCATTGATGGACATTTGGGCTCTTTCCATATGTTGACTATTGTTGATAGCACTGCTATAAACATTGGGGTGCATGTGCCCCTTTGAAACAGCACACCTGTATCTCTTGGATAAAGTAGTAGTGCAATTGCTGGGTCGTAGGGTAGTTCTATTTTTAATTTTTTGAGAAATCTCCATAGTGTTTTCCAGAGTGGCTGCACCAGTTTGCATTCCCACCAGCAGTGCAAAAGAGATCCTCTTTCTCCGCATTCTTGCCAACATCTGTTGTTGCTTGAGTTGTTAATGTTAGCCGTTCTGACAGGCGTGAGGTGGTATCTCATGGTGGTTTTGATTTGTATTTCCCTGATGATGAGTGATGTTGAGCATTTTTTCATGTGTCGGTTCGCCATCTGGATGTCTTCTTTGGAGAAGTGTCTATTCATATCTTCCTCCCATTTCTTCACTGGATTATTTGTTTTTTCGGGTGTGGAGTTTGATAAGTTCTTTCTAGATTTTTGATACTAACCCTTTATCTGATATGTCGTTTACAAATATCTTCTCCCATTCTGTGGTGGCCTTTTAGTTTTGCTGATTCTTACCTTTGCTTCCAGAAGCTTTTTAGTTTGATGAGGTCCCCATAATTCATTTTCACTTTTGTTTCCCTTGCCTCCAGAGACGTGTTGGGTAAGAAGTTGCTGCAGCCAAGGTCAAAGAGGTTTTTGCCCACTTTCTCCTCGAAGATTTTGATGGCTTCTTGTTTTACATTTAGGTCTTTCATCTGTTTCGAGTTTATTTTTGTGTATGGTGTAAGAAAGTGGTCCAGGTTTATTTTTCTGCATGTCGCTGTCCAGTTTTCCCAGCACCACTTGCTGAAGAGACTGTCTTTATTCCATTGGATATTCTTTCCTGCTTTGTCAAAGAGTAGTTGGCCATACGTTTGTGGGTCCATTTCTGGATTCTCTATTCTGTTCCATTGATCTGAGTGTCTGTTTTTGTAACAGTACATACTTTTGATGATTACAGCTTTGTAATACATCTTGAAGTCCTGGATTGTGATGCCTCCAGCTTCGGTTTTCTTTTTCAAGGTTGCTTTGGCTATTCAGGATCTTTTCTATTTCCATACAAATTTTAGGATTGTTTGTTCTAGTTTTTGAAGAATGTTGGTGTTATTTTGATAGTGATTGCATTGAATATGTAGATTGCTTTGGGTAGTATCGAGATTTTAACAATGTTCTTCCAATCCATGATTATGGAATATTTTCCATTTTTTGTGTGTCTTCTTCAATTTCTTTCATAAGCTTTCTATAGTTTTCAGTGTACAGATTTTTCACCTCTTTGGTTATGTTTATTCCTAGGTATTTTATGGTTTTTGGTACAATTGTAAATAGGATCAATTCCTCGATTTCTCTTTCTGTTGCTTCATTATTGGTGTATAGGTATGCAGCTGATTTCTGTGCATTGATTTTATATTCTGCCACTTTGCTGAATTCATGGATCGGTTCTAGCAGTATTTTTGTGGAATCTTTTGGGCTTTCCATATAGAGTATGATGTCATCTGTGAAGAGTGAAAGTTTGACTTCCTCCTGGCTGATTTGGATGTCTTTTATTCATTGTGTTTGATTGCTGAGGCTAAGACTTCCAATACTATGTTGAATAACAGTGGCAAGAGCGAACATCCCTGTCATGTTCCTGACCTTAGGGGGAAGCCCTCAGTTTTTCCCCACTGAGGATGATATTAGCGTTGGGTCTTTCATATATGCCTTTTATGATCTTAAGGTATGACCCTTCTAGCCCTACTTTCTTGAGAGTTTTATCAAGAAAGGGTGCTGTATTTTGTCAAATGCTTTCTCTGCATCTACTGAGAGGATCACGTGGTTCTTGTCCTTTCTTTAATTGATGTGATGTATCACATTGATTGTTTTGCAGATGTTGAACCAGCCCTACATCCCAGGTATAAATCCCACTTGGTCGTGGTGAATAATTTTTTTAATGTATTGTTGGATCCGGTTGGCTGGTATCTTGCTGAGGATTTTCACATCCATGTTCATCAGGGAGATTGGTCTATAGTTCTCCTTTTAAGTGGGGTCTTCATCTGGTTTTGGAATCAAGGTAATGCTGGCTTCATAGAAAGAGTTTCGAAGCTTTTCCTTCCATTTCTATTTCTTGGAACAGCGTCAAGAGAATAGGTGTTAACTCTTCTTTAAATATTCGGTAGAATTTCCCTGGAAAGCCATCTGGCTCTGGACTCTTGTTTTTTTGGGGATATTTTTGATTACTAATTCGATTTCTTTACTAGTTATGGGTCTGTTCAAATTTTCTATTTCTTCCTGTTTCAGTTTTGGTAGTTTACATGTTTCTAGGAGTTTGTCCATTTCTTCCAGATTGCCCATTTTATTGGTGTATAATTGCTCGTAATATTCTCTTATTATTGTTTGTATTTCTGCTGTGTTGGTTGTGATCTCTCCTCTTTAATTCTTGATTTTATTTATTTGGGTCTTTTCCTTTTTCTTTTTTATTAAACTGGCTAGGGATTTATCAATTTTGTAATCCTCTCAAAGAGCCACCTCTTGGTTTCATTGATCTATTCTACTGTTTTTGTTTGTTTGTTTCTTTTGGTTTCGATAGCATTGATTTCTCTCTAATGTTTATTATTTCCTGTCTTCTGCCGGTTTTGGATTTTATTTGCTGTTTTTTTTTTGAGGTGTAAGGTCAGGTTGTGTATCTGAGACCTTTCTTCCTTTTTTAGGGATACCTAGACTGCTATATACTTTCCTCTTATGACTGCCTTTGCTGCATCACAGAGGATTTTGGGCTCAGGTGTCATCATTTTCATTGGCTTCCATGTACTTTTTAATTTTCTCTTTAATTTCTTGTTAGCCTATTCATTCTTTAGTAGGATGTTCTTTAGTCTCCATGTTTTTATTATCTTTCCAAATTTTTTCTTGTGGTTGATTTCGAGTTTCATAGCGTTGTCGTCCAAAAATATGCACGATCTGATCTCAATCTTTTTGTACTTGTTGAGAGCTGATTTGTGTCCCATTATGTGATCTCTTCTGAAGAACGTTCCATGTGCACCAGAGAAGAATGTGTATTCCATTGCTTTAGGATGAAATGTTCTGAATATATTTGTTAAGTCCATCTGGTCCAGTGTGTCATTCAAAGCCACTGTGTTCTTGTTGATTTTCTGTTTAGATGATCTGTCCATTGCTGTAAGTGGGGTGTTGAAGTCCCCTACTATTAAGGTATTATTATCAATGAGTTTCTTTATGTTTGTGATTAATTGATTTATATATTTGGGTGTTCCACATTTGGAGCATAAATGATCACAAATGTTAGGTATTCTTGGTGGATAGACCCCTTATTTATGATATAATGCCCTTCTTCATCTATTGTTGCAGTCTTTATTTTAAAGTCTAGATTGTCTGATGTAAGTATGGCTACTCTGGCTTTCTTTTGCTGACCATTATCATGATAGATGGTTCTCCTTCTCCTTATTTTCAATCCGAAGGTGTCTTTAGGTCTAAAATGGGTCTCTTGTAAACAGCGTATAGATGGATCTTGTTTTCTTATCCATTCTGTTACCCTGTGTCTTTTGATTGGAGCAGTAGTTCATTGACGTTTAGAGTGAGTACTGAAAGATATGAATTTATTGCCATTATGTTGCCTGCAGAGTTGGAGTTTCTGGTGGTGTTCTCTGTTCCTTTCTAGTCTTTGTTGCTTTTTTGTTTGTTTGTTTTTTATGTCTTTTCTCCCCTTAGAGAGTCCCCCTTAAAATTTCTTGCAGGGATGGTTTAGTGGTCACAAACTCCTTTGATTTTTGTTTGTCTGGGAAATATTTTATCTTTCCTATTTTTAATGACAGCCTTGCTGGATAAAGAATTCTTGGCTGCATATTTTTCCAATTCAGCACAGTGAATATATCTTGCCACCCTTCCTGGCCTGCCAAGTGTCTGTGGATAGGTCTGCTGCAAACCTGATCTGTCTTCCCTTGTAGGCTGAGGACTTTTTTCCCCTTACTGCTTTCATGATTCTTTCCTTGTCTGAGTATGATATACCTTGTTGATGGTTGGTTTTTGTTGAATCTAACTGGAGTCCTCTGTGCTTGCTGGATTTTGATGTCCGTGTCTTTCTCCAGGTTAAGAAAGTTTTCTGCTATGATTTGCTCACATAAATTTTGTACTCCTTTTTCTCTCTCTTCATCTTCTCGGACCCCTATGATTCTGATGTTATTCTTTTTTAATGAGTGACTGAGTTCTCTAATTTTTATTTCTTGCTCTTTTGCCCTAGTCTCCCTGTTTTTTCCTGCTTCATTATTCTCCATAAGTTTGTCCTCTATATCACTGATTTGCTTCTGCTGTTGCATCCATTCAAGATTGCAGCTCAGTTACAACATTTTTGTGTTCATTCTGACTAGCTTTTACTTCTCTTATCTCCACAGAAAGGGACTCTAATCTAATTTCAACCCCAGCTAATATTCTTCTTATTGTGATTCTAAATTATGGTTTAGACATCTTGCTTGTATCTGTGTTGATTAAGGCCTTAGCTGTCATTTCTTCCTGTTCTTTCTTTTGAAGTGAATTCTTTCACTTCATCATTTTGGAGCAAGAAAGGGAATTAATAAAGTAAAAAAATTAAAATTAAAAAATTAAAAACAACACAAAGAAATCAAATAAAGGATCCTAGATCCTAGGTGTGTTTTGGTCTGGTTGTTGAAAAAGCCGGATAGATTAGAGGAAAAAGGGAAATATAAGAAAAGAAAAAAAAAGGGAAAAAAGGAAAAAAAAGGAAAACGTTTGAAAATTTGAAAAAATGAATACAATGAAATAGAGTAAATGGAATGATGAAAGCAAACTAGAATTTAAAAAATTTACAAAAAAGTAAAAGGTATAGTAGAAAAAATTAAAGAAAAATGTTTTTAATAATAGAGTAAAATAAAAATAGATTTTTTCCTTTCCGTATTCAAGAATAAAAAAAGAAAAGAAAAAAATGGAATAAAAAGACCAGCTACCAGAAAAAAGTACGGTTGAAGTTACATCTGGTTTCCCATAGAGTCAAGCTATGAAGCACTTTATAGTCTGTAAACTAAGCTGGCGGAGACTTGTGTTTGTCAAGAGTGCTATTGGCCCAGTTGGGCGAGATTTAGTGTAACGGCTACATTCTCCACCAGATGGCGCTGCTTAGCTTACGGGGGTGGATTGCTGTGGCGCCTGTAGGCGCGCATGCGCATGCGCAGAGCTGTAGCACGTGTAGGTGTGTATGCTCATGGCATCCCTCAGCTATCCAGGCTAGTGTCAGAACTCTGTGGTCTCCACGACTGGCAGTCAAGCACTCCTCCTTGGTCTCCGGCTTCCGTCCATTCCCTGCTTCAACACCGTCTGTGACCAAGCCGTCAGGCTGCCAGGCAGCACCTCGCTCCTGAGTTTTATATCAAACGTGGCCGTGTTTCCCAGCCCCTCACTTATGAGAGACTGCGGCTTTGACGCTCTCAGATCCTCAGGGGGAGGGTCTCACTGAGCAATGGCTGGGTGCCCGCCCGCCCGCCCTCAGGAACGTTCGGGAGACTGCAGTGCTGCTGCTGCAGCAGGGAGACTGCGGCTGAGTGCCCGCTGGCGCCAGAAAAAGTTTGCTGATCTTGTAGCAGCAGCAGCAGCGGTTCAGGGTTTATGGAAAATCACAACACACATCTGGCGCCAGGCTTCATACTTAACATCCTTGTTCCAACATCCACGAATGTCGTTCACGGGGGTCCGCTGACACCTTTGCCTGTGGGGTGTCACAGCCTCTACCAAATGTCCTCCCAGCAGGGGAACCACTACTCCCCGTGTGGCCCGAAGACCTCGCTCGCTGCTTCCGGGGATTCGCCCTTCCTATCAGAGCACTAACAGGTACTGAACTGCGGAGTTTCAGACTCTGCCCTCCCCCTGTTTATAGAGTCTTAACGGAATTTAAATCCTCTCCTTTCTCCTTTCTTCCTTATTTGTTCGGTCCCTGCGGCTGTTTCCACTTTTCCACTTGCTCTCCAGCTGCCTTTTTTTGAGGGGGGGGGTGTGCTTTTCCCATACTCCCCTCACCCCCCACATCTCCATCCTTTCCCCATAACCAAAATCAGCTCCCTGCCCTCTGCAGCTTCTCTCTCTCCCAGTTCACCTGTCAGCATCACGTGCCTGCCAAGGTCTGTGGTTCAGGTTGTGCACATTGTTGTGTTAATCCTCAGATCAGTTTTCTAGGTGTGCAAGAGGGTTTAGTGTTGATCTGGCTGGAAATAACCTTAGTGTCCATCAGCAGGTGAATGGATAAGGAAAATGTGGTCTCTCTGTCTGTCTATCCATCTACTAGATATATAATAGACTATTATTTCACCACAAAATAGGATCCTGCCATTTGTGACAACATGGATGAACATGCAGAACATGATACTAAGTGAAATAAGCCAGACAGAGAAAGACAAATACTGCATGGCATTCATTTTAGGTGTGAAACCTAAAAAAAAAAGGAAGTCAGACTTACAGAAACAGAGTAGAATAGTGGTTTCCAGGGACCCCGGGGTGGGTGAAACAGAGAGAGGTTGGTAAAAGGGTACAGACTTTAAATTATATAAATGAGTGAGGTCTAAGGACCTAACGTATAACATGGGGATTAAAGGTGATAATACTATAGCATACAATTGAAATTTGCTAAGAGAGCAGAATTGAAGTGTTGCCATCAAAAAAAAAAAGGGGGGGGTAAAGTTTTGAGATGATAGGTGTGTTAATTAACTCTATGGTGGGAATACTTTCACAATGCTTATCAAATAATCACGTTGCACACCTAAAATATATTTATCAATTATACCTCAGTATAGCTGAGAACAAAAGGAACCTAGGGATGAATTGGGACTTGTGATACGGGGGCACTGAGCAAAAACATGGGTGTTAGAGACCAAGGATCTTCTGAAAGAGAAGGGAGATGCTATGGACGCGAAAGAGCCCTCTTCTAGAACATTGCAGCAGTTTTGCGTGTAGGCTTGTGTATCAGCGCGGTGTATGAGCTGCTGTCACAAACTTCAAAACGGATAATGACCGCAACACAGTAGACGTTTATGTCTTCCTCTGTGTGGTCCCAGACAGGTGTTCCTGGTCTCCAGGAAGCTTTCTTCCAGGCGGTGACGAAGGGACACGGGCCCTGCCACATTTAACACGTGGCTCGCCACATCCGCGCGCTGGGCTCCCTGAAGCCGGTGAAGCTTTCTCCCCGAGCGCGCTGGGACAAAGAGTGGAGAAGGCCCACGAGGACTTTAATGACCGCAGCCCAGAATGGCACACACCAGTTCCGCTCCGACTCCACGTCTGTGGAGATTGGACGCTGTTCTCCACTGCGCGCGAGGAAGCTGGAAGTGTAGCTTTGGCCCAGCGGCCACGTCCGGTCATAACTCTACATCCGCTGCGAGGGGAGGTGTGAGTTGAGGTGAGTTGAGAATCGCGGGGGAGGTTTGCTCAGAGACCACCCTACAGGGTTTCTTAAAGAGGACCACTGCCAGCTGCCTGTTTTCATTTACTATAGCATTGGTTTAATTTTTTTTTAAGTTTATTTATTTATTTATTTATTTATTTTTTTAATTTAAAATAGTTTATTTTCAAATTGGTTTCCATATAACACCCAGTGTTCATCCCAACATGTGCCCTCTTTAATGTCCGTCACCCCTTCTCCCCCCTCCCTCACCCTCTTCACCCTCAGTTTGTTCTTAGTCTTTGAGAGTCTCTTATGTTTTATCTCCCTCCCTCTCTGTGTCTTTTTTTTTCTTTCCCCTCTTCCCCTCCCCCTGGTTTTTGCTTAGTCTCACAAAGTCCACCTATTCGTGGAAACATATGGTATCTGTCTTTTTCTGACTGACTTATTTCACTTAACATAATACCCTCCAGTTCCATCCATGTTGCTACGCATGGCCAGATTTCATTTTTTCTCATTGCCACATAGTAGTCCATTGTATAGATGTACCACATCTTCTTTATCCACTCGTCAGTTGATGGGCACTTAGTTTCTTTCCATGTTTTGGCTATTGTCGAAAGTGCTGCTATGAACATTGGGGTACACGTGCTCCTATGCATCAGCAATCCTGTGTCTCTTGGGTAGATTCCTAGCAGGGCTATTGCTGGATCATAGGGTAGCTCTATTTTCATTTTTTTGAGGAACCTCCACACCGTTTTCCAGAGTGGCTGCACCAGTTTGCATTCCCACCAACAATGTAGGAGGGTGCCTACTTCTCCACATCCTCGCCAGCATCTATAGTTTCCTGATTTGTTTATTTTAGCCACTCTGACTGGTGTGAGGTGGTATCGCAGTGTGGTTTTGATTTGTATTTCCCTGATGATGAGTGACATTGAACATCGTTTCAAGTGTCTATTTGCCATCTGAATGTCCTCTTTGGAGAAGTGTCTATTCATATCTTCCGCCCATTTCTTCACTGGGTTGTTTGTTTTTCGGGTGAGGAGTTTGTAAGTTCTTTATAGATTTTAGATATTAGTCCTTTATCCGATATGTCATTTGCGATGATCTTTTCCCATTCCGTTGGTTGCCTATTCGTTTTGTTGGTTGTTTCTTTTGCTGTGCAGAAGCTTTTTATCTTGATGAAGTCCCAATAGTTCATCTTTGCTTTTAATTCCCTTGCCTTTGGAGACGTGTCAAGTAAGAAATTGGTGCGTCTTAGGTCAAAGAGGCTTTTCCCTGCTTTTTCCTCTAGGGTTTTGACGGTTTCCTGTCTCACATTCAGATCTTTTATCCATTTAGAATTTATTTTTGTGAGTGGTGTAAGAAAGTGGTCTAGTTTCATTCTTTTGCAAGTTGCTGTCCAATTCTCCCAGCACCATTTATTAAAGAGGCTGTCTTTTTTCCATTGAATACATTTTCCCACTTTATCAAAGATTAGTTGGCCATATACTTGCGGGTCCATTTCTGAGTTTTCTATTCTATTCCATTGGTCTATGTGTCTGTTTTTGTGCCAATACCATACAGTCTTGATGACTACCGCTTTGTAGTAGAGGTTAAAGTCTGGGATTGTGATGCCTCCCGCCTTGGTTTTATTCTTCAGTATTATTTTGGCTATTCGAGGTCTTTTGTGGTTCCATACAAATTTTAGGACTGTTTGCTCTAGCTTTGAGAAGAATGCTGGTGCAATTTTGATTGGGATTGCATTGAATGTGTAGATTGCTTTGGGTAGTATTGCCATTTTAACGATATTTATTCTTCCAATCCATGAGCATGGGATGTTTTTCCATTTCCTTGTGTCTTCCTCAATTTCCTTCATAAGTTTTTTATAGTTTTCAGTGTAGAGGTCTTTCACATCTTTGGTTAGGTTTATTCCTAGGTATTTTATGGTTTTTGGTGCAATTGTGAAAGGGATTAGCTTCTTTATTTCTCTTTATGCTGCTTCATTGTTGGTGTATAGAAATGCCACCGATTTCTGTACATTGATTTTGTATCCTGCAACTTTGCTGAAATCACGGATCAGTTCTAGTAGGCTTTTGGTAGATTCCGTCGGGTTTTCCATGTAAAGTATCATGTCATCTGCAAAAAGTGAAAGTTTGACTTCCTCCTTGCCAATCTTGATGCCTTTTATTTTGTTTTGTTGTCTGATTGCTGATGCTAAGACTTCCAACACTATGTTAAATAGCAGTGGCGAGAGTGGACATCCCTGTCGTGTTCCTGATCTCAGGGGGAAGGCTTTCAATTTTTCCCCATTGAGGATGATATTGGCTGTGGGCTTTTCATATATGGCTTTTATGATGTTTAAGTATGTTCCTTCTATCCCGACTTTCTCGAGAGTTTTTATTAAGAACGGATGCTGTATTTTGTCAAATGCTTTTTCTGCATCTATTGACAGGATCATATGGTTCTTATCTTTTCTTTTGTTGATGTGATGTATCACGTTGATTGATTTGCGAATATTGAACCAGCCCTGCAACCCAGGGATGAATCCTACTTGATCATGGTGGATAATTCTCTTTATGTGTTGTTGGATTCGATTTGCTAGTATCTTATTGAAAATTTTTGCATCCATATTCATCAGGGATATTGGCCTGTAATTCTCCTTCTTTGCTGGATCTCTATCTGGTTTGGGAATCAAAGTGATGCTGGCTTCATAGAATGAGTCCGGGAGTTTTCCTTCCGTTTCAATTTTTTGGAACAGCTTGAGGAGGATAGGAATTAACTCTGTTTTAAATGTCTGGTAAAATTCCGCAGGAAAGCCGTCTGGTCCAGGGCTTTTATTTGCTGGGAGATTTTTGATAACTGATTCTATTTCTTCACTAGTTATGGGTCTGTTCAATTTTTCTATTTCTTCCCGTTTGAGTTTTGGTAGCGTATGGCTATTTAGGAAGCTGTCCATTTCTTATTTATTTATTTTTGAGAGTGGGGTGAGGGGGAGTGAGAGAGAGAATCCCAATCACTGCAGAGCCCAATGCTGGGCTCGAACTCACGAACCATGAAATCATGACCTGAGTCGCAGTCAGACACTTCACCCACTGAGCCGCCCAGGCGCCCCACTGTAGCACTGGTTTAGACTGGCCAGTTTGCGGAGCAGGGCTGGCGGCAAAGGCTCGGGCAGTTCTACTTCTGAATGGTTGGTGGAGATTGGAGAGTGTGGGAATAACAGGTTGGGAACTCTTGGAGGCCTTCCTGGAACCATCTGTTTCCATTCCTTGGTTTAGCAGCCCAAACTGGTCTCGTTCTGGGTCCAGCATTCTCAGGTACCTGGGAACATTTGTCTGGACTGTTGTGGGTAATTAGGATCCCTGGGTCTGTAGGCCCATGGGAGCCGTTGTGCCCTCTGCTCTGTTTGCTCCTCAACCTAACCCCTTCCCCCGGCGTCCTCAGGAGGGAGTAGATCAGGGAAAGCCTGCCATGTCACATTTGAAAGGTGCCTTTGCCCCTGCAGTAGGGCATCAATAGACCACAGGAAAACAAAGGGTAAGAGCTAAGAGGGGCAGATAAACTCAAAGGGCCGTGAGAGAGATGCTAACTCTGAGTGTTACTGACAACATTTTCAATGATGTTGAAAAGAGCCTTAGGTTTTAGAAAAAAATATTTAATTTTGCATTTACTGGGTGCCCTTTTGGTTTTTTTATTAGAAAAGTAATATATGGATAACAGTTTAATGCTGCTCCCTGCAGTGCTAATTTGTTACAGTGCCGTGTGTCTCTGGAACATTTTTCTAAAATAGATGTATGTGTATGTATGTAAAATAATCATTTACAGAAAACACTATATAATATATATATATTTAATGTAAAAATTCCATTCTCTGAGTGTTATTGAATGATGGAAGCAACATTATAAGCTTCGAAAGAAACCAAAAAATATAACTTGGAATCAGCCTTACAATAAAATTAGAAAAAATTAAGAGTACCAATTCTAATTTATGGGAAGTTTTGGTAGGGTGTATCTTATTGAGGAGAGTCCTTTGAACATTTAAGTGCAGGTTTCTCTGTTGCATGTCTCGGTGAGGTAAACTCGAGAAGGTTGGAGTATCTTACGTTCATTAATCAGAGAGGAACAGTGAACAGAGGCCTCTGTTAGGTATGAGCCAGGTGGGGCCGAGGTCCGGTTTGAATTTAAAACTAGATGTGCTTTGGGGCACCTGGGTGACCCAGTTGGTTAAGGGTCTGACTCTTGATTTCGGCTCAGGGTATGATCTCAAGGTTTATGGGTTCGAGTCCCGCTTCAGGCTCTGTTCTGACAGCATGGAGTCGGCTTGGGATTCTCTCTCCCTTTCCTTCTCTCTCTTCCCTTCCCCTGCTCGCGCTCTCTCTCTCTCTCTCTCTCGTGCTCTGTCTCTTTCAGAATAAATAAATAAACATTAAAAAAATCCCAAACCTAAAAACTAGAGGTGCTTTGTTTTTTGTCCTCAGGCCTACAGTTCCTTTCTTTATGCTTGCTGACATCCAAGGAGAAGGAAAATGCTTTCTTTTTTTTTTAGATGTTTATTTATTTTGAGAGAGTGAGCGGGCACATGTGGGCATGCACAAGCAGGGGGGAAGGGCAGAGAGAGAGAACGAGAGGGAGACAGAGAATCCCAAGTATGCTCCTCACTGTCAGCGCAGAGCCCAATGCAGGGCTCAGTCCTACCCACTATGAGATCATGACCTGAGCCAACATCAAGGTTCAGACGCTCAATCGACTGAGCCGCCCAGGAGCCCCAAAATGCTTTCTAAGTCATTCTATTTTTTAACTATATACTTTAAAAATTTTACTTCATGGGAAAGTAATGTTTTAACTGGAAAGCTAATGATAACCAAAGATGTTAAAAATGTGTTGGTTGTAGAAAACCGTAGTCATTTACGTAAGCCATAAATTGTTTGTGTGGAAAATTGAATTTGCTACCTTAAGCTATACAGGAACGCCTCAATCCTGTGTTAATTAACTCACCAAGCTCATAATGAATTCACCAGCTTTATGTTAATTGACTTTCCACAAGATACACTGTGTATATCTCTTCTTAGTCAGAAAGCAACCGATTCTAATCTAGTTTTCTCCCTGTAGGCCTGTTTGGAATAATGGGTGCCTCCTGTGAATTTGGACCCAAACCTGGTGCAGAGTTTTGTTCTGACACAGTGGGCTCTCAGCCAATGAGAGCTAACTCTTCAGACTCTATACTTTCTTCTCTACATACATCGGTTTTTAAACTTAGGCCAATGGTGATTAATGCACCGCTGCAAATATTTTCAGCCAATGGCTGCTCTATCACTCTATCTTAAATCGAGGGTGTTTTGTAATGCGTGTTGTTTACTTGGTCTCTCTGCCAATTATTTTGTCTTCTGGTGAATTGTCTTGACCCATAACAGTTGTCAAAAGTGTTTTAGTGAGGTGCTGGTCCACCATGAACTAAATGAAAGCATCATGGTGGATGTTGAAGTTTGAGTTCTGTGGTGCCTGGAGTTTACTCAAGCATATAATTGGGGAAGCAGGGGCTAAGTTCAATAAGCAGTTAGGGATTGGCGGACACCCTTTGACATTATGGATGACAGCATAAAAACGATGACAACTTGGGAATGATTGATGGCAATTGGAAGTCAACAGAAACCGGTCAGGTTGGAGAAAGACTCGTTTTGACTTCAGAGGTTTTTGAAGGGAATAATCTGTGATTGCCAGTGGACAATTATGGGGACATAGTCTAACCTCGATGATGCCACAGCAGCCTTGTGAGCTGTTAAGGAGTCAGTGTTCCAAGTTCCAGGAATACGGTCCCCACCCCGCTGCCTCTGCCAAGTCAAAGGCACATGTTATATTATCACACGTGGCTGAAAAGCTAAGTGTAGACAGGTAGGAAAAGCAAAAATACAGATCTCCATGCCCTCCTTTCTAGTTCTACTCTATCACTGTTAGCCATTTCAGAAGTTTTTAACCACATCTATCATTCATGTATAGATGAGTACCATTACGTAGTGGCAAACTTCAGGCCATACCAGGTGGTAGGAAAGATAATTAACATTTTTTTTCTATAACAGAAACTAATTCAATTAAAAATTTTTTTTTAATTTTAGAGAGAGGAAGAGGGAGAGAGGGAATTTCAAGAAGGCTCCACACTCAGCGCTCAGTGCAGAGCCTGATGTGTGTGTGTGCGTGTGTGGGAGCTTGATCCCACAACCCTGGGATCCTGACCTGAGCCAAAATCAAGAGTCAAGAGTCAGATGCTCAAATGACTGAGCCACTCATGGACCCCGAAACGAATTCTATTTTTAAGCTACCATTGGGAGGTATGAACTTAAGTGTAGACATTTCAAGGTTTACTCTTCTATTTCCTGGAGTTGTGACTAAGCTTTTCGGGTTTGGTGGGCAGAGGAAGATGGAGAACCATGCATCTCAGGGCTACCCCATCTTGGCTGTCTCTGCTCTTTTGCCCCCAAGTCATGGGGGACTCTGGCATGCTTGCCACCTCCCTGGGTGTCCTCTACCCTGAAGTGACACCTCTTTCTTCTTTGGTCTCAGGTCTCCCAGCTTCTCTGGGGTCTCTAACATAAGCTTCCCGGGCCAGTGCATGGTGGGGGAGGGCAGTAGTGGCAGGGCACAGAACCCTTGTTTTAGAGACCCGACAGCGTTTAACTCACTGTTCTCGACCGGTCCGCGGAATCTTCGTTTATTCTGAGAGTAAGCCAAAATGGCACCAACCAAGCGTACGTTCTTCCAAATCTGTGGTTTGTGGCATAAAATGATGTGCCTCTCACAAGCTCAGCTTCTTCAAACTCAAAAGCCTTGGCTTTTGAACCCCTCAAAGCTATTTATTATTTCTTCCAGGAGTATCACAGTCCTATTTAGCATCTCTCAAAAGCCAGGAACTGACGTCTTTGTTCTGTGTGGAGGATTCCGACTGCTGTTTAAGCAGTGGAAAGGTCCCAGAGTAACAGGAAATATTGGGAGCAAAGATCACACCACCAGTAAGACACTAGGCCATTTATCTGTCCTTTGCAAAAAATACTCATGGGGTCAATATTCACCTTTCTGCACCTTGGCTATTTTTTGGTTAATTGTATATTTCAGAGATATTTCCATATTGGTGTGTGTAGACCAAATTCATTCTCTTGAATATCTACTTGCAATTATTGTGTATGGCTGTGTCATAATACGTTCGAATGGCATTTTCTCATCTCTTTTATGGTACATTTGTTTGTTATTACAAAGAATACTCCAGTGGGGTATCACCACCAAGGCCTCTTTCTCAAGGGGATTTAAATCCACATTGTGTCCCGAGGTTTTTTTTTTTTTTTTTTTTTCCTTTTTCCTTTCGGCATTGAGTTGACTGGCTTTTTTTTTTTTTTTTTTTTTTACTTATAATAGTTTATTTTCAAATTGGTTTACATGTAACACCCAGTGTTCATCCCAATACATGCCCTCTTTAATGCCCGTCACCCCCTCGTCCCCTCCCTCACCCCCTCACCCTCAGTTTGTTCTTAGTCTTTGAGAGTCTCTTATGTTTTATCTCCCTCCCTCTCTGTGTCTTTTTTTCCTTTCCCCTCTTCCCCTCCCCATGGTTTTGCTTAGTCTCTCAAAGTCCACGTATGTGTGGAAATATATGATGTCTGTCTTTCTCTGACTAACTTATTTCACTTAGCATAATACCCTCCAGTTCCATCCATGTTGCTACACATGGCCAGATTTCATTCTTTCTCATTGCTGTGTAGTATTCCATTGTATATATATATACCTCATCTTCTTTATCCATTCGTCAGTTGATGGGCACTTGGTCTCTTTCCATGATTTGGCTATTGTCAAAAGTGCTGCTATGAACATTGGGGTACATGTGCTCCTTTGCATCTGCACTCCTGTATCTCTTGGGTAGATTCCTAGCAGTGCTATTGCTGGGTCATAGGGTAGCTCTATTTTCATTTTCTTGAGGAACCTCCACACCTTTTTCCAGAGTGGCTGCATCAGTTTGCATTCCCACCAACAGTGTAGGAGGGTGCCTGCTTCTCCACATCCCCGCCAGCATCTATAGTTTCCTGATTTATTCATTTTAGCCACTCGAACCAGTGTAAGGTGGTATCTCAGTGTGGTTTTGATTTGTGTTTCGCTGATGATGAGTGACTTTGAGCATTGTTTCACGTGTCTGTTGGCCATCTGAATGTCCTCTTTGGAGAAGTGTCTATTCATATCTTCCGCCCATTTCTTCACTGGATTATTTGTTTTTCGGGTGTGGAGTTTGGTAAGTTCTTTATAGATTTTAGATACTAGTCCTTTATCTGAAATATCATTTGCAATTATCCTTTCCCATTCCGTCGGTTGTCTATTAGTTTTGTTGGTTGTTTCCTTTGCCGTGCAGAAGCTTTTTATCTTGATGAGGTCCCAATAGTTCATTTTTGCTTTAAATTCCCTCACCTTTGGAGATGCGTCGCATAGGAAATTGCTGTGGCTCAGGTCAAAGAGGTTTTTTCCTGCTTTCTACTCTAGGATTTTGATGGTTTCCTGTTTCACATTCAGATCCTTCATCCATTTAGAGTTTATTTTTGTGAGTAGTGTAAGGAAGTGGTCTAGTTTCATTCTTCTGCATGTTGCTGTCCAGTTCTCCCAGCAGCATTTGTTAAAGAGGCTCTCTTTTTTCCATTGGATACTCTTTCCTGCTTTGTCAAAGATTAGATGGCCATATGCTTGTGGGTCCATTTCTGGGTTCTCTATTCTATTCCATTGGTCTATGTGTCTGTTTTTGTGCCAATATCATATAGTCTTGATGACTACCACTTTGTAGTAGAGGTTAAAGTCTGGGATTGTGATGCCCCCTGCTTTGGTTTTATTCTTCTGAATTACTTTGGCTATTTGGGGTCTTTTGTGATTCCATACAAATTTTAGGATTGTTTGCTCTAGCTTTGAGGATAATGCTGGTGCAATTTTGATTGGGATTGCATTGAATGTGTAGATTGCTTTAGGTAGTATTGCCATTTTAACGATATTTATTCTTCCGATCCATGAGCATGGGATGTTTTTCCATTTCCTTGTGTCTTCCTCAATTTCCTTCATAAGTTTTTTATAGTTTTCCACGTAAAGGTCTCTTACATCTTTGGTTAGGTTTATTCCTAGGTATTTGATGGTTTTTGGTGCAATTGTGAATGGGATTCACTTCTTTATTTCTCTTTCTATTGCTTCATTGTTGGTGTAAAGGAATGCGACCGATTTCTGTACATTGATTTTGTATCCTGCAACTTTGCCAAATTCATGGATCAGTTCTAGTAGGCTTTCGGTGGATTCTGTTGGGTTTTCCATGTAAAGTATCATGTCGTCTGCAAAAACTGAAAGTTTGACTTCATCCTTGCCTATCCTGATGCCTTTTATTTTGCTTTCTTGTCTGATTGCTGATGCTAGGACCTAAGTTGACTGGCTCTTAAGTGTTTCCCCACAGAGAAGAATGTTGTGCTTCTGGGAACAAATATACCCTGTGGGCTCCCCTGGAAGGGGTTAAGCCTCTTGTGTAAATAGCTCTCTACAAATAGAAATTTTTGCTGGGCAGTTCTGGGTGTTGGTAACTTTTTTTCACTTTTTTTCTTTTTACTTTTTAAATATTTATTTATTTTGAGAGAGAGAGAGAGAGAGAGAGAGAGAGAGAGCAGGGGAGGGGCAGAGAGAGAGAGAGAGAGAGAGAGAGAGAGAATCCTGAGTAGGTTCCATGCTGTCAGTGTAGATCCCGACATGGGGCTTGAACCCATGAACTGTGAAATCATGACCTGAGCCCAAACCAATTGTTAGACGCTTAACTGAGTCACCCTGGAACCCCTGAGTGTTGGTATTTCTTTCTTTCTTTCTTTTTTAATGTTTATTTTTGAGAAAGACAGGGCATGAGTGAGGGAGGGACAGAGAGAGATGGAAACACAGAATCTGAAGCAGGCTTCAGGCTCTGAGCTGTCAGCACAGAGCCCGACACGGGGCTCGAACCCATGAACTGCAGGATCGTGATCTGAGGCAAAGTCAGATGCTTAACTGATTGAGCTACCCAGGTGCCCCATGGGTGTTGGTATTTCTTTTTTTTTAAAATGTTTATTTTTGAGAGAGAGAGAGAGAGAGAGAGAGAGAGCAAGTAGGGGGAGGGGCAGAGAGAGAGGGAGATACAGAACCTGAAGTAGGCTCCTGGCATTGAGCTGTCAGCACAAACTGTGATATCATGACCTGAACCAAAGTCTGACACTTCGCCGACTGAGCCACCCAGGTGCCCCTAAAGAGAGAAATGTCTGCCTACCCGGGATGAATTTGGTCAATTGTTAGCTAGGACCCTGGAAAAAATCACATATCTTATCTTGTTGCTGACCCAGGACCTGAATCTGTGGGAAAGGCTTGTGTAAAGTGGCAGCATCTCAAGCACCGTGCCAGACTCTGGGTTTCTCTGAACCATCAGTGGAACATGGTGATCGCCTTCTGATGGTCTTCTCTAAGACAACCACACTTTCAGTCAAGAGTTAGGAGAACAGCCTGGTGATTGTAGTACTCAGAATAGTTGAGTCATTCCAGCGTGTCCTCTGAAGGGAAAAATAATTGGCCAAATTCAACCTCAGTTTGGGGTAGAGGCTCTTAATATCAGACATAGGCAATGGCAGTAAGCCTTTTTGAAATCCAGTGGACAAAGTCAGGTTCAATGGCAGAAATATAGAGCTCCGGGGCACCTGGGCGGCTCAGTTGGTTAAGCATCCAACTTCAGCTCAGGTCATGATCTCACAGTCTGTGAGTTCAAGCCCCATGTTGGGATCTGTGCTGTTGGCTCAGAGCCTGGAGCCTGCTTCGCATTCTGTGTCTCTCTCCCTCTGCCCTTCCCCTGCTCATGCTCTGTCTCTATGTCTCTCAAAAATAAAGAAACGTTTCAAAAAAATATATGGAGCTCCGAAACATGCTTAACAAGATAAAAAAAATTGGGAACTCCCTTAGGAAAAATGATTTCTGGACTATGGTACTGAAATTTTTGACTCTGTAGCAAGTGGGGAGATATTATCTTAATGTTGAAAATATTTTTAGTTTTAAATTTTAAAATGTTTCCTCATGCATGCATATAACATTTATTGCGTATATTTGTTGGATATACGCTCTGTGAGAGAGACTATGTTCGGCCTACGTGTTCCTTTCACCTCACCCACCCCTGTTAGCATGCCCACAAAACCCTATTTCTTCCTTATTTTTAGCTTCTTATCTCCCATCCTTCTGTCTTCCAAGCTGCTGTTGACATTCATATGACACCGTTAGGTCAGGAGGGGACAAAGCATGAAGCATGCTTCCCGCTCTGTACTCCGCACCTATCTCTTGCTCTCATCAGGACTATCTGAGAATCGCCTCCTTGGACACAGAGGTGACACATTCTACCCCCAAATACAGGAAGGGAGATGTCGCTATCAGGGAGGGAGAGGACTTGCCCTACGACAGTAGAGACTGATGCGTGTAAAATTCTTAGCACAGTGCGTGACCCATGATACACACTCAACAAATGTTGCTCTTTGATTACTGATCTTGTCTCTAGGTTGACGTAAGTTTGACCCGTGAGGGCAAACTCACCTCCTTCCTTCCTGTTGGCTACTCTGTTAATGAGGGAAAAGTCCCAGAGGATCTTATTCAGAAGAGAAGCTGTGGCAGAGCAGCTCAAGATTAAATTTAATGCAGCTGTTTATCAGATAGATGAGATCGAAGGGAAGAAGGATGGCTTTGTATAAAAGGGACATGGCATATTCTCCTCTCCTTCTCCCTGACCTTTCTAGCTAAGAGAAATCCAGTTACTGTAATTACCTAAAGTAGCTGAACTTTAATTCACTTAGCGACCCCAATGGGTAATAGACTAAAAGAAATGTGGACAAATAGTTCAACTTCAAATTTGGACCCCCATCTAAACTTGCTGACTAAGAGACTCTGTCTCCAGATTTGCACACAGAAAACCTACTCTAACTCTTGGGTTAGTTAATAAATTAACTTTCCTTTTCCACCAATTGCCAGTTGAAGACATTCTTACCTGCTTTTATTTGCCGGTTCTCCCAATTTTAACCCAGATTCGCTGAGCATGACCTGAGTTGGCCTTTGTTCCTGCAAATGAGAAGTTCACTAGAACTGGAAGCACTCAGGAACAAAATGCCAGCCTCTCTCCTTGGATGTAGGATACCGATAGCAATTAGCATATTAGTTTACTGTTTTTAACCTACCTGTATTAGTCTGCTCTGGCTGCCATAACAAAATATCCCAGACTGTGTGGCTTCAGCAATGAACATTTATTATCTCATAGTTCTGGAGGCTGGAAGTCCAAAATCAAGGTGCTGACAGGCTTGACTTCGATGAACCTTTCTTCCTGACTTGCAGATGGATATCTTCTTGTCGTGTCCTCATATAGCCTTTCTTCCGTGTACTTATGAGAGACCAGTCTCTGGTGTCTCTTCCTCTTCTCAGAAGGACACCAATCCTATCGGATTAGAGCCCCACCCTTATCTCCAAATATGGTCACCTTGGGGGTTAGGGCTTCAACATAAGAATTTTGGGGGACACAATTATTTGATACTACTTAAGCCTCCCAAATTTAGACTGGCTTATATTCAGTGATTTCTTTTACCAGATGTATTGGCTTGCTATTGCTGCATAATAACCACTCCCAAATGCAGTGGCTTAAAACAATAATTTGTTAGTGCCCATGTGTCTGTACATCAGCTGGGGTTTAGCTTGTCTGCTTCTCACTCTGCTCCAGGCTTTGGCAGCTGGGGAAGCTCAACTCCGGATGCCTCTTCGCCTCCTCCTCAGGCTAGCAGGCTAGCCCGGGCTTGTTCTGCTTGTGGTCAAGGCAGAGTCATCAGTGCACAAGGCACAGCCCTGCTCGTGACTCACCTACTAGCGTCCCGTTGGCCAAAGCAAACCATATGGTCAAGCCCAAAGTCAAGGTATGGGAAGATAGGTTCTACTTTTTGAGGACCGCAGAGTTACATAGCAAAGGGTATGGATTCAGGGAGGGATGAAAATTGAGACTGATCATGGAACCTTACCAGTGTGTCCTTTTGGCCACAACTATTCCCATTCCCCCACATGCAAAACATGCTCACCTTTATCTCAACCTTTCATAGACAGGAGATATGCTGAGACATTTGCTAAGTCACCAAAAGGGGTATATTTTCCAATGTCCTCTTCAGAAGCGTTCATGAAAATGATGGGAAAAGGAAGGACATTGCAGAGGGCAAAACCAATAGGCATGGGGAATAGTTGATGAGTAGTTACTTCAGGGAACAGAACTAGGACAAAGAAGGAACATTCTTTACTCCCAGGACAGGGAAGACCTGGTAACACTTGACGAGGGAATTTCAACGTGTCTATATTTCTTCCTATTTCGGAAGGAAAGTGAATTGCAGTTACCTGTTCCACCATTGTGTATTGGGAGTATTAAGGTAGATAACATAATTTTTGAGGCCACAAATTTCCAAATCAAGTGGAGTCACATCCAGACTTGATATAGATCATAAGATCCTAGACTTCAAGCCTGAAGCCATGGTGCGATGAGACTTTGAGGCTCTTGAGATGAGAAAAAGAAGTTTGGTGAGTTCGTGTTCTATTCTACCTCTCTCTATGTAGTTTCACTTTTGCATTTATATAGAGTGTAATGATTTTCACAAGAATTTATTGATTTTGCAAAGGAATAGATAATTCTACTTACCCTTTTGTTATTATTTGCTAATTTTATTAAATTGTGTCCAGGGATGCCTGGGTGGCTCAGTTGGTTGAGTGTCTGCCTCTTGATTTTGGCTCATGTTGTGATCCCAGGGTTGTGGAATCAAGCCCCGTGTCAGGCTCCATACTGAGCATGGAGTCTGCTTAAGATTCATTCTCTCTCTCTCTCTCTCTCTCTCTCTCCCTCTCCCTCTCCCTTTTCCTCTCCCTTCTCTCTCTCTCTTCCTCTCTGCTTCTCTCCTCACTTGTGTGCTCTCTCATGCTCTAAAAATAAAAGTTAAAAAATTAAATTGTCTAGATAATTAAGACTGTAAACTTTTATTTTATGGAACATTGTAGAGCTTTTTCAGACATTGAACATGGTCAGTTTTTATTTTTATTTTATTTTATTTTTTTAATGTTTTATTTATTTTTGAGAGCAGGAGAGACAAAGCATGAGCAGAGGAGGGGCAGAGAGAGAAGGAGACACAGAATCTGAAGCAGGCTCCAGGCTCTGAGCTGTCAGCACAGAGCCTGACATGGGGCGTGAACCCACAGACCATGAGATTATGACCCGAGCTTAAGTCAGATGCTTAACTGACTGAGCCACTCCGGGCGCCCCCATGGTCAGTGTTGAAACGTTATCTTATACAAAGTTACTTATATTCTGTGCATACATATGAATACATGTACAGGCATATTATTTAATTAATTATTAAAGTCATCAAATTGTTTAAAAAAAGAAAAAAGTTTTGGTAAAAAGTACTACTTAACATTGCAGGAAACTGCATCTATCTTGAGTGTATTTTTCCTATTATGTGAGTACACAAGGGATTCTTTTCCTAGAGAAAATGCCTGAACAGGT
Source organism: Paguma larvata (assembly GCA_030068075.1). Classification (NCBI taxonomy): domain Eukaryota; kingdom Metazoa; phylum Chordata; class Mammalia; order Carnivora; family Viverridae; genus Paguma; species Paguma larvata. Next base: position 13,266,846 of record CM057823.1, read on the forward strand.
AATTTGCTGATTTAAATAAAAATTGTTAAATTTTATTTTTAAAATCTCAGTTCCAACTAAAGAGTGACACTTTAATTTTTTAAATGGTTATTATGAAATATTTCTTTTTAAAAATTTTAATTCCAGCACAGTTAATATCCAGCATTATATTAATTTCAGGTATACAACAATCTTAGCTTTTCCGTTGAGCATTAGGAGAAGGTCTCATCAATCTCTTATTAAGCCCAGGGTAAACACTATATTCTGATTTTCCTTTAGAATTAGGATTGTGAGAAGATGAGTAGCCAGAGAAAACTCTAGGAGGACATGGTTGGGGTGGCGATAACATCCTGGTGCACAGGTTATGTTGGGTGTTGTCCTAATAATAATAGCTAATATTTTTGAGCATAAACCATATGTTGAGGTAGTTCTAAGCATTTCACATATTAGCTTAGCGACTCTATGAGGTAGGTCCTATTCTGCCCCAATATTTCAGTAGGGAAACCAGAGCACAGAGATTAAAAAAAACTTATCCAAGGTCTCTGAGCTAATAAGTGATAGAGTTGGGATTTGAATCCAGGCAGACTGATTTTAGACTCACATGTTTAAAAAAAAATGTTTATTTGAGAGACAGAGAGAGAGAAAGAGAGAGAGGGAGAGAGAGAATCCTAAGCAGGCTTTGCGCTGTAAGCACAGAGCCTGATGTGAGGCTCAAACTCAGGAACTGTGAGATCATGACCTGAGCCGAAACCAAGAATCAGACTCTTAACTGACTGAGCCACCCAGGCGCCCCAGATTCACACTTTTAACCGTGATGCTATTTTGTTCCGATGATTCAGGAAAATTCCCTGCATCTGAAATAGATTCACTATAAGAAACAGAGGGCAATTTTAGAAAATAACCTCTCCATTTGTGCAAAAATATACGAGGGAACATTTCCTCTGAGCATCAGGAGTAGGTTATTATGGAAAGATAATGTGGAAAATCCACAGCAAGAAAAGTCTGCCATAAAATTAAATATAATAGCTAAAAGGTGTCAGGGTGGAGGGAGTGAATAGAATACTTGAAGCCATGGAAAATGGACTTTGAGAACTAGTTCAAAGACAGCTTTAAAGAATGAAAGATTGAAAATGGTAAGCTAAAAGTTGGTTGGCATGTCACAGAGATCCAAATTCTTTGAATAATAATTGTTTCTGAAGGGAAAAAAACAACAAAAAGACAACAGCGTAATCAGAAATAAAGCAGAAAAGTATTTCTATCCAATGAAAAGTTTTAGTTTAAAAATGGAACAAAATTGATGACAAGAGATCATATTAATTACTTGTTGCTGTATAACATCCTAGCCCCATATTTAGCAGCTGAAAACAACAAACATTCATTATCTCACTTAGTTTCTTAAGGTCAGGAATCTGGGAGTGACTCAGCTGGTTGGTTCTAGGATTAGTCAAGCCATCAATTGGAGCTGCAGGTAAAGTTCTAAATTGATAATCAAATTATTCAACAAACATACTGGCAAAATCTTAAGAGTGAGTGTGGGAAGGAGTTAAATATACATAGATGATGAACATAAATAATAATTTGAAAATAACTTTGAAAGAAATAATCCACATGGTTAAGAATTTAGAAAGTGATGAGATTTATGTAATTGGAAAAGAAGTAATAAAAACACAGGCTAACGAAACCTGGAAGGTGTAGGAAAAGGAAGAAATGATGTGCTGATGGTTTAATAGCTGGTTTACATTGCTCTAACTGCTTTTTATGTACCAATTTATTGTTAGGATTTTTGGATTGTAAGTGACAGAAACAACTCTGATTATTTTAAGAAAAGGGATTTACTGGTTTACTTCGACAGAAGAGATCAAAGCATGGATCTGGCTCTACTTACGGCTGAGTTTGGGGGGCTTCAGCGCTGTCTTCTGGACTCAATCCTGTTTTTGTTCCTGTCTCTCTCTCTCGCTCTTTATTGTTTTCCTTTGGCTAACTGTATTTCCAGGTAGCCTCTACCTTTGTGATTCCCAAGATAGCCAACGCCTAGGCTCCAGGCCAGCTCAAGGTTTACATCTTTAGAGCTGGTGATGTCAGAGGCAAGATGGCACCTCTTTCTCTGTAAAACCATCCAAAGGCTGGGGGATGATTCTCATCGCAGCTCGGGTTATAGGCTCTTTCAAGAGGAGAGTGGGTCAACTGCTGAGCAAGAGAGGGTACTCCAAAGTTAAAAATGAGGCAAAGGCAAATAAAGGGGGCAATCATCCCTACAAATAATGATACCAACTTTTCTTGGTTTTCCTACAAGCTAGGTATGTGCCACTTAAATATATTATTTCAGTAAAACTTCACAATACTTTTTTGAGGCATTAGTATCCTCATTTTAAAGGGAGGAAATTAAGGCTCAGAGAGATTAAAATAAATGTTCTAAGGTTTTGCAACCGGTGGATTACAGATACTCAATTCAAACTCATGTTTGGGGGCACCTGGGTGGCTCAGTTGGTTAAGTGGCCGACTTCGGCTCAGGTCATGATCTCACGGTCTGTGAGTTTGAGCCCCACGTCGGACTCTGTGCTGGCGGCTCAGAGCCTGAAGTTGCTTCAGATTCTGTACCTCCCTCTCTCTGTGCCCTTCCCCTGCTCATACTCTGTTTCTATGTCTCTCAAAAATAAATAAACGTTAAAAAAAATTAAAAAAAAAAACAACTCATGTCTGTCTAACTTTAGAGTGTGATCTTAAGAAGGAAGGGGGGGAATTCACACACAGTCCTGCCATCTAAGCACGAGCAAACATTTTGGTATATCTCTCTCTGGCTCTCTTTTAATTATGGCTTTCTATTGCTAGTCTTTTTATAATTGTTAGGCTTTACTGCTAGATTGAACTGGACAGTCAAAATGGGATGGTTTTTAATGTGCATAGCAATATTTCTGTAAATTCAAAGAATTTTCTTTCGTCTTTTTGTTGGAGATTTCCCCCCTTACCTTTAAAAAACATTTTTTTCCAATAAACTTTTGTTTTTTCTGAGATGGGCTCACTTTCACCTGTTAATCTTTGCTTATGCCAGTGTATTTTTTGTTAACAATTTTTAGTATGAAATATACATAAAAAGAGAATATAACACAACTGTTTAAAGAATAGTAATGAACATTTATATACCCATAATAACATTAAAAAGAATGTTTTCAGAATCCTTGAAGCTGTATACCCTTCTCTTCAGAGATAACCATGAACTTGACTTTTGGTTAATATTTCTGTTGTTTTTCTTTCTAGTTTTACTACATATTACGTTAACCGTGTGATGATGGAAAGTCCCTTGACCTTTCTGGGCTTTAGTTCCCTCATTTGTAAATTGAGAATAATGAGAGTATCTTCCTCACAGAGGAACAACTCTCACAGAGTTGTTACAAAGGTTAAATGAGTTCATGTAATACATTCAGGTTAGTGCTTGGCACAGAGTACCCACTATATAAAATAACTGGCTATTATTATTATTAATTCTTTAAAATTATTTTCATTAATTTTTTTCAAGTTTATTTATCCATTTTGAGAGAGAGAGAGAGAGAGAGAGAGAGAGAGAGAGAGAAGAAGGGGCAGAGATGAAGAGAATCCCAAGTAGGCTTCACACTGTCAGTGTAGGTAGAGCCTGACACGGCACTTAAACCCATGAAATGAGAAAGCATGGCCTGAGCTGTGATCAAGAGTTGGACTGAGCCACCCAGGCAACCCTATTATGATTAATTCTTGAACAATATATTATTTGTATATTTGTTTTGCTTGTTTTTGAGCTTTATATAAATGGAATCCTACTGTACGTATTCTCCTGTGACTTGCTTTTTTTTTTTTTTGCCTCCATACTTGTTTTTTAAGAGATTTATACATACTGATATAAATAAACAGTTCTGCATTTTTGCTGCTTTTTAGAATTCCATTATGTAAATATACCCCCATGTATTTATCTGTTATACTCTTGATGGGTATTTGGGATGTTTATTCATTTTCTTGCCATTATAAACCATGCCTTCATGCATAGTCTTATACACATTTCCTAGAGTACACATGTTAGAGTTTCTCTAGGTATGATACTTCAGAATGTAATTGCAAGATTATAGGATATGTACATTCTCTGTCTTCTATAACTCTTTATCTTTCTTTTATTTTCCAGCTCTTTGTCTATGATGCATTATGGGTAATTCCTTTGAAACAACTATAGCAGATGCTATCAATATCCCATCTCTATATATCCCCTTACTGTTACCACATCAGTGCATATGTACTTAGCTTCTAACTGCCAACATCTGAATTTCTTTGCTCTGTTTTTCACAACCACTTTGCCATTTGTGTGGCACATCAGACATGTCTGACAATGTCTTCATGGGAATGATGATTGATAGATGCACGAATACCCCAGTCCCCTTTTCATTGGGTGAAATAACTCTGAGGTATGTGTTCTACATTAACTTCCAGAGCACTGCTAGTGGTGGTAAGCACCAGTTGTCCACGGTGGTAACTGGCTTGATGATATATCCTTTTTTCTTTATTTTTTTAAAGCTTATTTATTTATTTTGAGAGAGAAAGAGACAGTGCAAGTGGGGAAGGGGCAGAGAAAGAGGGAGAGAGAGAGAATCCCAAGCAGTCTTCATGTTGTCAGTGCAGAGGGCCATGTGGGGCTCGAAATGATGAAACCACGGGATCATGACCTGAGCCTACACCAAGAAAGAGTTGGATGCTTAACTGACTGAGCCACCCAGGTGCTCCAATGGTATGTCCTTAATTGGTTGCTTTGCCTTCATAAGTTTCATTTGCTTATGTCTTTACCAGTGTTTCTTTCACCTCTTTTTTTTTATTTAAGTTTTTTACTGTTTATTTATTTTTGAGAGTCAGAGAGACAGAGCGCAAGTGGGGGAGGGGCAGAGAGAGAGAGGGAGACACAGAATCTGAAGCAGGCTCCCGGCTCTGAGTTGTCAGCACAGAGCCAGATGCGGGGCTCGAACTCATGGACCATGAGATCATGACTTGGATGCTTAACTGACTGAGCCACCCAGGTGCCCCAATCTTTCACCTCTTAAGTAAATTATTTGCATTCAAATCCTTGTCCCTCAGGGTTGACTTCAAGGGAAACTCTAACTAAGATATGACTTCCAGTTCACCAATTCTCTCTTCAGCTGGTCTAATCTGCTGTTTAACTTTTCATTGTCTAATTTTAATTATTTTATTTTCATTTCTAGAAGTTTTATTTGGTTTCTTTGTAAATCTGCTTCACCAACTTTGATAGTCTCTGATTCTCTATTAATCTTTCAGTTTCTCCTTATCTATCTCTTTTTAAAATGAAACATTCTTATAGTGTATATTTGATAATTAAACATTATTATCCTTGTTTTCCTTGCCATTCTTTGTGGTTTGTTGTTTCTGCCAGCACTTACTCATGGAAGTTTCTTTCCTGTTATTTTTAGTGACTTTTGATTGGCTGAGGACACTACCTACCTGAGACTACTTTAAATTCTATTTTTGGCTTGAGGTTTTCTGAGTTATACAGGTTGTTTGAATCCTGACTCCAAACTCTCTTAAGTGTAGATTTATGTCTAGGAATTCTTAGGGGTGAATTCTCCCTTTTTTCTTTTTCCTTCCCTTCCCTTCTTTCTTTCCTTCTTTTCTTTGTTACTTATTCCTTCCCTCCCCTCTCTCCTCCTTCCTCCTTGCTTTTTCCTTTCCTTTCCTTTCTGTTCCTTTCCTTTCCTCCCTCATTTTCCTCTCTCCCTCCCTCTCTCCTTCCCTCCCTCCCTTCCTTCCATCCATCCTTCCTTCCTTCCTTCCTTCCTTCCTTCCTTCCTTCCTTCCTTCCTCCCTCCCTCCCTCCCTCCCTCCCTCCCTCCCTCCCTCCCTTCCTCCCTCCCTTCCTTCCTTCCTTCCTTCCTTCCTTCCTTCCTTCCTTTCTTCCTTCTTCAGCTTCACCTAGACCCAAAATTCAGATAATAATGTATCCTACTGACACCCACTATGGGTGGTTCTTTCTAGGTCATCGACTTAGAAAAGAATGTTTACTCTCATGGATTCCTGCTTTAAAATATGAATATCTTTAGTTTGACCTCCTACTCCAGTAAGACCATAGGCTTTATCTTCTTAGACCCCAAAAGCAGTCCCTGGATTCACAACTATTTACTTTTCTGATCTGAGTTTCCTTACTTTTTCTGGCCTCCAGAGAATACTATTAGAGTATTCATTGCCAGCTCATTCATGTGTTTAAAAAGATTTTATTTTATTTTATTTTATTTTATTTTATTTTATTTTTAAAGGATTCAGCCATTTTTAGTATACTGTGCTGGGAGAGTTTTCTCTAAACACTTGATCCACAATGTTGTCATTTAAGGCTGCAGTGTTGTTTTGCAAGAATGTACCCAGCTTACTAGCTTACTCCCTCTTTCTCTCTCATTCTTTTAAATATGGAACATTTTTATTTTGTAGCCTATATTTGACGTTTCAATGTCAATTTCTTCAGCAAATACTGATTGATAGACACCATATACCAGGGCTTTAGTGTGAATGGATCAGACAAGATCACCACCCTTGCGGTGCTCACATCTCAGAGAAGAGTGTAAGCTCGGGACTTCACTACTAGTATCCCATTGTTTCTAATGGGCACTATTTTGTGACGTATAGTGTGAGCAGTTATGCAAGGTTGGAAAGCGTAGGAGGCAGTGTTTGTATTTGGCTGCTGATATCTGCAAGTCAAAATAGGGAGAAATTGTGGTATAAATTTTTCTACTTGGAAAGGTTAATGATTGTATCTAGGTCTGAAGATGCAAGGTAGACAGCAGATACATGTGGGTAAGCTGATTTTTGTGTCTATAGAGTAGGAGGATTGGGACTTTCACTTATGAAGCCTTACGCATGGTGCTTTATACATATGTTCTTGTTTAATTCTGACCCCCTTCCAAATAAATTCCATGTGGTAGATATTATCTTTATTTTAAGGTAAACTGTAGTATGTTTTTTTCCTAATATTTTTTTCCATTCTTCAATAGCAATATATTTCATTTGCTGGGAACATCAGTGCTCAGCCTAAAGATGACATTTTTCTATCCTTCCCATCACTAAATTCTGGCCAGTGAGGGTTAGAATGGATGTCAAGTAGTAGCTTATGGCAAACTTTCCCAGGAGACAGCTGGTATACCTTTTACTCTTGCTTCTTAACTGTTCTTCCATCCTGCTGCCTAGAATGTATAGCCTGCTTAGGACCATGATGGGGAGGCCACACTCTAAAACAAATTGAGAATGGAAGGAGTTATGTCCCTGAGGACTTTTCAGCCAGTCTTCCACACCAGCCTTGGGCTGCATGTCTCTGGAACTTCTATACTAGAGAAGAATAAACTTCCATCCTAATTAAGGTCCACTGGTATTTATTAAAAACATTTCTTCCTAAAGTTTGCACAGAGTAGTGCTTTACATTTATGTAACAATGGCTATGTGAATGCTATTTGATAGAAGGAAACTGCTGTATTATATATACCAAGCCAAATTACTTAGTTGGTTTTTAGGGCTCCTTTAATTTCCCCCCAACTTACTCATCTATGCAAGGTCTCCACCACCCTGCCACTATCTGTAACATACATTTCTTCATTTAGGCTGGCCTCCCTAAATCCTCTCATTCATACCGGTCTGATTTATACTTCTAGGCTTACTCTGAAGCACGAGGAGTTAAGCATGAAAAAAAATCATTGAAAGATTGAAGAATATTTCAAGCAAGAGAGAGAGAGTTAGAGCTAGAGCTTGGATTTAAAGATGAACAGGAAATAAACATGAATGGAGGGGGGGCCAGGAGAAAAGACAAAGCAGTTCTATCAATTTCCCATCCAGGGTGGGTCCCTAGGCAGTCTATTACGTCTTCCAGTAGTTAAATTTTATGTGCTAAGGAGACCACTTTAACATTATGAAAAAGACTGTGAATGGGCCCCTCCTTAACAGTAATGAAACCTTTTAAGACTTAAATTTGTCTTCATTAAGCCATTTTAAAGGTTATGAAGACAGCACAGATTATTACTATAGGATATCCTGAAGTTTGCCCTTACAGTTAATTTCTTGCTAAAATGGACAACAGAGCAGTGCTAATGTGAAATGCTGATTTAAAAATAAAATAATTTTTTCATACCTTACTTCATTTGTATCTATCATTCTTGTTTTTGGCTTTAAATATTGATAAACAGACATTGGTAACTGAGGCTCTGGCTCACTTTTTGAAATGTAGGGAATTAGGGGGCGCCTGGGTGGCTCAGTCGGTTGAGTGTCCGACTTCAGCTCAGGTCACGATTTCATGGTTTGAGTCCTGTGTCAGGCTCTGCGCTGACAGTGTGGAGCCTGCTTTGTATTCTCTGTCTCCATCTCTCTCTGCCCCTCCCCCGCTCACTCTCTCGCTCTGAAAAATAAAGAAATATTAAAAAAAGTTAATCTGAACAAAGTGATAATGGTTTCTTGGTTGCAGGACTTTTCAGGGTCCTTGATATGGTGACACTGTGAGTCATTAAGAGAAGAGTAGAATAGGCAGTGTTCCCAAACTTTGATTCCAAGACCTGTTGTTAAGTGAGCATCTCACAAAAAAAGAGTGCCCTGTGGAAAATCCTTGGGTCACACTGAAACAGGTGGCATAGAAGTTGTGGGCTGTGTTGTCATGAGGATTCAGGGGCTGTGTGACCCTGCCATCAACAGTCTGACCTGTGAGACTGGCATTATTAGGTGCAGAATCATTTCACTTCTCAGCCCAAATAATCCATACAGATCTTAGTTCAAGGACTAAGGTGATTTTGTAGGTAAAAGAACTGAGGCCCAGGGAGGTTAAGGAGCTTGTTCAGGGTTGTACCTTAGTGAGTGGGGAGCTGATACTAGCACCTCAGTCCCCTGATTCTCGGAGCCAGCCTTTCTGCCTCGGTAGATGTGGTGGACTGTAGGGAAACACCGAGTTCAGCTGGCGGAACAGACACTGGTGAGTGAGCAGTGGGGATAGGCTGGTTCAGAGTTTACGGGATTCCTTCAATCCTGTCTCGGGGGACATAGCACAAATTTCTCACCATTCTGGTCACTTGGATCTGGATGAACTCCAGTTTGTCAATTTCCTCTTAAACCATGGAACCCAGATCTAGTCTTGAGTTTTCAAGTCTGCTTTGATCGTGGCAGTGTGCGTTGGGATACCTTTATTCTTATTTAGATCGCTACTGATAAACTATTCTTGAGTTAATGAAGACCAAGAACAAGATAATTATTTTTCTAGGATCCACGCATCATTTTGGCTAATATTAAGCTTGCGGTTAACCCCAGTTCTGTTTGATGTGACTTACTGTCAAGTTTTCTCCTAAGTTTAAATTAATCAAGTAAGATTAATTTTTCAGACCTAAATGTAGGTCTTTACATTAACCCTGTTTTATTTCATCTTGGTAGTTTTGGCTCAGTACTTTTGACTGTCAGGATTAATTTTGCATCTTGACTCATTTATTCTTCCAGTTCTTTCTTCTAGTATTGCAAAAATTGCAGTATATAGACTTCTGATTTCTTTATTTCTCAACCCAACTATGTTTCTCTGTAAGAGGGAGGAGTGGAAACTGAGGAGCATTTATTTACTACCTATTACTTGCAAGGTACTGTGCCAGGAACATTATGCATATTTTATTATTTAATCCTCATTAATAACTGTATATGATCATAACTTCCTCTTCTGTAAAAGGAGAATGAAGATTCTCATCTCAAAGAATTTTGGAGAATGAGTGAGATAATTTAGATTATGTACTTACTATAATGTCTGGCAGATAGTAGGCACTTGGTATGTATTAGCTGTCTTTACTTCTGTCCCTCTGCCTTCATCTTCTCTTTGGACAGATAGGGACAAGGACAGAAAACTGTGATATTCCATTAAGAAGGCCTCTCTCGATGCCACAGAACCACCAGTCAGCTCCTCCTGTATTGTTAACCAATTTTCATACCATGTGAATATTATTTACTGCTGCGTTACACCTTACTCCCAGACTTGGCAGCTTAAAATGAGACACATCTATTTTTTCCCCTATACTTTCTGTGGGTCGTGAATCTAAGCACAGTTTACCTGGGTCCTCTGCTTTAGGATTTCTTACGAAGCTGCGATCAAGGTGTTGACTAGGGTATATTCTAATCTGAAAGGTCGACTGGAAAGGAATCTTTTTCAAACTTACTCATGTGGTTAATGACATGAATCAGTTCCTGGAAGGTTGTTGGATTGAGGGCCTCAGTCTCTTTCTTTCTTTCTTTCTTTCTTTCTTTCTTTCTTTCTTTCTTTCTTTCTTTCTTTCTTTCTTTCTTTCTTCCTTCCTTCCTTCCTTCCTTCCTTCCTTCCTTCCTTCCTTCCTTCCTTCCTTCCTTCCTTCCTTCCTTTTTCTCTCTCTCTCTCTTTCTTTAAAAATTTTTAATGTTTATTTATTTTTCAGAGAGAGAGACAGAGACAGAGACAGAGACAGAGATAGATCATGAGCAAGGGAGGGGCAGAGAGAGAGGCAGACACAGAATCCAAAGCAGGCTCCAGGATCCAAGCCGTCAGCACAGAGCCCGACGTGGGGCTCAAACTCATGAACTGTGAGATCACGACCTGAGCCAACGTTGGATGCTTAACCAACTGAGCCATCCAGGTGCCCCGAGGGCCTCAGTTTCTTGCTGGCCATCAGGTGGAGGTCACCCTCAGTTCTTGGTCATGCGCAGTTCTTCAGCTTGCTTCACCAGAGCAAGCATATGGGAAGAATTAGAGGGTGTGAACAAGACAGAAGTCATAGGCTTTTATAACCTAATTCAGAAGTGACATTCTGTTACTTTTGCTGTGTTCTATTTATTGGAAATGAGTCATTAAGTCCAGCCCCCAACAAGAGTGGGGGATGGCGGAGGAGTAAAAACCAGTAGGCAGGGACCACTGAGTGCCATGCCAGCAGCTGCCTACCACATGCCGTAATCTTTATCAGGGAGACCTGGATGCAAATCCAGGTTTCCAAGTCCTTGCTCTTTCCCAAAAAGTCTACCACAGGAAGAGTCTTGAGTGTTGGTTGTAGTAATAACTGTGAGCTGATTATGTAGCCCTGTTTCATCCTCTCAAGACCTCAAGTACTCAACTTTCTTACTCTTAGCAAATAGCTTTGTTTCCAATAGAGAAATTAGACAGTATCATATTCCTTGCATATGCCCTGCTGCTTGGTACATCTATGTTTTGCATACTTGGTTCCCTTTGCCTACAGTGTTCTTTCTTTTCTGCCTGGTTGAACTTTTTCTTATCCTCTAAGAATTAGCTTGAATCAGACTCTTTGGTGAGGTCTCCTCTGTTCCCAGGAGCAGAGTTAGTTATCCCCTCTTCTCTATTTCAGTGTCTCTTACACGTACTTCAAAGATGGCTCCCCTCTCACTGCATTCAGTTACTTTTTTACATTGTTTCTCTTTTCCTATTTTATAAGCTCTGTGGAATTAGGGACTATGTTTTATTCACCTTCCTATCTCTATGCCTAACATTTTATGGAGTTCAGTAAATATTTTTCAAATCAGTGAATGAATGTCTACTACTCCCAACCAGGTACATGATAATAGGTGAAAAATAGCAATAATGAAAGGTACTTTCTTCAGATATTGGTGTGTCCAGTGACTAAGGTCGTCCTTGGCTTCTTCCTTTCTCTCACACTTGATAGTACACTATACCATCAGTAGATCTTGTTGGCTCTAACTTCTGAATAACCAATTTCATTGACTCTAGGATGACGTTGATTGTAAGACATAGTAGCATGGTTGCTAGGTATTATATATATTATAATAGTATCATATATTTAATATTGTATATCTGTTTATATAGTGTAGTATTACAGTACTACTAAGAGAAAATGCTGCTAATTAAACTATGGCATGTCATTGACTATAGAATGTATCTTGATTGCATGGGTATAAAATATGAAACAATGAATATCTTAGAATTGTTTAAATATATATACCTCTTACCATTTCCACTTGCCTAAAGTAATACCGCGTCTCATGTTGAACATGCAGTAGTCTTGTTACTGGTCTCTTTAGAGACTATTCTTTATAAAGCAGCCAGAGGAATTTTTTTTTTAAGTCAGTCGGCTCGTAGTACTCCTTTGACCTTTGTTCAAACATCTTAAGTGAGCCAAGGTACTCAGAACAAAGTCAGATTCCTCAGTGTGATTTACAGATTCTTGCACAACCTGGTCACTGCTTACGTTTCCACTCTCCTATCACCACTGCTCTCCCCTTTGCACGCTCTGATTTATCTATACTTTCCTTCTATCTATTCTTTGATCATACTAAGCTTATGCCCACCCACCTCAGGGCCTTTGCACTTGCTATTCCTTCCCCCTGGAATGCTTTTCCCTTCAAAGTGTACAGTGCTCCTTTCCTTACTTCATTTATGTCTCTGCTTACATATCACAGCCTTGAAGAGATCTTCGTTCAGAACTCCCTCCCGTATTTAGATTGTGTCACAGAATCTATCACTGTTCAACAACATGTGTGTGTGTGTGTGTGTGTGTGTGTGTGCATGCGCATGTGTGCACTGATCCTAAAAGAATATGTTTCTGAGAGCGAAAATTTTGTCTGAATTGTCCACGGCTATATCTCCAGTACTTGTAACAGAGATGCAATTGATTATTTGTTGAATGAATGAATAAATGTTTGATTGAAACCTACCTTTATGGTGAATAATCTCTCATTAACACCCACAAAGTGGTTTGATACTTACATGTCTGTTTATGAATGTTATCTGAAATTTCTCCATTTAGAAGTTTTCACGTAAATAAAAAATTCTATAAACTGAGGCAGGGATTTTCTTTTCTTGGTAAGTTACATGCAAACTATTTGGGTGTCCTCATCAGCAAAAAGAAAGCTCAGGTGTGCCAAGACCAGCCCTGTGGTGTTTGCCGTCATTGTCATGGCATGCCCCCATGGGCCAACTCCATCTTTCCCTTTCTGCCTGATGCCTTGCATTGTGATTTCCATTAGTACCACCCTGAAACTCTGGCATGCAGGACTCTTGCCCTGGGTCTTGTGCTTTAAAGGGCTCCATGCTGGTCCTTCTTTGGTCCTTCTCCTCCTGGAGTGAGGAGTCCTTGAGATCAAAAGGATATAACCATCTGAAACTTATATTTCTTTCTTCTAGAACACATTTCTGATATATGAGACTTCAGAATTTCCTACCCAAGTGGTCACAAGCCAACTTCCAAGCCTCGAGGACTCTTTCTTGATGGAGCAGAGGATGCTGACTTTGCACGCACACTTGGGCAAGGGACAGCCCAAGTGTTGACTGTTTCAAGGCTAGATGGAGCTTTCACATGTGGCCTGGGTTGTCTCTATGTGTGTGCCCTGTGTTCTTTGTGGTGCAGAAAGGAATTAGGGATGAAAGAGAAGGGAGAGCGGGCCACTTTCAGGCATGGATTTCTGGGAATCTGAGGATTCTGGATTTAAGTATGTTTGCTCAGGCAGAAGTATAGATGTCTTCACCAATGGTGTTGACATATGGTTTGATATATAACTTTGAACATTTAGATGTATGGTTCCATTTGTACCCTTGGCCAGGGATCTGCAAATATTTGGGGTGAGCTTGATTCCACTCACTGACTCTAGATGAAGTGTTTGCAACTTTTTAAAAAAAATGTTTATTTATTTTGAGAGAGTGAGAGAGCAAGCATGAGTGGGGGAGGGGAGAGAGAAAGGGAGAGAGAGAATCCCAAGCAGCCTCCACCCTGTCAGTGCAGAGCTGGACCCCTGGGCTAGAACTCATGAACTGTGAGATCATGACCTGAGCTGAAATGAAGTCAGATGCTTAACTGACTGAAACACCTGCCCCTGAAGTGTTTGCAATTAAAAAAAAAAAAAAAGGAAAATCAAGAAATAAAGCTGAATTTATAGATAAATTAAGTCTTATCTGGGACCTCAGTGTATAAATATAGAGATACAGGATTATTCTGGTTGCCACAAGAATAAAAGCTCAGGTACTTCCATCCCCACCCTGATCCCTCCCTCAGAGTGGCCTTGAGGCATAGCTTTGGAACTCCAGGACTTCACAGACAGATTCAGTTTCAAAATTATGGCTTTATATTAGCTTCTTATGCTGGTGTTGGGCATATCTGTTCTGTGAACCTGCCTTGAAACAGTACTGCATAACCAAACAAGTTTGGGAGAAACAAGGCACTATTAGACCTCTTTGACAGTCACAGTGCCCAGCAAAGTGAAATTTCTTTCCCCCTCCCCAGCTTGTTCAGAAATAACGACATACAACATTGTGTAAGCTTCAGGTGTACAACATGATGATTTGATATACGCATATATTGTGAAGTGATGGCCACAATAAGGTTAGTTATCACATCCATCACCTCACATAATTGTCTATTTTTTTTTATTGTGGTGAGAACTTTTAAGATCTATTTTCTTAGCAATTTTCAAGTATACAATACAGTGTTGTTAACTAGAGTCATCATGCTGTAATTTGAATCTCTGGGACTTACTCATATTGCAAGTGGACTTTGCACCCTTTGACCTCCTTCACCCATGTCCCCCACCCCACTGTCCCTGGCAACCATCAGTCTACTCTGTTTCTAGGAGGTTTTGTTTTTTTTTTTTTTAGATTCTATGTATAATAAGATCATAAGGTATTTGTCTTTTTCTGTCTGACTTGTTTCACTTAGCATAATGCCCTCAAGGTTCATTCACGTTATCAAAATAGTAGGATTTCCTTCATTTTCAAAATATTTCATTGGAGATCATGTTCAACAGAGTGATTTGATATATGTATATATTGCAAAATGACCCCAATAAAGTTAGTTAACACATTTATCACCTGACATAGTTATCTTTTTTTCTTTTTTGTGTGGTGAGAACTTTTTTTAAAATTTATTTATATTTGAGAGAGAGAGAGAGAGGAGTGTGCACACACACATGCGTGAGGGAGGGGCAGAGAGAGGGAGACAGAGGATCTGAAGCAGTCTCCATGCTGACATCAGAGAGCCCAATGTGGGGCTTGACTGACTCATGGAAGCTGTGAGATCATGACCTGAGCTGAAGTCAGACGCTTAACTGACTGAGCCACCCGGGTGCCCCTGTGGTGAGAACTTTTAAGATCTACTCACTCAGCAGCTTTCAAATATACATATATATGTATATTTCATTTATATATATAGATTTTATTTATCCATTTATCTATTATATTTTATCTTTATATATTTATATCAATTACATATTTATATATATATTTTATTTAAAATTTTTATTTATCTATTCATCCATCAACAGACAGTTTGGTTGTTTCCATATCATGTCTATTGTGAATAATGTTGCAATGAACATGCAGATATTACTTGAAGATAATGATTTTGTTTCCTTTAGATATATAACCAAAAGTGAGATTGCTGGAACATATAGTAAATCTATTATTAATTTTTTGTGGAATGTCCATACTGGTTTTCATAGTGACTGTACAAATTTACATTCCTAGAGTGTACAAGGGTTTCCACACATTATCTCTTGTCTTTTTGATAATGAACACTGACAGGTATGGGGTGGTATCTCATTGTGGTTTGGATTTGCATTTCCCTGATGATTAGTAATGTTAAACTCCTTTCCATGTACCTGTTGGCTATTTGTATATCTTCTCTAGAAAAATGTCTGTTGAGGTCATTTGCCCATTTTAAAATCAGATTATTACTATTTTTGCTGTTGAGTTATAGGAGTTCCTTCTATATTTCCAATATTATCTTTTAAACAAGTGGTTCGCAGATATTTTCTCCCATTCCCGAGGTTGTCTCTTGATTTTGTTTCTTTTGTTGTGCAGGAGCTTTTTAGTTTCGTGTGGACCCAGTTGTTCATTTTTGCTTTTGTTACTTGTACTTTTGTTGTCAAATCCAAAAAATCATTGCCAAGACCAATGTCAAGGAGCTTATTTCCTATGTTTTCTTGTAGGAGTTTTACTGTTTCAGGCCTTATGTTTAAGTCCTTCAATTTGAGTTAAATTTTGTAAATGGTGTAAGATAGTGGTTCAGTTTTATTCTTTTCAGTGGGAATATCCAATTTTCCCAACGTTTTGTTGGGGACCATCTTTTTCCCCAGGAATATTCTTGGATTTCTTGTCAAATATTAGTTGGCTGTATATGAGTGGTTTATTTCTGGGTTTCTGATTATGTTCCATTGACCTATGTTTTTATTTCATGCCAGTATCATACTGTTTTGATTACAACAGCATTTAGTATAGCTTGAAATCAGGTGACGCCTCTGCTTTGCTCTTCTTTCTTAGGATCGCTTTAGCTATTTGGGGACTTTTGTGGTTCCATACAAATTTTAAGATGATTGTTTCTATTTCTGTGAAAAATGCTGTTGGAATTTTGATATGGATTGCATTGTATCTATAGATGGCATTTTAACAATGTTAATTCTTATGATTCATGAACACAGGATATCTTTCTATTCATTTGTGTCTTTCATCAAAGTCTTGTAGCTTTTTGTGTAGAGATCTTTTACTTCCTTGGTTAAATATATTCCTAGGTGTTTTATTCTTTTTGATGCTATTGTAAATGGGATTGTTTCCTTAATTTCTCTGATAGTTCATTATTCATATAAAGAAGTGCCAATTGGTTTTTATATATTGATTTTGGATCCTGCAACTTTACTAAATTCATTCATTAGTTCTAACAGTTTTTTGAGTGGCATCTTTAGGATTTTCTATATAAAATATGCCATCTATAAACAGAGACAATTTTATTTCCTATCTAATTTGGATGATTTTGATTTCTTTTTCTTGCCTAATTGCTCTGGCTGGACTTTCAATATTATGTTGAATAAAAATGGCAAGTGTGGGTATGCTTGTCTTGTTCCCGATCTTAGAAGAAAAGCATACAGCCTTTCCATGAGTATAATGTTTCTTTATGCTAACTTTGGGATTAGTTTGTTCTTCTTTTTCTGATTCCTTGAGGTGCAATGTTAGGTCGTTTATGTGAGATCTTTCTTTTTTCTTGATCTGTGCATTTATAGCTATAAACTTTCCTCTTAGAACTTCTTTTACTGCACCCCATAAGTTTTGATATATATTTTCATTTTCATTTGTCTCATTCAGTTCAGTTTGGGGTACTGGATAGGTCAGTTGGTAACACCTGCTGGCAGGTGGGCTTATTATTAGGATCTCTAGATGGGCAAGGCCACTGCCTGAGCTCTGAGATTGGGAGAAGAGGGTGGGCTTTATGGTTAGGTGGTCCTGCTGATTGGGTTCCAAGTTCAAGGTGGGACCCTGGGTGGGCTTCCTGGTCAGGTGGAGCTACTAGCTGTTTTGTGGTCAGGTAGGGCCATGAACTGGACTCTGTAATCGTCTCTGGTCAGGCAGAGTTGTAGGCTGTGTTCACTGTCAAGGCAGTGCCACTGACTGGCCTGCACAGTTGTACAGGATTGTGGGCTAGTGCTCCACAATTGTTCCTGGTAAGGTGGCCTCAGGCTGTGCTCCGTGATCAGGTGGGGCCACATGCTACATCCTGAAGTTGGGCTGGACTGCTGCCTAAACTTTACAATCAGATAGGCTGTTATCTGTGCTCTGCTGTTGGGAGAGGTTGCTGGTTGGGCTTTCCAGTTGGGCAGGCCCTCTAACTCTATCCTGCAGTTGGGTGGGTCTGGAGACTGTGCTTCACAGTTGAGCAGGGTCACTGTCTAGAGCTCTCTTGTTGGATAGGGCTGCAGATTAGCTCCATGATCGGGCACTGTCATTGGCTGGGCTCCCTGACTAGGCAAGACCACAGGTTGTGTTCACAATTAGGCGGAGCTGTACTCTTGGTTGTGCTGTTGTAGGCTGGGCTCTGAGGCTGTTCAGGATGATTGTTCAGGCTTCCTTGTTATGTGGGGCCAGAGCCTATGCTCAACAGTTATGCAGGGCTGCTAGCTTGGCTCTCTGCCTGGGTGGGCTCTAAGTTGTGCTCCATGGCTTCCAGACATCTACGGCCATTCTTCCTGGAGGAATGGGATTGGAGGTTATGCTCAGCAATTGGGTGAGGGAGTGAATTTGTTTCCCCTGCTCAGCAGGGCCTCAGAATTGGGACCATGCTGATATACCCCTGTTAGCTTGGGATTGAAATCTGGCTGCACTGGCGGTCAAACTCCCTAGGGAGATGGAGCCACTGGCTCAGGTCTTTAGATAGGTAGAACCACTGGCAGGTATCTTTCCTTGGGCGCTGCTGCAAGCCAGAACTTGGTCCACCAAGATTTGAATGCTGGTTGCTATAAGCCCCGCCCTCTGCCCTGTCTCTATTTAATCCCAAGTGGTCAAACTCTGCAGCTTTTCCCAGCAATTCCTTTGAGGTGAGGCTGAATAGGCCTCCTGGGAAGCATTCTGCAATGCTGGGGAGGGTGGATGTCTACCTTGGGTTCTCTTCTTCCTACTGAAGAAACTATAGACTCAGGGGCCTTCCTGGTGTGGCACTGTGCTGGCCTGGGGGTTGGTTAATGAGTTCAAAGTGAAACCACTTTTCTTACTCTTCTAATGAGGTCCTTCTTAGACTCTCTGCCCAAGGGGTGCTTTAGCCTCATCCCCAGGTTTTCGGATTTCGCAATGGTATCTACCTATGGATAGTTGCTAATTGTCATATTGTGAGGGAGACTCAAGTTGGGAATGACCTGTTAGCGTCTAGATCCAGGAAAGTGTAATTTCTACAGGAAAGGGACTGGTTTACCTTGTTTAATCTAGACTTTCTCAAGCACATCTTACCAGGAAACTCTTTTAGCCCAGAGGCCCTTTTAATACCCATGCAATCCACTTTGAGAAATGTTGTCAGAGATGATGCCCTAATGTAAAACAGAGCTAGAACACCATAAAGTCTCCTCACTTGTGTTTTCTCCATAAAAATTCGGTGAGTAATTATGAATGATTGATATAAAATATATATTTAAATGAATATAGCCTTTATAGAAATATTGTGATGAATTTCTCATTGCATTAAAACTATTTATTGTCACTACCTTAATTTTTATATTATGTATTTTAATAATGTATTTAAAATTGAATTTTGCTCTAAGGAGAAATGTTTAACTGTCACTCATTTATTTAAGGTGTAAAAAGGCCCAAGCCTTATTCCCAACTCCTGACTTATTCTTGCTACTATCTTCTGTTGCTACACTTAACTGTCTTTGCCGCAGATTCTAATGGCAATAGCAAAAGATTCTAACCTTATGTTTGGATACTCTCAGGCTGCCAACATTTCTGACTATTTTTTGGGTGTATGAGAACTGATTTTCCATCCGAACAGCTGCTGTCTTTGTCCTTCAACTTGGCATTAATTTGGAAGGTAGAGAGTTTTGAGTGCGCACAGTGTTTAGATTGGCTGTGGGCTGGCTCCCTCATGATCTCTTTCAGACAGAAGATTCTTAGTCACCTGGATCCTTGTCAGACCTGCGGCGACGTTATTCATTAATTTCATGTAATACTTCCATCAGACGCGATGAGATACTTCTGTTCCAGCTGTTCTCTCCTGCTAATGTCAACTTTAGAGTTTGAGTTTTGATCTCACCAATGCATTGTGCACGGACTGCCTTCTCCTCTCTCTCAGGTTTTAAAAGGATTGTAGACAGATCAGGAAAAACAAGTGTAGTTTTTTGTTTGTTTGTTTTTAGTAAGTTCCCAGGAATATGACACTGTGGGCAATAGTCAGTTCTGCAAGGGATCTGACCCGCCTCCTGCAGATGCCCCTGGCCCATTCCCACCGCCCCTGGTGCCCCACCCTGGGGATTCTCTGTGGATATTGCACCATGTGTTGCCATGGAAACCCACTGGGCACTCACACACATGCAACCTGGAAATGTTGAGGCATTAACACTGGCAGGGTGATCTCTGATCAATGGGCATTGGGTAGATAAAATTTCTTCTCTCCACTGACAGTTCTGAAACTTATTTCATATGGCTTGTCCGTTCTTTAGGACCGAGAAAACCAGTTGTCAACAGTGGAGGCCAACTTGATGACAGATATTTGTAATGGCTCTTCTTCTTGGCCTGCTTTGTTGACACTGTCACTCATACCTTTTCCTTGGAATCACATATCTTTGTAAAGTACTGACACAGAAGTCTTTGTCTCAAGCTCTGCTTTCAGGAGAACCCATGTTATGATAGTGACTAAGTTATAGTTTTGGTTACTGTATTTCACAAAAATGTGGGTTAATAAAAACAGTAATTATTCTATGATTCTGAACTTGTTTCTGAAATAAGTTTATAGAGCTTTAAACATTGAATTGAATTTATTTTGAAGAAGCAGGACTGCCTCAAAACTGTATCCATTAGCTCTTTCTTCCATGCCTGGTCTTTAAGACCATTCTAAGTAAGTATCTAAAGACATTTGGTAAAATTCAGATTCAGTGAGTGACTCCAGCACATGGATCCTGGTGCTCATCTCTCGGGGTGCTATCATTTTCTCAGGGCACTTGTTTTCCAGTATATTGTCATACCATCTGCTGACCTGCATAAATTATAGGCAGATATATCAGCACTGATTCTCCTTGGCTGGGCTTTTGTTTTTTATATCTCACAGAAATAGTAAAAGAGGCTAAAAAATAAATGAACACTGTAATAAGGATGAAGAAAAAAATGAGGGTAAAATAAATAATACCAAATACATGCCATAGGTCCTGGGTTATGACTCTAAGGGCACTTCAATTGTACGTGTGCTTCCTGGTAGCCAAAGTAAAAGTGTAAAGAGGATAAGTAATGATAGTTATAGTGTCCATAAAATGCAATTTTACCTTTCAAGGAGATTCATCTGCTTTCTACCAAGATTTGAGAAAAGTTTTCTGGCCGTTCCACAGAAATGATGAGTATTATATGATCAGTCAATTAACAGTCTCCATGACATGCCTGCTATATTGGAAGGAAGGACTTTATAGGACTGTTTCTTTTAGCCAGCATCTTCCAATGTTGCCTACTCAGCTTTCTCATGGTCACATTGAGTAAATGGAGGGCCCCTCATCTTGAAGCCATCTTCCACAAATATGGTTTTTCCCAAATGAACTTTTAAAAATAATGTTATTCATTTTTGAGAGAGAGGGAGAGAGAGAGAGATGAGGCAGAGAGAGAGGGGAACAGAGGATCTGAAGCAGGCTCTGTCCTGACAGCAGAGAGCCTAAGGTGAGGCTTGAACTCATGAACTGTGAGGTCGTGACCTGAGCCGAAGTTGGACACTTAACCGACTGAGCCACCCAGGCACCGCTTCCAAATGAACATTTGATGAGAATTGTACTGGAGAATTGGCCTGGAGTTTGTCTTGGAGTACACTTTAGGTCTAATAGGATACAATATCACTTAAATATACATCTCTTAATGTGATAATGTTTCAGGTTTGGGGGTGAAACATTAGTGATTTGTCTAGCAATGAAACAGGACCACATTGTCTGGACAACAGAGTCCTTTACCCCTTTTGGTATCTCTCACATTCAGACAGATTGCACCTCTGTGACATGTTGATGAGCTTGTTCTTGCGATTAGCTGAATAGTCTACATCTCCACCTTTGTGACATATCTCTCTTGGAGGCTCGGGTGAGTTGGTTGGTGGATCCTCCCTGACGCCATGGCAGTCGGCAGAGGAGGGTTAGCCGTTGGGTGAAAATCTGTGTTCCGACACTCCACTGCCAAGGGCGGCTTGCAGGAGTGGGCGCGGTGCAGGGAGCGTGGAGACATAGGCTGCACTCCTGAGTGGGTGATGATTTCCATTTTATCGGGGGTGTCATGATCATTTCTCATAATATCTATGTGAGGGAAGGTAATGTCAGCCCTGTTTTACAGAGCAGTAGCTGATAGATATTTATATTGAGGACTTCTGAAGTCAAACTTCTCATTGAGGAAAATATTTAAAAAATTAATAAAAATTTATTCAAAATATTAAAAAAAATTCTTTTTTATTTATTTTGAGAGAGACAGAGAGAGTGAGCAGGGGAGGGGCAGAAAGAGAGGGAGAGAGAGAATTCCAAGCAGGCTTCCCACCATCAGCATAGAGCCAGATGTAGGGCTCAAACCCACAAACAGTGAGATCATGACCTGAGCTGAAACCGAGAGTCAGACACTCAACTAACTGGGCCACCCAGGTGCTCCTGTTGTTGTGGTTTATTTAATTTTCCAAGATAGCTCTTTTCTTCACCTTTTTTAATTTTTAATTTTTAATGTTTATTTATTTCTGAGAGAGAGAGAGAGAGAGAGAGAGAGAGAGAGACAGAGCATGAGCAGGGGAGGAGCAGAGAGAGACACACACAGAATCTGATGCAGGCTTCAGGCTCTGAACTGTCATCACAGACCTCTATGCGGGGCTTGAACTCATTAACTGTGAGATCATGACCTGAGCCAAAGCTGGACCTTTAACCAACTGAGTCACCTAGGGCCCCCTCCCTTTTCTTCCCTTCTATCCATGGTTTTAAAACTTGCAAAGCTAACGCCAATCTCAAGTTTTCTGTGAAGTTTTTCATGACTTCGTCTGATTGAGCATAATTTTCTTCCTTCAGGCTCCAGGGGAGCTTCATGCAAACCTTTATTTGGGTTTATAGTGCATTGTAATTATTTGCTATCGTGAGCTCTTTAAGGTCAGGGACCAATCCTTTTTCATCTCTGTAAGCCTATTGTCTTGTATGATATTTGAACATAGAGTTCTTTAATGTAACTTTGCCCTAGTGATTAATTTTTTCTGGAACTTTCCTTGTCTTGTAAGGGATTACCATATATATGAGATCCCGTTATAGAAACCAATAGTTATTTTTTGATAGACAATAAAAACCAGATTTGATCTTCTTTAACCTTCTAGGAAACCAAGAAATTGCACTGCTCACTTGAGAATGTGTGTTTGCAATGGGCAAGGTAGACAATTCCTTAGTGATCTTTCTCTGTCCTGACCGATACCTTAAAAGCAGTTATTAATAAGATGCAAATATTGTATTTCTGAGGAGTTTTGCTTTTTGTAACCATTACATATGGTTAATGGAAGTCGTGAAGACCTACAATAACTGCAGAATAGTCCCTGCGCAAACACTAAATGGACCTTACTACAAGCTGTATTCCAGATGTCGACTGGCCTGTTCCAAACAGTAAAAATCACGTTTATGGAATATTGAAGCTATTTACCCTAAGTCTTTGATTTGGAGTAGCTGTGTCCATCTCTGGCAATTGAGTAGAGAAATATAGGACTACTCCGACCTGAGAGTTGATGGTAGGCTTAGTAGGCAAGAATGGTTATGATCTTTCAGATGGAGAAATTTGGGTGGATTAAGTGGCTAGTCATTGTTAGAAAATAAAAGACTGAGGTGAGAGAAGCAATTTCGATAAAGGAAGATGGAAAAAGGCATTATAACTCAGTTGTACCTATTCTTAGCCTGTTACATTGAGTTCTGAGACTGCTGGAAATAATCTAAGTGATTCTCAAAATCGGGGCCATGTTTTGCTCGTCTTTGTATCCCTGCGATTAAGCAGAGATGATCAAGCAGAGGGTAGACATTGTAAAAGATGTAGGGAATGGCCCAGTGGAAGGTCTAGGGCTCTGGATCAAATACACCCATGTTTAGATCATGGTCCTGCCACTTTTCATCTGTGTGTTCTTGGGAAAGTACTTAACCGACCTGATCTTCAGTTACCTTGTATACAGAAATGAGCATAGCACATATTGCATTGGTTTTTGTAAAAATTGAATGAGATCTTGTCTGTAATGTGCCAACATAGGAAAAATGCTCAATAAATGATAATTTATTTGATGAGTACATTTCTGATGAGTAAATAGAGGTCAATACCTCAGTTTTCCCTTAGGTGAAATATATTTTTTATAGTTTTTTTGCGAAGGATAAAATAATAATAAGAATGTCTGCGTAGAACCTAAAATAGCTCAAACGAATTTGAAAAAAAGAGAATAAGATGCAAGGAATCACTATACTTAATTTTAATACATATTAAATGTCTATTTTAATCAAGGCAGTATGATATTTGTGAAAAGACATATAGATCAGTGGAGTAGAAAGAGTCCAGAGTTAGACTCACGCAAATATGCCCAACTAATTTTTAAAGTATTAAAATTTTGATTGTGGTATAGTAAAAAACACGTAAAATTTACTATCTTAACTATTTTTAAGTGTACAGTTCAGTAGTGTGAGATATATGCATGGTGTGCAGGATCTCCAGAACTTTTTTTGCCCAACTAATTTTTGACAAAGATACAAAAGCAATTCATTGGAGGAAAGTTAGCCTTTTCAACCAATGATATTAGAGCAATTGGACGTTCATAGGCAAAAAAAAAATGATTTGACCTAAACTTCACACCTTATAATTAACACAAAGTGGATCACTGGACTTAAATGTAAATGTTAATCTATCAATTTTTCAGTTAAAAAAAAAGGAGAGGCGGGTGCCTAGTTAAGCGTCTGGCTCTGGATTTTGGCTCAGGTCGTGATCTCATGGTTTGCCGGATTGAGCCCCACATTGGGCTTTGCGCTGACAGGGCGGAGCCTGCTTGGGAGTCTCTTTCTCCCTCTCTGTCTGCAGCTCCCCCACACGTGTGCACGTGCTTTCCAAAAATAAACAAATAAATAAATGTTTAAAAAAACATAGGGGGGAGGTGCCTGGGTGGCTCAGTCAGTTATGCATCCAACTCCGGATTTCAGCTCAGGTCATGATCTCACAGCTCTTGAGTTCGAGCCCTGCATCAGGCTCCATACTGACAGAGCAGAGCCTTCTTTGGATTCTGTGTCTCCCTTTCTCTCTACCGCTTCCCGACTTGCTCTCTCTTTCTCTCAAAAATAATCATTAAAAAAAATAAAATTATCAGGTTGGAAAACTCGATGATCCAGAGATGATTTATTGTAAAAGGTGAATTTTTCCTCAAGTACCTTTGAGGGTCTTGGCTTCACAGCAAAGTGTTAAGCTTAATTAGAAAGCTTGCATATGCGGGACATATTTAGGTTTCTTAGGATAAGAAACTCTGTTCCTGCCTCTCTAAATGCCTCTGGGGTCGCTCTAAACAGGTTCCTTCAGGGTCTCTAAGACTTGAAGGCACCAGGAGACATCTTATAATTTCTGCTGGGTTCAAGGTGACATTTCTGGGATCTGGTTTTCAAAGGAGAATGATTTCAAAAGAGAGTGAGTGCATAGGCCTCTTCTCCCCCAGGATCCAGAGCACTTAATTGTCAGTTTCCGGTGAAGGGCACAGTGGGACTGAGGCTTTCCCACTCGAGGTGCACTCAAGGCCCCCAGCTTCCAGGCTGACTTGTTCAAGGTCCCTCTGTTCTCTGACTAATTAGACTTCCTCTCTTGAGTTAGAAGTCTGGGTCTTTAACAAATAAGATGGTGAGCAGATGGAGAAGACTGAACTCTTTTGATGGAATTAAGACTCAGAGATCCCCAAGGAGAGGTTTGGTGAGGGAGCCTTTGGTTGATACTCAGGAGGAGTGAGGCAGATTTCAGTTGGAAAATTTCATGGCTAAAAAATCCTTACTTAATGGGAGGCTGTAAACACGGCAATCTGTTCTAGATAAGCAGAGCCGGGAGCAAATTGATTTCACATGCACTGCTTGATTTGTGTGTCTGCCTCTTCCCTGACATGTAGTTCGGTGGCCCCACAAGCTGCATGCCTGGATAGTTGAGGGTCTTCGTATTAGTGTAAAATCACATAAAGCTTCATTTAGAATTTAGGGTTTTATTTTAGACTTTGGCCAAGACAACTTGTAGGTTGAATATAACATGGGAAGCCAAACTTTTACCCTATTCAGCTGCTCTGCCCACAAAAATGGATGCCTCTAAGTGAAGAGAATTAACTACCCTGAATGGCAAAGGATACATGGGATTTGGTCTTATGTCTCCAGCTGTGTTTGTTTCTGTGAGGAGCAAGCAAGCTAAACCAGTGCCCCAGTCGGCTGAGACACTGCTACTCCGTCATTTCCTATCTTGGACTCTGAAGATCTCTTTCTTTTGGCTTGAATTGCACGTATATGTGTTCATGTGCATGTGTGTGTGTGCGTGTGTGTGTGTGTGTGTGTGTGTGTGTGTGTTGTACTGGTGGGAGACAGACTGGGAGGAGATCTCTCTGTGTTTTTCTGAGTTCGCGGGCTTGTATCTCCTGATCTATTAATTTCTTCAGGCCAGCTTTTTTCTTGGCCAGTATATTGTCCCTGTTCAGTAATTAGTCTTTCTTATTTTTTAATTTTGGAGAGAGAGAGAGCATGAGAGAGCAGGGGAGAGGAGTAGAGGAGGAGGAGAGAGAGAGAGAGAGAGAGAGGGAGGGAGGGGGGGAGAGAGAATGTTAAGCAGGCTTCACACCCAGCACAGAGCTCCATATGGGGCACAATCCCATGACCCCGGGATCATGACCTGAGCCAAAATCAAGCACCGGACACTCAAGTGACTGAGCCACCCAGGTGCCCCTTTGTTCAGTGATTAATCTTTACATGACACAGAGGATAAAGCTATGTTATGAAGGAATCCAGTTATTTTAATGGTGCAGAAGCCTTTTTAAGATCTGACTTGCTCTCATTAAGTCATTTTAGAGGTTATGAAGAAAGCATAGATTATTTTTGGGGGATAACCTCAAGTTGTGTTCTAATGAGTTTCTACACTGAAATGGTCAGCAGTGATGTGACATGAATTGCGGGTCCACGCACATTTTCCACTGGTTATTCTTTCATGTAACAGTCCTGCATTCTTTATTATGTCATTGGAACGAAGCCATGTGAAATGTAGGGGCCACATATCCAGCTCAAGCCATTAATTTTCATTGCTATCAACTTTCTTAATTAATTGCCATTTTAAGAAGTGAATTTCCTCATGTCCATTTTTAATCTTACAGAGAATTGTGGATGGCGTTTAAGAAAATTTGCTCAGTTCTTTGGGAGATATCCAAATGCAAAAGCAGAAAAAAAGTGTCAGTCATTCAAAAAATTATTCAGATCCTCTGTTGTACTCAGAAACCTTGAAAATAGATCAATTTACATATGACATTTATTATAGCTATTTATAGTTTGATTTACAAAATATGCTCAGCATGCAAACTTGCTGGGTGCATACTAAAGGAATAAATACTTAAAGGAATTTTTAACTAAAGTTTAAGCTGAACTCTTGCTTAGCCAGAGTTGAAATGTGTGTGTTCTTGGACATGTCTTGTCTATAAAATAGATAAATGAATATGCCTTTAAGATAAAGTGCATATGGAGGATTAAAATATAAGGTTTACCTTGAATTCTATTACTTCCCTCATGAAATTCTAATTTGGAGTGAGTAATATCAGGCACTGCAGGAAATACAAGGGAAGTTTAAGACACGACCTCTTTGTTTGGAATTCTACAGTTTAGTTAGGGAGATATGACTAGCATGTGTGAAGCCATTGTCGCTGTCAGCAAGGCAGTATGTAATTAGATGGTACATTGTGATGTATGGATTGTAATTACCAAAGAACTTCAGAGAAAAGAGGGAAGAATGTAGATTAGAATAATCAGGGAAGAGTTAGTGTACAGTTGTTCCAACGTGAACAACTAAAAATTCAAGCTTTTTAGATTCATTTGGGTCTTCAAAAATAAAATCAATTCCGTATTTCCTTTCCTCTAGAACTCTATTTAAGTATATGTTCATCCTTCTTATTTTGTCCTCTGTCTCTTAACCTCTGTCTGATATTTTCATCTTTTCTTTTTTCTGTCTCTTTGAGATTCATGTTGAGTAATTTCCTCAGATCTATCTTTGTGTACATCAATTCTGGCTTTTTCTGTGTTGACTCTGCTATTTAATGCATTTGCTGAATTTTTATAATTTCAATGGCTATATATATATTTTTCATTCCTAGAAATTTTACTTATTTATATTCAGTGTGTCTTCTTTCTGAGTTTTCTTTCCTGATTGTAATTTTTAAACAGTATACTGCTTGTAAGCTTTTTTCATATCTTGTTATGTCTTTAATCCTTTAAAAATTACTTCTTTATTTTTTGTCCATAACCGTTTTAAACATAATTATTTTCTAGTCTTATTCAGATTATTTGTCTGAATTCATAGAAGACCCAACCCTGTAGATTTGCAGTGCCTTTATAAAATATTGCTCATGTATTTCCAGTTACTGATCTCACATGTATCTTCATTGGTATTTTATCCATGGGACTCCCATATGGCCAGGATTGGGGACACAGCCTTTCAGAATTGTTTTACATTAGTATTCCAGGGTATTAACCATCTGGGATATATTTTTATGTTGATTTCTTGGGTTGAGGGTTAGCCCATCATGTAGCTAGTATAAACTCAAATTTTGGTGTGTGGCATAGCCTCAGATATATGCATTTGTAGGAGAGGGTATTTTTTCAACTGAAGGTTAGGCCCGAAACAGACAACTTTTTTTTCAAGCGTCTTCTAGTTGGTTTGTTCTGTTCCCTAATCCACCTTTCATGGGAGTGGATCTTTCAAAGGTCCTAGCTTATAGCCGAGGCTTAAATTCTAATTCCATTATAGATAAAAATATCAAAACCCATAGGGTGCCCAAAACAAGTGTTCCTCCTTCCTTCAGCCTTGCAGAGTGATGTCAATTGGAAGGCTGACCTTTCTGGTTTTCAGGATCTTCTTGTTCCCAGCAATGGAGAATTTTATTTTCTTACAAGCTCACCTACACTTTTAAAGAATGCTTCTAATATTTTATGTAGCATCATAGAAGAAAGATTTTCAGGAATTTTTTTCCCCCTCAGAAGCAGAAATCCTTAATTCCTTACTAATTCTCCTCTTAAGGGGTATTCCAAATCTTGTTAGCCTCTTGAGCTTCATGAATGCAGTTATTCCTTTGCGTTCTAACATTATCAGTGAATCTCTCTTTTTGGTACATCCTTCCGTCTGACTGAAATAAAGCACAGATGTCCTCCATTTGGAAAAAGTTTTCGCTTGACTGCCTTTTCTTTTTCTGCTAATTCTCTTCTGCTTTTCAGAGTTGAAGCCATTGATAGAGTCTATTAATATAATGTGATTTGTATTGTCTGATTATCAACTCATTTCTGAATGTCTTATGATAAGTTTCATCTCTAGCATGGTACTGGCACTGCTCTCTCCTCGGACACCAGTGACAGCATTCATGCTACACTCAGCAGGCTTTCCCCCTCCGCCAGATCGCACACTATTTTGTTTCTCTGAGGTTTTCCTGCTTTAAACTTAAAAAAAAATTTCTTTGAGCCTCTTGTCATAATATTGTTCTAATTCTCCTCTGTCCTTCTCTTGCCTGTCTAGCCTCTGTTCTCTGACTTTTTCCTTGACTTCTTCTCCCTATCCATTGATTGGGGGGAGGCATTTCTCCTCTCCATTCTCCAGTCTTCTTTTTCTGCATGACCTCCATTCTCGTGTCACTTCTTTACAGATGATTCACAAATCTCTACCTTTAACCTAAAGTTCCAGTTTTTCAGTTGTTTCTTGGATACTTTGAATGTGCTGCTGACATGTCAAAATCTTTGGATTTAAAACCAAACTCATGCTCTTCCCATCCCCAATAACCCATTCTTGTTATTTCCCTAATTCTGTCTGGGTTATCATTATTTTTGTCTCAAAATAGAGCTTACAAAATATTAGAGAAATCTTTCATTACCATCAAATTTTTCTGTCCACTTTCTCTCTGATTTATCTCTTATTTGCAATCTTATTGTGTATCTTCCTGCTTGTACTGCTCTGTACTTTATGCTTCCTAAGTGGTTTATCTACCCATGGATTCACTTTTCTATAACCTATTCCACCCACCAGGTTGAGATTTGCCTATTTAATTCACCAATGCCATGTCATTACCCAGCCTAAAAACTTTAAATGACTACCATATATTAACAGGATTCACCCCAACTCCTTATTCACCCAAACTCCTTATTCTGGTACAAAAAAAAAAAAAAGTCTGGAGAATCCAGTGCTGTTGTTTTGGGTCTGAATTTTGCTCTATGACTAATTTGTTTTGCGAACATGGTGAAATCACTGGTCACCAGGTAAAAGGTCTCTTTCCTCTAAAATGAGATACTAGCAGAGGAAAAATAACCAAAAGAGACTTTTGCAAAACAGGAGAATCAAATGGCCAATAAAAGGTGAATAGACACTCACTCACAATGAGATATGACTGCATACCGCCAGAACAGATCAAATAAAAAAGAGGCGATACCATATTTTGACAAGAATATGCATGCAGCAACAGGGATTTTTATAAACTGCTGGTCCATGACTTGCTGATGCAAGCAATTCTATTCCTAGGTATATACTCAACAGAAATGTTTTCATATATTCACCAAAGTGCGTGTATAGGCATGTTTACAGTAATACTATTCAAATTAGCCCAAAACTTGAAGTTACCCCCAAATCATAGGGTGGGTAAATAAATTGCAGCACATTCACAGTTCGAAGAGTATTCAGCAGCAAGCATGAAAAACATGGATGAATCTCCTAAACATGATCACGGAAGCCCGACACATGAGAGTACCTGCCATATGATTTCGTTTCTAGAATGTGCAAAAACAGGGAAGGCTTATCTGCGCTGTGGTTACCCTGGGGAGGAGGACACTGAGTGAAGGAGCACAGGCTGCTTCTGTGGTATTGGCAAGTTCTTTCCTTCGGTCTTGGCGCTGGATACATGGGTGCGTTCAGTTTGTGAGAGTGTGCTGTGCTGCATACCAACGCTATGTGCACTTCTGGTATGTATATTATGTTTTAATAAAAGAGTTTAAAGTGACGACTCAGGGGAGCTATAAACAATGGGGCAATGAGGTAAATAGCCTCCCCAAGCCTGCTCTCCAAATAATATGAAATAACTTTATATCGACAAAAATTCAATGAAAACCACTTCTCAATATGAACATAAATAATGCGAACCTGTAGAGTGAATGTGAGTAAAAAGAGAAGAGTCAACATGTATCAGTGCTGTGGCCCGTGTGTTCCCTTCTCGCATCGTGGGGTTTTGTGGCAAGCAAAGGCTGGCGGACAGAAACTGCGAGACACGCAGGAGGGACTCGAGTGGAGACACCTGTGTGTGAGTTGGAGCGACCACCAGAACGATTGTATCCACCCTAAACCAGAAAATCCTAGAAAGGTAGCTATATAGATCAGAACATGACAGCAGAGAAGGGATTTCAAAGTATTCAGGCCTTACAGGACCAGATAGACTAAAACGAAAAGACCAGATATGCGATTTAAAGGGACAAACTCTATTTTTTAAAAAAAGTTTATTTATTTTGAAAGAGAGAGGGCAAGTGGGGGAGGGGCAGAGAGAGAGAGAGAGAGAGAGAGAGAGAGAGAGATTCCCAAGCAGGCTCCACACTGTCAGTGCAGGTATCGACATGGGGCTTGATCCCACCAACATGAGATCATGACCCGAGCCGAGATCAAGAGTTGGCTGCTTAACCAATTGAGCCCCCCAGGCATCCCCAGACTATATTTTAAAGGAAACGCCTGATTTAAAAGAATACTCTTCTGGGGAAAAAAGCTTCTGGGGGAGAAAAAGAAAAAAGGGGAAGGAAGAATCACCCTTGGGAAATCAAGTGGTAAAGGGGGAAAAAAGATGAAAAAGGGAGAGCTTTTGTGTCTTATAAGACAAAAGAGAATAAAAAGCTGAAAACTGCTCTTGCTTCGGCTGCACATAGACTAAAACTGGAACAACATGGAGAAGATGGGTGTGGCCACTGTGCAAGGATGACACACATATTCACGACGCATTCCAGATTTTAAAAAAACAACAAAAAACTGGAAGGCTCACAATCTCTCCCCCATCACTAAAACAGTCCAACAATCCCCCACTAAAGTACCTGGACGTTTGTAAGCTGAAAAAGAATTAAACCAGGAATCTTCTAAAATGCTGCAATACCATAAAAATGAACAAAAAGAAAGTAGTTTACAGAGAAATATGTCAGATAATCAGGAAATGAATTTGCATGCAAATCAACTGACAGAAATTCCCCTCCTGGAAAACAGCCATGAAGCAGAAGAAAATTGTAAGTCTACACTCTCAAAATGAATGAAATATACTGAAACAAGCGTTTGAGGATATGAAAAACCACTTTAAATCTGAAACCCAAAAACTAAAAGCAGAAATGGACCAAAAAAAAAAACCAAAAGAAAAACAACAACAACAACAACAACAAAAAAAAAAAAAAAAAAAAAAAAAAAGGAAAAAGAGAAAGAAAAAGTAAAGGAGAGAGAGAAGCACCTGGGTGGCTCAGTCGGTTAAGCATCCCACCTCAGCTCAGGTCACGATCTCACGGTTCGTGAGTTCGAGCCCCACGTTGGGCTCTGGGCTGACTGCTCAGAGCCTGGAGCCTGCTTTGGATTCTGTGTCTCCTCTCTTGACCTCTTCCCTACTTGTGTTTTTTTCTGTCTCTTTCTCTCTCAAAATAAATAAACATTAAAAAAACAAGGAGACAGACAAGAGAGAGAGAGAGAGAGAGGGAGAAGAAAAAGTTAATTAAATTCAGGGAAGAAATGGAAGAAAAAGAGAAAATTATCTCAGAAATGAAAAATAAATTATAAGATGCACAAAAGAGAATGGACCAAATGAACATTTAATTAAAGGTAGGAAGACAACCAAAGGATGGCAATAAGTAAACAAAAAAGTAAAAAGGTTCAGAAAGTAGTAGAAAAGAAAGACAGGCAAAGAAAGAATAATATTCATGTTATCTGAGACCCTGAGCAAGAAAAGAAAAACAACGGAACAGATCTAATATTTAAAATTATAATCCAAGGAAATTTCCAGAAGTAGAAAAAGACCTAAATCAACACATGGAAGGGCTCACCTGTCAAACTTAACCCAGAGCTGTCAGTTCTCAGACATAGCCTGGTCCGATATAGTTCTCAGAAATAAAGGTAAAATCTTCAAGGTCTCTCTCTAGACCAAAAGATCAAATTACTTACAAAGACAAAAGAATTAGACTATCATCAGACTTTCAAAACCAACATATGAAACAAGGCAACAATGGATATTTTTGTATTCCTACACATATCTCCTTAAGCTTTGTGTTGGGATGCAGTTAATGTTGCTTAGAAACACTTTGATCCTTTCCAAGTCTTGCTTTTATAATTTGCCAGGTGGGTCTGGAGCAGTGCTCAGTGCAGGACCAGTAAATTTCCTATTACTGGGATGAGAACTCCCTAGAATTTGTCCCTGGGAGGTGGGAAGTAGGGGGGTAGGGGGTGGGAGAGGGGTGCTGCTGGTGGTGGTGGGGTGTTTGTCCAGCTTGGCTGGTGGGAACAGGGTCTCCTCTCTGCTCTGTGTGAGTGCTTTCTCCCCTAATCCTTTGGAGGATCCTTTCCCTTGTCTTGGGCAGTTCTTCGTTAACCATGCCCTGATCAGTACTCTGTTGAACACTTGGGGGGACCCTCTGCAGATTTCTGGGGTGCTTTGTGCAGCCCTCTCTGCTCTACCATTCTATCCAATGAACCCTAGTTGCTTTGATCCCCCCAGACTCTCAGTCCTACCTCAACTCAGAATATCCCCTGGCTCTGCCTCATTCACCCTTCCCCATGCCGTGGCCTGGAAATCCTCCCAAGGCAGTAAGCCCAGACAATTGTAGGGCTCACCTCACTTGTTTCCTGGTTCTTGGAGATCACTGTCATTCCTTGCCTGATGTTCAGAGTCTTGAAAACTGTTGTTTCTTGTATTGTTCCAATGTTAATTTTCTGGCTTTGGGAATTATACTATGGCTATGTAAGCTGTTATCAGGGAAAGCTAGGAGAGGACTTCTTTTTGGCTGTATTCCCATCTCTTTAAAAAGAATATTATAGAGGAAATTCTGATTTGGAACAGGCGCAGAGAGGTTTTGGACTTATTAGCTCTGGAAACTTGGAAATCCACTTAGCTATCTCTGGGCCTCAATGTTCTCATTTGTAAAACACAAATAATAGAACGTAGTCTACATGATATTTGTGAAAAACAATGTTTAATATATATGTTAAAGTATTTTGGCAACCAAAAGATGATGCATGATTTTTCTTAACTTCTGGTTTTATATCTAGAATAAAATGTCCGCAAAATGATTTGCTTTAAAAAATGAGTAAGCTAGTGAGTCTTTTTTAAAGATAGACATTTTCTTGGAGTATCGGATTGTAGCAAAGTGCTTTGCAAAGATTAAAATTCTCTTCTCTCTGCTCCTTTTCTTCTTTAGTAAATGAAGAGCTAAGAAATCACTCTAGAAAAATTGATATTAACCACTCCCCTAACTGAGGACAATGAGTATAAACATCTTGAAAATACTTAGTGTTTCTCTTAGAACAGTAATTAAACTTTGGGTCATAGAATGTTGTCTTCTTTTAGAAAGGCGGGTGAGGCCTCCACAAGAGTTATCAAAGGTAGAGGTATGACAAACAGCCCTCCTATCCAGGGAAATGGAATGCAATAGAGTTCCTCATGTTTTAAGGATTAAAAAGAAAACCTGCCAATACTCATGGTAAATCCTTAGGGATCAAACTGGAAAATATGGGTCCTGGAATCAGCGGGCACACCACGATGGTTGTGGATGTGGGTCACAAGAGCTGAGCGTGTAGAGCCATACCTCTGTGGTCCAAAGATGGGGCCTCTGGCCGATCCAGCATTCAGACCGTGGGGTTGTTTCCTGTTGAAGAGCTGTGCTACGAGCTTTATGCTGGAATTTGGATCAGAGAGAAATCATCACCAAGTAGATTAGCATCCTCAGTGAACGTGAAGAGTCAGTCTCAGCAGTGACACGGTGGCAGCAAGCCACCGTGTGGCGTCGGTATATTGGACTGTTCCCACTCTTTTCTTGCCTGACTCTGTGGCTAGACTACTTCCTCCAACCCCAAAAGTTTTGGGATGGCATAAATCCAGCGATGTGTTAATAAATAAATATTTAACAACTGGCTCTGTGGGAAGAAAAGGCCCCTATTCATAGCGTTGCCAATCTTTGTGGTGTAAATGCTCCCAGCATGGAGGATTTCAAGGTGCCCGATGTGGTGTCCCCCAAAATGCTGTTGGGAAGGGGTATGATACTGCCCTACCCCATGCAGTTGAAAATCCATGTAAAACTTTTGGCTCCCCCAAACTTAATTACTAGTAGCCTACTGTTGACTGGAAGCCTTACTGATAATACAAACAGTTGATTTATACATATTTTGTATGTTATATGTATTATATACTGTATTCTTACAGTCAAGTAAGCTAGAGAAAACAAAATGTAAGTAAGAACATCATAAGGAAGAAAAAAATAGAGCAAAGAGCTCTATTGCATTCCATTTCCCTGGATAGGGGTGCTGTTTGTCATACCCCTACCTTTGATAACTCTTGCAGAGGCCTCACCCACCCTTCTAAAAGTAGACTACATTCTATGACCCAAAGTTTAATTTATGGTACTATACTGCATTTATTGGAAAAAAAACCCACATGTAAGTAGATCGGTGCAGTTCAAAACTGTGTTGTTCAAGACTCAATTGTAATTTATTTATGAATTTACATAATTTAATTTTGGATAATGGCTATAATTTTGGATAATGACAACATCGTTGAAAAATTCCTGAAAACTTAACAGTTAACCCTCATGAACTGATGAGAGCTAGCTCCAGCACATCACTGGATAAATTTGTGAGGATTTAGGATGGAAGAGGCCTTAAAGTTGAGATAATGGGCTAAAGATAAAATTGGAAAAATGACAGGTATAATTGTTTTTGTATCCTGGGTTTATATTCATATAGGTTGTACAGTACAGGGTCCCAGATCCCCCAAACCTGAGACAAAATAGTGAAAAAAGGACATGGCTTTGAAGAATATAATGACCTCAGAAGTCTAATGTACTTTTTCTTAAGTTCTGAATGTTCAGAGTCCCTGAGCATTTAGACAGAGTTGGATTGCCTCCCTCAATGGAATTAGGTCTCTTTATTATCAGAGTTCCTATCCTGTTTATTCAGACTGTTTTTCTATGAAGGAGACATGGCAGTGCATATTTTTGTTATGGCTAATGTCATTGCTTCCTTAGGACAGTGGCCAGAGAGATAAATTAGCTGACTTGACTGAGCTGGAGCCAGTGACGCATCTGCTCAAACCCATGTGGTTCTGTTTGTTCCTTCTTTCATTTACTCAACAAAGACCTAGAGCCCCTACTATGTACCAGCCATTGTATTAGTATTAGGAATATAATAATGAACACGATGTGAATTGTGGCCTTAAAGGTGCCGGCAGTATCCCATGAATCTCCATTCATCTTGTATGGGAATGAGCACCCCAGGGAAGCAGATATGAAGTAATGGAAAGGTTTTCACAGTAAAACATTTGGTTTGGGTTGCCGTTGTGGTCCTAGTAGAGTACTGTGTTTTAAATTTTAAGATTGAAATGTCCTACCGTCTTCAATATCAGACTTCCCTTTACTCTATCACAGTGACTTTTCTTAAAATGCTACCCTTTCAACCCTGCTGAAGTATTTGG
Source organism: Paguma larvata (assembly GCA_030068075.1). Classification (NCBI taxonomy): domain Eukaryota; kingdom Metazoa; phylum Chordata; class Mammalia; order Carnivora; family Viverridae; genus Paguma; species Paguma larvata. The sequence continues at coordinate 13,303,169 of CM057823.1, forward strand.
AGCAAGTATGAATTTAGCTTTTAGAGGTTAGCCAACCAGGCCATAGAGAAGTGAAGCAAAGGGGAAGGAGGCCAATGGTGAGGACTCAGTCTGGAGCACGGAGCCAAGTCTGGGAAAGGCAGACCCAGACCAGGTGGTGTATGGGGGCCTTGGGCAGTTATGGACCATAGGAGGGGTGCTGGAGCGGTATGAGTTGGATGGGGAGAAAGAACAGAGAGACTGGTAGTAAATTCGCCCATTTCTCATTGTTGTCTAACCCAGGTTCTTCTTTTGGTTAATTAAGGCAATCTAACACGCTAATTAAGGTCTGCTTTGAGTTTTTATTAATAGACTTCATGACCTCTGCCAAATTATGAACCCCTTTGAACCTTAATTTCTTCATGCATGAAATGGGAGTAATAACAACAGGGTACGGATTACTGTAATAATTAAATGAGATTGCCTCTATAATGTGCCTAGTATGGTGCCTAATTCACATTATAAGCTCAATAAATATTTGTTCCATTTTTTTCTAGACATTTAAAAGGACAAGCATTGAGGCATAGAAAGTAGTCTTGAATCCTCCATCTACGTAGATAGTAGCCTCTAGTAGTGATCTATATAAGTAATTATATGGCTGAAATCAACTGTTCACTTGGCTAGGATTGCAGCTCAGTCAAGTAGCCATTAGCAGAAATGAGTTATCTGCCTTTGCTTCCACTGAAAAGAACATCTTGATTGTGGTGCCCTGTGAGTTTCCCAATTAAATATATCTAAGTGATTATTTTCATTAACCTGCTCCTCTATTATCATGGGTTTAAGATGTAGGGAAATAGATTTGGACTGAATATAACATAACAGAGATTTTCTAATTATTACTGTTTTCTGAAAGTACAATGCACTGAAATAAGTTCAGAGTCCTGATTGTGTTAAAAAAGTTGGATTTCCACTTATCCCAAATGGAACAGAAATTTCATCCAAATCGTTTTCCAACTATGATGTTTCTTAGATGCATAATTTGGCATTTATTAATTCCACGAGGAGAGTTTGCCTGTCTGTTGAACAGGTCTTCCTGTCAAGTAAAAATTACTATAAATAGCCACTTTTCAGCCTGCCGGTAATATTTTTAGAATGCTTATGAAGAATCTAGGTTGTCATCTTTGAAATGTGTGAACTTGGTAAGAAAAAACATTTCTTCAAGTGTTAAGAAAAATTTCTGACGTGTCAATAACTTAGCCATGGTTAAGCACTTTTGACTTTGCTTCTGATTTATGTCACTTCTGGGGTTACCCAGAAAGTAGGAATAAGATGGTTTGCTTCTCTATAAAAGTTCTACAGTGTCCAGCATGAGGAATCAGGAAAGGATAGTGGGAAGGAAGATAGTGGTCTGAGGATCAGGAGTTTTGAAATTCTGTCCTTGGCTCAGTCTTTGGTAAGTCACTTAATGTGGCTATCTCACTTGTAATTATTACCTACTTCTAATTAATAATGAAGACGGCCCCACTAACTTACTTGATAGGATCACTGTATGATCAAATGGGCAAATCTATATGGAAAAACTCTTTAAATTGACTTGAGCTGTATACTAATGATGGTTTTGCCATTACTTCAGCTTCACAATTTAATAAATTAGCAACTAAACAAATATTATCTTTCAGTCATGCCCCAGGCAGATGGTTTGGTTTGGTGCCTTCTATTTTATTGATTTATATTCTTATCTTTACTATTTATTTCCTTCTGCTTGCTTTGGGTGTAATTTGTGCTTTTTCTAGTTCATAAGGGTGACACTGAGGTCATTGATTTAAGACCCTTCCTCTTTTCTAATATAAATATTTAATGCTATGGATTTCCTTCTACAACATTGATTTACCTGCATCCCATTAATTTTGACATGTTGACATGTTATCATTTTCTTTCAGTACAAATATTTTCTAACTGCTCTTGTGTTTTCTTACTTAAAAGTATGTTAATTTTCAAACACTTAGGGATTTTCCAGGTACCTTTCTGTTATTGATTTCTTGTTTAATTTCATTGTAGTTATAGAACATACCTTTCATTTATTTCAGTTCTTTTAAACTTGTTGAGATATTTTTAATAGCTGAGAATATAATCTTTTTGGGGGAATTCTTTACATACACTTGAAAAGAATGTTATTTTCTGTTGTCAGTGGAGTGTTATATAATGTCCATTAAGTCAGGTTGGCTTAAGATATTATTCAGGTTTTCTATATCTATCTTAATGTTTTGTATATTTGTTCGATCAGTTACTGATAGAAGAATGTTGAATTTTCCAATTTCCATGTCAACTTGTGGATTTGTCTATTTTTTGTTTGTTTCTATTCTTTAGTTTTAGCTTCATGTATTTTGAAAGTCTTGTGTTAGAGGCATCTTCCCTTAGGATTGTTAATGTTCTTGGTGGGTTGTATCCTTTGTCCTTATGTATTATTGTTCTTCATATCTTATAATATTCTTTGTTTTGAAGCCTGCCTTGTCTGACTCAACTTTCTTTTGATTTGACTTACTTTCTACTTTTAACGTATCTTTATATGTAAAATATATATAGAAAGTGGGTTTTTGTAGATTGCACATACGTAGGTCTTGCTATTATCCAGATTTGATAATCTTTCTAATGGCGGCAGTTAGATCCCCTTGTCATTTAATGAAATTATTGGTATATTTGGATTTAAGTCATCTATCTCGCTAACAGTTTTCTATTTGCTATCTGTTTTTGTTCTGTTTTCTTTTACTTTCTGTTTTATTTTGGATTGATTTTTTCAAACTTTTTATTGTCAAATTCGTTTCCATACAACACCCAGTGCTCATCCTAACCCTCCTCAGTGCCCGTCACCCACTCTCCCCCCTCCCACACCCCTCTCAACCCTCAGTTTGTTCTTAGTATTTAAGAGACTCTTATGTTTTGTCTCCCTCTCTCCCTTTCTGTGTCTTTTTTCTTTCCTCTCTTCCCCTCCCCCATGGCTTTCTGCTAAGTCTCTCAAAGTCCACCTATGTGTGGAAACATATGATGTCTGTCTTTCTCTGACTAACTTATTTCACTTAGCATAATACCCTCCAGTTCCATCCATGTTGCTACACATGGCCAGATTTCATTCTTTCTCATTGCTGTGTAGTATTCCATTGTGTGTGTATATATATACCTCATCTTCTTTATCCATTCGTCAGTTGTTGGACACCTAGTCTCTTTCCATGCTTTGACTATTGTCGAAAGTGCTGCTATAAACATCGGGGTACACGTGCCCCTATGCATCAGCACTCCTATATCTCTTGGGTAGATTCATAGCAGTGCTATTGCTGGGTCATAGGGCAGTTTTATTTTCATTTTTTTGAGGAACCTCCACATAGTTCTCCAGAGTGGCTTCACCAGTTTGCAGTCCCACCAACAGTGTAGGAGGGTGCCTGTTTCTCCACATCCTTTTTTATGATTCCAAGATTGGATTATTAGTTACACCTCTTTTTTGTTTTTTTAGTGGGTACACAGAGTTTTGAAAACACATATTATCTTATTATGGTCTACTTCTTTTTGTTTTTTCTTAAAAAATTATTTATTTATTTATTTAGTTTTAAATAATCTCTACCACATATTATCTTATGATGGTCTACCTTTTTTTTTCCTTAAAAAATTTTTTTAAAATTTATTTAGTTTTAAGTAACCTCTACACACATCATGGGCCTTGAATTCACAGCCTCAAGATCAAGAGTCACGTGTTCTACCGCTGAGCCAGGCTGGTGCCCCTTTATGGTCTACCTTTAAATAACATTATGCCATTTCCCCTTTAGTATGAGAACCTGAGAGTATACTTTTGTATTTTCTCTCCCATCCTTTGTGTTATTTTTGTCATACATTTTTCTTCTACATATGCTATGAACTCCACAATATATTGGTACAATCAATTTTAACAAAACTAAGAAACAACCACTTTTTTTTTAATGTTTATTTATTTTTGAGACAGAGAGAGACAGAGCACGAGTGGGGGAGGGGCAGAGAGAGAGGGAGACACAGAATCTGAAGCAGGCTCCAGGCTCTGAGCCGTCAGCACAGAGCCCGACGCGGGGCTCGAACTCACAGACCGCCAGATCATGACCTGAGCCGAAGTCGGACGCTCAACCGACTGAGCCACCCAGGCGCCCCAGAAACAACCACTTTTATATATACTCTGGTTTTACCAGTTTTATTGCTCTCCATTTCATTTTGTAGATCCACATTTCCTTCTTTTTTTAACGTTAGTTTATTTTTTGGGAGAGAGTGAGAGCGAGAGTGTGTGTGAGTCAGGGAGGGGCAGAGAGAGATAGGGAGAGAGAGAATACAAGCAGGCTCTGTGCTGTCAGCACTGTCGACATGGGACTCGGTCTCATGAACTGAACCGTGAGCTCATGACCTGAGCCGAAATCAGGAGTCGGAGCTTAACCGGCTGAGCCACCCAGGTGCCCCCACATTACCATCTTTTATCGTCCTCCAGTTTCCTGCATAATTTTCTTCAACTCTTCTTTTTAATTTTATCTATCTATCTATCTATCTATCTATCTATCTATTTAATTTTGATTTTTAGAGAGAGAGAGAGAGAGCATTAGTCAGGGAGGGGGCAGAGGGAGAGAGAGAGAGAATCTTAAGGAGGCTCCATGCTCAGTGCTGAGCCCCACATGCAGCTCAATCTGACGACCCTGGGACCATGACCTGAGCTGAAATCAAGAGTTGGATGCTCAACTGATTGAGCCGCCCAGGCGCCCCTTTTAGCTCTTCTTTTAATGCAGGTCTTCTTGTAATGGATTCTCCCAGATTTTGTTTTTTCAAGAGTGTTTTTATTTTACCTCTATTTATAAAAATATATTTTTGCTGGGTATTGAATTTTGAGTTGGCATTTTTCTTTTGGCATTTTAAAAATGTCACTCCATTGTCTTCTCTCATGTAATTTCTGACTAGAAGACCATTGTAATTTTTATCTTTGTATTTTTGTATGTAACTTTTTTTTTCCCTCTAGCTGCCGCCAAGATTTTCTACTTATCTTTGATTTCAGCAATTTGAGTATAATGGGTCTAGGGGTGTGTGTGTGTGTGTGTGTGTGTGTGTGTGTGTGTACTTCTTATGTTTTTCTGAGCTTCTTATTTCTGGTGTTGTCTTTCATTAATTATGAAATATTATCTGCTATAGTCTCTTCAAATACTTCTTCTGCTGTATTTCTTTCTTTTCTTTCTGGCATTTCAAATATGTGTACATTAGACTGTTTGATATTCTACCATAAGTTTTTAATCCTCTGTTCTGTTTTTTCCTTGATTGTGTTTTAAAATGTTTTTATTTTATTTAAAATTATTTATTTTTGAGAGAGAGAGAGAAAGAGAGAGAGAGAGAGAAAGGAGGGGCAGAGAAAGAGGGAGAGAGGATCCTGAGCAGGCTCCACACTGTCAGCACAGAGCCTGATGTAGGTAGAGCTTGAACTCACAAACCATGAGATCCTGACCTGAGCCAAAATCAAGAGTCAGACACTTAACTGACTGAGCCATCCATGCGCCCCTCCTTGATTACGTTTTAATTTGGATAATTTCTTTTGACTTATCTTCAAATTTACTTTTTCTTTCCTAAGCTATGTCCCATTCCAAGAATTTTTTAATTTTCAAATTTATTTTGAAATTTTTATTCCAGGTATTTTAAATTTCAGATTACTGAAGGCAACAACAACAACAAAGTCTAAACTCCACTCACATCATGCTTTTTATTTCAGGTTTTCCACTTGACTCTCTTTTAGAGTTTTTATTGCTTTGCTGAGATTTTCCATCTCTTTATGCATGTTATCCCTTTATTTTACTAGATTATCTAACATATTAATCCTGGTTATTTCTAAGGGGCTGATAGTACAAGGATCCACATCATCCCTGGGTCTTAGTCTGTTGATTATTTTATACCTTGATAGTGTTTTGTTTTGTCTTGTTATTTTGTGTGTCTCATTATTTTTCGATTGAGTGTCAGACATTATGTGTAGAATAGGAAGTCTGAGGTACATAGTATTTATATTTTGAAATGAGCATGGATCTTCTCATTTCATGGTGCTAGTTTGGAGGCTTGAATTAGTATTGTCAGTAGATAAGTAGATGAGTTTAGGCTTGTTGACACCATAGTTAACTCCAATAAACCATAGACTTCAAATTCCTTCAGCAGTGGACTGCTTTCACCTTGTGCTTAACATGAGGCCTGGCATATTGAGGGTTTTTCTCAGCGTTTATGCTTCACATTCAACTTTTATCAGGCCCTGAACATTTGCATCATAGATAAGATATTTTTTCACACTCTTGCCATTTTACCCTCAGATATAGACTGTCGTTCAGTGTGAGGCTTGTGGTGGTGGCCACAGGGAAGTTTCTTCATTCTCTTGGTTCGGATTTAGTCTTAAGTGGGCCCTGTGTCCTTGGGCCCCAGTGGTGGCGCTTCCTGCGTATTCCTGTCCCTTTTCCTATTGCAGCCAAGCTCTGTCTTGTAGGCGTGGGAGCCCTTGTGTGTGCCATATTTCCCCCCACTGCCTTCGGTGGTAAGTCAGCACTGCTTTGTATGGATGTGGGATCCTTGGACTGAGAGGGTTTCTTATCCCTTCCACAGAAGCAGAGGACTTTTGGTTCCTTTTCTCTTGAGAAGCAGGATTCTTTGCCAGGGATCTGAGGGTGGGAGTGTTTCTTGCCTTCCTCCCAGCAGCTTTAGGGTTTTGTTTCTCATGGAATAAGAACATAGTAAATGAGCGAGACTTTGTGCTTGTACCACTGCAGTGGTAGATGTTCAGAAGTAGAACATTGGCACCACTGAAGAGCACTCAGTTTTCCTGTTCTTCCCCGAATCTTCCTCAAGAGTGCCTGAGAAAGGCACATGAAAGCCAACTGGTGAGTGGGTACAGATTCTGCTTGTATGTGGAGTTCCAGAAGGAATTCCATACTATTTCATTAACTTACACTTGACCTTTAAGAATTTGTTAAAATTTTAGCTGTTTCTGTTTTTTTTTTTTAACCTACGTTATGATAACTGCCTTTTTCTTTCCTGCTATGCCAAAAGAGAAATAGTTTGTGAATTCTCTGTCTCCTTGGAGGGGTTCTTTAGTCCTTGGAATTTCGTTCACTTGGTTGCTTTGTGTTCTCGGCTGTCTAATGGGCTCAAGGGAAGTTACAACTGTATATGGATTATTTGGCTTGTCAATATTAGGGTGGGTGCTACAATGTTCTTATGTAGCTTTCTATATTCTAGTGGAAGTGGAACTCCAGAAGAGTTTAGCACAGGAAATATTTATAGGAATGCATCTAGAATATATGAAAGTACGAGGACTAATACGGCACTCTGGGGATAGTGATTCAGAGCACTGTTACCACCCTGTTATGGGTTGAATTGTGTCTCTCAAAAAATATGTTGGAGTCCTAATCCTGGGTTCCTATGAATGTAATCTTATTTGGAAAGATAACCATTGCAGATGTAACCAAGTCAAGACGAGGTCACTAAGGTGGGCCCTCATCCAATATGACTGGTGTTCTCGTCAAAAAAGAGAAGAGATGGAAAGAGACACGGGGAGAATACCATGTGACCGCAAAGAGAGAGAATGAAGTGATAGATACATCTACAAGCCAAGGAATACCAAGGATTGCCAGCAAATACCAGAAGCTAGAAAGGGACAAGGAAGGATCCTCTCATGGACCCATTGGAGAGTTCATGGTCCAGATAACACCTTCATTTCAAACTTCTAGTCTCCAGGACTGTAAGTCAAATTTTGTTCTTTTAAGCCCCTCAATGTATGGTAGTTTGTTATGGCAACTCTAGGAAACTAAAACACACCTTTAGGGCTGAAGGGTCAAGGGAGGGACACAAAGAGCTGTGTGGTGCTGTACACCACACAGGGCGACATCCACATAGAATGGACCCCAGAGATAAATACCCTTACCTCTGTCTCTTCTGTCTCTTCATCCCTGGGGCTCCCTTTGACTAAACTTAACTGGAAGCCAGAGGACAAGGGAGCTGGTTTAGGTAGTCTATATAACTCAGCTTCCTGGAGTAGAAAGCAGAGTGGGGAAATCTGGATGGGAGGTATGAGGAGCTAAAGAAAGAGAGCCTGTCCAGCAGGGCTTTGTGTGACAGACAATGTAACTTTATAAATTTGTTTCGGGTAGGTGGCGTGGGGTTATTGGAAAGATCACAGAGTTATAACAGGGTTACAACAGGGTTTGTCCCAGCTCCACTCTGACTCACTGTGGCCTTGACCTTTCTGATCCTCTATTTTCTCATCCGTAGGAGGGGGTTAGACCAGATGACCTTTGAGGTCCCTTCTTGGTTTTGTGTTGTGTTTATGGAAATGAATAATCTTACATCAGACAAAAAGATGTCGAAGATAAATTTTCTGAGATTTGTAACTTGAAGCTTTTATGATTTTGAGCCAGATTCACAGTGATATAAATTAGCATTGCTGTTGAAGATAATTTTACCTTTATTTGACTTGTCTTTAAAAGTAAGGAAAAAAATGTTTTCATATCTACTGTCTCTTGTTAATATAGCAAGCAGTTCTGTGAAAATTTTGTTGCTTAGGGGTTAAAATTGTTTTGTGTTGTGTGTTTACACTTCAAGAAGTCCATCTAAGAGACAAGTTATATTTTTTATTAATGCCATTTGCTTTTCTCAAGGAACTTCTCACTTTATCACTTATTATTATTATCATCATCATCATTATTTGCAGTCTTTTCAATTACTCTTTCAGCAGGGAGAGAGAGAGAGAGGGAGGGAGGGAGAAAGAGAGAGAGTTTGACCTTCTGTATTCTCTCAGCACTAAGGAGCCAAAAAGTTGCTTATTGATTTTCTTTTGGCCTTCAAAGTCAAAGGTGAAATGTGTTTTCAACTCTCTTTTCTTCCACATAGGCTACAGAATCCTTGGTATGGTGATGTCGCTGGGGGCCTTGATATCATTGATCCAGGTGCTAGACTTGGCTTTGAGCAAGCACAAAGACTAATCATCTAGTATTGTTACACATCACAGACAAACAGATGGAATTAGTTTTCAGATTTCCTGGTGTCTGCAAGGTGAGATTTTTTCCCCTTGGGTGAGGCCTGGTTCAATTCATAGCTCATTCACAAAGGCTTCTTATCACACAAATCCAATGTTATCATTTTTCTTCTACTCTCAAAATATTCTCAGTTAACAGTTCACCACAGAAGACCTCTGGAGTCAACTTATTTCTCAAGGCAAGAATCAGGAGAGCTTCTAATATGGTGACATGGGGAAGGATACACGTGTTTAGGGACAAACAAAACAGTCAAATGATAGACACATACTTGCAAGAATATATGCCTATGTTCTTTTTTTTCACACATGTATAACAGGACCGTAACATGGATATAAAGTGGATGACTGAGTAGTTAGAAATAACTTTGTAGGGGGGTGCCTGTGTGGCTCAGTAGGTTAAGCCTCTGACTCTTGGTTTTGGCTCAGGTCATGATCTCACGGTTCATGGGTTTGAGCCCCATGTCAGACTCTGCGCTGACAGTGTGGAGCCTGCTTGGGATTTTCTGTCTCCCTCTCTCTCTACTTGTCCTCTGCTCTTTCTTTCTCTCTCTCTCTCAAAATAAAGAAATAAACATTAAAAAATTATATTAAAAATAAATAACTTTGTAGGAAGTAGTAGAGTAGGAGACATTGGCACAGGATAAGGGGAGAGGGTGAGAGTAAGGATGAAACAAAGAGAATGAGGGAAGGTAGTAGCGTTTTTTTTCCTTTTAAATGTTTATTTTTGAAAGAGAAAGCGAGTGCGAGTGAGGGAGGGGCAGAGAGAGATGGAGACAGAGAATACAAAGCAGGCTCCACACTGTCAGCACAAAGCCCGACACAGGACTCAAACCCACAGACTATGAAATCATAACCTGAGCTGAAGTTGGAGGTTTAACTGACAGAGCCACCCAGATGCCCCCGTGGTATTGTTTTATTTAAGTTCACTTTTCTTAACTTAGTCAGTGTCTTAGGAGCTTGGTGATGGCTCATCTGATATGGAGTAATGTATGTCAGTACAAAGCAGGCATTGAAGCAGAGGGAACACAAGATTCAGAGAAACCATCTTGTGGCAGTACACAGAGAGCCTGTCCATTGGCAAAGATTTTGTATTTGCCTCCACAAAGAGTATTTGGAATGTCTGGAGAAAGTCTACGGCCCCGAGTGTGTCCGATCTCTGAATGTCCCAATAACCTGGGATCTATGCACCAAGGGGATCTTTGCATAGAACTCTATTTCCATGTTCTTGCTTCTTTTGTAATCCAATGTTTTTTAAGAACACTATCCTGTCAAAGAGGCAGAAAGATTAAGAATCCCTGAATCAGGAAAATAATAAAGATGTACCTAGATGACTGATGTCAGTGCATTTACTAGATCTCACGCCAGCAGATAAACTGAGTCCTCAATCAGCCAGCTGCACCTGATTCAAGGTCATCATGTAGACAAAGTAAAGAACTTAAAGACTGAAGTGGCCCTGACACACTCAATATGTGATATATGCACAGTATGAATTTTTTGTCAGTTGGCCTTCATTTGGCTTCCCGGTAAGAGTAACTGTTCTACTTGGTAAAACTTGATATCTATTTCCTTTCTCACACCAAAATAAATGCAAGAAGGGTCAAATGTTAAAATAAAAAAATATGGATTTATACAAACACTAGAATAAAGCTTTTATGAATTTAAAAATGAATGGGTATGACTCCTCTAAACATGATATGAAACTTAGAACCAGAAAGAAAAGAATAAACAGATTTGCCTATATAAAAATAAAAAAAAATCTACTGGAAAAAAATACTGCAAGGAAAGGCAAAAGAGAACATCCTGGGGAAAAAAATAAAAAACAGGAACACTCGTAACAAAAGGACTAATTATTTTCCATAATACCCAAAGAGCTCCTGAAAACAGAAAAGACAGTAACAAAAAATTTAGAGAAAAAAGGGCATACACCATAAAGAGGGAGGTCATGTAAAAAGAATGAAAGGAGACCCATGCTCACTGAAAATGAAATACAAAATCAATGGACAGATGATCATTTTATCCCCACTGGATTGGCAAAGATGAAAACATCTGATAATCCCCTCAGCTGGCAAAGATATATGCAAACAGATATCCATGTATACTGTTGTTTGTGGGAGAACAAACTGGCGCAAGTGTTTGAAGATAAATTTGGCACTATCTATAAAAACCTAGAATGCTCACTTCCTTTGACTCACCATCTCTACTTTTATGAATTTATTTCGTAGATAAACTCACATAAATATGCAAAGTTATATGTACAGGATGTTCCTTGCTGTTTTCTAATAATAACAGCATCAAACACATAGACGCTAAGAAATAGCTTAAATGCCCATCAAAAGGTGGCAGTGTGCATTCATTATGGTACATTATTAATACTGTGGTTTATAGCTATGAAAATGGAGCGGAGATCTATATTAATATGGAAAACTGCCTAACATATATTAAATTGAAAAAACAAGTTGCAGAATAGTATGTATAGAATGATCCTATTTGTGTTAAAAAAAAAAAACACTTGGAATATTCCTAGCACATGAAGCTGTGGGCAGTGATTACCCCAGTGGTGTAGACTGGTGGGTTGAGATGCTGAGTGAGAGGAGGGTGGGGGAAGATTGAAGAATTGCAGAATGTCCCCACCCATTCCCACTTTATGGCTTTCTCTATTGTTTGAGTTTCAAATTTTTAATTGATGAAAAATATTTTGAGAAACATTAATAACTTTTTTTTAATCTGAGAGAGAGAGAGAGAGAGAGAGAGAATCTTAAGTAGGCTTCACCTCCAGTGTGGAGCCTGACATGGGGCTCAGTCCCTCAAACCATGAGATCATGACCTGAGCCAAAATCAAGAGTTGAACACTTAACCCATTGAGCCACCCAGGCGTCCCAATAAATGTTTTATAAGAAGGGATTACTTACCAAGAAAACAAATGCCTGTCTCATAGGTTAGATATTCTCATTTATGTGATATTGAGAGGTTGGCTCTCTCTCTTGGATCTTTGTGGCTCACCAAGATCCCCCTTACCACTTGCATTTTGGAAGAAGGATAGACTGGTGTTTAAGGCAGCGGTCTCTCGATGTCACTGAGGCTTTGATAGAATCTAAGCTCTGCTGTTTATTAGGTTTGTCAGCTGGACAGGTTACTTCACCTTTTTGGGAGAAAAATAATAGAGTCTGCCCTGAATGATGCATGTAAATCAGATAGCAAAGTAAATTGCATTATTTGGGTTAATTCACTGGAAAACTGTGAAGAATTTGTTGTATGTTTTAATTTTCAAGGTGTTTTTACTAGCATTATCTTATTTGATTCCCATAACAGTCTAGTGAAGTAGCTATAGAAGGTATTCTTCCTTCTTGTTTTACAGGTAAGATAGAATACAGAAAGGGTCTTGTCTGAATTATGGAGGTAATAATAGGGACATATTGTGGACTCCTGATTCCTATTTCAGACCCTTTCCAGAACATCTCAAAGCCTGTAGAGCATTATTGGGCAGCATTAAATAAAGAGAATGAGAAATTTTATGTCATTAGAAGCCAGTACAGCCTTCATAGGGCATGGGTGGAATGGTCTCCTATAGAGGCTATTACCAATTTCCCTTCAGCTTTGTGTGGGAAATCAGATAAATGAACACACTGAATAGGAAACAGGCAGGCATCTTTCATCTTGTTTCAGTTTGCCATTCTGTGACTTTCCCAGACGGAGGTTGTTTCCTTCTGGATTCAGGGGCATTTGATTTGACTATGTCTGTTTTGAGAGGAAGCTGCCATGAATCCCAGCACCAAAATCCACTCTGGACTCAGACACATATTTCTTTGGCTCAGGGTTATCGACTAGTTTGGGACTAAGGGCGGTGCTCTAGACTGTGTGTTTCTGTCCCCTCTAAATTTCTATGTTGAAACCTAACTTCCAGTGTGATGGTATTAGGAGGTAGGGCCCTTAGGAGGTGGTTAGGTCACTAGGATGGAATCCTCATAAATGGGATTAGTGTCCTTATAAAAGAGAACCCAGAGAGTTGCCTTGCCCTTCCACGATGTGAGGTGGTAATGAAAAGATGGCGGGTCCATGAACCAGGAATCATGCTCTCACTAGATAACTGAATCTCCTGGCAACTTGATCCTGGACTTCCCAAACATCAGAAGTGTGAGAGATAAACTTGTTTTGTCAGATAAGTCACTCATCCTATGGGATTTTTGTTATAGCAGGCTGAACTAAGGCAGCATATGAGAGCTTTAGAATTAGTTTTTTGGAGATAGGATTGTAGCCAAAGAAATATGTGTGGAATTGGGGAAAATGTTAGTGACTTTTAGGCGGTGGTAATATTTGTGTTACCTAGAGAAAAAAAGAATAAGAATTTGGGGATGTATCATTCTTTAAATAGAGTCTTTGAGACAGACCTACCTGAATCTTCCTGAGCAGAGGGAAAAAAATCCTCTATTTTCAGAGTGAAGGGAAAGGAGAAAAGGCTGAATTAGCTTCTCATTCCGTCTAAACATCCTTTCAGTAGTTTTTGTCAAGCATCTGCAAGTTGACATAACGTTGAGCCGTTCAATCTGGTTCTAAATTGTTCTGTTAAATGCCAGACAACTTTTGTCACAGAAGCTGTCCCCCCCACCTCCTTCAGAATGATTGTCTATAATTAAGGAGGAAACCAGAAAATAATGATAGGGTTCTCTTTTGCTTTTCTAATGGCTTTCTTATTAAGTATGTCTGAAAAAGCTACTGAGATGTTGATTTCCCACGTAACCAAAAGAAGTCAGCCATTATATAATTATTTCTTTTTAAAGACTACAAAGAGAAACGTATGAGAAGTGCTTTCAACGGGCTAAAGACACCATGAAGCACAAAGAAAAAAATTCCTTTCTGACAAAAAAAAAAGTGCAGTGAATGGATTAGGTATCAAAAAAATGTCTTTGCCGACAACCTTGAGGCGCCAATGCCTGTCAACCACGGTGTGGTTGTTGGAAGTGTGCTTGTGGCAAGGAGAGATCAGGAGAGAGGGCATGTGGAAAGAGCTGTGGGGCTGTGGGTAGGACAATGGTATTCATGCCTTTTAATTAATCCCTCGCTTATGGAAAGATTCCTCACTTATATTTTCGCTATCAGAGGAGACCAAGATGTTTACAGGCTGAGACTTGATTCAGATCCCTGGTGACATCATCGCTGTTAGTTATATGTGTTGGGAAGGGGTGAGGACCACGTTCTAAATGCCCAAATTCTCAACTACCAACTTATTACTCTACTGGGTGTCTGAAGGATTGTGATAAATAGGGGACAGGATGGGTTTCCTTACCTGTTTACTGCTGTTTTTCCTTCTTCCCTCCTCCCAGACAGAGTAACAAGAGACCTTGTTAGTATGGTTACCCATTGAAGTGAAAGGAGGCTCATATTAGCAAGAACAAGGTTTGTTTGTCTGGTAGATGTTTTACTCTGAAACTCTGAGGGGTAGAGATGCCTGTATAATCCAGAGGTTCCTTTTGGCCAAGGCCACATGTTATGAATGGCTGAGATTCATTCCCAGATTCTGCCATAACATCCTCTCTGGTAACGTGGGCTTCTCCTCTTTAGGTCCTCTTTCCCTTGAAGCCCATTATGGGCCTTTCAGGTTGGCCTGATGCCATGCCAAGCAAATGAGAGCTGATCTAGGAGAGCTTTTGTGCTAGTCCAGCATGAACTCGATCCTTTCCTACAGCAACCCCACTTTGATCATGGAGTCCCTTTTGTGCTTTACTCATAGAGGGGTTGCTCCTCTGGATCGATGAGCGGGGTAGGGGCCAGGGAATGGCTTCAAGAAGTGATAGTGTGTGGCCAGTGATTATCTTGAAACATCTCCTTAGCATCTCAGATCATGTTATAGTGGAAAGAGCCTGGACGGGAAGACCTAGATTATAGTCCTAGGACTGTAACCATATTACTTCCTCAAATCTCAATTTCTTTGTTCACAAAATGGGGTGGGGAAGGGTAAGTTATTTAGTATTTAAGATTTCTTGAATTTAAAAGTAGTTTTCATGAATTAGCTGTATTCATCATACAGTAATGGGATATGAGGAATAGGAGAATATTTAGAGATCATTGGAAATCCTGTGAACTAACTTCCTGTGAAGGAAGTTCTCTTCTGTGCAACATCTCTAATAGGTGATCATTCAGTTTGAATGTTTCTGGGACTAGGAGCACATTGCTTTGCAAGTGAGGCAATCAGGTACCCAGATATTTGGTCTAACACCAGTCTAGATGTTGCTGTGAAGGCATTTTTTAGATGAGATTAACATTTAGATTAGTAGACTGAGGGGCGCCTGGGTGGCTCAGTCGGTTAAGCGGCCGACTTCGGCTCAGGTCATGATCTCTCGGTCTGCGAGTTTGAGCCCCGTGTCGGGCTCTGTGCTGATGGCTCAGAGCCTGGAGCCTGCTTCGGATTCTGTGTCTCCCTCTCTCTCTGCCCTTCTCCTGCTGACGCTCTGTCTCTATGTCTCAAAAATAAATAAACGTTAAAAAATTAAAAAAAAAATTTAGATTAGCAGACTGGGACTAAAGCAGATTACCACCCCCTCTATAGTGTGGGTGGGCTTCATCCAATCACTTGAAGGTCTAAAGAAAATACAGGCTGAGGTCACATCTGCCTTCAGACTGTCTTGAGACTCAAGCTACAACATCAAGTTTCTCTTGGGTCTGTAACCTGCTAGCCTACTCTGCAGAATTTTGGACTTGTCGGATTCCACAATCAGATAAACCTCAAAGAAGGGAGAATATGTGG
Organism: Paguma larvata; assembly: GCA_030068075.1. Classification (NCBI taxonomy): domain Eukaryota; kingdom Metazoa; phylum Chordata; class Mammalia; order Carnivora; family Viverridae; genus Paguma; species Paguma larvata. The sequence continues at coordinate 13,318,915 of CM057823.1, forward strand.
TCAGTGATTGTCTTGAAACATCTCTGTCTGTCTGTCTGTCTGTCTATCTATCTATCTATCTATCTATCCTGTTTATATGTACGTTTTGTTTCTCCAGAGAATCCTGTCGAATATACCCAGTGTGTCCGGTCTTCAAATATTTGAAGAAGGCCTTCATGTCGTGCCATATTAAGCTGGGTCCCGAAAATGGGTAGATAGTCTGATAGACTTCTTTCTGGGCAAATAAGAGCAAGCTTACCCTGGATTCAGGAGAGGTAGAAACAAAATGCTGGGAGATTAAAGAGAAAAGAATGAATGCAAACTACTGAAGGTGTTAGCACAGAGCTTTGTACCTATTAGATCCTCCTTTATTTTATTTTTAAAAAATATTTATTTATTTTGAGAGAGAGAGAGTGAGCAGGGGAGGTGGAAAGAGGAGAAACAGAGAATCCCAAGCAAGCTCCCTGATGTCAGGGCAGAACCCGATGCGGGGCTTGAACCCATGAACCATGAGATCATGGCTTGAGCTGAAACCAAGAGTCAGATATGCTTAACCGACTGAGCCACCCAGCCACCCCTGTTAGATCCTGTTTTAAAATGACAGTTGTTCTAATTAATAAAGAAAGAAGCACCAGGCCAGGAAAGACAATCATCCCCACCAGTGTCCTCTAACATTTGTAGAGCTTGTTGGGCTATCACAATATTTGCTTTCACGCTTGGGAGATAATTGGCACTTAGCTGTTACAGCAGCAGCAGTAGGGGGAAAAAAAACCCCACGAGGAAGAGGATAGGTCTGGTTCTCATCTGCTAGCTCCAGCACATGCCCATGTGAATGAAAAATAACAGCGATGCGATGGCTCAGCGCCTGGACATCTGTTGTCACCCTGTCTGGTGGCTGTGCTTTCTTCCTTAAGCATGAATGAGGTGACTGAGGGGGAGCTGGAAAATCTTTGGAGTGTGGGAGCCAAGGACAGCGTGCCCGAGGCAGCACTGAAATCTGCCTGCAGTCTGATTCTTTGTGTGGGAGCTTATACCGGGCCTGGGGGACTGTGGCGATTTTTCCTGGTGCTTCCATGATGGACTCTCCCTGCCCCAATTGTGTCTCTGGTACCAACACTTTGAGAATACGACAGAAAAACAATTAAATGACAGTCTTACAAGTCCACGGCCCAAGCACAACTGTTTGGAGTTTTTTTCACTTTACCCACCTGCAGATATACTTTACTGTAATTATAATCAGTGGATGAATAGGATTTTGTATTGTATGTTTTTTTCACTTAACATTCTACGATAAACATGTTCTTATACTGCTTCTCTCTCTTCATCAGTACTATTTTATAGCTGTGGTATTATGGTATTTCAGAGCCGATGTATCATGGTTAACCATTCCTCATTGTTAAACATTTCCAGCGCTTGTTATAGAAAAGCCCTACAATGAATATCTTTTTTGTGTAGAGCTTTTTTCTTCTTCTTTTGAATAACTTCCTTCAGCAATTCCAGAGAATGAGTCAAGAGATGTGAATATTTTAATGTCTGATATACAGCTGACCCTGAAACAACGTGGATTTGAACTGTGCGGTTTCACTTACACGCAGATGTTTTCCGAATATAGAGTACAGGACTGTAGATGTATTTTCTCTTTCTTATGATTTTTTTTATCAGCATGTTCTTCGCTCTAACTCACCCTATTGTAAGAATATAGTAATATAATACATATCACATACAAAATATGTGTGAATTGACTTTATGTTCTCAGTAAAGCTTCCAGTGAACAGTAGGCTATTAGTAGTTAAGTTCTTGGGGGTCAGAAGTTGTATGTGGATTTTTGACTTTACAGTTCAGCACCCCTGGGATACCTGGCTGGCTCAGTCGGATAAGCTTCCTACTTCGGCTAATGTCATAATCTAATGGTTCATGAGTTTGAGCCCCATGTCAGGCTCTGCGCCGCTGAGCCTGAAGCCTGCTTCGGACTCTGTGTCTCCCTCTTTCACTCTGCTTCTCCTTCGTTCATGCTCTGTCTCTCTCTACCTCTCAAAAAAAAAGGAAACATTAAAAAAAATTAAAGATCAGCACCCCTAACCCCTATGTTGTTTAAGGTTCAATTGTATATTGCTTATTGTCTTCTAAAAAGGGTGCACTGGTATAAATTACAAAAACAATTTGCAAATATGTCACTTCTGCCAGAACATCGCCAGATTGAGTATTAATTATAACGAATAAAATTCTAGTGTGGTTTCCTTTTCTTTTTTTTTTTATTAACAAAGGTAATCATTTTCCATATATTATTGATTACATTTCTGTTGTGTGTTGTCTGTGCCTTCTGGGGTTGGTTGGCATGTTGATTTTTACAAATTAACTTAAATGAGCTCTTTACATATCAGTCATAATTGGTAGAAATAGTTCTCCAGTGTATTATCTTTATTATTTCTTCTTGTATAAAAGTTAAATTTTTTCTTAATCTTAGTGGGCTTTCAAATTCTTTATTCTCTTATTAAGAATAACGCTTTACATCAGTCCCGTGTTGTCTTGAACTTGTTTTTTTGTTTTTATCTGTGATTTAAACTTGGCGAAATGTTGTCTAACTTTTGAGAGCATTTTGATATTCAAGTTCAGTTCTGGTTTACAGTGGTTCTGATGATCCCAAACTCAGTCAACCAACAGACAAAAAAAATTCAAAAATAAGCTTTGGCTCATTTTATTACTCAGAATACACAATTAATAGTTCAGTTTTTTAAACTATGAAGTGTGGTTCATTCCCATTTTTGTGTTACACAGAGTACTTGAAGTCTTTGAATGGTTTTAGTATCTTTCATATGTACTCCATATGTATTCTCCATGAGGAGAAAATATCTTTGAAGACAGGGTTTATGTACTCCATTTAGTTGGTGTTGAGCCCGAGCCTGAGTAATTGCCAGTTTTATTGCCTGGGATGCCCTTCAACCTGGTTACTGTCTAGGTTAACACCTGTCACTGGCCCTGAAGCAGCTATTGGTTTAGGGCTTCCATTCTGGCCAGTTGGTTTGTGTCTTGCCTCCCTCTCACATGGCAGCTGTGAGGTTGGACAGGAAATCTGCCCCAACTTCATGGACCTGAATTTGGCCCTCCTCTGCTCTTCTGGGCTAAGACCAAGAGTCTGCTATTGCCAACAAAGGCTATGGTTAACTTGCAAGTGAGCTTCAGAGTGGAAGGTTGGAAGATACTGCCCAATGGCGTATTCTGCTCACAGTGTCTGTTTTGTAAGTGTGTCACTCAGTTGTTGACAATCTGGGATCCTTTTATATCTTAGCCTCTAGACCTTCTTAGAACTCTCTGGTAGCAGGATGCAGATGTGGCCCAGACTGATAGCAGGCTTCTCAAAGGGTTCTATAGTTTAAGTTAAGATTTTCAGAGACTGTAGTAAGCAGGTTCCACCCAGGTTGGAGTTAGTATCTACTTTCTGGTGGGTAAAGACAAAGATTCTGGGTTCTCGGGGATAAAGTTACTCATTGATGGGCAGGTTGCTGAGTCATTTTTTTTTAATGAGCTATATTCCCAATGTGGGGCTTGAACTCTTGACTCTGAGATCAAGAGTTACATGCTCTACTGACTGTGCCAGCCACAATCCTCTGAGTCATGGTTCTTGATTGAGTGGGAAAAGGGGAAGGGGAACATCTAGATGAAGCAAGATTCAAGGTCCTGGAGGGAATAGGTCTCTACAATCAGGGATGAGGCTGTAAATCAAAGCCCAGATAAATGGTCTGGATTTAGAAAGGCTCTGACTTCCAGCAAGGAACTGGAAATCACTAAGAACCCAAGAACTTTTTTTTTTTTTTGCATTTATTTATTTTTGAGAGACAGAGTGAGACACATTGCAAGTGGAGGAGGAACAGGGAGAGAGGAGACACAAAATCTGAAGCTGGCTCCAGGCTCTGAGCAAGTGTTCAGCACACAGCCTGATGCGGGGCTCAAACCCACGAACCATGAGATCATGACCTGAGCCGAGGCCGGACACTCAACTGACTGAGCCACCCAGGTGCCCCAGAACCCAAGAACTTGACAGAAGTAGAGTCAGTTAAGCTGGAAGCCCACTGGAGAGAGTATAAGGATAAGTCGGTGACCAGAGAGGCTCACCCAGGAGCTCTGGGTAGCAGGGAAAAAATTGCCTACTTGGTCTTGCCCTGTTTCTCTGCTCAGGCTGTCTCTCTTGCTGATCTGCCTCATTGGATTTTTTGGCAAGGACTTAGACTCAGACTCCTGGGGGAGCGTTTTAGCTCTGGGCTTCTTAGAGGAGGTATCGAGGCTTGCCCCCCTTTCCAGACTGGATTATATGCCCCTGTCTATGTACTTCCATACTACTCTGTGCAGACTCCTAACAATGCTCTTACCACCTTTTTTATCATCATCATGATCACCACTGTGACTCTGTTTTTAAGACAATATTGAAATCTGGCCATGCGTAGCAACATGGATGGAACTGGAGGGTATTATGTTAAGTGAAATAAGTCAGTCAGAAAAAGACAGATACCATATGTTTCCACGAATAGGTGGACTTGGTGAGACTAAGCAAAAACCAGGGGGAGGGGAAGAGGGGAAAGAAAAAAAAGACACAGAGAGGGAGGGAGATAAAACATAAGAGACTCTCAAAGACTAAGAACAATCTGAGGGTGAGGGAGATGGGGGGGGAGAGGGGGTGATGGGCATTAAAAAAGGGCACATGTTGGGATGAACACTGGGTGTTTTATGTAAACCAATTTGAAAATAAACTATTTTAAATTAAAAAAATATATATAATGCTAAAAAAAAAAAGACAATATTTAACTATGAAGTATTTCTTACAGAATAAAGCAGAAAAATAATATAGCAAATACCAATGAGCCTGCCATCCAGATTTAGCAAATGTTAATATTCTTTTTGTTAGGTTTTATGAAGAAATAAAACATTATGGATACAGCTAAAGCCCCACTTCTCCATCACATCCCTTTCTCCTCTCACTGGACAGAGGTCAGCACAAAATGATTCTCCATTTTAGGATGTGAGTCTCTGGAGTGCGTGTTCTTAGAGGTAGTGGCATATCTTATTCATCTTAAATTTTTAGCTAATACTAGTGCCTAATGTGAGCTAGGGATAAATAAATATTCAAACAATGAAAGAATGAAAGAATGGCAGATTGTTTATTATTATCATTATTCTATCCTTCACTGTATCTAATAGAGGTTCTATAAATGTGTGATGAGTTGCAGAATAAAAAAAAGTCTGGTCTCTTACTGAGGATAGTTTTCCCTGTTTTCTCATGTTCCTTTTTCTCTTGTGTTGACTAATAGCATGCATATGCCTCTAGGTCCTACAAAGAGATAATGTTTGGACATCTTTAGGCTTTGCAAATATGTGACACAGAAACATGATCTACTCTGAGGAACTTGCAGTGTATATAAAGACCAATTTGATTTCCTCATAATTAATTTCAGACGCAAAAAAGAAAGAAGAGAAGAGAAGAATATATGTGAAGGCATGTGATGTATCAAGGAGAAATCAACTAAATTAAAAAAATGTTTATTTTATTTTTGAGAGAGAGGGAGACCAAGAGTGAGTGGGGGAGGGACAGAGGGAGAGAATCCCAAACAGGCTTTGTGCTCTCATCACAGAGCTTGATGTAGGGCTCAGACTCACAAACGGTGAGATCATGACCTGAGACAAAGTTGGAACTTAACCGACTGAGCCACCCAGGCATCCCAAGGAAGAAATCAACTAAATTAATGTCATTAGAAACTATCTGTGTTTATGCCAAGTGGGAAATACTCTAGACTACCATTTCACATAATCTGTTATCAGAAAATGCCAGCCCCAATAACTTGATAAACACAGATGTGGAAGCATACACACACAAACGCACACACTCTATTCATTTGTGGCTCTCCTTTTTGTGTGTGGCTCCATAAAATCTCTTGGGAGACTTTTACAGACTTGGATATATACTATAGAAAAACTAGACTTTTAGCTCTTATTATAGTAAGCTTCTCAAGATAAATGAACACACCAATCCTACAAAATGCACATTTTTTTCATGGGATACTAGAAGTCTCTTCCATGCTTCCATGTATTCTTAACTACCTGAGTTTTTGGTTGAAGGATATTGATGTTTCCATACAAACTTGGAGTAAAGGCTTGGTTTTATTCATTTTCCCCTCTGAATGAGTGATGTTTTTCAAAAGGAATATACTAAACAGCAAATTATTATCCCATTAAGGGCTTAAAATTATAGACAGCTGAGCCAAACCGGCTTTCCACTCTTTTTTTCTGGATACGACTACAAATTCCAGATGATCAATTTGTCTACCTGTAATGGTAATTTACAACACCCAGTGTTTTGCTTTAAAGCCATTGAGAGGCAGTCTTGAATGAGAAGCTTGGCTTCAAGCACTCTTTAGCAAAAAGCCTTTTACTAGGGCTCTTGCATTTTTCATGGTTTTGATGTCCAGCCCCACCAGTTCCTTTTTCTTTTAAGTTTATTTTTTAAAAATTTATTTTAAGAGAGAGAGAGAGTGAAAGCAGGGCAAAGACAGAGAGAGGAGAAAGAGAATCCCAGGGAGGCATGGCACTGTCAGCACGGTGCCTGACGTGGGGCTTGATCCCACAAACTGTGAGATCATGACCTGAGCCAAAATCAAGAGTTGGGTGCTTAACCGACTGAGCCACCCAGGCACCCCTATCAGCAGTTCTTGATATCAGAAAGGAGTCCTCTACTGTTGGTTCCACTACCACATTGACCATTAGTACAGTGTCTCTCTCTATGAAATGTAGTTTGTGTCCAGTACCTTTTGCACAATACAAGTGGCCATGAGGGATGCACGATCATATCCATTAACTCATTTATTAATTAATTCACTCAACATTTACTGAATACCCACTATGTTCTAGGCCCTGAGCTGAGTACTGAGGATTAGAAGTTGAGTTGAATAAGAAATAGTCACTATCTTCATGGAGCTCGGTCTAGCAGGAAAGAGAGACACATAAAAAAAGAAGGTAATGCAATGGCTTGTAATAGAAACAG